>CM060660.1:12961126-14386126 GCA_030686955.1 Odontamblyopus rebecca
GTTAGATCCTCAACACAAGACATCTGATGCTTCGGGGTTATCTCCTGTTCTCTGCATGCGACACTGTTCAACCTGTTGTATTCGAACTGGGATTTGAAATGACTTCAGAAGTATGAAATTGGGAAAGAGATTCACTTTCAAAAAGGGTGCGCTGGCAAAGAACGTTTCATGGATATTACACAATTGTGATCAAAATTTTATTTATGAGTCTGACTGTTATGTTTGTTCTCCTAGTGTTTTTGTTGTTGTTGTTAGTTATACTTTTAAGCTTGAAACATTTAGTTTTTGTACATTACATTATATACAATATTTTGTCCTTCCAATTATATTAACTTTAAATTATAAATCGGACAGCACGTCTTGACAGTTACTCTTTAAAGGTGCACTATGTAACTTTTTGGTTGGGGGTCCGTCACCTGCTTGTTTCTATGGAGATGTCATTGCTCTGCCTGGAATGTTCCACAGTATGACATTAAACAGCTCTACCTTACTTTTATTCAATTACAGGTGGTTTTATGGCTCAAAAATACCTAGAAAAACAGGCATTCTGATTGTGAGCGGTGTTGCCTCTCCACAGATCTGACCTGTAACTTAGTCTGGTCTGGTCTCCATGAAGATACAAAGGTGAAACATTTCAGACAAAGCAATAATATGGAATGATGGATGGAAAAAAAGCATTTGACAGACCCTCCACTAGAAAAATCACACAATACTTTCTTTATACTTTTAAAATTCCATCTGAGTAATTACTTGGAACACTTCTTTGTACTTCTACTTGAGTCATATAAAGTAGGGTAGATGGTTGGTGGTCTCAGCGGTAGCAGCAGTGGTACAACAGTAATACAGCAGTGGTACAGTCCTGGCAGGAGGCTCGGTAAACAGGCTGTAACAGGGAGCACACATGTCAGCCTTCACAAACCTCTATCTCACACTGAGCCTGTCAAAGGACCTGTGGCACTGCTTTCAAATGCGTTCACCAAACAAACCCGGCATTTTAGCTCCACGCGTCATGTCAGGAGAGGCTTTACAAGTCAATTTTTGAGACCAGCTATTCTCACATAAAGGAATAGAAAGTGAGACCAAATATGGACTGTTTTTTGCATTATCACATCTTCTGCTTTCATTTTGTCTTCAAGGATTATGGATTAAGGAGGGCCGATTTCAATATAGGTTATATATATATATATTTGTTTTAGCCCAATGCAAAAGGAACGGGCTCTTAGACAATCTTAAAGGGTCCATATTCCGCTATTTTCTGATCTATGTTATACTGTTTCTTCATCACAAACCTACCTGGAGTTGTGTTTTGTTTAATTCACACATGTTTAACACACAAACCCTGCATATTTAGACCGAGTTCTTCTTATTTGGTTTGGTTTTGGAGGTGTGAGGTGTGACAGACTAATAATAAAGGGTTACTCAAACATGTGCAGATGAAACAAAACACAACTCCACGTGCGTCTTTAAGGAGGGAACAAGATTATAACATGGCTACGAGCTCACAAGAATCTTTTTTGTGTAATACAGGACCTTTAAACATGGCCTATGTTACAGGATGACAAAAACGATATTTGAAGTGAAACTAACTCATGAAGGAAGAAATTGCTCACTTTTCTTACTTTGACTGGAAAAAGGCTCGCAAAGTGCTCTGCTGTGCACTGAAAAGTCCCATAATTGTTCCTAAACTTGAATCTTTAGCAAAACTAGCAGCTTTCTCTGTCAACATTTCAAAGTTTTCTACACCTAAAGAAGAACGAGGCGAAAAGGGACTGGCAGGTTTTTAAATGCATTCAGAACTGCACAAAAACAAATACCCCAATATAAAAAGGACACCGCCGCTAGTTTTATTTTAGCTCAGCGTGTCACAACTGAAGCTTATCCTGCCTCTCAAAACATTGTGCACCGAAAGAAACACAACTTTTGATGGAAAAATCACTTTGACTTTTGAGAAAGATGTGCAAAGTGCTCCGCCGCTCTCTGGGAGAAACTACAATAATTGTTCATAAACTTGAGAATTTACCAGAACTAGCAATGTCTGTTTTTTCCGTTGACGTTTCAACTCCACCTACTTGTGAAACAAAAAAGAAAAGTGGAGAAAAAGGACCCATTTTGTGGCTGTGATGGAGTTGGGGGCTTTTAGATGCAGCAGAAGTGGATAATGATGGTCGGGGACTGCACTCTTGGAGTTGTTCTGGTGAAACCTCAGTCTGGCTTTAAAAGCAGCCATTTGCCTACACCATGTCAAGATGCTCAGCTGTGTTCTTGAGTCTCAGAAGGTCAGGAAACTAAAAAAGATAAGGAAGCAAGGGTGAAAGACAGTTTAAGGTCTGATTGTCTTTGGTCTGGTCAGGAATGTCCTCCCGAGCTTTGTTATACGATCTGCAGTCTTGGGTCAATTTAAAAAAGTATGTCAAAATGAGGGATGCACCGATCCACCTTTTTCTGATACCGATATCAATACTATGGCTTTAAATATCCCAGTATTAACCGATACATGTGCAGAGACTGAAAACGGTATTTATTTTCTTTAAAACTAAAATAAGATATAACTGATCCACATGTGTTATAGAGCTGTTACTTTTCTCTGGTGGCACAGTGGCTGAGTGGCTAGCACCCATGCCTCACAGCTGGGTTCGATCTCGGTTGCCCTGGCCTTTCTGTGTGGCGTTTGCATGTCCTTCCCATGTCTGGATGGGTTTCCTCCATCAACCCAAAACATACTAGCACCCCTATGAACTGAGGGCCATGACGTCGCCCAGTGTCCGAAAGGATAACGTGGGTGCCCTCTCCTGTGGACTCACCACCACAGAGGGGGGTTCATAGGGGGTCAGGTGCGCAGAGGACTGGGAGGTGAACTGCTGCCACTGCGACACAGCCTGAAAAAGCGGAAGAGGATGGATGGACTTTTCTCTGAGTTATCCACAGAACAACTTTGTGTAAACCAAGGTTCAAACATTATGAGACTTTTTGGGTGACTATGACCACCAAATCTAAGTCTTATTACTTCAGTGTATATGTCCAACCAGGATATCTACTGAACCTATAGTTGGAAGCCGATATCCCATCCAGTAAATTTTTCACTATCAGCACTATAGCCTATATGATTAATGATTGAAGTGTGTTCTAGGAACTTGGGTCGGTGTTATTGACTGAATGTATTTAGTTTTGATAAAATGCATTCATGAAATCAACACTACTAACATCAGTTTTGTGTAGTAAAAAGTTGCCTCACCCATTATGACTTACATTTAGATAGATGGATAAATAGATACTTTATTGTCAAATCACAGACCTAGAACTAGGTTAAGTTTCACTGGGCTTTTCATACAAAAAATAGAACACCAAGTGCTTTACAATTCATTATAAACAGACATATCATAGTCATATGCAGACTCACCCATATCCACACATGCACACACACAGACACACATACCCTGCAGCATACCTACTGAGAGACTAAGAAAGTATACGTACCCTTTCCTTTAAAAGTTTTTCTCTTGGGTATTCAGTATTTTTGCCAAACATTTTTATCAGAGTAATTATACTGGTCACTATATTTTATTAGTATTATTTATATTGCTTACTTGAGCAGAATCTTTTACTGTATTTTACCCACCTTGTCATATAGAGGCAGTAGCTGTATTCTGTCATAATGCAACATGATCCAGAACGCAGCGCCTAATCAGGTCACAGTTAAGTTGAGTGCATGCAAGTGTTCTATGTAACCTGCCTGGGCTCATTTACAGCTGCCGAACACGGAAACAAGAGATGCTACATTTTTAATTCCCTGTCACACCGGGTAAAGTCGGTGAACATTACTGACTGACTACATACAGCACTCAGCCAATCACAACCCTCTATTCTGTCCCTTTGAAAACATGCTAGCAAAGACGATCCCTAACGCGGCTTAAAAGGCTCCTCTCTTGTGCACGTTGTCAGCGAAAACCCCATAAACGGCCTCCTTCCGTGCAGGAATCGCTGGAGAATCGTTATTCAAATCTTCTAATTGTTTTCGAATCAGCCACTTGTGCAAAACCGCAGTCGAAGTCTTTAAGCGTCTCTGTGGGATTTCACGGCGTAAGTGTTTTAACCGTAAACGCACGCTGCTTTTAAAGTGTACGGAGTTAGATGGAGATAGATAAGAGCAGATGTGGATAGTACTTGGTTACATTTATTTGGGTAACTTTTAGAAGAACTTGTACCATGCTTTTACTTAAGCAGTATATTTTTAGTGTCTCAGTACTCTTACATGAGTAAAAGTTTGGGTACTCTTTCCAATCAACAGATAACTTTTGTTGACTATACTAACTGATAAAAACATTTGGGCGTGCATTATTTGAACAAAATATGTCTTGCACCAGTGCAAAGATACTGTATAAGCAGCTCTTTAGGTCAAAATATGAGCGCTGCATTATGTCTGCGTCTAATTATAAAGTATGTTGCTAGTTGTTGTTAGTAAGGATGCACCAATACCAATACTGGTATCATGTATCGGCCCGATACTTCCATAATATACTCGTACTCGTTAAACATTTGCTAATACCATGCACCAATACCACTATTACATGGCACATTCTGCAGTATCCCAGTCATGTTTTGAAGACAATGAATATCAGGTACTATGCTTTTCTTGCACCATTACTTTATACTTTTACTTGAGTAAGATTATTATGAAGTAACGTCACACTTACAGTTATGTCTAGTTTACCTACCTCTAAATACGAGTTCCACTTAATGCATTTTTCATCCACACCAAACTGCAGTGGGACTCAACAGAAGTTCAGTGTTTGGGCGCCATCTGAAACCATTACAATCACGATTCATAATTGAGGAGCAAACGCATGGAAAATGGCTTGACATCACATCTCATTTTGGTGACAAAGCTTCCGGAGCAGCGGGAGGCGCCGGCGTGCGGCAGATCCAGTGACAGTCTGCATTGAAATGATTTGGTTTGTAGCACGATGCGTTCAGGGACCCGCTGTCCAAAGGTGTAGGCTGTTAGCGACTGAGGAGCACTTTTTAGTTGCTCCCGATTCTTTTGGTTGAGTTTGTTTAACACTCTGGCGCTTGCTGGGTATAGAGTTGTTTCTTCGCACGCGTTTAGCTCATGCAGTTAGCTCATTTAAAGCCTGCTGTTACAAGGGTTATATTTAGAGCATTTCCCATTATCGCACCATAAGGACAAGGCATGTTTGCTTCGCTGTGAAAAATGAGTAACAACTTGTTCCATGTAAACTCCACTAGGCAGCTTAGGGGCTTTGAGCATTGCCAGTTCGTACAAATGCTAGCTGTTTGTACAGTTGTTAAAATCGCTTGGCACTAAAAGCAACCACCACAGATCCAGTTGTACGTGCTAAAGTGAAATTTAACTTTTGTTAAAACAAGACTGGTTATGTATTAAATCTGAGCTTACTGTGTCAAATATCTGCAAATATATAGGTTTGTTTCTCTTAAATATCTAACCGCTATAAAAATTGCCCGTTATCTTTGAAGGATGGGTCAAACGCAGGCTAAGCTTAAACTGAAGTAAGACAATAGGTACATGCTTAAAATTTTATTAGCATTAGCTCCCAAATTCACCGTACCATATTTTTCAGACTATAAAGCGCACTGCATTATAAGGCGCAATATCAATGAATGAGTCTATTTTCATACATAAGGTGCATTAAGCGAGACTGATACCTTAGCTCAGGCATCCACGAATGGCAGATCATGGCGTAACTCACCCGGCGTTGCCTTCTGTCGTCCAACGTTCCAACGCAGCACGCAGTTTAACTTTGAACGACCTGTTGACACCAATATCTAGAGTTTGAAGTTCTTTGGTTAATCCTCCCGGAATGACAGCAGCACTGAATTGGTTTGCTTCACTTGGGCATGTAAGTCAGCATTCAGTCTCTTATACACACACCATAATATGATGTTGAAGCACAGTACGTATTACTTCACTAGGTTCCTGACTAGGTTCCACCATAATGCTTCGGCAATCTGTCCAGCGCTGCGGGTTCGTAGCTTACCAAAGTCGTACTGAAACATTTTGACAGATTTTTAAGCGCTGTGTACCACATTAAATCGATTCGAGGTCAGTAAGCACAACTAAAATTACATATATACATACATAAGGTGCACCGGATTATAAGGCACACTGTAGATTTTTGAGAGAATTAAAGACTATTAAGTGCACCTTATAGTCTGAAAAATACGGTACCATGTTTTGGGTGCCAATGTTAAAAGAGCTGGAGAAATTCCCCTATATTGACATACAGTACATCCCTGTTATTGTCTATTGGTCTGCCCAACTCCAAATCCAATTTAAATCCATTTTGCATTTGTTTCTTGAATTTTCAGACTCACTTTAGAACTTTTTGTGTGCAAATGTGTGCATTGTGTCACTATGGTAACTACTGAACATTCCACCATAGAGAAACACGTAAACACCCCCAGTGTGGTGTCAATGCAAGGTATCAATAGCAACTAATAGCTAATAGATTTTATATTTAAATTAAATAGATAAATAATAGGACTATTTTCAGTGCCTGTTTACTAACAGGGCCCAAGACGATATTTTTCATTCGTATCTTTCAATGTAAGCCTGTCACATTGATGAATTTTGAAGCATGATATATTGCTACAGAGAGAGATTGCGATGAAAAAAACTACTATGCGCCACTGACATAAAGGAAGATAATCCCAGTCAGCCTGTTTTTAACTATCATCTTTAGCCTGAACTACAACCAATAAACAGCAAAAAGTCAGCAAAAAAATCTCCCCACTGTTGCAAAATCCAAAATATAGTGTTCCAGCTTTCATATTTTGAACGATATTCCAGTATAGTAATCATCGTGATGGGCCTACTTCAATGTAATAAATAATATATCTAGGTCGAAGCTTGTCGTGATCACTCGAAGCTACAGTATTTAAGAACCACTGGTGTAGGCTAATTCATTTCACGATAGCTAAACCTCCCCAGAAACTAAACTAATTGAACCTTTGTTGCATTAAAGCTTAATTTGACCCAACCTCAAAATGGTAGAGTTTATTTCATTCTCGTACGTTTCTAGCTGCTCCTGTTGGCCGCTGAGCTCACTGTCAGCAGATGGCTCTTTTGTTGCACTCCTGGCTGCTTTGTTCCTCACAAAGCAGCTACTTATCAGATATTGTGGAGCTGAGATGATCTGAGGTGCAGTGTGGGTGTGTGGTTGTGTAGTTGGCCTAAATCTGCTGGATCTCCGGTGTGGTCCATGCGCCCTCGTGGAAGCCCTGATCAAAGCATCGTGCATGGGGTGTCACTTGGCCTCCCTCAGCAGTTGGACTTTGAATTATTCACTGGCATCCTCATGAATACTTTCAGATTACAACAGTGGAGCGATGTCGATGGCAAATGACACCTCTAAATACTGTAGATGGGGATGTTGTGGATCTGGGAAGCCCTTTCATTTCGAATACACTGCAGAAATAGAGCTCCTTCTTGGAATTTTCATCTCTCACGGGTCAAGCCAAACACCCAAATATGTGGTTTGCATATTCATTTGCTGGCGATAAAGCTGGATGTTCCAAGACAATTTCCTGATCACCAATAATACCATCGAGCACTTTTCTGGACACATAAAAGCGCTTTACATTTTTCTCTAGCCACAGTTGCCACTCATCAACATTGTACATTCACACACACGGTAGCTGAAGTGTCTTGCCCAAGGACAGTACGCACTGGTCCGGGTGGGATTCGAAACACCGACCTTTGAGTGGGTTGCCGGTGCCTTCCAGACACTAAAGTGGAAGTTGCGAAGGGCAAATTGTGAACATTCTTTAAATATTGAACAAGTTGTCATCATATGTTCATCAACTCTCTCTTATCTTACAAATTTAGATGAGCTTTTGCTTGCACTTTTAAATAAAGGTTTTATGAAGTTGAAAATCATAGATGAGAGACAAAACCCACATATATATTAAATTAGTCATGATAAAATGTATTCTGAAAATGTATTCCCTCATTTTAATGTAAAGGAAAGCTGTTTATCTACAAGTCTGATGCCCTTTAAGCTATTTACACAAGACTTATAACGTTGATTCATTTTTATTACACTCCGCGATCGAAAACTAGCTTATAAGTCCACAAATACTTCAAACCAAAATCAAAACAGACTGAACAAAACAAATCACTCCATTTTGCGTCGCACCTTCACATTCCTCAGTGTGACTTTTCAAATCGCTCTTGTTTACTGTGTTTACCTTCTGCTCTAAAGTGAAGATATTGATTTTGTGGACACCCAGTCTCTGCTCAGTTTCCTCGAGGTCAACGGGTCAGAAGAGCTCATGAAAAACGTGATGACCATTTCCAATCCTCCACTGGCCTGTAGCTGTAGCCATCCCACAGAGAGGCCAACCGCAACAAGCAAAAGGTCCCGGAGAACTCAGCAGAGGAAAGCCAAGTCGGCACGGCCAAGAGTTTTTGTGTAGAAAGATCCAATTTGTAGCACAGCCCACTCCCATGTTAGAAGTCCATTCGTGTAATATTAACTGTATGGCTGTAGGCTACACCGTGTGGATTTGGCACTGGAATATGCAGAGATACAGAGCTGCTTGTAGGAGGTGAAGTTGTGTGCAAGTTGCATAATATAATGTGGAATATGTTTCAGTTTAACCAGGGGTAGCATTTTTGACTTGTTACCAGTTATTTTTACTATGGATTCTACTTAGTTCTTTATAGTGAACATTTATGTGTTGTTAACAAAAACTGGAAATGTTTTATGATCCAATTTTAGCATGGTAAAAGTAAAAACATTTTCTCTGTCTTGGTGGCATAAGTCATCTATTTACTGGTGCAGTAGAGGACAGGCATGGCCATCAAAGTATACATGGGTTTCAGTGATAAAAATCAAGCACCATTTCCCTAATGATTCACAATTCAACATAAAATATATCATTTGAAAGTCCTCAAGATATCACCCGCAAACAGGAAGCTGAAACCCACAATTACCTGCAAATAAGCTGTAGTTAAACAAGGTGTCCAGTGCAGCTTTTTGGCCGTCTGCGATGAAAGATTTTGGATTGTGACTCAAAAACGAGGGTCAAGTTAGTGCTTCAAAACATGGGACAGAAACAAATGTTAAACTTAGAACCATCGGACTGCCAAAGACGAGCTGAAATTGATCGAGAGTGTCTGATATTTCAGAATCTTGATTGCAGAGTCCATGATCAATCTACGCCAGCCACGAATGGGACCATCTCTACCTCTTCCTTTCATTTACTAACTTTAACAAACATAAAAACACCACTAGCATGTAACACTAGCTATAGTTTCCCAAAACATTACTATTTTTCACATCTGGTGGTGACATTCATATATTAGGTAAGTTAGTTAGCCTAGGTTTCCTTGGAGATCGTTGATTAACCAAAGAATAAAAACTCAACTTACTTCCTGTTGTCTTGTTTCATTGAAATTAAACAATCAAACACAAAATGGTGAATTATTTTAGCAGCAACACTGTACAAAGTAGAATGGCAGCTGAACCTGTTTGACCTCATGTCCTGAGGATTCATCTTCAGGAGAACAGTAAGCAAACGCTGAAGAATAAGTCGCGAATAACTTTTTTTGTTTTGTGTAGGCTATTTACAGATGTTATATGAGATCAGAGAGATTTTGTATTTTAATAGTCAACCTGGAACACACTTTGAGTTCCAGGTTGGCAGGCTACAAAAGAAATGCTGGCTTGTTAATTAGATTGCTAATGAGCTTATGTAAATGTCATGTATTCTAATACCAAACTAATAATAAGCTACAGGCTATCTGACAGGTGTTAGTTTGTTAGTTATCGAAGTTCATTTTGACGAAGTTTGAGTGGAAACATAATTCGCGCGGCTCTATATTTATGCGTGGTAATTAATGTTGACTGTTGGTGCGCCGCATTCTCGGAGCTAGGCTAATTAGCCCGTGTAGCTCCTTGACTTCTACCTGCTCGACGGCTGACACGCGCCGCTTTTATCAGCCCTACTTTGTCAGATATTGTTGAAGAAGAGTGAAGGCGGATGAATATTTCAGCAGATGAGTGAGCGGGCGGCACCGGCAGGGCCCCGTGCTGTCTTGTTTGCGCTCACTTCAGCCATTAGCTCTACAAGCACCATTTGTATTTATACCCTCTTCTGGATGGTTAGCAGCAATCAGAAACCAAACACGGGGCGAGCGCTACAAGGCTTGGGGTTGACATGTGAAGAAAAACAGAGGTGAAATGCTGACACGCTGATGTCTTAGCAGATAACACTTAAATCATTTTCCTCCAAAACTTCACTGCGCCGGCTTCAAAGAGATATCGCCATAATACAAATTTTTGGAGTAAGTACTGGTGTTTGAAGTTATTTTATGGGATTTTGCTGTAAGGCCCAGAATTGATTCGTAGACGGGATAAAAGGAAAATACTTTATCTTCGGAGCTTTGTCGGAAAAAGCTTAGCATCCATTGGTAGTTCCGCCAATATGCCTGCAGGGCATGAGGTAGGGTGAGGGGGTGCCGGCATTGACATTATATAGCTACCAGAATGAATTGTGCTGAGTTTACACCTCCTGCTGCTTATGCTCTGCTCTTTCATAATCTTTCATGAACCATACAATGTTTTATTTAATGTCCCAGGTCAGAGAGAAACTTGAGAAAAAACATATTAATAATGAAGGTCCCGTGGAGAGATGGGAGAGAGAGAAAAAAACTAGTTGGTTTGAGGCTCCTCAGCAAACAGGTCAGAAGGACCTTTTGAAGTCGGCTTCTTCAGTGTAGTCAATAGTTTAAGAACTCGTGTTATTTCGGAGTGTAAGGCCAGCGCAGACTTTTTCCTACCTGAAAATGCCAAATCTCTCATTGGCGCGGGGTCTTTCGGTGGTCCTTGAAAGGCAGTGGGCAGTGGAGAGAAGAGACGTCTGGAAATAGTGTTTGGTTTCAGCATGTAGGCCAATTTGTTTCTGTTTCTGTGGACGGCCATGTTAGATATTATTATGCCTATTGTGCATTATTTTATTGTGAATAGTGTAAGTAGTTATGGCAGTGTACTTCTAGTTTACTAGGATTCAGATAACATAGCTACATACTATAGGCCAATAACATTTAATTGAGATGGTAGGCAGTCAAATTAATATATTTAAAATGTTAATTTATTTTTATTAATTAGTATTATATTTCAGCCTTGATGCACGTTGTGGTGGGTGCACATTTTTGATACTGGTTTCGATATTGATGGTCACCTGGGTATCCATTTACTGACAGCGCTATAGATCTAATATAGTCTAATATGTGCACACAAATGCAGGTGTCAGTCTATATTCATTTATTTATATTTTGTGGCAGTGTCGTATTGTTAGTTTTCTGTTTTTTTGCTTTTGTTTTGTTTGTGTCTGATATTTTAGAATCTTGATTGCAGAGTCCACGATCAGTCTACGCCAGCCACGAATGGGACCATCTCTACCCCTTTTCCTTTTATTTACTAACTTTAACAAACATAAAAACACCACTAGCATGTAACACTAGCCTCAGTTTACCAAAACTATACTATTTTTCACATCCAGTGGTGTGACATTCATATATTAGGTAAGTTAGTTAGGCTAGGTTTCCTTGGAGATCGTTGATTAACCAAAGAATAAAAACTCAACTTACTTGCTGAGCTGCTAGCAAGTGTTCAAAACAAATCAAACACAAAATGGTCAATTATTTTTAGCAGCAACACTGTACAAAGTAGAATGGCAGCTGAACCTGTTTGACCTTATGTCCTGGGGATCAGTCTTCAGGAGAACAGTAAGCAAACGCTGTAGAATAAGTCGCTTTTTTCTGTTTTGTGTAGGCTACTTACAGGCTACTTTTGTTTTGCTTTTGTCTTGTATTTGTCACTATATGGCATCTTAAAACCTCACAAAATCATAATAATAATATTAATAAAGAAAATTTGTGTGTTGTTTGTGTGTATTACAGTGGGTTTTTGGGTCTTGTCACTAATATAAATGATCAGGTTCAACATTTGTATATATGCCGTTATACAGTTTGGATATTTCATGATTAAGTACAATGTGACCAAAGGAGATACCTGCCTCTTGCCCCACCCCGTTTGGTAGTATGGCATTACCACATTCTAGAACCTGAAAACCACCCTTTATATTTCAATAGGCTAGCAAACAGGAGCAACATGTTGGCCTGCCTGTGTTGACGATACTAAAATTTAAAAATTAAGGAATAGACTCAGTACTCAATACAGATTCCAATACACAGCACTAATGAAAAACTCTTTAGACAACAGAATGTGATTTTCAACATTAAATCATAGTACTTCCTTTTATATTCCCATGTGGTCTTATATCTGTGTAATCCCTCAGTGGTCCTGGTAGTACTAGTCTAAGTGCTCTTAGACTTGTTATACAGCTCAAGGTCATTCTAAAGCTATTCGGGAAAGGTTCATTTTTGTCCTGTGAATGTGACTGTTTTTACTATCGATACTGGCTCAAATGAGTATCTAGTTTTGCTCCTAGTTTTAGTACACATCCGTGCTTCTATCATGTTTGAAGTCTGTATCTGAAATAAAACTAACAGCTTTTGAACTGTAACTGATCAATTAAGATTTAAGATTTTTTTTTCATGAGCTGTTCCAAGTCCAGAGTTTCACTGGTTTTATACATGATAGATAGGTTAATACATTATTAGCAGTGGGTGTTTGTTTTGGCATGTTTGTAGTTAGTCTAATGTCATTATACACGTGTCGCCCTTGACTCCCTCTGTCAGTCAGTACCAAAGGGAGCAGCAGATGCCTTCGCTCTGGTCTGTATTCCCTGTGGATGTTCATTTGTGGGTTTGAGCGCTGCAGCACGTGCCTCTGCCTCTGTGCTCTTAATGACTTAATTACAGTCATCATTTGAGCTGCAGGAGGACTGGGAAGAAAAGGCAAGATGATGGGAGATCTCTGGGGTAGACACTGATACTAATACGTTTACAGTGCACACAACAGCGGCTCATCGGTGAAAGCTCTCACCCATCAAAGTCAGAGGATTGAAGTTCTGCTGTAGTGTCCTTAGGCAAGACACTTCACCCACCTTAACTATGAAAGTGGCATTGTGGTGGTAGTAGGCGTTGATGGTGCAGATTGACAGCCTTTCTTCCATCAGGCCTTCCCTTTTTGATGTATTTTCATGGATTTGGTATTGGTTTTGTTATAAGTTGTTTATAGTTTCATTCCGCCTTAATTCAGCGACATTCATGATTTATAGTTAAATAATTTCTTATCTTAGCATATCCTCCCTTACATTAAGCATGTAATTTATTTGCGATAACTTATAGCTAATTTCAAATGACAGGTTTTCTAAATATTACTTGGTTTGGTGGGTTACTTCCTGTGGTAATATTTATCATAGTTTTACATCAGTTAAGTGGCAGATTGTGAAAAAAGTCATAGTAGAGGTGAGTTCAAAAACAGAATACCTCTACCTGTCATCAACATAGAAAATTCCATTCAAAACATGAAAATGTACATGCAAGGAAAGAGCTTTTCTGGTTGTCTCTGTGTATGTCATATCTGCTGTCCATGTCCAAGCAGGAAGTAGCCTCTAAACTTCACCAAAATAAAAAAAATAAAATAAAAAATAGATGTTTCAGATAGATGTTCTTGTTCTGGGCTCTCGCCGCCAGCTCAGACCTTGTTTTTTCACCTACGTCACCAGAGGTATAATAGTCCCTGCAGTGAAAGCATAGCCAGACTGGACTAGACTGGAAAGAACAACACTGTCTTGACTGTTTTGAGGGTTCATGCTTCCAAGTGCACTGACGGTAAATAAACTCCTGCATCAGAACCCCAGCATCATACCTCTTCTTTACAAATCTCAAACTACTACCATTTATTTGGCAATATTTTAGTAAAACCTATAGCTATGTCCTAGTAATGTGACTAGTCCAACCTGTCACATGCACTCTTATCCTTCTCTCCTGTACTGTCCACCTGCTTCCATCCTATTTGGTTTCAGCACACATGCATCATCCTGACAAAAGGCCAAATGTCACCTATTATTTCCAACGTTACACTGGAAGCATGATTTTTTCACCACCTTGTCCGGTAAATGTATAATATATTGATGAAAAGCGTCAGGGTCCGGGCTGGCGAAACTCCCAAGGAACACGTATCGGCCTTTGAATCTGGGAGCCCGGATGACGTCCCCTCTCTGGAGAACGGCTGGAGACGTGTGATCCAGGTGTTGTGATGTCCACTGCCCTCCCCTCCTCACCCCCTCCCTCCCATTCTCCCATGCTATGTTAACGCCGTGTACAGCGGCGCCCCCCGACTGCAGGAGGACATCCAGTGCAGCAGATGAAAAGGGATGGCCCCACCTTCACACATAGGTCCCGGGGCAGTGTGACTTATTCATGTTCCTCTGGGTGCCCTGGACGAACTGGTCTCAGTGCGCTTTGGCTATTTATATGGCCCGCCCTGCTCATACACGCTGTAATTGTATACACTCTGATATTATGAAAGATGGTGGTGAATTGCTGTATGTACATGTACCTATCTTTGTGTTTGTTATGTACCTTATACAGGCATGTTGTTCAAATAAACAATATAACATAGTCCAAATAGATGACCAAGGCGGATTTCTTCATTGGAACATCAGTGTTTGCATTTTTATTGAGCACAGCAGCAACCACACACAGTAGCAATACAGTTTTCTATTAGTTTTCTTTTGAATAGTCAAGATGGCAGTTAAAATACACTGTGCATCATGTCAGTTGCTTTCACAATAAAACACATCGGGATTACCAAATTAAAAATTTCGACCATTTATACACTACATTTAGTGTACATTTTTAGCTGCTTTTAATTCATATTCAAACCAAATAATAATCCACAATTTCAATAACATATTAAACACAATAAAATTACAACAAATAAAAATGATGTTAAACATAACACAAAAGATGGCTTGCCCTCTCCAGGTGGGTGGAGAGTGAGGGGAGGATGGAGTTTGAGATAGACAGGTGGATCAGTGCAGCGTTGGCAGTGATGCGGTGGCTGTATGTATGTAGTGTCCGGGGTGATGGAAGTCTGGGAGTCCCTGCTTAGACTGCTGCCCTCACGACCCAGCCCCGGATAAGTGGAAGAAAATGGACAGATGGATATAATATACAAGCGCTTTGGGTTGCATTTTTGTATGAAAAGCGCTCTATAAATAAAGTTTGATTGATTGATTAATATTATGTTATAATATAATATATTATATTCAGCAATGTGTTATTTTTATTTACAGAAATCCATATTTACATCAAAAAGAAATGAAATCTCTACCTGAATTCAACATGGAGACCAAAAGTGACTTAACTATGATGAAATGTCCCATAATCCTCTGCTCTGTTCTGATGTAGTTTCCTCATCACAACCAAACCTGGAGTTGTGTTTTGTTTCATTCACACATGTTTAACACACACACACTGCAGATTTAAGCTGAGATCTTCTCTCAAACAGAAAACACTCTGTTCCACCTTGGAATACAGGTAATGTGGTAATACAGGAAGTGTTCCAGTTTGTCTTTCACTAGAATCATTTGGATCATTTCAGTCCTGGAAGTGCCCATCTCTACTGAACTAAAGGTAAAAGGAGCTGTTCACTTGAAAACTACCACTGCATGACATCACAAGGTGGAACAGAGCATTTGGAGCTTTGGGGATGTAAACAGACTAAAAATAAAGGGTAACTCAAACATGTGTGAATAAAACAAAACACAACTCCAGGTATGTGTTTGAGGAGGAAACAGAACATGACTTTAAGTTCAGAGGAGTCAGTCTGTGTCTACGTATCTGTAGTTTTGTCAGCTCTGGTCCTCTTTCTGCACATTCTGCTCAAACATCTGCTTTGGGTTCAGTCTGTTTTGGATTTGCTTGTGGAGAACAGCGCCCCCCACAGGACTCTGAGTGTCTTTGTGCAGACGTACAGACTCAGAGCGGCTAACGCTAGCAGGAACGCGGCTACGTCCAGGCAGTAGTACTGGAGCTTGGAGAGTTTGTAGGACTCTGAGACCAGATGTTTGGCTCCTCCGTGTCTCATCACAAACTCGATCCAGAACATGGCTGTGTCCAGAGGTTTGAGCGGCTGGTCTCGGTGCAGAGCTGACAGACGCTTCATGTTCTCTCTGTATTTGGGCTCGTACAGAACCTCCTTCAGAGCCTCCAGGAACACCTCTCTGTTCACTGTGGAAAGATCTAACACTTTGGCCACTCCTCGCACCTGCATCCTGAAGAAGTTGTCCTGCTGGTCGAACATGAGCGGCAGCCCCACCAGAGGCACGCCGTGGTGGATGGCCTCCTGGAGACCGTTGGTTCCTCCGTGGGCCACGAAGAGCCGGGTCTGCGGATGGGCGAGGAGGTCCGTCTGCGGGAGCCAGTCCACCAGCAGAGTGTTGTTCCCCAGAGTGGAGGGTCTCCTGCCTTTGTGTCTCCAGACGATCTTCTGAGGCAGCTGAGCGAACGCCGCCGCCACCTCCTCGCTGAGGTCATGGGGCAGTTCAGCCACGAGCGTCCCCAGCGTCATGATGATGACACCATGTTCTCCGGCGCTCTGCACAAACGCCTCCAGCTCCGGGGACAGGGCTTTGGGCTCTTTGCACTGGAACCCCGACATGTAGACCACGTTGGGCATGGTCGGCCGAGGGAACTCAAAGGTGAAGTCGTTCCTCATGAGCCAGATGTCGGCCGACTGGAACAGCTCCATGTAGTGGACCTCAGGCCCGAAGTGTTTGTGCACGAAGGGTTTGTAGATGGGGTCGCTCACGCACCAGATCTGAAAGCGCGTGAAGAAGAACATCAGCATGTTCTGGAGGCGCTGGAGGAAGTTCATGCGGTCGGTGAGTTGGCTCATGGGGATTGGTACGTAGGACAGCGGCGAGGGCGCGATGGCGAGGTGCCCCTCACCCTGGATGGTCCAGCGCACGTTTAGCACCAGCGGCAGATTTAGCTTGTGCGCTAGCAGCACGCCTCCCCCGATGCCAGGGTCCGTCAGCATCAGGTCATAGTGCGCGTCCCTCAGCTCCTGCATCAGCGTCTGGTTCTCAAACACCTTCTCCAACATTGCCACGGTCTGGCGGTTCAGGTTGTAAAACGCCTGCATGATCTCCAACTGCAGTGCTACACGGGTCCACACAGAGGCACCCTCACGCCGCAGATGCACCATCTTGGCAGTAAAGGATCCAAACTGTTTCTCGTTGAAGCCAATGGAAGCGTTTATGGTAATGGAGCGATAGAACGGAGCCTGTGCCTTTATATACCAGGTGTCCTGAGGGCGAAGCACCGTGACCTCATGACCCCGAGCGTGAAGCTCCTCCAGAAGAGCCCTCATGTTCACCCAGTGAGACCCGTCCAGAGGAAACACCAGCACCTTACCCCCCGAGACAGGACAGGAGCACAGACAGGTGCAGAGCAGCGGCAGGAGCAGCCGGAGGAGCATCGTGGACCTGAGGAGGACACACACGAGGTTCAGAAGAATAAAAAGCACTGGAGTTTCACCTTTTACACACTCAAAGGGTTTTACTATTGTAGCCACAGCTGCCCTGGGACAGGCTGAAGCCTCGCGTCACATTCACACTGGGCACTGTGGCTGAAGTATTTTGCTCAAGGATACAATGGCAGGTGAGACTTGTATTGTAACAGGTGTTTTGGATGTTAGATGCACCTCCTGTGTAAGCATGGTCATGTCAACGTTGTTGGTTTAAGTCAGGGGCAGGCAAATATTTTTTCCATGAGGTTAGATGAGAAACAAAATATTGTGGAGGGCTGGGCCGAAATGCTTAACTCAGTTCTGCATTTTATTAATTGTATTTCTTTATAAAAAGCAGTAAATAGCATTGTTTTGACGAGCTGGACTGGTAAGAGTATGTTATGGCTAAGCAATGAAAAAATGAGGTTGCCTTGTGTAAATGAAAAAAAAAAAACACCTCTAAAATAAAAGTAATGCAGCTTTAGTCCATGCATGAGGTAAAATTATAAAGTATGTTTATTTTGTAATTTCAGATTATTTTAAACGGGTCAGTCAGGGTCAACCAAAGGGCCATATGTGGCCTGGGAGCTTTACAATGCTCAGGTCTGGTTTAAGATTAGGTTTAAACTGTAAAATGATTTCACTCCTGTGGACTCTGGGTGAACTGTGCTGACCTGGACTATAGAGCCCCCTGTGATCTGAGAGTGACCTCTGGTGACCCTGGATTGCATCCTGGACTAGGATTTAACCAGGATTAAACCAGTACTGAACCGGGAACAGGACTAAACCAGGATTAAACCAAGACTAAACCGGGACCTGGGAGATATTCCATGAAGCGAGCTAAAGTGAAAGCCTGGCTTATTTTGGCAATCCACACTTGTCAAAACCTCAGTTGTGATCCACCAAAGTAACTAACCAGAGATGGTGCTGAGTTGTCGCAGTAACAACCACTCGGAAACAAACCTGGTCAGGACCAGGCTAACTGTCAATATTATTTTAGGTCTGTCTCCAAGAACATCTAAAGAAACAGTTTAGTCAAAAGTTTCAGCCCGTGCATCATACACCTGTGTTAGAATACCTCCCTCTGTCTGATACAGTTGGAAAAGTGACTTTTAGAGTTGCGTGTCACTTGAGACTTTGACAGACCATACACTCCGACACACAGGACACGTGTGTGTAGACCATAGGCCGTATATATGAGTGGACATAGCTATCCCGTTAGCCGCCGCGTGCCAAATAGGAAGTGTGCCAGGAGGCTCTTCCAGCTCCTTCTCTCCCTTTTCCCCATTGACTTACACTGAGATCTTATCGCTCCTCTCTCTGTACCTGTTGCTGTGGCCTCGTAATTTTGGTCTTAAAATGTTCGTATGAACCAGCTCTACATGGTCCTGAATGTTTTTTTTTGCTATTTTGTTCGCCAAAAAAACCCTATTCATAAAATAGAACCTGGCTCCAAATCCCTATAGCCGTTAGCATCGCGAGCCTCATTTGAGCGGCGCTAAACGCTATGTGTGACATCACACTCACTTAGTCCACTTTTTTTATACAGTCTGTGGTGTAGTCATTGCACTCATCACAAAGGCACAAACCATATAAAAGCGGGCCCTTCTTTCATTAAAATGATCTTGCACATGTGGCTGTTGTGAGGGGCAGTGCGACACAGACAGACGCTGGTTTGAACTCTGAGGATGCCAGTGAATTCTGTCCTGTTCTTCCGCTCCTTCATCCTGTCAAACTGCAAACACCTTTGGTGCAGATTTTATCATTTCTTCTTGGGTTATATGTGAAGAGGTCCATTACAGCTTTACTTTTTTGCATAGCAGAACCTAATCTCTGCTCGTACTATCATGCATCGGGAACTGTCTGGTAACTCCATTCCTTGGGTGTATTAACCGGGCTCCGCACTCCACAACCAGCCTCCTGTCTGTCCACGGAGCAACCGGGATAGGAGGGGGAGAGAACAGGAGAGGAGGGGGAGTCATGCCTTTCCTCTCGCTCCTCAGATCAGAATGACCGGAAACTCTGGGTGCATGCTGTGTGGCTCCTCTCTCGTTTAGTCATAAAAAACCATCAAATTTTTGACCCATTTTCCATAATGTTGTTACTCCATTGCGCTGGCCATCCCAGAGTGCGCACAAAGTGCAGTTTAAACTCCAGGACTGAGTTAGCTTTGGTTAGACCCAGGTTTACTTCTGTCATGGAACAACTTGAGGCTTAAACTGGAGATGGAGATTGATTCAGCTCAGGATTTTAGGATAAGCCTGGATTTGTTAAACCACTTTGATGGAATAAACCAGGAACAGGACTAAACCGGGATTAAACCAGGATTAAACCAGGACTAAACCAGAACTGAACCAGGACCATAACCTGGATTCAAAATGTCCTTTCAAACAGATTATGTAAAATTTTCTTCAAATCTCATAAAACTTCAGACCGCAGTAAACAAATGAGTCTGGTCCACAAACCTGGTTCTGAAAATCCACACTTGGAAGCACTGAACTGGAACCAACCCAGTTACACAACATCTGCAAAAAGAAACTGAACCAGGACTGAACCGGTCTATAAACCAGGATTAAACCACATATTTATAAGAATTAAACAAGGACAAAACAGGTCTAAATCAGGACCTAATTAAACTATAATTATAGCTCTTAAACAAAGACGCTCTGAAGTACTTACAGTGCGCTGTCTCCAAAGTGAGTGAGGGAGAGAGGAGGACTGACCCAGGAGTGATCAGGACTAAATAATGGTAATGACAGAGCGAGGGAGGTAGAGGGGTAGGGAGTTGTACATTCACAGACTTTTGTGTGTATCCCAGTGTGTTTATATAACACTGAACCCTCATGCTCAGACAGAGGAGCTGATAAAGAGCAGAAATTGGACCAAAGGATACAGAGAGAGGGAGGGTGGAGAAGTAGGGCAGAGAGCTGTGTGTCAATGTTTCACACGGTTCACCTCTGATCCATAACTAGAAATATAGAAGAAGGAAAATTATGATATATGGTTTCACTTTATAAGATATACACATTAATTAGTGTTAAAGGAACAGAGCATGAATAAAGACCTGACTGAGGCTTAGTGTATGTAAAAGTAACTTTTTGGTCGAGCGTCCGTCACTTGCTTGGTTCAGTGGATATGTCAATGCTCTGCCTGGTATGTTCAGTATGACATTAACCAGCTCTACCTTACATTGATTTAATCACAAGTGGTTTCATTGCTCGAAAATACCTAGAAAAACAGGCCTTCTGACTGTGAGCGAGGTCGCCTCTCCACAGATCTGACCTGTAACCTGGCCTGGTTTGGGCTTCATGAAGCATGGTTCAGTAGCATACTGTGAAACATTTCAACCAAAGCAATAACATCACGGAGAAAAGCATTTGACGGGCCCTCCCTCAGAAAAGTTACAATTCTCAATAAACTATTTGTTCATTATGAATTAAGTCTATTAACTGTAATATGTAGTTTATAGGTAAATAGATAGTATAGATATATTAACAGTACAGTATATTAACGTGTAGATTATAAAGTGTAACCTAACATTGTAAGTTTGACCTAAATTGTAAATTATGAATTAACCTTTACAAATGACAATATTTAAATTTTTGCACACACACAAAACTAAATTGTCCCTACTACAGTATTAATGATCTATTTTGGTTCATCGAGCTCTTTTTGAACACTCAAAAACACAGCTGCCACTGGGTAGAATGACAAAAGCCAGGCCGCTAATTTGCACCATCAGCCCAAAAGGGTGAAGGGTCTTGCCAAAGGACACAACAGCAGTATAAACCAGAGCCACTGCTTCCCCACTACCAAGTTTGGTCTCTCGTCCCTGTTTTAACTACTGTAGATGTAACCCGGCTTAGCTTCAGTCTGAGTTTAGAAGAGATTGGGCATTGATTTATTTCTGAAAATGGCTGTGACATTTTTTCAGCCCTTCATGCTGGCCCAGGACTAATATCACATGTACACATATGTTTGTGTAACCCTTCGTTATTCATCTGTTTACATCTCCAGATCTTGAAATGCTCTGCTCCACCTGCCTGTTCTGTGCTGTCATGAAGCAGTCCTTTACATGTTAAGTTTCCTTTTACCTGTTGTTCAGTAAAGACAAGAAATCCCAGGGCTGAAATCATCCACATAATTCTAGTGAAGGTGTGTGGAGTTGGATGTGGATGTTTTTGACATTGTAATACACTGTCAATCAGAAAATAACGCAATATGGGCCCTTTAAGTAACACTTTTGCTACACACTTTTCGGTATGTAATATATTTATATTTCAGGAAAGCATTAGCAAGAGGAACTAAACCTTTAATAAACCATTAGCATTAGCCACGTTAGCCCTGTTTTGGATTCAGATCTCTATCCCCAGACCTTGCCACTCTACACCTCACCCTTGTTGTCACTTCAGCTCATCATATGGGCCTTCTCGCTCGTCCTGTTTAAAAAATAAACAGTTGGTTGCATCTGCGCTAATAATTCATGTGCAGGGAGACAGAAAGCTGCTTATGTGTGGAAATGAGATGGCATTAACACCTGCTCCACTGTGGGATTATGGGCCGTGAGGCTTTAAGCATGCATATTTCACCCAAGGCAACATGTCTTTTGGACATCAGAGGCACGTTAGCGGGCTGGAGCTGGACAGTTTCCCTGCTAATTAGCTGCATGTCTTTGGCGAGGCAGGTATACAACACAGTTACACATGTCTGATGGCCCCCATGTGGAGGGCTGCAGGTGGAGACTATAGAGCGCATACAGGCACTGACATTAGGAACTGAGCTAATGAATGTAATGTACGATCAGATTAGAACTATGATCATTGTTTTGGACCGTTGAGCATTGAAAATATGTGTAACATAGATGATCACAGCCCATTTAAAGGTCCTATATTGCACAATTGTGAGCTTTAAGTCACAATGAAACACATGCAGCTCCAGGTATGTTTGTGATGAGGAAACTATAATAAATAAATTATAATATAGATCAGAAAATAACTAAATCATGTATGTATATGTTCTAAATAATTATTAACACACAGAAGGTCACATATTCAAACTGCCAAGTGCTCTGTGTACCATTGTTTACATTTTAATTTACCTGCATAAACAGTGATTTGCTATTTTAATGTATTCCTCCAAAATACCTGTGCTGAGATGTAAATAGCCTCAAACCCCAGTAGGCTGCGGCGGTGGTCTGCTCAGCTGGCCCTGCTCTGGTCCTAAATGTCACATACCTAGACCTACACGTCCAGATGCCCTTCCGCGGGATTACTGTGGGATTGAACCAGTCTCTCCTATTCCCCTGACAATCACTGTTAACAATAACTGCTCATCCCCGCTGACATTTCACTTTACCATGACATTTTCTTCTATTTTCTAATTAAATGTTTCAACAATTACAAAATGAATTACAATTAAGCATTTATAGTGGCCAGATGATGGAGCTGAACACCTGCTATGATGGGTGAGGGTGTCGGCGGCGAATGCTAGTGCAGGATGCTAGAGGCTAACGCAGCGTAAACAGTGCAATCTGCTACTACTGCTAATGAGTCGCACATGACATTTGTGATAATCAGGTTTAATGATGTAATATCGCCTACTACCTTTAGATTTTAATTGCAGATATTATGCTATTTTCTGATCTATGTGTAGGGTGACCAGATGTCCCTATTTACCCGGGACAGTCCCATTTCTGAACCTTGTGTCCCCTGTCCCATCAGATTTATACAAAACCATTGATTTGTCCCAGTTTTATACAAGAAATGTCCCAAGTTTTCTTATTTTTGACCCAGACTCACTGATTTGTCCCAGTTTTATACAAGAAATGTCCCAAGTTTTCTTATTTTTACCAATCTTTTTGACCTAAACTAAGATTAAACCAGAACTACACCAGGTCTAAACCAGGACTATCACAATTTTGGACTAATCTGATCCCTGTCAACTATAAAGAGGAGCATAAATTATCATTTGTTTAACCAAAATACAGAAATCAGTGTATTGCGAATGACCATAATACAAAAAATACTGAAGACTGAAGTCCCTCAGATCATGACTGACATGAGAATGCACAATCTTACACACTCTCCTCACAATTTTATTTATACCAACCATCCCAACCCAGTAAATAGTGAGAGAAAACAACTATAACATAATGGAAATTTTTAACAATGCACTGCGGTCACTCACTGCTGTGACTTCCCTGTGGAGACAATAATGCATAAAATTCTACTTCCAAACATCTACACCAGGGATCTCCAACCTGCAGCTCAGGACCAGGGATCTCTGAATTACCCCACTGCGCTGAATAACAAACATTTGGTTAATTACCTGCCTATTACCATTGTGTTCTAATAAATGGACAATAGTTTATGTTTTATAGGCATCTAACTGTAATAATAATAATAATACATCTTTATTTATAAAGCCCTTTTAAAAACAAGGTTTACAAAGTGCTGTACAAGCAGCAATGAACAATACAAAACACATAAAAATAGCACATATAACAAGGAAAACAGTCAGTGATGCAACAAATCAGATTCATTTTAATAAATAAATAAAAGAGATAGAATAAAAATAAGTAGGGAATAGAAAGAACTAAAACCAGTTAAAGGAAGGCTAACCGATAAAAATGGGTTTTAAGAAGTGATGTAAAAGATGATACTGATGGTGCGAGTCTTATCTCCTCAGGCAGGTCGTTCCAGAGTCGAGGCGCCCGGACTGAAAAGGCTCGGTCACCTTCATCCGGCGCTTGGGCTTTGGAACAGCTAACAAGGACCTGCCTGAGGATCTAAGGCTGCGGGAGGCTCGTACGGGGATAAAAGTTCTGGTGCAAGACCTAAACGAGCTTTAAAAGTGATCAGTAAAATCTTAAAATCAATTCTAAAACACAGAGGCAGCCAATGAAGCGAAGCTAAAACAGGGGAATGTGTTGATGTCTGTTAAAACCGGTGAGGAGCCGAGCTGCTGCATTCTGAACCCGATCTTTTCAATTTCTTGTGGCTGCTAAAATGAGTACAATAGCTCTTTGGTGTTTTTGTTTTTGGAAAGGTAGCTCACCGAAGGAAAAAGATTGGAGACCCCTGATCTACACGCATGTTTGAAAATACTGTCTGATTGTCCTTGATAAAATCCTCAGTTTAGTTTTCTGTCAATATTACTCCCCTTAAAAGCGCAGTGTAGTTGAATGGAGCCAGTGCATATGCTCCTCCATGCTCCATTGGTTCTCCATTCACTTTGCATCTGAAGCTAAACTGGAGTCAGGTCAAATCGCATTTCTAAACGCTTTTCCGAGGTTAGCTTTGTTGAATGCTATGCTAAATATTTCACTCGCTAATGGTTTTGGGGCTATATTCTGTTAACGGTCTTTACTCATTTAGTAGGAGGCTAAAGTGTTTGTGAGTTAGCCTGACAGGTGCTATACCCACTCTACTCAGAAATACACTTCTATTGTATTTGAATATATCTTTGGCTTTAAGTGTTTTGCTGCTTGCATATTTAAAAACCCACCCTAGGCATTTTCTGGGAGCCTACCTTTTAATCGCCCATGCTTAAAATGTTAATTTCATATACCTTTTACCTTTTACTCTCACAAGCTTTTTGTTAGCGAAATACGTTACTAATGGTTTATGAATTAATAAAAAACATTCTGAATTAGACTGGGTGATTGTGGAAAGCTTGAAAGCCCCCCGACATTTTTATTCAGATTTCAAAACATTTTCCGGTCGACTGAGTTCCTTTTTGCACCGCCGTACTATACAATTCCCCCTTTGTCGCCCGCTCCCACTATAGTTCCTGGTGTAATTTACTTACCCAAGCAAAGCCATTAATTTTCTATTATTGTGAAAAGATGATTCGTGTTTCGGAGGCTGTCTTGATTATTTATTTAGACTCACAGCGGGGAGACAAGAGGCTGGGCCAAATGGAATATAAAGTCGTATTTAACTGCAGTGAGCGCATGTGTTAGTATGTGTTAATGTGTTCTCCCCAAGCGCCTCAATTCGACTTGAAATTTCTAATGGATGAAAAGAAAGGGGAGGGTACAGACTTAACACGTAAATTCACTTGTGCGGACGGTGGCGTCTGGCGGTTTTAAATGCTCCGCTGGCCGTGTGTCTGGAGGGAGTTGACAGGAGATGGAAGTCTGTGTTGTTGTTGTTGACTCAGTCCGGGCTTTTAAGAGCAGACATGGTTTTTAGCTTTGGGAAATCACAGCTAGTCACAAATGTAGCACCGTGGAAAATGCACGATAAATGCATGTGAAGAATTTGTGGATCAAATATTTAGTATATAGGAGTGATAATTTGATTTATTTATTTATAGCAGATGGTTTTCAATCCTTCCAGTTACTCTTATTATAATAATTGACTGGTGGTAAGCTACTATAAGCTAAAGCTAAACTATGCTAAGCTATTATAGTCAAAGCGAGGTTCAATCTGCACCACTGGCCCCGTCCGACCACCAGCAGCCACTCACGCACCCTCACAGAATCCATCCATCCCCCATCCAAGTACTAACCAGGCCTATCCTCGCTGGTGTGGCCTCCCCGTCTTATGTTTCGTATCCATTTCAGCACTGAATAGGCAACCAAGTGTAGGTTCTCTTTTTATCATCAGTACGTGACAGTTTACCTTTCACCTGCATTTGTTCAGACTCACCTGTGCTCTCTCTGGTCTTCTGCCAGGTCAAAGCTGGTACATTATCATCAGTATATAATGAAGATAACATCTAGTGATGGTACAGTATGTGACAACACAACAGGGCTGGGTCCATCAAACAGGAGCTACCTTTAACTACAGTTTGTGAACTTTGCCATTTATGTTATTTGTACTGATACTGGCAAATGTTCAAGACAAATATTGGTATAGTAAGACTAGGCCCCTGGACAAATCGCATCTCAGTAAACTTAAATAAATAATGTAAAAAAATAAAAACAAAAAAAAATCAGTTCACAAAAAAAAAAACTTGATTTTGCTAAAACATTATTTTCCTCATGTCACTTTGTTGACAAGTCTCAACTGTAGAAATGCACAGAATAAATGAAAAGTATAGTAATAGTAGACGGATTTCTTCAAAGTCCATGGAAAATATAGACATCCTGAAATGTTCTTATTTACTACTAATTACATAAGTGCCTCACTTCTGTACATTGTGTTTATTCAATGTCACATTAAAAAACAACCACACATTGTAATGTCTAAATGACTTGGTATAGGCAGGTTGCCAGGTTGTGCAAATCAATCATGCTGTGGATCTCAGTGCCCTTCAGCCATCTGTTCTATAGCTCTAAATATAAATAAGTAATTAATAAAGTGTTATATACCGCCTGCTCTTGACAAAGTCATTACTGAAGGGTCAGAGACAGAAGTTTTAATTATGCTACACACAAATATGTAATATGCAATTAAATCTGGATATGTCAGACACCTGGAAGTATACAGCCACTGTCTGCGTGGAGACGCTGTGAAGACGATAATAAAATAAAGTTTGACTCTTTTAAGAATAACGGTTCAGACTAATTAGACAAGACTATTATGTCTGCACCTTTGGTCTACCATTGTCTAACCTGGCTAATTATAGCAGTAATGATGCTAATGATCCAGTTCTAATGTTGGTCTGATATGAAGAATAAAGTTTTCTGCACATAGTATTGTTCAAAGTAAGCAAATGCTTTCAGACAGTTTGTGGTTAGATTTGTGAATGACAGCCTGTCTTTATTTTATTTACATTTATGCAGGCGATAGGCTCAAAGTGTCTTGCACTGGGACACAACAGGATGCGTTTATTCATATTTCAACACCAGTGAGTAAATCCTTAACCAACTCTGTTACTGTGTTATTTTACAGATGGATGAAGGAAATCCTACTGTCCCAATCTTCTAGAGAAGAACAAGGAAAAAGTGTATATTCCTTAGAATACGTTTTTTATTGAAACCTGAAAAATATGTAAAAGGTAGCACTTCATGACATCACAAGGAGGAACAGAGCACAACTCTACAGATGTTTCTTATGAGGTCACATTATAACACGGTTTAAAGCTCACAAGAGTCAGTTTGACTTTATACAGCACTTTTAACTCTATCAGTGAACAAAAACATTATGACTGTTTCACTCCTTTGAAATATCTTAACTGTATTTTAACTTTAAGGATACAACACACAACAGCACTCACTTCTGCACATATTTTCTCTCTGCATACAGCTGTTTAACTGATTTTGTGACCAGAGAAACCGACTTGAAACCAACAGCTCCAACATCCCAGACTCCTCTGTGTCAGTGTGTCGTAGATGTGTTTTTATGACCCTTTTATTACATTTTACTACCATTTTATTACATGCATTTTTACTATGAGCAGGTTTACCTCTCCACCGATCTGATGTGTACCTTGACCCGTCAGACCCTCCATTCGAAATAGTGCCCCTTTATCAAGTAATATCAATACATTGTTCAACAGTATGTAACAAATTCTTCTCTAGAAAACCAGAACATTATCGTTTTCTTTCTTTTTTCCATTCAGCCAATATAATAACCTCCATACTACCATGAACTTTCCTGCTTCCCTGGCCTGAAGTTGTGTTAAAAGTTGCAAACACTGTTGATGTGAAGTGCTGAGTGAGCTCTTTAACGTCGCGGTGCGTTGTGTGTGAATCAGAGGCGGACACTCAGTTACTATTACGTTTAACAACACTGCACCCACTGACGGCCACTGACTAACATGTGAGCGAGGGTTTGGGTGCCCTCCTCTGGCTCTCTGCACTGGCTCAGAGCTCTTCACTTTGATAAAAAGGACATCTAGTGGTAACTTTGAAAACCAACCGCCTCATGTCTCGTGGTTTCTCGGATTGTAGGAACAGGGCTGGTTTGATATGATTTTATTATTTAACTAATACTAAATGAAAAAAATACTTTTGCAGAACTATCAGGATCAGGTTGTTTACTTTCTTCATGACAAATGTGCTACAATTACTAAGTACTTACAACTCTATGGAATTTGTACATGGGTGTGATTCATTCTTACTCTTTTTTTTCCTTTTTTGATTGTCTTAATATTGTTAAATAGGTTACAATGCATATTTATTTGATTTTATTTGCATTTTTATCTTAATCTATTCTTAAAGTCATTTAATTTTTTTCTATTCAAATAACAGTTAAATTGCTCAATACCCACAGCACATGAATTGGCCCAAGATGACCATTTTTTGTTTATTTATTTATTTTGTCCATTTGTAACTTTGAATTTTTCATAATGACCAGTGATTTTACCAATGCATTTTGTAGCATTTACTATTGCCTTGATTTTTTCATTTTTTTCCTTCCTTTTATTTTTATTTTTATTTTTATTTTTATTTTTATTTTTATTTTTATTTTTATTTTTATTTTTATTTTTATTTTTATTTTTATAACTGGTTGTCTATTTTTAATTAAATCTTGTCGTGTATTACAATCAGTTTTTTTTTGTGTAATAAGATAATTTTTAAAAAGATTCCCTTTAGAGTGATTAAAAACAAGCTGGCTCTCATTTCCATCACTTTTATGACAAGTAACATGCACTTTTCATATGTCAGCTTTAATCTACACATTCTTTGTCCTTTTTTACCTTTTTCCTTTTTACTCTCATGCCCTAGAATCGCCCTTAAACCTCCACGCTCCACAGTCACGTAACACCACCACCATGAACGCCGAGCCCGCCGAGTCTAATATTCTGCCCATGACCTCCCGTGTTGTTCACCGTAAAAATAACTGTTCATTAAATAGCGTCTTTTGCACAAATCCAACAGAAATTGATCTGGTAATAGACATGATGGCGACCCAAATCCTGCTACCATCTCGCCAGCGTCCGCCGTAATTAACTCGACCCAGCGGTAAGGACTTGACTATTAGCGGGTTAATTAGCCAATAATAAAAGTGATACCTCCAGCTACTGTGGGCTTAGAGGCAATTCCATTCCTCACACAGCGAAATAAGGCGCTTTAAACCTAATCCTTTTGCATTAAAATAGTTATTACCGAAAGACTTCACCTGCGCTAGCCACAGATAGCGACTCCGGGCTAGTTAATGTATTTGGTGTCCGGTGCGATTAGCTTGACGAGGCTTGCAGAGCTTTTAGGGGGCTATTTGCAGGTGGCGCGTATCATTCTGAAATCGCTTTATTAAAGAGATTGAAGTGTGGCGATTATTAATGAGTAAGTAATTCTGCTACTTTTTGACCCACTTTGACAGAAACTGTAGATGGGGGAGAGCGGCTGGGAGGAGGGGAGGGTGGGTGCCTTTAAAGATATTGCTTAATGGGACTTTGATAACCTTGAGTGGAGCAGCGTGCCATCTGTAGCTAGAACTGCCACAATATTGAAAATCAGATACTAAAACTAGTGTCAAAACTATACTCATTTGCGCAGGTATCGATACTAAAAAGTCACATTCACAGACAGAAATGAACCTTTCCTGAATAACTTAACTATAATTATCTTGAGCTGTATCAGACTTACCTGGACAACTGAGGGATTCCACAGATATCCTGTAAAACCATATGGTAATATGTAAATGTACTATGATTTAACCCTTCCAGACCAACTGTATCATATTCAATACCTGGGAATATGTTTTATATAACTGCACATAACTTTCCAACCATAAAAGCTAGAAACTTAGTTTTTTCCCTTGAAAAGCTGAGAGTTGCGGCTTTCCAAGCATTATTCTACGTCACACACACACTGCGTGATGAAAAAGGGAAAATGAGTGTCTACTGCCAAACCCGTGCACTCAATCCCTTTTCATTGGCCCAGACTTTGTCAAAGAGTGTAGTGAGTCAAAATGGTTGACTCCTCTGAGCCTCTATGTTCGGAACAATTGAAAATTCTGCTCTTACAAACTTGGACCTGACAGGAGCTGTTTCCATGACTGGCACCAGTAAAGAAATGGGGTGATTGCACTTTTTTTTGTTTTGGGTATTGTATAAGGATATTCTTTGTTAACTTTCAGACTTGGTATTTGCACTTTTATAGCTAAGGCCCTAAATTAAGCATTTTTATGTCCAGAAAGTTGTTTATACATGTTTGCTGTGTGTTTTGTACCAAAGACTGTGAATTTTATTTATGTATTTAGTTTTCATTTGTAATTCTGTTCCAGCAGATTGTGAAATTACAGGTTGTACTGAAAAAAGGATGTATAACACTTCAAAGGGGGAGTTTTAATAGCAAAGAAGGGTTAAAGGTGCATTGTGTAACTTTTCTGGCGGAGGTTCTGTCAAATACTATTCTCCATGGAGATGATGTTCCTTTGTCTGGAATGTTTCACAGTATTAAAGTATTGAACCTTTCGATCTTCATGGAGACCAAACAAGACCAAGTTACAGGTCAGATCTGTGGAGAGGCGACCCCGCTCACAGCCAGAATATCTGTTGTGTTGTATTTTTGCACTATAAAACCACTTGTAATTTAATAAACGTAACTTAGAACTGTTTAATAAAAGTAAGGTAGAGCTGTTTAATGTCATACTGTGGAACATTCCAGGCAGAGCACTGACATCTCCATAGAAACAAGCAGGTGAAGAACATCCAACCAGAAAGTTACACAGTGCATCTTTGATGTGGAAAATCACATTGTGTTGACCAAATAAAGTAGTTAATGTATTTGGTGTCCGGTGCGATTAGTTTGACGAGGCTTGCAGAGCTCGTGAGGTGAAATCGCTTTATTAAAGAGACTGAAGTGTGGCGATTATTAATGAGTAAGTAATTCAGCTACTTTTTGACCCACTTTGACAGAAATTGTAGATGGGGGAGAGCGGCTGGGAGGAGGGGGGGGTGGATGCTATTAAAGATATTGCTTAATGGGACTTTGATAACCTTGAGTGGAGGAGCGTGCCATCCAGATCTGCCTCATCTTCACCCTGCCATCTTTGCTCTTAAATAAAGTGTTTAATTATAAATCTTGTGAAGAACCAGGCAGGACCGGGCTGTCTATGTCTAAAGAGCTACAGTCATGTGAAAAAGTTTGGGCACCCCGATCATTTTCAAGATTTTCCTTTATAAATCATTGGTTGTTCGGATCAGCAATTTCAGTTAAATATATCATATAGCAGACAAACACAGTGATATTTGAGAAGTGAAATGAACTTTATAGGATTTAAACAAAAGTAGGCATGTGCAGAAATTAGGGCACCCCAACAGAAAGTACATCAATATTTAGTAGATCCTCCTTTTGCAGAAATAACAGCCTCTAAACGCTTCCTATAGCTTCCAATGAGGGTCTGGATTCTGGTTGAAGGTATTTTTGACCATTCTTCTTTACAAAACATCTCCAGTTCAGTCAAGTTTGATGGTGTCCGAGCATGGACAGCCCGCTTTAAATCGCACCACAGATTTACAATAATATTCAGGTCTGAGACGGCCATTCCAGAACGTTGTACTTGTTCCTCTGCATGAACTGCCTTAGTAGAATTTGAGCCGTGTTTAGGGTTGTTGTCTTGTGGAAGTATCCAGCCCTGGAGCAATTTCAACTTTGTCACTGATTCTTGAACATTGTTAGTTATTCTTCAACTTTAACAAGATTTCCAGTCCCTGCACTGGCCACAGGCCCACAGCCTGATGGAACCACCACCAAATTTTACTGTGGGCAGCAAGTGTTTGTCTTGGAATGCTGTGCTCTTCTTTCGCCATGCACACCACCCCTTATGTCCAAATAACTCAATTTTAGTTTCATCAGTCCACAGCACCTTATTCCAAAATGAAGCTGGCTTGTCCAAATGTGCTTTAGCAGACCTCAAGCGACCTCAGGCTCCGTCGCATTACTCTCCCATACAGCATCTCCTTGTGCAAAGTGTGCTGAATAGTTGATCGATGCACCGTGACACCATCTGCAGCAGGATCATGTTGTACGTCTGTGGAGCTGGTCTGTGGGTTGAGTTTGACTGTTCTCACCATCCTTCACCTCTGCTTATCTGAGATTTTTCTTGGCCTGCCACTCCAGGCCTTAACTAGAACTGTGCCTGTGGTCTTCCAGCAAACAAAAAATAAGATATTAATATTAAAAATAATTTAAAATAGCCTGTTCACTTTAATCACTTTGCACTTTTGACATTTCTTGACCCTGACAGATGTACCCTAGAACCTTCCATATGTATCTATCTATCTAAAATGTAGAAAGTGGTAAACAAAAAGAAAATAAAGAGGTTGTGTCCAAGCTTCTCACTGGTAGTTTAAGTCTAGCATGAGCATTGCATTGTAGGTAAAAGGTAGATCCTGAATCCTGATCCTACATGAGCAAGAGACATGACAAAATCAATGTGAAGTTGTAGTTGATTTAAAAGTGCATTGTGTAACTTTTCTGGTGGAGGGTCCGTCAAATGCTTTTCTGCATGGTGATGTTATTGCTTTGTCTACATGGAGACCAAACTAGACCATGTTACAAGTCAGATCTGTGGAGAGCAGCCCCGCTCACAGTCAGAATGCCTGTTTTTCTAGGTATTTTTGAGCTATAAAACCACCTGTAATTGAATAAATGTAATAAATTCTGCAATAATGCCACGCTGTGAAACAATCCAGACAGAGCAATAACATCTCTATAGGAACAAACAGGTAACGGACCCCGAATGGACCGAAAACATGACATAGTGCACTTTTAAAGCCCCAGTAAAAAAAATCATGTGTCCTTACTGTGAGTGGGCTTGCATTTCCACAAACCTGATTTGTATTTGGCCTCCTGCTTTTTCCATGGAAATGTTGTTCCCTTGGCTATAATATTCCACAGTATGGCATAAATCGTACCTGTCTCCATGGAGAATGTCCCAGACTATGGTTTTAACTTTCTATTTCCCTCATGCAGTTGACTTTCCACCTCCAGAAAGTAATATAGTATCAGTTTAATTAGCAAGTCCCACTTCATTGTTAAAACTGTGTAAGAAAATGATGTCTCTTTTAAATTCCCTAATTTAATCTTTTTTTTTTCACAGTGTGGCGCTGTCCAAATGAGCGGCCTGGAAATTGTTCCAAGTCAGACAGCGCGGCGGAGTTAAAGGTCAAGTCTGGTGTGGCCCTTTTCAGGTTAGACCCCCTCTCCTCTCTTTCACACACACACACACACACGCACACACACACGCACACACACACACACACACACACAGATTGACGTGTACTCTGTGTCACATTTACCACAGCTCTGAAGTCAATATGGCTTTATTAGCTTCTATGACCCCAACTAACCATGACCTACAGAGCACTGCGATATTCTAATACACTCAACACAATCACTGCCTTACAACAAAATCAATTATGTAAAGTTACTACCACTATACTGCAAATGCCGTTACTACTGCTCATAAAATCACTACTACCTCTCCAGGGTATCAAAATAACAATATATTTTGATAGCTACTTTGTTGATACAGTTTCGATATCTCGGGCCGCCATATCGATATATTATCATGGGTATTTTTTGGTGCATTTATGGCTGCACTATAATTTTGTTGCTTAAATCTGATACCAGATAAAACTAGGGTCAAAACTAGATCATCACAGGACCAGGTATCAATACTAAAATGTCACATTTGTCAAACAGAAATGGAACTTTCCTGAATAACTTTAGAATGATCTTGAGCTGTATCGGAGCAAGTATAAGACTGCGTAGACTACTATACGAGCGGCTGAAGGATTACACACATATAAGACTGCGTGGTATAAAATAATGTACTACAGTTTAATGTTGAAAATGACATTCTACTTTTGTTTTATTAGCATCATTGTATTGGAATATCAGGTCTATTCCTTAGTATTGAAATTGAGTTTGAAATGTTAACTGGTACTAGCCATTTTACCATGAAGGTCACAGCATTTTTCATAGAATTCTAAACTTTCTGGAAATATAGTAAATTCGGGTAGCTTTTCCAAAATACATGAGTAAATGCATCTATTTTGCCCCGTCTCCTTCTTATTTCATCAGTATTCCAATTCCAGATGATCACACATGACTCCCCATCCCAAAGGAGCTCGGGCAGCCAGGAAATTCAACATTGTTTCTCTTCCCCCTCTTCTTTAGTAGTCTATCGGTAAACCTCGCTAATCCACCAAATCCAACCTTGGATCTGAGCCGTAGTTTCTGAGGGGGAAAGTAATTGGGTTGTTGCTAATAATTGGATTTTCTGCTGGTTGGTCAAAATAACATTACCAGTAGTGGGCGCGTTAAGCTTCCTCTGCTCGGTGTGGTCTGAGGCAGGCCCCAGGTAGCGCATATAAAATGATTAACATTTCAAATCAGCTTCTAGCCCCTGGTCTTTTAAATAGCACATCCGGAAAGCGCCGTAATTTCTGGTTAAGTAGGCAGTAAGTAGTTGATTATGAGGACTGAAAGGGCCATTAATGCGGCTGTGGTTAGCTGCAGGAGGAGCACGAGGTGAGACAAAGGTGAGAAAATTACCTTCTCCGCTCTGGGCTCCCTCAGCTCCACGGGAGACTGAGCTTTACAGCTGGCTTCAGGGAGCGGGTTTCTGATTGTAGTGTAGTCAGTCATAAACACATAGATTACACTATTCAGCTGTACATTGTGGTAGATACACACGAACATTAGTCTACGTCTGAGAGATTTCAGTCATTTTGAGTGATGAACCAAAATTAAGTTAAACTGAAAGCATAAAGAATACTTCCACTTCCGATGTTGCTATGGGGCCCAAGGAGGATGGAGACGGGTCCAATTGGAATAGCATTGTGGTTTGGGCGAAGGCTAGTATACCGTAAAATACCAAATAGTCTCCTTTAACCGCCGGGTGCATGTGTATATTTTGATAAAGAATCGCCAGTTCCAAATAAACGCTGAGTCTCATGTTCGTGCTGCAACAACAGGACACAGGACTGATGCTCGCGTCGTCTCTACACAAACCAAATTTAAAACCACATGGCTCATTTGCATAAACTATAAGCGCTGAAAAAAACAGCTCCTTGTGCCCTAATGCACAGAAGTGTAACTTAAAACCACATGGCTCATTTGCATAAACTATTAGCGCTGAAAAAAACCAGCTCGCTCCTTGTGCCCTGCTGCAGTTGATGAACGTTCTCACTCTGCCTGCTCCACACTCGCTAAAGAAATTTCTGTATGTTGCCGGAGGATTTTAATTACTTTCTGGAATTCAGGAGTCGCTTTCAAATGTGGGAAAACTCCACGCTCCGTAGATATTTTGTTGTAACTTTTCAAATGAACTCGCCTACATCTGTATAGAAAGTCGCCTACATTGTAGTCATACTAGTTAAAAGAATTTGAGTACCATATTTTTCCAGTTTTGTTGAGTATGATTTTTGTGAGTAAGGAATTAATCACCCCAAATTACCGCCTGGTCTCAAATAAATGCCTGGTCTGTTAAGTGATTGAAACAAATAAACGCCCCGGCTCTTATTTGGTATTTTATGGTAGTATAGCTTAGTATATGATAAATGGAACAATTTTTTTTTTTTATTGTGTGTCCTTTTTCTTTGCAGTAGTATTTTATTTTTTGTACTTTTCTGAAGATTTGAGCTGTAGAATTTAAAATAGTGTTTTGGGGGAAATGCTGCTTTAGGGCTATTGTATCAGTGGTATAATGGCAAAAGAAGCACCCCAAATTAACCAAAACAAGCACAAATGGCAGCGATGGATGTTTTTTTTTTGCAGAAATACTTTTTATTTTGGAATAGCGTGATGAGGGAAGCACTTGCCGACTTGTTCTACTGTCATGACGCTTCGACCAATCACCTTGAATTATTTGTTGAAAGTGTAGAACTCGATCATGCGGTACACATATCAGTCTAACTTTTACCAGGTTAGTTTGTACCTGTACTTCTAGCTTAAAGACTGCTCAGTGTCGTCTGCCAGCGTTTTCACGTACACCACCTTCAGAGCTATGTTAGTACTAGTATTTATATGATTGAAAAAACAAATACCAATGCAAACATGTTCACAGCAGCCTGAATGAAGCATATTATGTAAAAATGCAGCCACCTAAAGAAGACATTATATCACTTAAGCTAAGCACTTTAGATTTGATTCCTGTTTTTTCCTGTTTTTAAAGCCCCCCGCTGCTGTCAGAATGAGCTTGCTAAGTTAGCGGACAGTGGCTCTTTCTGTCCGTGAGCCTGTGAAGTATAGCAGCCGGGTTTGTTGTAGCTGAAGTTGTTAGCGCCTCACAGTGTTGGATCAGAGCCGTATCGATTGTTTGCGATGGGAAAGTCCTGGACGCCATGGCAGCCGCGGAAATGAGCAACGCACCACATGTAGCGCCGGCGGATAGACCCTGGAACAACTGCGCTCCCAATCCGGACTCTAAGATCCATAGATTACTGGCTGGGAGGACTGTGGGGCTCTGTGCTTACCCACAACCCATCACTGCGCCCACTGCTCCTGATGCTTTTCCCCTGTGAAGCTATTAGGAGCGGAGACATGCAGGCGCTAATCTACCCCCCCCTCCCAAACAAGGCCGCGGTCAGACATCCAGAGGCCCCAGACACCCCTGCCACGTCCACACTATCCCACTGAAGAGCTGCAGTCTCTGTGACAAATGAACTAAAGATGCACTATTTCAGATCATATGTGCATTTTGTTGACTTCTAAAGAAATGTATGCCCTTCGGAAGCATCATACTCTGGGATGTGGTGGTCTCAGTCCAGTCGGGGCAGGCTGGGAGAGCTGAGAGCTGAAGGACTATGGGGTCAAAGAAAAGTTTGGTGTGGTTTTGGTAAAGTTTGACAATTTATTAGCTTGGCGAATCAGCCGCTGCTACTTTCTGTGTGAATCTTAGACTGTACTCCAAATGGGAAGTGAACATGGGGACGCTTCTGGCTCCATCGACTGGTTCCAATTGACTTTACATTGAAAAATTGTCTCCCCTCTTTCTGTATTTGCTGTTATGAGCCTCATTATTTTGGTTTTAAAATACACTGGTCAAAAAAATTAAAGGAACACATTGAAAACACATCAGAGCTCTGTGAAAAAAATGAAGCCCTCTGTAGGCTGAAAATTTAAGAGACATTGCCCATTATTTGTAAGAAATATTTGTATAACTATCCAACTTTTTTTCTGATGCGTTTTCAAAGTGTTCCTTTAATTTTACGTGATCCTGGTGTTTTTATAAGCCTTTAAAGGTCTTAGATTAAACAAAAATTGACTCTTGTGAGATTTTAGCCAATTTTAAAATAATGTTACCTCACCAAAAACATACCTGGAGTTGTGTGTTGTTTCATTCACACATGTTTGATTACTCTTTTATTATTAGTCTGTCTACATCTCCAAAGAGAAGAACGCTCTGTTCCACCTTGCGATGTCATGCAGTGGTAGTTTTCAAGTAGTTAAAACCTATCTTTTAGCTTTTGTTGAGCAGATATTGAGAATTCTCGGCTTTAATCATCCAAATGACTCTAGTGAAGGTGTATGGAGTGACAAGGTGCAAGGTTTGTGTGTTAAACATGTGCGAATAAAACAAAACACAACTCCAGGTATGTTTTTGACGAGAAAACATTATAACATAGATCAGAAAGTAGCATCATATGGGCCCTTTAAACTACTCAATGAACAACTTTTCATAATGTATCTTGACAATCAAACCAACACTCTGAAACGCTTCTCATACGCAAAACATGGGTCAAATTCAGTCACTAACTTCCAACGCAGTCCTTTTCTTTTCATAATTCCACCTCCCTTTATCTCTCTGAAATCCATCGGCTTTTTAAATGCCATCGAGATAATAGCTAATTTTAGTCCTAATAGTTTTATAATGGCCGTGCGCTGGGCAGATATGGATTTCATGGCTGTCATGTGAAACGCCGCTACGCTAATTGTGCACCGCTATTACAATTACAGCACGACTAATATTAGCGCTGGGAGACATTGTCCTAGCATGGCTCTAGACAGTGCTTCAAAGCCCCACGGATGAGAGCCCAGAACCTCTCCTTGTCATTTTCTGTATTACCGCGCCAGAAAGGTCAAAGCTGAAAAATCTTACTGGAGTGACTACAATTACATATCATTTTTACAAGAGTGGGAACAAAGAAACCAAAGAGCACGGGCCCCCATTTTTCCCTCGGCGGTTATTTTCAGAAAGGTCTAATTTTGTAATATAAAATAGGGCTACCTTGAAGGCACTATAGACAATCTTTTGGGAATGGAAAAGAGCGAAGTGCAGATTAAGGAGAGGAAGTGGTGAGCGAAACGGAGTTAGAAGAGAAAGATATGCATAGATGGAAGAGGAGACTGGCAAAATATTTAGGAATATATGGAAGGACATGGTCAAAATGTCACCAATGTATTTGTAAGTGCGGGAATTGTATGAAACACTTGGTAAATTTGTATTCTAGACAATACAAATTTCAAACCATAACATATTTAGATCATCATGGTACCTTTTATTGCTTTGAAAATGCTATATTTGCCAAAAAGCAACTATTCATATGTTTTAAAAAGTTTCTGTTTCATTTTCTCCCTTCTCTTTGCTCTCTGGTCTAAGTCACTCCCCCTTCAGAGCGCTATCACCACACAATTAACATGCATCCCGCTAATGGAAATACTGCACGTCGCATCACCTTTGTCAAGTTGTTGTGTACAGTTTTATATCACGTTTTTGTATATTTATGGAGAATTGTTGTGTGGGACAGGACTATTCGGGAAGTATTTTTTTTTTATAATTTATGTCCGTTATTGCTTAGTTGCACTGTTTAATGAATTCTTTAATTGAAATGAAAAGTAAAGTAGTTGTCAAATAGTCACTTTATTGTGGTTAAAGAAAAAATAGAGGCCACTTGGAGAGATCAGACCTCAGCCAAGGCACTGACCTTTTAAGGCTTGACTTACTACCCTCCGCTCCTCTTGAAATCAACTAACTTTGCCCTTTTACTGACCTCTTGTGGCTGGAAATAGCGTCTCCCCAGTAATTTAGATTTGGCTTTATATAGTTTGCAGATTTTTTTCTTACCTTTTCTTCCCCAAATAATTTTAGCAGGTCAGAAATAATCAATAACACTGCTTAAATATGAATGTACGATGCTTTTAAATGCAGTTCTCCATCAGTACAATGTCACAAGCTTATAGATTATAGCTAGATAAAACTTCTCGCCCTCTAAATTCCCAGCTTCATTTCTGAACACACACAGTTAAAATAATTCCCGCATAATAACACAAAGTAAATCATGTGAGAGGTAACACAAATACGAGCTAAATGAACCCACGCGCACAACATTACAGCTGGATATTGCGATTACTTGGTGTTATTAATGGTTCCTAATTTGGTCTCATTTTAAAAGTCAAAGTAATTAAAAGTTGTTCGCAGATAATGAAGTGAAGATACCGTGAAACTGGGCTCAATGGTGCGAGCTGTTTTTGTGGGAGCCATTCTTTAATCCTGCTTTAAGAGGTGCAATGTTGTAGAAAAAAGGTGTTTTGGTATTTCATATTTATCGACTCCTGCTCCATCCTAAAAGTCAATTATGGCGCGGCTGTGAATTATTGAGAAGGCTCCCCTATGGCTTCTGCTGCTGCTGCTGAAAACTCTGTCTTGAAAGCGCACTGTTACCTGGAAATACTTGTAAATGAAGGCTTTGATATCAGTTTGAATAGATTATTTTTTTCTTGACTAAAATCCTGTGTAAGTGGGTAAGGTCATAGGGAAGAGCTGTCGACTGTGGTATGTTTTCACTTGAGCTTTGGTTGACAGGTAGGTTGACCAATCAGAGAAGCTAACAGCCAAACTTACATTTTTAGTGTAAAATATGATAATATGTTAAATAAGATGTAGCTTAATCAGTAGAGACATTTGCCTACTAACCTACAGGTTTGTGGTTCAATATCTAATGAGTGCTTAGCATAGTACTCTACTACTCCGTACTCAGTGTTGGGAAGGAACTGTATAAATGTACAAAAAATGCATATTTAGCCTATGGGTGCAAATGTTGCAACATTGTAATAAAGTCAAGGTACTCTGATTGGACTCTGTACCGGAATATCAGAATCAGAAAGGTTTTACTGCCATATGAGTGAACAGGTTCACAACATTAGGGATTTGCTGCAGTACTTGGAGCGAAACGTAGACTAACACTAAACACACAATAAATAAAATAGAATAAAATAAAGTAGAAAACATAGAAAATATATTACTAAATATAATTTTACTTTACAATGACACATGTTCCGTGTACTTTTTTTTTTCTTCACATTTCCACAGAGATTGATAATCTCATTTAGAAGGAGTGGACAGGAAAAGCAGATGAAAGGGAACGTGTGTCAGGAATGCTAAGCACTCCTGCTTATGTGGTATATCACCAGACGTATAGCGCCAGTTTGTACTGGTGTACACTCCTAATTTCAACCCAATTGCTTATATTTTTATTTCAGCATTTCAGATTGGTTGAGTTTTACTTTGTTTAACCACAAACACATTATATCAGATGGTGTGAGATAGAGTTTGTTTTGTTTTGCCGTGTATTTGAGCTTTACCATAATTGCAAAAGTTGCAAAAAGCACTTATAAACTGCATAAGTCCACAATATCAGACCACTGCGAGAAGGAAAAACATCTTCATGGATTGAGACAGTGCTATGGTCACTGGCAGAAAGAGCAACGAGTTTATCAGGGAGGCCATCGAGATCCGGAAACGCGCCCACCGGACTGTACATCAGGACGTGGGGGCTTACCAACTCTCTCACACCTACAACACAGTTCTGAAGACCAATGAAACAAACAAAGGTCTGTACATAAGAATAACAAGTATACCTTATAAAGTCTTGGTGGATTATTGAGATGCTCAGAATTCATAAGGTAAATGAGGAATAACTCTGGACCACTACAAACCATTTAAAATGAACCAGCTCTGTTTTTCACATTTTGAAGCTTTTAATCAGGTACAGCGACTTTAAGGCCAAAACATGCTATGACTACCACTTTGTTCTTGCTTCGCCTGATTTTACTTTGTCCCATTTTCCCCAAACCCCGCATTGTCTCACAGCGCACAAACAAACCAGTGTTCCTCTCTTTTCATCTGTGTTGGAAAATAATTAAATGGGCACCGCTGAATTGTGTACAAGCTGATTTCACTGTTCTCTATAAGCCACCTTCCTCTAAAGCAAAGCCCCCCTCTCTCATAATAATGTGTTCTGCTCTGTTTAAGATGGAGATCAAATAGTCCCCTCGCCGCGCCCCGGTAATTAGATTTCTCTATGTAAATGCTGACAGGAGGAGGCTCACTGCTGCCCCCCTCAGGTCAACTCAGTACAGGACTTTTGTAAATGAAACTTCAGCCCTGAGAGCAAACAGTGCGTTCAGAGTAGGAATTACTGCAGTTTATAAGATTTGTAATTAGCATGTTTGTGGTGTATTTGAAATAAAAATATTGTATTATGTGTTTGTTTTGTAATATTGAAAATAGAAGTACATAGACTTGAAGTAAATGGACATTTTTTGTACCTTTTTCAGAGGATCCACCACCTGCTTACTTGTCTCCATGGAGATGTTGTCACTTTACCTGGAATGTTCCACAGTATAGCATTTAATAATAATAATAATAATAATACATTGGTTTTATATAGCGCTTTTCACGGTAACACAAAGACGCTTCACAATGAGGTAACAATAAAGAAAGGGCAGAACAGACAACACAGTAATGAGGAGCGGTCATGTGTGGGGACTGTAGGCTCTAAGGAAAAGATGAGTTTTGAGTAGTTTTTTGAAGGTGTTGAGTGAGTCTGGAGTTTCTGATGTGTAGGGGGAGAGAATTCCAGAGGGCGGGGCAGCAATGGCAAAGGCTCGGTCCCCTCAAGGTCCGGTGTTTTGATTTGACTGTGGGAGTGAGGAGGTTGGAGTCGGCTGATCGGAGGCGGCGGGAGGGACGGTGGGGCTGGACCAGGTCTGTGAGGTATGGAGGGGCCTGGTTGTGGAGAGCTTTGTAGGTTATCAAGAGGATCTTGAAATTGATGCGCTGTTGGACGGGGAGCCAGTGGAGTTGTTGCAGAACTGGGGTGATGTGGTCTCGTGAGCGGGTGTGGGTGAGGAGGCGGGCGGCAGAGTTTTGAACATACTGGAAGTTTTTGAAGATCAGTGGAGGGAAGACCGTAGAGGAGGCTGTTGCAGTAATCAAGTCTGGAGGTGATGAAGGCGTGGATGAGAGTTTCGGCAGCGGAAGGGGAGAGGGAGGGGCGAAGGCGGGCAATGTTACGGAGGTGGGAAAAAGGCGGTCTTGGTGACGTGGCGGATGTGTGGTCTGGAAGGAGAGGTTGGGGTTTCGAAGATGAAGCCAAGGTTTCTGGATCTGAGCTGAGGGGGTGACTGTGTGGCTGCCTATGGTGAGAGTGAAGTTCTGAGCAGAGGGGACGAGAGATTTGGGACCGATGATGAGGATTTCAGACTTGTTACAGTTGAGTTTGAGGAAATTAGTGGTCATCCAGGATTTTATTGCAGAGAGGCAGTTTGAGAGGGTGGAGGTGGTGGCAGAGGTGATGGTTTTGGTGGAGAGATAAAGCTGAGTGTCATCGGCATAGCAGTGAAATTTGAGTCCATGTTGGCGGATGATGTGACCGAGGGGGAAGCATGTAGAGGATGAAGAGGAGGGGGACCGAGCACCGAGCCTTGGGGGACTCCGTGAGTGACCGGTGTGATGTGAGATGAACAGTTATTGATGGAAATGTAGTGGGATCTATTTGAGAGGTAGGAGGTGAACCAGGAGAGAGCAGAACCAGTGATGCCAATGGAGTGAAGACGGTGGAGGAGAATGGAGTGATCAATTGTGTCAAAAGCGGCGGAGAGGTCAAGGAGAAGGAGGATGGAGAGGGATCCGGAGTCTGAGGCGAGGGAGGAGGTCATTTGTAACTTTGATGAGAGCTGTTTCTGTGCTATGATGGGTGCTAAAACCAGACTGGAAGGATTCGTATAACTGATTGGAGTGAAGGTGATCCTGAAGCTGAGTGGATACGGAATGTTCAAGGATTTTGGATAGGAACGGGAGGTTTGAGATGGGGCGGAAGTTGTTAGGGTCTTCAGGATCCAGACCAGGTTTTTGAGTATGGGGTGACTGCAGCAATCTTGAAGGTGGGGAACAGTTCCAGAGGTAAGGGATGAGTTTATAATGTCGAGGATGAGTGGGCTGAGGCAGGGGAGACATGTTTTGATCAGAGGAGAGGGGATAGGATCTAGTGCACATGAGGACAATTTGCTCTTGCTGAGGTATTTGGTGAGGTCGGAGGTTGAGATGGGTGATAATGAAGACAGGCAGTTTTGTGGGGTATTGGGCAGGACAGGTTGGGAGTCAGGACTGAGAGGAGTGAAGGTAGAAAGTTGCTGGTGGATGCAGTTGATTTTGGAGTGGAAGAAAGAGAGGAAAGTGTTACATTTGTCTGTGGTGAAGGAGTGGGAGATATTGTCCATGGGCTTGAGCAGGTTGCTTATAGTATTAAACAGTGAGCGGGGATTGGAGGAATCATTGAGGATTATGCCAGAGTAATATGAAGTGCGGGCGGCTGAAAGTGCGGTTCTGTAGAGGTGGGTGTGGTCTTTGTAAGCTTGAGTGTGTACTGTGAGTCCAGTTTTCTTTGAGAGTATGCGTTCAAATTTCCTGCGTTGTTTTTTGAGTTTTTGGTGAAGTTCAGGGGTGTACCAGGGGCAGAGCGAGTAAATGACACCAGTTTGGTTTTGACAGGGGCAAGAAAGTCAAGGCAGGAGGAGAGTGTGTTGTTGTAGTATGTGACCAGGTCCTCAGTGGTTGCGCTATTGGGGAGGGTGGATGTTTCAATGGTGTTGGAGATGTGGGTGCTGAGGGTGAAGGGGCAGAGCGATTTGAGATTGCGGAAGGATATGGTACGTGTTTGTGTTGATTTGGGGCCGGTTATGTTGATGGTGCAAGTTATAGCAAGATGGTCTGAGATGGCAAGGTCAGTGTGTGAGAGTGAGTCAGTGACAATACCAGAGGTGCAGATGAGGTCCAGAATGTGTCCGTGGGTGTGGGTAGGAAAATTAACATGTTGGATGAAGTGGAAGCTGTTTAGGATGTCTATAAAGTCATGTGCAGTGTTACAGGAGGGGAGTCAATGTGGATGTTGAAGTCACCTAGGAGCAGAGTGGGGGGTGGAGTATGAAGAAAGTTGTGTGACAAATTCTGCAAAGTCTGACAGAAAGGGAGGGTTAGATTTGGGGGGCGATAGGATGATGGCGATGGTTAGTGGAGTAGGGCCAGGGAGTTGAAAAGTGAGATGTTCAAATGTGGGGCTGGAAGGATAGGGAGAGGGCGGGGCATCAGGGTTTGTTGGAAGATGGCGGTAATACCCCCGCCCCGGCCATCAGGGCGCAGGTTTGTCGAGGTAGGAGAATCCAGGAGGGGTGGCTTGCTGAGGGAGAAGTAATCCAGGGTTTTTTGCCAGGTTTCAGTGAGACAGAGTAAATCCAGTTGAGAGTCCAGAATGAATTCATTGATGATAAGGCTTTTATTGCTGAGGGATCTTGTGTTGAATAGTCCGATTTTCAGAGGCTTTAGTTGAGAAGGGCTGAGGGAGGGAGTGGGTATGGAGCGAAGATTGAAAGCGTTCACGTGCCGGGTGCTCTGATGACGTAACCGGTTGTCGTGGCGACGGGACGCGGAAGTGTAATGGAGTACAGTCCGAGTTGTGGGGAGGCTGTCATTTACAGTGGAAATATGAATTAAATATGCGCGAGCCTCTGTGGATGTAGCGGGGCGATGAAGGAGTCCGAGATGTTTTATTTTGGCCGTGAGTTCCGGAGATGGTGGCGTGCGATGGTGTAGACTGAGAAGCTGCCGGGCACTGTATCGGAGAGCCATGGATGTGGTGGTCGGGATTTCCAGCAAACGGAGAGAAGTGAGAGCCAGGATGAATGAAAAAAACAGATAAGACATTGCCGACGAGGGCGACTTGGCCGAGTAGAGGCCAGGTGGGGATGGCGTCGACGCGCCCGGTGAGGCGGGTATGCTAGCGGCGTAGACCGGTGAGGCAGGTATGCTAGCGGCGCGGACCGGGATCTAAGAGCCACGACCGAAGGAATGACAGTCGGGTCCGGCAGAGGAGAGGCGTGCGAGGGAGAAGTTCCGATGGAATGCAACGTTGAAGATGCAGAAGAAATTGTTTAAAACAGGTTTTCCTGGAGTGAGAAGCGGCAGCCAAAATGCGCCAGCGTCCTCTCTACATCCGGGTCATCAGAGGTTCATTTAACATGTGGCTTTGATTAAATTGCATAAATATATGATCTGTAGCTTTCTTCATAGAGGTAGATGAATTAATGCCATACTGTGGTGCATTCTCTGCAAAACAATAGACAGAAAAGTTAGCCAGTGCACTTTTAATTGCAGTATATTAGTATTTGTTTTTATAGAGTTATGTGAAATAATGTGTTCTTTTTTCTTACAGACTGACAACATTAGTTATATTAAAAAATTAATATTAAAAGAGTAAAATCACTCGAGATGAGGTTAGCTCCACACATTGACACTGTTGGCTCTCATAACTGTGACCTAGACTCGTTAGCATGTTATTGATTAGCAATAGTCCGTTAGCCTCATTTTGCTAATCGTCAGCATCGCCTCTAAAGCTAACACTTACATTTGACCTGTTCTGCATGCCAGTGCTAATCAAACAGTCGACAAAGGGTCAGGCTAGTTAGTTTGTGATTTGTGACCTGTTAGGAAGCTTCGTCCTTGATTTTACCTTCTACAATCTTATACACAACTCATCAGTAAACATGAAAATTCTTTGGAAATTCTGACGTGAAATAAAAATGTGAAAAACAGATCAGTTGAAACGGTTTGCAGTCGTCCAAAGTTATAACTCACTAGGGCACTTTTGATGACTTTCAGAAGCCAGAGTAGTTTGCAGTCATGGTAATGCTAATAACAACTAGCATGCTAATTGCACACTTCCTGATAATTGCACACCAAAAAAGCTTTATCATTATAGACACAGACTTATTATGACCGTCGACCTCAAGAGCTGCTTAAACAATATAACGGAAACGCTAACAACAACTAGCATGCTAACCACACACTTCCTGATTATTGGACAACAATGAAAAAGCTTTCTAAGTAGATGCAGACAGCACACAGCAGACTTATGTCGACCTCAACATATGCTTAAACAACAGCACGGTCACGCTAACAACAGCTAGCATGCTAACTGCATAGTCCTGATTATCGGGGGTGGAGTTGGGCTTTATGATGAGATGCATACACTACACAGCAGACTTATTTTGACCTTTGACCCCAAGACCTGCTTAACCAATATGACAGTATTATGAACAATTAGCATGCTAACCACACACTTGCTGATTATTGGACAGCAGACTGACCTATAAGGATTTTCAACAGGCAAATTTTAAAATATAAAAAAATATTAGTTTCTCTTTAAGTTTTTCAAATATTTACAGTGTCAGGTGCATAAATCTATTTTTAACATTTATATTATGCATTTTTAGTGTAAAATGTCATGTGGTGCGACCGAGAATAACCTTAAAATTGATTTATTTTCTAAAACAAGTGTATAGAAAAACAGAAAAAAACTGTTGGCATTTCTTTAGATTTTTAATGCATATTGATTTTTTATTTTTTTATTTTTTTGCTGTCCAATATGACAGTCTCCTGCTTGTGTTTATTGAACAAACTACTGCCCTGTAAAATGCATCAAATGAAGAAAAATGCCTGAAGAATCCCATTCACCCAAGTCTACTTAGTTATTCAAACTCCAGCTATAGAATTGCTGCTATTATTAGTCACACCATATGATGCACGGTCGCACCACATGACATTTTAACACTTTAAGTACAAAAAACATGCAGAATAAGGAGGTCAGATGTACTACAGAAATGTGGTGAATTATTATGAAATTTGAACCTTTTCCACTGAGGGACTTGCAGTTGGACAGCATCACGTCATTGACTCTTATACAATATATCTGCATTGGGGCACGCTAATTTGGATTCAAATACATGGAAAACATTCAGTACAGGGCCTTTAAAGTGCAGAAGGCCCAGATACCACAGTTTGAGAAACACTGCACTTAATCATTTTCTTCTAATCATATCATACAGTTAAAGCCGGTCGTATTGTTGTACTGCGTGTAATTGAGATGTGTGACAGCCCTCGCCCTTATTATTCAAATGCCATCCTTATGGGGGGGCAGCGGGGTACACGGTGAGGGCTATTATGTATGGGTGATGGGGCGAGGGGCTATTGTTAAAGGGGAGGGGGCGTCATTGTCTTGAGGAGACAAAAGCCCGGCTGACGCGTTGTTTTCTGCACACAGTACCTAGCGGCGGGCTCGGTGGAGAGTGACGGAGTGAGAGGGGAGCATATGTTGCGCTATGGGCTATACGCGAACACCGCCCGATCGCTCCCTCGGCCTTGTCGCGCACATGTTGTAAAACAATTAAGATCCTATTAACATATCTTTTATTAATTGGCCTATCAGAGCTGCGGAGAGTGCCCGGTGTGGCAGAGGCAGGGTTCTCACAGAATTAGGTCACAGGATGAACCGTAGACATGTTTGGGTTATTGATAGCTGCCATTTATTCTTTTAGCTGTCTATGCTAACATGCACTTTTACATATGGTTAGTATGTTAAATGAGAGGTGTGGATTATGCTTTACGCTGATGTAACCATGTTTATGTCTATACATTTGAACTAAAGTGTTGGCAATAGCCTTTATACGTGCTCTTATTTTGGAAGAGTGCTTTGACAGGAGGAACATGGTCAGCCTGACGAGATGCTAATGACATAAACCTATTATAATCACACAAAAACATGATTATTTGTGACACTTTATTATCCAGTGTTTGTAAGGGTTACAAGTTTTGAGATATTTATTTCGTATTTATTTATTTGTAAAGGGACAGCATATATTAATGAACTTTTAAAATATAAAGATGTATATAAGTATATTTCCTTCTTCAGTCCCTCGGTAGGTTGATGTCAAATCTTCTACTGGACAGGGAAAAGTACAGCAACAATCACACAAAAGTACATAACATTAGCACACGCACTATACATATATTTCATTTCAGATGGTTCATTTGAAGTTTAAAGTTACGAGTTAAAGAGTTAATCCAACAACTCCTCTCTCTCTCTCTCTCTCTCTCTCTCTCTCTCTATATATATATATATATATATATATATATATATATATATATATATATATATATATATATATATATATATATATATAAATATATATATATATATATATATATATATATATATATATATTTTTTTTTTAAGTAATTTTGCTAAACATGGTGACATATTTTACCACTGAACAACCACTATATACAACTATCACCACATATGATTACATTATACAGAGTAAGTGAGATACATTGAAAGGTTTTGTAAAGTTTTACAATGTTTGTTTACAATCACATTTTTTATTAAACCCCCACTGTTTAACTTTTTAGCCAAGAAAGAGACTAAATTAGACTGTTCTTTCAATTCGGAGGTTTATATTGCACTGAAAAACTGATAAAAACATGCTTACTATGAGCATAAAACGTACCTGTATCCACAGGGAATGTTCTGAAGTATGATTTTCTATTTTCATGGAATCAGACAGGTGATGCGCCACCTAAAGACCGTTACATAATGTTGCTACACTGAAAAGTATTGTAAAATAAAGCAGCACCCTGTTTGTTGACATTTGCATAGGTTAATGGTATTGTGAAATGGTTGCTTATATTGTTAAGGCCAACTCGTCATATTCCGCCATCCAAAAGTTCAAACAGTATTCTTGCTGACCCTTCATCTATTAAACATACACTTTAGTAATACTCAGAACTATAAATAAATACAATATGAAACAACTCCACTTTATTGTTCATCATCGACGGCACCAATCGGTTCCAATTAGTTCTCTGTGGGTTGACGTGACTCACCCAGACAGTGTTTACTCTTTAATTTATGCATAGATTTCTCCTTCAAAAGCACCGGCGCCCCCTATGTAACTTTTGCCTCCTATGCTCACTGACTCTCTCATAATCGTGGCCTCACCGCTTCCCCATTTCCTCCCGAGTAATTGCACTGCCCCGCCAGATTATCCGCTCTAAACTGCACTTCTAATTACAAAGCCCAACAGTTGCGCGACGTCAATAGTCTATTAGGATTCATTAAAATGGGAAGTGACAGCTGACGATTGCCATTGCGCTGTGCTAGGTCAGAGCTAATTCTCCCTCTCCGAATGCAAATGATTTTTATTGACAATCTCACGCCTGGCCTGTTCGTACGTACTCGGATGGGGTGTTGTTATGACGACGCAGGCAGGGCATCCCATAATTGATTACGCGTCTAATTACAAAGCACGCAATTAGAGGGAGTTATTGATATTGTCCGTGTCGTCCTACACCGCTAATGATAGGGATGACTTTTAGATGGGGAACGGTTACGGGCTGACCTGGACTTTTGAGCGTGTGAACTCGCCGCCGCCCCCTCCTGTGGTGGAGTATGACAATGTCTATGTGATTATAGTGTAGCAGGGAAATGCCAAATGATGCTTTGCTTTCAGTATGTTTTAAATAAATGCAATGACAAAAAAAACATTGAAGAATAAAAGTGTACAGATAACAGATAAGATCATTTTGAAAATGTAAAACTATATTGTATCTTTAGATAGGTAAGCCATGCTTATCATTTTAAAATCACTCATTGTCCTAGTTGATCTCTTCTACAACAAACAGATGAGCAATACAGATTGATAGATAATATAGGTGAGCAAATGTTTCTTAAATTACATGAATCAATTGCATTCTTTATTCATACAGATTTGTGTGTGTAGTTTTTGGTTTTATTGAAATGGTCGTACAAATAGATTCTGTGTTGTATTTCCTTCAATGCAATGAAATTTTGGCAAGTCTTCACATAAACATAACATTAGACTTACTTAAAAGTGCATTAACTTTTATGGTGGAAGGTCCCCCACCCGCTTGTCTCCATGGAGATGTTAATGCGTTACCTGCATGTTTTTCAAACTATGCTGGTTTTATGCTATAGAACATTCCAGGTAAAGCTATACTGCCTCAGTGGAGACAAGTGTTCAGGGCAGGGCTGTCCAAACTTTTAACACCGAGGGCCACATCAGTGGATAATACAGTGGATTATTTCATTTGGACAGAGCCATCATTCCTTTAATGAGGCTTGACACGTTCATTTTAGGTCTGTAGCATAATGCAGTTTGCTGTAAAAATGACATACATTTCAGCTGAAGACTTGAGAAGTAGGAATTGAATCTGAGGGCTGCATTTGGCCCCCGGGCCATCGTTTGATACCCCTGGTTCAGCAGATTTCTCATCAGAGAAGTTACATAGTGCATCTTTAATTATTTATTTACAACCATATGATGACAAAACCTTTTAATGCTGAATACATCCTGTAAAATTTCCTTCACATAATAAATCTGTAGTTATTATTTAGTTGAATTATATTGAATGAGTTTGTTTGTATATTCAACATCACAAGTGTTCCATGACACAAATCCACATGCGTCCCCTCTGTGTACAGTGAATGGTCTTGAGCACTGTGCTTGTGTTCATGCTGATCTGATTGTGCTTGTGAGCTGAGTGGTGCGTTCACTGGCCTATAGTGAGTGTGTAAAAGGCATGCACTGCTGGGGGGCATACTTACCCCAGAGTCCCAGAGGAGCTGTGTTTTTATTGGTAATAAGAAGCCATAAATACAGCCTCCATAGAAGTTCCCCTCCACAGAGACACACAAGTGTTCAGTCTGCCAATGGAAAAATGCACTGTCCAGATTGGATTATCAATGCTGACAGGACTGAGGGAAAAAACAACTTTCATGCATGAACAAAGACTTAAATCATAGTGAACAAATGCAAGCACTTATTTAATAAGACCAAATGTGTTATGTGTTCTTAATTATCTCTCACTTAACTACAGAACAGCTCTGTATGAATAAAAGTTCTGGGAAACTACAATCACTAATCAGTCTCATTACATCAATTCATGTGTCTCTAATCAGGGATACAACCAATAGTCAGAAGCCGACATCTGATTCAGCAAATTCTTCATCAGTATCGGATCAGTGCATCCCTAATTTTGTCCATGTAGATAGTATACACTTATTTACAGCTTCAATAAAATATAATATACAACATAATGTGTAATTTTCATGAAAGTTGCACTGCTGAAGCTTACATACACAGGGTGAATCCAAAACACGATTGTAGCAAGCCTGGCATCTGTGCTTACGACCATTTGAATAGATTAATACGAGAATCCGAGGAGATGGAAGAAGATGGGAGGAGGGAGCGGGGCTAAACTACTGTCAGGACACATATTTCCAGCTCATACACTCGCAGAATGGGAGGATAAAACCGTAGACATAAGCAAAGCGCTAAAAGTGTTCCTCGCGATTCTTGGCCCTCTGGCATCGGGGCTTTCTCTCCATCCCTTATCCAGCAACAAAGAGTGCATTGTTAGCATGGCCATTAGCGCAGTCTTCAGCACAGTGGACAACATATGGCTCTGGGGAGAAAACTATAGATCTCGGAGATGGGGTAAAAATGGCTAAAGTTCATCAGGCCCATCTCCACCTGACCTCTCCTCTGCTTCCAGAACGCCACCGCTGAATAGACAGATTTTCCAAATGCTTTGAATTCCCAGGAAAAGCCAAAGAAATGGACTTGGCCTATAAAGTGTAAGTGGCGTGATGCCCACTTGGGTGTAAGGAGGGGGGTTGCTGTTATGGAAGGCCGTGGACAAAAAGGGGTAAAGAGTGCACACAATTAGGAGTCAATTGAAGAAGCGGAGATCAGGGCTTCTATAGTTTAGCGGAGTACCTTGAGGTCTTTTCCTTTTATCGGTACAAAGAGCTCCAACTATCCACGGTGGTCATTCTTAAATGCTTTTATATACGCTCTTCATTTATTTATTATAGAGATGTGACATGTTATTTTATCAGTGAAGGATGGGGCGGATGTTTGGGGTGGTTGTACTATACACTACCAGTCAAAAGTTTGGACTCTCACTCAGTGTGTTGTTTCTTTTTTTCTTACTACTTGTGACATTTTATATATATACAAAAGGCATTAAACATATGAAGCAAGATATATGAAATAATATAAAGAAAAAAAGCTAAAAATAAATAACTACAAAATATTTTTCAACAAAACAAAAGGATGGGAATTTGAGGATTTGGTTGTAAAATATAAGTACAGTTTTTTCAGGGTTTGGGTGGTCCTGCGACTTATACTCAGGTGCGAATTATATTTAACATTTTTCACACTGACAGTTCATTGACCATATATATGAATCCTATATATGAATCAAAAATGAAAAAACAAATCGTTATCTGTTTTTTCATTTTGTTTTAGAGGCAAATAATAAAGAAGAGTATTTTTTTTTCATTTTCTTATTTTTGGTTCTATATTGAAAAACGAATGATACACGGATTGTTCTCTATTGGGTTCTTTTTATTACTATAACTTCTATAACTTGCCTTTCAAGATGAAATGTCTGTTTTTGGTCTCTGATTTTATAAAATAAATTTCCCCCAAAAAGTGTGACTTATAGTCCGGTGCGACTTATACTTTTTTCTTCTTCATGATGCGTTTTTTGGCTGTTGCGACTTGTACTCGACTTGCAACTTATTGTCCGAAAAATCCGGTATTTTAAAAACTTTTTTGTTATATCATCCCATACCTCTTCCTTTATATATATGATGTCTTCTGTATGTATCTAAAATGCAGAAAGTAGTAAACATTTAAAAAAAAAAAAACATTGAATGAGAAGGTGAGTCCATTGGTAATGTAACATTACTGAACTTGAATGTAGCATCTGTTTGAATATGTGAAACACAATTTCTTTAGTTGTGCTTATAGACCTCATGGGTTTTAAATAATTCTGTGTAATACTGAAAAAAACCCGTTACAAACCAAATCTTTTAGAAATAGTAAGAAGTACGTCACCAGTATTGATGTGATGAAATACACTAGATCTCACTAACAATAAAGCTGGAGAAATAAGCAAAACAAAATATGCTGTCAAAGGTCAAAATGCATCATCTGGTAAATGTCATCTTGTGGTAATCCATGAAGCTCCTCCGTGTTTTCAAAGCCCCTCTTCACCAGATTCATTTTCATCATTTCAGTGCCCAGTTTGTCTTCACTAGGCAGATCACTTTGTTCTTACCTTAGTTCCAGTAGTTGAGTTCTTGCACCCTCTGCTGCAGTATAAAGGTTGTTGACTTTGTATATTCTAATTATGAATGTTATCTTTTTAACTGATACATAAGTCTGTATCATTTAAAGTTACTGAACAGAACATTTTGCACTTTAGCTGTAGCAACCATTAAGTATGTCAGAGAGAGTACAATAAGATTATTGTTCACAAAGTCCTACTGTATATCACGCAAAATTGACTCTTGCGAGCTTTAAGCCACTTTAAAATGTTACCGCCTCAAGAAACATACCTGAAGATGTGTTTTGTTTCATTCACATGTTACACACAGTCACAGTCCTGCCTTCTGTTTGCATCCCCAAACCTCAAAATGCTCTGTTTCACCTTGTGATGTCATGTAGTGGTAGTTTTCAAATGAACAGCTACCTTTTACCTTTTGTTCTGTAGAGATTGGCAATTCCAGGGCTGCAAACTACGACATTACATCACAGTTTTTTTTAAATAACACTACAAAACATTGATTCACAGAAGAAATTATTGTATTTTTGAGCAATAGAAACACCCATAATGACTAAATGACTAAAAGTAGGTAGCGGACCCTCCACCAGAGAAATTGCACAGTGCACCTTTAACTTTGTTTCCTTTGCTACATAATTCCATCTTACTTCATATATTTGAAGTCTTCTGTATGCATATCAAATGTAGAAAGTAGTACACCTACGTTCCTTCAAGCATTGGCTCACTTTTCATTTTACACTTCATTTGGACCCCTCATTGTTATTTTCTGATATCTTCCCGGTGAGAGCTCCCCCTGGTGGCTCGGACTCACCGCTCCCCCGAAACCCCGCGCCGCCTTCTTTCCCCTTCACTGTTCCTTACATTAGAGTTAAATCTCGGCAGCTGGAATCTCATGGATGACTTAGCCGGGCCCATGAAATATTGACGCGCTCGGAGCCACTGGCAGCCAGGTTGAGGGCAGTTCATGTCCAGATCCCGGCTTCACATTCGCAGACATCCCAATAGGAGTGTAGAACAGAAAAAAAGCGCTAATAAAATTTTCATCGGAATGAGACGAGGGGGGGTATTGCTAGCATTCTCCCCAGCATCACTATGAAATCTTAATCCGAGTTAATGGAATAGATATGAAAGCCTTTCTCAATTCAAACACAAGGATTGCATAATTTATAGATTATTGTCAGTAAAGTGATTCGGGGCTGAGGCTAGCAGTCTTCCACAACAATACGGAAACAATGTCTTTTCTGACCCTTAATAGCTAGAGATTTAGCAGTAGAATTGTCAATATGATCAACAAAAGTGCTCAGTTTTTCCCCAAACAAAAAGCAGTAACTCAGAAATTCCAACTAAAAAGATAAATACAACCACCTTACGGCAGAAATCCTTTGTTCAACCGTGCTTGACAAACCTCGGTGACGCTGTACCACCCTTTCTTTCTAACCCAATTACAGTGGATGTGTTTGTGTGGCGTGCTTTTGCCGGTTAATTCGCCCTGACAGCCTCCGTCCCCGGCGCATGTGGGGTGTGGTAGAGACATCCTTCGCTAATGGAGGATCGCGACGTCCAAAATCGTGTTCCGACGCAGTTACATGGCAAGGAACAGGTCGCAGTAGAGATTAGCAAATGTAATTGTATATACTCTGCTCTCGCTTACGACCGTCCTGTAAGACGGAAGAGTTCAATCATAATTTATTCGCGCCGGCAGACTGGTTTATGCGAGGGATTGTCATGGAAATGGTTAACGAAGCTTTCTCAGAGTTTGAACTAGGGTTGTAAAAAGACAGATACCCAGATACTAACTGAAAGGCAAGTACGGAAACTAGATACTTCAAATCATAAGTTTCGTACTCTTTTCGCACCCGTGAACTGCTTTACTGTATGTTAGAGATTGTCATGGAAATGCTCACGGCGAATAAAGCTTCCTGACAAATTGATAATGAAGAAGTTAAACTGAATTGAGCGTGTAGTCTTTTGAAAAACAAACATAAATAGTAGAAAATTGGATTGGAAATTTCCCTAATATTTTTAGAACGGTCTTATCAGAGCTAGTGTAAATTAAATCTTTAAAGCAACTATCACCATTTTGTGTTGGAAAAAAAAGTGAAGACAATGAATGTACAGTAATTATTATGGAGGCGAACAGTCCTACCCACTTCGAAGACGCCTCAGGTTCCAGAAGTAAATTGTCTGTTCATTTTTCCTATAGACTTTTTTGTAAAACTCAAATATTGTGTTCAAAGGAGCTACGTGGTGCCATTGTTTAAAAATGCATTTAAGACACACTATTCCACAAAATGCTTTATCAGTTTAGGTTCATACAGTTTTAGAACTAAATTGTACATGACATTATGGATCTTGTGGTCATTAGTTGCCACAGAACTGAGTAGTCCCTAGCAAGCTTTGATTTATTTATTTATTTTCGGAAAGTCCATGGGAAAGTGGGAATGGGAAAGTCCATTTCGGTTATCTGTCAACTCCTGAAATCAGAGAAGGATCAGATTTTTGGTGTGCATGTAAACATAGCCAGTGTGGCAGAACTGAATCCTTTCTTGATATCTAGTACTAGTTTGAACGTGTTTGAAAGTGTGAAGTAGATTCGATTTACTTTAACTAATAATGTAGAATAGCCTCTCGAGTGTGCAAGAAAAGCATTTGTAATCTCAAATTCAAATTCCCCAAATCGTTTCATTTTAGACGTGTATTGATCTAATAGTGATTGGTATGAAAGGAGTTACTAAGATCCTTAAGGGAAGATACCAAAAGGGAAGCATTTACATGAACGTTATTATAATACATGTTTTATGACGCTAAGATGAATAATTGATATGAAGAAGCAAATAGAAAATAGCAACATTGACTGCTAGATCTTGACATCAGAAGTGCTAATGTGTATTTATAAGTAATGTTACAAAGAGAATGTGAAATCAAGACTTTAGAGATAGTTTTTTTCTCTTTATATGAACTGACCTATTTTTGTTTCGTTTGGTGATGCATTATAAGAGCTGCTACAGTTCTCTGGTAATGTCTGGAGTCGTCAGTTAAGAAAAAAATTAATTCACAATGGCTAATAACCTGGCTAGCAAGATGAATGTGAATTCCCAAACGCACTTAACTCCATCTGGCCACGCTCCAGCTTGTGCAATTGGCCCGATTGACCAGTGGTTCAGACCCATCACAGAGCAGCATTGTGGTTTGGGTAGAAGCCAAAGGTGAAGCGCCCAAACAAACCAAAACAAACGACGCTATTTACTATTTACAATATATCATTATTTCATTGCAGTTAAATCGTCCATATTACGCTATTTTCTGATCTATGCTATAATGTTTCCTCATTAAAACCATACCTGGAGTAGTGTTTTATTTCACACGTTTAACACTTAAACTCAGCATATTTAGGCTGTGTTCTCTCAGACAGAAAACACTCTGTTCCACCTTGTTATGTCATGTAGGATTTGCTCCACTGTGTTTCTAAACTCTGTACACCTTAACTAAAATCAATTTGGGTAATTTCAGTTCTGGAATTGCCAAACAAAAGGTGAAAGGGAGCTGTTAATGTTGCTTTTGTTTATCCATCCGACTCAGAGGTCCGAGGACATGCTCCTTTTCCTCGGACGGCGCAACTCAGAGGAAACTGAGCAAGGTTTCCAAGACAGAATCCAAGATGGCTGCGCTCAGTGTCACTTGTATGAACTGTTTTCATTGTGTTCGGACGCTTTGGTGGTTTAAATGGGCATTTTCAGTGACTCGTATTACTACAGTACCTTACTGCATCACTCCCTGCCCAGTCAATGTTGCCCATATTTTTAGCCCATTTCTTGCTAACTAACGTGCCAAAATGATCTATTATCACACAACACCAATGCTTTCACTTCACTGTTATACTATTTATACTCAATTCTTCCTTGAGGTAGTTGAAGTACAGACTTATTTTGGAGCACCTGGTACTCGGCTAGTGCTAAAGCAACAACAGTTTTCCGGTTAGGATCCATGTTTTTCTCCGAGTTGGACACACGAAACATGATAAAACAGTTGAAGCTCAGATGTGACGTCATATCCAAGATCAGAGTGAGAGACTGATAGATAAACAAACGCAGCTTTACTTGAAAACTATCACTGCATGACATCACAAGGTGGAACAGAGCTTTTTGAGCTTTGGAGATGTAGACAGACTAATAATGCAGTGCTACTCAAGCATGTGTGAATGAAACAAAACACAACTCCAGGTATTTTTTGATGCGTTAACAGCATTCTACAATGGCTTAACGCTCACAAGAGTCAATTTTACATAATATAGGAACTTTAACTTGTATGTTGCCAGGTTCCTCGTCCTATTTCTGCAAACCATATGAATCCTGCTGATGTTTGTGTCACTAAATGGTCCAAACACACTGTTTTACGGATGTGTTTTATTTTGGCGGGCCTCACGGTCGGCTACGTCGCGCTGTATCCGAGGTGATAAAAGCATAAGAAGGGGACATGAATGTTGGATGGGCTGCTGTACACACCACAAACTTTTTAAGGACATGGTGGTGGAGTTTTTAGTGCAGATAAATGCACAGAGCGTCGTGTTTTCTGTTTGGTACACGATGAAGCTCCAGAAAGCTGAGTGGGACAGATACATGGGGAGGGAAAGAGAGAGCGTTGACTGCCACTTGCACTGTATTCTTTTAGCAGCATCAAAGTGGAGACACTTTTAGACAACGCTTTATAAATTGTATGATATAGTATATTATGCTAACACACCTTATGCTGCATTCAGGCTTCATTTGAGTTCTTCATTTAAGGGCAGTCATTTGAAACTCATGGATGCCCGTCAAATTTCACATGATGTTAAGATTTTTCTACTTCAACGTGCAGTGTGAATATTGGACCTGCCTAGACACACATTCCCCATAGACTTAACACGTATACCTGACACCTCTGACCCTGCACTCTGTGTGTTTATCCACCCGTAGTTCAATAAAATCATTCAAATAGGGATTTTTTAAAGCTTTCTTCCATGTTATAACAGTGTTCCCTTATCAAAAACAGGCCTTAAGGAGTTTTATATGTCATCCATGCATGTTTCAGATATTTTGTGATCTCTCCTGGGCACTAGTCGAACCCTCCTCATGTTTATTATAATTAATCCTGATGCGATGCGCAGTTTCATTAGCAGGATGCTGCTGACTGTTGGGACAGTGCTCTAAAGGGGGAGTGACAGCGCAGAGAGCAAAGGGAGGGCAGGTAGTGAAATGTATAAAACATGTTGCATTGTTTTCAGCAAATATTCCATTTTCAAAACAATAAAAGTTATGATCTAAATATATTATGTGTTAGCAGTTAATACCCCATAGAAGTAAAATACCCCCTCTTTAATAGTGCACTGTGTAACTTTTTGATTGAAGGTTTTGTCACCTCACTTGATTGTTTCTATGGTTATGTCATTGCTCTGCTTAGAATGTTCCTCAGTCATTAAACAGCTCTGCCTTACATTAATTCAATTTTATAGCTCAAAAATACCTAGGAAAACAGGCATTCTGACTGAGTGGGATCGCCTCTCCACAGATCTGACCTGTAACTTCCTCTGGTTTGGCCTCCATGAAGATAGAACTGTTATATAACACTATACTGTGAAACACCTCAGAAGAAGCAACAGCATGAAGAAAAGCATTTGACGGACCCTCCACTAGAAAAGCTACACAATGCACCTTCAACAATTTGTAAATCTATCTAAACGTGTACGTATCTGTTCATTTCATTATTCTAAGTTGCTAGAGGACAGAGAGCACCGTGACCCAGAGGAGCGCACACAATCACAGCATACACGCGCCAACAGCCGACCAAAGTGCTGCGGATGACTTATTGATGGCGTTCTTGTTCTCCTTCGGTTTAATTATGAGTCTGGTTAATTTGCGGCGGCCGGGGAGCGTTGTTGGGTGTCATTTAGCGATACCTCTGCACTTCCAACACAGCGCGTTGCATTCATAATTCAGACGTAGCTCATGTGTGGCTAACAGGGCTTTATTTCAGCGCAGATGTAACGGGTAAACTCAAGTGGAAAAAGGTCCAGCGCGCTCCTCCCAGCGGCAGTCACAAGTGTAAAAGCTATAAGAGAGGAGAGAGGGGTCATGGGATGTAAAGAGGAAGTATCTGAGGTCAGCATTTGAAAGGTTCTACTGTATATTACACAAAATTGACTCTTGTGAGCTTTAAGTCATGTTACGATGTTGCTACCTCATCAAAAACGTACATGGATTTGTGTTTTATTTCCTTCACATTTGAGTAATCCTGTATTGTTAGTCCGTCTACATCTCCAAATGTCACAATGCTCTGTTCCACCTTCACCGTTTTCATGTTAACAACTAACTTTTACCTTTGGTTCAGTGGCGATTGGCAGTTCCAGGACAAATCATGCAAATAATTCTACTGAAGGTGTATGGAGTTTCAAAACACAATGAAGAGCTTCTTGTATAACCACGACATCACAAATTGGAACAGAGAATGAATGAAACAAAACACAACTTTGGGTATGTTTGTGATGAGGACGCAACATTCTAACATACCGTAAAATACCAAATAAGAGCCAGGTTCCATTGAAACGCCGGGTCCCTTTCAACCGCTGGGTGCAGGTGTATATTTTCATAAATAAGCGCCGGTTCCATCCAACTAAACGCCAAGTCTAATGTTCATGCTAGAAGACAGAAGTCGTGCTGCAACAAAAGGACGCAAGACTGAAGCTTGCGTTGTCTATACAGAAACCAAACTGAAAACTGCATGGCTCATTTACATAAACTATAAGCGCTGAAAAAACAGCTCCTTGTGCCCTAATGCACAGAAAGGAAACTTAAAACCACATGACTCATTTGCATAAACTATAAGCGCTGAAAAAACAGCTCCTTGTGCCCTAATGCACAGAAAGGAAACTTAAAACCACATGACTCATTTGCATAAACTATAAGCGCTGAAAAAAACATCTCTTTGTGCCGCTGATGCACAGAAACGAAACTTAAAACCATATGGCTAATTTGTATAAACGCTTTCAAATGTGAGAAACTCTCCACTCCGTAGATAGTTTGTTGTAACATTTCAAATTAACTCACATACATCTGTATAGAAAGTCGTATTGGTTAAAAGAATTTGAGTACCATATTTTCCCAGTTTTGCAGAGCAAGATTTTTGTGAGGAAGGAATTAATCACTCCAAATTACCGCCTGGTCTCAAATAAATGCCTGGTCTGTTAAGTGATTGAAACAAATAAACGCCCCGGCTGTTTGGTATTTTACGGTAGATCAGAAAATAGTGTAATATGGACCCTTTTGCGTTAGCACTAATCATTCAGATACTACACTTTTACTGGATGCATTCAGTGTTGTTACTGCTACTACTACTACTACTGGAATCATTGTGTGTAAGAAGTAGACACTCAATTAACTACGATACTACAATTCACAACACAGGACTCCAAGACAGGTCTGACATTCATTTTCAGCAGTTGTAACTTCATCATGTAGGTAAACAGGTCTATATCAAACTAGTCGAGGCTGGATTGTGTGTGAAGTAAAAGTATTGATCCAAAGAAGTTTTTTGACTGTTATTCAATGTTCTTAACCCATTACCGGCACCCCCCACTGCTCATCTTCAGGTTTTGTCAGTGTAGTCTCCGCTTTGGGATCTGATCCGTAAAAACACACCGTTCCTGGACAGTTTTTCCTCACTCTCTCCACTTTTACTTTACAATCTTTCTTCTGGGACCCCCTTATCTCCTGCATCCTTACCGTCCTCCCTGGTCTCCTCTCTCCCTCCATTTCTCTAGCCTAATTCCTCTCTCCATCCCAGCGCGTTCCCTTCCATCTGCTGTCTTGCCTGCATATCCTCCATGTTTTTGTTTTTCTCTGGATTTGGCAGGCCCTATTCACAATTGGTTTGCTGCCTGCTGACCACTGTTTCAGGCTCTCTTCTATCAATTACAGCAGGAGTAGAGGCAGAGTGGAGTTAGGCCCAAACATGAACGATAGAAAAACAGTGCGCAGATTCTTGTTGTAAATATCACTGTCGACAGTAATCATTAGGAGGTTAGTGAGGGAAATATTGTAGCGTGCTGTAACAGTCACTGGTAAATACAATGTTTTTTTAATGATTCACGAAATCCTGAAAATGTAAAAAGACTCCGTTTTGTTTCAAGAGTTTTTCTTATGTCATTTTTGAAGTAGGTTATTACATTGCTTTGATTAGACAAGTATTTGTGGGCATACATTTGGGAACATAAATTACGATAAAAATATTCATAAAAAAAAAAAAGATTCCAGTTTTAATTTGCACTGCGTCTTACGGTTTTTCTCCACGGATAAGTTATTATCTCATCTAAAGAACATTCCGCAAAATGATGGTGCACCAGGACATGTCGGATATGTGGAGAGGCGAGCCCACTCACATGCATGTTTTTCAAGATGCATTTGGATAAACGTCAGATACCATTGCTGTAATATAGTGGAACCATTGTGACAAGAAAGTGGTGAACCTTCAGCCGAAAGGTTCCACAGGACCAAATTAACTTTTGTGGGCTTTACTTCAGTGAAGCTTCTAATACTGGAGTCTCCAACCTGTAGCTCGGAAGTTACCAGTAGCTCTCCACCCCCTTCCAAGTAGCTCTCCAAGGGATTTATGAATTATACCATTGTGCTGAATAACAAAAAAAAAACAGGTTAATTACATGATTATTACCATTGCACATGTATCATTTTGAAGCCCAACTTTGTGCATTAATAAATGGACATTGGTTTATGTTTTATGGGCATCTAACTGTACCCAAAGGCGTGCCCACTTTCTTATGATTTTTGGTTGGAGACCCCTGTTCTAATGGTATCTTAAGGCTGGTGTTGATGACTGAAAAATGTAAACATTGGTCATAATTCATTTTCATTTTTAATGGGTGAATTGCAGTTTGACATTTTTGACATCTATTATATTTGCAACACTTTTTTATATTTTGAGAAGGCTAGTTTAGCAAATGAACAATGTAATGTTTCGAAAAGTAGGAGTTGTCAAAGTTGTGAAAATGTACTTATTAACATTAAAGAACATTAAAGGTGCACTGTGTAACTTTTCTGGTGGAGGGTCCATCAGATGCTTTTCTCCATGGAGATGATATTGGTTTGTCTGGAATGTTTCGCAGTATGACATTAAACCTTTCTATCTTCATGGAGACCAAACCAGACCAAGTTACAGGTCTGATCTGTGGAGAGGCGACCCCGCTCAGTCAGAATGCCTGTTTTTTTTTTAAGGTATTTTTGAGCTATAAAACCAACAGTAATTGAATACATGTATAGAACTGTTTAATGCCATACAGTGGAACATTCCAGGCAGAGCAACAGCATCTACATAGAAACAAGCAGGTGAAACCAAGTTACATAGTTCAGCTTTAATATAATTGTTGCTGATGATTTCTTATTTTCTTTCATATATTTCACAACCACAATATGACCTATTTTGACTTGAGTTTATTTTCAGAAGTGCTTTTTGGTGTTGGTCTCATCCCTCTCTCCTCCATGTGTGGCTCTCCAGTACACAGACCTGGCCTCTGTCCCGGTATGTGCATATTCATCTGCTTTAGGTGATAATTCCTGTGTTCTGAGCTTGTTTCTACCCCACCACTCCGCCACCCCTCCTTCCACCTGGGCCTGCCTTGGCTCCCTGTCAAAAAACCAACCACCCAGTCCACTGAACACACGCAAAAAAACATGCATGTTTAATTTGGGCTCTTCCCCCCTCATTTTTCTCTCCTCCTCTCTATTTCTATCTCTCTCTGCCTTCTCCAGACCCTACCTTATTGTCCCCTATTTGAAGCAAGTAAAAAAAGAATCATAAATATTTAAAGTGCACACAGTAACACATATGTAGTCACTTCTTCTCAGCCTAATCCTCTGTTTGGGGATTTGCCCTGTTGTAGTAGTAGTAGTAGTAGTGGTAGTAATATATGTATACTGCTTTTTGATGCATGTACCGCCCAGGTATCCAGACTGCTGTATACCTGCCTCATATTTCACCTCCATGCACCAAATGTTAAAGCTTTAATTTATTCTAAAGACACTTGCACCCAATAATATATGTCATGTTCTATGTAAACCTGGTGCTGAATATGTATGGGGACAATATCGTTTTTGTAGTATTTTTGTATAGTTGCAACTTGAAGTATATTAGACACTTTTCAACATCAGAAAACAGTGTGAAAATCAACACAGAATAGACTTTTGTTTTGTGGATTGAAAACAAAGCTAAATATTCTGTAAGGTAACTGTTGCTATCTGGGAAATGTAGTTACAACATAAATAAATGACCTCAGATAACATGGCTTTAAAAATAAACGTTTTTTTGTTGTTGTTTCGTCATCTTATTATAGCTAAACTACCGTATTTTTCAGGCTATAAGTTGCACTGGAGTATAAATCACACCAGCCAAAAAATGCATAACGAAGAAGAAGAAAAACATGTTTAAGTCACACTTTTTGGGGGGAAATTTATTTGATAAAATCAGAGACCAAGAACCAACATTTCATCTTGAAAGGCAAATTATAGAAGTTATAGTAATAAAAACAACCCAATAGAGAACAATTAGTGCATCATTCATTTGTTTTTCAATATAGTACTAAAAATAAGAAAACGAAAAAACAACAATTTTCTTTATTTGTCTCTAAAACCAAAATGAAAAATGGATAACAATAGGTGTGCTTGAATTTCCAGGTGAAGGGCCCAAATTTGCTTTGTCAAGAATGTTTCACAGTATGGCATTAAACACATCTAGCTTTATGGAGACAACGAGGCAATTCTGCACAGTAGGATTTATTATCTAAACCTTTTTGTTTTAGTAATGAAAACATTTAAATTAGAGTTTAGTTTAAAGCTAGAAAGATCTCTACAACAACCAGAAAAGTTATAAAGTGCACCGTTAACTCTGGCTTATTATAACAATAATACAGCACAATTACAAACAGTCACTTTTCATTATTGTCTTAATATTGTAGTAAAATCCCTGTATCAGATAAGTATTATATAATATGAATTCATAAGCAACAAACTCTACATTTCCATTGGGGAGTGATGCTAGTTTGTGCAAACATGTCACCAGTGCCCACCCAGACGAGCCGGGGGTAATTAAATTAGCATATACATACATTATCAATCATCTTGAGCTGTAATGGGAGCACACGGTACATTCTGCTAATTGGCTAAATTACCTTGACAAATAACAAGTGTCGAAAATGTTGCTTATAAAAACGACAATTATTTCTGCTAACGACCTGCATTGATCAGACCGCCGGATTGTTCTCGTTGTGATAATTGTGTGTTTTTTCCATACATTTTTAGAATCGGGATGTCGTAATTAGATTTTTTTTTTACTGTAGTAGTGGTAGTGGTAATATTAGTGGTAATAGTAATAGCAGTTTAATTGCTTGCCGTATTAATTGCAATTTTAGTAGCATGACAGCATTGTAGTAGATAGTAGCAGTTGGTCAGTAGTAGAAATTGGTTTGCTAGTGGTTATTCAGTTATTAGTCCATATTAAAACAGAACTTATTATTGTGTATTCAGATGTTGAGAATGATGCTAATGGACTGGAGTTAATTAAAAATGTAAATAAAAAATATAAGTATTTCTTAGCTAGTGCTTTTCCAGATACTCAAAGTCAATTTAATCATTCACTCTATACCAGGGAGTGGTAAGATACTTTTGGAGCCACTCCGCCCTGGGCTAGGCTGCCAATCTCTGCCAAACTGACCAATGCCATCACTCCCACGCACACCACATTTACACTGGGCAATGTGGGTGAAGTGTCTTGCCTAAGGACACAATGGCAGTTTTTGCCACTGGCGCCCTACTGTGGCAGCTGGTATTCACAGTGGTCTCCCATCCACGTAACCAGGCCCAACCCCATACTGAAGTACTACTAAGATCTAATTAAGGCCTTAGTGTACTGTAATTTCCTTCACAACTAGTTACCCATTCACTTGTGATCTCTAAACTAGTGGTATCATATAGTTGTAAGAGTAGTGATGGAGTGCAGTATTTGAAGTAGTATACGATGGCCAGTTTTTCTTCAGATCACATTTCCAGAGGCCGGTTCACCTGTCATGCCCCGTCTCCCTGGTTTTATGTGCACTTTGCGGGATTACAGAGTGCTTATGCTGGCGGTGCTCAGCAGTTTGAACCTGGCCCAAAACAATGGAGTCATCATCGGAGAGGAGGGGGGGCGCTTGTTTTCTCCACCCTGACCCCTTTTCCTGACGTGTCACATTAGACCTGGACCGGGCGCGTCTCTCCTTTGCATACAAAAGGTCAGGGAGATAAATCAAAGCGCCCATCTGTGAGTCTGCCCATTCATCACCACGGCGACGAGGGCAAAGCGTCGGGCGTAATCAGATTTGCTCCTAAATATAAGATGAATGGGCTTGTTAGCGCGGTGGTTCTGTGGAGCAGGCGTTTCGCACAAATATACTGTTGTGATAGGAGTTGTGTAGAGGCACGTGTCTGATAAACTGGTTATTTAGCCTTAAAGGTGCACTGTGTAACTTTTCTGGTGGAGGGTCCGCCATCTGCTTGTCTCCACGGTGCGGTTATTGCTTTGCCTGGGATGTTCCACAGTATGACATCAAACAAATATATCTTGTATTTATTCGATTACAGATGTTTTTCTTTCTCAAAACTAATGCAAAAACATGTATTATTACTGTAAGCGGGCCCACTTCTCCACAGATCTGACCTCTGACTTGGCCTGGTGATGATTCATGACATACATTTGAGGTGGACAATAATATGGTGGACCCTTTACAACATTCTTTTTGTTTGCCTAGAATTTTCCACTCACAGAAAGAACGTGTTTTTTTCAAGATATTTTGAGCACACAGAAAGGCAGGTGACACCACTAGGCCAAGTTACAGGCCGGATCTGTGGAGATGTGACCCCATTCAGTGTTTTTCAAGGCAGCCTAACATTGGGTAATAAATGCTAGATAGAGAAGTTTAATGCGCTGTGGAACTTTTATTTTAACTCTTTTTCTTTTTATGGCAGGTTCATGCCACAAAACAAGGCACAACATGGTAAGTTAGAAAAGGTTAACAGCAGAAACATATGAGCAACATCTCCATGGCGACAAGCAGACGCTGGAACCTGCTACCAGAAAAGTTACAGAACAGTGCATCTTTAATTAAAAATTTGGATCCGTTTTCATTGTTTTGGTACTGCTCCATTGACTTATATCCAGAAGCGTTTGAAGAATTATCAAAAAAAGGAAAACAACAAAAAACACACACATAATTTCTAACTATAGGACCACTAACTATCCTTTAAAGCAATTCTTATAGCCTATACACACTCTCTTGAAGAATGTTGTCATTTTATCCCCATTGTTTTGAAAGTTTTTTAATTAAAATCTTGAGTTGTGGCGTGTCCTTATTTCTTAAAGAACGAAGGAAGTCCCATTACTTTTTACACTTTTAATTTCCCCCTCTAGGTTTTTGTGCACAATGTTTGTTAGCCTAGCGACACTTGCGCTTGTTAGCTAATCCGCCATGATGCAACGCAGTGTAATCCAGTAGCAGGCTACAAAAGCATCGTAGCCTTTAAGGGCTTTCTTCTCGCTACCATCCCTGCTGCTATTAATTAAAGGGCTCTAGGTTCTAATGTTTCCTCACAAAAACATACCTTTGTTTGTTGTGTTTTGTTTCATTCACACATGTTTAACGCACAATTCCTGCTTATTTAGGCTGAGTTCTTCTCTCAAACTGACAACACTCAGTTCCACTTTGTGATGTCATATGGTCATACAGGAAGTGCTCCACTGTGTTTTTAAACTCCATACACCTTCACTACAATCATTTGGATCATTTCAGCCCTGGAGTTGCAAATCTCTACTAAACAAAAGGCAAAAGGTGGCGGTTAAAGGAGCACTATGTACTGTTTTGGTTGGGTTTGGGTCCATCACCTACTTGTGTCTATGGATATGTCTGGAATGTTCCACAGTATGACATTAAACAGCTCTATTTTACATGTATGCGATTACAGGTGGTTTTATGGCTCAAAAATATCTAGAAAAACAGGTATTCTAGCTCTGAGCGGGGTTCCTCTCCACAGATCTGACCTGTAACTTGGTCTGTTTTGATCTCCACGAAGATGGAAAGGTTTAATGCCAGACTGTGGAACACTCCAGACAAATCAATGACATCTTCATGGAGATGGAGAAATTTTGATTTTTTTTTTTAATAAATAAATACAAATTGCAATAAATAAACAATACTGGACAGTGGAAGAAAGAGGTAACATGAGGGGAGGGGTTGGATAGCCAAAGGTCACACATAACCATAATATACATACAATAAAAAAAATTAAAATTATAAATTAAATTGTTCAAAAATGTCCCGGGTTTTAATCACTTTGAAATTGGATGAGTGGATAGTTTTCTTATAATATAGTATTTCAGACAGGAATATGAGGAAGAAGGGTTTACAAGTGGTGAATTTACATTTGTGGATATGGAATTTTACCAAGATGATTAAAAGATGAATTATATAAGATTGTTTGCTTTTCGTGTGATGCATTTTGCAAAAACCAAACAGCACGCCTTTAAAAGAAAATGTAAAATCGGACATAAAGATGTGTATATGTTTGACAAATTCCTTCCAAAAAAAACAGTCTGGGCATGTCCAAGATAAATGAGAGATGGTTTCATTTTTCAGTTTGCAGAATTTGTGTCCATTGTTTTTCTAAGATTATTCTGCAGCTTTAACTTGAAAATTGCACCTTCATGACATCACAAGGTGGAACAGAGCATTTTGAGCTTTGACGATGTAGACAGACTAAAGGGTGACTCAAACATGTGTGAATGAAACAAAACACAACTCCGGGTATGTTTTTGATGAGATAACAACGTTCTAACATGGCTTAAAGCTCACAAGAGTCAATTTTGCGTAATATAGGACCTTTTAAATCTTCTTTTTCACTTTCATTGTAACCTCATAATGCTAAAATCTTTGTAATCAGCGCCCCTAACATCTCAAAACAAGATCCGTAATTAGCGTGAATGGCTCCACTTTGTTATTTTCTGCTTGTTTGAACTAAAAAAACAGCTCGACTTAAGATTCTTGGTATTTTAACCTCTCCTCTGTCATCTCCTTCTCCTGACAAGCAAGTTCAGATGGAGGTTGTTCGCAGTGCCACCGTAACCAGGATCACACTCTTCCCCCACTCGGCTAATTACCGTTAATTATTAATACTCTTTGATTCCAGATGCCCTCCCCCAACATCAGGTGCCTGATGGTGTTTTTACATGTTTTTACAAATGAAAGGAGAGAACCCAAATTGATTGATAGAGCTTTTTTTTTTTTTTTTTTTTTCTCGCCCGTACCTTGCAGCGTGAATCAAAGAGCCGCCCGGTTTAATTGAAGGCAAGAGGGTGTTTGAAAGTCAATTTGGATGCGTCGCCGAAGTTGGAGTTGAAAGAGGAAAGTTATCTGATGGAGAAGTCTGTGGAGGAGGTATCTGAGCGGAGCTAGTGTGTATTGGTTTTGGATTTCAGCACTTTTTAACGTGTTTTATCAGAGCATTTTGAGCGAAAGTTGGTGAAGAGGTAACTTTACTTTAGGTAGTAAGGTTACTGCTGTTTTTAAAAGGTAAACATTGTGCTTGACTTGACGAAAAGTTCAGTTAGTTGTGTATTTTTAGGCGTTTTAGTGACAGATTATGGGAAAATGTGCATTGGTTGATTGTTAAAGGACTCATATTACACTACTTTCTGATCTATAATGTTGTTTCCTCATCACAAACATACCTGGAGTTGTGTTTTGTTGCATTCACACATGTTTAACACACAAACCCTGCAGAGTTCTTGTTTCAAACAGAATTTTAATTTTTTTTAGATTTGATCAACACTTAAAACCACAGCAAACTCTAGACAAAAATAAAAGCATAATTCTTTATTTTGTTTGTGTTTAGAAAAAAAAAAAAAACATGTCCTTGGGGTGGGCTTGACATGCATCTCCACAAACCTGACTCTTGCCCTGCTTGTTGCTATGGGAATGTTTCTTCTATAGCATATGTGTCAAACATGCGGCCCGGGGGCCAGATCCGGCCCTCCAAGACCTTTAATCTGGCCCTCGGCTGATTTTTCTATTAAAATACTTAAAATTTTCAGATTTTTCTGTTAATTTTCTGCACCGTTTAGCATAGCAGCGTCTCCGGCGTTTCTGTACGTTGCGACTCCCACCAGAGCAGCACAAATGAAGACTTTCCTCTTTCCAAACGCTCTTAAAGGACGATCGTTTTGACTGTCGACCGTGACCCTCATCAGCAAAGTGTCAAAAAATGAGAAAAGCAGATGCTGAGTTCAGGATTTCCCAAGAAAAATAGTCTAATTCTTATTTGTTGACAGAGGTGAATGGGAAATCTGTGCTCAGTGTGTTTGGAACAAGTGGCGTTGCTCGAGGAATATAATCTTAAACACCACTACGAGACACGGAGAAAAATACAATAACTTGAAGAGAGAACTGAGTTTTCTGATCCGGCCCTTTTTGGATCAAAGTAGGTTGCATACGGCCCCCGGACCAAAATGAGTTTGACACCCCTGTTCTATAGTCATATAATTCCATAACAGTGCATAGAATATAACTATCTCCATGTTGAATCTTCTTAAGTGTGGTTTTAACTTTCTATTTCCAATGGAATCATCCAGGTGACATTGCCTTTACTAAGCCTGGAACTCAAAATACATTGCAAATACTTTTTCAAATGGAGTCTAATCCAGCAAACGAATGATTTGAAAATAAATGAGAGATACTAAGGTGTATAACAATATACATGATGATAAACAGTCATAAAAGTACAATGCTTTTCTGTTATAACTTGTGGCTGACAGATATCCATATTTTTGTTTGATTTTATTGAATACCTAATTACTACAAAAACAATGGCCTTAACACTTTTCCAGTTAATTGGGAATCTGTGGAGGGAGAGGTGTGAAAAAGGTATCCTTGTTTGAGTGATTATTACGAGGATTTTTAGCAAGTGAGCCCAGAGTAACTCAACCGAAAACAGGTTTGTAACAGCTGACAAATGATTATGTCTTTTATGATTGAATGAGCCTCACATGAGTCTCATTTGGGTTGTCAATTACTAGGACTAAAAAAAGTTTGAAAGAAACTTTAAAGACCGTACCAAACCATTGTTAGTTATAGTCATTTTTTGTTATAAAGTATGTGCTTTATAGCCACAGTATATAACTTTTTAACACAAAAAAGGAATAATAATGATTTATGCAGGTGATTTGCCACCTCCAGAAAGTGACATACTGTATGTTTAATTTGATTTGCATTAAAAAGAAGAAAAAGGAAAAAAAACTTGTAGTAGGTGTTTGCACTAAGTAAATAATGATTCATATGCTTAATCAAATGTTGTCTCAACAATTAAAGCACTGCTAGTGTTTTTTCTTGGAAAAGCAAAAGATTAGCTTTTTTTCTTCAAAAGAAATAAAAGCAGTATTTTAAGACAAACTCCATAGCTTAAACAAGTCTGATTTTGTATTCTACCTCCAAATTGCCCAGCTAGTTATTATATAAAAAGAAAGGTTTAACTGGGTGCCTCAGTGGCAGACAAATTATCAAATGAGCATAGGAGCTTTGGGGCGCGGAGCTGGCGTTGGCACAAGGTCAAAGTGCGTTTCCGGGGCGACCCTGAGAACGCAGCCGTCACATGAGATGACAGTCAGAAGGTGAGCAGAGAGAGGAAGGAGGGAGGAGGAGAGGAGGAGGGCTTATGTATGAGACATTAATCAGATGTGAAGTGTGCAGGGTTATGGCCTATACACCAGGAGCTGGAGTCTGCAGAGGCCCACAGAGGTACAGACTGATGACCACCATAACTGTGCATTTGTGTCTGTGGAGATTCTCAGGGTTTCACAGACACAGACTGTGTGTGAACATCCACTCTAGAACTACACCATTTAGCAGACTGTTTAGTGCACAACTTCAGTCCTTCATAATTCTGTTTACAGGGAAAATGTGTGTTTTTTAAGCAACAAAAACTCTTTGAAAATAGGCTTTAATGCAAGATAGATACAGTTTAATTCCAGTGGACTGCAGATGGGTTTGGCAAAATTACAAATAAAATAATGTAATTCTTTGTCATGTCTTTATAATCTCCACCTTTGTCACCAGTGTTGATAAGTGAGAGCCTTTGTGCCACTTGAATCTCTTCGGATGTACGAGGGTACAGCAGTTTGAGGCGGTAGCACTTGGGCCGACGCCCTGACCCTCACCTACCCACTGCACCTTGTCCTGGGTTTTCTCCAGGACTTTATCCTGGACTTTCAGGTAGACTTTCTCCTGGCCCATGTCCATCTCCATCTTGTCCTCAACTTTCACCATTTTCACCTTGTCCAGCACTTGGTGCTGGATCTCTTCTTTCAGACCATCCTCCTCCAGGACTTTGCTCTGGATTTTGTCCTGAACATGAAACTGACACTGAACTTTGTCTTGGGAACTGTCCAGATTCATTTGGACCTCCTCCTGAACTTTTTGTGGGGTTTGAACCAGGACCTGTTGCTGGACTGAGGTCTGGGTCTGGATCATGTTCATGGAGGATTTCGAGGATTTTCTGGAGATTTTCTCCACATCGTTGTTGCCTTGGATATGGCGGCACTCACGCCTCACAGCAAGAAGCTTCTGGGTTTGATTCCCGGGTCGCCTGGGCCTTTCTGTGTGGAGTGTGCATGTTCTCTGCATGTCTGGATAGTTTTCCTCCGGGCAGTCCGGTTTCCCCCATCAACCTAAAACATGCACCATTGTTTTGTCTGGAGTGAATGAACAATGCTCTGTTAATAATGCTCTGTAAAGCGTCTTTGGGGACATGTGTCTGTGAAAAGTGCTGTGTAAATAAAGTTACCTTACCTTACCTTTTGTCCTGGAGCTTTTCATTGAGATCACTCAGGACTTTACCCATGACAATTTCTGTGATTTTTGTCCTGGAGGTTCTTCTGGATCTTCTGTTCTTCTCGCTCAGCCTGTATCTGGAGTAAGCAACAGATTTGTATATTTACTCTGTGCTGAGCTGATTTCTTTGTCTGGACTTTCTTCTCATCACTGGACAGGCTCACCTTTGTCCAGGGGAGGAGCACAGTTGGGGTCACTGTTAAAGTGATGTTTTGTCAAATGATCCAACATGGTAATATGGTAACACTAATGAATTTCAGCCTGCCTTAGCAGAAATACAAACTATTTTGTTTTTGAAAAAAAGTAAAAAAATGGCTTTGTGTGGATTTAACAGAAGTTTGATTTCTTATCTAGTTCTGCTCCTGTGTTGCTTCAACCAATCAGATTCAACTATTCGACATGACATTCCACGTTTTCATGATCACTTTCAGCGAGAGCTGCTCCACATTGATAAATGTGTAGAACTCAGTTCAAAGTGCTACACATATCAGTCTGGTGTGAGCCAAGTGAGGGACCCACAGCTCCACATTTGTTCTCACTGTGGACCACTCCAAACACCCCCTGCACCTATCGCTCCGCCGTCCTCCCCTTTACTCAGTGGAATAGACTCATCACCCGCCGCAGCAAAACAAAATCAATCCTCTGGGCTGCACTTTTGATATGTAAGGATGGGCCCGTTCACTCTTCTGAGATCTTGTTATGTGGCGCGTCAGCCCTGTGCCTCCATCTGTCAAAGTGGGATTTCTCCACCTCCAAAATAATGATCCTTTTCTACACCGCCGAGACCCAAGCTAAAGTATGTGCTTATTTAGGATGGCTTTGCACTGTGGTAGGTGAGACTGGGCCCTGAGCAGCCATGGCGGAGGGGGAGGAGATGGAGGGGTTTAGGAGCGGGACACACAAACAAGCGCAGTATCAAGAGGTGCCAGTGCCCGCCATGTGTGAGAGCAACACCGTGGTTATTGTCTGCGGATTTTCACCAATGATAGATGTCATAAAAATATATACCTTCTGCTGGTGGTGTGGGGTGCACAGAAGCCGCGGAGATTGGAGGCAGGAGACATGATTTAAGGAGGTAAGTGATGGTGTGAATAAGGCTGTCAGGCCCCAGGAAGTTCAGCCTGTACACAATAGGAGATGTTTATAATGGGGTTTGAGTACTTGAACTTTTGGCTTTATTTGAGTGTACGATGTAAAAGACTGGCTTGTCACAGAGGAATGTTATCTGAACATTAACATTTAATATTATTGTCAAATTGCTGCTATATGAAAGAAGAATTATGCTTTTTCTCAGATGAGATACTTACTTATTTTCTGATCTACTGTATGTTATAATGTTTCCTCATCACAAACAGACCTGAAGTTGTGGTTTGTTTCATTCACACGTTTAACACACAAACCCTGCATATTTAGGCCGAGTTCTTCTCTCCAACAGAAAACACTCTGAATAAGAAAAGAAGAAAACACCACATGGAAATTACAGGGCTGTATTAATAACTTGATTCAAAATCATATGCCTTCCCTTACATAGCAAATAATTCCAGAAGAAATACCAAAGTGTTCTTATCCGAGCAGAAAATACCAAAGTACGTACAATAATATGCTAGTTTCTATATCTGTAATAATACTCTAGTTATTATGGTTGTGCTTGTCTGGTCTGATTATGGGTCATTTGTATCTGGGGAGCATAGGCATGTTCTTAAAGTAAACATCAAAGTGAGTGGTGCAGTAGTGAAGAAGGGCAGATCCTGTATGTCGGATGAGTACAATTATTCCAGCTCCTTCAGCCTCCTCTAGTGGCTGTTGTACATGAGAGAAGAGGCTGGAAAAGCAATTTAATTATTCCTTAAAATGAGAACATGGGTAAACAAGATGATTATATTTGAAAGCATTGCCAGTGTAGACACAATAGATCAGCTCTGTGATGTGAGGAATCTTTGTGTTGGTTTTTTTCATAAACAAAATCTTCACCATCCATTACATTTAAATCAATAGCTGTGTCCAGAATAATGCAAAACTAGGAGCTTTGCTGTAGCGATTGGTATGTGCAAAAACAGTGAATATCGTGCAGTCTAATTTGATGATACAGTATCGATATCATGGGCTGCTGTATCGATATAACAGAAAGAGTAGTTGTTGTATTATTTTACCAAATAATTTTTGGACAGTGCTACAATTTTTTGCTTTTTTGTTTATGCATTACATTTGATATTCATTGTTTTTATAATTGAAATAGATACTTTACTGAGCACGTATGAATGAAACAAACATCACAGCCATGTCTTTGTACACAAACTGCATGTCCCTTTGTATAAGGAAATGTTGAGCTCATATAAGCACTGATCAATGCCAGTTTTATATGTTCTTCTAGTTAATAACATGCACTAAACAAGATGCACTTGAAGTACACGACCGAACGCCTTTTCTATTTTACGGAATCGTATTGAATCAATTTGAAACATACTGGATTGAATCAAAAGTGAACTGTATCCAGATATGTATCCTAGCTTGACCTGTGTATCCAGGTATGTATTGTATCGGGAACTAGTGATTGATTATTTAGAACTAACTCTATCTTTTGAATGTTATATGTTGTGTGTATGTGTGAACTTACCCTTAAACCAGTCCTATTTTTCTATTTAAAGTTTACCATGTAACATCTCTGGTTGAAGGCCGTACACCTGCTTGTCTCCATAGAGATCTTATCACTTTGCATATAGAGTATGACACTGACCTACCTCCATGAAGGCAAGCCACTCGCACCGGTGAAGTTACATCAGTCAGATCTGTGGAGAGGCAAACCCGATCACAGTAGAATGTATGTTTTTCGATGTATTTTTGTGGAATATAAACACTTGTAATTGAATAAATGTAAGATAGACACGTTTAATTCCAAACATGTGGAATATGTCAGGCAAAACATCACCATGGAAACAAGCAGATGGCGGAACCTTTCAAAAAATGGCACCTTTAATGGCAAAAATGGCACCTATTTTTGTTGTTTTTATCCAACATACAAAAAAAAACTTGTAATAAAAAAGACATCTCCATTACTTACTTAAAGGTGCACTATGTAGCTTTTTGGTTGGGGGTCCGTACCTGCTTATTTCTATGGATATGTCTTTAAGCACAGGTGGTTTTATAGCTCAAAAATACCTAGAAAAACAGGCATTCTGATGGTGAGCCTCTCCACAGATCTGACCTGTAACTTGGTCTGGTTTTGGCTCTATAAAGATAGAAAGGTTTAATACCATACTGTGAAAAATTCCAGACAAAGCAATAACAACTCCACGAAGAAAAGCATTCGACGGACCCTCCACCAGAAAAGTTACACAAGGCACCTGAAACATGCCTGTCCAGCCTATCTGACCAATGCCCTTCTAGTTTTGCCTTCATGGACCCTGCTGTTGAGAGTGGACAGTGGACATCTTTTTACCAGCGTATTGGAGTAATCCAGAGGTCGATGGAGAGGTGAGACCAACACAGCCAGTGCTTCAGTCCTGAAAAACAGCTTGGCCTCTCCTTCTCTGTACTGTCAGACTGATGGAGGTGAGCGCCCCCTAGTGACCCACCTTTTACCCGACCGCCTGCTCCACCGTCTAATTGAGATTGTTTGGAAAAGCCAGTGTGTTCCCAAGACGCAACCTTAAGCCCATCTTAAACAATCAGAGCAGGGCATGCTGGGAAGGCTGCGCGGTAACCTAGCAGGTATCCAAATGCATAGAAGCAAGTGCAAAAGGCCAGAGGAGGATATAAGTGTAGTCCTGTCAATACAGAGTCAACAGCAATTTGTGCTTTGTGAGCAAAAAGCTAAAATGTTAACATAGCCGGAGGTGGGGCAAGACCTAATAGAGTACAGAAGATTGAATAATTATCGTCTGACCTGTTTAAGTTGGTGCATTTAGTGTTATTTAGCTCCTGACATCTGAAAACCTTAGATTTATTTAGTACACTTTACAGTTTCTGGTGGAGGGCCCATTAGCTGCTATTCTCTATGGAAATATTAATACTAGATCTTGAAAGTTCCACAGTATGGCATTTTTGGACCAATGTTATAATGTTTCCTCATCAAAAACATGGAGGGGGTTGTGTTTTGTTTCATTCACACGTTTAACACATAAACCCTGCAGATTTCAGATGTGTTCTTGTCTCAAACACAAAACACTGTTCCACCCTGTGATGTCATGTGGTAACACATGAAGTGCTCCACTGTGTTTTTAAACTCCATACACCTTCACTAGAATCATTTTGGATAGTTTCAGCTCTGGAATTGGCTATTTCTGAACTAAAGGCAAAAGGTAGAAAACTATCACTACATGACATCACAAGGTGGAACAGAACATTTTGGAGTATGAATCTTTCAGAAATATTCATGTGCATAGGATAGAAATCTGTGCATATTTGGGAAATCCGTGCATATTTGGCTGTAGTTGAGTATAAAATAAATAGTCCTAAACTCTCAAATGAGCCCCGTCGTATATAAAATGTGTTTTGTGCATTTTATTCATCAGAATATGAATTGAAAAGTTACGACATCAAGAATTACAGTCACAAAATGAAAATTTACGATTACACTTTCTTCTTCTACAAATTCACATACACGACTCGACTGTCAAAAATACATCATCACTTCACAGGCATTCTTTATTGAGCAGAAGAAACATCGATCGAAAAGCTGGACCTGCGCTGCATACGGCCTGAACCAGGACTGAACCAAGACTGATCCCAGTACTGAACCAGGATTGAACCAGGAGGACTCAACCAGGACTGAACCAGGACTGAACCAGGATTAAAACAGGACTAAAACAGGACTGACACAGGATTTCCCAAATATGCACGGATTTCTACTTCTGAAAGCTTTCATACTCCATAATTTTGAGCTTTGGAGACAATGTAGACAGACTAATAAATGGTTACTCAAACGTGTGAATGAAACAAAACACACCTCCAGATCTGTTTTAGAGGAGGTAACAACATTCTAACATGCTTTAAATCACACAAGATTCAATTTAATGTAATATAGACCATTTGTATTGTATTTTGTATTTATTTCTTTATTAAAGGGACAGTGCATATTAAAAGACAAGTTAATTTATCAGCTTTAGCAGCATCTTCTCTAAAATGTTAAACCTCCATATCCACTTTGAACAGAATCCTATTTTTTGGACATGTATCGTAAGTCTAATTTTAATCTCAATTACATTTTGCTTCCCCAAAAAACAACATGGCTTTGGTCCTGGTCCAGTCCAGCGTTCATATCTTAGTTCAGATTTTGATGTGATGTATGCGAGTTCAAATGCTAACAGTAATCCTCATTTCTGATTTCATGAACAGCACTTTGTCGTAGATCTCTTTAACTAACCTCCACCTCATAACCCTTAAGTACAGTCAAGTGTGAACCCCTGTAAACTGTGCAGTGTAGTCCGCAGTATCACAGGCTGTATATAAAAATAGACTCCTTCAGATCATCAGCGCGTTCACTGTGCTCATGTTACTCCCTGCTTTGTCCTTTTAAAAGGGAATTAAGGTGATGATTAGGCTTCATTAAAGAGGTAAATAAAGATGAGTGCAGCATGGCCCCGAGCGCTGGTGCTGCTGCTAATTAGCCCGGCGTGTGGGTTTGATGTGGAGGGTGGAGGGTGGAGGGGGGGGGCAGTCATGTGACCCGTTAACTGTAAAAAAAAAAAAAGAAAAAAAAAAGGGAAACGGGAGATAAAATGATTTGAAATTTTTATTATTTTGATTGGAGAAGATATTTCACTGGAAATGATTAACCACCACACCACTTATACACACAAATATTTGGTTTTCCAAGTACTACTAGACCACGACCTAGAGGTCTAGACTAAATAATGACTTCACCAGCAAGGACCACACCAACAATACATGTGCAAAGCGAAAAGCGTTTAAAATATTGAGACGAGGCGGGTCGGCTGGGTTGAGACTCAGGGTGGGGGTTCAGTCTCAATTTCAATCACATGGCCCAGCAGTAACAGGACCCCCCCTTGTTGGCGTCATGTCTGGAAGTGAACAGATATGGGTTGGGAGGGCAGTTTGAGGTGTGGTCCTGCTCCTGAAGCTAAGTTAAACATTATCTACATTAACTAAATTTAACTTGGTATATACCTGGGTGGCAGCTGTAGGGCTAGCCTCAATTTATTATCTGCTGAATTAAAGCATGAATGTAAAATATTCTCATTAAAATAATTGAAAACAGAAGTCCACTTACAGCAGTTTGTGAACCAGTGACTTATAGGATTTGAGTTGTTTTATTAGTTATGATATTTGACATGCAAATATTATGTAAGTGCACTTTAAAGGAAAATAACCAAAATATTTCTCAAATAATGACAACATTGCAAAAAATAAAGTCCGGTGATGGTTTATGGGTTGAAAAATTGCTTAGCAGAAGTCTGTAATGCTACAAAACTGGCCAAATGCGAACAGAGCAGTTTTGAATGCTCAGAGAAGACGAGTTTGGATTAATGAATTCATTAAACAAGCATGAATGAAACAAAAAGATATGTTTTTGATAAGGGACAACAGTAGTTTAAAAAGTCGATTTAACTTAATATTTATTTAATATCTTTGAGCAAATAAAATAAAACCTAGACCTGCTACATTAATACATCGCCAAAACAATACACACTAAATAACCATCATTCCTTGAAGTCATTTTAAGCCATAATCTTCATTTTTTGCAGTGGCGTCAGGTGACCCCCTCCTCCCCCTCTCTCCTGTGCTCACGCTGGGGCTCACTGCATGTTTGTTGGGTTTGCTAAGTCAAGGTCTCCTCATTCATTTTAATGACGCCTCCTCTGCCGCGGCTGGATGTAGAAAATTAATTGATATTCGTTACAAGCAGACACCTTCTGGCTGATTAATCAAAGTGTCAGTATCTCGCTGCCATAAAAATGTACTTTACAGGATCATTCGTTTTCTAATATCCTCCAGTCATCCACAGCGCCCTCAACTTAAAATACTTGACATTTAGCCCTTCAGATAAAGAGAACTGACTGAGAGAGCTTATACTGTGCAGGTAGTGCATGCAGTAACATATATGTAATAGTACTGGTTTATTTTATTCATGGGTTCAGTTTCGTGTAGTAGAAAAAGATTAAAAGTTCACTATTCAACTTTTTTGGTGAAAGTCTGCAATTCTTGCCTCCATGGAGATGTTACTGCGTTAACTGGGATGTTCCACAGTATGACATTAAACATATAGTGCATCGATTGTACTACAGGTGCACTAAACTGTGTATTTTTACTGGGATCTGATCTATACCTTGACTTTAAAGAACAGTATAGCCAAAGGAAGATTCACTAGCAAGGACCACAGGAACAACACATGTGCAAAGCGAAAAGATTTTATTATATTGAGACGAGGCAGGTTGGTTGGGATGAGACTCAAGGTGGGGGTTCAGTCTCAATCCACTTCACATGGCCCAGCAGGAACGGGACCCCCCCCCTTGTTGGCGTCTTATGTCTGGAAGATGAACAGATATGGGTTGGGAGGAAGGGTCGAGTTATTCGGGACAAACTGGGTTGCTGCGATAGGCTGCTACAAATAGGCTTCTGGGAAATTGAGGTGTGGTAGAAGTGAGCTGTGATTCGCTGGAGAGGAGGCGTGGTCCTGCTCCTGATGCTAAGTTAATCATATTTACATATATTTCCATAAAGACAAGCAGTAGGAGGCCCTCATCCAGTTTTTCAGTGCCTTAAAAGCATTTCGTTACTATTTTTTGCTAAAAAGTTACACCAAGAAATTGCTAATAAACCACGACAACAGCATTTGCATTCTACCACCAGCTGTATCTACCAGCAGCTCCACTCTATGCTAATTTAAACTATAGCCTCTTTATAATTTGATGAGATCATATGTTTTGGCTAGCCTAAACCACATGTTGTACTGTAGGTCTGCTACAAGTGCAAGTGACACAAGTACCCGTGCTCAGATGTGAGACGCCCACCACTCAATCATTTAGAGGCCGATCAATATGTGTCAGATGCACTGTTCTACTGTAAACCAGGGCCAGCCAGGCAGAAGGAGCTGTGTGAGGGAACATACCAACGCTTCAGTGAGTCAGAGAAGAGACCGTATAGCTGATGTGGATGGTAAAGCAGACATTATTAGACATAAGAATATTTCAAGGTTCTATATTACACAAAATGAATTCTTCTGAGATTTAAGGGAATGTTGTTCTCTCCTCAAAAACATACCCTGAATTGTGTTTTGTTTCATGCACACATGCTTCTCTGCCTGATTAGGAGGTACTTAACAGCTCCTTTGACCATTTGTTTGGTAGAAATGGGTTCCACATGATTCTCGTGAAGGTGTATGGAGTTTAAAAACACAGTGAAGCACTTGCCGTATTACTACGATGTGTGAATGAAACAAACTAAAACCACAGGTATGTTTGTGATGAGGAAACAACATATAACATAGATGAATTACCCTGAACATAGAGGAAAAAAAAGTCCATTTACTAAAACAGATTTTAAAATAATATTTGAACTGCTCAAACAAAACCATCAACCCTAATTTTCATTTCTGACCAAGGCTAACTGTTCAGATTACGACAAAAAGCTAACTGTGACGGACTTGCACCTACTTTACATTTCGTCCAGTCTTTCCTTATAGCCAGTCAAAGTTCTCTGCACACTCGCGTCGTTGATACGAGTTCAGCAGTTTGTAATTTGCAGCAGTGGTAGCAGACATGAGCCAGTCAAACGGATGCTTGGTGTGTCTGGGGGGCAGTGTTGTTGACGGTACATCCTGCGGCCCACTCACTGTCTTTGTGGATCCTACACGATGGCCATATCGCGTAGGAAAACTCGACATGTCTCAGAGCCTCCGAGTAGCACCCGCATTTAAGCCCTAATGTACCACAACACATCCTCCCACTCACTCACACTCAAGTCAACTGCTCATGTAAGTAAGCGAAGACGGTTGGTGGATTGTATTAGCTTCAGTCAGTGTTAAACAGCTGTGGTATAGTTGCTAACTTTATTTAACACTTTACTTTTTGTATTCATGGTATTAGCTATGCCAGAGAGGATAGAGCAAATATTCAAAATCCAAAACTTCAGCTATAGTCTTGGTCAGAACTAACTGAACTGGAGGACCTGAACTATTGGAAATGTTGTGGAAAGATGGGGCAGAGCGGAGTGCCCAGAGGAAAAACCATAGACTGTATATAAATGGACACAGCTAACCTGCTACCTGCCACGTTCCAAATAAGAAGTTGGCATGGGGGCACTTCCGGCTCCTTCAGGCCCTGGCTCCAACTGACTTACATTGGAACGTTGTCGTTTTGGTCTTAAAATGTTCATATTAACCCACTCTACATGATCCTGGGTTTTTATTTTGCTATTTTGTTTGTTAATAAAATCCTAATATAAAGCCTGACTTTATATTAGTTCGCTCCTGTAACGCCTAAGGCTGGGTATCATTAAGAAGTTGCCGATACAGTACATACCTCGATACATAGGCCACCATACAATTTGGTCTTCAATACAATGAGCTTTCGATTCAGTGCAATTCTATACGATATATTTCATATCGATTCGATACAGTTCAGGCTAAATCATGGCTGTGATACTAAAAGTACTAAGTCCACTAAGTTTGTGCAACGTTAATATGAAAAACACATTTTACTCAGTGTGGTTTTCGGCCTGGTCGTGGAACACTGGACCAGCTCTACACCCTCCATCGGGTGCTCGAGGGTTCATGGGAGTTTGCCCAACCAGTCCACATGTGTTTTGTGGACCTGGAGAAGGCATTCGACTGTGTCCCTCGTGGTGCCCTGTGGGGGGTGCTCCGGGAGTATGGGGTCCGGGACCCTTTGCTAAGGGCTGTCCCGTCCCTGTATGACTGGAGCAGGAGCTGTGTTCGCATTGCCGGCAGTAAGTCAGAATTGTTCCCGGTGCATGTTGGACTCCGCCAGGACTGCCCTTTGTCACCGGTTCTGTTCATTGTATTTATGGACAGAATTTCTAGGCTCAGCCAGGGGCCGGAGGGGGTCCAGATCGGGGACCACAGGATCTCATCTCTGCTTTTCGCGGATGAGGTTGTCCTGTTGGCTCCATCGAGCCAGGACCTGCAGCGTGCACTGGGGCGGTTTGCAGCCGGGTGTGAAGCGGCTGGGATGAGAATCAGCTGTTCCAAATCCGAGGCCATGGTTCTCGACCGGAAAAAGGTGGATTGCCCTCTCCGGGTGGGTGGGGAGTCTCTGCCTCAAGTGGAGGAGTTCAAGTATCTCGGGGTCTTGTTCACGAGTGAGGGGAGGATGGAGCGTGAGATTGACAGGCGGATCGGTGCGGCGTCGGCAGTGATGCAGTTGCTGTATCGGACCGTTGTGGTGAAGAGGGAGCTGAGCCGAAAGGCGAAGCTCTCAATTTACCGGTCAATTTACGTTCCTACCCTCACCTATGGTCATGAGCTCTGGGTAATGACCGAAAGAACGAGATCGCGATACAAGCGGCCGAAATGAGTTTCCTCCGCAGAGTGGCCAGGCGCTCCCTTAGAGATAAGGTGAGGAGCTCGGTCACACGGGAGGAGCTCGGAGTAGAGTCGCTGCTCCTCCACGTTGAGAGGAGCCAACTGAGGTGGCTCGGGCATGTGGTCTGGATGCCTCCTGGACGCCTCCCTCGGGAGGTGTTCCGGGCATGTCCCACCAGTAGGAGGCCCCGGGGAAGATCCAGGACACGCTGGAGGGACTATGTCTCTCAGCTGGCCTGGGAACGCCTCGGGGTCCATCCGGAGGAGCTGGAGGAAGTGGCTGGGGAAAAGGAAGCTTGGGAGCCCCTGCTTAGACTGCTGCCCCCGCGACCCGGCCCCGGATAAGCGGAAGAAGATGGATGGATGGACATTTTACTCAAAACCGTGAAAATGTCAACACAACTGTAGCTCTTACACAATTTAATTTAGTAAAATATACCTAAAAATACTCTTGACGATATATAACTGCAGCAGCCCATGATATTAATATTGTATGAACACATTAAACAATATGATATATCGATATTTTTATATTTTTGCACATCCCTAATAACCGCTAGCATAGTGAGCTTCATTTGAGTGGAGCTGAACGCTTTGGTGATGTCACACTCGCTTAGACCACTTCTTTATAGTCGATACTTGTTAGCCACTCAGCCTCAACCACTGTGGGAGTAACGTGTTACAAAAGTAACAAATTACTGTCATGCATTGCTTTTTGCTGTAATGCAGCAATGTAAAGCATTACAAAAAAATAACTGCTAATGTTTTACTGGGTACAAATGTTAGTAATGCATATTACAATGCATTTTTCACCAGGATAGAAGTGGTGTTTTTTTGTTTTTCTTCATACAAATTCGCTAAATTCACTGCGAGATCAGCAGCGGTGAAATGTCCAATCAGATCAGAACAGATACATAACGTCATCGTAAATCACTTCAAATGTTTTAAAGGCCGGCACACACTACAGGAGAATTTACCCAATTTTGCTACGATTGACATGACCCGATTTTTGTCTTTGTGTGCGATTTTGAAGCCGCTGCACTTGTGTGCGCGCACACGTGTGTGTGTGTGTGTGTGTGTGTGTGTGGTGTCAGTGTGACTCTGAGCAGCTCTGTCAGATCGTAACCACCAAACATCAGCAACGCTACAGCAACACCCAATAAAACAGAGCGTCAAAGATGCCAGGAGACCCAAGATACAAACTCAGGAAATAGGGAAAATAATGAGAAGACTTTATTACTCACCTCTCGTTAAGTGTTAAATTTAAAGTGCAGCCGCATTATCCATAGAATTTGTCCTCCGCAAATAATGACCTCCAGTGCACAAAACGGCGCCGTTAATCCAATTTGAAGTGTTGTTTAAAAGTAAAAAGGTGGGAGTAGTTCTTCACATGTGTCTGTTTACATCCACACAGGGCACAGATCAGGGTGAAGCTGCAGATTGGGGATACTGACTTCCTGTTCAGCTCAGTCAGATCCCACACCTTCCACTGGATGTGTGATGAGCTAATTGCAAAATCCATATTTCAAGTTATTTTTGTGAGAGTAACTTAAAAGCAATGCAAGAGTAGTGTAATGCCATGTAAAAAAATATGACATTTTAAATACAGTAATATTGTAATGTAACAAATTACTCTGAAATGCCAGTAACAAGTAATAAGTAACGCATTACTGTTTTGCCCAACACTGGCCTCAACCACCTCATACCATCTTTGGACATGTGTTCCCCATACTTGCCACTGACTCACAAACCCATTTTTATTGTTTTTCTTTTGGGACTTGCTGCAAATAGAACACCGACTGACCTCTGTTCTGCAGGTTGTACTACAAAAACACACCACTTTACATACATTTGCTTCAGACCATTAGCTCCACTTCCAAACTGCTAATCCTCCCTTTTAGCTTGTGCCTCTTGCTACAGTTAAAAGAGCAATATTTACCAAAGCAATCCTCTGTAAATCCTTGGCTCGGGGCAAGAACGGGGCAGGTTTGTCACCATATGGCACTGTGCAGACTGCGCCCCCCCCAGGCATGCACCTCAACTGCACCCTCTGCTCCTCACTCATTTCCATGCACTGTGAAATTAGGCCTTGGTTTTATGTACAAAATCTGCTTCTTGTGAAAAATTAATAAGCTTCAATATGTTGAAACTGGGGGAGCGCCATATTTATTTCATGCTATCATGCCCTCGGAAACAAATACAACTTTATGCTGCGGATGAAAAATTTAGATCAGCTCTGTAAAATAAATAAGACCAGTATACATATTTACAAGAGACATGGTGTGATTTTTGAAAATAAATGAGGGACCGTCTTGCAGAAAGCGTTGTACAATGAGGCAAAAAAGGGCTATGGGGAGATTTGGGTGAAATAATGTATGAGTTTAAATACATTATTAATTCAGCGCTGCTTAAACTATTTATCTAAAATGAATGCACAGTGGATTGGTTCGCATAGCTCAGCATTTAGAACTGTTTTAGAATCAGGAACTATGCGCTAACCCGGGCAGCCAGTTCGTGTCAATACCAGAACATGATGTTGCAGCAGATTTAAGCCTATGCGTTGAAGAATTTATCATGAATTTTGATAGGCTGTTGTTCCTAGCGATGCCCTTTGACCCCACCGTGTGCGCATTAGGAATATTTGCTGCGTTTAGCGTTAATATTTCAGAGCGGCTTTTATGCGAGTCAGCATGCAAAGGAGCGAGAGAGAGAGGGGGTTTGATGGGTCTTGAAGGTTTGTTTGAATCTAATTGAATTTAATCAGGTCAGATAAGATTATGATGAAGAGGGGAAAAAGTAGGCCAGTGCTATGTTTACAAAATGCAACAGAAATAAAGTGATCTATAATACGAAATGATTAAAAAACATTAGAACAATAAAAAAAATGTGACTGTTGTGACCTTTAAGACATGTTAGAATGTTGTTACCTCAGCAAAAACATACCTGGAGTTTTGGAGTTTGAGGAATCGTTAATTATTAGTCTGTTTACATCACCAAAGCTCAGAATGCTCTGTTCCACCTTGTGATGTCATGTAGTGCTACATGTTATTAGGTTCTTTTTTCAGACCAAGAGTTTGTTTCAGATCTGACAGTTTTGACAGCGGTTTTCCTCAGAGTGGTCACGTGATGTTGCTGTGACGTGTCTGGTCTATAAACCGGGACAAAGGGGCTTTTTTACTCTCACACACCTGGGATACTGTCCTGAGGAAGTCGGACTGCAGATGGCGCTGTTGTCCTGCCTCCACCGGAAGGAAGACAGCGCCAAAACCTGTATAAATCAGCTGACCGGACACGTCACAGCAACATTCCGTGAACCTTCTGAGGACGATCGCTTTTGAGCAGTCTGTACGAACTGTATGAAAACAAACTCTTGGTCTTGGAAAAAAGAACCTAATAGCATAAATTATCAGAAGACCAACTGAACCTCATTGGCCTCATGTTGTGGTAGTTTTCAAGTTAACAGCTACATTTTACCTTTAGTTCAGTAGAAATGGGCAATTCCGGGTCAGAAATCATCTAATTCTAATCATCTGATTATAGTGAAGGAGTATGGAGTTTAAAAACACAGTGGGGCACTTTCTGTATTACCACATGACATCACCAGGTGCAGTGTTTTATTTGAGAGAATAAAGCACCTAAGTATGGAACGTTTGTGTGTTTAACATGTGTGACTGAAACTAAACACAACTCTAAGTATGTTTGTGATGAGGAAACAACATTAGAACATAGATCAGAAAATGACATAATAAAGGTCCATTAAGTTAAAGCCCCAGTACGCAACTTTTCAGACAAAATAAAAAAAGTTTTGGGGTGTTTTTATGGCACTGAAAACATGCGTGCGACTCTGAATGTGCATCTCCACAAATCTTGGGCCTCCTCTTGTTGTTATAATCTTTCACAGTATGGCATAAAATGTATGTAAGTACAGAAAGTTACATAGTTTTGCTTTAAATGACCCACTGCGCAGTTATCATTTTTAATAAATTTGGCTGAAAATTGACCACAAGTGCGATGCTAGCTTTGCACAGTGCAAAATCGCTCTCCAATTAGAACCGCGCTATGTTAACTACTGGAAAACAGGCCATCATTAATCATAGGGACGAATAAAGCCACCGCTCCCATTACAGCGCTAATGACTGTGGAAATAAGCACGCTGATGATATTATTAGCGCAGATGAAGCATGGGAATTAGCATGACGGTAGCATGGCGCCGCGCCGGTTAGCATGGGTACGCCGGGCCGTCACACATCTTACAAATAAAAACTGTTGCATTTAGGGCTTTTAACCCATTTCGCTTCCCTACATTCACATCATTTCTCATATCAAACGGGGTGTTTTTGAAAAGCACTCCAGCTCTCTTGACTGCAGGGTACACTTTGTAGGCTCCCCTTCTACCACCCCCAACACCACCACCACCCTCCCCTGCCCCCTCCCCTTGGCCTGGCAGCCCCCTTCGCTCTGGTTTGCGCGTCTGACGGAGTGTTAACACTACAGAGGAGCAAGAGGATCCTGCAGGTAGCCCGTGGGTATCTCTCAAATTAATCGTCTGGCTGCTGCGTCTTATGCGCACTTTTGAAACATTAACAAGGCCTTTGAGAGCGAGGAGGGGGAGAGAGGAGAAGGAGGGGAGGGGTTGGACGTGGCGTGGTGCTTTTAATGTTTTATTGAACAGATACAAATTATTTTGGCCCTGGCCTTCACTGTTTTGGTGGAAGTCGGAGAGAAGGCGAGCCAGGGCATGCTATGGGCTACTGGGAGAAGAGGCGGGGTGTGGAGCAAAACAATACTGTGAGAAGTAGTTAGAAAGAGCCCAGTGGAGATGGACACCAGCCTTTGTCGCAATTTATGCTGCATTCACACTTGCAGCGAAAGCACCCGTTTCCATAGAGATCGAGCCAAAGAGGTGTACGGACATTTTAAATCGAGTGTGAAGCAGGCAAGAAAACTCATGTCCTGTGTCAAAATATAGGCGTCGTCTCCCCTCACTCGCACTCTTCATTTGGGGTGAGAATGCAAAGAAGTGAAACAATGAATACAGTGGATGCAAATGTACAGCACTATTGTTCGAACAGGGGCAGGCCGAGACGTGCAGGTTTATACAGTGAGATGAGCGCAGGTCTTTTCGGGGTAAAACACACATGTGAGAATAGTTTAACATGTAAAACAATCAAGAATAATGTTGTTTGTTTGACCAAAATATGATGAAATATACAATACACTATATTTTTATTTTGCAAACTTAAGAACTTTAATAATATAAAATGAATGATCTTTTAATGGGTAAAATGTTACTTTGATCAAATATTAGCACGATGTGAGGTCTGATCGCTCAGTTGTACATTTGCCCTTCGTAAGCACTTTGACTCTGAAGGCTGAGGCAGATTAATAATTAGTGCTAGCTCCTCTGCAAATCAGCACACGCAACTAGCATCACACAGCAACTACAATGTTTGCGAGCTAAGCCAGTCTGAAAGTATCAAAGTCATATTCCCTCTTCTCTGCATTTGACCCATCCTTCACCCAGTGCCACTGGAGCAACCTGTCCAGAGCGCTGTGCCGGTGGGGTCCATCTCCAACTTGAGCTGGGCTTGATCAGGGAACATGCAAACTCCAGAGAGGCCCGAGCGGCCCTGGAGTTGAATGCAGGACCCCCCTTGCTGTGAAGTGCGAGTGCTATCCACCCAGCCATCTATCCCATCAAGCCATCCTCCTTGCCTGTATGACAACAGATTTGTGACAGGATAGGTCAGAATGACAGCTACATTAGGGCTACTGGTTTTGTTTGAGAGGTGAAAGAAAAATGTGCTAAGGCTAAATTCTGATATTCTCTTAATTGTAATTTAAAAAATCAATATGATAAGCAGCCCTTCACTGATGTGAGTGAATGTGCTTTAAATCACATGAGTGGAGTGTAGACTGTTAAAGCGTGTGATGCTGGCGGCTCTAAGAGGGACTGACACCAAAGAGAATGTGTACCTTGATTCCACGTGCTGTCCTTAGAGTGCGCTCACTATTTATGCATGATTAACAGAGCTGCTAATTCAATTAGTCTAACAAGTCCTGGAATTTTCCCTGCTCTCTCATGTTTCTAATGTGCAAATGATACATTTACATTGTTAATTCAGCATAGTTGTTCACGTCGTGCATATCAACCATTCCTTTAGGAGAGAGGGCCGTCCTCATTAGAACACTGATTACTGATGGCACTGATGACTTACTCAACAGCAGCTCTGTGCAGTACGCACTGCTTAATGCGTGTACTTTTGAATAGTACATGGTCCAGTCGTGTCCAGTGCGTGTGGGGAACATGTATGTGGTTGTGTTATGTCTTCATACATTAATACATATGCTACTCAAGAGACAGTCAGCGTCATGTTACAGAATATAGGAGCAGAAGTTTGTGGAGGAACATTATTGATCACTTAAAATGCCTGTACTGGATTTTTGTCCATGTAGTTGAGCAAAATGTAAGTACAAATATATGGAAAAAGCATGGTTTTATTGTTGAGAACCCGGAAGTGTGCTGCTAGCATGTTAGTTGTTAGCTTTACTGCACTAATAAACTTATTGTGTTGAATAATTAGAATAGTAGGAATATGTTAGAAGAGTGGGGAATAAATTTGGACCACTGGTCCCAATTTGCCGTGATGATATATGAGATGATTTACATATTTGACACAATTTAATTAAACATAGACTTTTTTAATGTAATTGTCTCTTTGATGATTAAGGAACAACTACAAAACTAGAAATGAGCTGTGAAGTTTCTGGTTGGACCCAGAATTGACATCATCTCTTAACAAGTGTGAAGTGTTGAATTTATGTAATCTTCCATTGAAAAAAGGCAGTGTTTGGAGCTCTGATTACATGACCAAGTTGACAGTGTACTTGTGAGTGTACTATAGAGCGTACTTCAGCTCACTTCTTATATGTGAACTCTGATATGTTGGGAGCAGACTGGTGAATGGGCCGATGCATACATTAATGAGGCTGGATCATCTCAGCATCATGCTCTCAGTCTGTGCTTTGTGTGCTCCTAATGGGAAAGCAGAGGACTTCACTGGTCATTAAACATGCAGTATCTGCCAGAGAAATGGTTCTAAAAGAGCCATTAAAGACAGACTTCTCTAATAACCCCGGAGAACAAGGCCGATCGACTCAAGCGCTTGGCCTGAAAACTTTGAAAATGGTAGTTGTGTGTGGAGGTTTGACAAAGAGGAGATTCCGGTGCTGCTGCTAGGGCCGGGGCTTACACAGAGGGCACATATAAGGCTGTGTCTGAGGTAGACTTGTCAAAAGTGTCGAAACTAAAATAATCACATGCACAGTACAGAAATGAATCTTTCCTGAATGTTTAGAATGATCTGGAGCTGTATCAGAGCAAGTATAAGAGCACACAGACTTGTATACACACATTGCCACTTTTACATTTAACATTTTGTTCAGCTTGAGTTTAGCTTCCCAAGCAACTGATGTTCGAACTCAGTTATTAGCACTAGTTTTGAGCGATTGACATTTTCTTTGTGTAGCTGAGCAAAATTTGTTTACCCCAGTACAGCACAGAGATATTGTTTAAGCACCTCTGAGACCCCTGTGTGCTGTCTGCATCTAATTACGAAGCATTTAAATGTTAGCATGCTAGTTGTTAGCCTTAAGGCCGCCACACACTACAAGATTTTTCGGTCCTAAACAATTTTTAAACATGCGATAAAATGCACATCACAGACACAAGGAGAACCTTATGAGACTTAAAATCTCCAATCGCAAAGACTGCAGTGGGATCTGTCTGCGGACCGCAGGATATAAAGTTGCGAGCGCGATCACGTCTGTTGTTTCACTCGCTTTGAGACTGAAGTGTTCAAAGATCAGAGCTCTGCACTTCTAGTTTAAATACAAGTCAAAACTGAGTTATTATTATTTGTGAAATGTGGTGCAATACATGATTTTTAAAGCATAAAAGCTTGGCGATAAAGTGCAGGAAGTAGATTCACCATCGCTAATCTGCAGCTTCACCTGGATCTGTGCGCTCTGTAGATGTAAACAGACACACGTGAGGAACTATCTCGCCTTTTTACTTTCGAAGAACGCTTCAAACTGGATTAATAGTGTGCTTTTGTGGACTGGATGTCATTATTTGTGGAGGTCCATTTCTATGGATAATGTGCGCTATATCCTGAGTTTGTATCTTGCGTCTCTGTGTCCTCTGCCCTTGATGCTCTGTTTTATCGGCTGTTACCGGAGCGTTGCTGATGTTTGCTGGTTTCACTCTGACAGTGACACCACACATAAAGAACACACACACACGAGGAGCACAGCCGCTTCAAAATCACAGACAAAGACAAAAAGTCGCAGAAGAAATCGCAGCCAAAATCAGTCAAATTCTCCTATAGTGTGTGGAGACCTTTACTATGACCGCAAAAGTCCATTCTGGCCTCTGAAAGTTGATAAAAAGCACTTATAAACACATTGTGGTAAATAATTAGGATGCTCAGAATGCATATAAGTGAGGAGTAACTTTGAGCCACTACAAACTGTTTAAAATAAATGTAAAAATCATGTACAGCACCTTTTCAATATTTATGTAGCGGATAAGCAAGTTTTTATAAATTGATTTTACAGATTTGATAGGTCCTGGATTTGACTGTGTAGAGTTTGCATGTTATCCCTGTGTCTGCTATGTTTCGTCTGGATGCTCTTGTTTCCCGTACCACATGTAATTAGATTCAAAGTCTATTCAATTTATTTTTGTAGAGCGCAAAATCACACAGCAGTCGCCTCCCAGGGCTGCACAAAATAGCTGATTTAACCAAGAGAAAGTTAGAAAATCAGTTAAGCAAAACAGTTAAGCAGTCATCGGTCAATAAGAGAAAAACAGATTAACCAACATCCACAGGAAACAAGCAAATGGATAACTGTCCCAGAGCGCCCCCTGTCCTTACACCGTCCCTCTCGGCAAGGAAAAAACTCCCAAACTCCGGGGCCTGAGATCTCACCAAAAAGACTCTTAATCTCAGTGAGGCTTTTCTGGTAAAATCAAAGGTAAAAAATAATTAAACATGCTGTAACTGATTTTAACTGGCTTATTAAAAACTTAAAGGGACAGTTAGTAATTTTAGACTTAGGGCCTCATTTCTGAGTGAGCCAGAGTGTTGGAGATGTGTGGAGACACTTTTTTAAAATTCCATCCAGTTCGTATATTTGCAGAGGTTGCTGGTGCTAGGCTAGTGCATGTCAACGGCCATAGATGTCCTGCCACTAAAAACAGCCTTACCCACTCCACAGTGCACCCGAGACAAAACAATCATAACGCCAGACTATCGATGTGAATGTCTACGTCGATAGAATAATTTTAGAAATAAAACCAACCTTGCATTTGAAGGATTTGTGTCTGAGCAGCAGCAGAGAGTTGTACTTCCTGATAGAAAGCTCGGCAGCGGTGGACTGATATATGAGAAAATAGTCCCTCAGCATGTGACAATTCATGCGATGTAAGGTTAGTTTTATTTCAAACATTATTCTATCAACACAAACATTCACATTGACAGTCTGGAGTTATAATAGTTTTCCGTTGGGTGCACTGTGGAGTAGGTAAGACTGTTTTTAGTGGCAGGTCAACTGTGGCCATTGACATGCACTAGCCTAGCACCAGCAACCTCTGCAAATACAAGGAATAAATGGAATAAAAAAAAAAAAATGTCTCCACACATATCCAACACTCTGGCTCACTAGGAAATGAGGCCCTATGTCCAAAATTCCCAACTATCCCTTTAACACAACTAGTTCATTGTAAATGCTTTACACTGTGGTTCAGAGTCATTCCTCATTTACCTGACCTTATGAATTCTGAACATCCTAATTATTCTCTGCAATGAGTTCGTAAGTGCTTTTCACAACTTGCAGAAGTCAGATTGGAGTTGACCTTCACAAAAAAGCATACAATAACTAGTATTCTAACAGTGAACTCCCTGAATATCGGAGAATAAATACACAGAATCTTTCTGTCGTTCCTCCAGCTTTATGATTTCAGTAGCTAATTCTCTAACATCGTAAACAGTATACCTCTTACATCAGTATTTAAAGTATATTGTTGTTGATTCCTCATCACAAACTGGAGTTGTGTTTTGTTTCATTCACATGTTTAACGCACAAATCCTGCATATTTAGGCTGTTCTTCTCTCCAAAAGAAAAAAAACTCATGTCATTCAGGAAGTGTTTTTAAACTTCATCCTCCTCTAGAAACATTTGGATCATTTCAGACCTGGAATTGCCAGTCTCTACTAAACATAAAGTAAAAAGTTGGTGTTAACTTGAAAACTACCACAACATGATGTCACAAGGTGGAACAGAGCATTTTGAGCTTTGGAGATGCAGACAGACTAATAACAAAGAGTTACTCAAACATGTGTGAATGAAACAAAACAGCTCTGGGTATGTTTTCGATGAGGTAACAACATTCTAACATGACTTAACACTCACAAGAGTCAAGTTTTTGTAATATACTGTAACCCCTTGAAATTCTTTTAAATAGCTCTACATTAGTTTATATTTCATGACGTTATGTAATATTTATGTCCGCAATTTAAGGCCCAATAATTCCACACAGGATTACTTACGAGAATGAAGCAAACTGCACCTTGAACTCCATCATTTATGACCATTTCAAGTCTTTAAAATACAATCTATAACTCTGCCTTACAGCTATCCGTGGTGTCCTCCCTGGGTCTTTATTGTGCCTTTAACAATGCGATCGATGGGCTATGAGAGGAAGTGTGTAGAGTGGGAGGGGCTTTTGTATTCGGATATGGCTGGGGGTCTGTGAAGTGTGGCTGCTTTGTCCACCATGCTTTGAATACTTGACATCATTGATTTGTCCATAGAGGGGCCAAAGCAGCAGTAATTAAGAGTCGGGACGCTCCATTGATCGCGCGTCTCACCGGGGACCTCACACTAACAAATCATTACAGAGTCCCCGGGGCCACGCTGCTCAGCCAAGGTTAGGATCCAAGGGCCCCAGGAAAGGCAATGAGCAAGGGGTTTTTGTGGTTGTTTGACAGTTCTAATGCAGCTATTGTACTTTAGAAATGTCAGTTATCTTTGGCAATTAGAAAAGGTAGTTTTTATGTTGTAAGAATTGAACATAAGTATCTATGCTTTTTTTTAAATGCAGTACCAGTTAATCCAATCCACTTTATTTCTATAGCACATTTCATAAACAAAAGAGTTTCCAAAGTGCTGCACAATACAAATAAAATGTATCCAATAGAAATATAAAATAAAGCTCTACTCTACTAGTCCTCATTAAGACAATAAAACTAATAAAATCAAATAAGAGCAAGAATACCAATAAATAATAAAAAGGTAAAAAACATTAAAATAAATAAAAGACACAGAGGACCACACAACTCAAGTGGTGTTAAAAGCTAGAGAGTAAAAGTGGGTCTTAAGGCGAGACGTAAAACATTCCACTGTGGGGGCTGTTCGGACGTCCAGAGTTTGGGGCCGGTCACAGAGAAGGAGGTTTTAAATCTTGTCTAGAAGCTGGAGTTTGCCCTCGGACCCCTCGGAGTAAATTTGGATGAGATCCGAGATGTAATGTGGGGCCAGTCCATTCAAAGCTTTAAAAACAAATAATCAAATCTTAAAATCAATTCTAAAACGAACTGGAGTGCAATAATGCTAAAATCGGGGTAATGTGCTGTTGTTTTTTTGCTTCCAGTTAAATGTCACAGTAGAATTTTGGACCAACTGCAAGCGGTAACGTGCATGGTGGCTGATGCCAGAAAAAAGTGCATACAGTAGTCGAAACGAGAGGAGATAATAGCATGTGTGACTTAAAGAATTAAAAGATAAAAACGGTTTGGACAAAGATTTGGACTCACTATCTTGTGTTTTTTGTGTGTTTTTTTTTACTTTTTACTACTTTCTACATTTTATATACCCACAGAAGACATCATATATATGAAGTGAGTTATATGAAATTATGTAGGAAAAGAAACAACTCACGTACCTTATGATTTCTGAACATCCTAATTCACCATAATGAGTTTGTAAGTGTTTTTTACTACTCGAGGCCAGATCAGAGTTCACCATCACAACAAAGCTTACAAAAACTAGCATAACAGTGCACTTCATGATTATCAGACCGTAAATATATAGAATATTTATATTGTTCAGCTGTTCCATTTCAGCAAGTACAAGGACGTTTAACTTATGAATTCATTTATTTAAAGGGCTCATATTAGGCTATTTTCTGATTTATGTTCATGTTTCCTCATCAGTAATATACTTGGAGTTGTGTTTTGTTTCATTCACACATGTTTAAGATAAGATAAGATAAGATATCCTTTATTTGTCCCACAAATTTCAGTGTTGCAACGCACAGTAAAGAGAACAGCAAGAAACAGTAGCAGCAATAGAGTACAGTTAAGTTAAAAATAGACAAACACTATAAGGATCTATAAAGATAAGGATTATAAAACTATGTATCATATAAATTGGTATCTTAACACAGAAACACTGCATATCTAGCCTGTGTTTCTCAAACAGAAAGTGCTCCTCTGTGTTTTTAAACTCCATAAACCTTTACTAGAAACGTTTGGATCATTTCAGCCCTGGAAATGACAATCTCGACTGAACTAAAGGTAAAAGGAGCTGTTAACTTAAAAACTACCACAACATGACATCACAAGGTGGATCTTGAGCATTGAAGATGTAGACACACTAATAATAAAAGCTCAAACATGTGTAAAACAAAACACAACTACATGTCAAGCTACAAGTCCTTAGTAGAGTTTGGCCATTCCAGGACTGAAATAATCCAATGATCCTAGTGAAGGTGTTTGGAGTTTAAAAACACAGCGAAGCACTTTTCTATTACCACGTCACATCACAAGGTGGAACAGTGTTTTCAATTTGAGAGAAGAACCTTCCTTCTAGCCTAAATATGCAGGGTTTGTGTGTTAAACAAGTGTGAATGAAACAAAACACAACTCCAGGTATGTTTGTGATGAGGAAAAAACAGCACAACATACATTAGACCCTTTAATGCTTTATTTTTAAATCAGAATGTTTCTGTCTAAAATAGATAGCGTTTTGGAAAGTAGTTTCATACAACAATACTACAAACCCCCTCTCTCTCTGTCACTAAACGACAGTGAGTTGAAAACAGGCTTACAATTACATTCGGAACAGACGGAGAACAGTGCAGCAGACTCCACCACCAAAACCCAGCTCGCGATGACAGTGGATGTGAGCGCAGACACAGACGCCAGGAGCGCCTTCATTACAAAGACACTAAAAGTTGCCACCGATTCAATAGAAACAAACATTGCTCTGGGCCCCTTTGTAAACAGTACACAGCTGCTATTCCGAGTGATAGGAGCTCCACCTTGTCACAACAATTCCCTTAAAGAGGAACAGTTTAATGTCAACAATATTTTCTCCATCTGCCTTGCACTCCAAAACCTCCCCGATCCGCTGGGAGATCGCGCGGGAAAGCAAAGGGGGGAAAAAAACAATAGAAAGAGATGAAGTCAAAGAATTAGCATTAGCCCGAGCGCTAACACAGTTCTCTCTGGCGCGCTTCCATCTGTTTGCTTAGTTTTTCAAAGAGGTGTTGTAGCTTTTCGGTTATTTAGGGAGAATCAATGCAATTTTAGCGCACGAGTCCTCAGAGCGCCGCGCCATCTGATTTCACTTGTTCTATTAGTGTTTCAAACTTGATTTCGATACTAATACCGATTCTGATGCCATGGTGATAGAAAAAAAACACTCTCAGAACAACATTAAAGGTCCTATAATACGGAAAATAGACTCCTGTGAGCTTTTAGCCACGTTATCATTATGTTACTTCATCGAAAACAGGCCCGGGGTTGTGCTTTGTCACATTTACCCATGTTTAAGCAATATTTTATTATTAGTTTGTCTGCATCTCCAAAGCTCAAAATGCTCTGTTCCACCTTGTGATGTCACGAAGTGGTAGTTTTCAAATAAACATCTCCTATTACCTTTATTTTAGCAGAGATTGGTTATTCCAGGGCTGAAATGATCCAAATTATTCTAACGTGTGTGGAGTTTAAAGGTTAATTTCTGTCCTGTTGATGTCACTCTTTTAGTATTGATACTTGTTCAAATGCGTATATCGTTTTGATACTAGTTTTAGTATCGATTTGCATCAGAATTTCTGTACTTTTGACAACACTGCTTTCGATCCTCCGTTCTTTCTTCTGCACTTTATCAGTTTTATCTTATTCACAGCAATAATGAGGCAGCTTGACAGAGACATAACAGCAATTACTCAGCGCAATGTAGAGTTTCACTGTCAGAGAAGACAAAGCTATACATTCCATTGCCTCAAAAGCATCATTTACTCCTAGCACCGTACAGCTAATGTGGCACACAACTGTTGCAGCACGAGACGACACATCGCCAAAGTTTTAATTACGTTTAAACTAAGGCATGTTTTAAAGTATTTGAACAAGGCGCTTTAGTGTGCGAACTAGACTCAAGAAGAATGATGGCTGATATGACACTTGTTTAGTATCTGGTGTTTGTCCACTGATATGAACCTTGGCACTTTGCTCCCTGCATGTACGTTATCATTTTGGTACAGTCTCAGAATGCTAAATATGTAGGGTTTTAATTTTTTTCAAGATTGTTTATTTGTCATATGCAGGTTCAACACAAGGTCTACAGTGCATTGAAATGCTTAGGATGAGAAGAACCATTTGACTCGCTAAGATATTGAAGAAGTACTAATAGCTTCAATAAATAGTCCATCCATCCATCTTCTCCCGCTTAATCCGGCTGGGTCGCAGGGGCAGCGTGCTGCCCAATACTCAAAGCACCTGACCCCCTATGAACCCCTCTGCAGGTGGTGAACCCACAGGAGGGTGGACAACATGGTCCTTGATGTTAGTTCATAGGGGTGCAGGCATGTTTTGGGTTGATGGGGGAAACCGGAGTACCCGGAGGAAACCCATCCAGACACGGGGAGAAACATGCAAACTCCACACAGAAAGGCCCGGGCGACCCGGGGATCAAACCCGCAACCTTCTTGCTGTGAGGCCTGAGTGTTGCCACTCAGCCACTGTGCCGCCTCAATAAATAGTACTGTTAAAAAAGTGTAAACATACAATACAAGGGAAATAGGTAAACAGTATAGTAAAAATATAATAAAATATAGATATAATAACATGTAATCAAATATAATAACATACAAAGGTGCAGGTAGGATAAGATATAGGTGGAGTATTTCACAGATGAGATCCATATTGCACATAATGGTATTGCACATGGGTTGTGGAGCAGGTTATTGCACAGATAACAGTGACAGTGAGAGAGTGACGTACATGACACAGTTGAGATTTAATATCAAATTGCACCTATGTGGCTCATGCTCTAGTGGAAACCTGTGAGCCAGATCATCTGCTAATCACCAGCTCGAGCATCAGACACCAGTTTTTGAAATTGGACAAAGGCCGACCACACTGACTCATTTGATTTTCATTCCATAAAAGTCCGTTGTAAAAAGCCTTGTTTCCGTCAGTCTACTCCAGGGCAGCGGTGGTTAAAATAGGAGCTTACCACCATCAAGTGTGGTGGGAATGAATAATGACTCCAATATCGAGCTCAGAGGGGCTTGTCAAGCTTGTACAGCACAACACAAATACTCATTTACTTCTTTTGACTCCTTCTACTACTTAAGTACAGTTACAGTCTATAATTGTAGCCTGTATGCAGTAGCTGATGGTCTGTACAATAGGAAACATTGCTGCACTGCACTTGCTCTGTGCTCCCCTGAGAAACACTCCAACATCTGTAATAACTGCACTGGCCTATTGATTTTAGGTGACAACCACAAGAAGAGCCAAGGACAATGTATCCGTGCAGCTCGCAGGGTGAAGACATGATGTTTTTCAGCTTGTACGGGCTAATGTCTGACCATTGTCTTGTTTGGCACTTCATGTACACTGCCATTTGGAGCTGTGGAGTCTGGATACAAGCTGAAGATAACTCTAGGCTTTCAGCTTCTTGGGGCGTGTGAAGGGCACATCTGCGACACTATCTGACAACTGCTGGAAAAAATAAAACTAAACATTGCTTATTCATCACTCTACAACTACTGAGCGACATATGTTTTAGAATTTTCCCAAAAAATCTTGCCTCTTTTTTCTAGTTAGGGCTGCAGATATGACATACGCTGACGTAATTCCATAATCTAGCAACCAACGCTAACAGGGTCATATCTATTCATGCATTATTATTGTGTGTACACTATCCCTGCTTCCCCATATGCACCCATAACTACAACTATTAAGCACCCATCAAAGTGTTCATTTCAATATAAAATGGGAAAAGATGGACGCAGCAGAACACATGGTTAATGTAGAGTACGCTTACAATTGACTAGATTGACAGCTTGTCTGGAGATGACAGCAGTTTGCGTTTTCAGTGGGCTTCAACTGTCAAGAAGAGGCAAATACTTAAAAATGTATGCACAGAGTTATAATGCTAGTATATGGAAGCATATGGAAGTTCGTATACATTAAGCTAGGTGGGGTTAACGTCAACAGTTAAAGCGTTTTTGATCAGCTGACTATATGAATCACTCATAGGAAGAATGCTCTGTCAATTTACACAATTTACTCTGAACCGTCTCCACATTAGCGCTTATTATAATGCGTTTGTGTAGAGCGGCGCATGCTACGCCCATCACACAAGCCATGTACTTTTAAGTCCCTTGTCATCCTCATGAAGCCCCACCGTAATAATCAATTATGTGCGCTCCTCAGCTGCACGCAGTATGAAGCCTGCTCAGATATGAAAATACTATGGAGATGTAGTCAAATCTGCAATATTTAATTGGAGTTTGTGTGCGCATCTCTGTGTACGTCTCCACGCCGACTGGCAATGTGCCGGGCGAAATTAAAATCCGATTCTTTGATCTGATTTAAGATTTGAGGAGCACAGATTTAAATATTTAAAATTCCTCCACTGTGTTGCTTTGATCTCGCCGATGATTATTAGGGGTTTGTTAGAGAAAATACACTAAACACGTCTGCCAATGCCAACCCACCGTAATTGTGAGTTGTCTCGGTATAGAGTGAGGCTAAATTACACATTTTAAAGGAACAGGGTAAACAGTTCATTTGAATTGTATTTCATTCTTTTTAGCGTTTTAATGAGACAAGAAGACATGGGAGGGGGGAGACTTCAAACGGCGCGATCTTAAGTGGAGAGGAGTTTCTTGGTGAGCGAATGACACTCTGTGGAGCTGAGTCTTTCATGGTTTATGAGGATGATTAGGAGGTAGGAAGCTCTTTGTCTCTTTAACTGTGAAGAAGGAGGACCTAGCATACACCCTTCACCGCGCAGCCGCCAGATAACATTTGCGTTCTGATTGTAGCGTCGGTGGTGTGAGCGTTCCCAGCTAGCGGTTTTAAAACATGCTTCCAAAGTGTTCTCCAAAGTCTTGTTAGTGCAGACACTGTGGCCTTTATGGGTCTGTGCATGTGTTTTCATTGACACCGGCGGCTAATGGGCTGTTAGCGGTTGCATGGTAATGCTAGCACAAAACGACATTTCAAACTAGAGGGCATTCAAGTTAAAAGCACCTAGCCAAAATGATATTGCTCGGTGGTGGCAGAGTAAAAGTGAAATATGTGTTCTGTTTTTGACCAACTGAAATCTTACCTGCAATTACACGCACTTACTCCTTTCTGTCGTAATGTTAGGAACGCTTTTACCTCCCAGTAACAAGGAGGTCCGCCGCCTTTTCCGACATCCCTTCATTACGACATGCCTCCATTTAAACGTGCCGGTATCTCGACGTGCCTCTATTTAGATGTGCCGGTTTTCCGACACTTTTTAGCATTGCTATTCCGACACGTCTTTTTTTTTTTTTTTTGAGAGTTGCGATATTCTCACAGGAGTATTAGGAGGCTGTCCAACATAATACTGTCCTTTTCAAATGAACCACCATTTGCAGCGTCACCATGGTTATATCTTATTTCTTTAGTTAGTTAGATAGTTAGATAGAGCTTAAACTGTATATATTATTATCGTTATATTTTATTTAGATATAACTACTTTATTTTTATATCATTATTATCACATTAATGTTATTCATGTCGAAAAAGTGGAATGTTTGAAAAATAGTAATAGTAAAAAAAAGTTCTTTGAAAAATAATGTTTATGCCACTACTCCGACAATTAGACGCCAATGTCTAAATATTGTCCAGTCGTCAGAATAACAGCTTGTAACCAGTAACAAGGTCCTGCATGTGTCTGGGGGTCCTAACTATGGATTTCACCCATCAGCCTGGAGTTGTGTTTAGTTTCATTCACACATGTTTGAGTAATCTTTTATCATTGGTCTGTCTGCATCTCCAAAGCTCAAAATACTCTGATCACCTTGTGATGTCATGTAGTGGCAGTGTTCAAGTTACCTTTTACCTTTTGTTCAGTAGAGATGGGCAATAGCAGAGCTGAAATCATCCAAATGATTCTAGTGAAGGTGTGTGGGGTTTTAAAGCACAGTGGATCTTAGAGTTTACCAGGGCTGCAGGTATCTCCTCATTAATTATTATTTATCCAGAACGTAACAAGGCAAAATCAATTTAAGATACAATACTCGTTTAGTCACTCTTTTATTAAGATAACTGCACTTTCACGACTAAACCCTTTCTGCTCCTGCTCTTTATTTTTATTTTTTTATTTTTTTAACCAGGTAAAGACCCATTGAGATCCAGACCTCATTTACAAGTGTGACCTGGCCACACGTCAAGAGCAAAAAACAACAATTAATTAAGATAAAGTGCAAGTGTAAGTGCAAGTGTAATTGTAAACAACAGATGATAAAATAGCAATAAAATCTATTACAGTGAGCACTTTTGCAATGGCAACTTAAAAACACAGACACTGATGAATGGAGGCTTTTTGCCTATTAAGTAACAAAGAACGAAAAGCTTTAAATGAGACAAGATCAGATATTTTCAGTTCAGTTTGGAAGGTATTCCAAGCTGAAGGAGCAGAGAAGCTAAAAGCCTGTTTTCCTTTTGCCATCTCATGCAACCATATATTTACATCTTGTCTTGTATATGAACACCTATGTTATCATTTTCAGGCCTTTTTTATTTAACTAACTCCAAGTTGTCTGACGGGCGACCTGCTGGACCATGTAGCCAGCGTGTAACACTCCGGACGACGTTCCAAATCCGTGTTTTCCGATCGTTGTGGCGCGTTGAGTAAAGCCACCTGCTCTCCGAACGCAGTGATCAATGCCGAAACTGTTTTTTTTTTCTCGGTGACACAGGCCAAAGAGGTGGTATTGATATTTGAGAGCTGGGAACGAATCAATAGCAGCCAGTCAAGCCGTCTGAGTGAGCAAAAACCATAAACGCCCAGGCCTCGTGTAGCAGCAGGAGCATTCATTGATTGTTGGAATAGCAAATATTAAGAGCTGGTTTTGTGAGGAAAAATACTGAAATGGTGCAAAATTGATTATCCCGGGCCCTTACTTACTTATTCAACAACTCCTCTTTCAAAGGAATCGTAGAAGGATGATTTCTTCACAAGGTAACACGGGTTTGATTGGCGTTTAGTTTTAAAATGAAGAATGGTGTGAATGGTGCAAAATGGTCCGAATTTGTTTTGATTGACAGATTTTGAAATACATTCTCGCACAGCAGAATTGTGATTCATGCATATTTGATTAAACCTGTATGGTCTGTATTTCAAAGGCTCGAGAGCTCACAACATTTCAGTTTTCACCGACCTAAAAATCGAGCAATATGTTTTTTTGGTTTTTTTCATGGCCAATGTCGATGACGATTGCTTAGAATCCAGAGCAACTGATGGATGATAATCTCTGCCAGTATTTTTGGGCTGATATGTAAGACCGATTTTGAATATTTTCCCCAGATTATATGATTTGAAATGACAAACTCATCCACAAACCTGTTTCATTGCAAAGTGGATAAGAGCTGCTTGCAAGGAAGGTAAAGGTAGGACTTCTTATTCTTGTTTGAATGAAACAAAACACAACTCCAGGCATGTTTTTGATGAGGTATCAACATTATAACATGACTTAAAGCTCACAAGACTGAATTTTGCATAATTTAGGCCCTTTAATGCAAAACAATGATCTATGCAAGTCCTAGTTTAATACAAAATACCTCTAAACAAAGCCATAACATATCTTCTTTTAGTGTTGAATTGTTGCCAGAATGCGTCCTCTTCCTTCTTGTGGGTGCTGCAGTGGCCTGTCTTGCCAATAGCCCCTGTGCTGTGCTGTTCTCTGGGTAAAAGCCAGTGACAGCTCAGATTTAGTCATTGTGTCGGACCCAGTATCTCTCCACACAAATCAAACTGACTGTCTGCTAAATAAAGCATGAAAAAAGGCTTTTGTGAGGGCGGCACTGGAGTGGAAGCCTTCTCTCTCTCCTCTCACACTGACGATTAATCAGCCCATCGGATGGTGCTCGGCTCTGTGACCCAAACGGCACATTTAGCACCAGCAGAGGGAGTTTTTTTTATACAGAGAGGAGGGGCAGTGGCGGTATGTGGAGGTGAGAGCTGCCAGGAGCCATCAGGAAGTGTCTGCCACAACTGAGGAAGGGATGCTTTAAAAACTGTGTCATGGCTTTGAAGCTCTGGTCCAAATGTTAGCACAAAAGGAAGGTTCTTTAGCCTGCTTTGGATTCACCCATGCACTTAAAACATGCGCTAATACAAATGCCCCAGCAAGACTGGTCTAGATGATCAAAATGTGGTTGGCAATTTGGTATTAAAGGGCCCATATTACATTATTTTGTGATATCTGTTATCATATTGTTTCCTCACAATCAAATCTGGAGTGGTGTTTTGTTTCATTCTCACGTTTAACACACAAATACTGCATATTTGGGCTGTGTTCGTCTCTCATACAGAAAACACTCCATGTTGTGATGTCATGTGTTAATACATGATGCGCTCCACTATGTTTTTAAACTCCATACATTTCAGTGGAATCATTTCAATAATTTCCTGGAATTGCCCATCTCAACTTAAGAAAACAAGCTTGAAAACTACTGCTTCATGACATCACAAGGTGAAACAAAGCATTTTGAGCTTTGTGGATGTAGACACCTATGGTTATGAACTTTGGGTAATGACTGAAAGAACAAGACTGTGGATACAAGCGGTCGAAATGAGTTTTCTCCGCAGGGTGGTTTGGCGCTCCCTTAGAAATAGGGTGAGGAGCTCAGTCACACAGGAGAATCTCATAGAGTCGCTGCTCCTCCACTTTGAGAAGAGCAGCTGAGGGGGCTTGGGCATCTGTTCCAGATCCCAACCAGGACGCCTCCCTCGGGAGGTGTTCCGGGCATGTCCCACCAAAAGGAGGCCCCAGGAAAGACCCAGGACAGGTTGGTGGGACTATGTCTCTCGGCTGGCCTGGGAATGCTTCAGGATCCCACCCGAAGAGCTGGAGGAAGTGTCTGGGGTAAAGGAAGTCTGGGCCTCCCTGCTCAGACTACTGCCCCTGCTACCCGGCCCCGGAAAAAGCAGAAGAAAATGGATGGATGGAGATGTAGACAAGGAAGCACTCGCATATTCACACACACAATCATACACCAGTGTACACAGACACTAAATTTGAGATTGAGAAGTGTAATGCTTTACTATGAAACCTTTCCTGCAATGACAACTACATACACAGAGACAAGCATGCACGTTTAATAGAAAGTCCCCGGTAGTGTGCAAAAGACAATGGAGCAACAGAAAACATTCACTCACTGCCTTTACCTTTACTGTACAAAATATCCCCCTATTTAATTATTAATCCATTTCGACCATTTACAGAGATTACAGCTCGTGTCAGTCAGTATGGACGACCTCTTAACCTCCCCTCCACGCTCCCATCCACACCTCCACCATCTCTGCGTGACTTTGAATACCACCACTTTATATGAATCTCCGCTTAAACCTTCTCTGCTTGTTTACCGCTGCGTTCAATCCGGGTTGAGGGCACCATTTCTGGGTTGGGCTTTTTTATTTTTTTATTTTATTTCCCCTCCCCGCTTCTTGCTCACCGCATGAAAATACTATTGATTAATGGTCAGCGGGCCCTTTTTCCACAGCAGATGATGTAAAGAGGCTGTCAGTTAGCATCACCTCCTCCACCAATGTGTTCCATCATTGGGTCGGCGGTGCATTGGAGAGAACTGGCAGGTGGCGCCTATTTCACCTGCCCGGGCAAAACGTGGCGTAAGTGGGACGAGGCAGGGACAAAAGTGACACGTGGAGAAGGTGACAGCTTTTCACACTTGCGAGTAATGGTTTTGATCGGCGCCCCGCTTTGTTTCGTCGCCGCGGAAACGACATCGGTCTGAAAATACACAATTAGCTCATAGTGCCGGAGAAAAAGGGAGCTAGGCCCTTTTTGCAAGCTGGGGCGTATCTAAACTGCTGGCTTCGGTTGGAGGCCGCAGTGGCGCTGCGGTGCAGGGAGGGCGGCGCTGTTTTGACACATGGAGGATACAATTACGGCGACCCAAAGAAGAGCCAGTCCACACATGCCGTCGATCTGCTGGTGCCGGATGGAGGGGGGAGAGGGGAGAGACAAGAGGGGCGTTTGGTTTTAACAACAGCACAAACATGGAGGAAATGTGAGGGTTTGTCTGTCATAACTGATAGGAAGAGCTACTGGAAGGTAAATGGTCAGCGTTTAAATGTTCTGTATTGACTTTTGTGAGCTTTAAGCCAGGTTATAATGTTGTTATCTCATCACAAACATACCCAGAGTTGTGAATCGTTTCATTCACACATGCTTGATTAATCCTTTATTATTCGTCTGTCTACATCTGCAAAGCTCAAAATGCTCTGTTCCACCTTGTGATGCCATGAAGTGGTAGCGTGTAAGTGAACAGCTACAACTCCAGATATGTTTCTGATGAGGAAACAACATTATAAGATCAGAAAATGGCATAACATGAGCCCTTTAACAAATTGCTTGAAAGGTTCACTCTGTAACTTTGCTTTGCCTAGAAGAGACAAGGCAAACAAGCAAGTGACGCTGCCACACCAAGGTACAGGTTAGATCTATAGGAAAACGTCCTCTCTCTAATATACCAGCTAGGTTATCCTATGTGATCCAATAAGACTACAGTTGTGCTCATAAGTTTACACACTCTGGAAGAATGTATGATTTCTTGGTCCAGAAGCTGCACATGGGATGTACTTGGATATTCCAACATGATAATGATCCAAAACACAAAGGCAAGTGGACCTGTCACTGGCTCCAGCAGAATAAAGTGAAGGTTCTGGAGTGTTCGTCTCTTCTGACCTCAGTATCACTGAGCCTCTGGGCAGATCTTAAGCTGCAGTTCAGACAAGAGCCCAAGAATTTACAGGAACTGGAGCCTTTTGCCAAGAAGAATGGGCAGATTTACCATCAGAGAAAATAACACATCCACAACTATCACAAAAGACTCCAAGCTGTCATTGGGTCATTTGTGTAGTTTCTGTTTCATTATGATTTAAAAAGAGGAAACACAGTTGTTGGATAATAAACGGCTTCACCCAAGCACTAACCATGAATGAAAGAAAAGTTTTTGTGTTATCATTCATATTCTCTGAAATATGGCCAAGAAATCAATCAAATTCTGTATGTAAACTTATGAGCACAACTACAAGATCACCTATTAAAATGGGGTGGGATATGAGATATACTCAGATTCACTACAGGCAATATAGTCTGTTCACCATTTCAGTTCAGATGCATTTAAAACTTTAAAATAAAAGGGTGGCCATACCTGCGTGTCACTGTCCAAACTTGTCAGATCTTGGAAGCTCAGTAAAGTTAGTACTTGGTGGAAGACCACTGGGAATATCAGGTCACACATTGGGGCAGCAGTGGCTCTAGTGGAAACTGTTGTTGTGTCCTTAGGCAAGACACTTCACCCACATCGCCTATCATCAGCAGGATATCCATAGGTAGGTGTTAGGTGATATTACAACACTTTAGAATCCCTAAATGTAGATGGAGGGCAGGTCAGAATTCTAAGGTGGATTTTACTGTTGGACTGTCAGATTGCAGATGTGTGGACCTGGTTTATGGTTAATCTCTCTGTAACTATCCACATGAAACAAAACATGCACAGTTCACCCTTCAGCATCTTCTCTCAACATAAATAAAAAAGTGAACTTATTATTTCACAAAAGGCTCAGAAAGTGGTGCATGATTGTTGTCGGTTGAACGGACTTAAACCATCAAATGAATATTTTAGGTTTGTGAACCCAGTCCCTAACAAATAAGGAAAAAGGTTCAAAATTTGGGGATCATAATTTTGGATATTTCTGTTAAAAAACACACACACACACACACAAAAAAACATACATCTTCCATAGAGTTCCATAGTCCATTTCCCACCATCTGAGACTACGGCATGATCATATTTATCTGAACACAATTTGGACTTTGTCAATTAATCGACCAGAAGAGGAATCATCAACTTTATTGACAAATCAACAAACACACTATCTATTCTATTACTTTATATACTTATTGACAGTACGGAGAAACAGAATACAGAATACTTTCTTATATTCTGCTTACAATATTTTCCCATTTGAGCAATGCACGTTCTGTCATTTCGCTTTACAACCAAATATAGAACACTGCATAGTCCACAATACCTTTATAAAATCCATCAACCCACGATCACCTTTTAACTAGCGAGACAGCTCTGCAAATGAAAACATATTTCTGACAAATTACTGTGAAATATTGTAATATATTAGCGTTTTGAGTAGCGTCTGGTGACAGCATAACGTGGCATAGACAGGGTCAGTGATCACAGCTCTGCCTCACTGTTGTCCATATAGAAAACATACGACTGAATACTGTACTGCCATTACTATATATACTCCTATGTATTTATATGTATGTGATTCCTCGTCATGTCACCTCACATTACAGATTCGACACACTTCAAACGTAAACTGTAGCTAAAATCACGTTGGATGTCCAATTTATTCTGTCATGGCCGCTCCTCTCCCTGGTGTTTTGTAAAGTGAGAGATGGTTTATCAGTAAATATATGTGTCATTATCACTGGGAATACAAGCGGGAGTTATTTTTGCTTTTATCTGACCACGCCGGTAACTTTGCGGTCCAGACGTAAGTGACAGAACAGAGGAAGAAATATGTTTTGATCATTGCATTGCTTTAGTGTAGTCTAGTGTAGCCTATAGTGAGCGTACCGGACTGTCAGTGCTGCTCACTCAGGAGATACCGAGCTTGTTAGATGTTTTCACGTTTTCTAATTATGACTCGGTTTGGTGGGAGAACCTGTGGTAAATATTGATCATAGTTTTACATCAGTTAAGTGGGAAAAACTTGAAAAGAAAAGTAAAAAAATAACAAGAAGTAGTGGTGATTTTAAAAACGGAATACATCTATAACATCAACAAAGTAAATTCCAAGCACGAATTACGTCCAAGAAAAGTGGCAGATTTTGGTAGATTTAATGATTCAACAAAATACAGATGTCTTCATTTATTTTTAGTAGTCTAATTCTAACTATATTGTAATTTAGACAAGTTGTGGCCCTAAGTTGTGGACTAAGGGAGTCTATTATTGTCTATTGTCAGCTAGGCCTGCACACGGGAGATAAATAAAAGTTTGGTGCTACGATTGTTAAGTTGGCCAAAATCTGCACGTTCTGAGTACTTAATGCTGTTTTTTTTCATCTTTTTTAAGTGTATGCAAAGCAGCCATGTTTGTTTTTGACGCAAACAGAGCACGCATCTCTCTGATTGGTTAATTCACCTGTCAGTCATGCCCTCTGAAATCAGGGACACATTATACGGCTCCAGATCCACCCGTCTTTGTAAAGTTTTGTAAGTTTTAGTAAAATTGTAAATATAAAGATGTGAACTATGTTTTTATGAAATGAGCAGGCTAACCCGTCACTTTAAATACCTTTTTTATTCTGTTGCCGGCCCTGGAAATGTGGAAGGAATCAATGAAGTAGTGGATGTAATGAGGTGGAAAGAGGGTGAAATATAGATGGTAAAACCCAAAGTGAGCAGGCTAAAGCTGCCTCTGAGCCAAATGCAGCACCATGACCTTAACAGTGAGGATTAGAACAAATGAAGACACGTGAGAGGAGATTAAACACAGAAATGTGCATAGAACAGCTCATTAAGTTTCATGAGACTATGGAAGTTACTCCTTATTGCTCACAATGCTGCTGTGTTATCATGAAATAGCATTAGTATGTGTGAAACAAGGAGTCTGCACGTATAAAAAACACAGAGAGAAATAGTGGTATTGTATTTAGTAGTGTATTTTCATGGTGCATTCATGGTGCATTGAGATAACCTAATGTAAAATCTCTGTACTGTACTGTCCTGTCTTAAACTGTTAAGTCTAATCTTTTAACAATGTTGAAGTAGTACTGTATTTGACCTATATCATTTAAATTTTATTAGCTAACATTAAATCAGTTAAGTTAATAGTAATGTCTGTCCTTTCTATCACAAATCTGATGCTCCTGTGGTCTGGACTACTCACAGTGAACCCTTAAATGTTACCAAGTTTAGTCAAAGAGCTCATATATTAAAGATACATGAACAAATCAGCAGATTTCTCTTTGTCTCCACTAAATATGGCATCCAGTGTTGAAGCTGGGCATAGTTTTCTTACACAGTTAGTTCCCTAACAGTGATATCTTTACTTTAGCCACTGTAGATCTGCCTGGTACCATCTGATATTGACCCTGCGCTTGTATGTCCTCCAGTGGCCTCTCTCTTCTTCTGCTGTAATTACACGGACAGGAGACCCGACCTCCGCACCTCACCAGGGTCACAGAGTCAGGGGTGAATGCTACTGCTACCAAGGCTTAGCCAGGTCAAGCCATTTAAGTCAATACTGCTCACCCCGTCTGACAGGCTAAAGCAGCACCTTTTTCATCCACACGGCCGGCGGACAGGGAGACAAAGCAGGCCTGCACTCCTCATCAGAGCAGGATTGGGGTGCTCAGTGACTCCCGTGGACTCCCGTCCGAGGGACCCCTGGAGAAAAGGCATTAATTTGAAAGAGGCGGCGTGGTTGACCTAGCCCGGGGCCACGTGTGTCACAGCCCGGGCAGAGCGGTATTTGCACTTCAGAAACACACGACAAATTGATAGATTCTGTGGAGGATGAGTGAAGATATACAGACACAGTTAGAGACAGAGAGACAGTGTGGTTGGACAGAGGGAAGATGAAGCCATCAATACTCTGCTCTCTTAAGGCGAGATGAGGCAAAATGGTCCAGTCTGTGCCTCACGATGCTTTAGTTCTATGTCATCAGTTTGCATCCATACATTTATATGGGACATTGTAATAATAATCTTGTATTTTAAAAGGTTTTTTCAGATCGCACAGAAAGAATTCTTGATCTCATTAAAGTTGTATCTCCAAAAAATAGTGAAAATGTGAATTTTCATGCAAATTTTCTAGTAGGATCTAGATTCTCAAAAGGTTTCTCAAACCTTTGGAGAAATTCTTATCTTTTTTGATGTGTTTTTGCAATACCTTTTTATTTGGCTTGATAAAAATCCCCTGCCTTTAAAGCTACCACCTGCACATTTGTTAGAGTTTTTTTTTCTATTAGTAGATGGTAAAAACCTGCTTCCCCTCTCCCCTCACCTGACCGCCCATCAGGCTCACCTGAGCTCTCTGCTCTTCTTCTGTCAGGCCAAAGCTGGTACTGTCAGACAGCAGTAACATAGACAGCATCTTCTGGTGTTATGTGAGAATATAACAGGGCCGCGTCAGCCAGTTTAACTATAAATTGTAGCTTTAAAAGGTATAGTTACTGTAATCAACAAAATTAAGAGTATCCTAGCAACAGTTTATCTGAATGGGAAACCTTTTAGCCAACGCAGTAGAATTCTAGCAGACATAGTAGTTTTAATACTGCATACCGTGCCCTTTTTATGCATCCACCCCATTACAACCCTATCCATGTGTTGTTACACCAATCACCCTCCATCCTCTGCCTCTTGTGTGGGGTCAATCGTCCCACCTCTTCCCTGCTTGGAAAATGTCCCTTATCAATATTTGAAGACACAATTGTAACCCTTGGTAAACACATCTCGGCTGAAAAGTAAATTATCGGTGGAGCGGGCCACTTGGGACGCGCTGTCTGGATCCTGTCTCCTGCCTGCCTCTCATTCTCTGTCAATTCAATCATGGCGAGGGGAACCAATAGTCTCCAGCAAAGCTCTTGTTGAGGATTTTTCAAAACTAAACAATGCCCAGGGCAGATTGTATCCTCCAGAGGACTGTGGGCCAAAGTGAGATACGCTGCAAATCCCAGAATGCCGAGCAGTTAGAAGTTTTAATATACGGCATTATTCAGTGGAGCAGTGCCTAGTTGGAGGCTTTGAGATTGAACAAGAGAGCAGAGCCAGCGTGCACATCAGGTATTGTTGTGACATATAGATATAGGTAGTAGAAAGTGCATAATAAAAATGCATAGGAAGTGGCATGCTGAGAGGGACATGTATCCGCAGGCAGTCACATGCAGAGAGCGCGGCCACTAAAGGAGCTACGCTGTAAAGACATAAAACTTGCATTATCGTTTTATTTCTAGTTGTTGGAGAGGTAATATTTTATGGTAGACATAAGGGACTAGAGGAATAAATCTGTGACAACAAAACATGCTGCCAGTAGTTTAAAATGAAGACATAACTACGCCTTTAATAGCCTTAATAAAGCATGAACCAAGACTTGTTTCTTAATCAACAAATAATTTATGAAAGTGAAACAAAATCCACTTTTTTCACAAATAAACTGTGTTGCTTGTATACTGTTCTTAATATATTTTTTGACAGTTTAGTGCAAATTAGGTAAAGCAGCTTTCTAGTCAAAAACGCCTAAATTTAAGTTTCTGCTGCCTTCAGTTAACCTTGAGAATTCTCAAACTCAAACTTGGCATGAGGTTTGTGTCGAAGCCAAAGGTGAAGCGCCCAAACAAACCAACACAAACATAGCGCTGCGACAGATACTTCAGCCTATGTTAGCATAAGTGCGGACTGTTTAGTTTGTGAAAAATGTACAGAAAGTAATCGCTTTGTACATTTGTGGACAGGGAAGGTGCCTCTGCTTTTGTCTCAACTGGATATAACTAAGGTTTGATTTTTTGGGCTTGCTCCGCTGTTGTGACACTTCAACCAATCACATTCAAATAGTCCGTTGTACAGTAGTTCTGTTTTTCCTGATGACGTTCAGTGAGGGCCTCCCAGACTGATAATGTATAGTACTCAGTTTAGAGTGCTACACATGTCACTCTGGTGCTTAGCCTTCAGGGGCCTCTGCAATTTCCAGTAATTGGTAACATCACGCGGGACTCCTCTTATTACAGCATTAAAGTGTTTCTGATTACAAACAGCCTCCTGCAGGATTAGAGTTTAGTTTGAAGTATGCATACCTGTTAAACCAATCACATATGTGTTCCTCATATGTCCAGACCACACCCTCCTTCTTCACTGTCCAGTTTAGCAGCTTTATTGGAAAAGTGCTTGTGGGCGGAGTTTAGGTTTCGTGCCAATGAAATTCAGATTGTGTAACTAACATCGTAACCCTTAATTACTAAGCCTGAATCATTCAACTCAATAAAAAATTATGCTTTTTCAATATAAGATCACTTGACCAGCAAAACCCATTCAGTGACAAAAAAGATGTATGGAATCCTTCATATGCAAAATTAATATATTTATTAGTATTTGCCAATCATTACAAATTCAAACTGGAGTAAATCATTTTTCTTCCTCTTAGCCCTAAAAAGTATATATCCATTAAGGCATATTTTTCATATATTCCATCTGGTACAACCTTTTATAGAGAGATTATTGCTTATACACCCTTATGAAACCAAAGCCAGATCAGAACCTTAATCTGTGAATCACATGCTGAAAAAACCTACCAAAAACATGCTAGAAAGCTTAGTGCACTTCTGTCAAAGGCATGTAATACGCTGCATAATCCAAAATGGAGTCCAACAGATCACAGGGAAAAAAATGGCACCCAAAACGTGGAAGATGCAACACATTTGAATGCTCCAAATCCCTGTGAGTGGTCTCTTCACTCATGTCATATTTCACATTACCGACCTGTCTCTGTGTAAAGCGCTGCAACAGCCACAAGCCTCGCACAGCCCATGTCATCTGCAAATCACAAATCAGACTTTTTTGAACCACTACACCGGACCAGAGCGCCAAAGGCCTTTCCATGGCCAAAGCGCACCAATACTTAAAAGTGATGTGAAACAGCTAGTGAGAGTGAAGGAGGGAGGGGGCCGATCTGCCTGGGAGCGTTGCATAGACTTCAATCTTCAATGGAACGGAAAAGAATTACTGAAAAAGATGGGAAAGCGAAAGACAACAGCCTCGCCCATCAGGCAGGGAAAGGTCAGGATTTTGTGGGTGGAATTGGGAATTGCAGATGTGGAGAACAGCAGGATTTTTTCCGCTGTCGTGAGCAGCTAAGGAGCGCTGCTTTAAAACACATCTGCCGGTAAACATTTTGGCCCGTCTATGGGTCATCTCTCCTGTCTGTGCCGGACCCAGCTGAGCGTGAACGTGTACCTGCACTCCGCCAACGCACGCTTTTCTATGGACAGTTACGGTCTGATTCTCCTGACCATAGGGTGGAAGGAAACTGTCATAGTGTTATTAGCTCTGTTAAAGTGGGATTGTAATCTGGTTTTATGCCTCACGACGTCTTGGCATATGTACCACATGCTTTCTGTAATGTATGGGTTTCAGAGTAAAGGAAATCTGTGGTGAACTACTTGAAAAGAATCATAGCTTTTGATAAAGAACTCAAAATGGATCTGTTAACCAAAGATGAAACTCATATCTCTGTGTGCACTTCATGACTTGTGAATGTTGTCATTGGGTTGTTAGCTACATGGAGAAGAGCTTTTTACACTTGAACCGACGCACGTTTGTTATGAGTTGGATGTGTCTCAGTTCTTCTAACTTTAGACTGAAAGCTTGTTGTTCACTGCATGATTTTTTATCTTTATGGACTGCACACTACAAGATATGTGGAATTTAAAATTCTAAGACAGCATATATGCACACTGTTCGACTGAGGCTCTAAGCTCCAGGTGGTACAGTTACTGTAGCCAGACTGGTTAGCTGAGGCTCGCGCCGCTAGCAGAGTTTTTGCATTAAAGTTAGTAAAAAAGAAAAGGAAGTGGAAAATGGGGCTTCACAGCTGAACTCTTCTGTGATGTTCTTTTGTTTATTGTAGGTCACATAGTAAGAGGCAGTACACTTTGTGACCAAGATTCCAAAATATGAAACTGTAGATATAAATTGCAGGATTCTTGGATTTTTTTGGTTCTTTTTCATCACAGATGGCTGAAATGGTGCAGTACATAACTCTGAATATAACTGAGTAATGGCTGATTGAGTTACAAAAGACCTGTGCACCAAATATGCAAAGCACTACTGTGTTGCTAATGTTGTGAACCTAGACACAGTTCATTCATTTAGCTATTTTCTATTTGCAAAACAAATTGCTGTCTTTCTTAATGTAGCCAGTTTTTTCTGTTCTTATATGGATATGTGGATCATATGCATGAAGAGGTTCATATTTTGCCCGTTTTACTCTCTTAAACTCTAAATGTGCTGGAATCCCGCTGCAAAACTACCTAACACGTGTTGTACTAAAACCCCACTAAACCATTTTCATTTATTCATAACCAAATCTACATCCCTACTCCACACATCCACCCAGATTCTTTACACAACAGACTTCACTTTTAAAAAAAATAACCTCAGAGAGAAAGCGCTTCCCTAACACACCAAATGAGTTAAATCAAATGTCAAGCTCAAATGCTACGTAATCATCTGACGAGCCTAGTCTCAGAGGTGCATTTGGAGAGAAATCTAGAGGAAATGGGGCAAGGAAATCACTGTCTGAAGCTGGAACCATCAGAGCTTAAGTGCGTCTTTACCTACCGCAAACCGCCTGAGACTACTGACCTTCTGCCATTATGGACCGGGCCAAACAAATGTCGCAGAGTTTTTCCATCACGCGGCGCACACGGAGCAGAAAGCACTCTTCTTGTCAGGGCGAGGAAGAGGGACGCCGGTGAAGAGGAAGAGGAAGAGGCAAGGCAGTGGGGACAGATGTGAGACGGGCTCCACAGACACCCAAGGGACCCCCGAGGAACATCTGGAAGGAACGGTCGATGGAACTCGTACGCTACCTTACGCTGATGAAATATGGATCGGATGAAAAATGGCGCAGTTATGTAGAAGTATGTGATGGTGTTGTATTTGAGACAGGAAGTAGTAATTGAAGTAGATGGAATCTTGTGAATAATGGAAATGAAGTGGTACATTAATATTGGATTATAAACATGGCTCAATACATTTTGGCCAGATTTGTTTCTCACACAGTTTTTTATCAAGTGTCCACTGCTTTAGCGAGGCCAGAAGAAAAATAAATATAGATTTTTTTCAATAAAAGGTGCAATATGCAACTTGTCTTGCTGGTACCCCTGGAATGTTCCGCAGTGTAGCATTAAACATATCAATATTAGGCTTGAAAACCATTCTGTGAATGGGCCTGCCTCTCCACAGATCCTACCTATAATTTGGCCTGTCTCAATGGAGAAGTTCAGGTAAAGCAATAACGTCGCCATGGAGACAAGTTGATGTATATCCTCCACAATCCCAAAAAATGTTAGCGCACCTTAAATTTGTCAAGCTGTCTTAAAAATCTGTTATATTAAAAACTATAGTGAACTATAGTGAGGTATAGTGAAGTCACACTGCTTGGATTTTGCACTACATAATACTTAAAGGTGGATTTTGTAACATTTTTGGTGAAGGATCCGTCAAATGTTTTTCTCCATTGAGCTATTATTGCTTTGAATGGCATGTTTCACAGTATGGCATTAAACAGCTCAGATCTGTGAAGAGGCAACTTTACAGTCAGATGTATTTTTGAGCTAGGAAAGCACTTGTAACTGAATAAATGTAAAGTAGAGCTGTTTAATGTCATACTGTGAGACATTCCAGGTATAGCAATGCCATATCCATTGAAAGGCACAGGTGACGGACCCCCAACCAAAAAGTTACATAGTGCATTTTTAAATAAATGAAATAAACGTACTGTTAGTTTTCTGTTTCAAGCCAAACTTAGAATCATAATTCGGTCTCCACTAATGAAACTGCAGCAGAGAGAGGAGGAGCAGGGGACAGATGTGGCTCAGTCCTACGTCCCTCTCAGGGACCTCATAAACATCTGGAAGGAATCGTCAATAAGCACACACACCAGTCCCTACCTGCTCCAGTGATGTATGAATCTTCACACCAGGATGTAAACAGGACTGGACCATGTATTCACTTCTGTTTTGATCCCACAATATTGCACCTATTGCCACGGCACTATAAACCATTGCAGTCACAAACACTGTACATTGTGTCATTCTATTTGTACATATTAAGTCATATTTAATCATAGCATTCTTGTCATTGTCTCTTTGAATTCAGGAATAACCTATAATGTTTTTGATTGACAGTGATTTAATGTTCATTTTACGTTATGGAAAATTGACTCTTGTGAGCTTTAAAACCTCATCAGAAACATACCTGGAGTTGTGTTTTGTTTCATTTACACATGTTTGAGTCAACTTGCTTTATTAGGCTGTCTACATCCTCAAAGCTCAAAACGCTCTGTTTCACCTTGTGATGTCATGAAGAGTTAGTTTTTAGCAGCTCCCATTTACGTTTTGTTCAGTAGAGATTGGGATTTCCAGGGTTCGTGTAATGGTCCATATGATTCCAATGATGATGTATGGAGTTTAAAAACACACTGGTGCACTTCCTGTATTACCACATGACATCACAAGGTGGAACAGAGTGTTTTCAGTTTGAGAGAATAACTAAGCCTAAATATGCAGAGTTTGTTTGACACAAAACACAACTCCAGGTAGGTTTTTGATGAGAAACACTATTACATAGGTTAGAAAATGACATAATATGGGTTCTTTTAATTCGATTTTATTCAATTTAATGTGTTTATTTATTTATTTATTTGCTAAATAACACCTAATTGAATAAATGTGAATAAATTGATGTGTTTAATCCTATACTTTGGAACAATCTGTGCATAGGGGGCGAACTCCAGAAGTGTTACACCTGATGATGGAATTTCTAGTACTAAGTGGTATTTTCTAAGCTTGAACAAGTGAAAAGTTGAATAACAATTTGCCTATATAAAACATGTATCGCCCTATATTTGTAGCTCTTACCTGATACAGCGTAAAACATCCATGACCGAACCTTCCGTAAAGTAACGCCTGACTTCACCACAGCATCTGTCTGAAGTATCCTAATATCTGAACTTACCACACAGATGTTACCTCTCATTATTACCTCTCAGCGGAGCTACAACATGCACTTTAGCTGCTCCACAATCTCCAACAGGCCTGCACGGATGACTGGACACGGGAGAAGAGAGGAGCCCTGCATTAAACATGAGCCGTTAGAATGGCACACACCGCATAAAAGCTCGGTGTGGCAGGTCCTTGTCTCCGCGGCGACGTGAGGGGAGAGGACAGATTCTTAGCCCGTCTTTTAATGTGTGCACTTGGGCTTAACATTGTTTGGGGCGCAGTGATTTCAGATAACGACCACAGGGGGCGGCCCGGGGCACTTCTTGTGTGGAGCGCTGGAGATTGTTGCGCTCCCTCGAGTCTCCAAAGGATTAGAAAGTAGGACCGAGTGGATTCCTGCTCATAAACAAGCGGTGTAATAGGTGAAATGTATGACGTCATGGAGTTAACTGTATAAAGAAGTGGCTCCAGTCAAATGAAGCCCAATGAGGCTTGCACTGAGGCTTGTTATGGGGACATATTTGGAGCCTTTTCCAAATTAGCGAAATAAAACCACCGGTATCACGTAGAGCGGGTTAATACGGACGTTTCAAGACCAAAATTACACGGCTCACAGCAGCAACATAAAGTCAGTTGGTGAAGATGAACTGTGTCCATTTTTATGTACAGTCTATGGTAAGAATACACATTTTTCCAAGCTATGTTGAGCAATAAAAAAATATTATAATTGAACAAATGCAAGATAGATCCGTTTAATGCCATACTGTAGATCATTTCATCCCCATGGAGACAAAGACAATGCACATTTCTCTGATCTGGCCAAGATTTTAACACTTATATCAGGTTATTCATCTTGTTTTCAGATTTATTATTTGACTTAAGACCGCCACACACTATGGAAGAATTGGCCTGACTTTGGCTGCGATTTCTTCTCCCCGAGTTCAGGGAGGCGTGACCCGACTTTTTGTCTCCGTGTGCGATTTTGAAGCCGCTGCGCTCCTCAAGTGTGTGGTGTCAAGAGTCAGATCGTAACCACCAAACATCAACAACGCGACGATAAAACAGGGTCAGGGGCAGAGGAGTGACGGACACAGAGGCGCAAGATACAAACTCGGAATATAGTGAAAATAAAGACTTTATTACTCACCTCCCATAAAGTGGTACATTTAAAGTGCAGCATCTGATCCACATTATCCATAGAAATTGCCCTCCGCAAATAATGACATCCAGTCCACAAAACCGCGCTGTTAATCCAGTTTGAAGCGTTCTTTGAAAGTAAAAAGGCGAAAGTTGTTCCTCACGTGTGTTTTGTTTACGTCTGTAAAGCTGCAGATTAGTGATCGAGGCTCTACTTCTTGTGCACTTTATCGCCAGTCTTTTACACTTTAAAAATCATGTATCTGAAGTATTGCACCACATTTCACAAATAATAATAAACACCGTTTTGACTTATATCTAAACACAAAGTGCAGAGCTGATCTTTGAACACTTCAGAGTCTCAATGCGAGTGGTTTTACTGTAGACAGGAAATAGCTGATGCCATCGCGCTCATAGCCTGTTTTACGCAGACAGATCCCACTGCAGCAATCAGAGATTTTTAGTCTCATAAGTTTCTCTTCATGTCTATGGTGTGTGCATTTTGTTGCATGTTTAAAAATCGTTTAAGACTGAAAAATCCTCTAGTGTGTAGCGGCCTTTACTAGTTCTGAGATTGCTTGATTCTAGTTTAGAGGTAGATTAAGATAACTTGTCATGTAAAATTATCTTGCTGCATGGACAGATACTTTCATTACTTTTAGGTCATTTTCTGATAGATTTGAGTGTTTATATCTCTATATAAATTTTGGCCATGCTTTTTTGCAGAGCATGTGGCAGACCCCAGAAAAGTCTTAAAAGTTTTTACAGCTTAATTCAGTAACAGTCTATTTTGCAGGTCTTTACATCAGATGCACTTACTTATGCTCAGGGCATTTTATTATTTTTGATGCAGTTTTCAACAATTTCCTATATAGAACTCATCATGACCTTCTTTAACGTTCCTTGACCCGAAGTCCTGCCTCAAAAAATCGCAGAATCTTGTTGACAGACTCTACCGCTCACTCACTCACTACCCATACCTCCCACCTCTCCCACCTGACAAACTTCCCTATACACAACCTTCAAAACTTAAACCTTAAAACCGTTTCCGTTTTCTCACCGCTCAAGTCTCCGTGTGCCTCTTTGCCTCTGGGGACCTCTTCATTATCTGTCACTAAATGTTTTTAAGTTTGCATAATTGATCTTCTCCAATAAGTCCTCATTGATTTATGGAGGTCTGCTTGCTCGCTTGAAGGAGGAACTTGTTAAAAATTCATAACCTAGCTACGCGTCTTCACAATCCATTAGCTGCTCCCAGACCCTGGATCCTCCCATTGATTGACCTTGCGCTGAGAATTTCATGGACAAGGCATTTTTCCTCTATTTTATTGCAGTGTTACTCCTCACCTTTTTACCCCCAATAGGCCACGCTTTGATTTCATCCATGTGTGTTCCTCAATCTCTTTTTCTGTCTTGATTTCTGCCCCCTCCCTCCCTTCACCGCCAACTCACCGCCAAAACCCTCCCCTTCGCAAAGACCTTACTCAAAGTCAATGAATAAATAAAGCATTCGCCATAAACAGCTTCCCCAGTGTTATTTAAGCTTCCCCAACCTGGCAACCCCTCCCCGCACACACGCAAGTTGGTTTTCCGTGCTTCTCGGGCACATTACATTGGCTTAGTCTTAGTCTAACCGTGGTTATGACTTTCCTAAGCTTAAAGACGCACTTTGTAACTTTTCTGGTGGAGGATCTGCTGTCTGCTTGTTTCCTTGCAGATATTATTGGTTAGTCAAGAATACTGAATCGTATAGAATTGTTAATTAAGTATAGGGTGAACAGATTTTGTAAAATCACCCAGGTTGGGGTGGTTTATATAAGTAAAATTGTGAAAATAGTGTGTAACATTGTGCATTCTCATTTCATAAGTCATAATCTGAGGGACTTCTTTTGCTGCATTTTTATTTTATTTTATAAACATTTGCAAACGTGGATTTATGTATTTTAGCAAAACAAATGTTAATTTATGCTTCTCTTTACTGTTGGCAGAGATCTGATTAGTCAAAAATTGTGATAGTCCTGGTTTAGACCTGATGTAGTCCAGGTTTAATCTTAGTTTAATCCAAATTTAGACCTGGTTTGGATCAGATTGGTCAAAAATAGGGACACCTGGGACATTTCTTGTATAAAACTGGGATAAATCTGTATAAATCTGCTGGGACAGGGGACACAGGGCTCAAAACTGGGACTGTCCCTGGTAAATAGGGACGTCTGTTCACCCTAATTAAGTACAATGTCACTTCTGGGTCCATCATCTGATTGAAAACAATGAACATGGTTACAATTTCCTCTTTTTTTAGTGTTATCAATCTCATGTTAAAAAGAGATTGCAGTCAGTTAATGCCGTCAAAGTTATGAGCATGGATCTATGGACGGAAAATGTTGAAGGGACGTTTCAGTCAGAAGCGAGACGAGGCTAAAATGGCCTCAGCGGTGACCTGCAGTTTGTGAGATATACTGGTAATCTATGGTATGATAGATTATTAATATATTGTTTTCATATTTTACACACCAGGTTCCATCTGTTCGATCTGAACTTGGTAAAGCTGCTTTGGGTTTCAGTGCACCATATGAATGGAATCAGCTGCAGGACTCTGTAAATATCCTTTTACTGCACTGTTAGAGAGTTCAAAACTCTTTTAAAATCACACCTTGTAGAGCAGTGCAATAGTGTTTCAATTTGTATCATCACATAATATGATGAATGTATAAGTTTATAAGTGATGAGCTGTTTCATGTCTTTGTGCTTGTTTGTAATTGTTTTATGAGATTTCTGTGCACTTGCCGCCTATTTTGACCAGGACTCCCTGGAAGAAGAGATATTGTATCTCAATGGGACCTTCCCGGCTAAATAAAGGTTAAATAAATAAAATAAAATAAAAACAATTTGTGGTGGTTAGACATACACTTTTGAAAGGCAACTGTCTCCTGTAAGTATGAGTAAGGAACAAAAACAAAACTATAAAATGATGGAGACAAGCTGATGCCGCTATCAAGCCAAGTTACAGGTTAGATCTGTGGAGAGGCAAACCCACTCACCATAAGAATGGATGTTTTTCAATACCAGATAATATCAATAGTGAAATATAGTGGAAAGATAGTTAATGCCATAATGTTGAACAATTCAGGCAAAACAACATCTCCACGGAAACGAACAGGTAGTGGATCTTCTACCAGCAAAGTTACATCGAGCGCCTTTAACCTAAACTCATAACCATAATATATTTGAACACTTATCTGAACTACCACATTGTTAGTTTAACAATAAAGTATTTACTATATGTGGACCTGATCTTTGCCCCCATAACGCAGGCAGGTCCCCGTGATGTGTGTGTGTGTGTACAGATTTTAGTCCCCACGACGTGCTAAATACCCGTCCACACACGCACACGTCCGATTCCCCTGCCATCAAATTCAAGTGTGTAAATTTTCTAAAAGGTTCTGAAATTTTTATGATCATTTCAGGGGATGATGGAGTAATAGCTGAATAGTGAAGCTATTACTTTTAATATTTATATTGAGTGGCCTGAATGATTCATGTGACAGGATGTAAAATCAGAGCTGTGGGTTGTGTGTACTTCACAAACCACTGGGACACTCTGAAAAAGAAAATATTTGTTTGTCAGTGATGATGATTCAAACTATTGTGTAGTGTACTTCAGTTGAATAGTTTTGTGGAGTAGGTCATTGAAATGTTGACATGTATTCAAGGTCAAGGTCCGTTTGCCGCATGCCCTTTGCCTAATCCTTATCGACACACAGTAATTCAAATACTACTCCGAGGCGTTTTTAAAAAATATATTAAAAATCATGCATTCTAGAGGTTAAAGTGCCTATGACAGGTTAGACTACTCATTTTACTAAAACACAGTTAAGATCATCATACTTAAGATTTTTGCAAAAACATTAATACTTGTTTTCCCAATTTGGGCATTTTTTAGGTTTAAAATTTGACTTCCTGGTTGAAAAATGTCTCTAATATACACAGAAATGATTATCTGACAAGTAGAAACGTATGAAAACACCTTTATTTGTTGAAATCATGTTTAAAGTATTATAAAAAAAAAAAAAGTGTTTAAGTGTAAAATTAAATGTAAAATTTTTAGAACTCCATATGTCCTGTAATTTTCAACGCATTTTTCAACTTTCATTAAAGGTGAACGGTGTAACTTTTTGGTTGACTGTCCACCACCTGTTTGTTTCACTGGATATGTCTTTGCTCTGCCTGGAATGTTCCACAGTATGACATTAAACAGCTCTACTTTACATTTATTCAATTACAGGTGGTTTTACAGCTCAAAATACCGAGAAAAACAGGCATTCTGACTGTGAGCAGGGTCACCTCTCCACAGAGCTGACCTGTAACTTTACCTGGTTTGGGCTCTATGAAGATGGAAAGGTTTAATACCATACTGTGAAACATTCCTCCACCAGAAAAGTTACATAATGCACCTTTAACTGGCATAATTTACATTTACAATAGTTATAGTCCCACTAAATTAAATAATCATAAAAATCTGTCATACACACTTTAAGGTTAAGGTACAGAAAGGAATTTGTCCTCAGCATTTGACCCGTCTTTCAACTGGGGCAACCTGTCGGAACAGAACAGTGGGACCCATCTCCAGATCGTGAGCTAGTCTTGGTCAGGACTACCTTAACGGTCAGGACTGCCTTAACGGTCAGGACTACCTTAACGGTCAGGACTACCTTAACTGGAGGATTTGGCCTATGGTGCATGTCTTGGGGTTGATGGGGGAAACCAGAGTACCTCAAGGAAACCCACCTAGACACAGACAGAACATGCAAACTCCACACAGAAAAGGCCCAGGAATCGAACCCAGAACCTTCTTGCTGTGAGGTGTGAGTGCCAGTCGCTGTCAACAATACCACCAAAAACTATTAATCAGGAAGTCCCGGTGAGATTTTGGAAAGTGCAGCAGACTGCGCTAACATAAAAGGGAAAAAAAAGTGTTTGAACAGAATAATATTTTCAGAAATGGTAAACAAACTGAACTATAATAATATTTGAGCAGAAAATTAACCAAATCAAACTCCAACACAAACCACAAACTAAACAAAGACTTGATGAACAAACATTATGTAATTAGAAAACTTTAGAATGTATTATTTATTAAATATAGTTCAGAATAATTATTCATTGGGTTTACTACTTGTCTTCATAAAGTTAAAGGTGCCTTTTGTGCAACTTTTCTGGTGGAGGGTCAAATGCTTTTCTCCATGAAGATGTGATGGAGACCAAACCAGACCAAGGTACAGGTCAGATCTGTGAAGAGGCGATCCCGCTCACAGTCAGAATGTTGTTTTTCTAGGTATTTTTGAGCAATAAAACCAACTGTAATTGAATAAATATAAGGTAGAGCTGTTTAATGTCATACTGTGGAACATTTCAAGCATACCTCTGTTCATTTGTCTGGTTTAGTTTAGTTTGGTTCAGTTCTTGTTAAGTTAACCCTAATTTGGCCTGAGTTTTTTGTTAAATATTTGCTTAATTTTGAGCTTTTGTTACATTTATTTTTTTACTTTATTCATTTTAAACTTCTTCCTATACGTTTGTCCGCCTGTTTCTGTTTGGTCCACTAAGTCCTGCCAGTCTGGAGCTCCGTCATAGAAGCCCGGATTATTCTTACGGGCATCGGGCAGTGCGTCCGTGGGGAATCGGACTCTTTCAGGCGCAGTTAGTGCTCTTGACTCCTCGCGATGGAAAAAACGTGTTCGGATGACGTCTTCGGAGACATTATAGAGCTTTAGCGAGGCATTGTCTTAGCCCGTCTGAAATGTCACTTTATTCTCCAGAGCCTGCCTTTCACCGCTGTGTTGTGGGACAGTCAAAGCTCTACATGGTCCCTGAGAGAGTCCATTTGAAGGGAGGTAAACTCACTCACTCTCTCTCTCCGCCTGGCTATTACCGCTTCTGTTTACTCTCTATGCAATATTTATTTAAACCAGACAACTCAGACAAAATGGGTCCACTTTGGGGATGGTGGTCGGTGTAAAGATTCGGTGCTGATATTTCAGTAGCATTTAGGATTAGCTGTGTTTAGATTGGGGGTTTTGTTGTTGGTTGAGCTGGTGTGAGCGAAAGTGAAGGGCAAATCGTAACATTCAGTGAAAAGAGCATTGGGATGGCTAACAACATCAGGCATTAAGAATTTACAATATTAAATGTTTAAATACTTTTCAGTGGAGCTTTTTTTAGTTAGATTATATGAACTGGTGAATGGTGTAATCATATCCCGCAGAGTAATTTTCCATAAATATACAAAAGCCTGAAACTAAACGGTACACTACAACTTGACAGTTTCTTTAGCGAAATGCACGCCGATTGCAATGTGAAAGTGCTCTGAAGGGGGACTTAGTGCAGACGGTGAATGGAGGCGGAACTCACTGTCAAAAACAAAAGTGAAAGTAAAAATAAGTTATGTAGAAAGTCGTCTATAGCCTGCACTACATCAGGGAAAGACTTTTAATGGATCGCGAGAAGTGTATTGTCTCAGAATAATTCACTTGATGTGTTAGATTGGTGGTAGTGAAGAGGCTGAGGTGGCTGTTGGTTCTGCTGCTGCAAATGAGATGAGAGGAGAGACATGCACGCATCTGTGCTGTTTGTACCTGTGCGTATCCATGGTGACTGTAGCTTTATCTGTGTATGGTGTTGTCTCTGTGGTGCATATCTGTGGTGACTGTACCTTGTAAAATAAACAGTGTGTCTCCATGGCGACTGCATACCTGTTGTTCTCCGTGGCGACCTGATGTGTCTGCCATGAATCTCTATCAGGCCTCTTCTCAGTAACTGTCTCTGTACCTCTTTGTGGTGAATGTATCTTGGCATCTCCGTAGCGACAGTACCTATGCGTCTCCATGGCGATTGTATACCTGTCCGTCTCCATGGTGTCCTGATGCATCTGTTGTGTTTCTCTATCGGGCCCATAGAACTATAATAAAATCTGGAAGATGAATCCAAGATGGCGTCATATTGTTTTCAATGGTCTGTGCTCATTGGTGCATGACCCCAAAAAAGATTTTCACTTCCACATTTACTTCCTTGTTTGCAGCCCAACACTGCCCAACATGTGACACTGGGCAGTCCGAGGCTGTTGGGCTGTGATGTCAGAAACGCAGTTCTGACCAATCAGAGCACGAGCTGCTAGGGCGGAGCTAGTGGGGCTCAGAGGCGCTTTGACGGGTAAAAAAAAAAATGTTTAAAGTTCATATTGTAAAACTACAGAAGAATCTCTACAAAATCCAACCTTTATGAAAGCTGTGGACGCCCTGTCAGCCGAACACGGGCAGTTTGCTTTCTCCAAAAATGCATTGTGTTTCTATGGGAGAATTTTTCTTGGGCTGCAGCTGCAGTACCTCGCTCGGCCACACATCAATCTGCGGTCATGGATGGAGGGGGCATGTCTTATCCAGCTCTTATTATACATCCATGATTGGGCTTCTCCTCGGTAACTCTGCATGTACCTCTTTGTGGTGACTGTACCGTTACGTCTCCATAGTGACCGTACATATGCATCTCCATGGTGATTGTATACCTGTGCGTCTCCGTGGCAAGCTGATATGCCTGTTGTGAATCTTTATCGGGTTCCTCCTCCGTAACTGTGCCTCTTTGTGGTGACTGTACCGTTACGTCTCCATAGTGACGGTACCTATGCCTCTTCGTGGTGATTGTATACCTGTCCATTTCCATGGCGACCTGATATGACTGTTGTGAATCTCTATTGAATTCCTCCTCAGTAACTGTGCCTCTTTGTGTTGACTGTACAGTTACGTCTCCATAGTGACCGTACCTATGGGCCTCTGTGGAAATTGTGCGTTTCCGTGGTGACCTGATATGCCTGTTGTGGATCTCCATCAGGCTCCTCTTCAGTAACTGTGCCTCTTTGTGGTGACTGTACCTTGACGTCTTCGTAGCGACTGTACCTGTGCGTCTCCGTGGCGACTGTTCACACAAGGATCATGAGTCAGAGGTGCCGGAGGAGGTGAGACAGGAGACACCCTGTCATCAGCCCTTCAGCTCAACATGGGGCCTCACACCCCCATCACATCTCCATCCTGTCAGTGAGAAGCCTACACCTGCCCCAGACAGGAGCCAGGCAGCCAGACTACACACGTGGATGCACATTTTATATACATTACTTTATTTATGAGTTCTGTTTACAACTAGAGCAGAACTGAGGTGTATGTAAATGACTCGTGTTCATGATGTGTTAACAGCAACATCGCACATCACAAAGTGCAACGTTGTGTGATTGAGAGTTGTTATTATGATGCGTGTGTGGCAGACTCTACAAGTTTCTCTTAACTTTTAAGATTTTGCTTCCAATTTCCAGACGGTTGTTTTTGAAGTATGGATTTTGTGATGGGAAATCCTTTTTATTCCTTTCTTGTGGCATAGACACGGTACAAAGAGTAAATTGGATAATAGACATTTTGACTGGGAGTGCATTCGTTAAGGTTTGAAGGGGGTTGATGAGACAATAAGAAAAGTTATTCCTGTCATTACTGTTTTAGTGCATGTGAGCAGTGTAAGGAAGTAACTAAAAATGGAAAAAAAAATGTATTGAGAATAGTGTAATTTTGAGTATTCTGGTAGGCCTATATTTACTCTTTCATTTAGTGGTATTCAGATACTTTCCTAAAACCAATATATTGTAATGACATTAAGGAAAATAGAAAATTACATTGACTTTTATTTCTTTATTCAATGATAAATAATTTCGCTCTAAATGGTCCAACACACATTAAGCTGTTTTGTTTTGTGGTGTTTTACAGTATAATAAAATACCTCTAATAACTTTAAGTAAAAATATTTGGAAAACTGTCCTCTTATTGGACCCTGTTATAAAATACGTTGTGAGATACAATATAAGTATCTTTTCAACACTGCATGTGAGCAAATACAACAGTAACCATTGATATAGACAGTATGGTGGACTGCTCTTTTTAAAGATTTGTTATTGCCTACGGTAGCTGTGAAGGGACACAGTGCCGTCTTTAACCAAATCTATATTTGTAATCTAGACTACATACCCACAGAGTGATAAAAGAGAAGGCACTGGCTCACTGGGGTGTGGATACATCTGGTAAGTGAACAAAATCCATAAGACACTCAGATGGCCAATGTCCAAAAGCTTTTTTAATTTTTAAATTGCATTTTACCAAAAAGCTTTCGTCAGATCATTTTTCTTGCTTCGCCCAGCCCAGGTGCTTATATCTGGGGTGGCAACGGGTGGCAAAGCAAGAAAAATTATCAGACGAAGACTTTTTGCCAAACCTAATTTAAAAATTTAAGCTTTTGGACATCCACCATCTGAGTGTAATATGCTTTTTTTTTCACTTTTAAATTGCTGTTCCTTGCATTTGCACCTCTACAAGAACTTTGGTGTGCGTTTTCTGTTTCATTTGATACAATTCTACTCGTAACACACACACACACACACACACACACACACACACACACACACATATATATATATATATATATATATATATATATATATATATATATATATATATATATATATATATATATATATATATATATATATATATAATCTCATACTGCGGAGTATTACAGCCAAAGGAACAACTTTATTATGGCCACTATAAAGGGTCAAATTCCCTCATTTCTATTTTCTCTGTAGTAAAGTCTCAGCCAGAGCAGAATCCACATGGTTTATTCCAACCATGGTTTTCTGAGGTAAATCATATGAAAGGCTGATATCTTCACAAGCCCAATATCCATTTTACCACACACCTTCAAAGTACCACTGCAGTAGTTAAAGTAGTCCACTGCAGTGTAATGAGAGGCATGTAGTAGTCGGTACACGGGGAGCGAGTCCTCTTGGGATTCTGCATGTACTCGGCAGACGTCTTAGCGGCTTGACTTTTCTGATATTTCTTGTGGTAAAGTGGAATTAGCAGAACGGTGAGCTACAGGAGAGAAATAAAAAGAAAAAAAATAATCTGAAGGGAAGTTAGAATATATATATATCAAAGAGTGGACTATCCTTTCCTGTTCGTAGAGACAGCGGAGATCATTGGCAGCTGAAAACTAAGCCCGGATCACACTTTGGACTGAAATACTGCTTATGTGATATGAGTCATGCTATCTGCTCCTTTTGTGGGTTATAATATTCACCATTAGATTCTACTCAGGCTTGACATACAGCCTTCTTCAAAATGTAATCCTAGTTCATTGCAAAGCTTAGTCACCAGTCGCGTTGTAGTGTCTATTTCTGTTCTACTCTCTTATTGGTCTTGAACTGTGGGTTGCAACACTGGAACTTCCCCACTGTGGGACATGTAAAGGTTCTCTTATCTTATCCTATATTGTAATCACTGCTCTTACCACTAGATGTCGCCAAAAATACGTAAAAAGTACGAACAGTCCATGCACAATCATCTACATTAGTTTCCATGATTCATTTAGAGACGTGGCTTAACATTTTTTACTTTCCTTTCCTTTATGATTTGCTTTGTCAATGTATTTCATGGGATTTGTTTTTAAATAACGGGCCAACGGTAGAAAAATCTTAGTGTATTACATTATTGATTAAAAAACTGACAGTACGTAACCTTCTGGAGGTGGTGCGGCACCTGCATGATTCCATGGAAATACAAAGTCTCCATGAATGAGACTTAGATGAGTTTTATGCTATACTATGGAATATTATTACCCAAAGGAACAACATTTCCATGGGAACCAGCAGTAGGTGGGTTTGTGGAGATGCAAGAAGAGTAAGGACACATTTTGTCTGTTTTTAGTGCAATAAAGACAGCTAGATTTAAAAAAGATTTTATGTTACATACTATAGCTTTATTATGATAAATAATGTCTGGGGGAATGCCCACTAACTTTTCTCTATAGAGATGTTATTGCTTTGGTTGAAATGTTCCACTGTATGGCATTAAATCATTGCTCCTTTATTATATCACAGGTTATTTTATTGAGTACTGGAACTCTCTCAACTCTCCACAGATCTGACTTTTTAACATGTTTAATGCCATACAAGGAACATTCCAGGCAATGCAATAAGATCTCCACGGAGACCAGCAGAAACCTCCTACTAGAAAAGTTACACCTTTTAAGTGCATCAAGTCAGGTTTGCTCTTTTTCACTTGTGTTCAAAACTATTTCCAAAGTCCCTGGTTTGCTGCTGCTGTATTGACTCTTAATATTAGATCATGGCATTTCCCAAACACTGCAGTCTGTGTGTACTTGGCCTTGTCAGCTCTTCCCCTCTCTGTCTCCTGTCTCTCCTGCTGCTAACACAGTTTTACTCTGACAAAAACAATCATGGTTCCCTTCAAACCCGCTGACAGCTCTAATTAGTATGTCCGACTAATACCTACCGTCGTGTACTACATGGAAATACAGGTCTGAAACGCGCATAAATATTCAGGAGCTGCCACTTCACCAACATCCTGTGAACACACACAATCGTCTACATGTGAAACACGCAGGGACCGGTGTGTTCTGATGGCTGATTGACAGGCCGATGGATTCCCTCTGAACAGTGTTAAACTACAATTAGCACAATGGCACCGCCTCTGCGTACAGGCTTTTGTTAAAGGGGGGCTTTCATTTACATATGATCCTGATGTGAGAAATTAGGATGGGAGAAGCACACTGCTGTGGGGTATATAGGTCTTGAGTATCAAATTGTAAATCCCATGTGATTAGTCAATATTTGTTTGAGCTGACAGTAGTTCAGATGATTGAGTGGTTCTTGTAAAAGGAGAAGTTTGGTGGTTCCATCTGGCTTTTGTTGTGTCCTAGGGCAAGACACTTGCACTGTGTAAGGTGAGGTACACTTTGTCCCTTTAGGGAAATTTGTTCTCTGAATTTCACCCTTAATTCAATGTCACTAAGGCAACCTGTCAGAAAACTGGAGTAAACCAGACATGGACTGAACATGCAAAGTCAGCACAGAAAGGCCTGGGCAGCCTGGAAGATGAACCCGGAACCCTCTTGCTATAAGGTGTTAATGCACAACCACTGTGCCACCATGTGGATTAACCTCATTGTTTATTTGTGGTTGGATGGCCACCAGAGCTGTCATCCTGCCAGGGCTAATGTACAACAATGCTTTATTACCATTTAGATGGTATTTGGATTGTTGCCGATTTGGATAAGTCTATAGAACTCTCAGCAGAAGAAACATCAAATTTAAAGTACACTGAAGGCCCTTGGTTTTATTATTTGTACCACAAGCAAATACACAATCTTAGTGGTTATAAGTAAAACCCCCAAATAATTGCATGAGAAATGTTATTTACTGCATTAGACTGACCATGATGGCATGATGGTTTTATTTATTTAGTTTATTTATGAGACAGTGCACAATATACACTAACCTTAACAGGAGAGATGCATTGTGCCAGGCTGTAGCACTAGAGCTAATTTCCACCTGTAGCCCCTGGTGCATGTTTTTTAGGTTTTCTTTCGGTGTTGGTTGCTTATTTTGAATGTATAAACATAAAGTGTGCACTGTATTGCAGATATGAATAGTATGGTTAATATTCAAGAGCCAGTACTTTGTCCAGGTCCCATGTGAAGGGGCGCAGTATCGATCGGCTGCATGTGATACACCCCTCCCATTGTAAAGCACTTTAGTCGGCCGCGTGATTGACAGCTCCTTGTATTTCTTTAGAAGAGTGTGAACCAGTGAACCTGCTTAATAAAACATTAGAGAGGAGCTATAGGAGAGAGGAGGGGCGGAGCTACTGGGAGGAAGGGTCACTCCTCATCCTCCAAAGCACATCACAGGGGGTCCATGTGGCCTCATTAAAATCAAGCAGTTCACATGTAAGGACCAGAGGAGCGAGCTAGTCCCAGCTCAGAGCAGCTCACTCCCAGGGCAGAGGGGCTTTGAGGGGGCCGCTGGAGAGAACCAGGGCTGCAGCTAAAACAATGGACATTTAACACAGACAGAGCAGCCTGTCCACACTGCACTATAGGACTGCATTATCAGATTTCACCATAGGATGTGTTCAGGTGGAGCTTCAAAGGTGAGGGATCACACTGAAGCTGGACTCATAGTAGTTGATTTTTCCCTGGGAACAGTCAGATCCAGAGATAAAAGCAAAAGGATTGTTAGTGTCCTGATGATCCTTTAGAGCAGAAGTAGCTTAATTTTACAGCCATTTGCACATTGACAAGTAGTTTGAGGGTTTGATTATCACATCTGGGATTGCTTACTGTTGTTGTGTCCATGGGCAATGCATGTAACAGCTCTGTATTTAAGAAGTCAAGAAATGACCATGAAAATTGGCATCAGCAATCACAATATCAGTGTAAACTGACTACTACTAATCAAAACAAAGATACTATTCTACCACGATGACCAGTGGTAAACAAAAATATGAAAATGACTAGTATCCATGATATCGGTATTTTAAAAAAAGTATCAAAAATCGATATAAAAGTTAGATAAATTAAGCTTTTAGCACATTGAGATATGCATTGTTGTCACTATTGGCCAACCATTAAAGTCATTCAAACCTAATTTAGCTCACAATAATAATAATAATAATAATAATAATAATAATAATAATAATAATAATAATAATAATAATAATAATAATAATAATAATAATAATAATAATAATAATAATAATAATAATAATAATAATAATAATAATGTTTTTTTATTATTTTAATATTTGTTTAGCTAACAAGTACTTCACTTTCATTTAAAAAAAAACTTTTTTAGTACAAGTACAGACACAGAGGCAAAAAGTTACGTAAGTAAAGTAAAAAAGTAATCACATGAAAAAATTTACTTGGATAAAGGTATTTAAAGTACCCATTTAAAAATATATTTTGAGAGTAAAAAATATTTGACATTGATATTGATAGTGTTGTTAATTTGTTTTATTAAAAGTAGTGATAATACAGATTTTGGTCAGCAGTAGCAATACAAATCACTTCCTGAATTTTTCTTTGGAATTTTGTGAATTTACTTTTGTTTGCTGAAAGCCAAAACCTGAACTTAAAACTTTTAGTCATGATGTTACCACAAATATGATTTAAAAAACAAAAAACAAAAACCTTAAATCATATGAAACATACTTTACTTTTCAGTCCAGTTAAAAATGTATTGGTGTAGAAAGTACAAATTCCTGCTCTCAATTGTAGTGATGTAAAACTAAAAAGTACCCACTGTAAAAACTGGTCATATATTATGCTTAATTGTCTCTCATGAGCCTTTAGACATTTTAGAATGTTGTTACCTCTTCACAAACATACCCGGAGTTGTGTTTTGTTTCATTCACACATGTTTGTGTAATCTTTTATTTATTCTATCTACATTTCCAAAGCTATGCTCTGTTTCATCTTGTGATGTCATGAAGAGGCAGTTTTCAAGTTAAAAACTACCTTTTACCTTTAGTTCAGTAGAATTGGCAATTTGAGGGCTGAAATGATCCAAATGACTCTAGTGAAGGTGTATGGAGCACCGAGTGGAGCATGTCCTTTATTATCACATAACAAGGTGATGTTTGACAGAAGAACTCAGCCTAAAAATGTAGAGTTTGTGTGTTAAACAAGTGTGAATGAAACAAAACACAGTTCCAGGTATGATTTTTTATGAGGAAACAACAATTCTAACCGTTATAGATCAGAAAATAGTGTAATATGGGAGCTTTAAGTAAAGCACAGATATCTAAAAATTCAACATCAGTACAGTGCTTTACTTGTACTTCATTACCTTCCACCACTGCCAAATATAATTAATCCAGTGTACTCCATTGACTTACACGGTGGTCCGAGCCTTCTTCTTACATCTGACAATCCTTCTATTTCTACTCTGTTTACCACATCAACAATGGCCCTCCTTTCAACCCTTTCATTACCGAGAAACTCCACTCTGAGAAACGCCTCTAAACAGGGTAATTGGGACTTGGCAGGCTCTGTTTTTATTGCACTATTAATATTTCATGATAACTCCATAATTTACATGGTTGATTGTGTTGAGAGCGTGAGAGCGAAGGAGCTGTTAGACCCATTTTCTAAGCCATTGCGTTTGTTCAGCTGTCTCCCTCAATGTCGCCTGCATTTCATCTTTCCCAGCTTGTATTTACTCTGGTCTTTGGATGCCTTCCTAGTCCAGCATTAAAGCCTGTCAACGTGTGTGTGTGTGTGTGTGTGTGGTGCGACGGAGGGGGGTTTGCGTCACCGGTGCATCACGACTGCCTTTTTAATGGCTCTGCATCAAGTTGTGACAAGGCTACTTAAAAGCTAAGGCCCCGCAGAATGAAAGGCTAGGTAGCGTGATCGGTTATGAATAAATATGGATTTGTTTTGCCATTCCCTGTCACCGCCCGTGCTTATATATAGCAATGTCCCGTTAAAGGAAGGGGTCGTGACCTCTCAGACACGACGCCATGGTGCCAGCCAGCGTTTACCATGTGGAGGTATCATTAAAAAGAGACTGTCAATGCGGGAGCACTGTCGGACCGGGGCGCGTATGCCGGAGCAGGCGTAATGAGTGGGAGGCGCCAGCGGAGGGGGCTGCTTTGTTTACGGAGACAGTCTGAGGAGGCACATGTATGAGGGGTCAGAGGTCGCAGACAGTGACAGTGAAGTGAGGAGAGGGGAGGTATTCGCAGAGACTGTAAAGGTAAGGGAATGTAAGGAGGGTTGGAGCCATCATTGGATAGTCTGTTTTTCAATCATACAGGTGTTATTTTTTGGTTATAAAATGTAAAATATCTATTCAAATGCACATGCAGGCTCAAAAGCCACAACTGTATTTACAAATTAATCCTTGGCCTCACTTTATGATGTTAACAAGTGTGTTTTGCAAGTATATTTGACATGGCCATTTACTACTCAACTAGCAACTTCAATGCTGGTTGTATTTTAGCACCACTGTCAGAATCAGCTTGTGGTAGTTTGTATGTACATTGTATACACCAAGTTATCTCCAAGTTAAGTTTACTAGTGGGAAACAAAATTCACCTCAGCAAAACTCAAGCAAATCAATACACCTCAGCTCTATATTATCACAGTGGGGGTGGAAAGCTTGAATATGTGTGTTTGACGCTAATGCTGTTGACCACTCGGAATCAAGCTAGTCTGTCAAGTTTTACAGATTCTAAATCAATAATAATAGCTGTTTGCCATAGTCTGTTAAAATTGCAAATTATTAATAATCAAAAGACAGTGTTGACTACCAAAGACAAAATGAACTAATTTACAAGCTTAGATTTGGGGCGTCCTCTGGAGTTATAAGGTCTGACAGGTTCCACAGTCCAAACTCTGACCCTGCAGCCATCTGTTTGTGATCACAAACACAGGCTGGGATCAGACCAGTGCAGTGTGATGTCACATTGCACTTGACATTGCAGTGGCCACTGGAGGAACTGTACACAATGCTATTAAAACACCATGTGTGCAATTAAATAGAAAAAAAGTTTATTTAGTGCTTAGTTTCACTTTAAGTCACTCACATGACATCATCTACCTAACTGAATTATACCATAGCATTGCCTGGCATGTCCAGAATGATATTCTGTGCTTTTTAATACAGAGAAATTAGTCACAATTCCCTCCACCACAGCTAGAGCCCGGCTCAAATATAACCGTACAACCAGAGCTCATTGGTCACCCAACGCTCTGAAAATTTCATTTCTCTCAAATCAGATTAATAGAGTTTAATTCTCGGCTCACTGATTCTGAAATCCTCAGTGTTTTTCTGTCCCCTGTGATATTTTATGATATCTTATTTCCTCATAAACAGACTTTATTTTGCATACAGCCAGACAATACTTGTCCCTGATTGGCTAATCCCCCTGTCAATCACATCCATCTAAATTCTGTAAGATTAACCAGTGACCAGACTCACATCTTCCTAAAGCATTGCAGAAGTGTTTATTCTGGATCCAAGGCGAACCATGGCGTGGATGGTGGTGAGGAATTCTCCGTGACGTCACGTTTTCTCTGTCCATTCTTTCTCTGTCAAATCTCCTGGTGAGGCGAGGGTAATTACACTGCATCCTGTGGCACCTCAAAACCCTGACACAGGAGGCCAGGCGTGCCAGGCTCAAGCGAGGGGGGTAGAGGGGGGCGCCCACCAAACAAGCCCAAGTGACAGTGACAAGCGCACACATACTACACACACACATGCACTGTAGCACGCTCGCTGTAAGTGGCATCTGCCCCCAGAAAGCAGTCATGGCATCGGGCTAATTAAAGCCGGGATACACATAGGGCCCTAGCACTTCACTCACCTCCAGCCTCGCTTCCTTCCTGTCACTGCTTTTCCCCCCGCAGTTGAGCCAGACAACAAGATGGCCCCCAAATAGCTTCTCCTGCTCCCGTGACAAGTTCGCCCTCACTGGCAACAATGTTCACTCCTTACGTATTACCAATTGCCTTTTCCGCCGACAACAGCCAAAACAAAGGGGGGTGATGGGGGCTGACTCCAATCCAAGTGCTTATTTACTCATTACCCAATTATCACTTTACGACGAGGAGAAGAGAAACTTTTCCTGTGAGAACAACAAGTGCAGATCGCGCGGGGAGCTAGCGTACACACTTGCCCTGGTTTGATGGATATGACACTGGGAAGCAGGGAGGTGTGGGGTTTTATGCTAGGAGACAATCTGACATATTTTGCGGACTGTATAAGCCAATAGTGAAATACATTACCTGCAGCACTGAGTTTTTGTGATTTGTATTGTGAGTGGGCGCGTAGCAGAGAGGCTGACTTCTCCTATAAATACCTGTATATAACTCCACTACAGTGCGACTTCTGTTATGTCCAATGTGATTTAGGAGAATTGGGGGAGTCTTCTTCTCCACCGTGTCCGAAACAGCCACATGCCATATGCACTGTACATTAAACCGGGTTATATACTGAAATGTGTGTTCACAGATACAGTAAGGCCCTGTCAATGGCACAGAAGCTGTCACCATCGAGGGATAACTCGTACAAATTTCTTCCATATAAACTAAAAGGCTCCAGCTATTTCTATTCTCTCATATAAAATGTGCCCTTATAGGACTACACTTGCACGAATGGCTTGAATTTACTGTATTTTGCTTTCAGAGTTTCTTCCATATGTGTATGGAAAGTTCTCTGGTTTAAATTCTGGACTACTTGGAGCGTATCTGTCACATGTACAAAAGATACTAGATACTTTGGATAAGTATTCTCTTCAGGAACTCAGAAACCATAGATGCAAACACTGAGACATGGTCTCATGGTCTCTGTGACTGTGTTCATTTAAAAGCTTCTTGGAAGTATGTTTAGGTGACATCTGACTAGTTGGTCATTCCCATTAAGAAACAAACTGGCTATGGTATGAAATTGAATGGGTTCTGTCACAAGGAGAAGAAAATATTTTTCTACGATGACGACTATATGATGTTACTGCCCACTTTGTGAAGTCACAAAAAAAAGGTGGCATACACAACCTCGAAGGTTTAAGCTTCTTTTACCAAACTGTATACTTGTAACCTAATAAGTAGTTGAAATGGCAAAATCAAGCTTCCTGTTGTATATTGTAGAACAGTGCAAAATGGTTAAATGGTCTTAAGAAGATCATCTAAGGCACTCCTTTATTACAAGTATTACAACAAGAGGATTGTGACCTATACAGGTCTTTTTCAGGGCTCTAGTCTCAGTTTTTTTTTTTTGAGTTTTGAGTTTTGCAAATTTTTGTCATGATACTTCATATAATAACTGCACTTAAAATGCTTATTTTGAACATTTGTGCCTGTGGATTAAGTGTACAGTGTCAGTCTTTTACAGTAGTACTTAATTTGACTAGCTACTATTAAACAAAAGACCCAGTGCTGAGTAGTGAGTCTATCCAGTAATATTTACAACAGGTTTGGGTGTATTCTTTCTTTGTGCACACAGCAGACCTAGTTGCTTGTATGTATTATTCTCTTTGTGTTCTCAGACCAGTATTTCACACAGGTTTCCCTCCGCTCTTCCTCTTGCAGGCTAGTGTAGCGTGAGCTTTGATTTCCTCTGCTCTCCTCGGCTGCGTTTGAATCGAGGGCTGGGCCGCTGTTATGATAAGAGCCATGAAACAGATGGAGAGTGGGACCTCGCTGACCCACGCCCTCACACACCAGCTCTGCACCAAGATGGCTGACGTCCAGGTAGCACCACTCAGCCCTCCTCCAGCGCAGAGAGAGAAAGTCCGGGCCATTTTTTAGCATGTTTATTCATCTCGGCTTCCTCCTTCGCTTGGCTTATGTGGTTAGGTATCTTCCACACCTGAATTCAAGTGGGATTTATCATGAATAGTGTTAGTGAAGGGAGTGAGTGGGTAGATGCAGAGGCTAGAGTGAAACTGCCTGTTGACTATTTATGCAGGCTGGTTGAAATGTAAATGGCACGATACCGAAATGTCTAAACAAACTAAAATTGCGGCACATGATTCTGAACAATCTCAGCTTTTCCTTGTAAAAGTCCATAAAATTGTCAATACTTGGGAGAGCAAAGATTAATGATAATGATAAGACATAATACTGCACCATAAAATGGGAGTGAAGAGCAGGTGGACACATTCAGCAGATGTGTGCAGTCCCCTTGGGCATATAGTATGTAGGGCACATGCTATTTCTTCATTGACAGTAGGTGAAACAGTAATGTGGTCTTGACGCAATCAGTTTTGGTTCAAAAAAGTATTGAAAAGGTATTGAAAACCCATTTTATGCTTCAGGAATGCAAGATGAAATTATGTGTTTTTAGTTACAATGTACAGCCCTTAAGTCAATGAGAAAAGTGAATGACAAATTTCCATCCATAACCTTGTGGTGGACATTCACTGTTGAAGTCTGTATTGTGTACATTACCTGTCAAATGATAAATGTTTACATTTATATAGCTATTTTCTACTTTCAAGGCACTCAAAGTATTTTAGTTCAAGGAATCACTCACCCATTCACACACACACACACACACACACACACACACACACACGCACGCACGCACGCACGCACGCACGCACACACACACATTGATCCACAAGGGAAATAATTTGGACTCTCTCATCACAATATAATATAATAACAAAGAGTAAAAAATATAAATGGTAATAATAAATTCCAAATAAGTAGCAAAAAGATAGAAAGAGGCAGGTGTGAAATAAGATATAATTATATAAATGTGTACAAGTCAAAATAAAATGTAAAAATAAGTAATATAATATAAAATCTTGGCTACAGTGGTCCCTCGTTTATTGTGGAGGTTGCGTTCTACAAATAACCCGCAATAGGCGAAATCCATGAAGTAGTCAGCTTTATTTTTTACAATTATTATAAATGTTTAAAGGCACCACGCACTTTATGCACTTTTCTCAGACAGGCTCCATGATCTGAACTGAGGAGCTGAAACTGAGAGCACCAAAAAAATCTGTGAAACAGCAAAAGGTGAACCGTGTTATAGTGAGGGACGACTGTATATACAAGAGGTCATAGGACACTGAAGGTGAGGTGGGTTAAGTGTCTTGCCCAAGGACACAACAACAGTATCCCTGTCTGGCCACTCCCATGTTATATTTTCGCTTTGTATTAATGCTGGTAAGTAGCACATCCCTGAAAACGAGCAAAATAACAAATACATGACTGTTATTTTAAATAGTCAGGACATTATGTCGACTGCACTCATGAACATCTTTAGTTGACAGCGATGAGAACAATTCTCTCAACCCTCCATTCTGTGAGCAGCTAACCACTCTGCCAGTACAGCCTCTTATCCCAAAAAAATCAATCCCACAATGCACGCCCAATTCCTCTTCAAAAGTAAACAAATCTTCAGAAAGCACTCTCCCCACTTCCCTCTCTCCTCCATGTGACCCATTAGCCTCGATGAGATATGTCTCCTTGTGCACCATGTTAAATGAAATAATGTTAGCTCTTAGCGGTCTTAGCACCTGCGGAGAGGTGCTTATTACGTGCGCTCGCTCGATGCAGCTCTCAGCCTGGGCTCAGTGTAATTATTGACAGAATTCAGGTGTTGCTTCTAACACCACCCAGCCATCCATCTGTTTTCTACCAAGAATCTCCCTAATTGGAAAACTCAATATTTAACACAGTCTGCCCCAAAGTGCAGCAAAACAAGCTCAAGTAGCAATTACAATGTTTCCCATACAGAGTAAATGACGATACAGAGCAGTGGGAAAGGTAAACAGTGAGATTTTAGCAGTCAGGGCGGTTGTAAGGGATGATTGAAGTACGTACAGGCGGCTCTTTGGCACAAGCACAGCGGATCATGTATAATAAATGCGCAGTCTTCAGCTATGCACAAAGCCAGATGCTCCTCTCAGCGCCGGTAACATGTTGTGACGAAAAGCAAACAACAACAAACAAGTGTTCTCTGGTCCCGACTGCAGCCATTTTGGGTCAGGCTGAGATGATTGAGGTGTAATGTGGGAAGTCAAATTGTGGTAGTTTATTGAGGATCGAGTCCAATTTATTAGTAAAATGATGGAGAATTGACATGGCTTTTACTGTCACTGTAGGTGGATTATAAAAAGACATATCTGTAAGGCATCTGGAAATGTTTCATAATCATACTAATCATGTTCTAAAAACTACTCATTAAAGGTCCGATATTAAATTAAATTTAGCCATGTTGTTTCCTCTTCAAAACATACCTTAAGTTGTATTTGGTTTCAGTCACACATGTTTAAGAAATCCTGCATTATTAGTCTATGGTTAATGGTAAAAGGAATGGTAGGATTCAATTTTCAAAGGTGCACTATGTAACTTTTCTGGAGACCTGCTTATGTTAACTGAGATCTTATTGCTTTGCATGGGATTATTCACAATGTAGCTCAAAAATACTTGCGTGAGGTCCTCTCTCCACAGATCTGACATGTAAGTGACTGGTGGGGCCAACGGCTTGTTTCTCTATTTTCCGATACTGTGAAACATACCAGGCAAATCAATAACATCTTCTAGGAGATACTGTATTTTTTGCACTGCAACTTATACTCAGGTGCGACTTATATATTAATATTTCAAGCTGACAGTCCATAGACTAAATATATGAATTCTATATATGAATAAAAACAAAAACAAGAAAAACAAATCATTATCCTTTTTTCATTTTGGTTTTAGAGACAAATAATAAAGAAAAGAGTTGTTTTTTCATTTTCTTATTTTTGGTTCTATATTGAAAAATGAACTAATGAATGATGCACGGATTGTTCTCTATTCCATTGTTATTACTGTAACTTCTATAACTTTCCTTTCAAGATGAAATGTTGGTTCTTGGTCTCTGATTTTATAAAATAAATTTCCCCCAAAGTCCAGTGTAACTTATATATGTTTTTTCTTCTTCATTACGCATTTTTGGCTGGTGTGACTTATACTCCGGAACGACTTTGTACTGACTGCTCGAAACAAATAAATATGAATGAATGACATAGTCAGAAAAATACGGTAAGCTAGTTGCAGACATCAACCAGAAAAATTACACAGTGCCCCTTTATGAAAGCAATGTTCTCGTCAAAGCACCAAATATTCTCATATGATCCAAAAACATTCAGTCCTCCTGTATTGCACAAAAACATTGTTTCATTCACATGTTTTATTATTAGTTTGTCTACATCTCCACCTTATGATATCATGAAGCAGTAATTTTCAAGTTAACCGCTACCTTTTACGTTTTGTTTAGTAGAGTTGGGCAATTCCAGGGCTGAAATCATCCTTTGACACACCTGATTAAAAGTAATACTGCAATTCGCGCACATATCGTAATAACTTGCTATAACTTGTTTCTATAGCCTTTTCTATTGCATTCCCATAACCACAGTGTTGCAGAAGAACATTAAATGACCGCCCTAAACTAAATCTTTTGTTTACCGCTGCACACACGAGCTCTTGGATCAGATCTTTGGCTCTGTGACAGTTCTCTCTCTCAGGGCTCAACTGACAGATGCAACATATGGTCCCGCTCTGGTTCCACCCAGCACCGAGGCCACGAGGGGGCTACGCTAACCTGCCCGTACGCTAACTCCACACACAAAACATCACATCTCGGCTAACCGCTAACGGCTAACGGTCACTCGCAGCGGGCTTTCAAGCTGCCTCCGTCCTAATTACTATTCCTCGGCCCGAGCGTTGCCCCTCAGACGATGAAAGAGCAGTGTCAGCCTCTGATGGCACGACGGGGGAACACGGGGGGGATGAAGGCGAGGGTGAGGGGGGGTTGTGGGGGGGTAGGGACGAAGGCTCCGCTATCCCAGGACCGACCAACCACCCCTGGGTATCCATCACAGCAGCCATCACTCGGGAGAACCTGATAAATAAATCAACTTAGAGGACTGGTGAGGTCTCAAGGCCTATTCCTCCTTTTAAAAAAATATAAAAAATAAAAAAACTACTTTGACTCCTTCTCCATTCCTCTGGTCCCAGTAGGCGTGAGGACCAAAGACACCAACTCTATGATTCTTTTCAAAAATTAAATATATTCACTTATCTGAAAAGGCCCGGGCGCAAGATCCACTGTCTTTAACATCGAGGATAAAAGCGCAAAGGACTTTCTCATTGGCTTTCAATCGGCAGTCCTTTGAAAACTTAATGATTTGAAGGTCTTTTTAGAAGAACTTACTTTGGGACAACAATTTCTGAACTCGCTTCAGCTTTTATGTGGAGATGAGTGAAAAAGAGGTCCATGTGAAGCCATCAGGGAACTTCAAATTACCCCAACTTTAGAAAGAACATTGGTTATTAAGGTCTAATTGAGCACGACTGCCTCCGCTCCTCTACGCAAGTCCGTCTTTATTTTTAATCCGCTCCCTGAAGCTTTATTTGTGCGTTTATTTATTGATTACAGACAAAAGTAGACGATTTCTTGGCAGGAACTTTACAGACAGGGATATTAGCATGACATTTTGAAGACTTTGTGGACCAATCGCATCTTTACGAGATTGGAGAAGGAACGCACCTCTTTTTAACCATCTAAAAGTGTCTGATACGGGGTGAATTTTGCCTTTGAGGTTAGATCTGAGTTCACCGGAGCTTATTTGATACATGATTGATATGTGTTTTGCAAGTGTAAAGCTAAAATCAGAAGTTTTCACATGTGTGACTGATGATGGCAGAATTTTGAAGATGCGTAATCTCATATCAGTGTGGAGCAGTGTAAACCGTAAGATGTCAGAGTGTTTTTGACTGATTTAAAATGTGACGAGTGGCTTTTTGATGATAGTTTGGTGTCTGATATTTGATTGGTAACCCTAACCAAAGATGCTAGGGAAATAGAGGACAGATATGAACTGAAATTTTACCATATATCACACTTAATTTATTGTTTTTAAAGGCTATTTTATGGAAAAATGTCATTTTATTAGCTTCAAGCCATGTTTGAATGTTGTTATTTCCTCAAAAAAAAAAAAAAAAACATACCTGGTGTTTTGTTTTGTTTCATTCACGTTTGAGTAATTCTTTATTATTGGGCTGTCTGCCTGTCCAAAGCCAAAATGCTCTGTTCCACCTTGTGATGTCATGTAGTGGTAGTTTTCAAGTTAACAGCTCCCCTTTTACCTTTAGTTCAGTAGATTAGCAATTACAGGGCAGAAATTATCCTAATCTCTATGAGTTTAAAAACACTGTCAAGCACTTCCTGTGTTACCACATGACATCATAAGGTGGAACAGAGTTTTCTGTGTTAGAGGAGAACTAAAATATGCCTAAACTTGCAGGGTTTGTGTGTTAAACGTGTGTGAATGAAACTAAACACAACTCCAGGTATGTTTGTGATGAGGAAACAACATTAGAACAGAGAACAGAAAATAACGTAAGATAAGCACTTTAACATGTACCACCTGGATATCCATGAGTTTTCAGAGTGAAAACCTGACGATATTGTCATGACAATTAACAAAACTAGTTTTCAATGGTCAGAAAAATGCCTATAAGCAGGAAGTTGAAACCTATAAATAACCAGTTGATATATACAGAGTGCAAATAAAGTTCAGCCATACTCCTGTTCCTCTACATGAAACTTTGATGGAAAGAAGATTGATATGGGCATTAACCCACAGCACAAATTAGTAATGTATCTTGTTGTATCTTCCTGGCACAAGATAAACATTTAACAATCACTTTCTTGGCTTGTTTTAACAGTTTACTCACATCTCAAGCATTTTAAAATATGTCACAACCAAACACCCATATGAGACAAGAGCAGTTCTAAACCTGCCTGAGCGCTACAGTATTGGGAGTATTGGTGTATGAGTGTGCCTCAGTTCCACCTAATGGCTGTGTTTACCTTCTCCCTCTCTGTTCCCTCTTCGGGCCCTTTCAACGCTCCACATCTGACTCGCGGAAATCTTCACTCCATCTTCTTTTCCATGCTCCCTTATTCTGTTTGTTGTTTTCCACGAGTTTGCCAAGCGCTACATTGGCAGAGCCGGAGATGGTTGGTGTCTTTAGGCGCGCTGGCGTACGATCCGAAGGGGGTGACAGTGCCTTTTGTGCTTCACATGAGAAACACCCCTTGTGATTAAAATCTCTTTGTGATATTTCTATCAAAATTTCTATTAGGAGACAGACAGGAGAGGAGCAGGCGACGGTTACAGCAGACAAGACAAGAGCGCAGAGGAGAGAAGATGGAGGATGTATTTAAAATTTAAACTGAGCGGTGTTTGCCTGTTGTTTGTGGTGTGTTATGGTGCGTTTAGGAGCAGGATTCAGAGGCAGCGTTTGGGTATGTGGTGTTGGAGATGGGACTGTCGTTCTTACATGGGACGCAGGGGGTAGAGAGAGAGCGCCACATGTGCTGACAGAGGAGAGGTGGGCCCTGGCTACACTTCACCAATCTGTTATTATGTAGGGAACTACCACAACCACAAACTACTCTGACTTTTTAAATGTCAAATGTTATTATAGAAAGTAGAATATTCCTGTTTTTTGTATTTTATTTTATAATATATCAAACCTGCCTTTTACTGAAAGTGAAGTGATCGAAACCAATAATCAGAACGTTCAAAATACTTCACACTGATTGGTGGAACAGTCACAACAAAGAAACAAAATGTAACTTTAGTTAAATCCAGCTGAGAGAAAAGCAGGCAGCTTACCCTCTATAAACGCACTAAATACAAGCACTCCCCTCTGCATTTTTTATCAAAATAGTCTGTATTTCCATTAAAACAGGCCAAAGTATGTATGTTGGCATTGCCATGTTTGTTTTGGTTTATTTGGCTTCCGCTCATACGAGTGCTGCCCTGTGATTGGTCACCACTGGGGGTGTTGGATCACAACAGAATGCTTCAGCCAGGCTGATATTGTCTGATATCAAAGGCCAAGCAGGGTTGGGCCTGGTCAGTACTGGTCAGTCCACTGGGAATACCAGTGGGATGGACAGTGGCTCTGTGGTAAGAGCACTAACCCTCTCAGAATACTGTTGTGTCCTTGGAAAGACACTTAACCCACTGTGCTTCCACTGTGAAGTACATAGCATGAATGTGATGTATGTTCAGAACAGACATTGTCCCGATCAATTAATGAATAATAATACAGTTATTTATTTTTTGGGCACAACACTTACCTGCCTAGTGCCTGAACATAGGTAAATACATGAGTATGAGTGTCTATGTGTGATTTGTTGTAAAAAGATTATGTTCTTAAATTTGACTTTTTACTTGTACACCTTCTACATCCATTTCCTAGCATCTGCAAAACAGAACAAATATTGAAACGTTCAAAGAGAAACACTGACTCCAATTATGCTTTATTTTTAAAAAGTCACCATCAGACTCCAGTTGAGAGCAGAAGACCCATAGGCTCCTGTGTGCCCTCCTCCTCCTCTCGCTCATCTTAACAAAAGCTGATTTAACCCAAAGGTTAGTTTACAGCAGAGAGGTGGCCCCTGGCCCTGATCCAGCCCCCCATTATCACAGGGGCCCGGCCTAATGTGAGGAGCACCTCTCATTAATGTATTATTAACATGCTCTGCCCGCTCCACTGGGGATAGAGAGAGGACCTGGCCTGTACACCGGCTCACTCTCTCATCTTAGACCAATTAGCTTAATAGCATCTTTAGAGCAGTAAAGACAACAGGCTTTAATTGAAAGACCCCCTCCTCCTCCTCCTCTTCCTCTTCCTCCCTCTGCCCATAGAGACACAGAGGCACGTGTGTCACAGACAGACACTTAAGATGAGCACATTATTATGGTCCATTAAAGCACTGAACCTGATCTCCTAATTATGATTATGTCATATATGCAAATGAAGATTTAGGTGCTGGAGTTTAAAAACGTGTGAAGATTCAATCAATATCACATTTCAGTTATAACATACTATTTATTAGACTGATGTTTAAAATTTTCGAGCATTGCATATGTTGGGAAAAAAAACTTTGAATAAACAGAAACAGTCGACACATAAACCCTGCAATCCACCCTGAACCAAGATTAGTGTTTTAGTTCACAGCTGAGCTGTGTCTGTTGCAAATAAATACAATGGGTGTTATCTGCTATAATTTTTTACTCTTTTATAGCTCAGTTCTATTGATTACACACATTTTTTTGCAATGGAAAAGCAACAAAACATTGCAAATAAGTAGGGCAAATAAATACCTAATTACTCATAAGTTATCTTTAAATATATCTAATCTGGTAGCAGTATTTCTTTAAACTAGTTTCTAGTTTCTATCTATATTATTTCCTAACACTGGTCATTACACATACAAGTTTCCAGTTGATCAGCTACATTATATTATTTTATTTAGGGTTATAGATTTGATTCCTGCATCAAACAGGGCCTTTCTTTGTGGAGTTTGCATGTCCTGCATTTTTTCCTGTTCACTGATCTAGTTTATCCATCCATCCATCTTCTCCCGCTTAATCCGGCTGGGTCGCGGGGGCAGCGTGCTGCCCAATCCTCATAGCACCTGACCCCCCCTATGAACCCCTCTGCAGGTGGTGAGCCCACAGGAGGGTGGACAACATGGTCCTTGATGTTAGTTCATAGGTGCGGGCATGTTTTGGGTTGATGGGGGAAACCGGAGTACCCGGAGGAAACCCATCCAGACACGGGGAGGAACATGCAAACTCCACACAGAAAGGCCCGGGCGACCCGGGGATCGAACCCGCAACCTTCTTGCTGTGAGGCCTGAGTGTTGCCACTCAGCCACCGTGCCGCGTGATCTAGTTTATTATATATCAAAAAACAGAGGGAACTACATAGACCATGATCGACTAATAATAGCAGTAATTCTATGGCTGGAATTGTAATAACAGACAAAGTAGACTTGGATGAACATCATCATCTTGTCCATCATGAAAGGACAAGCATAAAACACGTAAAGCTGTTAGGGATGGGTCCAGGTCTCGTGCCATGAGACAAAGCTAACACAAGATAATGATGATATGATGACAACCAAGTATTGAAAAAAATCATTTTTTTTTTAAGTTAGGCCAAAATTGTGAACTGAACCACACAATTTATTTCTCATCCTGCGGGAGTTGTATCTCGTCCCACCCCTGCTAATTGTGCTTACAATGTCCCGACAGGCCCCATGTTAATACCCCAGTCATTCTTATCGATCTGAGTGCTGGTCACGTGACTCCACTGCGGTCATGTGACTCCTCCTCCTCTTCTTCTCCTCTCTGTCGCGCCTCTCTAATTGACTTCGTGTCTGTTCCTGCTCCAGAGCCTGCTCCACCTGCTCAGCCCATTCACAGAGTAACACCAAACTCTCCCGTGCTCTCACTCCATTAACACGGCACAGACCCGGGTTCAGCTCCCCGCCATTACAGCAGCAGATGCTAAAATCTCATTTTCAACTCAATTTAACCCGGTCCACCTCCAGGGAATGAGACGTCCTCGCCCCGCTTTAATTATATGAACCAACAATAATGTAAGAGAGGAGGCTGTAGAGGAGAGAGTGCAAAAGAAGTGCTGCTCGTTCCTATGTTACCACCAGAGATGAACTGGGTTTGTTAAATACTTAAGCATATGGAGTATGAATAGTGGGGGGGAAAATGCTGCAAATTCATACTCAAGTAAAAGTACAGTTACATGGGTACAGTTTACTCAATACAAGTACTGCTCCCAAAATTGTACTTTAGTTTAGAGTGCACATGAATATATTGATACTCATTACTATCAGTACTTTAGTTGTTTAAAACTGTAATCTGCACATTCTCTAAGCTCTGGCTAATCAGAGAAGTCAATGCAGCGCTGTCTGCTACTGAGTAACTTTTATGTTTTTAAAGTAATCAAGTACAATTACATGAATAGAATTTTAAATGTACAAGTAAACGTTTAAAAATCGATCCAAATCAGCACCCTAAAATGTACTCAATTACAGTAAGATGAGTGTAATTTTCTGGTCGGAGTTCTGCCATCTGCTGGTCTCCGTAGAGATCCTATTGCTTTGCCTGGAATGTTCCACAGTGTTGCATTAATCTTGCCTTTATTCAATTACAGGTATTTATATTACTCAAAAATACTTTGAAAAACATGGTTTCTTACTGTAAGCAGGCTTGCCTCTCCACAGACGTAACCTGTAATTTGGTAACCTCGTGTCGTCATGTGCTCGTCTCCATGGAGAAAGATAAGTTTAATGCCATACTGTGGAACATTCTAGGCAATAACACCTTCTTGGAGACAGAGCAAATGTAACTTTACACTCCTTTAACTTCTTATTTCTTTTTATAGAAAATGAATCTGAAATAAAACATTCTATTACAATATTTGAAGTTATTTCTCATTGTGATTTGGATAAAACAGAAGTAAGTTTAAAAGTATTTTCCAGTGGATCAAAGTAATACACCAAACCATGTAGGCTACAGTGCGTGTTATACTGACAAAACCTGTGGGTCGGACAAAAATATAGTTCAACATTTGCGCGAATCTGCTCTCTAGTGATTTCGGACAGTGTTTTTCATGTTTCAAACTCCGTGTTGGAAGACTTCTGAGGCTCCAGCGCTGTTTTTAACCTGGCCTTCATCCATTTGATCCAATTTCTGGAGCTAGGTGCACCAATTACAGTGAATAATTCAGCCGTCTTTATGCAGTTAGTTCAAGTGGCCTAGATATCAGCTTTTTTAATGAAGCTCCCTCTTATTTCTTATTCCCTGTGCTGAGAGGCCCATTACCTGCTCCACAGTGCCAGACGCCCGTCGCACTTCCACCCAACGTAAACTCCAATGAAATAAAGGGGGGGATGTCTGGGATTCATATTCTAGAGGTCTGGAACATCGTGGACCCTTTTTTTCGGGTCATGTAATGTCAGTTGTGTTGCTATTCTTCACAGACTTGCATTATAGATTTTTTGTCATTGTCATAGAAAAGAGCAATAAGTCAAGTGGCATTGTTTCGTATTGAGAAAAAATAGTGCCACATTTGTATTGGTGTCAGTGGCTCTCGGTCTTTAAGCACCAAGCTCGGGCTTCCAGAGTACCACCAAGTATAAATCAAATGTATAACAGAACTAATATTCCAGACCTAAGCAGACTACATCATTTCTGCAGTTCTGAACAGTTTGTCCAAATTGTCCAAAGGGAGGACAAAAAAGTAGATAGAATGAACTCTAAATTAGACAAACCCACATCCTGAACTACAGTTTAAAGAGCCCATATTACACTTTTTTCTGATCTGTTATAATGTTGTTTCCTGGACTTGTATTTTGTTTCATTCACACATTTAACGCACAAACCCATACAGTCCACTTCACTAGAATCATTTTGATGATTTCAAGCCTGGAACTGTCCATCTCTACTGAACTAAAGGTTAAAAGTAGCTGTTAACTTGAAAACTAAGATCATGGCATTGCAAGGTGGAACAAAGTGTTTTGAGTTTTGGAGATGCAGACAGACAGAGGATAGAGTTATGTAATGTGTGAAGGAAATAAAATAACAAAATGTTTATTTAAATGTGTATTGTGTAACTTTTCTGGTGGAGGTTCCTTTAAATGCTTTTCTCTATGGAGTGTTATTGTTTTCTCTGGAGTGTTTCACAGTATGGTATTAAACCCTCTTTGTTAACTTTCTTGAAATCTTCGTGGAGACCAAACCAGACCAAGTTACAGGTCAGATCTGTGGAGAGCAACCCTGTTCACGGTCAGAATGCCTGTTTTTCTAGGTATTTTTGAGCTATAAAACCACCTGTAATTTAATCAATGTAAAGCAGAGGTGTTTAATGTCATACTGTGGAATAATTTCCAGGCAGAGCAATGAAATATCCATAGAAACAAGAACGTGATGGACCCCGAACCTTTAAAATCCATTGAGCCCAGTGAGAAGATGTAGGGCATACACCAAACGCAATGTCAAAACGGCAAAACAAGTCTAAAACAAGCTATAGCAACCTCTCACACACACGAGTATACGAAACAAGATGTACTTTACTGAGAGCGCGCATTTACCGACACCAGAGTGCAGTAAACAGTGACTAAACTCTGCTAAGCTAGCTCACTTTCTCCCAGACAGGATCATTGTTCTTCTAACAGTGGTAAGTGTGGCGTTTATGCGATTCGTGAGGAGCTCTGTGCTATAGCTGCGAGCACCCCTCCAGCACACACACAGATCCTTAGCACCATTCGCCTGCACGCTCCTGTCTGCTCCTGTCTGCTCCTGTCGGCTCCTGCGATACCTTACCGGGCCATCTGTGCCTGTAAGTGCCGCAGATTCACCCCACTTTCTCAGCATTACCCCCAGCACCCCTATGATCTTAATGAAGCCACCAGCTTTTTACTGTCAATCAATTATGGAGGAGCTGAAGGAGCACTTTGCAGAGGTAGAGGAGTACAGAGGTGGCAGCAGCGAGTTCAGCGTTTACTAAAAGACACGCTACGTTCAATATAACACACAGTAATGGAGGAGGCTCAGAGAAGTAAAGTCACCTGTAATGATCTTTGGAATATACTGTAAATGCTATTAAATATGGTAGTTTTGTTGTTGATTATTGCTATGTTTTTGGTTGGAGTAACTTGAAACTTGAGATTTCTGTAGAATTAAGTAAAAATAAGTAATACACGTAAATCTGAGGTTATCTGAGGTTTTTCATTCTGAATAAAGAGAGGATTTTGCGAGATGTCTTTTGTGGTGGCGGTTCGAATCCCCCTCTCGACATCAACGTCATTTGTAGAGATTCTGTTGCTTTTCCTGGAAGGTTCAGCAGTGTTGCGTTAATCTTATCTTGCAATTATAGTAGCACTTAAAGGCGCATAGTGTAACTTTTCTGGAGGAGGGCTTGTCACCGGTTTGTTTTTATGGAAATGTCATTCCTCTGCCTGGATATTAAACAGCTCTACTTTAGATTTATTCAATTACAGGTGGTTTTATAGTGCAAAACTCAAAAGCTCAAAAAGACCTAGAAAAACAACATTCTGACTGGGAATGGGGTTGCTTCTCCATAGATCTGACCTGTAACTTGGTCTGGTTTGGTCTCCATGAAGGTAGAAAGGTTTGATGCCATACTGTGAAACATAATCCAGACAAACCAATAACTTTTCCATGCAGAAAGGCATTTGATGGACCCTCCACCAGAACAGTTACACAAAGCACCTTTAAGTATATAAATCTGAGGTAAAAAGTTTTTTTTTGTTCTGAATGAAGAGAGGTTTTTTGAGAGATGTCTTCTACATTTGAGAGACGAATGTTACAAATAAGTGGTTGAGATTGAAATATGCAAAAATTGGATGGTTTCTGAGGACATGGAAAGTAGGAAGAACAGTCTCACAAGGCAAAGAAATCGCCTTTCTGATGTGGGAATCAAACATGGAAACTTCATGCTATATGGCTAGAAAATAACCACTCTACCACCTCACAGACTAACCATGAAATACACTTTAAATACTTTCAGAATCTTTTTGCTGCAATGATTGTATTGGTTTGGTTTGTGAAGCTCCTCCATGTTTTTGAATTCCAGACAGTTTTACTATTCTTTGTTGATTCTGATTGGGATCTAGAGGGATGAGGAACAGCATGATTGGTCTAACACTTCAAACTCCGCCCCTGCAGGAAGGTGTAATCAAGACAGTAGTGTGTGATGTCACCAACTACTTGAAATTGCAGAGAACTTAAAAACTTAGGCATTTTCGACCGGAAAGATGCAAATGTCCCTAGTCTGCACTAAATGAGCACTAGACAAATACTATTAAAGCACCGTATAGACATTATAGTAGCACATAAATTGGTGTTTAGTTGCACTTTAAGGAGGTCACTATACTCTGACGTTGAAAATGACGATTGTCGAAATCTCAGACACTTTTTTACTCTAAACAGTGTGAAAAAGGCTTACATCTATACTGAGTACATGCTATTACACGTTTTCTGTCAATCATATTAAAAAAGTTAAAAATACACAAATCCAAAAACACATTCTGCATCTCGTTCCAGATCGGAGGCACGTGTCTGGGTGCCGCCTGCAGCACAAACAGCCCTGTGGTGTGGTCTCAGCCGCTTCCATGGCACCCTCATTTTCACCTCATTTGCGCCTATAGAGATGCATCTGACTACCATTAACAATAGGTCGTGGCCCCGCTCCGCACTCCACAGAGCCGACACCTCCTGCATCTGTCAAGCAAGCCACGGGGCCTGTTCTCCAGCAGCCCCCGCGCCCCCCGGCAGCCAAAACAGGTGCGTAATGCTGTGTTTTTACACCTAATCCAACAAAGAGTGACAGCGAGGTTTTACACCAGGAGATACAGTGGGTTGTCAGTGGATCCATCTTGGGCTATAGGGAGATTAGATTTGAACAATGGAATTAGTGTAGTTTGCTGTTTGAAGTAACCTATGGTGCGCCCGGGGATGGTGTAATGTTTTAGGAGGTAGTAGTTGTAGTGTAGTTGTTACTATCTTGGTTCTTCTTTCCAATATTACGCATTCTATATGACATAAAATTGACGCTGTTACCTCATCACATACCTGGAGCTGTGTTATTAGTCTGTCTACATCTCCAAAGCTCAAAATACTCCACCTTGTGATGTCATGAAGTGGTAGTTTTCAAGTGAACAGCTCCCTTTAGTTTAGTAGAGACTGGCAAGTCCAGGGCTGAAGTTATCCATATTCTAATGAAGGTGTGTGGAGTTTAAAAACACAGTGGAGCACTTCCTGTATTACCCCGGTGTGTTTTCAAGAGCACAGCCTAAATATGCAGGATTTGTGTTTTAAACATGTGTAACGTGGAAACATTATAACATATGGGATCTTTAAAGGACACAATTTACTTTTTCTTTTTTTTTTCTTTTAGCAATGTTATAACTTTTCCAAAAACATAGTTTGGAATTGTATTGATCCTCATTCAGGCTTTTTCAGTAATCCTCTTTACAAGCTTCTCTCCCTTAGTCTGAAACCACTGAATTTACACAAGATTGTGATGTCAATGGTAGAAATCCGCGTCTCTTATAGTTTTAAGTCCATAAATCATCTCCAGATTCTTTTTAAACATTTCTGCTGTCAAACTGTGTTCATTACAACTTACAGGCTGCCAGCTATGTTGCTAAAATAGCTAGCCTTTTCCCGTGATAATTCCCACTCAGCAGATGGCATGCTAATGCTGAATCCAGATGAGGGAGTGCAGGCTAATGCAACTTGTATATCCATCTTTGTATTCATTTAAGTCTTAAAACGTGAGATGCTAAAGCAAAGGTATAATCTTTAGAAGTACTACAAATAATGCTATATGTGTTTTTAAAGATCCTATATTACACACAATTCTTTTGAGCTGTAAGCTGAGTTAGAACATTGTTGTCTAATCAAAAACATACCTGGTGTTGTATCTTATTTCATTCAAACAAGTATTGAATATTTTTATTATTATTAGTCTGTCTCTGCAAAACTCAGAATGCTTTGTTCTATCTTATGATGTCATGAAGTGGTAGTTTTTATATTAACTTCCGTTTACCTGTAGTTTAGCACAGATTGTCAGTCCCAGGGCTGAAATTATCCAAATAATTCTAGTGAAGATGTAAGAAGTTTAAAAACACAGTGGAGCACTTACTGTATTACTTTTGGACATCACAAGGTGGAACGGAGTGTCTTCTGTTTGGAAGAAGAACTCAGAACTGGGTTTGTGAGTTAAACATGTGTGAATGAAACAAAACACAATTCAAGGTATGTTTGTGATGAGGAATATTATAACATAAGAAAATAGTGTGATACGGGCCCTTTACGCTATTGAATGCTTCATCTCTTTATAATATGCATCTCTACATAATACACACAAATTCTCCACAAATTGGCCCCGTTTAAAAAGCTATTCTATCACTTTCGCTTTACTCCTTAAGGCACATTTCACCTTTAGCTGATGCGTGTCCAGATTGTATGTTTATTCATCTCAAAGTAGCACAGATACAGTGTAGCTCCACCTTCAGGCCAGCTCCTCTCTTACCTACAAGTGTGTGAGCTCTGGCGCCGCAGGTTTAGCCATTTTTGGTCTACCTCCTCTCTCCTCCTGAGCTAACGTGAAACTCCTCCATCCACTGGCACTGACTCTGTTCTCAGGCTGCTTTTAGTCCGGGGTTAAGCAGCTGAGTGCCCGTTCTCCTCTGCACTGCTCCCCAAGGCGTTGCAGTGCTGTACAAGAGGAGGCCGGTCCCTTGGTTCCTTTAGCCCTCTTTATCCACGGACTTCCACAGCCGAGCGGGCCCTTAAAGCACTTTAGCTCTGCTTTATGCTATCATCATGGAGCCACTGGTGACATGTAGATGCTGCTACGCTCTCATGTATAATGTATGAGGTGCGTGGCGGGGGTATAAATTCGCTATCTCATTGTGGGCTACTTGGCCTTTGGAACCCAGCGCGCAAATAACACCGGATACCAGCCCTGTTTAGAGACGAGGGCCAGTGTCGATGAACAGGCTATAAAAGATCCGAGATGGCTGTTATGGACTTGGATAACTTTTGTCTTAGATCTAATGCCATCCAACTTGTGTACTGTAAGTTGTGTACTGTAAGAGTGTGTACAAATACTGTGTACAAGGCCTGTTTCAACCAAAAGTGTAAGTTTGGGTTAAGGCTTAATCACTGTGCTAATATGAGTCAAAGTAAGAACAACCTGCTTCGCTCCATGAAGATGTCTTGCTTTGGCTGGATTGTTCCGCAGTAGTTGCCAGACCAAGTTACAAGTCAGATCTATGGAAAAGCGAGCTAGCTTACTGTATGATTATGTTTTTGTTTCGATGCATTAAAACACGGTGGCACGGTGGCTGAGTGGCAACACTCAGGCCTCACAGCAAGAAGGTTGCGGGTTCGATCCCCGGGCCCTTCTGTGTGGAGTTTGCATGTTCCTCCCCGTGTCTGGATGGGTTTCCTCCGGGTGCTCCGGTTTCCCCCATCAACCTAAAACCTATGAACTAACATCAAGGACCATGGTGATGAGGTTCACCACCTGCAGAGGGGTTTATGGGGGGGGTCAGGTGCTATGAGTATTGGGCAGCAAGCTGCCCCTGCAACCCAGCTGGATTAAGCGGGAGAAGATGGATGGATGGATGGATGGATGCATTAAAACATATGAAATTGAAAGAATGCAAGGTAGATAAGTTAAACATTATACTGTGGAACATTCTTGGGAAAGCATTAACATCTCCATGGAGACAAACAGGTGTCGAACCCTGCACCAGAAAATTTACACAGTGCACCTTTAAGCCATCAGAAACATGTTTTCAATGGACTGGAACCACATACAACAGATTAGAGTCTAAAGAGCATTCGGTACTTAGTTGTTTAACAGTTTAAACACACGACAGGTACATTTTAAAAGAGAAATTCTCAGACCTTCACAGCCACACATACTGTATCTCTGTAAACTACTGACGTTACCATGTTGAACTACTTCACTTGGTCTGCAGGACTGTGAGAGTAGTCGGTGCAGACAGTCATTTGAGCCTCTGTCTGGACTGGGCTAGCTCTGCAAATGCACACAACTGTAAAAAAAAAGTATACAAATATTTTATAAAGATATTATTTAATGTACTAGTCATGCTTTATCCTATTTGTAACAGACTTGCCCAATTTTGTTTATAAAATGAAACTTTTGTGCAGTTTATACTAGCCTGTATCACCAGCTTTCGAGTGAACTTTATTTGCCAGAGAGGTTAGTGCAGGGGTCTCCAATTACATTTTCCAGAGGGCCAAAATATTTCCACATTGCAAAACCAGCGTCCACAAAAAATCTGCCAGAAGACAATGTTTTATTTGCCAAAACAGAATGGTAAAAAATCGATTAACAATTATAAATCCAACAACTACTCACTAAAAACTTTATTTATCAAAAGAATGTTTCTTTTTCAATTACTACTGCATTTGTTGGAAAATCTCAAATTGTGTAAAGTGGATTCATTCAATACCACAGCAGAACTACACTGTAAACATAACCAGTGAAAAACATATCTCTTTAGTGAAGTGAAGTGGCACCAGTGTGAAGAAGCTATATTTCTGAACTTTAGCTCGTAATGTGTGGTAGAAATCCTAAAACACTGTTCAAGGAGCACATCTGTCAGTCTGTTTTTATCCTGATTCCTAATATTATTCATGACATTTAGCCCGGTGTGAGAAATACTACAGTCGCACTAGATCCAAACCCAGATTTCTGAACCAGCAGGAGCAGCTCTGGTTCAGGCCGGGCTCAGAGTAGCTGGAGCGGGGAGTGGTGTTATGTACCTCAGCCTGAGAAGTGCTTTCCCCGGGAAAAACCAAGTGTGCGGAGGACGGACTGCTCAGATCAAGATATAACGACTTAAGACAGATTCGTACTTCTGTCCAGATGCTTTGCACCTCCTTGGTAACTGTGGCAGTCCTTGAGCACAGAGGACAGGAGCAAACCATCCGCATCTATATTCCACTGCATATTCACTTTCCCCACTGTTCAGAACTAGTCCACTGTGCACGGGTCTTGCTCGCGCCTGTCTGGAACCAGCACATGGAGGACGGAGCCTCTGGACCTATCTAACCAACGTGCTCCCCAGGCAGGTCCAGACCGAAGGGGCTGCATCAGTGACAATGTGACAATATGACTGCATAATTGAAATAAGAATCTTATAATGTAACAGCAGTACTCCATGACTCCATTCGGATGAACTGTAGTCCTCTTTTTAGGTAATATGGTCCTTGCTGACCTTTGTCTTCTGCGCTGTTTAGTACACCCAGAAAGTTGTAAGTAAATCTGGGATAGGTTGTTCTGTAGCCAGTCGTTTAAATCCAATGCCTTCCTGTATTTTTTTTTTTTTATATTTCACACACTCTGCTGGGAAACGCTGTCAAATTCTGCTGTTCTGTGAAATGTGAGGCTTAAGTCACATGATCAAACTAACACATTTTATTGGCTGAGTAAATATATTACTTTGTAAAATTGAATTAATTAAAAACCTAAAATGTGCATTTATTTCTTGTACAATGTGTATGTATTTATTTTAAAAGCGTTTTTAATACAAGACAAACAACTATAAATAGAATTCCCACTTGCTCCCACTACTACTACTATTCCCAGAACTACCACTACTACAAATATTACTGCTACTACTACTACTGCTACTACTATTGCAACTACTATTACTACTACTGCTACTTTGTGACCATGTTTTGTCAATTACACTTTCTCATAACGTTATAGGTCAATAATAATATTTAATACAGTTAATATTGTTGCAGAAATAACCCAGTTTAACATTTGTGTTTACCTTTTGGATATTTGATTGCAGTACAGTGTAATCAATAGGGAAAAGTGGCTCCTCATATGGTCGTATTAAATGTGAAAATCATGAGTAGTTTGATCTATTCAGGAGCCTGTATGTTGCCTCCAATTACCCATGCATTATTGGCACAACTTAACTTCCCCATAAACACACATACAACAAAATCCCACTCCCCGATCCAACCTAGCATCTGCCTCCCGGGTAAAACCTTGACAAAATGCTAATAAAAGGTGGTATTTCGATGCTTATTGGAGAACCAAACTCATCAAAAGCTCTTGTGTCCGGGGTTGTCCGAGGCCAGTCTGGAGACTCTTCACAGAGCGCTGGCCTTCTCTCCCGCGGGACCACACAAACTTCCCCTTTAATTAGTTGGACTGCGGATAATGGGAAAACATTAGTGTTGTTATGAAGGGGGCGGGGTTTGACTGACAAGGTCCTGCTCTTGACTTTAGCTGAATTAAGAGTGGAAGGGCGCTATATTGAAACGTCCATTTGCATATTTGCGGCTATATTAAAACGGATTAGGAGAAGCACAACAAACAGACGGCGGTAGGACAGAGTCCTTTAATATCTCAAATGACACCCGCCGAGTTAGCCCTTAGCGTGCCGCCTTAATTAGCTCCAAGTACAGCCCGAGTTTAGTCCCACCTTCAATATTTACCCTGCACTCCTCCACCACTTGTATCCGAGCAGTTTTCCGAGGTGAGCCGCCGTCCTGAAATCTGCTTCTCGTATGCAGGTGCAAAGCAATTAGCACGCTGGCATTTAGAGGACTTTTAATTAATATCCCGTCACAGATTAGTTGCCGTGGGAGATACCGAGGTGAGTTGCGGAGCGGTGGACAGGTGCGCTTCATCTGCTGCAAAGGTTCTCGCAGGGATCTTCTGTGCACACACTGAGGCTGGGGTTTGGAGAGCGGGTATCAGCAAACTCGGTCATGTGTTGTACAACTAGTATTTGCATGTTGCTCATTTTGATGTTAATTATACTTGTGTCAGTGTTGTGAAATTTGCAGTAAGTGAACATGCAATTAAGATACGTTTACTGGATTAAAGAGCCCATGTTACGTTATTTTTTGGTCTATGTCATGTTCCTTCATCAAAAACGTACCTGGAGTTGTGTTGTGTTTTGTTCACACATTCACACAAATTATCCATATTTTTGTTGAGAATCTTGGATCATTTCAGTCCTGGAATTGCTCATCTCTACTGAATAAAAAGTAAAAGGTAGCTGTTAACTTTATCATTACCACTTCATGACATCACAAGGTGGAACGGAGCATTTTGAGTTTTGGAGATGTAGACAGGCTAATAATAAAGAGTTACTCAAGCGTGTGAATGAAATAAACTACAGGTATGTTTCTGAGGAGGTAACAACATTAGTATAACATGATTTAAAGTTCATGAGTGTCAGGACCTTCAGATCTTCCATAAAACATATAACTTCAGTACTATTTTGATAGCGATACAGGATTCCATGAAACTTTACCTCATCCGACCTCTTGAGTTTTGTACTTCATTAGTGCTGTGCCTTAATTACATCCACCCTCTGTCTGTCTGCACTATCGACATGGATGCATCATTAAAAAGTCAGTTTTGTGATTAACCTGGGAGCCTCTGTCGCTCATTCATCCACACACGATCTGTATTGAATGACCCAAATGACTATTGACTTGTGTTTTCATTGCACAGATTAGACGAGCCATACTGCTTACTGACAAGAATGCTCAGATCTTATATTGGTTTCCAAATATCGGGTAATCTGATATTCTAATTGTGCCTATACTGTATATTGATATAAAAAATACTATTTACTGGTAGGAGTTGGCCAGGAACGTCTTAGAATTTTTTCACTTTTTAATTACAAAATTGTTTTGTAGTTCTTTGAGAGAAAATAACAAAACATAACACATTTGTATCATTTTGTCTTTTTTGTTTAAAGGAAATATATGCTGTTTTCTGCCTCTCCACTGATATCGGTTGATATCAGATAGAAACTGATGAATTTGGATCGATGCTTCCCTTGTTCTGACTCATATATTGGATAAGACTCAAATGATCAAACTGTGTCATTGCATGCCTAGTATACATACACTATAATTATCACCAGTCTCACCATTAGCATTAGCAAAACCATGATTTTGAACTCTAAATCAGACACTGTGGTGGTGGTGCGGGGGCTCCTGAAACATTTAACAGTGTGCCTAGGTGGTTAGGTGGTGGGGTGTCTATGGTTGCGACATGGTGATGTATTCAGGCCCTGGGGCACCTCGGGGCATGTCCTGTGAAACCTGCCCACAGAGTCTGCCTGATCTGTGCCCGGGAGGAGCCTCGGCGGCTTCTGTCACAGTTGACCTTTGACCTCTGCTGAAAAATACATGTTTCAAGTCGGATGTTTCAGGTCGGCCGCCCCCTGTGTGATTCAGAAAAACTGGAACAACAATCTTTGGTGTGTGAGCTAAGACAATGCTCATGCGTATAACCATGTATTCTTTTAGCACTACACAGATCAGAAAGTATTACTAGTACTGCACAACTTTCCTGACTCCTGTTGGTTTTGAACACCTCTCATATAAGCTCTCCCGAACTGTACCTTATGTGAGTGATGTATTAGTAGATGATGCTGTTGTGGATTTTTAAATCTGAGAAGAATAAAAACTGGAGAGAAGTTGTCTTCAATCAAAGAGTCTGGATTTATTAAAGCAATTGTGCACAATTACAGAGAAAATGAAAACAATACCTTCTGTCCCTCACGCAAGGTCCATGTCTCCCTAATCCGATCCACGGTAAAACAAAACCAGCTTCTTATACAGTTGACAAACGTCATAACATCAACATGAGGTAAAACATACTACAGTATATCTAAACAACCTCCAAACACAGACTACTTGTCTGGTTCAGCTGGGCATCGAGCAGATTACCCCCAAGTATTTCACTATTCTAAATGATGAGAATAAGCAAAGCAACAGCTTGTTTTAAAAACATTGGATAAAGGCAGAGCAGTGTCCTGCTCTGAGATGCCCCAGGAACAGCAGATTACACCATCACATGTAGCAGGAATATAGAAACACTTTAGCAGTTGTTAATTAACAGTATCTAAACCCATAAAATACATTCTTTATCTTAAGTAGATCCCAACAGAAAACAAAGTAAAAGTTTTCCACCACAATGTGTTTTCACAGTCATTTACATTTCTGTTAAAGTGAGTAATCATTAGATTTATAGAGCAAGTGCTTTACAGAGCATTATTCATTTGCTCCACACTTGGTGGTGCTAAGCTGCTATGAAAGCCACAGCTACCCTGGGGCAGACTGATGGAAGGTGACAACCAACACCAGTCACACACACATCATATTCATTTTAGGCAATGTTGGTGAAGTGTCTTGCCTAAGGACACGACAACACTTTTTGCCAGTGGCGCCCCACTGTGGCACTTGGAATTCCCAGTGATCTCCCATCCAAGTACTAACCAGGCCCAGCCCTGCTGAGCTTCTGAGATCTGATGGGATCAGGCTTTGACAAGAGCCAATGGTTTGTACCTGATTTCACCTGTATGAAAGTTAAAGTGACTTTGCCCTATTAAGATAAAACCTAAAAGCAAATATGTGCGGTCTGCATCTGTTTATATTATAGCTGTTTTCCATTAAACAGGAAGTGCGCTGTTACCATGCCAGCATTACCCTGTCTAAACTGAAGATTATTATCAACCAAAGTAGTTCTGTTGCAAATATGACTATTACACTACAAATGTAAAAATGTCTATTTCAAAAATGAAAAGATAAGGCCATTCAAATGTGGCACTGAGCATTGTACTGCAGTTAAAATCAATATTTCACCTTCAGTTCATGGCAGTTTGGCAATCCCAGTTAACAGACCATCATAACTATATACTGGGTCTGTTTTGGCAAATTCTTTGATAGAATTTTGAGCCGCTCTTCACTTAATTTGAAACTATGAGTGGTTAGAATATTATGATGAAACCCTATTATTTAACTCCCTTACACATGATCAGTTCTCATCGCCATTACACCTTCATATTTTAACTACATGTAATCAGATAGCGTCCCTCCTGAGTGGGGCCCACATCTCTAACCATCTACCTCTGATCTTCTGCTAAATGAGATTCTCCACATTAGCATCTGCAGCCGGCGTCTGCATATTCACGCTCACTGCTCTCTGATTGGGAACGCACCGAGCCACAACTAAACTGTGTGCTCAGGCATTAGCAAAGAGCGAAAAAAAGAAGAAGGGAAAAAAAACGTATTAGCAAAAATAAATGTTGTTGGGTTGTACGAGATTATGTGTGTATGGGGCAAATTGTCGGTAATGAGTCAGGAGACTGTGCTGGTTCACATACATTAAAACAGCCATCAGTAGGAAATTAGGGCCAAGATTAATCCTGTTAATGACACGCCGGGGCTCATGGGAAAAAAACGGGCCCAGATGTCGGGAGGGGGGGAGCGTCAACAGAGCGGATAGTGATACTGCTATCTCTCTCTCCGTCTGTCTCTCCTCTTCCTCTCTTGCTATTCTATTGCGTCCTCCCAATCTCTTCATCGCTCTATCTTCTTAAATTCTAAATCTCTGTCCTTTTCTTTCTCTAAACCCCAATTTTCACTCATCTTCCTTTCTCTTTCTCTCTCTTTCACAATCTCTACATCCCTCCATATTCTCTGATTCTTTCTTTCTCTCTCACACGCCAACACTTTCTGACTCCTCTTCCACTCTCTCCATCTTTCTGTCATCTATTCTTCTCTCAGTAAATTCCCCTTTTTCCTCTCTCATTACCCCATCCTTTTCTTGCAACCTCCCCCTTCTCTCTCTTTCTGTCACCTCTTTCCTTCTTTCTGTAAATACTCCTCCTCCAATCTTCTCCACTCTTCCCTCTTTCTCTCTTAACCACCCTTCTTTCTCTCTCTATCTCCCAAACTTCTATTTTTCTTTAAACCCTCTTCACCTTTTTCTCTTTCTATCTCCCTGCCCTCTCTCTTTCTCTTTCCACCCAATTCATCTCTCGCTCTCTCTCATTCTTTCTACCTCCCTCAACTTTTCCCTTTTCTCTCTCCACTTCCTCTCTTTTTTCCCACCTTTCTGCCCTCTCCCTCTCTCCACCTAGTCCAACTGTTTCTCTTATTCTGTCTCTCTTTGTTTCTAACCTCTCCCTCAATCTCCCCCATCCCCTCTTTCTCTCTCCAACCCCTTCCCTCATCTCTCTAACTCCCTGTTTCTCCCTCTCCTCTTTCTCTCTCTTTCCACTCCCTTTTTCTCCCCCCTCCACCCCTCGAAATGCGAGCGATTGGTTACAGAAGAGGAAGAAGAGAGGAGGGGAGGGCGTCTTGGGTTATGACTTAGCCGACTGCTAATGAGCGCAGATCTCAGCGATAAAAAAAGGAAGGGAGGATGGGGGGAGAAGAGAAAGTGAATAAATTAAAAAGAAAAGAGGAGCGTTCTGAAGGCGGCATAAGAAGCAGCAGCGGGAACTCCTATGTCCCCAATTAGGAAGCATGTCACCCCCTTCTGGGCCCATGTAATAAAGCCCTCACCGTGTATTCACAATCACATGGCTCCCACACTGTTAACATCCTAATATCTTGGGCGTGCATGATAACATAAATTAACATAGGCTTCGTGTTTGCCTCCAAATGAAAACCGCAGATCTGGTTTAGTGCATTAGAAAATAATAAGTCGTATTTACCCAAGCAGACGGCAATGGGACCTGATTTCGCATAGTCTGTGGGATAGAGTTGGCCTATACAAAGACGGTTACGAAGTGAATTTTAACATTGCGTTCCTGTTGTGTGAAGTCGAAACGTACCGTATTTAGATTAATTGCAGGCGTTTGGGATCAGTGTTAATCTCGTGTTTTTATTCCAAGCAGGTTTAGGCTAATATGAGAAGGAGAGGTGCCAAAAACGCTGAAGCCGTGCGAACCTTCAGGAACGTTCAATGAGTTGTTGATGGATTACAAAATAACATAGCCGTAATTTGAGTTTGATATTGTTTGGGAAGAGGAGGGAGTCTCAGTGGAGTTTTTTTTTTACTGATATATTTTTAAAGGGTCCGTATTAGGCGATTTTCTGATGTTCTAATGTTGTTTTCTCAGCACAAACAGACCTGGAGTTGTGTTTCGTTTCATTCACATGTTTAACACAAACCCTGCATATTTAGGCTGAGCTAGAAAATACTCAGCTGGATGATTTCAGCCCTGAAATTGCCGATCTCTACTGAACAAAAGGTAAAAGGAGCTGTTCACTTGAAAATTACCACTACATCACATCATCAGGTGGAACAGAGCATTTTGAGCTTTGGAGATGTAGCCAGACTAATAATAAAGAGTTATTTGCATAAACATATGCAAATGAAGTGCAAAATACACTAGCTAATACATTTATATCCAAACCATTGTCCATTTTATTGATAAAGATCAAAGCAATTCAGAACTAGATGTAGAAGAGAATAATGTGTGCTACATAAAAGCAATATTGAAAAGTGATCAAAATATGGCACAATCTTTACATCTTGTGGATATTTTAGTAAAATGGTAAATGGTCACATTTTGATATCCCTTTTCCACCTTTAACGCACTTTATATGAAGGAACCACTCACCCATTCACACACACATTCATACACCAGTGTACAGAGACTCGGGGTAACATGGGTTTAAGTATCTTGCCCATGGACACAATGGCAATATGTATCTGTGGGAGCTGGAACTGCACCACCAACTTGTGGGTTAGTGGATCTGACAGCTCTACCAATGATATTTGGACACACAAGGACACAATGACAGTACCGTATTTTTCGGACTATAAGTCGCACCAGCCAAAAAATGCACAATGAAGAAGAAAAAACCCAGTATAAGTCGCACTTTTTGGGGGAAATTTATTTTATAAAATCAGAGACCAAGAACCGACATTTCATCTTGAAAGGAAAGTTATAGTAATAAAAACAACCCAATAGAGAAGAATCCGTGTATCATTCGTTCATTCAGTTTTCAATATAGAACCAGAATAAGAAAACGAAAAAACAACTCTTTTCTTTATTATTTGTCTCTAAAACCAAAATGAAAAAACAGATAACGATTTGTTTTTTCATTTTTAATTCATATATACGATTCATATATATGGTCGATGGACTGTCACTGTGAAAAATGTAATATATAAGTCACACCTGAGTATAAGTCGCAGGAACCATCTAAACCCTGAAAAAAAGACTTATAGTCCGAAAAATACGGTATTTATCTTTGGGAGCGGGATTCGAACTGCCAACCTTCAGCTCAGTGAGAAAACACTACCAACTGAGGCACTGTCGCTGTTAAAAGTTATATGTCTGTTAAAGTTATGTTATTTGTCAGGATGCCAACTATACAGGTTGTGAACTTTGTGTTGCAAGACTAGAATTTCCCCAAATAAATGTTCTCTTTTCTTATCTTATCTCTTATCTTAGCTCTATAAATCTTTAATGTACATCTTCCTCCAATGCTATAGGCTACTGCTTATTCATACACTTGAAGTTCCATACTGAACAAATGACGCATCATTCTCACCAGTCACTCCCGTCTCTTCACTCTTATAAAACGTATTGTATAAGTTACATTTACCCAAGCTGCCGGCGGTCCTACTTCATTTTCTCCTATTGACTGTTTGGATAGACCACTCTTTTGATATGAATCTCCAAACTCTCTCGCCACCCGCTGTTCGGAAGACGCCGCCGCACCACCTTTCTGATTAATTACAGGTGGATGAAATCTATGCAAATCTCCCCCATTTTATTCCAATCCCGGTCGCTCAATAATAGACCATTGCGGGCTTCCCAAACACTACATCTTCCACTGACATTAAAATTCATGGTCACCTTGAAGAGACTGTCTGCGGCTCTCACTCCTGCATTTCAGAAACACAAACACTACTACTTCAATATCTCAGGCACACACACATTCCGAAAGCGCAATGAAATCTCCAGTCTGCTCGCCGCCAAATGGACATCTTTCATGTGTCTTCTAGCCGGGGACTGCATTGTTTTCAAAGTGTACTGAACCCAAAAGAGATGGGGTAAAGCCATTTTGTGTCGGGAATGAGCAGGAGATGGGATGAAGAAGAGAAAGATTACATTTTCCAACAGGGAAGAGGCTGAGGGAAGTGGGAGCTGGTGTAACGCTTGTATTACGGAGCCCGCTCATGCGATGCTGATGTGAACCTGATCAAGGCAGGTGGACATGGCGTTCAGAGCGTTTTAACGAAATTTTCAGGTAAACAAGTGGTGGTAAAATAGATTGTTTTCGAGTAAAGGTGCGCTGTGTAACTTTTCCGTCACCTGCCGGTCTCCGTGGTGATGTTTTTGCTTTGTCTGTTATGCTCCAGCGTATGGCGTCAATATAATCTATCAGGGTTTTATTTAGTGTAGAAAAATAGTTGTAATCCAGGAATTGTTGCAGTGAGTGGGGTTTCCTCTCCGCAGATCTGACCCGTAACTTTGCCTTCACTGCAGAATATTCCAGGTAAAAGGATGACATCTCCATGGAAACAAGAAGTAGTGGACCATCTACCAGAAAAAGTCAAACTAATTAATGAACTAATTAAATACTGATTGGTACGCACATGAAACTTTTATTACAAATACTTCTACTCCAAATACTGTACCACAACAAGTTATATCATATTAGACTGCGTTATTCATTCTGTCTTAAAAGGTGCTAGCTACATTATGGCTATGGCTTTTATGTCCAGCAAACTTCATTTACTGGTATTGGAAATGAAAATGAAAAATTTGGTGGATCGAATATTGGCTTCCAAATATCGGTTCCGCCAATATCCTGGTTGGACATAAGACTATTTACAGACCGTTCTTATTTACACAAAGTTGTTCTGTACTTAAGAGGTAAATAACAGCTACATAACACATTTGGATCAGTTTTGTCTTATTTTATTTTTGTTTTCAGTCGGCAGAGGTATTTCATTTCAGGAATCGGCAGACACTTAAAGCTGCAGTGTCAAAATCGATATCGGAACTGAAAAGGCTGGGCTGGTGCATTCCTAATTGACGCAAAAGTAAAGTGGACAAAAAACTCGTGGGCCCAGTCGTACTTAAAGCAGGATTTGAAGCGTTGCACTACGAACAACTTCACCACCTTAGACAACGTGATTTTGCAAGCAATACAGAAACAAATGGCTACTTTACTAAGATAAGTATGTGCATTTTTTCTGGTGAGGAGTTCACGACCTGCTGTTCTCTGGAGATATTATTGCTTCTTATGGAATTAAATGTATTTTATTGCTCAAAAATACACATGTAAAACTAATAATAATTGAAAAACATCCTTAAGGAACCAAGCAGGAAACAGAAAAATGACACAGTGAACCTTTAAACATGATACTTTCAGAACATGTGTAGATTTTAACAAGGCCCCATAGAGATTCAGGTACATTTTGCGGTTTATATTACCTAAAAACATCTGGATTTCTAATTGAATTCATTACAATTTTGATTTAATTCTAATGTCTGTTGCACTCCTGTCCCTCCCGCCAGACAAATGATCAAATTATACCTACGTTTTATAATTTTCCATCGCACATATCCCATTCATACTGAGCATCCCTGTCACCTAACCCCAAATCTCCTGAATCAAAACATCTGCGCGAGTCTTTCATGGAAGGAGAAAAGATTACATACATAGTCGATGGCTGAGGGGAGCAGGAGCCAGTGTAACGCGTGTATTACGGCACTCAGCGATGCATTATTGATGTGAATGTGATCAAGGCAGGTGGACAAGCCCAGGAGAGAGGGAGAAACAGAGAGAAAGAGACAGAAAGAGAGGGATTTTTAATGAAGAGGAGAGAAAATGGAGACAGCTGCTTGCTCGCCACCGCCACGCTACCTCTGCGCTTAAGTTGGCCCCCATTTAATTAACAAACAATCAGCAGACGCTCCTAATTGACCCCGGCGCGAAGAGTCAGAGTCGCGGCCGTGGCGACGCCGAAAAACTGGCAAGGTGTGGGTTTTTATGTAGTCTTTAGGGAGGGAATAATACCTGTGATACATGATACAAGTGCATAATTCAAACGCAATTACCTACCTTTATTTATTTATTTTTTTACTTTTTTCTGTTTTATAAGTAAAATTTTTTGAGAGCATGTACCTACTTCAAGTTTTAAATTTTTTATTTATTTTTTTTTTCATGTTATCCATATTATGATAACATGGTAGTACACAATTTTACTTTACTTTTTTTTTGCAAAGAAATAGTTTTGGAGAGCATGTGCTTCAAAGGAGGGCAAAAAAAGAACACATTGGTTAACTTGGGCATAGCAAATTTTATGTTCATTGTGGATGGTAGCTTTAACAAATGTAAAAAAAAAAAATTAATTGCGCATTAAATTACATCACGTATACTTGTAAATGTTGTTTTTTTGTGTGCAAAATTTCAGTTACTTCCATTTGCAATTGAATTTATGTCAAATTTAATATACCCCAATACAGCACAGGTAAACAGACATCCAATATGCAGCCAGGGCAATGTTTACTGCATAAAAATAAGACCTGCTAACAACAAGTTGGATTTTGCATCTGTATCTGACTGCCAATACAAAAATACATAAACATGGCGAATATAGGGAAATATACAAAATATACTGAGAATTATGCACATGTAGTCTTATTATTGTCCGTTACAACAGTGTGTCAAATCATACACAAAAATCACCCAAAATTCTAATCTGATATGGGCACGGAGCACAGCAAAATATATATATTTACATTTAGTCATTTATATAAAAACAGAAATGCACCAAGCTCTAAAACTATGCAAATAAATCAGTAAAATGTGATAAAATCCTGATTTATCAAACACCAAAACATTACAAATTGGCTTGCAAAATGTACCCAATACCAAAATATGTTAAAATTATTATTTAAAAAAGTAACTGATTTGTTGTACATAAAAAAAAGAACTTTAATTATGACAAATACTTAATTGCAGTTCAAATATTACTGTAAAATAACTGCATATCGATTCATAGATTCACACCATTCGTTTCACCGTGCAAACATCCGCTGCCGTTCTGTGTATTCCTGGATTACAAATGATCTTAAATGTGAGAAATAAAACTATCTGTCTTATATTCTAACTAACTCTCCACTTACGCTGCTTACAGACTTCAGTGCCATATTGGATCTCTCTGAAGCCTGCGTCGCTCGCTTAATTGCGTCGTTATTATTATTTAGAAGCTGCTGAATTCTGTCCACGTTTGAACGTCTGAACGCCGCCGCTGCTGCTGCCGCTGATGTGTGCTCGGAGGATCGGGCTTTCAAACGGGATCACATCAATTTGACTTTAAATTTTCATTAATTTGTGCGGCGCTCACGTGGGTCTGTCAGAGCACTGGCGCGTCTGCACGGGAGGTTTTTGGTCAAACACTGCCCCCTAGTGCAAGTGGGCGGGATGTCAAGGTTGAAGATGATTATCCAAATGATCTCCTTGAATAGATTTTAAACACACATTGAATTTATATAAGAGTTTAAATGTTAAATTAAAGCAACAAAACGTGATATTCTGCTTTAACAAATCTGAAATCATTCTCTTCACTATTTAAAGGGCCTATATTATGCTATATTTTCTGATCTATGTCATAATCTAGTTTCGTAATCATAAACATACTTGAATACCGCATATTTAGGCTTAATTCTTCTCTCAAAAAACAAAAAAACAAACAAAAAAAAAACACTGTTCTACCTTAAATTGAAAAATATTGAAAATACTGAAATACTGATTAATGAAAAATTTGCTGGATTGGATATTGGTTTCCAAATATCTGTTTAGCCAATATCATGGATAAATGTATAAATTGATGTATTACTGGTGATTTACTCGTGGTAGTTGGCCCAGAAAGTCTCATAATGTGTCTTTTGTTTATACAAAGTTGTACTGTAGTTAGCTAATCAATCATCTAATTGCAGCCTACGTTCTAAATATTTTCACTTGTTTACCAGTTTAGTTAGCCCTGGTTTAGTTCTGGGTTAGTACTCGTTTTGGATTAGACCTGGTTCAGACCTGGTGGGTATTCACAAAAACCTAATATAGCAGTTGTTGTTACTGTTGTTATTATTGAAACAGATGGTGCGTTGTACACATCTGGCCATGGCCCTCTGCAAAATCTTGCCCTCAGTTGCACTTTAGTTGCATACAGCCCTGATATATACTGAATGTAATGTAAAACAGAGTAAAAAATACCGATTATAAACCAAGACACAACACTATGCAACAGAGTAAAAAATATGCTACAAGAACTATTATGTACTATCTATGAATATGCATAGTACAGCATTTGGACAATGATAGATAACGTCTCTTCAGTGTGGTGATTCACAACCAAGTGACTATTCAAATGAAAGATAAATAAATCAATCAATCAATCAATAAATAAATATATAAATAATAAAAATACACTATTTCAATATAACATTATGGTAGTCCGTCAGAAACGTCCTAAAACTGTCAATTTTGTTGGTTCAAATATTATGCAAACATGAATGAACTGAAAAATTACCCACAAAAGTTCAGCAAATATAAATTTTTCCTTATATGAAAAGATTGTATTTAAACTGTATTTATTGTTATTATTTTTATAGACAATACTTAATGGTTATAATACAGATTTCTGACGCCACTCCAAGTGTGATATTATCCTTTCTTTCAGTGAATCTGGAAAAGTTTTCCTAACATATTCCATGGCATTTTGAACAATGTAATTATTCACAGTGATAAGTTTAGTAGTGCTTTTCACAACTTCTAGAAACTGGACTTTCACCGTCACGGTATTGCTAACAACAATAGCATGTGAGCAGCGCACCAGCCTTACTTCCTGGTTCGCAGACAATAAAACACTTTGCAGTTAGATGTACACAGTGGTGTCATTTTAACTTTATGAGCTGCTTTTAAAATATATGTGTATTGCAAGAGAAAAAATATATTATTACGAAAAAGTACAGTTATTACAAAAAGTACAGCCCCTTCAACCTTTGCACTGCCTATTAAAATAAGGATTACGAGATGAAATCCTCAATTAAAACGTGTCTCGGTAGCTCCAACAGACACAAAGGATTTCTCCATAGGGTACTAACCATTAGAGAGTTGTACCTAGATCTAAGTTTTGTTCCCTTTATGCTGTTGTTGATTTATGCATACGTCTAGACGCTGTGCGCAGCATTGTTTGTAAAGTGCTCCTCTCTTCTCTGGAGCCCCCCAGGTGAACGCCGCTCTGAGCAGGTGAACCCCCCCTTCCCCTCCTTCCTCAAGTCCCAACTCCTCCCGCCACCCCCCTCGCTGCCTGGGACCCCCTCTGTTCAGCGGGGGGCCACATCACACGGGCCCATAAGACGAGACGCAACGCACAGCAACACTTCTAATAACACAGTAGGTTTAAACAGACGAGACTGAGATAGATATTGTGGTTTTCTTTGATTTGTCTGGATAATGGTAAAAAAAACGGCCTTAACCGTATTTAAAATATTTATATACTGTTAAATATGGTGGTACTAATCTTTTTTTTTAATGTTTTTTGTCATCAGAGAGTCAGGAAGTAGGCTGTTAGCATGCTAGTTGCTGTTAGCAGTGGTGCGATGTTAAATTATGACCTCTGAACGGTGTGAAAAGCACTTATAAACTCACCATGGCTAACAATTTGGGATGCTCAGATTGCATTAGATACGTGAGGAATAACTTTGGACCACTGCAAGCCATTTAAGGTCTGTTTTTCAAATTTGTAAGCTGATAAAAGCTTGTAGAAATTGAACTACCATATTTTTTGAAACATGAAATCGAATATTTTGAGTAGCTGAGTATGTTGTGCAGTTCATATGCAAATCAGCCTGGTTGGGGTTTGATTCTCGCACCCCCCACAGTTTAATCATTCAACAAAACACTTATCTCACCTCTCCTGAAGTTTCTGAAACCATAGTAACACCTAATAACACATTAGTATCAATTAATGAGACGTAATTCACAATGAACAGATAGCTTGAGAAGGATTCAGGCTTAGTAACTTCTTAATTAATACTCCTAACCCCTTAAGTAAGTAGTTGCAAACCCTGAGATGCTACAACTAAATAACTGATTTTTTGTTTTGTATATGCAGTAGCTAATGTACAAGTGGAGAGTGAAAGTTTGCAATTTAATATTCACTATAGCAGGCCCACTTCATTGCAATGCTTCAACAGGCTTATATTTCTAACTGACATCTGAAACGAATGCCAAAGTAAGAAGTCTGGAATCGCATCCCTGGTTTGTGTATCACCTTATATTATTACCATATAGTCCAGGCACAAAGCACAAACTGTACGCCTCTCATTGATTTAACCGTGCTCCGCTGTTAGGACGGCTAAGGTTAATGGTATACTTATGGATGTAGTGAGTGTCTCCATCACTGGGATTTGGTCTCTAACCGAAATAGGCAATCCCTTCGTCAGGCCGGATTAGGGACCATGTCAGCAGAGAGATGGCCATACATGCAACCTTTTTTATTTTTAAGGATTCGCCCATTTTTTAGCGACCGCCGCGTTGGGAAATGATAGCGGGATTATATAGACGATGCTTCAACATTGTCAGTGTTTTGAATTTGAATCAGATGCTAATTTTGGGGGGGATGCAACGGGTCACGCTTCCGTCGAGGAGGGATACACGCGGTAATATGTCCAAGCTGTTACACCTGCCACGGCGGATTTGCGAGGTGGAGTGATTCGGAATCGTCGAAATTGCTCTACGACAGCGAGAATGGTAAAATGTTATGCGTGGGCTCATTTCTGGAATGGGTTTTTGAAAAAAGACAAATCCCCAGTACTTCCTGTTTGGGTGATAAACAAGGACAAAAGAGCGAGGGCTCCTCTAAGCATCGCTGTTTAGATTTGATCAGGTCTGAAGCCAGTACACCAAGGTAAATCTGAGCTGAAGTCTGTAATACCTGCACAGAGCCAAGGGTACCATTGCATCTCCGAAAGACTTGTCATTACATCGCAGGCTGGCAAAAATAAACATTTGGATACGGTGAAGCCAGAAATTGATTGTGGCTTTCGGGAGGGTAACATGGTAGCCCGTGTAGCTTTGCCTGGGGCTGCAGCTTACCAGTGCTTTTATACATAGTTTATTCCTACCTGTTCTTTCTCCGCATCTTGGACTTGTTTGAGAGTATCTGGCTCAATTCCCCAGTCTGTGCAATGTGTTTGAATCCACAAGGTTGTGAATAAAACAAACCTGCTCTCCTGCTCGACTTAGTGTATAATTCAGGACCTCGCCAATGGACATGAATTGACAAAGTCCGAGCCGAGCTATATCCAGCGCCCTCACCTGCTGGAAATAGCCATGGAGCCCGTATGGTGCGATCACGAAATGAGGTGGGAGGAATCGGTAGACGGTTCATATGTGCAGAAAATGGCACATTATATTTCGGGGAGGGAGTGCCCACGCTGCTACTGCTCAGACTCTCCCCCCAGAAGAGACGGTGGTTGCGGGGATAGGCTGGACACCGGACCAGGGTCTAACACAAAGCCACAGCCACCAGCCAGGTCTCAGGGAAGCAGTAATCTTGAATATTTCATGGATCCTCCGAGCTCAAAAAGACTACAAAACTGGGCTGGCTCATTTGGAGATGTGCGCGCGGTGAAGGTCAAGACCCCCAACCACGGGGAGAGACGAAAGTCCAAACATGATCCATGTCTCAGGCTAAATAACAGGCCATAACTTAGGCATAGTGGTGGTGAACTTAGAGCATGTTTACACTGAAAGTTTATTATAGTGAAGATATACAGTATTTACGCAGCAAGGTTAATGGAGCCAAAGGTGCAGAGGACTGTGAAATGTGGCTACTGTGCCTACAGGTGGTGGTATGGCAGTAGAATTTGAACAAAAACACAAAACAAGAAAAACAGCAAATGTATTGTTTCAACAAAATAGTTCACCCTCCAATACTGCTGTGATTTCCCAATTTGAGTCAGGACTGAATTTTGAGTGCCTTGATTTTTGATGTGTGAATGAAACACAACTCCAGGTATGTTTTTGATGGCTAACATGGCTTAAAGCTCACATGAGTCAATTATGCTTAATACAGGACCTTTAATTTGCATCAAAACACAATCTGCACAGAGGCTTCTGGGCAAGCACACAATCATTGGTCACTTACTGCATAAATGGATGTTGATGCATCTAATATGCCATCAATTTCTTTTACTTTTTAAACATTTATATTTGCATTACTTTTGAGGACAGTGTTTCCTGCAGAAAATTGGGTGTGCGACGACCGTAGTTTTGCGAGGATTCATGTGGTTCAGAGGGTCGTAGTTAAGGCGGGGGGCAATTGTTGTCAAGGCGGCCATCTTAACTATAAAGCGCTGCGGGAAACACTTAAATGTGAAAACACAACATTTAATTGGTAATAAACCTGAGCAAACAGATCAGTATTCATAGAGAACCATCAAGGCCAACTCACAAAGTTGGCCTTTAATTTTTTGGTGACTGGACAAGAATGATATTTAAATATATCTTTTATTATTAACATTATGAAATTTTCTTTGAGGGGTGCACCAATCCAACTTTTTTAGTTACGATTCTGATATGGTTACTTTGACTTAATCTGCCGATACCCAATGTTACCCAGTACAAGTGTAAGGGTGGAAAATGGCATTTATTTCATTTGAAGTCATTATACAAGAGATCTATTTGTGTTATGAAACTGCTGTGTGTTACATCACTTCACAACTGAACAGCTTTGTATGAATAAAAGTTCAAACATAAAGAGACATTCTTGGCCAAAATCAGTCCATAAATAGTTTTATTACATTAAAGGCCAGGGTATCGGCTTAATCAATAACATGAACCCAATACCCGATCCAGCTAATTTTTCAATATCAATACCAATATTCAATACCAGTAATGGTATTGGTGCATCTCTACTTTCTTTGCAAACTCATTAACGCTACAAGGGACTGATCACATTGTTGAGGCATTAGGAAAATAGTGTTGAGGAATGAGGAAAAATAGTGAAAATATCAGGCTAACAAACTAGCATGATCGACGCAAATACAGAAACTGACTCAAATTTCCACCATTCCACCATCACTATTAATGATGCATTTGAGTCAGTTTGCGCACTTTATTTCAAGGACCCATTTACCCTCGATTAAGGATTAGAGTTACGTTTGAACTGCCAAATTTATTTTATGACTATATATGGTTTCAACCACTTAAACAATGAACAGGCCATACCTATTTCCAAAAAAATAATTCCTCTCTTTACTTTTCTGCAAGTTGACCCTGCAACTGACTGTGACTCTTGTGTCTTAATACACACACACATTTCCATTAAGGCATCCATAACTGAACAAACGTGCAAAAGCTTTATGCAAAACGCTTGTGTGCACCAACTGAAACGTATTTACACCGCGGATACAAATTTGCCAAGGGCCCAGCTCCACTCGAAGGCCCCGCGCTTGACTCCTCCGCCTTAGAAGATCAACAACACGGATTACTTTCAAACAGCGCCACAACGGAGACCCTTTCTCTCTGGAGCGGTTCATTAGACTGATGTAGTTCCTTCTATCATAAATGCACAACGCTTATTTTCTTATAGCATTCCGTGGCGAGGTGAGCATAATATTCTCTTAACAACAGAAAAGCGAAAAGCACGGTTTATACCCCGTGGACTCTAAAAAGCCAGACATTTAGCTTGCGTATGACTGTTTGTAGAGGGGTACCCAAACTCCTATCAACAACAGCGAGAACTCAAGAGGCGTTTTGACAAAAGGGACTCCGGCACCTTTTTCCTAGCTATTCCCTCCCTAATCAATATCAAACGGGAACTACGCAGGATAGGCCCGTTCGGTTGGGGGGAGAGATGGTTCTTCTTACCTGTCGTCATCTGCTTTAGCTCCTAATGAGTGCTCCTCTACACCGGGTCACATCACATTTGTTTTATACTCGTCCCTTTGAACAGCGCGGAGATATTGAGCAGTCTTTGATCACGCCATCCGTCTGAATTTGAAATCAGATCGGAGCCCCCCTCTCAGACGCCCCCTCGTCTCCGCAGCGAGGTCGACGCTGCATTTACAGTCGCGTTTTTTATTTGTTTATACAGGAGGGATGAGAAAATCGCTGGAGAAGTAAGGAAGTGGTAATGGAAAAAGGGTATGTGGATGGACTTGGATGTAGTGAAATAAGGAATAAGGTCGTAATAAGTGCAATTTTAAAGGTCTTATGTTACGCAAATGGCAAAAAACATACCTAGAGATGTGTTTTGTTTCATTCACGCGCATGAGTAATCATTTATTAGTCTCTCTTCCACCTTGTAATGTCATGAAGTGGTCATTTTCAAAGTTAACAGCTACATTTTACGTTTAATTCAGTAGAGATTGGCAACTCCAGGGCTGAAATTACCCAAATGATTCTTTTTGGTGCACTTTTTGGATGCAAAGATACTAGAATCACTTGCTGCGGTTACATACGCACCAAAATCCACCATTACCATCTAAATTTTACTACCATTATCAGATTTTTGGAGCTAATATATGATTAAAATGGCATGCAAACAGCTAAATCTAATTATTTCTTTCTGATTATGGGCCCTGCAATTACTTGCATCAAACTGTAGCATTTGCATTTCCACTAAGTAATTTTAAATGTCTAGAAATCAGATAATTTGGTGATCTCGTATTCGCAGCCACTGATACATTAGAACATAAATAGAAAACAAGTTTTATATTTAATGAACCATATATCGTATTTGCAACAATCTAGACAACTTGAGATCCTGTGAAACCCTGATTTTGCACACTGCATTATTCAGATTTGCAGTAATTTTACAGTCCTGTTGATTTCTATTGATCCTCAATTCATGCACAAATTATTGTTATCATATGTCACTGTAATACATTCTGCCTTGAGCTCTCATAATCACTCAAAGAAGAAATTTAAATAACCCAAGGACTAATCTTATTTGGAAGACTTGGAGACATAATCCAGATGCTGCATGTTGTATGAGAATGTAACTTTTGCCGCTTGTTGCAAAGTAAGAAAGAGGTCATGGGGACAGAGACTTTATTAATGTTTGAATGTTCCAAAGCCGTAATAAAAGAATAAAAGAGAAAACATTGCCACAAGATGCAATGCCTGGTTTTTATGTTGTGTTTTTTGAAGGCAGCCAGTCTTCTATAATGATGACCCTTGGCGTGCTGTGGCACCTGGGACCTCCCCTATAGCGCCTGACGAAAATTAACCCATTCAATATTTCAAACAGAATTCGGCCTGGCCCTTGATCACAGTGGACCCCCTCCCTCCACCCATCACTACCAAGACCCGTACCCCCCTTCGCCTCCTCTCTCCACCCCGCTCACGCTGTACCGTCCTGGGGAGAGAACGGCAGCCCTCTCCCCTGGCGATGGTGACAAGACGGTGGGACGCGAGGGTCTGCATGTACCGCGGCTGTTATTCCCTGTTAAAAGATTTAAATCGCTGGGGTATATGATGGGCCCTTTTGATGTTTGATAAGCACGGAGCGAGGGAACAAGGGGAGGACAGAGGAGAGGTGGGGTGAGGAGGTAGAGGAGGCTTGTTACTAGAAGGCAATCTCCATCTTGGTGCGAGGAGAGGAGGGGTGGGGATGTGTCAAAATGCGTCCGCAAAGCCAACAAAGACCAGATAAAAGGCAGAGGTTGAGGCTGAGGGCAGGGCCTGCTGTGAGCCTGGAAACACTGCCAGAGCCAAGTTACACCACTTGGAGAAGTTCAACGTGGATAATGGTCAGTCTGACAGACAGTTACCGGGGGAGGACAGGCAGGAGGAGAAGAAGGATGGAGAATTTAAATGAAGTAACCTGTGCCAGCAGTAATTAAAAGCAAAGAGTTAATTGTCTTATTTAAAAGGGGGTATAATTTCAAATGTAGAGTTAATAATGTGTATTATAGTTCTGTACCATGCTGAACTTTTACAAAATAATTCAACCCTATTTTAATGCACAGTGGTCCCTCGTGTATCGCGAGGGTTATGTTCCAAAAATAACCCGTGATAGGCGAAATCCGTGAAGTAGTCAGCTTTATTTTTTACAATTAATATATATGTTTTAAGGCTGTAAAACCCCTCTGCGATCTGAGTGGGGAGCGGGGAGGGGGATCACTCAGCGCAAATTGGCCCGCGATTTAAGCTGAGGAACAAAAACAAAGTTATGGGTCGAAAAACATAGTTATGGTAGTTGTTGGTGCTGTTTTTTATTCTTATAAACAGTCATGCTACCTTCAGTTACACAGAAAACAATGTGTGGGTTCTCCCTTAGCCAATCAGAACGCAGAATACAATGTGCGTTCATACACTGTGAAAAATAAAAGCATGCAAAATTGCACACAAAAAATCCGCGAAACAGCGAAGCCATGAAAGGTGAACTGCGATATAGTGAGGGACGATTGTAACCCCATTTACAACGTCTGAAATGTCATTATGATTGGATGGGGTACTGCACTATATCATAGTATTAATAATAATATACTAATGCATTAGTCTTATTTAACACTTTTCCAGATGTTCAAGTCACAGTGGTGATAAACTACTATTGTGGCCACAGCTGACCTGGGGCAGACTAACGGAAGCCCCATAGGCACCTCGACCATCAACACTCTCACACCACATTCATACTAGGCTATGTGTGAGAAGTGTCTTGCCTAAGGACATAACAATATATTTTTTTTTCTACTGGCGCCTCACTGTGGTACCTGATATTTCCAGCTGCCTCTTATCTAAGTACTAACCAGGCCCAGGAGGTCTTCAATAAATGAATATAACCTTTAAACATTTTTTGACTGAAGGAATTTTACTGAACATGTATAATAATTTCACAGCATCTATTTTTAACAGAACACGTCTAGGCAAGCGCATGGAGTAAATTATTTCCTTTTTCTTCCAATACTTTTTCTGGGAATTTCTTTGAATGTCATAAGCAGCAAAAGTCATGAAGTATTTCACCTTGATTAGACTATAGACACTTTTAGTCAGTTAGTCCCATAGAGACATTTGTCCACTGCATTTGACCCATCCTTCAACCCGTGTCTCTCAGTGTGCCTGTCGACAACAAGGCACAGTTTATAGATCTCAAGCCGGGGTCAAGCTCAAGACCTGGAGCTGTGGTTCTTTCCAGTTGTCCAAAAAGGAAATATTGATCCAAAAAACATCACATGCACTATCTACTAGGTATGTACTCAGAAAAGGTTTTCACTTTCAATCATTTTCACTTTTTGGCCTTTTGTCTCACCACTGGTTGCAGACATCGGTCACTTAAGGTTCGGTGAGTTCATACACTGAAAAAACTTCAAATTTGTGAAAAGTTTGATCTTTGATGTGTAATGCATTGAACTATATATATCTCAGAGAAGCAAAACCTGGAGCAGGGCTTTGATTGGCCGCTCTAAAGCCTGATTAGCCCATTGTTTTGTTTATGTGCGCTCCTCTGCCTTTCATGCTACAGCGACTGGGAGCCAGATGGAAGACGCTCTCTGCAAAGGGAATACTAAAGATCTGAAAGCGTTTTAGGAACAATTAAAATCTTTGATGGTTTAATCTGTTCACATCAAAAGCAACAATCCCTCTGTTTGATTTTCTTCTGATGACACTGTAGAAAATGGATCCCGCCAACTGTTGTAAACACTGTGCGGAGCGTAGCCTACAGACACAATCAAGCCAACGCGATGTAATTAATTGAGAATGGAAATGAGCGCATAAACAGTCAGCCCTGGTATTAAAGATGCACAAGTGTAGGCAGAAGTCTGATGGAAGAAGACTCAAAACCTTGGAAAGTGTTTCTCAAACTTTTTACACCAATTTACAACCTAAATTTGGCTTTTGGAGCACCACCAGGCCTAAACCCAGAATTTATCACGATGAAATTAGGGTTAAGCGTGTCTAAAATAACAGTAAACAATAGTTCTAAATACTGATTAAGCCAAAGGAGGAAAAAAGCTTAAATAGATTTGTCTTTAAAGAGCCCATATTTTCTGATCTTTTATAATGTTTCTGCATCAAAAACATACCTGGAGTTGTGCTTTGTTTCATTCACACGTGTTTAACAAATAAACATTGATAGTTTTTGTTCTCTCTGTTCTCTCAAACAGAAAACCCTCCGTTCCACCTTGTGATGTCATATGGTAGTACAGTGCTCCACTATGATTTTAAACTCCATACACCTTCACTAGAATCATTAGGATATGGATGCTAAACTAAAGGTAAGAGGAGCTGTTCACTTGAAAACTACCACTTCATGACATCACAAGGTGGAATAGAGCATTTTGAGCTTTGGAGATACAGACTAATAATAAAGGGTTACTTAATGTATGAGTGAAATAAAACACAACACCGGGTGTGAATCCGTGTATCATTCGTTCATTCATTTTTCAATATAAAACCAAAAATAAGAAAATGAAAAAACAAGTTTTTTTTCCATTATTTGTCTCCAAAATCTAAATGAAAAAACAGATGATTTGTTTTTTCTATTTATCGATTTTATGTTTAAATGAAAAATGGAAAAAATGGATAACGTCCGTTGCGTTTTTGGTGAGATAACAAGCATTAAAACATAGTTTAAAGCTCACAAGAATAAATTTTGCATAATATAGACTCTTTAAATAAAACAGTCATAATGCAGAGCGTCTTGTGTAGTACAATTTGACAAATACTGCCTTAAAATAATACCCTAATCCAGTCTCAATTCTGTAACCCCAAGTTTATGGCCACTTTAGCTACTAAACCACTGCCACCCAGGAAGGAAAGTTCAATCTTGGTTACTCATAATAACAGTCTGACGATTATTTCAGAAAGTAAAATGTAAATATATGAAGAAATTGGATCAAGCCAAGTAATGTGAATATTTTTAGTGGGTGAAGAAGAAACTGCAATCAAAAAGGTCACTTCCTTGTTTTTATGTAGAGATATGCTTATTACATCATACGATTTTAAGGGAGTCAGGTGGACATCCTTGGAGCACTCCTGGTTGAATGAGTAAACACATCAGCATTACTTTTACAATTTCTATTTTGTGAACTGCTCTATTACAGTATTTTTGCATATCTCTAGTTTTTTTATTCAAATTTTGATAATCACATTTTGTCATAACACCCCCAAAGTGTTTTCACAGCTATTGTTTCCCAAATTTCCTTTCCATAAACATACCTTATCGACACATGCTTCAGTGGGACCAGAGCCACGCGTCAACTGACCTCATCACCCATCTGAGATTTACACCGGAGCTGTGTTTACATTTGTCTAAACGCGGTGTAAATTGAATTCTCCTGTACACCCCCGATAGTGAATACAAGTGTAAAGTGGCGTGTACCGAGTTGTACATGGACCCCCTTTGGGATAGTCTCTTCTCTGAAATCCAACCCTTCTTCTCTCTCCCCCTCCCTTACCCAGTTATTGTTCCATCAACCCTCCCAACGACGTCCGCGGGAGAAAATAATCAATATCGCACGTGGCAGGCCGCATCCGGGAAGCCCGCGCTGTAAATTAAATTGACAACGGCCGTGAAAAAGGAGGAGAGGGCACACTGGAGATCTGTTTGTCTCCTCAGAAGAAGTAGCAAACGGGGGAACAATTGAATGTAAAGTGCTCGTTTTCTCCGCTACTTCTCCGAGAGTCGAGACCTGCGCCCCTCCTGAACCCCAGAGATGAGAAGGTGACACATCAAATAGCCTGTCACGAGAAAAGAAAAGCCAGTAATGGTTGGCAAAGACGCGTAGGTAGTTTTTGAGTATCTCCGCTGCTGGGCGTCTAGCATTGCTCCCATGTCTCCCGGTTGGGGTATCAGAGGAGGCGAGCACAGGCGCAGGGGGATTTGATCTTGATGGCTGGGTGACATTTTGGGATGAGGGATAGCGGTTAGTGCTGAACAAGGGGCTGATCAATGGGGCGTTCAGACAGGCCCCGATGTGAGGTGGAGTTATGGGATGGGAGCTCCGAGAGGCACATAGCACTGTCTGGGTTTGCAGTAAAAGACACTCTTCACTTTTAGGGCGCTCGCAGAGACAGAGGGATGACAGCTGACGATACTGACCTGCAGACCAATTATACACTGTAAGCTGCTGGTGGGTTTGTAAGGGGAGAAATGATGGCTTTGAAGAAATGAGTTTGAAAAATGTAACGAGAATATTCTGTCGTGTTTACGCAGCAACTGGAGAATCATTGGTTCGAACCCCGTCTGCATGTACTACACAGTTAGTGGGTTGTTGCAGCAGGAAGGGCATCCAACCTAGTATATATTTTATCTACTGGGGAATTCATTCATCTCAGAACACGTTTTTCTGCTTAATTGTCTCGAATAGGTATTTTAAAGCCAATTTAATTCTTTCTGCTAATAACATCACATTGCATTGTGATCCAGACCTCAAATGAATGTTCCAAACTTTATCAAAAGCGCGGTGACCCTTTCAAAACAGTGTAAAACGCCCTCACTGTAATGGGCACCCTTCTTTAGCTCCCCGCTATAAATTTGTTTGAAGATGTGGCCCTCAGTGAAAAAAGTTTGGACACTCCTGAGATAGACCTATCATTTTATATATGATCTATTTCTGACATTTTATGAACTTCTAAGTTATAGGTTAAAAATATGAATTGAGTGAATTATGTATCACAATGCAATGTGATGTTATTGGCAGAATTAATGAATGTGTTTTTAGTCACCATATTCATAGATTTGCCTTTAAATGCTACACTGCAAAAACCAAATCTAGTCAAGCTAAAATGACTTGGATTAAGAAAGTTTTACCATGATTTAAGTGAATTTCACTCACAATAAGTAAAATTATTTGCCAGTGCAATAAGATTTTTGTACTTAAAATATGAAAATACATCTTGCTACACTTAAAATAAGAAATAAAATCAAATGTTGCTTGAATTAAAAAAAACACTTTATCCACTGGCAGATAATTTCACTTGTCAAGATGAATCTACTCAAATAAAGTAAGATATTCTTAATTTAAGTCATCTTAATTTACCTAGTTTTTCCCGTGTAAATTCTGCATGTACACTGTGCTTTTTACACTTCAAAATGATGTTATTGGACCATGATATTGCAGTGATCACTGTCACTGAGAAGTACTTTCATTGTCTCATACACCATACAATTTAGCAGTTCTCAGTAGCTTACCAGAGAGTCCGAAATGAAGAAGCTACATGAGCAGCAAAATGTATTCACTCTTAAAGTTTGTCCAGTCAACAGAATTCAACTGTTACCCATATATTTCTTTATATACACAGGAACATATTGGTATGATATTGCCTCAAAAACATCACATTTCTGCTGTCTGTGCACTGTTAAATTTTAGTTTCTGCGGTGAAAGAAAATCCACTCTAAACTAAACTTGCGCAGTAAAAAAGTAAAATGGTGTTTGAGAGAGAAGTTCCCGAGGACGTGATCGCTGAAGTCACCGTCTGTGTAAGCTGAAGCAGCAGAACTGTCAGCTCACCTTTCACCAATGCTAGTCAGATTTGAAACGCTTTTAAATATGAATGATCAGGTCACAGCCTTAACCTGCTACAGTTTGATGACTATAATACTCCACTATAGACAGCTACGTTGTTGGAAAGCACAAGAAATGAGTCTATCAATGAGCAGAATACTGACAGAGCAGATTTGAAAGGTGATCCTTTGGCTTCTTCTGCTACATTCATGCTAATATGCTTCCATGATTAGGGATGATTTTAGTTGCATTATGGTGGAATATTTCAGTTTTTCCACCTCTCTTTCACTTTCATGGAAAATAAGTGCAAGTGATATTAACCTTGCATATTGTATACATGTTTTTTTTTGTTTTTGTTGGCTGCACTGATGTCAAGAACGGTATTCATGGTTGTCTACATCTACATATATTTATGCTACAACGTAAGAGGAAAAAAAAGGTTCTTCCAAATAAAGAATAAACCTTGTCAAAACTTGATCTTGTGAGATTTCAGAAGCCAAGCAGGACCGGGCTTGATTAGTACTTGGATGGGAGACCGCTGGGAATACCAGGTGCCACAGTGGGGCTCCAGTAACCAAAACTGTTGTTAGGTACTTAGACTAAACTCTAGCCTAGTATGTGCTGCGTGCATGAGTGGTCGGGGGGCAGCTGTGGCTATAATAGTAGCCAGTATGAGTACCAGTGTGGAGTGAATGCATGATGAAGTGACTTTGAACATTTAGAGAAATGCTATATAACACTAATGCATTATTATTTTTACTAAATAAAATTGGGCTGTCTCCCTCTGCTTTACAGTATTGGACAGAGACACATGATGAAATGAGAGGACCATGTTCAAATGGCTTGAATCAGTCATGAATTGTTTTTGCCAACCAACATCACACACATTAGTGCAGTAAATGTATGGATATTTGTTCTATCAAATCTTTTTCTATGGCTTTTCATGGATTTAAACAGGAGACATTATTAATCTAAGAGCAAAAATCATTAGCAACTAGAGTCCAATTGGCGGCAGGTGGTAAAAAACAATAGCAACATAAAATATTAGCAGAGTAACACTAGCAAACAGATCATTTAACTCTTCAAAAGGTAAATTTAACATAGTATGGAAGGATAAACCAGGTTGTCTTTAGTGTTTGCCTGCAGTAGAAGAAGGTAATGGCAACACCCAGGCTATAACTGCAGTGATATTTCCCTCCTTAAATCTTTGACCCGCGCAGACCCTGCTAACATTTTTACTCCCTTTGAATCACACTGGGGTTACTTCTCGCCATCTAAGGTGGCGTCTTTCTTTTGTCAAATGTCCATCCTCCACTGTCACTGAGCCCTATCAAAGAGCTCCAGATGAGACAACCACCAGCGCACCCAAGTACATGGCCACCGTGCCATGCTCCCTTGGGTGCCCGGTCACCGAAAGAGGAAACGCGCTAAGGATCAAATGCCAACAAGTATGGCGAATCAAAGGCGAAGACATATACGGGCGCACACCTTTTACCATTTAGAGGCAGCTGCAGAGGAAGCCCCACTTTCATTATGGATGTAATGGAGAGACGACCAAGGTCACAAAGCAATCATCGTCCTGACACCTAGCCCAGCAGGCGGTGGCTGGAGCTCCGAGCGCCGTTAGCCACAAGAGCTGTCTTACACATAACAACGCCAGGCGAGAGAGAGGCCAAAGGCAATGTCACGGGCCACCTCTCCATCGATAACAGCGCAAAGCAGCGGTAACAGAGCTTTCTCAGGGCACAAGAGGAAGCCACGTTCGGGGATGTGCGGACGGAGAGCTGACATGTGTCCAAACAGGGTAGAGATGTAGGAGACAGGGGGTGAACACCATTGGCGATATGTGCTGGTGACCATTCACACCTTCCATGTAGGCGGTGGTGCACTAATATGAGGCAGATTCAGACGCAGCGTGATTCAATACAGTAAAAATCAAACCTATTTTTGTGTCGTGCTTATTTGCCATGACCTCAGGAGTCACGGTGCCTTGGAGCTGATTGGACGATATCTGGCATTCATTCTGTGCCACGGACCTCTCCAGCAGACACACAAACATTCATACAGGCAATGTGGGTCAAATGCTTTACTCATGGATATATTGAGAATTGTTCAGTATATAAAAATGTATATGTTTCAAGCTGTGGCCATCTTAATATGATGATCTGCTTTTATGCAGCCTATCCACATCTCAGAAATGAACTGAAATAACATATTCAAGATGAATAGGGCTGTACAGTTGTCAAAAATATTGACTAGATCCTGAGAAACAGTGCAGATTTTTACAGAATGAACAGCACCAAAATATTACTTATTTCATGTAAAAGTAGTTATATATTTTGAGGAAATGTCTTCATTTGAGGCACACATTTGAACAGAATGTAGAAGGGACTGGCTGGTCAGGCAAAAACTAATAATCAAGATGTATTTAATCATATGGCATATAGGACAAATTCCCACCTGAATAGTTTTATAGTTCTTAGTTGAAATGACATGTTTTTAGACTTCCTATACCTAAACCATGAGTACTTACCGTATTTTTTGGATTATAAGTTGCTCTGGAGTATAAGTCGGGGGGATATTTCTTTTATGAAATCAGAGACTAAAAACCGACATTTCATCTTGAAAGGCAAGTTATAGAAGTTATAGTAATAAAAACAACCCATTAGAGAACAATCTGTATATCATTCGTTCATTCATTTTTCAATATAGAACCAAAAATAAGAAAACGAAAAAACAACTCTTTTCTTTATTATTTGTCTCTAAAAGGAAAAAACGGATGATTTGTTTTTTCATTTTTAATTTATATATACGATTCATATATATGGTCTATGGAATGTCCGTGTGAAAAATGTAATTTATAAGTCGCAAACCCCCAAACCATGAAAAAATTGTGACTTATAGTCTGAAAAATATGAGAATTGCTAACAGATATTCTAGTTACAATATAACTCAATTTTCTGGTAGTTTTGTCTTACCTAAACTATACGATTCTTGCCTTTTGCTTTTCTTATATCCTCACATTCAAAAACACAATAAAAATAACATTCAGGGCAGTACCAGACTACTTTTTGGAGGTAACAGCCGCTCTTCCAGGCAGGAGGCATAAGAACAGTCCCGGTCCCACTCGGCTTCTCCCTCCCCTGTAGTGCGCCCTGTGATTAGTGAGGCTAATGAAGGCTAGCTCTGGGCCTGCTGTCCCGCCTGACCTCTGGGCCTCTGGGCAGGGCGAATGCCGGACTTCCACAGTGTTTAACATGATTCTGTGCTACAGCCATTAACCCCGCCCCGCTCCCCCCAGGATCACATCTGCTCCAGGACTGGACCCAAACCAAGTCTCCGTGGGCTACAAGACTAAATACCAGGGCCCATGGCTAATTAAGGCACATTATGCTTTCATGTGCCCTCACTGTACCTTCAACCTTCAACAGACAAGGCGAGAATAGGACTTCATTTGAAATACCAAAAATGTGTTATTTTTAACTTAGCTATATAATGTTAAGTAAAAAGTTATAAAGGACATGTATTAGGTGAAATGACCTTTTGACTTAAATCATGTTATATTCCTCAGCAAAATATACCTGGAGTATTTAGCTTTCATACCTGTGTGTTAAATCCGCACCCTCTAAATGCTCAAAAACATGCAATTTAGAAATTCCCTGGATTGTTGCATCATATGTGAAAGTCCAGAGATCTCTCGCACTGTCCATAAGTCATCTCCAGACTTATTCTAAGCATTTCTGATCATCAAATCACATTAATTACAACTCCATGCTTCTATTTGCATGTCGCCAAAGGTTGCTAACCCAAGTTGTATAGCTTTTTTTCCAGTAGTAATTCCCTCTGCTCCCAGTGCATCTGTAGGAACATGGTTTTGATTGTTTGAAGATGCAGTGTGTTTGTGTCAATAATTGTACTAGAGTCAGTTTTACAAGTAGCAGATCTGCAGATTTGTTAACCCTACTGCCTCACAGCAAGACGCTCAGGGCTCAACCTTTGGGACCTTTCTGTGCAGACTTTAACCTCGGTCAAATGTAAAATAGGAATCATTAAAGGTCCCATATTACCCTATTTTTTGATCTATGTTATAATGCTGAAAAACATAGGAGTGGTGTTTTGTTTCATTCCCACATATTTAACACACAAACCAGTATATTTAGGCTCAGTTCTTCTCTCAAACTGAAAACAATTCCACCATGTGATGTCATATGGTAATACAGGAAGAGCTCCACTGTGTTTTTAAACTCTTTACAACTTCACTAGAATCATTTGAACTAAATGGTAAGTCAATAGTAGCTTGAAATCTACCGCTTCACGACATCACAAGTTGAAACAGCAGATTGAGCGTTGGGTTGCAGACAGACCAATAATGCAGGATTACTCAAACAATAAAAGAAACAAAACACAATTCTAGATGTTTGTCTTAAGCCTCACAGGACTCAATTTTGCATAATAAAGGCGCTTTAATGTATACCTTAATATCAGTAATACAGGCAGTCTGAACATTGCAAATACTCCAACACAGAGTAAACAAAATTGTCATCTTAACCGTTTTTGCTTTAATTTGTTGCTCTAGTCTAGTATCTGATCACCTGCCTCTCCATTACACAAATATACTTCTTAGAAATATGTGATTCCTTCTGTTTCCCTCTTCTTCTAAACTCTAAACACTCTTTGTTATGTTCCTCCTGGAGACATGAATCGGTAATGAGCGTTCTGTGAGGCTGGTCGGAGGTTGCACGGATTCTTTTACTGCCTTTGACATAAAAAAATGCGACTCAAAAGTGCATCAGATGCCTTCCCCGACTCTCTCTCTCTCCCCCCGTTTTAAGTGCGCTCCGACGCCGCACATTCTCAGTCATTATAGGCGTTGTTGTTGTGTGTTTGGCCCAGCATGAGTCCTCTGCTAGTGATTACACGGCGGAGAAGACACCTGTCAGGCGGCGATGCTACGAGCTGTCAGGGCTGGCTACAGATTGGCTGCTTCTCATACAAATACCTATAGTAAATGACAAAGCACATGTGTCTCCTTTGTGTCTATGGGGAAAAAAACAGATTCGTAAACAAATGGCGAATTACAGACGGAAAAAGCGAGATTTGGATCATCCTGGCAACTGCAAATCACCGCATTCAACGTCGCCTGTTGTCACTGAGGATAATTGAGCAGTTGTGATGTTTTTTATACGCGGAATGTTAGCGTTAAATTACGTGCAGTGGCATATTTATACGCACAAGCAAAGGGAGTTGATAGTCAGCAGTCACCATTATAGCGGTAGCCTCGCAGATGTGTGTCAAGTTCCGCGTTTGAAATATGAAATGTGCAGTCGACTCGGACATCCCGGTGGACGGCGATGTAGACACGATGGTCATTATCAACATCTGTCAAATGGAGTCGTGTCTTTTACATGGAGCATAGTTTTACACTTTTAGTTATGGTTACAGCGATTCGTAACAAAGTAGAATTACAGACTTATTTATTAAAAACATAAAATTGTATAGTTTCATTGTGCAGTGCAACATCTAGATCCATGTCCAGATCTTGAGCTAGCCTTGGTCAGACCTACCTGAGCTTGAAGAATTTACCCATTGTGCATGTTTTGGGTTGAAAACTGAAGTGCCTTGAAGTAATCCACCCAGACAGTGATGGAAAAAGCACTTTGAAAATGCCTTTAGTTACAGAATATTGAATACCCAAATTAAAATCTGTTTTGTAAAGTTTTCTGATTCATTGCTGTATTCTGAATACTCTGAATACTTTTACATGAGTTGCATTTTATTATCGTGTAAACAACATGACAAATAATTGCAAACACGTTTATTTTTGTTGGACTTTGTGTTTAGGCATTTGTTTATGTCCAGTTAGAGATGAAAAATCACACACATATGCACTGCAAGAGCTGTGTTTTCTTTATTCTCACTAATACCGTGCAGTTCAAAACTAAAATTGCATGAAGTTACGTCATGGATTTCTTTTAATTTAGGAAAGTAACTGTATTCTGAATACCACCAAATGAAATAGTAACTGTACCAGAATGCAGTTCCTCTAAATTGGTAATCTGAATACATATTTTCGGTACATGTATTCAGTTACTTCTCAACACTGCCCAGACACAAGGAGAAACCTGCCAACAAACAACAGACAGAAATACCCAGAAATCCCAGAACCTTCTTGCTGTGAGTCCAAAGTGCTACAAGTCTAGTTCTACAAGTGGACCTCTGTTTGTCTTTGTGCTTACTAGGACTATTGACTATGAAGATTATTGGGGAAGTTTTGTTTTTTTTAGTTTACATAGCAAATTAATGAAGTATCAGTAATATGGACAGACTTCAAAAATACTTGTCATTGTGTCCATGGGCAATACTTTTTTTTTTTATCATTCTCTTCTATATCTTTATGAGGAGGTTCCCAGTAGGTTCCAAACAGTTTTATGGTACAGAGCTATGTTGAGTCTATTCAAGTAATGACTCTTCTATTGCTTCTAATATGATAACACAATGGCATTATCATAACAGCTTCCTCATTAACATAAAACGACACAACCCAAAGCCGTCTACTGCAGGCCTGGTTGAGCGAGAGGACAGATAAATATTGTATAAATGAATTTATTGTGTAATGTGAGCTATCAAATTAATTACGGGCTCCACAGCTGTTGGAGGCACATGCGGCCATGAATTTTTCAGTGCTACCACTTCTGCCTAAGATTTTACAATAAATATTTCTGGAGGTCCTGGATAAATATTTCATGTGAGAGTGGGGGGAGATGAAAGCAGCAGCAGGATCCTGGGGACGCGGGCTGACACACCGCACAGAGACCATCCACTCCAATCTTTATCAATGAAACCAGCACCGCGCGCTATTGCTTTAATTAGCCTGCTTTGTCAGCCATTTCTCTGTCAATACCGAGCGGCTCTGGGCTGTGGTCAGAGAAGGCGGCAGGGGGAGGGGGGTCTTTGTAGGACAGGAAGTGATGTAAGAGAGTTCAAGCTTTCTGCATAGTCATAGTATTATTACTATTTCTTATTCTTTATTTAACCAGGCAAGTCCTACTGAGATTTGGAATCTCATTTCAGGGGCGTCCTGGTCCCTAAGGGTTTAAGGGGACCCGGAAATGTTTTAGTGGTGGGGAAACTGAAGTACCTGTAGGAAACCTCTGTAGACATGGGGAGAACATGCAACATGCCTTCTTTGTGTGAGGCGAGGAGTTGGGATATTAAATAAATAGTTACTAGGCCTGAATCATTCTCTCTAAACTGTTTGTTAATTCTGAGGCTTTATTTATGCTTTATTATTTATCTATTTGTCTTTATTATTTATCTTGATTATTTACCTAATTTATTTAAGGCCCATTTAGGTGTAGTTAGTACAAACTGGTACAACATAAATTATACAGTTATTGAACATGTTTGTCATATCCATTCAAATCAAACTTTATTTATAAAGCCCTTATCATGTACATGACATGAAACCCAAAGTACTTGATTCCTTCGCACTTATAACTTATATTAAGTAAATCTTCTGTGATTAAACCTTTTTCTATTTTATTTGGCTGCATCACAGATTGAACAAATAATTACCTAAGTATTTAACTAAAATACATTAAACATGAAACAGTTAGTAAGAGCTGTTTTGTCTGGTAGTCCCATAGACTGTATATAGAAATGGACATAAACAGACATAACCTATAAACATAGTGTTAGGAAGGAAATGAGTGCTTCCAGCTCCATTGACTGATTCGAATTGACAGAATTTGAACTGAAAAACTGTCACCCCTCTCTCTGTAACTGCTGCAGTGAGCCTCGTCATTTTGGTTTTAAAATACTTGTATTAACCCGTTCTACATGATCCTGCTGTTTTTAATTTTGCTATTTTGTCCCTAAATAAATTCCTATTCCTAATATGGAACGTGCACCAACTTTGCTCCTATAACGGTAAGCCTCAGTGAGCTTCATTTGACTGTAGCTAAAGGCGTTACACTCCCTTAGTCCGCTTCTTTACACAGTCTATTACCTGCACCATTTTATGCTCATAGTAGCAAGCTGCTAACTTAAAACGCAGACAATTACACTGTTTTATATCTTTACTTTCCCATAGCAACCACCCAGAATCATTGTCAAGAGAAATTGCATTATTTTCCGAGACCGAGACTGGTTTACTTCCAAATATTTACTCATAGCTGCAAGTCCCCACCACCTCATGAATGTTATCTGAATGAAATCTTATTGCCAATTCCTCTCAGACAACCTCCCCTCCACTCACCTCGGCTCCTGTGTCAAAACAACTTTTAATTCAAGGCTGTATCATTTATTTACCTGTGATATCCTTGAGACCACCAATCAATAAAACATCGACCTCTTATGTCTATTATCCAATTTTATGCTCCCAACAAAGCTATAAACGCCTTTTATCCACTGTTTTCATTGAGTTTCCATGGGCGTTATTATCCCTACCCACGGACTGCGTACACTTCCATACCAAATTGTGGGGTATTTGTTTTGGTGATTGGGTATTCAGACAGGATGAGCTGGTAAGTAATTCAGTAGAGACATCTGTTTGGTAGGTAATACGCAGGCAATATTCCACCTGGGAGTGCATGGTTAAGCAGAGGGCCCTGAAAAGAGACCAGAACGGGGCGAGTGGAGTGGCTAATGATGAGGTCGGCCATGTTTGTTCAGGATTTCATGTTTTTAGCTTCATTTATAGCAGCTCTCAGACTGAGCAGGTGAGTTCACATGGGTATAGTAGAGGCAGGAGACAGGACGTGCTTTCTGTTGTATTGTGCAATGGGAATGGGAACTGATTATTGAAATATGGTAGAACGTTTGGGAGAAGGAGGAGGTTGTGGTAAGTTTAATCATTATGGTTGTGTTTACAGTGGTACATTTTACCCCACCTAATGTGAGGTTGTAATATAATTGGGATTCCATACTGTGAATAATAGGCACTGTATTTAAATCTACAAAACCTGGCTGGCGTGTTTTTGACGTGTCTTTTGCCTTACAAGAATATTAAGGCAAACAGACTGGATGGTCCAGTTCAAAATGAATGTTACCAATACTTAAAGGGCCACTATATAGGGGCACTAGATGTTATTGCTTTGTCAATAATGTTCCACACTAAAAACACTTCTAATGAAATAAATGTAAAGTAGGGATGTAACAATAACCAAAATATAGTGATATGGTATTGTCTAAGCTCTCACAGTAATATCGTGGACCATCACAATATATCGAATCACAAGTGTCTTTGCTTAAATGAATAGTTATGATGCAGAAATAGCTAAAAAACAAACAAAAAAAACAGAGGGAACTACATAGACCATGATCCTTTGCTCCGTTTCAGCGCAGACTACACGAAGAAATAACTGTTGTAAGCACTTTGAAATAAAGGCATTTTTAGAGGAAAAAGTCACATATTCACAGTTTTGTAAGCCTCTACAAAATATTGCAATAAATATTGTACCGTGAGATGTGTATCGTGAAAATATCGTACGGAGAGATTTGGATTTCGTTCCATCCATAATGACAATAAATGTACCAAATGACTGGTCAAAGCATTTTATGTCAGTCTTGTTATTATGTAGAATATCGTAATATCATGAGCCTCCCCACCATATCGTGAGCTTTCCCACGATATTGCAATAAATATCGTACCGCGACGATATCGTATTGTGAGACTTGGATATCGTTACACTCCTACAAATAAGTGTAATGCCATACTGTGGAACAATCCAGAGAAAATCAAAACTATCTACATGGAAACAAGCTGACAGAACCCCCATAATGTTACATATCAGTAGTTCATGTTTAAATAAACCATCCAAGAATGTGTTAAGAACTGAAAGTCTGTGATTTCCCAGACTCCTCTCCTTCTTTCATGTTTGGACAAAGCACTTGTATAGTAATTTGATCTGCTTTAACTAATATTGACAAAGCTGTTTGTTTTGAATTTTACAATTTACTTTGCATTCTACAATCAGTAAAACACTAATTTGGTTCATAAACTGCAGAGACTGTTTTTTTTCTACAAAATCTACTGTTGTCTTTCTTAGCTACTTTAATTCCAACTGGAAATGCAGCTTGTTTGGTTGAATAGTGTGGCTGTAGATGTGACCAACTCTGGATAAACCTCTTTAAACAAATTACATCTTTACAAATTTGGTGAGAGAGTGAAAGATATACCTGATTGCCAATGATTAGACCTGTCATGATAAATACTACTTCGACTCATCTTTCAGTATATGACAGATGGAACAATTATTTTTTGGGGTCAATATTTATCGTGGGAATTTTTTCTTTGGAAATCTTTGGTTATTTTTTCCTGCAAGATTTGAGCTGTGGAAGAATTATGAAGAATTATGAGCCTCTGTGACTCATTACAGATACAAACTAACTACTTACGCATTTAATTCTGCAGTTTATTTATTGCAGTTCATATTTTTAACAATATTGTACATATAGAATTGTTTTGGGGATAATTCTGCTTTAGTTTGTTAGTTTGATTTCAATATTATCTCCAATCGCCTGTATTTACTTCATTAATATTTCACACTTCAGAATGTGATGATCTGTGCTTGTGTATTCTGCAGCCACCACAGATTTCATGCTTAAGAGGTATATTTTTTTCAAATCAATATCACAAGCAATAACTCATTATAAAATCTACACTTATTCCTTATGTATTCCTTCGTCCTTGGATACTGCTGCCTCGTCCAGTATCCCAGTACATGCAGATTAGCCCAGTGCAAGTGAACACCTCTCCAGCATCTGAGCTCCATTTAGGACAACCAATAGTTTAATTCTTTGCTATTCTCCCCAATCAATGCCGCTGAGTTCAAAGCCATGGGAAACGGCAGCACTCAGAGTCCAATTGATCAGTTCTAATACAAGTCATTAACATACACGCTGTTAACAAGCCAGGCCTCTGTACATTATCTCAGAATCAAGAGAACCATCGATACGGCCAATTTGGGACTTTTAATGTCTTAAAACCAGGGCGCGCTCCACCGGCGTTAACCAGCTTCCTCCTCTTCTTCTTGTGCATTTTTCCTGAGTATTTCCAGACAAATGGACTTAACTAACCTGCTAGCTACTGTGTTCCAAATAAGAAGTGAGCATTGGAAGGGGGGCTTCTGGCTCCATTGTCTCTGTTTCACGTTGATTTTACATTGAAAAATTGTCACCTCTCTTTCTGTAACTGCTGCAGTGAGCCTTGTCATTTCAGTCTTAAAATGTATTAACCTGCTCTACGTGATCCTGGTGTTTATTTTGCAATTTTGCCTGTAAATAAATTCATATTTCTAACAGGGAACTTAACTCTGAATTTGCCCCTATAACTGCTAGCCTCATGAGCTTCATTTGACTGGAGCCAAATGCTATGCTTGACGCTCTTGATGTAAACATCATTGGTTGAGTGGTCAGATCCATAGACCCACAGGTTACCGGTGCGATTCCAGCTCCCACGCACGAATGGTGTCATTGTATCCTTGAGCAAGACACTTAAATCACCTCACTCTCAGTGTGTGTGTACACTGGTAATAATAATAATGCATCAGTTTTATGTAGCGCTTTTCTGGACACTCAAAGACGCTTTACAGAGCATTATTCATTCACTCCATACCCGGTGGTGGTAAGCTACTATTGTAGCCACAGCTGCCCTGGGGCAGACTGACGGAAGAGAGGCTGCCAATCTGCACCATCGGCCCCTCTGACCACCACCAACACTCACACACACACACCACTTTCGTACTAGGCAATGTGAGTGATGTGCCTTGCCTAAGGACACAACACCAGTTTTGTGACTGGCGCCCCACTGTGGCACCTGGAATTCCCAGTGTCTCCCATCCAAGTACTAACCAGGCCCGGCCCTGCTGAGCTTCTGAAATCTGACGGGATCAGGCTTTGACAAGCCGGTATGACCACTGGTGTGTGAATGTGTGTGAATGGGTGAGTGGTGGAAAGAGCTACCGTATTTTTCAGACCGGAGTATAAGTCGCACTTTTTGAGGGAAATTTATTTTAAAAAATCAGAGACCAAGAACCAGCATTTCATCTTGAAAGGCAAATTATAGAAGTTATAGTAATAAAAACAACCCAACAGAGAACAATCCGTGTGTCATTCGTTCATTTGTTTTTCAATATAGAACCAAAAATAAGAAAACGCAAAAACAACTCTTATTATTGGTCTCTAAACCCAAAATTTAAAAAAACTGATAACCATTTGTTTTTTCATTTTTGATTCATATATACGATTCATATATGTGGTTTATGGACTGTCAGTGTGAAAAATGTAATATATAAATCGCACCTGAGTATAAGTTGCAGGAACCAGCCAAACCCTGAAACGACTTGTAGTCCAAAAAATAAGATATATAAAAACTTGACCATTTACCATTTTACCAACAGCCTGTGTAAAGAAGTGGACTATCTCATGCTGATAGTTCCAAGCTGCTCATTTAAAATACACTGATCATTTCTAAGTCATTGAAATATACACTGCTAACAAGCCAGGCCTCTGTACATTATCAAGAGAACCATCAATACGGCCAATCTGGGACTTTTATGTCTTAAAACCAGAGGAGGAAGCTGGTTAACGCTAGTGGAGCACCACTGACGTTAACCAGCTTCCTCCTCCTCTTCTTCTTGTGCGTTTTTCCTGGCTATTTTTTGATCTCCGTTCTTCACCACTTAGCCATGGGATACCGCGCTGAGGCATGAGACCAGCGGTGTGCTTTACTGATGATAAATTTATAAGGCAAACTGGACGGAAAGTATTCAACAACCTTGTGAATAGCTGAGGTTCAGTATCTTTTTCATCAAAATATAGTAAGCTTTCAGAGGCAGTAAAAGCCTGGTTAGGACATTTTAGCAGGACCGACAGACGGGGCCCCTCCTCGCGCTATCTGGCTAAGAAGTGGTTAAGTCGAGTCTTTGGGAAACATACAGTGGCTTTAATAATTCAGGGGCCTCTGGGTTGGAATAGCCTCTTTAGCAGTGGAAAACCCAGACTCCGGATATAAGATCGCTGCCTCCAGGGGCCCACTCCACGGCCCCTAATGCTGGACCACTGCTTAATATGCCACTACCTGTCTGATTGCATTACATTAGGAGGGCGGGCTGAGGGTAAAGCAGGGTTACTCAGACCGGAGAGATAAATAAACATGAATAAATATATAAATAAGTCATAAAAGTCGTCTGCCCACATGAAACTTGAGGTAGTGCATTCATATTATTCTAGTGTACTAAAGGTACATAATGTAACTTTTCTATTGGAGAATCCACCACCTGCTTGTCTCCATGGAGATGGTTTTGCTTCGCCTATTATGCTCCACAGGATGGTATTAAACATAGATATATTAGACTTTATTGTCTCCAAGGGGAAATTCATTTATATATATTGCGTTTATTCACTATCAAAACATGCATTCTTATCATGAATGGGGTTGCCTCTCCACAGATCTGACCCATAACTTGGCTTGGCTTTTTGTCTCCATGGATATGCAGTAGATGCAGCAAGTTTAATTCCATACAGTGGAACATTAAAACAAAAACAGTTGCTAATTTAATTTAAATTGAATTTTTTTTAGTTAAATTTTATTATTACTTTTTTATGTGTTTTTTTTCTGAAACATTGCAAGATAGAGCCAAAGCAACAATGCACTGACCTTACCATTATTTACAGCGCAACCACCCATGTTAACTCGATGTAAAAAAAAAGCGTACATCATTATAGCTCTTGAAAACATGCGTTTCGTATCAGCACAGCGATATGCATGTTAAGTGGCATTTTACTGCAGGCCTTACAACCTACTGCACCATCACAACTGCATACAGCTCACACCATTACACGCTAGCTAGCATATCTGAAATATTTATCACAAGGCTCCACTTTGAAGAAGAAAAAAAACAACATGGCTAACTTGTATAACACCAAATCCATAAATGAACCGCAAAGTTTAACTGCACGGGCAATTATTACAGTTGACGAGTGTCTTTACTCTAGTTGTGGACTAACACTGCTTTCTAAATATTTAACCATCTTCGCACCCAACGCACATTTATATTTCATCATCTTTCTTGCCGTTTATTCTCCAAGCTCCATGTTGGACTGCATAATTATCTCAGTTTAGCATTTTTTTCCCAACCTATTACTTCCATAAATACAGGAATTTGAGTTAAGGCTCCTCGGAGGGCTAATTTAAGAAAAGCTAACGTTAATTAATACAACCTAGATCGAGAAATCCCTAAGTAAGCTAGCGGTTGGCACAAATCAGGCAGGGTTTCGGCCTTCAAAGGAAATGGGGGAGGATTTGAGAATGGCGAGATCGATATTGTTAGCTAGCAGAGGTCGGCAGGTGCAGAGGAAAAGCTGGGATGGCCACGGCGGATACGAGCTTCCCAAGACCCTCATCGCAAGTGTTTAATCAGAGCTAATCCTCGCAGTTTTCCCCTTTAAAAGTGTCACAGCGGTTGCACTATATATCCACTGAGGGGCGTCTTAAAGGGAATGTGCACGATTGTTGTGCATCGAAGGTTTGAGGCTAGTTCAATTAACCAGTGGCATGTTGACGAGGGAGTAATCCGTCATCGCTATCCAAATGAACATCTGAAAGTAGGTCAGTCCACTACAGGATAGGCAATATTACTGAGCAAAAGGAAATATTAACACAGTGTAATGCTCAGACATGGGTGAGGCGGGTGGAGTGTCTGGCCCAGTGACACAACACTACGCACTAGTCGGAGCAGGGATTGAACCACTATCCTTAGGGGTTTGTGGGTTCTACCACTGAGCCACATGAGACCAGTGATACACTTTGCTAGGGTTTATAATAATCAGTTGAACGAGGATTGCAGATTTTTTTTTATGCCAGATGCCCTTCCTGTCATAGCAATATAGTCTAATGCCGGGCGTACACTGTGTGATATTTTCGATTGTTTCCTTCAGCCCTACCTCAAACTGTACGACCAGATCGCAGGGTTTAAAATTTCACAGCTCACGATTCATGTCCTCACACTATACGAACGACTTCAACGGAGCGAAACCCTCACGAGAGGCGACTGGATTTCAAACAGGTTTGATGTTCTACAGTCTACGATTGACGATCGGGAGCTGGTGGTGAGCTATTAATCGGTTCTCCATGATACAGCACGAAGCACAACACACGATTAAACCAAAACTCAGCCCAATCCCAAAAACAGTCCCACGAGTGAAAATTAAGCTCATAAAGAGACAAAAATCGCACAGTGTATGCCCGGCTTCATTGGAGCAGGCAATTTGAGTGAATAGTTAGTTATTGTTACAGGGGATGTACAAACGTCTTTGAGTTGTTTTGAATGTGTTATTAACGGTGGTGTAACTCTAAAGCTAAAGCTAGTCATGCTGTTTGTTCACACTTGTCAGTCTTATATCAACTTGAAATGTAGAGTACAGCTTGTTCTCTTACTGTAAAAATATGATTTACAACTGAAACTGTGTTGTCAGTGCCTTAACCTGTAGATAGAGGACACATTTCTCGCATTCTCAGTATATGAACAGGCCATGCCTCAAGTGAAAGCTCAGAACCTCCAGAAGTCCCTCACTGAGCTGCAGAGGCTGCACTAGCACTGATCATTCAGATCAGAGAGAGGGAGTTTAGTCTTTTTAAACAAACTGGGTTTCAGCATGGAAACTAAAGAGCCAAATTAGAGGCCTCTTTCTGCTTTCTGACTGGATAATCATCTTCAGCACCAAAATAGCAAATTATAACATATATAACATGGCCCCATTTTTGTCACTAAGAGTAAATCAGCTTTACATGATGTCTTCTACCAAGGAGACATTTCCCTCTGCAGCAATAAAGTGCACTTTAACTTTACTTTCACTTTGCAGTTGTTATCAGTAAGACCTATTCTTAATCATGTTTACTTCTTCTCATCTTTGGACTCTGTGATGTGTATGGAATTTAAAATAGAAAACATAAATCTGAATATAGTGTTAATATAATGTCAATCTCAAGGATGCAAAATAAAGTAGATGTATATTGTCAAAACAGATGGGACACTACTACTCGTTTGTGGTTTTGAATTGTTCCACTGTTTCCATTTTAGAGCATTTTGTAAATAAAACAGGAGCAGAAATAGCTCCTCACTATTTTTCAGGCCGGTGGTTCTGACTGAGGACAATACTGTGGAAGTGTAGCTTAAAGTGAGTCTTTGTTGTGCTTCCATCCATCCTCACATCGGACGTGCCCAATAATGAAATAAATATCAAACTCTTAAATATTTCAGAGCGTTCGAGGACTAAAGTGGAAGTGTTTTTCTGACAGACCTGTTTTTTTGTCCTTTTTTCTTTCCACCTCTCCCCCCATCTCTTTCTTTCTCTGTTTGCTACAAATGCATTGTGCTCAGTGGCCAGCCCAATCCATCACAGGCGTCTGGCGGGAGAAAAAGCTCTTTCCTGGGCGTTGGGGCTCCGTGTTCTGCGTGCGCGGCTGTTTCAGGGTAGCGCCCATGGGAGCCGGGCTGATGGACACTGTGGTCATCACTGGCAGGGCGCCCCGGGACCCAGCTCGTTCCACTCACCTCTTGTTTTCACCAGCAGCACCTTTCCATGGTCCCAGGCGTCTCGTGCGCTACTGTTTTTTTTTTTCCTTGACAAAGATGAGTGCAGCGCGTGGTCGGTTTATCCATCGCAAAGTGCAGAGGCCTTAGGAGATCAGGAGTGCTTTAGTATCAAGGGGAAAGTGTATAGTTGTAGCTTCCTGGTTATGGGGAATATCACAATTTCAGACACTAGAAACAAACACTCCAAAACTCAGAAAAAAATTTACCACCAAAAAAACTATTAATTATTATAACACATCTAACATTTCGGTTCATTTCTTCTTGAAACTGCTGACATATGATTGAAAATATTTAGTTCAGAGGGAGCATTCATTCTTTACATATTACATATTTTGATTGTCATGTTACCTTTTCTGAAAATGAACGAAAACAACATATTAAATACAGTATGTTGACTTTCAGAATGTTTTTGGCACTCTGAGTCCCGCCTCACTTTGCTCACTCCCGCATCAGCGCGCTATCATAACACAATCAGCGTGCCTTATTCTAATGAAGCTACTGCACATCACATCAGATTTGTGGAGTTGTAGTATATTGTTTTGCATCATGCTTTTGGATATTTATGAAAAGTTGCTGTGCAGGAGCATGGGTCATGTACAGTTGTGCTCATAAGTTTACAGACCCTGACAGAATTGATGATTTCTTGGGCATCTTTCAGAGAATATGAATGTTAACACAAAAACTTTTCTTTCACTCATGGTTAGTGCTTGGGTGAAGCCATTTATTATCAAACAACTGTGTTTCCTCTTTTTAAATCATAATGAAACAGAAACTACACAAATGACCCAATGACAGCTTGGAGTCTTTTGTGATAGTTGTGGATGTGTTATTTTCTCTGATGGTAAATCTGCTCATTCTTCTTGGCAAAAGGCTCCAGTTCCTGTAAATTCTTGGGCTCTTGTCTGAACTGCAGCTTGAATCTGCCCAGAGGCTCAGTGATACTGAGGTCAGAAGAGACGAACACTCCAGAACCTTCACTTTATTCTGCTGGAGCCAGTGACAGGTCCACTTGCCTTTGTGTTTTGGATCATTATCATGTTGGAATATCCAAGTACGTCCCATGTGCAGCTTCTGGACCAAGAAATCATAAATTCTGCCAGGGGATGGAAACTTATGAGCACAACTGTAGACTTGGGGGCTGAGCCTTGTACTGCTCAGCGTTTAAGAGATCTAACAGTGACCAGGAGAAATGGCAAAATCACTCAGACATGTATAGGTGACAGAAATCCTCTTCAGGCTGTTTTTGATGAGGGAACAAAGTTATAGCACAGTAGAAAGCTCCAAAAAGATGATTTTTGCTATATGAGTGGTCTACAATACTGCATTCAAGCCTGTATATATGTTTGGGGACAAGAAGGTGACACCACCAGGTTACAGGTCATTACAAGAAATCTAGTTTTTTAAGATATTTCATTAAAAAAAAACTCTAAATTGAATACATGCAAGATAAGCACATTTTAATATCATACAGTGGAACATTATCTTTAAATGTGCACACAGAAATCTTGTGTTGATATCATCTTCAGGGAGCAGCAGTTCTCCCCCTTCGTCCTTACCTTTCACCACAGCCAAATTAAGCATGCAAGTGTTCACCTCATGTTTGTGCCCACAACTATTACGTCGTCACAAATCCTTTCAAACCCAAACCAAAACTCTTACTGTTTTCTCAGACAGACCTGAGCTTTCTAAACGCTCAGCTCTCTCCTCACACAGAGGCCGGGAGCAGGAGAAGGTGATGGTAAAGCGCTGTGTTCTCCTGGTGCCTGTGGGTCTTCTGTGGGTCTGACATCGCAGATCAGCACACAGCTAAAAGAACCAGTCTGCTGCAGCATCGCAAATACAGCCCAGATAAAGAGCGCTCAGACGTACACTTGCACCTCTATCTGTCTTTCAAAAGTAGAACGTAGTCTGCATTGTTCTGCGCGCTGTCAGCATGAGTGAAATAGTCCTAATGCTGGGTTACAGATGACGACAATCTATGCACCATTATTATTGTAAAAAGACCTATTGTGCGTTTGTCTGCTATATACTTATAATCTGTGACATTATGTTAGAATTTGCACATTTTAAATCGCAATATTCATTTGAAACGACTTTACAAAAGAAACAAATCCAATGACTTTTGCTGCAGCATCCATTGGGAGCTGACGTCACCGTAAACGACTTCGATGGATAGCTGCACATCACGCTAGTAAAATTGGCTAACAATTTAAAAATTGTACAAAAATGACTGTGTGACCCTGCAGAATCCTATAAACACTATATATAAGTGAGACATCTATCAGTTTCTTGAGAATAAGTGACTCAAAGTTATAAATAAGTTACTCAAACATGCACGAATCACTCCAAAAATAACTTTGAGAGGGGAAATGAGAGGGGGAAACAACTGTAGCACACTTAAAAGCTCTGAAAAGTGGATTCGGCATAAGAGTGATGGGAGCAGCTAAAACGAATATTATAAAAATGCGGATTTTTGTTGGAATACAGCAGGTTGTAAGGTCTAGTTATTCATCGAAATGATCATATCGACATTCGTACATTTACCTGTTAGACACTATGACATAATCACATTGTGGAATCTGAAAATTGAACATGTTGTGACCTTATTTAATGGATACAGTACATTTCTCCACAATCATTTTCATTATTTATTAAGCTGCAGTCGCATCATACATCATAAGTCTTTAGTCATCGAAACAAGCATATACATTCAATCCACTTATAATGGATAATAATATGACTTGATGCAACTCTTTGATACTGTGACTTCACTCAGCTCTTCGTCTTTCTAAAGGGGACTAAATGCTCTTACCGTACTGTAATTCTTTTATGGATAAAGTCTCATTCGGTCATTTTAAACACTAACCGCTGTTGCAATAACCTCTATAGCTTACATCACAAAAGCCAATGTCAAAACTAGACAAAAAACAGATCCATTTTCTCGTAATTATGTTTAGGCTGCATATATTTGAAAGCAACTCAGCTGGCTATTCTAATCATATCTACTTTTCGTCACTTTTTCGACTTAAGTCTTTCAATATAAATGGAGCGATGTTTTTGGGTGGCAATATTTATTATGTGTACATTTTTTGTACTTGAAATATTTGTACTACAGTTCAATTTGAGCTGTGGATCGTCTAATAAGTAACTCTATGACTCATTATAGATAATATTTCAGTGTTTCATTTTCGTATTCATAATTCTACAATCCTTTTTTCTACACCAGTACATGACACTTAAACATTTGCTATTGTTACAAGCCTAATATTTTAGTTTAAAGGGCCCTTATTACACTATTTATTTATTCTGATCTATGTTATAATGTTGTTTTCTCACCACAAACATACTTGGAGTTGTGTTTTGTTTCATTCACACATGTTTAACGCACCAATCCTGCATATTTAAGCTGAGTTCTTCTCTAAAACCGTTCCACCTTGTGATGTCATGTGTAATACAGGAAGTGCCCCACTGTGTTTATAAACTCCATACAGCTTCACTAGAATCATTTGGATCATTTCAGCCCTGGAATTGCCGATCTCTCTCTACGAAACAAAAGGTAAAAGGAGCTGTTAACTTGAGAACTACCACTTCATGACATCACAAGGTGGAATAGACCATTTTGAGCTTTGGAGATGTAGACAGACTTATAATGCAACCTTATTCAAATGTGTGAATGAAACAAAACAACTCCAGGTCTGTTTTTGATGAGGTAACAACATTATAACAAGGTTTAAAGGTGCATTCTGTCCTGGATATGTCATTGCTCTTCCTGGAATATTCCACAGTATGACTTTAAACAGCTCTACCTTACATTTATTCTATTATAGGTGGTTTTATCCCCCCAAAACACCTAGAGAAACAGGTATTCTGACGGTGAGCGGGGTCGCCTCTTCACAGATCTGACCTGTAACGTGGTCTGGTTTGGTCTCCATAATGATAGAAAGGTTTAATGCCAGACTGTGAAACATTCCAGACAAAGCAATAACATCTCCATGGAGAAAAGCATTTGACGGACCCTCCAACAGAAAAGTTACACAATGCACATTTAAAGCAAACAAGAATCAATTGAGTGTAATATTTTCTTTAACTTTCTCATCCCGCAACCCAAAGCAGCACACACAGCCACATGTGCAGATATGATACTCTGTTACTCGCCACAAGTTGAACAATGAAGCTTCCGCCCGTTCCCCCTCTCCCCTCTTCACTGGTGGGAGAAATTACACAGTGTAGCATTAGATCAACCCAAACAGCCTTTCCGTAAGACCTCCGCTTTCTTCTGCAGTCCCAGCCCGCCGTCCCTGGGGTCTGTTCAAAAGGAGAGCTCATCGCTGCCTCCGGGGGATGTTTAACTCATTGCAATGGCGAGTATTTAGAGAAAACTCAACAAGTTCTGGGCTGTCAGAGCTGGAATCCAAACTGTCAGGCTGAATTACGTCTAGGCCGGGGTAATGACCGCTTGCGTCACTGTATCCAAAACCCACCCGATGTCGATGAGAAGCGGGACTGGCTGTTTTTGAACTATTTGGATTGGAAAATGGAGGAGCTAAGTGCAGTAAAAGGGTCATTAGCTGAGCTTATATGATTAGATTTCTGTTTTGAGCATACACTGACAAACTTCTGGAGTGGGTGGTGAATTATTGATGTGTTAGCAGAGGGTACGTCGATAAAGTGGTGATGAAGGATATCTGAGAATGTTGCTCAGTAAACTATCGGATCTGCTCGGGTAAAATGTAAATGTAATTAAGTGTGAATTATTCTAATTAATCTGAATCCTTATGATTTAACAAAATGTGCAAACAGCCTCCTGAAACTGTATGTTAAAAATGTAATGGGAAATGCATATGCTTTGATTGTGATTCAAGTTTGTATCTTGGACTAAAATCAAATTAAATCAAATAATGATAATGATAAAAATTGAAGCTCCACAGTCTTGTTTTATAAAGCAACGTTTCATAACTAAGGATCTGTCGCCCTCTACTGGAAAAACAAAATCACATCAATTTCTACAAATCGAACAATTTAAAACATAGTTTGATTAAATAGCTAAGGAGGCCTGTCAAATAAAGTTCATGAGGAAGGAAATAATGATATACATAATTTGTGCAGTTAAATATGAACATATGAGAGCTGTTGCCACTGTAGTTTATATAGTTCTAAGTATTGTTTTTTATTTTTTCCCAGTATTTATTTTGCACACAACTAAGAGTAATTCTGTCACAAAAGTATTTTTATAAACCACAGTATGTCACTTTTAAGCCACAAAATAGACAACATTGTATATATATAGATATTTTAATTGCACTGACAAAAACGTTGCAGCTTGCATCTCCATGGACCTGACTCTTCTGTGACCTGGAGAAGGGCCTCCTCCACAGTATGGCATAAAACATATGTATCTCCATGGAGAATGTTGTTTTAAATTTCCCTTTGCAAAGAATTCAGCTGGTAATATATTGCAGCAAGTTACATACTGTACACTTTATATTGCAACAAAATTCTGTTAATTTCACAGAAATTAGTTTTAATGTATTGAAGTTTTATGTATCATACCCCTAAGAAGAAGTGTTCAACAAATTTAATAAATAATTTTAAAAAAACTCTTTTTGCAGCATTTTTATGTTATAAACAATACATTTTATATAAAAAGTGGCATATTTATATATTTTTTTATATATTAAATATATTTGATATTTATATAACAACAACCACAGTATTTTTGGATTATTTGCACCTCTTGTCATAACAGTATTTCAATGATTTTTCATTTTTCCTAAATTCCATCCAGCACATTGCTGATCCATGTGTCCATGATGGATAATGTAATATTGTGTCATGTCCGTCTGCCTTCATGAATAACCCCCCTCTAATAAAGAGTTGTGTCTCATTGTGAGCTGCAGTTGTGTGCTCCTCTTTGATTCTTTATTTACAACCCTTCTCCAGGTCGCCGTCTTTGGAGTAAAACTGTTCCTTTGTTCTGCCTTTTTCTAACACCGCAGTGGCGTGTTGTCTCCACCTGGACCACCGCTGACCTTCTGCCAGCCCGCTCCTGCTTAAACAAGTCCATTTTCAAGGCTGTTCTGGCTCAAATCAAAACTCCATTATAGATTTTACCTCCAGGGGAACCCAGGGCTCACAAGGTCCTTGGCAATTTTACCTGAGGAAGAAGCTAAAAGGATTTGAATCTCGGAGGAGGACTGCGGTGTGAGCGGCAGACACTGGGCCCTAATGTTGAGGAGCCAAACAAGGGGTGAGGAAGAGGAGGAGGAAGAGGGGGAAGAGGAGGAGGGATGGAGATTCACAGGCGGTTCAGTGGCAGTGAACCTGGAGCACTGGGGGCCACAAACCAAAGCAGAAACACTGCAGCAGGCAGAGGAGAGAAAGAGAGAGACAGGGAGAGAGGGATGGAGGAGAGTCAGGGGAGAAACTGTCTCCTCATGCAGACAGAATAAGAGATGTACAGCGAACATACAAAAAGTCTTACAATTCTACTTCCAAATCTTGTGTTAGGGTACGACTTTTTGGAGCGTTTGACAGTGACTGAATAAAAAAAATATACCTAGAGTTGCCTTTAGTTTCATTCACACAAGTCATTATCACATGACTGGTTAAAGGGTCAATATTTGAGTTCTTCCCTCAAATTAAAAACACTCTGTTCCACCTTGTGATGTCATGTGGTAATACAGGAAGTGCTGTTGTTGTGTTTTTAAACTCCTTCGTTAGAATCATTTGGATCATTTCAGTCCTGGACTCTCCAGTCTCTGTTAAACTGAATGTAGAAGGTTGCTGCTAATGTCATAAGAGTCCATTTTGAGTAATCTAGGACCTTTAATTTAGTCTCCCACTTCAGCCTCACAGCAACAAGGTTCCAGAGTCGACTCCCTGGGTCTTTTGGAGTTTGCAATGTTACCCCTTTATCTGGGTTGGTTTCCTGGAGGCACTTCAGTTTCCCCCAAAAACCCCAAACATGTAGCATAGGTAAAAATTTAAATAAAAAATAGAAACAAATAGCTGACAGGTTACCCCAGTGCTTTTGTTGGATGCAGAAGCCATATTTTCTGTGTACCTGATCTTAAAAACAACGAACTTCAGAACTAGCAGCTGCTATAGTCAAGATTCATTCACCCCACAGTTCACCAGCAGATGCTGGAGTGGCGAAAAAAAGTCCTAAGCAAAGACATTTCATGTCATACACTAGAATACTGATAAGGCGTGTTATAGGGCTGTTCAAATATGAATTTTATTGTAATAATTGTGTTGTTGTCTGGTTATTGATTGATATTATTCATAATACCAGCCCTGGATGTGCCCATGAATTAAAGTTAAAAGGAGCTGTTAACTTGAAAACTACCATTTCATGACATCACAAGGTGGAACAGAGCATTTTGAGCTTTTTAGATGTAGACAGACAATAATAAAGGATTATTTACATGTGAATTAAACAAAACACAACTCCAGGTATGTTTTTGAGGCGGTAAAAACATAACAGTAAATTTTGCGTAAAATACTCGGTTTATACTCAAACTCTGTTTGACTATAAATGCCTCCTGCTTATCCAGTACTGGCACAAAACAAAAAGCTAGTGTTGCTGACATTGCCGGGGGATGTGGTCTCAGCCTCGGATACATTTAGCATATATGAAAGCACAGAGCCCCGTCCTCACACCATCCTCACTGTGTGCTCACGAGACAGACGGAGGCCAGCGCCACTGACACGGCTCATCAGGACAACTGTCACTTCAGCGCTCTGCCCCTTAAGAAGTGACAAGGCCCCTCACCCACGGGCCCCCACAGAGGGGGAGGAGGGGGACGAGGGCTCACGTCATGCCCTTTTTAGAATACAACTGGGTCCAGATATAGCCAGTGGCACACTTCTGTTGTAAATGTGCAGGACTGTAGGTGTTTATATTGGTAGTTTTCAGATAGTGGAATGTGGCGATGCTTCTCTCTCCGATGGGTGCAGAACAAGAGCAAGTATTTTACATTTTATGTTATTAGTGAGGATTTTTTAAATATCTGTGTAATCCCACAGTTGTCCAGGAAGGATCAATAGCAAAAGAAAAATCTATTCTGTCAAATGGACAAAAGTTTTTGCTGCTTCTTCAGTTCTGGTCAGACGCTGGTGGACGCTGCCTTATATCTGCAGGGAGGAGCTAACTACACTGAAAGCACTCACACCTACCTGTTTACAGTCATCTAGACCTACTGAACTGCCAACTGTCAACTGTGCCTGAGTCAGGCCATGCATAATCTTTCAGGCCTCTAACAGCGGCAGTATTAGCATATTGGCTGTCACAAGATTTCCCTGTTTTGATTTAGGTCTGAGGATGGACTTATAAACAGAAGATAAACAATGTCTATTGACTTTTTCAAATTAACGTAGCTCTGGATGTGGCGGCCAATCTGTGTTCCACTCTCAAAAATGTACTTCAGCTGATGTGCACAGATGAGTCTTTTTTACAGTATTTGATTCTGCACTGTTCAAAAATATTCGAGTTTTCATTTAAACATCTTTATATTGAATAATTTGAATTCATAAGATTTATTTCTATGTTGTCTGATTTTTGTAATTGTAATATTTTAGGTTAAAAAAACAATCAAATTAAGTTAAGTTAAAACAATCAATTTAATTAATTATTACTTATTTAATTCATTAACAGTATTCCTTTTTTCAGTGTTTTAATGTTGTTAGAGGCCTATTAGTTGAGCCTATCCTTTTAGTAGTAGTAGTAAAGAAGTTGCAAACTATATAAGGCCGTGTCCACCAGCATTCTGATCAGAACTGAAGCAGCAGCTTGGATGAGCTGTGAAATGTTTCTGACTTAAATAAACGTTTGTCCAGTTGACACATTGAATTTTTCCTTTACCATGGATTCTACCTGGATGATTGAAGGATTCTGCACAAAGTCGTAAAAAAGTTAACGTCAAAATACAACACTGTAGCACTATAACTAAGTGTATTGTGTAATATTTTGACCTAACTTGACTTTTCACTTTGTTTTCATGCAAATGTGTGAAACTATCAATTAAGTATTTTATGGTGTGGGAGAAAAAAAGTCACTCGGTTATGCAGCTTTTTACACTGTTTTTGTGCTTCCCTGATACTTCCACAAGAGGGCAGCACTATGCAAGTAATAACAAGCAACACCGCTTTAATTCTGCATGTGATTATCTGCTGAGATCAAATAAGATTAAAAAAAGAACAGTATATAAAAATTGAGTGTATTTTTCATCATCAATATCACTTCCATTGCATTCTCATATGCGCATATATCAGACATTATAACAGTGGGAAACAGGCCTTTAATACATCTCATATTAGGTGAAAATACTTCTGACTACTTCATTGCAATATACTGTATCTATAGAAACAAGCAGGTATATTGTGTGTTATATTTGTCGCATTATAAATAAACAATAGAAATTTTAAATTTAAGACTTAACTACTTCAAGTAAATGTATTTTTAAAAAATACTACTGAAACAGCCAAATGGGCGTTGGAGTCCACAGTTCATTACAGGTAGATTGTTGGAAAAAGAAAAAGAAAATCAAATAAACAAAAGTGACAAGTTATTTAAAAAATAATAATTCACTGACAAAAGCAAATACACAAAAATAGCTGCTGACAAGACATAATATAATGCATATAAAAATAATTTAAGCTGTGTGGCCTGGATGTAAACACACACAGTGAATGTAGAACATTTAAAAAATCACATCTTTCATAAATAGTGGCATATACTGGAATACACTTGCAGATGCTTTCATACTATCATATTGTTATAAATAGGGTGTAAATACACTGCTATGCAAATATATTGTGCAGTATTTTGGTCAAACAATATAGTAACATTACATTTTTAAAAGTTTTAGGTCCAAAACAGTTCAGTGAGTTTAAATCGATCAATATTGTTTGTGTTTGTGAGTTGCCCTTTTATTTTATTGTTCACATTTTAGAGCAGTGGTGCAGTGCAGGATAGTCCCAGAAGAGGGCAGTGAAGCTATAAAAACAATTACATTTTGCTAGTAGTAAACTTCCTCTATAATCTAAAATGAATCACAGTCCGCAGTATTTCCCTCTTTTTATTTTAAAGGTGCTCTTTGCAACTTATCTAATAGACGGTATGACACTTACTTTTCTTTATGGAAATTTCAGTTCTTTGCCAAGAATTTTCCACAGTATGGCATTAAACTCATCTACAGTATCCCCATGGAGCTGAGCAGGTGTTGCCAACATGCCACATTATCAGTCAGATCTGTGGAGAGTCTCACAATAGGAAGACATGTTTTTCAGGGTAATGAATTTGAGCAATAATGAATGTATTTATTTATTGACCTTTATTTAACCAGGACAGTCCCTCTGAGAGTAAAAATCTCTTTTTCAGGAGAGTCCTGGCCTCACAAGGGACCCTATTGTAACTCAGAAGAAACCTACACAGGTATCGGGAGAACATGCTGTGTGGAGTGTTGCACCCAGGACCTTGTTGTTAGGTGAGAGAACTAACCACTTTGCCACCACGCCACACAAAATGCAGGACAGACAAGTTTAATGCCATACTGTGGAACATTCTATACAAAGCAATAACATCTCATTGATACAAGCAAGTGGCGGACCCCCAGCAGAAAAGTTATTCTGTGTACCTTTAATCAACATGTTTTTTGTGAACCTTGGTGCTTCATGTGTGAACCTATGCTTCATGTGTAACCCTACTAGGCTCCTTTGCGCAGGATACTTTAATTGTATCACGTAGTACTGTGCATTCATTCAGTCACTATAGTCTATCATAAAACTATTCCATTAATACATATAATGGTAAAATGGGAACAAGTAAAAAACCTAAACATGGCAAAAAATAGGACACATACAGTCTGTATCTATCGACTGTCACTGAAACACTTGCAGCCGTTGACCATAGCCACACTGGACTCCTGGTTAATGCTCTCCTTCACCTCTATGGGGAGTGAATCGAAAAGGTGGTCTTCTACAATGAAACAGCTCTTTCTAAGGAGGCTGCACTGTCCAAGCTGAGCCGGCAGACGGTCCAGACAGTTCCCTTTTAACTCCAAGTGCGTGAGTTGCATCAGCTGACCAATTTTCTCCGGAATGAAGGAAATACAATTGTTTCCCAGGCACAACGTCCGTAATTTGGCGCACTTGAAGAGCTGCTTGGGGATTACCTCCACTTTGTTGGCGGTGATGGCGAAGTGTTGAAGATTTTGAAGAAAGCCAACTTCTAATGGTATTGAGGATATGGTGTTGTGGCTGAGATCCAGGTAGCGTAGTTTGAGAAGACTGAATAAAGAAGCTGGGATAGATTCAAGTTTGTTATGAGAGAGATAAAGAGATTCCAGATTTTTGACGTGGCTAATGGAAATGGGGATGGTAATGATTTTGTTGTGCCATAGTTTGAGACAAGTGAGTCTTTTGAGGTGTTGAAAACTAATGATTTCTTCAATGGTACGGATGTTGTTGGACTTCAGATCGAGTTCTTGTAGGTTGGTCAGGCTAAAAATGGCGTGCGGGATACGCTCTAGTTCGCAGTTGTGTAGCTCCAATTCGGCAAGATTCATCATTTTCTTCAAACTGTTCAAAACGAGCAGTTTCGTGCCGTCATTGTGGACTACCAACTTCAACAGATGTGGCGACAGGTCCGTGATGTTGGTCGGGATTTTTGTCAGATTGCTTTTAAGATGAAGAACTTTCAAATGCCTTAGATCGCGCAAAGATTCAAGTCCGATCAATTTGTTGTTTTCCGAGTTCAAATTCCCAACTAAGTACAGTTCTCTTAAACTCTTCAGCATGTACAACCAGCTCGGGATCTCTGCAACGTCTGTAAATTTGACATGAAGACATCGGAGGTGGTCTCGTAGGAAAATGAAAGCGGTTTGCTCGACTTTTGCTGGGCAATGGTAGAAATGCAACTCTTGCAGATTGACCATTTGTGAAATTTTTGCAGTTATCCTCGCTTCTGGGATAAGTTCTAGTTTTAGTATCTCCAAATCGGTCAATTCAAAAACAGCGTCCGGCACTCCTGATAGCATGAAAAGGTGAAGTTCTAGCTTGTCTTGGGGATTGCGGGTCACATGTTGCCTTAATTTCTCAAAAGTCCACTCATTGTTCAAACTGATCTCTCTAAGTTTATTTTCGCTCACTTCGGACAGGAACACCCCGAAACGCTTTGAATACAACTGGTCATACTGGTCAACCATGTGAAGGAGAAATGCAAAGTCGTTCTTAACATCAGGGATATCGCTAAAACTGCTTTCTTCTCGAACTTTCTCAAACGAATACTCTTTAAGCGGCCGACGGAATAGCCAGAAAAGCGTATATATGCATATGACTCCGTAAACGCATATTATCGCTATGTAGCTAACCAGTAGCTTCTTCAACATGAATGCCATGTTATGTGTGCATTGGAACTTAGCGTACCCAGTGAGGTGTTTGATTTCAGGCTCGCACACGTGATCGAAGTCAATGGATGCGACAAAGGTCATGGTGTAGCATAGAATGAGGATAAATTTAACAGTTTTGATGACAGTTTGAATGGCGTACAATCTATAAATCAAGTCACTGTCCTCAACGTGAGCGCGAAACTTCCGTACTTTTTCGAACAATGCTTTTGCTTGCTCGCCATCCTTCTTGTCCAAAATGGTCATCGATGGTATTTCGCTAACTAGCTTCTCAACCGAAAACGTGACACCAGATTTGGTTAGCACTGGCGCACTTTGGTTCGGACTCCCCTCTTCACTGCTAGTTGATAAATGTTTAAGTAGAGTCGACGCACCCGCTAACCTTTGCTTGTTTTCCTCCGAATCCTCACAGGCTGTTTCAGATAGCGCTTTTGTTGTCCACGGAGATTCAAAACATTTTCCAAGAATAGAGACAAAATGCTCGACTTTGGAACTTGTTTTGGGGTATTTGAACCAGAAGTTGCTGCTAACCATTAAAATGATAGTGTGAATGAGGGCGAGGTATGGGAAATACTTAGAATACCATGGAAGCGCAACGTGGTAACACATCTGGTTGACGAAAACGTATTGCTGGAAATCCAACTTGGTTCGTACACCGGTTGGATTGGGCTGTCCTACGTATTCTTGGTGATCTATGGCTCTTGGAAGTCTTCTAGCGATGAGGGGGGCTGCCTGTTCACCCATTGCGTTCTCACGGTTCCAAAATCCGGTGTTGCTTTCAGTGGGCTCTGGTCTAATAACCCCTCCAGATTCCTCTGGGTTCGGCTCGAGAACCGGCAGACAAACCACCTGGTCCTTGGTGATCTGCATGGTGCCGGAGAAGATGGCTAACATGAGCATGACGATGCCCAGGTAGTCCATGAAAACGTCCCACCATGGTTTGAGGATGCGGTACGTCGGCTGGATGTCGTTCAGAGAGGCGACTTCTGTGAGGGTAAACATTCCTGCAGAAAAAGAACAAAAAAATATACTTTTGAGAAAGATTAACATTGTTTTGCTGTAGCAGTTACTAAAATACATACTGGAATATGTTACAATATTGCAGTGATATGGATGATAGGGCGATTCTTGTCATATGTAATATCAAATAAACATCATGCTCTAAACCAGCAAAAAAAAAATCAACTTTGCTTTTAATTTTTAGCTGTAACATCAGTGCCACCAAAGTAAATCCTATTTTTTTATTTTATGTATATGTTATTAGAACACAACAGGGATGGTATACACACTTTTTTTGGTAAATGGGCCTATTTTTGCTGCTTAGCCAATGTGCAACTGTAGTCCCTGGGTATAAAATGACAAGCTTCTCCCTCTCTGTGTTCCTATTTTTGCAAATTGATTCAGAATCTGTTTTACATTTGAATCCCTATTATTCAGGAACTCGCGGTATTTATCCAGTGTTAGGGTCAGCACAAAGGGTAGGCTATACTGACTTGTGTGTCCCCTGTGGCTGGATAATAAAATTATAACAGCCCTGACCCATTTCCTGCCCCATGCAGCTGTTTTAAGAATAGATTTCGTATTCATCAATTTATTGATGAATACACAAGTATCTTTAGATTTTTTAAACATATGTTTTTCTTTCATCTCACTGAGTAGGCCAGAATATGGTACATTTTGTACTGCAGTATAGCTTTAGCTTTAGTCTACAAAATACATGTCAAGCCAGCATCTTTAGTACTGATGAATAATTTAACCTATACCTTCCTACGGGCCAAATGTTATAATTATTACATAATTTAAGTCTATGACAAGACCTACATGACCATGTAGATATATAGGTCTACACATCTATGTAAAGAGAGCAGGCTACAGTGAAGACACTGCCCTTGAACTAATGCACATTGGGTCAGTGAGCACACATGTCCAGCCACCACTGCAACACACACACTGCGTTCATGCGTACAAGTCTATACAATACATAGGATAACTTCACATTGAGACAGTATTTTGAGTACAAAATCCATGTTGATAACACATAGGCCAAGTGAGACCATCGCGTGTGGACTGTAAACAAAGTGCACCTATAGCCTACTGTGGCAGATGAAGCCTCTAAGAATAAGACCATAAATCAAAACAAATTAGAATAAAATATCACTTTACCTCACGTTTGTGCTGTGTATGGATGCTGCAATGTTCTTTCATAGAAGGTCACTGTTTACAATGAGTCTACACTATTTCAAAAAGACTATACATAACAGGCTGAGACCGGCTTTGGCAGCCCGGCGCATCCATCCGCGCTCAGGAAAAAGGTGGGCCAGCGACGCGCTCTGGAGCAGGACCGCCCCGCAGAGGCAGCCCCTGTCCCGTCGTGGTTCAGGGGCACCTGTTTTATAATTCCTTTGTTATGGTTCCTGTGCTACACTGCCCACATGACCCTACACTTTAACGTTTCGACATTTAACAGCTGCGCAAAACAGACATAATATGCGCACGATAACCAGGATAACGTACCTTCGGGATGTGCGTCCGGTGTGGACAATGTTGCTACCGCAGAATCTCTCGTTTATTTGTCATAGTTGAGTCTCGGAGTGTGTTTATTCACCATTACCCATCACAGTGGGCCGTATGACCAGGATGCAAAGCGGCTTAGCGCACATTCACTACCCCCATCAGGCCTCAGATGGTCGGGTCCTCCATGTGACTAGCGACACAGACAGCTGCCAGTGCCGAAGCTGCGCTCAGCTCAATTCAACAGACGAACGCACAGGAACAAAGCGTCTCACTTTCTCATTTCTGCTTTCTGTAGGTCTCTCACACGGAATAAGCCCAAATCTGAAGTCCCTGTTCTGTAATGTGCAGCGTCTGGGGTGAGACAGTAGCCTACATCCTGGGCACAGTCGTTAAAGGGATAGCCCAGTATTCACATTCACAGCACTGGTACTTACTGTAATGACTGCCATCACTAATGCGACTACTACTATTACTGCTTCTACTACAGGGTGTCCCCTTAATAGAGAGGCGACTGTGTTGGCCCCTCACACTATATTATACATATTATTAAACTGTATTAAACAAGCTCAACAATAAATCTGTATTACAAATTTGTCTTTTTGCTTGCTGAACCAAAACTGTAAAACTGCAAAACTGTACTGCTAAAAGTATAGTTTAACGATTAAATAGAGGTAATACATACACACAAACACAAATTGTATTAAAAAAACAGCCCGTACCACATATTAAAGGGTTCATATTGTGCTATTTTCTGATGTTCTAATGCTGTTTCCTCGTCAAAAACATACACTGAGTCACGTTTTGTTTCATTTACACATGTTTAACACACAGACTCTGAATATTTAAGCCGAGTTCTTCTCTCAAACTGAAAACACTCTGTTCCACCTTGTGATGTCATGTGGTAATACAGGAAGTGCTCTGCTGTGTTTTTAAACTCCCTACACCTTCACCAGAATCATTTGGATGATTTCAACTCTTCATGACATCACAAGGTGGAACAGAACATTTTGAGCTTTGGAGATGTACACACATGAATAACAAATGGTAACTCAAACATGTGTGAATGAAACAAAACACAACTCCAAGTATGTTTTTGAGGCAGTAACAACATTCTAACATGACTTAAGATCACAAACGGCCTAAATCTTTTTGTGGGATTGTCGGCTAAGTTCTGTTATTTCCAATCAGATAAACAGAAATAAATAACAATGACAGCAGAGATAAAACATTGACATAATGAGTCATGTTTAATCAGATGGCATTAGTAAATATGTCTAGATAATAAAGTTATGTCTAGTTAATAAAGTTACTTAAAATTAAAACATAATGAACAATAATAGGCTACACATTAGGAAATTCAACATGGATACACTGCTTCAAGTCTAGTGCCGTTTCTTTGGATATAGTAGCTAAGGCATATGTCTAACAGTGCAATCAGCTTATTTCATTTAGTGTTGTAACAGTCTTAAGTCACATGTTTTGAAACAGCAATGCAAATATTTAGCAGGACAGAAAAGTACAGCTCTAGAACTAGTGCATTCATGGAAGTGTTTTTGCAGGGTTGTGGAAAGGACTGGTTATATCAAGCAGCAGCCCCACCTACTGGAGGAGAGCAGAAGTGCAGTTGGATATATCAACCGCATTTTATATATATCTATTATTATGGTACATTTACAGTTTATTCTGATCATTTGTTTTACAGTGCCCCCCAATAATTGCTCCACTTAAAAAATGTAATGATGTGGGAAAAATATACAAATATATATATATATATATTTGGAACACTCAAATCCTCCTTTTGGTGGATTAGGATTTAGAAGATTCATGATTTTCACTTTCCTTTTTAAAGGCGATGTCTGAGGACTTTTGCTCATTCTAAATATATAAAATTTTGTTTTGAACTGTTAATTGCTATGGTAACTGTGCTAGATTTTCATAATTCTGAAAACCATGAATAGATAAACATGACATCCTTTTTTAGGCTGACTGACATACCCATTCCTCTGATGTTGGAAAGTCAAGATAGGATCAGTATCCTGTCCATTGTTCTGTATTCTCTGTACTGAAATTAAATAAAACAAAACAAAATGTGAATGCACATGATGTACGAATGGACATACGGTACATTCTGTTTATGTATTTCTATTTTTTAAAGGTGCATTGACCGTCACCCGCTTGTTTCTATGGATATCTCATTGCTCTACTTGGAATGTTCCACAGTATGACATTAAACAGTTCTACCTTTATTAAAGTACTGCTGGTTTTATTGCTCAAAAATACCTAGAAAAACATGCAGTCTGACTGTGAGCGGGCTTTAATCTCCACAGATCTGACCTGTAACTTTGGTCTGTTGTGGCCTCCATGAAGAAAGACTTAATACTGTACTGTGAAACATTCCAGACAAAGCAATAACATCTCCATGGAGACAGCTGACGGACCCTCCACCTTTTTTCGTTTCAAAAGTTTATAATTTGCTCATATTTGTCTGGGGTGACAATATATTGGAGGACATTGTACAACTGTTATTTTTGACTTTGTGTGAGTTAACTTCAGTTATAATTCAACACAGTCCTTTCAGAGAACAACACTGCAACCTTACATTTCATAATTAACAAATAAATAAAATACTGTATAAAACAATACTTAATACTAAAATAACACTATACTGGAGTTAGAAAGAGCTATAGTGTGTAATACTCTGCAGTAAAACAAATGCTGAGGAGGCATTGAAGGCAGCAGGCACTATGGCTACACTATAGCTACACTAAGTCGCTTCACTCCGCCTTCATTTGGTCCCTAATATCTGAAGGCAAAGTTTCAAAAAGAATCTCTTCCACAATGAGTCCACTTCGCTTCAAAGCCCGGCAGTACCCCAAGTCCTGTGGAAGCATCTCAAAATGGTTCCCTTTTAAATCCAGGTAGGTCAGCGCAGATAGATACGAAATCTTTGGCGACAATATTGATAGCGAGTTCTTCCCTAACTTTAACGTTTTGAGTTTCTTGCAAAAGAACAGTTCGTCTGGTAGAGTTTCAATTTTGTTACATGTGACTGAGAAGTACTGTAGACTTTGTAGCACGCCGACTTCTGGGGGAATGAATCGGATGTCATTGTTGGACACATCCAGGTAGCGAAGCTTGTTGCATAGGAACAAGTGCGAAGGCAAAACCTCGATCTTGTTATGGTTGAAGTTGAGGCGTTCGAGGCTACTAAGCTTCTTGATGTGCTCTGGAATATACGCAATGCTGTTATACCAAAGTTTAAGGCAAGTTAGTTTGCGTAGGTGTTGAAAACTGATGATTTCTTCAATGGAGCGAAGGTTGTTTTCTTTCAAATCCAGCTCTTGTAGGCTTGTAAGGCTGAATATCGCATGCGGAATCCTCTCTAGATCGCATCGCACGATTTCCAACTCTGTCAGGTTGGTCATTTTCTTCAAATTATTGAGCATGACCAACTTGGTGCCATCATTGTGCAAGTAGAGCCTCAACAAATGGCTTGAAACATCAACAATTGATTGGGGTATTTTGGTCAAGTTGCTTTTTATGGAGAGGATTTTGAGACATTTCATTTCTCGCAAAGATTCCAGGACAATATTTTTTGATGCGTCTGCGCTCAAAGGTCCGTTAAGGTAAAGTTCCTCCAAGTTACGCAGACAGTACATCCAGTGTGGAAACTCTCGGCTGTCATCAAACTTGACGCGTAACACTTTGAGGTTCTCTTTGAGGAAGGAGACGGCTGCCGTGTGCATCTTTAAAGAGCATTGGTAAAGAGACAGCTCCTGAAGATCTTCCAGTTGCGAGATTGACGCCGATACCGTGACGTTGTTGATGATTTCCAGTTTGAGCGACTGCAACTCTGCCAACTCAAAAACGGTGTCAGGCAGACCGGGGAGCATGAACAGCTGAAGTTCTAGCCTGTTATTCGCGTTGGTTTGAAGTCTCTGCCGTAACTTCTCCGCGGTCCATTCGTGGTTCAAGTTCAGCTGTTTCAATTTGTTTTCGCTCACTTCTGACAGAAAAACTGCAAATCTTTTCGAATATAGCGGGTCGTACTGGTCAATCATGTGCAGCATAAAAGCGAAGTCATTTTTAACATCTGGAATATCACTGATCCCTGTTTCTTGGCGTACGTATTCAAAGGAGTATTCTTTCAGAGATCGATAAAACAACCAGTAAGACGTGTAGAGGCTTGTTAATCCGTAGAGAGCTACGAGGCACAGATAGCAGTAGGATAGCTTCGAAAATAAGTGCGCCATTGTATGATTGCACTGGAACTGTTTGTAGCCAGTCATGTCTTGAATCTCAACTTCGCAACGGACTTTATTTTGCACTTTATTCACAAGAGCGCTGTTGTACACGATGATGAGTAGAAATTTGATCACTTTGAAAACAGTTTGTCTCACGTACATGAGGTAGAGGATATCACCTTCTTCGACGTGCAATCGGAATTTTTTGACTTTCTCGAATAGCGCTTTTGCTTGTTCGCCCTCCTTTTTGTCCAGCACGCTCGCCGATGCTTTGTCAACCACTATCTTTTCAGGTATCGAGCGGAGAGATTGAGTCTTCTCCAGGCTGCCTTCTCCTGGCGACATCGCGATATTAGATCTCGCAATGCTGCTCTTTTGTGTCTCGCTATCTTCGGGGTTTTCTCCGGACACTTCGGACAAAGCTCGGGTCGTCCACGGTGAATCAAAACACTTTCCGAGCATGGAGATGAAATGCTCTATTTTGGAGCTCGATCCGGGAAATTTGAACCAGAAATTGCTACACACCATAAAAATGACAGTGTGGATGAGGACCAAATATGGGAAGTATTTGGCGTACCAGTGCAGGGCCTTTTCATAACACATTTGATTGATGAAGCTGTATTGTTGGAGGTCCAGATCAGTTTTGAGGCCTTTCATTTCTCTTAGCACAGTTGAAATATTAGACTCCAAATGTAGCACTTCCATGTCGCTCGTGTTTTCAGAAGTGACTCTCCGAGGAAGGCAGATGATTTTGTCCTGCATGACCTGAAATGAGACAAAAAACGATAGGATTTAGATTTGTTCATAAATGTGATGATACAATACAAGTGCAACTGGAAATATTTTTTTGTCAATCTAATGTTAAAAATCTTCTGACTCTTGTGAGCTTTAAGCCATAATAATCTACCTAACATACCTGGAGCTGTGTTTTGTTTCATTCACACATGTTTGAGTAATCCTGGATTATTAGTCTATCTACATCTCCAAAAATCAAAATGTTCTGTTCCACCTTGTGATGTCATGAAGTGGTAGTGTACGAGTTAACAGCTAACTTTTACCTTTTGTTTAGTAGAGATTTTTAATTCTAGGGCTGAAATTTTCCAAATAATTACAGTGACGGCGTATAGAGTTTAAAAACACAGTAAAGTTCTTCTTGTATTACCACATGACATCACAAGGTGGAACAGTGTCAGTTTGCAAGAAGAACCCAGCCTGAATATGCAGGATTTGTGTGTTCAACATGTGAATGAAACAAAACATAACTACAGGTTTGTGGTGAGGGAAACATTATATCTATGCTCTATGTAACTTTCACCTACGGCTGTAACCTTAATCGAAAATCAAAATCGTACTTTGAATGGAAACAATTAGCAAATCACAAAGACAACACTTCGTGCAAGTATAACAATTTCCTTCACATCCAAAATATCCGGTGCATAAAACTGCAAACCCTGTAGTTTAGATCTGCACATTCATATTCTGAAATGTGATTCTTGTATTAGTTTGTCAGTTCAGATTTCAGTCTTTTCTCCTGGATGTTTAAAATGTGAACTTTGAACGGAATCCTATTTTTAAAATCTAATCGTAATACTCGTGGATATACTTCCTAAATCGTTCAGCCCCACCTACTGCATGTCTCTATGGAGATGTAATTACTTTGCAAAGAATCTCCCACTGTACAGCATTGAATTTCTCCATAAAGACAAGCAGGAGACGCTGCTAGGCCAAATTATAGGTCAGTTAAGGCCAAATAATAGTAAGAAGAATGCAAGTGTTTCTAGGTATTTTAGTGGTAAAATACGTAATATAGTCAATGCATCATAGAATGTTTTAATGCCATATTGCAGGACATTTCAGGTAAAACAATAACATCTCCATCTTAGTTACACTAAGAAGAATGCATGTTTTAAAAGGTATTTTTCGTGATTAAACGTGTAATAGAGTAAATGTAAGATTGATTATTTTTTATACCATATTACATTTATAACAGTAACATCTCTATGGAGAAAAGCAGACCAGAAAAGTGGCATAATGCATCTTTAAATTTGCAATCACAAAGAGGATAAATCAGGTCATATCAGGACAGAGCAAAATCAGACATCAACCAGGATTAAATAGGAACTTAACCATGACTAGGCCGAGCTGAACGTGCCTGTATATTCAAAGTGAAAGAGAACAAAAGAAAGCTAAACAATAACTCATAAATGATTCCTGAGAACCAGCAGAAGAAGCCAGTGGAACAGCTGCACTCTGATACAGGCCAGAGCATTTAATGTGATGCCCGCATAAATAATGATACACAGATGCAGTGAACAGGAAATGGGCACTTACAGTACGTTCTATGGCATTCCTAAAGTGCAACCATTTTGTTTCTTAAATTCAGTAAAAGCATCCTTACATCAATCTGACACTGAAATATTGTGTTTAGTCAGCACTAGAGGCCTTATTTGTTTGGAGAAGCAGTTCAAGTACAGCAACCAAAACAATGCCTTTATCTGATGTTACAAGCATGGATTCCGGAAGTTGAAATCTTAGTTTATATAATTCATTTAAATTCTCAGTAACAGTATAGGTGAATGCTTTGAGTTGGTGTAGATAGTTTGAAGAACACTTTTGCTAATGTGTAGAATCCTTAAGGGACCTATTTCAGCAGCTGTGGGCCCTGCAGCTATGTGAATTCTACAGTCTACAGACTCATTATAGACACTACTTTAGAGTTAATTGTTGTTTCTCATGTTTTTATGTTGTTTACTGGAATTCTTCTGCTCTAGGGTTGGAGGTACTTTACTTCCATGGGGTAATAACTGTAAATAACATATTTAGTTCCTTTGATTGTTTTGAAAATGCTCAATTCACTGAAAACAATGCATCAACATTATATAGAAACTGAGTATTTTCTTCTAATTAGACACAAAACTAAATACCAGTAGATTAACATGTTTCACTTTTGTTATTGACACTCTGATCCCCCTCCTTTTGCTCTCCACGCTAAGTCACTCCCCCTTCACAGTACTATCACAACAGTGTGCACTTCTGCACATTGTATCAGGTTTGTTGCTGTAAAGTACAGTTTTATGTCATGCTCATAGACTGTATAAAAGAAGTGAACTAAGTGAGCGTGATGTCACCCATAGTGTTTAGCGCCGCTCAAATGAGGCTCGCGATGCTAACGGCTACAGGAGCGAATCTGGAGCCAGGCTCTATGTTATGAACAGGGTTTTCTGACGGACAAAACAGCGGAAAAAAAACATTCAGGATCATGTGTCACGGGTTCATACGAACATTTTAAGACCAAAATGATGAGGTTCACAGCAACAAGTACAGAAAAAGGGAGAGAAGGAGCCAGAAGAGCCTCCTGGTGCACTTCCTATTTGGCACGCGGCGGCTAACAGGTTAGCTTAGTCCACTTATATATACGGTCTATGGTCATGCTCTTGTATATTTATGGAAAATTGTCAAGTAGGAACATGGGTGATGTAGGCTTGTTGCTAAGAATTGGACAAATCTTACAGCTAAACATCTTCAGGCATGTTTTTCATGTGGGAACACTGCTTTATAGCGTAGTAGAAAGCTCCAAAAATCAATTCTAATACCCCCTCTTTAAACAGTAGTGTTAAGTGCTTAAGTAGTTGTTAAGTACTTAAGTGCTTTTCATGTACCATGCTTCATAGACCAAAGCTATCCTAAATTATGACTGCACCAGGACTGAACCTATCCACATGAAAACCATGACTACACAGGGAGGAATCTCCAGTGAACCCCACCAAACCTCAGCTTTTCTTATTCTGTGTCTCGACTAGACTTTTCCATATCCAAAGGTCAAAGCTGTGAAATAATGTAGGGGAAATTATGATGAAACCAGCTCTGGATCTGTGCAATATTCAGCGGAAACAAGACAATTTAATAATAATGGCCAGAACTGAACCCAACTAAGTGCTTTACAGAGCATTAAATAAGACTCCCAGAAAACAAATGCATTACATTAGCACTTAACTATGATTTTGCTCTTTTACTCTATTGTTATGTTACTGCCAAATCACTGGCCTATTTGTTAATAAGAAACTGAGTTTGAAGTCTGGAGTCTTTTTCCATTCTCCTATTCATTAGTTGCAGCTAATCGTTGCTAAAGCTAATGTCCATATTTGCCTTATGTGCCATATTTCACAGATAAAAACTATGGGCTTATTTGGAGTTTTTATATGGAAGTATAATCAAATCTAGAATGTGAACCCAAGACGGCGTCATATTGGCTCAGACTGGCAATCTGGGCCGGTCTACCTCAGACCAGATCTTATTCTAGATCCATTATACCGATATATGTTGGTCAGAAACTATCTGGGCAATAAATTCATATATTCACTAATATAGTCTGCTGAAAAAAGGCAAGTCTGACACACTGAGGTCAGACTGGGAATGATAGGAGCACATAGATTAGGGTCCACACTAAACTACATCAAATCTCTCCAGAATTTTTTTGTAACACTTTTCCAGACTCAAAAATGGATGAACCTATGACTAACAAGGCAAAAATCCAATTGAAACCAAACAATTTAAAGACTAAATCAGGACTGAACCCAACCAAGCACTCACATATCACACTATAAACATCCCATCTTGTTCCATCGCATTGCTTTCACTACATTTTGCACTTTAAGTATGATGCCGCTTTCTTCCAGTATTTACAGTGTAGCAGCCAGATGACAGCCCTATTTGTCAGTACAGTCTGAGTTTGGAGGCTGCTGTTTACTGAGGGTTGTCCTGGGTGGGTGGGTCATAGTTTCCGTTGGAGCGCTCCCCTCTGAATGCTTCTCTTTTTACCATGCACAGGCCCGGGGTTGTAAAAGCAGAGAATTTGTGGCTCGGAACATTGCCAGTGTGTAAGGGCAGAGCTGCTATGTTCCTATACTGAAACTGTAGCTAATCTCTGGCTCAAATGGCTTTATTTTTACTGCCAAGTCGGTATTTAGAGATGCTTGTTTACCTGTTTAAAGTTGTACAATTTTAAGTTAAGTTGTTTTGCCGATTTAGATGAAATATACAGATTAAAGTGACCACAGATACTTGCTGCACTTGCAACTCAACTGCTGATTAGCCCTGTTTTAAGTAGGAGCTGTATTTTAAAATTTATTTCACTATTTAGTCACTTTGCAAATGATGTGTTTATTTCTAGGACCTCTACAGATATAAATGGACATCAGTTGTATGATGTATGTGTACTTTTACGGTACCATGATTTGACTAACAGTCTGTGTAAATTAATAGAAATGGAATTTTTATTGATATTTTTCCTACTTTGATGCTATTTCTCCAGCATTTTTTTAATAATACAAACGATTTCCATAGCTAGATTTCATCCTCTTTCAGTATTATGCAAAATTGAATTATTGGAGCTTTGTACCATGTTATAACATTGTTCGCTTCTCAAAAACATCCATGCATGCTTGGATGCGTGGACTATTTGAACCCTCTTCATGGTTAGCAGCACAATCGCGTCCAAGACTCTGCTCATAAGGCTACGTGCTCCCGTGTGACAGTTCTCCAGAAATATACAAAAGCAGGATACAAAACAGTGCACTAGAATTTCACAAACTTGATTCGATGTGCAGTAGTTTCTAGGAATAGACATTCGATAAAATTTTCTTAATCAATCGTCAGGAGAATTAACAATCGATTTTTGATTAATCATTAACATCTTCATATTAAAATGATCATCATTATTATTAAGATACTTTTATATATTAAAATGCAATGAAAACACAAAAATATGTGTTTTTCCACAAGGAGATCTTTATTAGCAGGACAACTGTTGGCAGTTAAACTTTACTTAAATTCATGTGCATTGTGCAAATCTGATCTCAACTTATAACAACATATAAACCATAACGACTATGGAGCCACATCAGCCTGTTTGATATATGCAGCTTTGTGCACATTTGTTTACGGTTTACAAAAGTGAAACTTAAAACCACATGGCTCATTTGCATGAAAATTAAACAAGAAATGGCGCTCTGTTGCATCAGCTTCTGTCAGCTTCTGTCAGACTAAAAGACACATCTCAGTGGGATATGTGTTCTTTCTGTGACAGACGATGGTGAGTCTGTTCACATTGTTGGAGACATAGAAGTATAATGAACTCATGTTTGTTTGGCTTTTGGACAAACGCACATTCAACTTTATCTTGCAGTAACCGAGATACTGCGTATACATGCCACAGTATCCCAGTTACTATCGGAATATCAGAGTGGTATAGGGGGATAGTACAGCAACTCCAGTGTTTGCACTGTGAGATGAAAATCTTAATGATCAATTATCGATTAGTTAAGTAATCATGCCCATCCCTAGTAGTTTCCTAGTAGTTTTATTTCATTTCATTCAGCGGGATGCACGATGATTGTGTTGTGATTGTGCTCTGAAGGGGGAGTAACTTAGTGCAGGAAGGGGGGCGGACAAAGCATAAAAAATAAATCTGAAACTTAACTTGAACATTTTAAGACATTGTTTTCAGTAAATATAGTATTTTTCAAATGACAACAGGTAACATAATGATCTAAATGTTATGTGTTAGCTGTTAAAGCCCATAGAAGTGTAACTCCCTCTTTAAATCCATGAACAAATGTGTGAAAATGTGAACAAAAAACATGTGAACAAAACTGCAATCACACTTTGTTGTTTTTATAATATATTATACATTATAGAGCATGCTAAGTGAAAGTATTTGCACCAGTTATTTTTACTTGCTTGTGGATGCGCAGGGGAACAGACTGCAGCTGACATAATTGTTTACCCTTTTACAGCTGCTGCACCAAATGTCAGAGGCTTTTTTATCTGCTGCTAAATATATTTTTATGAAGAAGCAGCTATGTAAGCCGAACGGGGCCGTGAGTGTCATTTTTTTAAGGGTTCTTCTCGAAATCTCTATTTTACAGCAAGAGTAATAACAAACATGCAAATAAAATCCTACTGACAAATGATACTTTGCTGCTGGTATCAGCAACATTCCCTGCTGTTACTCAAGTTTAGGAGTGTGTCAAAATATCAAAATATCGTATTGTTTAATGTGATGATACAGTATCTATATCGGCGACTGCTGTATCGATAAATATCGCCAAGTATTTTGTGGTACATTTTACTAAATTATTTTGTTACAGCGCTGCAGTTTCGTTGCTTGTTTAGTAGAAGGAAACTCTTTTATGCGACACATTTGATATTTTCACTGTTTTGAGGATTAAAATGGGTGTGTTTTATATATGAGAAATGGTTTAACAAAGACCTTTAGAATCACACTCATGATTTAAGCATTATTTTTTATTGAACTGTATCGAATCGAGTTGAAATATATAGTGTCAAATCGAAAGTGCACTGTACCGAGATATGTATTGTATCGTGGCCTATGTATCAAGGTATGTATCATACCTGCAGCTTCCTACATTAAATTAGCTTTAATTTAATGTTACCTGATCAGAATGAGCTGAGTGAGATGGACCTGCTGTGAAACAAGTCCCTCTCGAGTAACATTATAGTACAATAACAGTAAAATAACAGTAGTGTATAGTATAGCATTAGCCTCCAGTGTTTCAGTTAGTCACTCTCACCTTTTTGTTAAATATCAAACTCCTAAACAGGACCATGAGCACTCAGCTCCTTCAGAATGTGCTGTTTAAATCCATTTTCTTCAAGACAATCAAACACTTTGGGCTGTGTTTGCTAACGTGTGCATTGTGTCTCCATGGTAACGTCTAAACATTCTGCCATACACATACATGTACAACACCCTCAGCGTGACTGCAAAGTATCAACTCTGAATAAACTTAATTTTATAGCAAAGATTCACTGGAGTTTCCAACACAGAAGCCCAGACTTCCTTAGAAGCAGTTACGTATTAGCATAATGACTGTAGGGCGACTCTGGTCTTCAAATATCACTTCTTTCCCTCGCCTTAAACGACATGTCAGCACAATAAAAAGCTTTAAATGAGACAGTGGCAGTGGAAATGATTAGGCAAGAAAGACATTTTAAATACCATGCAGTGTTAAAAATAGAAAATGTGAAGTGGCTGATCATATTTGACGCAGTTTTGGTCATGATGAAGCCTTTTCTTAGTCCTGGTTTAGTCTTAGATAATATCACAATTTGACTGGTGTAATTGCCCTTTTAACCATTTTTAATAGGCTTTGTTATGAGAACTATTCTTAGATTGTACTTTGTGAGTCACTACGTCAAAGTAATTTCTCTTGTGGCTCAAAAAATATATATACTCGTATATCTAATTAATATTATCCTCAAAATGTATTGCAATTTTAACATTCTGTAGAACAAATAACATTTAAAAGTCCTATATTACACTACGTTCTGACTGTTATAATGTTCCCTCATCACAAACAGACCTGGAGTTGTGTTTTGTTTCATTCACACATGTTTAAAACACAAACCCTGCGAGTTATTTTCACAAATGGAAAACACTTTGTTCCACCTTGTGATGTCAGGTGGTGATACAGAAATTCCATACACCTTCACTAAAATCATTTGGATGATTGCAGCCCTCGAACTGTCAACTGAACAAAAGGTAAAACATATTAACTTGAAAACTACCAGGTCGTGACATCACAAGGTGGAACAGAACATTCTGAGCTTTGGAGATGTAGACAGACGAATAAACCAGGATTACACGTGCGAAAGAAACAAAACACAGCTCCAGGTGTGTTTTAAATGAGGTAATATTATAGCATGAGTTCATTTTGCGTAATATCGGACCTTAAATACAGATGGAGGAGCCAAAATTAATGTTTTTAAACTGCTGATTTATGTGGCCAGTTCTAGGGTCCAATTACTGACAGAAATTATCAAGTTCAAAATTTGTGCTTTTTCCTTTTCGTTATTTCTTGTGAAAATACCATGTTATCACCTGGGAGTAGAGATCAACAAATTTTGATGCTGATACAGGTCGTTTTATCCAGAGAAACCAATGTACGATAAGGTCTGTTGATATTTTTGGGCCAATATGTAGGGCAAATTTGAATAATTTCTCCAATCTGTGTCATTTAAATTAACTAAAAACTCACCCACCGCCTTTTTTACTGCAAACCTTTGAGAGAGATATGTTTTTTGTATCGGAAGTCTTGTTCCTACCTGCAGGGTGCATCCGAACACTCCGATCATGAGCATGATGACTGACAGATAGTCCGTGAACACGTCCCACCACGGCTTCAGGACCCGGAAAGCTGGCTGCTGCTCCGAGAACTGACGAAACTCCATCACAGGAATCATGATGGCTGCACACACACAAGACTGCGCTTAATAACAAAGCACAAGGATGACAGCAATTTAAATGGGTAAGAAACTGTATGTTTTAACAGGGATGGGACGAGACACAATTTCCACAAGACGAGACGAGATATGAGACTGAGTCCATAAGAATGAGAAAAGACGAAATTTTAACATAATTCCTAATATATATTTCACGCTTCCGTATCCAATTTTGGCCTCTTAATTTTTTTATTTATTTGAATTCATAGATTCGTTTCCATTCTAGTACCAACTGCTTTTTGTCCAATAGTGTAACAAATGTAAGCACATGAAAAAAATGTCACGAGATTTATCTCTTGAGTGCACGATCTAGTGGCACTTCTGTCTTGTGAGATCTTGTACCGTCCCTTTGTTTTAATACTGATATTTTGTTGGATGGCACTTCAAACCAGTCCAACAGTACTATGTGCTCTGATATGCCATGTTTCTTCTCAAAAAAAATAAAAAATAAAAACATTCAGTACCAATTTCATGAACATAAACAAGACATTTAACCATTTAACCCAAAATAAATTCACATTTCTTCCTCCAAAGTTTGAACTCTGCTCCAAAACACATGTTGTTACTAAGAGAGTTTTGGCTGCAGACCTCTCAAATACAATTACCCAAAGTAATTGACAATTAGACATGACTGAATCCCATCCTCAATAGAAATTCGATTACTTAAGCCCTAATATGAACCAAAACAAAGACATGGCAGGAATCGTGTCTAGTGAATTGTCTGGCACTATGGTTAGTGGGTATATGCTTAACCCACTGTGCCACTCTCCCCTCATTAGGATGTCAGGGTAAGATTTTTAATTCGCAAGGACCAAACTGTCTGTATTTGTATCTATAGTAATATCCATCAAAGAGATTCCAAAAAACACTGAAATATTCCATTAGAATAACTAAAAACTCTTATTGTACTAAATCCAGCACAAATCAGATCAGTGCACATTTGTAAGAGCGTAATGGCTTTAATGACTTCAAGGACTTGCCCCTTGTTAACAGTCCAGTGGCGGCCTCTCCATGGTTTCGAAATGAGGAAAAACGGTTTCTACAGCAATGCACATTTTATAGGTCCTATATAACACAAAACTGACTCCTGTGAGCTTGTTACGATGCCAGAATGTTGTTACCTCACCAAAAACCTACCTGGTGTTGTGTCTTGTTTCATTCACACATGTTTGAGTAATTCTTTTTTATTAGTCTCCGATGTCTCTGAGAAGATTTCAGATTATGCAGGATGTGTGTGTTAAACGTGTGTGAATGAAACAAAACACGACTCTGGGGATGTTTTTGATGAGGTAAAAACATTCTAGTAGGAGCCCTTTAAGGCAAAATATTATGTCTTTTGACTTAGGGTTGCACAATTAATCGTAACTGAATCAAACACAAAATTGTTGTAATTTCCTCCACAACCAAAACAACTAAATATCTGGTCTTATTCTGTATAAAAACGGATAACACTGTCGTTTAGTTTTGCACAAACATTCTATAAAATCTTGTATTGAATTCTTCTATTAGTTTGTCAGTTCACTTTTCAGTATTTTCGTCAATTCTTCTGGACGTGTTTAAAATGTGAAACTTGAACAGAATCAGAATGACTAAAAAATAACCCGCAAATCTAAAATTCTAATTGCATATTTTTGAATTGGTGAAAAGTCATCAAAATGTCACCAATAACAGGAAGCTAAACCCGAGAATAGCAAATGTCTGAGGAAAAGATGAGCAAATGGGTGTGTTAGCGCTTGACACAGGTATTGTTAGAAATTTCCAAGCTTTAATGACCACACTGAATAGCCCCTATAAACCCAAACACTACTATCACATTGTAACTACTGTCTGATGACCGCTTTGTGCCTGCCCTCTGTGCTCTTGTGTCGTTCACTCTAGTGTCCTGTTACTTTTGGTGCTCTCATTTAACACTGTGGAATTTACTCGTGGATAACATCTCTCAAGTCGTGTTATTTCATTCCTGAACTTATTTTAAGTCTGTTTTAAATCAGTTTATGCCTAGAGGTGATGTACCATGATTTTTCCCATACTTGGACAAGATGTGTCTTGTATAAGCAGGTTTCCACCGCAAAAATGGCCTATCAAAAAATAAGAAAAAAATACTGATTTTGAGGTAAAAATGCCCTATTTTAAGTGAAATTATCTGCCAGTGCAGTAAGACATTTTCACTTACAACAAGATGAAATATGAATCTTGTTCTAAGCAGAAAACACTAGTTTCAAGTATTTATGGCAACATTTTTCACCTTATTGGTTTGAGAAGTTAGAGAGGCTTAACCTGGACTGATTGAATATAAAAAGTGCTTAGAATAAGTTGTAATATCGAGATAAGATGTATCAGGATCTTGAAACAAGTAAAATAAATCTCATCTTAAGTAAAAAAATCTTAAAATTGATCTTTTAAGATGAATCTGCTTAATTCAAGTCAGTTTAACTATGAGGTCAACATAAGTCTGCTGCATGCGGTGTACATCTAAAAATATAGTTTAAATACAGTAAATACAGTTTTATTATATGCTAATTAGGAACTGCGTGTTAATTGTTGATAGTTTTACTGTCAGTGCTAAACTCAGCTCTGCTCCTTGAAAACTGAATGCATAAGGTAGAGTAGCGTTCAAGTTAGGTCTGTGCAAATAATCACAGTTGAATGGCGTTTCAGTCATTTCTATTGGTTAGTGATACGGATGGGTTATTTTAATCAAGAGGACTCATTTTAACAGTGATACTAGAGATTCACCGATCAAGATTTTTCAGTTCTGATACTGAAAACAGTATTTATTTCTTTAAAACAAAAATAAAATAAGCCAGAAATGATCCAAATGTGTCCTGCCACTGTGATTTATCTCTCATGTAACCACAGAACAGCACTGTATAAACTAAATTATGAGGCTTTCTGGGCAAATTACAACCAGGAAATAGTTTTATTACATCAGTTTATATGCCCAACTAATATGGGATTGGTGCATCCCAAACTTTGAATTTCCCTCGGGATCAATAAAGTATCCCTCTCTTTCCATCTCTCTAAATGATACATTTCATTTGTAAGTGTTTTCTACATAGAAGCTTTCAGTCAGTATTAGTGTGGCCTGAGACTAACATTTCAAACTTGATTTCGATATAAAGGGATGGAGCTGAAACTCATTATTGATCCTCATAATCCTCATACCATAATGATAATGCCTTTATAGCCAATAGAATTTAATTTTCCATATTAAATAGCAGTACTTTCATTTATATTACCGTATGACCTTATATCCGTGTAATTCCTAGGTTGTATACTGGTCTATGTGCTCTTATACTTGTTCAAGATCATCCTATTTCCAAAAATGTGTGAATGCGACTTTTATAGTACCAATACCTGCTCAAATAAGCATCTAATTCAGATACTCGTTTTAGTATTAGCATCTGGTTTTCAATACTTTTGACAACCTCGCCATATTTCAACCTTTATTTGGGTGATAATGTATTTGAAAAGTCTCTGCGTACAGTAAAAATAACAGTGTGACTAGTCGACCGCTAAAATACAGCTTAGCCGTTTTGTGTTTAGTCATAGTTTTGACCTGCTTCAGTCCAAGGTTTAGCCCACTACACTGGACACGTATCGTTCTTGTTTCTTAGCCTAATGAATTAAAGTGAATGCATTAATACAACAAGCTCCATTCTATTATTAATGATGTTATCCTTATCGCGGAGAGCTTTTAGTAAAAATATTTGGTACGATGGCAGCTATAATTATACCTTGACATTTGTTCCACATCAGCGACAGGAAGAGCCCCATTTACTGATGTTTATGGAGCGGTCGTCTAATGCTTAGAGGCTGGTTTATGGGCCGGAGGAAATATCACACGTTGTGGATCCATTTAACACCAAAGTGATTCAACGTCACTGTGGTTTATAATTGCGCTGACCCTGAATTACGCCATTTTCAGATTTGTTATGCTGTATCCTCATCAATAGCATGGAGTTGTGTTTTGTTTCGTTCACACATGCTTAGGCCGAGTTCTTTTCTGAAACTGAACAGACCCTAGTCCACCTTGTGATGTCATATGTAATACAGGAAGTGCTCCACTGTGTTTTAAACCCCGCATTCACTAGAATCATTTGGATGACTTTAGCTGGAATTGACCATCTCTACAGAACAAAAGGTAAACACTATTGCTGTTCACTTGGAAACGACCACTACCTGACATCACAAGGTGGAACAGAGCATTTTGAGCTTTGGAGATGTAGACAGACTAATAATAAATGGTTACTCAAACATGTGAATGAAGCAAAACACTCAAGGCACGGTTTTGTGTAATATAAGACCGTTATTCATTCAGCCTTCATATTCCTTTCAAGATGAATTATTCTGTTGACAAAACACTTACGTTCAGCCATGTCCGACCGGTTTCTATGATTTCATTTGGTAAGAAATTGTGCCGCTAATTGCCCACTTTTTTGGAACTGGATGCTTGAGCAAATTTATGCATTACTCCTTTCACAGGGTGGATGTTCTATCAAAAAATGTACATCAGAATTGTCTTGGAGTCAGATTACGATTTCACTGTAACTACAAGTCATCTGATTGTTCCAGGGGTTCATGCGTCATTACGTTTGGACAAATCCACAACTCCCTCAGTTCGGGGTATTGACTAATAGAAGGTGGATGGGAGGAAAAGCTGTTGAAGCATAGGGCTGGATTCCAGAGAAAAGTGAATCACAATGTAAGATTTGATCAAAAAAGGGATGCACTCCTGGTTATTTTATCACCATATTCACCTCACATGTAGAACCCCATATGTCAATGCAAATTCTTTGAATATAAGTTGAGCGGACTTTCAAAATTCAAAAGTGGGACACGCCCGGTTCATGTAAATAAGATGTATGAATACTCGACTCACTTGTGGGTCAGTAGGCTATAAAATCTGAAAGACATCTCCTGTGCATTTCTTTTGCCTTATGGTCATTTTCAAGCACTGTATTGCCCCCTTTAGTGTCGGTCCAAATAGGGACACCTGGGACATTTCCTTGTCACCCCACATTAGACCACCAGTTGGTTCAAGGGTTTGACATAGGTCTGTATCCTCAATGCTATATTCCCTTGACACAACCCTCTCCATTTATCTCGAAGCATTTCTTTTGCTTTTTGGTCATTTTCCAGCACTATATTTCCAGCTTTATTGTTTATTGGCAGGGGTCAAATTGCTCCAAAAAGAGACATCTGGGACTTTTCTTGGTCACCCCACATCAGACCACCAGTTGGTTCAAGGGTTTGACATATGTCTATATGCTCCTCACTACTGTCATTTTTCCATGCCTTGACTCAACCTTGAAGCTTTTGACAATGAAAAAACACTGTCCTTTCTTCCTATAGACACACAGACTGCTCAGAGACTAGAAGCAGAGGTCCAGCGCGTTTCCTCTGGATGAGTCAGCCATTGAGGAGCTGACCGGGTCGTATCCTTGCCTCTTCCTGACAGGAAATTTGTCTGAATCCCTGATTTCCAAAAACAGAACTGTTTGGAACACACCCAGCCTTTAGTAGACATAAGTCCAGTCTCAGCCCTCTGAAGGCTCTAAGTGGAAAAGAACAGACCGCAGTGCAGGAATGAAAAAAAAGAAACGTGCGCATAATTTTGGCAACGGAAAGTAAAGCTAAATCAACGCAAGTGCTTTTGTTGCTACTTTGTATCGCCAAGTCATTCACAAGGAAGTGGAGTTTCTGGAATAACAGAACTAAAGATACATGGAAGTAAACGCTTTTCCTCGACATCTAAACTACAGAGATCTGGGACCGCGCTGATAGGTCAAACCAGGTGGGCACAAGACTCCAAAGACTCCAAGAAGTCGGAAACCCTAAATGTGCCCGACACAAAACCCGATCCAACTGAATTAAATCTAAACACGACCCGCTTCATTCATTTTTACCTTGTTTTGAGACGTGTCAGACCCAGAGAGAATCGATGGAGCGTCCGCGTGTCGGTGTCCGCCTTCAGACGCTGATTCCCGGGTTCATTCTCCGTGCGCTCCGCTGCGCTTCCACGGAGCCTCTGCCACACACCGCACAGGCACGTCTGAGCGCGCGTCACGGGGGCGTGCCTTGTGTTTAGGATGAAACAAGGCTGAGTAATGTTGTTTATGGAGGGCAGAGGGAGAGACCAAGCTTCTGCTCAGTGTGGGTGAGCAGATTATAGGCTAGTCGTGGCATTGTACAGGGCCGTTGGTAGATCTGTGGGGTTTTTTGCTCCTAGCTTTGAGGATAAATAGTAGGCCCTATTTATCCTCAAAACTGTCATAGCCAATGATGGGAAGAATAGGTCTACTTTGACAATGTATTTATTTTAGGGTGACCAGATGTCCCTTTTTACCCAGAACAGTCCCAGTTTTGAGCCCTGTGTCCCCTTTCCCAGCAGATTTATCCAAAACCAGTGATTTGTCCCAGTTTTATACAAGAAATGTTCCAGGTGTCCCTATTTTTGACAAATTTGACCTAAACCAGGACTAAACTAAGACTAAACCAGGACAACATGAGGTCTAACCCAGGACTAAAAATGGACTATCACAATTTTTGACTAATCGGATTTTCAACAGTAAAGAGGAGCCTAAATTATCATTTGTTTTGCCTATACACAAAAAAATGTCTTTGTGCAAATGACAATAAAGCAAAAAAAAAAAAAAAGCAACATCAGACGTTTCTCAGATTATGACTGACGTGACAATCCACAATGTTACACACGCTTTTCACAATTTTATTTATACCAACCATCCCAACCCGGGTGTTTCCCAGTTATGAAGTTTACAAATCTGGTCACTCTAATTTAGTTACAGAGTACACAATACCTGCATTAGAGTACATCAGAGTACCTACTGTATTCTGAAAACGTAATACTTTTACATTGAGTTGCATTATATTATAGTGAAATCATGTCATATAATTACAGACATCTCGGTTTGTTATACTTTGTTGTATGTCTGATTAGTGAAGTAAAAAATGCACAAACATATTATTGCAAGAGCTTTTTTCTCACTAATATTATACAGTTTGTAGCCAAAATTGCGTAATCAAATAGGCCACCGCCATGTATTCTTTTAAGAACTGCATTCTGAATACCACCAAGTGAAAAAGTAGGTCAGAATATAGTTACTCAAAGTTTGTGTTCTGAATATGTATTTTCAGTACATATATTCATTTACTTCTCAATTACATTACAGGAGCATAAGACGGTACGGATCTCTGCAAGTCAACAATGTCATGTTTACTAGGTGCACTGCCTAATCTGGTGGGTGAAAATGATATTGTTTTGTCTAGAATTTCCCACAGTAGTCTATAGTCCTAAAGTAATATACAAAAAACAAAATAATACATGTGTTTTTAATCATGGTGTATCAGAAAAGTTCCTTTACAATGAAAAAGTCACATGTATCATGGCTTGTTAATTGAGTATTGACTGTCTAATAATATCAAACACACAGTGCATCTGTAACTTATTCATACAAATCTTAATTGTAAAAATTTGGTCACACCTTCTGTATTTTAACTGTTATTTTAAGTTTAACCCATTGAGCCTCTGCTGTCTGTACCATGTGGATCAATAGGCCTCTTAATAGCATTACATGGAACAAGGCAGTGGCGCAACATTAAACATTTTAACATAAGCGAACATCAGCTTTTAGTAAATACACTGGTTATTTAAGTGCCTAAAAGCCACAATCTGTTCCCGAGTGAGTCATCTTTAAGAAGTGACTGTCCAAATGTGCCTTTTAAATGCAAGTTCAAGCTTTGCACTATAGTGGTCTAGGCTGACCATAAAAGTGATGTAAAATGTTAAGGGTGCTTATAGGCTGCATATTGTTTGTTTTCTGTTTGTTTATATAGAAAATGTGTTTGTTTATGAAGGACATTTCCTTATTTCTGTAGTTATCCAATGAACCCTGCACTTTTTGCCAACATAAATTATAGTCCTGACAGTGCTGGAAAGGGTTCTGAAAATGTGTACTCAAGTAAAAGTAGGCTACACTTACTTGACTAATAATGGACTCAATTATAAGTACAAGTATTGATGCCAAATTGTACTTAAGTTACTAATTATTTTTTAATGCAATTTTAGATCACGCTTTTATACAAAACTTGATCAATAATAAAGTGAAATTTAAAATGAGTCTTTTTAAACTACATTCTGCATATTCTCTGGGCCACTCAGAGCATGTGATACAGTGCTGTTTTGTGTTTATGTGGGTATAGAAAGGAACAGAGACAGGGGTGGATTGGGACAATTGGCACTTGTACAGTACTGAGTCACTTCGATGATTTTTTAATGAAATTACACAATTGCAGTTACATCTATGTAACTATTATAATTTAAGGTAGGATTAGACTTAGACATTAGACAAACTTTATTGATCCACAAGGGAAATTATGTGGACACAGTAGCTCACACATCACAATATGATATAACAAAGAGCAAAACATATAAATGGTTATAATAAATTCTAAGTAAGTAACAAAAGACATAGCAAGAGACAGATGTGAAATAAGACATAATTATATAAATGTATATGTGCAAGTCAAAATAAAATAGAAAAATAAGTAATAAAGTATAAAATCTTATAATCTCAAAAAATTTACTTAATTACAAGTACAAGTACACATTTAAAAATACTCAGTTACAATAACATGTGCATTTGTAATTAGTTATTTTCCACCGCTGGTCCTAGATTACCAACCTATTAATAATGTCAGTGCAGAATTACAGATTGAATGAAAGATGCTACATTCAGATGTAGGTTGTATTAAATGTGAAATCCTAAATTTATTTGCTGAGAGAATCTATAAAAATCGATACATTCAAAATAATGACACCTTATAAGCTTGTATTTTAAATATCTTACTTCGTTTTACAATAACGTTGCTATAATTTGCTAATAATACATTAAAAGTCTTTTGCGATAGAATACACTGAAATTCAGAGAAGTACTATGAAATCCGATGACAGTGAACGTTGCGTGCCTTCTGATTGGCTGACGTCGCGCACGCCTCCTACAGCGGAAGTCTGTTCCAAACATCCAAACAAGCTACTCCGGATCCTCCGCTTTTGCCGATTTCAAGTAAGTTCTCCTGCGCCTCTCCTCTCATCGTTTAACAGTTTATGGTATGAGTTCATTTTTTATTCATTTTTTCGCTCGATTATCTAAGTGCACAAGGATTTTAAGGCGAGCAATACAAGAAGACACTGCGAATCTAGCTCATTGAATAGCATTGGTAGGAGACAGTAATGTAATACATGTGGAGTTAGCAGTTTTTAGAGGTTGTTAGCACACTAGGCTAAGCACAGTGCTGCTCCAAGGGGTCAGTAATACTTTCTGACAGGTATTGCCATTAGATTTGCGATATATGTTTAAAAAGTAGGATTCTGGACCAGTAAACTAATTCAATTCCATGCATTTTATAATGTCCCCTTTCCCCGCAAATTTATCCAAAACCATTCATTTGTTCCAGTTTTATATAATGTCCCAGTTATCTCTGTTTTTGACCAATTTGATATCCACCAAAACTTCCAAGGGGAATATACTGCCATTTGTTTAGCTAAAATACAGAAAAGTGTGCTTGGAATTGACTATAAGGCGAAAAAATGCACCAGCAAATTGTCTATACTGACCCACAAGTGAGTGGAGACAATGTTATGCTCTCTTTTTACAATTTCATTTACACCAGTATCCCAATTTATTTGATATTTGCACTTGAGCATAAAGGCGTTTTAGATTTGATTGTGATGCATTGTTAGTGCGACCAGATGCCCCTATTTACCCAGGACAGTCCCAGTTTTGAGCTCTGTGTCCTCTGTCCCAGCAGATTTATCCAAAACTGTTGATTTGACCCAGTTTTTATTCAAGAAATGTCCCTGTTTTTGACCAATCTGATGCCTGCTAACAGTAAAGAGAGGCATAAATTGTTATTTGTTTAGGTAAATTACAGAAAAGCTGCTTAAAAATGACAACAACAAAAAAAAGTAACTATACTGACCCACTTTAATGCCGAGTGCATTACAGTTTTCCTTAATTATGCACTTGTTTCGTAATTCTACTATTACCAACGTGTACAGACGGGTTCTAAAATTAATGTAATTGCAAGTGTATTTTTTAACTACTGGCAGCACAGAGATCATACAGTGTAAATGGTTGTAGCTGTGTCGTAAAATATTAATAAACAACATAAGACCATTTTTCCACTCCAGAAGGACAATCGTAGATGAGTTTATTAAGGTCAAGCAAGCACCACCTATGTGCTACTGACTCTTACTGGTCAGGATAAGGACGGTCACAGTTAATATACTCTCAAACTCAGATGTTTATGATGTTAACTGTTTATTTTACTCAACATTTGTGCAGGATGGGAGTGCTGAGACAAGCCCTGAACATCTCCAAATTTACATCAATCTTAGTTCAAACCACATTCTGCAGGAGGTTTAGTTCTTCACAGGTGAGTCCTTAATACTGTTCAATACTTAGACATTTGATTTTAATCAGTTATGCTTCTTTGCGCAAGTATCAGTACAGTTTAAATGTATTCCTTAGCCCCTAGTGTTACAGTGGTGGTTTGGAAAGCAAACCAATTAATAATAAAAATATAGTTTGAATGTATTGTGTTTAATCTTTAGATGTTAGTGAAAATAGAGTTAAGTAATTCCCCACTATTGATTAAAAAAATTAGGGATTAAGTGTTAAAAAACAAAAATGTAAATGTTTTATCAACACCAGGAGGATATAGCAGGATATATTGCTACAGAGATATACTGCAATAAACAGTTATATAACCTTGAAAAACTATTTTGAAATCGACAGTATCATTAAAAGGCCTGAACGGCAACTAATTAGTAATAGAATTAACCAATTATTAGCCTTAGAAGTTGCTTATTTAACAGCTCAAATGTTATTTTATTAAAGCAAAACTACCCGAAGAAATTTTACACGCATCAATTTTGAGCCCTAAATATATTGTTCCACGTATCGTATATTGAATTATAAGTAGTGTTGTGGAAATTGTCTATAAAATAATACCAAAACATACAAGAAGACTGTCTGTGTTGGTTTATGATGTTTGCACCAGTAACAAACGGTCCCACTACTAACGGACAGAGTTTCTGCTGCAGTGAGCCCAGAGCAATGAGGTAACAACACTTAAAAACTGTCTGAGGTCCAAGCCCTCCCCAAGAACAGTTTGCATTTTGCTGAGTCCAGCCATTTGTATTTTTCCATTAGTATTTGAATACAGGTAAGGATGATCAAACAAAAGACAGGTAAAATAAACAGCAGACTCCTAAATGGCAAACACAAAGTACCTATAATAGCCTTCTGTGAGACTAAAAGGTTAGACAAACAATAGTGTGTGTGTGTGTGGCTTTTGTTCTCTGCACTAGACCCATCCTTTAAGACCTCTGGGTTAGTAGAAATACAATGCAGCACCCAGAGGACCCAGATCTTAACAGGATCTTAGTGAATAGTTAACTTGTGGAGTAACTGACTGTTGTAGTTATGATTATACTGTATGTTGCAGCAAAAAATGGCAACCAGACACACAAATGCCAAAAGAATCGAGGGACTGGACAAAAATGTGTGGTAAGTAGTTTTTCCACTGTATACTAAGTGATCTTAGGCTCCTGTGTGATTTTCTGTGGATGGTTTCAGGGTGGCCTTTTCTTCAGTGGCAGCAGATCCCTCCATCGTGAATCTGGGACAGGGACTCCCAGACCTGCCCCCTCCTTCTTATGTCAAAGAGGCTCTGGCCAAAGCGTCAGCTGTGGACCGACTCAACCAGTACACCAGGGGATTTGTAAGAAACATGATTTTCATATTTTTGGTATAAGCATTGCAACTTTAATTGAAATGTGTCTACTACTGTGTTAGCAATGATGATGAAAGCGTTATACCATCTTATTTTCTTCATATTCATTTAGACTCCAGTTTGAACATGAAAATAGAAAATAAACAAGCAGAAGATGGAGATTTGTATTACAATATTGCAGTAATACATTATTTTGATTGCCTTTTTTAACTTTGTAAAAGGTTTCAAATGTTTCGTACCCTATATGTAATTTTCACAGAAAAAAGGAAGGGTCCACCATGTGTTTGTCTCCATTAAGATATTATTGGTTTGCCTACACAATGTTCCACAGTATGGCATTTATCTATTTCTATAGCTACAAGTAGGGATAAGAATTTTTGTTTTGTTTATTTATGTATATATTGATTGCAATACAAAATCCAGGCTCTATGCCATAATAAATGCCATAATGTGGGAAATCCAAGGCCCAGCAAACACATCTTCAGAGAGACAACTGGGTTACATGGATGAGTGGACGACCAGAAAAGTACATAATGCAGCTTTAATGTACTCTTTAATTTGATGTTTAATACTCTTTTCTAACAGTAGCTGTTCGCTGCTCCTGTGTAGTGTACTTCTACCTCACCATTCCCCCCTGTAATGTTAATAAATGTCATCTTTAAACTATACAGAATCTAAATTACTTTTATTCATCTCCAAGGGGAAATTATTTTTGGTACAGACCTGCAGCTGACCAGCAGAAGAATAAATGCAATTTAAATATCATTAACATAAAGATAATAAGTGCAATGAGTCTTTATCAACTAAAACCCCAGCAAAAATAAAATTACATTCCACTTTAATTTAAATGATAAAAATATTGTACCCTCATGACGTATGTACATCTTGTATACAGTTTTACTCCTGTGAGTTATGACAGAGTATTGTTAAAAGGATTGTACAGAGAGACTTTTACAGCAGTGTGATGGCGACCAGCAGGAATGACTGTGTGTGTCTCTCAGTGGAGCAGCGTAACTGTTTCCGGCTGAATGAGCTCTTGTAGCTGACCAGCACATTGTGGAGTGGGCAGACTCCAGAATAATGCTGATTTGTCTCTCTCTTCCTTTTTTGTCTGCGATTATTTGCCTTAAATCTTTGCACCCCTAATCATCCTTGTTCCTCTTTGTGTAGGGCCATCCCACTCTGGTGAAGGCCTTGTCTCAGGTGTATGGGAAAGTCTATGGCAAAGCTATAGACCCTTTTAAAGACATCCTGGTCACTGTGGGGGGCTACGGCTCCTTGTTCTGTACCATGCAGGGTCTGGTGGAGGAGGGAGATGAGGTAAAACATGAATTCAGTTAATGAAACCTCCTAATTTCACTGATTTATCATTTTGATTGTCTGATCAGGTAATTATAATAGAACCTTTCTTTGACTGCTACGAGCCTATGATCCGGATGGCAGGTGCGAAGCCCGTCATGATACCACTACGTCTTGTGAGTTATCCAGTTTTTTTACCACTAGTTGTAGCTGTGATTTGAATTGATAAAAACTGATTTGATTTTTTCTCTTTAGAAACCTGGAAAGAAGAGCATCACTAGTGCTGACTGGTATCTTGATCCAGAGGAGCTTTCTAGTAAATTTAACTCAAAGACAAAGGCCATTTTAATAAACACGCCCAACAATCCTATTGGGAAGGTACAGAGCCAAATCATACACTGTTTTTTTTAGATAAATTCAACTATTCAAAACATTCTGCAGTTTTAGAGCGGCCCTGCCCATCATTATTACTTACTTAGGTTTGATATTTGTGTTATAAAAGTAAGATTCTGTTCCGAGTGCACATTGTCAACAACTCCAGGAGCACTAACATTTTAAAAACTAAAATCTGGACTATTATTACTATAAAAAGAAGATTTTGTTGTTCTATGATCTATAACTGCAGCCTCTGTGATTTGATTGTGCCAACTCAAATGGAGATTAGATTTGATTAGATTTGATTGTGATGTTGTGCAGCCCTGTTTCAAAATAAGGATCACATGTGTCACCAGAGTGTCGGCCGAATTTCTACCGTATTTCTACTTCCTCTGCGCTCCTCCAGGTGTTCACCCGAGAGGAGCTGCAGATGATCGCAGACCTTTGTATCAAACATGACACGCTGTGCTTCAGTGATGAGGTTTACGAGTGGCTCATCTACAAAGGGCACCAGCACATCAAGATCGGTAATGTGAAACAAGGATGTCTAAAATTATTCCGAATTATTTCTCAATTAAATCATATTTTACAGCCACGTTACCGGGGATGTGGGAAAGAACCATTACGATTGGCAGTGCCGGGAAAACATTCAGCGTCACAGGGTGGAAGGTGAGGAATCCTAATTGTCTTTAAAGAGGAGTATTATAGGAAATCTACTTACTGCTATGTTATAAAGTCCCCTCATCAAATACAGGCCTGAATGCATGTTTGAGTAATTTAACAGTTTTCCAGAAGCATAGTACAAAACATTACAGTACAACTTAACAAACCTGATGCGATGTGCAGTAGTTTTATTAGCACATGTTGATTGTAACGTGATGGTGCACTGAGGTAATGCAGAGAGCAAAGTGAGGAAGCACTCAAAACTCAAAAACAAAAGTAAAACTTATTAAATACTGTGCATTATTAAGTTGTTTTTGGTGAGTATAGCTTTTTCAAATCAATAAAATGTAACATGGATCTAAATATGTTATGTTTTTAGCCCGTTATTTACTGAATGTTTGTACCTGTAGCTTGGCTGGTCCATCGGCCCGGAGCACCTGGTCAAGCACCTGCAGACTGTGATGCAGAACTCACTGTACACCTGCCCTACGCCTCTACAGGTGACACATCTTCTTTTTAACATCTGACCTATTGTGGTACTCCATAATCTTTCTGCGTCTTCATCTCCAATGACACTCATTACCTGAGCAGCCAGACCCATCAGCGTTCTGTTTGAATCCAGAAGGAATCGGACCGTAGAAAACCTCTGTCCTAACTTGGGACAGTCCAACCACCACTGCTAATTTGTATCACGTATCTCTCAAATGTGGAAGACGTCTCCTTGAAAAATCTCGTGTCATTCAGAAAATAATAACTTCCAGGATACGTTTTTTGACAAAACTTTATCTAGACATGTAGGTCTAAACATGTGTCTAGGTAAATGAAATAAAGGTTGGAGCTAACTCAGAACATTGCTATGACTTATCTACTAAGCATGCTAAGTGCCACCTTTAGTTTCAATAAGATGTTTTAAATTGCAGAAATGATGACAGGCAGGTATGAACAGCCGTTTGACACAACACAAAGGAGCAGAAACATCATCATAGTTTTTATACAGACTAGCAGTGTGTTTCCACCGTCAACACATTTAAAGTGCTTTACCTCAAGGAACCACTCATCTTTTCACACACACACCCACACACACTTATACACCAGTGTACACAGACACTGGAAGTGAATGGGGTGAAGAGTCTTGCCCAAGAACACAATGGCAGCATTCACTTGTGAGAGCAGAGAACATAGTCAGAACCTGAGCTTACAGTGGACCATCATTTCCTCATAGCTCTGATCCACACTGTTCTGTTGTGTTGTGTTCAGGAGGCTGTGGCCCAGGGTCTGCTGCAGGACTGTGCTCTGATGGGGCAGCCTGACTGTTACTTCAGCTCTCTGGCAGAGGAGCTCCAGGGCAAGAGGGACCGCATGGCCTCCATCGTACAGGCTGCAGGGATGACTCCAGTCCTGCCAGAGGGGGGGTACTTCATGCTCGTGGATGTCTCTCCTCTCAGTGAGTTTAGCACGATACTTTTGCTGTTGCTATTGTCAGTGAACAAAATTAGGAATAGGAATGTATTTTGATGATAATGTTGCAACAGAAGACATAAAATAAGGTACTGAAAACCCACCTTTTCTAAATATAAATACAAAATAGACAGTGCAGATGCCCGCTCTGCTTCTGGAAGTAAATTTTATTTTTCCCCTTATGGGATTAACTCATATCCATAATGTGATTGTTTTAAGTCCAAAAAGCATGTTTAATTCACAAGATTCTGCAAAATGTTTTAATAACAGAATAGTTTTAGTAGTTTCAGAGACATATTTTGCATAAAATTGTAGTTCTTGTGGTCATTCATTACCACATAGCTGATTTGCTCTGTGCAAGTTTTAATATTGAAGATTTATTTCCAGAACCACAGGACGGCCGGTCACTGTTGAGCTCAGACCAAAAAGCGCATTGTCCAGTACTATTAATCACATTATCGAGGCAAACCTTAAGTATTTGCATTTCATGATGTGCATTTTGTTTATATGTGTATCACATTTTGATATGCTGGCACTTAAATCGTTTGAAGCCATACGTTGGAGGATCTTTAAAAACAGTAAGGAAGTCATATGAAGTACCCATGCTGACTTTGTGTACCTTTTTGTGGTTAAATGGAGACATGGACCTATCACATATGGAGGATGAAGCGTACGACTACAAATTTGTGAAATGGATGATCAAAGAAAAGGTATGTTTTAGATTTAGAGGGTTGGGGCCTTTTCTTTAGTACAGAAATTCTCATTTTGTGACAACGCTAATGTATTTATGGTGATGCATTAGAACTATGTCTCATGCAAAAAAAAACAAGTGATGTGATAAAATAAAAAATATGAGTTACTGAAACTTTGCAGCCATTCCCTGGGAGTGCGATGCTCTCTCTGAAGTTCCTCAAAATAGACTTAAATCTAAACGAGTGACTATGATCACTGATTCCTGAAAATGTGTTGTTTAAATCCATTTTGTATTGTTTTTATTGAGTTTTAGGCCTTCTTAAATCATTTTGGACAGTGTTTGCTAATGTGTGCATTGTGTCACCATGGTAACTGTTCCACCATAGACATACATGTACATATCCCCCAGCAGGATGTCCCTACAAAGTCTCCGTAAGCGACATTATCCACTTGTTCAATTATAAACCCAAACATTCTGCACGGTCTTTTTTAGAAATTGGCATCTATACCAGTAACAGCATTTGTGGGGAATGAATCGAAGAAAGATTTTGAGAAGTACATTCGTTTTTGCTTTATTAAGGTACAACTTTTACATCTTTTGTCTTGCATTGAGTGAATTTCTGTCTGAAACTTTTTCTTTTGTAATTGCAGCAAGACAGCACTATAGATGCGGCAGAAGTCATTCTCAAAAACTGGAGCAAAGCACACTCCTGAAGACAAACTCCTCTGAACATGACAAAAACCATGAAGACTACTGTAAAAGTGTGTAACTTTTCTGTTGGGGGTCCTTCACCTTCTTGTTTCTATGGATATGTCATTGCTCTGCTTAGAATGTTCCACAGTTTGACATTAAACAGATATACCTTACATTTATTCACTTACAGGTGCTCAGAAATACCTAAAAATCCACAGATCTGACCTGCACCTTGGTCTGGTCTCCATAAAGATAGAAAGGTTTAATGCCGTACTGTGAAACATTCCAGACAAAACAATGACATCTTCATGGAGAAAAGCATTTGACGACCCTCCACCAGAAAAGTGACACAATGCTCCTTTAATGTGACGCAATAGCTATTTTTGTGAACCTCCATTGCTTTTATTTTGAATGTCATAGAGGTGGAGAGATTTGGTAATGATTAGGGATGCACCTATCCAATATCGGTATCAGATATCGAAGACCTGGAGTTGTGTTTTGTTTCATTCACATGTTTAACACACAAACCCTGCGCATTTAGGCTGGGGTCCGCTCCACCTTGCGATGTCATGTGGTAATACAGGAAGTGCTCCACTGTGTTTTTACTTACACCTTCACTCGAATCATTTGGATCATTTCAGATTCATATGTAGCTGCTACATCATAAGGTAGAACAGAGCATTTTGAGCTCTGGAGCTGTAGACAGACTAATAATAAAGTGTTACTCAAACATGTGTGAATGTAATAAAACACAACTCCAGGTAAGTTTTTGATGAGGTAAGAACAACATGCCTTAAAGCTCACAAGAGTCCATTTGACATACATAATATAGGTCTTTTAAATCAGTGTAATTTGATGATGTGATGTTCTGTAGTAACTTGAGGGATACGTATGCGTTTCTGATTATAAACTCTTGGCTGCTGGGGGAGTTTGAAGTGTGGATTCCTGTTAGACCAATCACAGTGCTCCTTATATCCTCAGACCCCGCCTCTTCTCTCCCCTTTAGTCCTCCAGGTACTGCCCAGTTCAGCAGCTCCATCTGAAATGTGCTTTTGGGTGGAGTTTAGGTGTTTGTTCCCACTTTAACAGTTCTTCAGTCACCTGCGTGTTTCCATGGATATGTCATTGTCTCATTAAAGCTATAGCTATATGCACTGGTGCGCGGCTACTCCAGTGAACAGAAAGTGAGACAAAGCTGCACACTTACTCCCAAACTGCATTTAAAGAATGACAATGTTTCCATCAGTGGTTCAAGATCCCTGTGGTCAGTTTAGTCTTATTTAAAATGTTTCTGAAATAAATATTATTTTCAGTCTCTGCACTGGTATCTGTTGATATTGCCAGATATTTTAAGTCATAATATTGAAATCGGTATTGGAACTGCATCTCTTATAATGACCAACAGACTGGAAATATGAAAACTACTCATAACCACAGTTTTGTTTGTTTTGAAAAAAAGAACTATATTTACTACTCTGAGTTGATTTATTTGATGTTTAGAAGTTTTCAAAGCAGTGACCATTTTTGCCGTTTTCTTGTCTAGATGATTAAAATATTTTCTTATTTAATCTGTTGACTTGATTTATTTTTTGTGCGTGAGAGTTATTTGAAGTCCAAAAGGATATTAAAACCTTAAAGTTGCTACTAAACTGTATATAGTGTTATAATAGCATTATCTGATGTTCGTAGTGATTTCGTGGCAAGTGTTAGTGCAAACCAGGTATATTTTTAGCTTTTTGGACAAAAATGTATAAAAATAGGTGTGATTCCAGTGCAGTGCCCTCTGCCAATTTCCAGTAGTTGGTGACATCACACAGGACTGCCCTGGTTACAGAGAGGGGTTTCTGATTATAAACTCTTGGCTGCAGAGGGAGTTTGAAGTGTGGATTCCTGTTAGACTAGTCACACTGCTCCTTATATAGCCTCTTCTCTTCCCTTTAGTCCTCCTGGTACATGCACATCACTGATGCAAGGCCACTACAGTGAACGTAGAAAGTGAGACGAAGCCTGCACACATCCAGACAAAGAGTCTTTGACAGGCCCTCCATCAAAAAAGTTACGCAATGCACCTTTAAACCTGAATGACTAAAACAGATAATAGCTTAGCAAGGTTTTTCAACATCAGGGCAAGAATTAGAGTTCTATATAAATGTCATGGGTTTTACCGGATTTTTAAAGGTTTAAACCCTTAAAATGTTTTATATTGGCTCAAATCTGTATTAGATGAACTGGAAAACAATGGAAGATAGTTGGATTTTATGGTCAGAAATGATCGTATAACTTTCAATAATAGGTGATCCAATTTCATTTTTGTTTTATAGTAAAAAAAAGCCTCACAAAAAAAGTCTCAGCAAACGCCTCATGGACTAAGTACTTATCTTGATGCACTTAATCATTCAGCCACTAGGGGGAGACAAACGCCCACCTGACAGATAAAGAATTTCAATCGCTTTTGGTTGAAATGCAGATGGGTGAGGGTGATGGGCGAGATAAACTGTGGCTTTTATTAAATTCACATCCAGCTCCAGATCTGCAGTAGGTGTCGTACAGGTGAGTCCTTCATACTGAAATACTTAAAGTGAACCTGCTATGGAAATTCAACTTTTAGAGCTTTTAACCATGGCATAGTAGTTTCCTTATCTTAGGAGATTTTAAATCTCTGATCACAAAGACTGCTGCAGGATATGGCTGCACAGCACAGGGTATAAAGTTATTTGTGAAATATGGTGCAATACTTCAGATACTTGATTTTAATGCACAGAAAGCAACTTTTTTTTTTACTTTGTGAACTAAAAGGTGCATTATGTAATTTTCTGATCTGAAATTTCACCAGTTTGTCTCCATGGAGATGTTATTTCTTTGCCTTGAATGCTCCATAGTAATTTAAATGATACAGACTTACTGTATCTGAAGTGTTTTTTCATCTTTGTACTTTCATTTCATCCTTATTGGTGTAGGGCCATCCCACTCTGGTGAAGGCCTTGTCTCAGGTGTATGGGAAAGTCTATGGCAAAGCTATAGACCCTTTTAAAGACATCCTGGTCACTGTGGGGGGCTACGGCTCCTTGTTCTGTACCATGCAGGGTCTGGTGGAGGAGGGAGATGAGGTAAAATATGAATTCAATTCATGAAATCTTCTAATTTTCACTGATTTATCATTTTTATTGTCTGTAGATTTAACTCAAAGACAAAGGCCATCTTAATAAACACACCCAACAATCCTAATGGGAAGGTACAGAGCCAGATCATTGTCAGAATAATAATCTTATTTTTAGAGAGAGAGACTTTACTGATCCACAGGGAAATGCAAGTTTTGCTGCAGCAAACTGTTTCCCCTGCACGTCTCAGTGGCCTTTGTGTCAAAGGTCTCAGTGCAGTTTCACAGAGGACTGGTCAGGTGGGGTCAGCAGACCTCATGGAAGAGCCAAAAGGGTTCTTCCTCTGTGTCCTGCAGCGTCACAGCAGTGTCCAGGGGAAAAGGCCACTCTGATACCACCACATCAAGAAAGGTAATCCAATGTGAATCTAGTGCCCAAAATGATTGTTTCTTAATGAAATCATATTTTTACAGCCACATTACCAGGGATGTGGGAAAGAACCATTATGATTGGCAGTGCTGGGAAAACGTTTGGCATCACAGGATGGAGGGTGAAGAAACCTAATCCACTCTAAGTACATTTTGCTTGTTGACATGTTATTTTATCATGTGATTTTGTGTGTGTTTGTACCTGTAGCTTGGCTGGTCCATCGGCCCGGAGGACCTGGTCAAGCACCTGCAGACTGTGATGGTGAACTGTGTATACTCCTTTCCTACTCCTCTACAGGTGACACTTCTATCCAACATTTGATCTACTCCTCAACAGAACTAATTCAAATAACCGACAACACCCCAGCAGGAGCTTACAGAGTACTATCCTCATTGCTCTCAGTCATACGTCTTGAGTGTCTCTGATCCACACTGTACTGTTGTGTTGTGTTCAGGAGGCTGTGGCCCAGGGTCTGCTGCAGGACTGTGCTCTGATGGGGCAGCCTGACTGTTACTTCAGCTCTCTGGCAGAAGAGCTCCAGGACAAGAGGGACCGCATGGCCTCCATCGTACAGGCTGCAGGGATGACTCCAGTCCTGCCAGGGGGGGGGTACTTCATGCTCGTGGATGTCTCTCCTCTCAGTGAGTTTGTCAGTGAACAAAATTCATAAACTACGGATTCATTTTGGCGATACTGGTCCAACATAACAGTCATGATAGTAAAACTGAAATATTATAAAAATTAAAGTCATGCACAAAATAAGGAATTGTAAAATGAACCCGGCATCCCCTAAGGAAGGAGCTAACATGGCATTTCTCAGTGTTATTATGGCTTCAAGGTGTTCTTCTTAGAATAACAAAGTGCATTGTGAAGCACGATTGACCACATGATCAGGGCAGAAGGATCCATGCTGACTTTGTGTACTTGTTTGTGGTTAAATGCAGATGTGGACCTAAGAAAAGGTATGTTTTAGATCAGGAGGGTTGGGGCTGTTTTTTAGTATTGAAATCAAGTTTGAAATTCTCCTACTGTGACAATGCGACTGTATTTATGGTGATTCATTAAAACTATGAAGAATGCTAAAAAAAAAGTGATATGATTCAGATGCCAGTTTATCCACTCTTTTAATTAAACATTTTGTATTGTGCAATTTCAGTTTGGAACATTTTTTTTTTAGAAATTGGCACCAACGCCGGAGACATTTGTGGGGAATGAATCCAAAAAAGATTTTGAGAAATACATTTGTTTTTGCTTTATTAAGGTACAACTTTACATTTTGTGACTTACAATGTCATTTTGTGCCTTAATTTTCAAACTTCTGTAATTGCAGAATGAGAGCACTATAGATGCTGCTGAAGTCATTCTTCAAAAACTTGACAAAGACATGACAGCCATGATAACCAACAGTCAGGCTGGAAATCCAACACGTTTGTGGGTTTCTAACATTACTTTTTGAGACGTGCTGTTATTTTTTTATTTAAATATTTACTTTAGAGACATCCAGATCATTGACCATTTTACATTTGCAGTTTTCTTTTCAAGATTATACAAAAATCTTCCTATTTAATGCGTTTTCTTGACTTTTTCCTTGTATAACAGTATAATCTTGATGCCAAAATATGAGCATACACATGAGAACAGGTTGGATTGTCATTTAAGAACCTAAAAGACCGTCAGAACTTTAACTTTGAACAGGTGAATAGAGCAGGAGACGTCTCAGAGAGGGATTTGCAACATACAACAATATCTGAGATGTATTGTATATAAACTTAATGTGTTGTGTCTGAAAAAAGGACTTGTGTATTGGCTTATCCCTGTCAGAAAGCCGCTGTCAGTGGCTCCAAATACTCCAAATACTACTGAAAACCGTTGGATTTTGTGGTTCTTATTTCAGGTTTGTTTTATAGAGTCTATAAGGTCACATAAATTAAATGATTGTCATTGTTGGCACTTAATTATTCAACCACTTGGGGGAGACAATGTACACCTGATTTAAGAACTTAGTGCCCATTCTCGCTTTATGACAGCATGTTTTGGCATTCTGTGGACAGGGAGAATTGGGCACGATAATGGAAATGAAAATAGCCTTGAGGTTTAGTCGAATGTGTTCAGATTGAATAAGTTTAAACAGAAGAAATATTGAGTGAAGTTAATACTAGTGTTGCCACGACACAAACATTTCAAATTCAGTTTCGATACTAAGGAATAGACTCAGTGCCGATTCCCCGATGATAATAAAAACACTCTTTATTTCGACAATAGACATTGTGCTTTCTTTTATATTACCGTGTGGCCTTATATCTGTATAATTCTTCAGTTGTCCAGGTATGTTTCATGGGCATACACTAGTCCATGTGGTTTTATTCTTCAGATACAGCTCAAAATCATTCTAAAGATATTCAGGAAAGGTTCATTTCTGTCCTGTGAATGTGACTTTTTGTTGTATCAGTACTTGCTCAAATGACTCTCTAGTTTCAATACTAGTTTTAATATGGATTTGACAACCCTAGTTAGTAACAGTGGGAAACGCAGAGGCTATTGGAGGCCTTGAGGAACATCCGAGGACATGTTTGAATGACGTGGTGAAAGAAGAGCAGAAGTTGGCATTGAAGAAGTGGATTTGTTTGATGTGGTGTGAAAATTTCATTCAGAAAACACGTAAACACGACAAAGAAGTGCCATTCTGTCTGGGATTTGGACCAGGATTGTCAAAAGTATTTGTGAATCAGATACTAAATCAATACAAAAACCAGCATTGAAACTAGATACTCATTTGTGCAAGTACCGATACTAAAAAAACACTTTTACAGGACAGAAATGAACCTTTTCTGAATCGCTTTAGCTGTATCAGAACAAGTATAAAAGCACATAGACTAGTATATGCCCATGGACCAGTATGGAAAATATAAAAGAAAATACTACGATTTAATGCTGAAAATGACTGAATGACTAAATAAAGAGTGCGTTATTATCATCATGTTATTGGAATCGATATTGAGCATAAACTCTATTCCTTAGTATTGAAATCAACGCTAATTCGGACTAGGAGCTTCTTAATATGAGGCATGAATGTTACTCTAAACCAAAACATTACAATCACACACATTTCCCTGCACATTTGTCCTCTTGTCAGTAGCGGTTAGAGGCTTAAACGTGCACAATATAACTTTTCTTGTAGACGGTCACTTCACTGCCACTTGCTTGTCTCCCCTGAGATGTTATTGCTGTACCTGAATATTCCATATGCGAGGATCAAGGCCGGATTATCCATATGGACACAAACTTTAAAAATATTTCTCATAAATTTGTATGTTAGACACTTGAAAATGTTAAATGGCAATACATAGCTCGTCATTAACACTCATTTCTTAATAGTAACAACAATAATAACAATGATAATACTGAACAAATCAAGATTAAGCGACCATTCATTCCCCCTTCCCATAATCTGTCAGATGAGTCATCACAAAATAATTATTTGTTACTCATTTCAAAGTAACTATACGGGGCAAAAGGAGTGTTTTAAGTTACAGGCAAACATCATTTATTCACCGCAAATTGCATAAAATGAGATGGTCCATATTGCATTTATTCAATTAAAGGTAATGCATTGCAGTAGAATACCTTGAATAACATGCATATTTATTGTGAGCCGGGTTGCCTCTCCACAGATCTGACATGTAGCCTAGTGCAGTTACTTGTTTTTTTGTTATTTTATCCCTGTACAATCTGCATCACGACACTGTGCTTTTCTAGTGTGTGAACTAGTGCCTGGGAATATGACAACTGTGTTCAATCTGATTAGGATTATAGTGAATTTGCAGTTCTCAGGATTGTTTAGTGAAATAAGTCCTAAACAAAGGATTAGGATTTAAATGTATGTTAATTGTTTGAGTGTGACTGCATGTCCTCAGCCTGGTATTCACGGGGAATTAGGTTACTGGCATCAAATCCCGCCATATGTCTGCGCTTCTCACAGCGGCCTCTAGATGGCGTCATTGACCACATTCTGCTGTAAAAGGCCTGTAGACAGTATCTGAGTTTGGAGAGTCTTAAAAGTTCAAAGAAAGAGCGAAGTATGTGTGTTATTCAGTGGATCCTCTATAGCAGACACGCCTAAAGTTTCATTTAGTAAAACCTGGTAAGAAAAAAATAATATTCACAAAGAAGAAACTATATTATCTTAGAGTGGAGAAATTCACTTGGCAGAACAGCATTTTACACAGATTACGCAGGTGATACTACATCAAACTCAAGATAAAATTACTAATACTGATTTATACTAATACTAATAGTACATTTTTAAAGTAAGTACTAAAGCCCCAGTATATAAATGCGCCAAAAAACAACTAAAATAAAAGTATTTTTTTCAGATGTATTTATAGCAGTGAAAAACATGTGTCCTCACCGTAAACGAACTTGCAACTCCACAAACGTGACTCTCCACTGAAATGTTCTTCTTCTTGGCTATAATCTTCCACAGTCTGGCAAAGTATAAAATGTGTATCTCCAAGACAAATGTTCTGAAGTCTTGTTTTAACTTTCTATTCTCATGGAATTGTGTAGATGATTTTAGTCTCGTGTATGACTTGTAAAAACTGAGGAAGCTGAATTACCTAATAAAATACTGAGCAAATACGTTTAAGTCAACATTAAAGATGAATGTTAAATTTACTGTGTGCAACTTTGGTGGAGGATATGCCACCTGCTTGTCTCCATGGAGATGAAATTTCTTTGGAATTTTCACCATGTGGCATTGCACTTCCATCTCCACAGAGACAAGCAGATGATGCCATCAGATCAAGTTACGCGTCATGTCTGAGGAGAGGTGACTTCACTCACAGTAAGAATGCATGTTTTTAAGGTATGTTTAGCAATAAAAACTCTAGTACTTGAAGAAAAAAAACATAAAATAAATGTTACATGTTTAACGACGTAATTCTCCATGGTGACAAGCAACTGGCGTCCTCTCCACCACAATTGGCATCCTCTTAGAAAAAAAAAATCACTATTTTGCAACACAAAATTCACAAATTCGACCAGGTGGTAATTCACAGACTCACTAAAAACAATCGACTCATTCTCAAAGTTACCCAAGTTTGCCTGAATATACTAGAGTAATTGTAGTGCAGTCTATTGCGAGTATATCAGGCTTGGCCCACTGCGACCCCGGCCCCTCTCCTCTGTCACTGGCCCATATGGCGCTGTGTTCTCGCTCCTATCTGCAGCCCAGAGCACGCCCCCGAACAGCTTGGTGGACACATAATTAATTTGCTTAGGCTTATGCCATTTATTTTCCAACCTACATTTTGTTAATTGGACAGAGGAGGTTAAAATCAAATGGATGTCTCTGTGTACTCTAAGGCTACTAATTGCATGGAATTTACAAGAGGCTGTCTGCTGGTGGGTGGGGGCTGTGGAGGAATGCATGCTAGAAAGTCATTAGGTTTCTATGGATGTGTTTACAATAGTTAGAGTCAGGGATGGCTGATGTTGGCAAACGGTGTGTATATAGATTTTTAAAGCAGCCGCTATGTGTCTTGATGTTCTTGTTTTAAACCGGGCCAAAACAGACGAGGTCCATCGAAGGCCACACACGGTTAAGGTACAGTGTGTAACTTTGTGGAGGTGGCATGTCGCCCGCAGGATTCCATGGAAACAGGAAGTTAAAACCATACTTCAGAAACTTCTCCATGGAGCCGGATAAGTTTTATGCAATATTGTGAGACATTATAGCCCTCGTCCAAACAAAATAAGAGTCAGGTTTGTGGAGATGCAAGCCCGCTCAGCATAAGGGCGCATGCTGACTATGTTTTTCATTGCAAACAAACAACAACAACAAAAAAACATTAATAGCAAGAGCACATATTATGCTATTTTCTGTTATAATCTGTTATAATGTTGTTTTCTCCTCAAAAACAGACCCAGAGTTGTGTTTTGTTTCACTCATAAACCCTGTATATTCTTGCTGAGTTCTTCTCTCAAACAGAAAACGCTCTGTTCCCCCTTGTGATGTCATGCTGTAATATAAGAAGTGTTCCATTGTGTTTTTAAACTCTATGCACCTTCACTAGAATCATATATTTTCAGCTCTAGAGTTGCCAATTTCTACGGAACTAAGAGGAGCTGTTCACTTGAAAACTGCCACCACATGACATCACAACGTGTAACAGAGCATTTTGAGCTTTGTGAATGACAGATTAATAAACCAGGATTACTCAAACATGTGTAAATGAAACAAAACACAATTCCAGGTATGTTTTTTGAGGATATAACATGACTTGAAGCTCACAAGAGTCAAATTTGTATGATATAGGACCTTTAAGTTCTGTCAGTATACGGTTACTATTGTTGTGCAGTTCTTAAGGCGGCCTGTAGTGGGCTGCTCCTGGTTGGAATATGCAGTAGTCGTATCCTTGTAGCTGAAGTATATATCACACATTTTGTTTTATTTTGTTATATGGTGTGAAGTTAACTTGATTTTATTAATTAGATTTGATCTAAGTAATTGTACCACCACCTAAGTATAAAATAAGTGTCATATGAAATACATTTGTTATCATCAGCCTTTCTAACTGCCTACCACAAAAAATGTGCAATGAAAAGTTAGATCCACTGCAATTACAATGAACAATTTTGAAATCAAACATTATAGTGTATGGGATGACACGCTCCTAAATGTTTGAAGGGGGGGAAAAGCATTACAGGAAGCCCATAATATCGAATTGAGCTGTTTTATATTCATTTTCCTACTGGAGCAGTGAATGATGTAGCCACAGCTAGCGGGCCACACTGTCCACCACCGCAATCCTGCTCTTAATCACCTGCCTCCCCTCTCCCTCCCCACCTCCCCTCTTCTCCGGCGCTGATTTGCAAGCCCAGATTAATCAGAGCGCGGGGCCTTGATGAAATTTTGCTGTTATTGTTCCCAATTTTAGCAACATCTTTTATTGTCTTCATCATTCAAACCGGGGGGAGGAAGAGGGGGATGGGGGGGGTGGTGGGTGGGTGGGAAGGGGACGGGTGTGCGTGTGTTTGTGTGTGTGTTTGTGTGTGTGTTTGTGTGTGTGTGGGGGGGGTACTATGTCAATTATGCAAATGCCGTCGCACACTTTCGCAGATTACTTCATTCCGATGCCATTGTTTGTGTGAATTTAATTATTAAATATTATTACGCTCACGTTTTCCTTTAATTTTCCCTCTAGCAGCTTTGTCTCGGCGCACGCTCGTCTCCAGCTGCTCGTCTCGCCTCAATCAAAACCCAGGCCAAACAAACCCCGGCCATTTAACGCCAGTGAAGTTAGCAAGGCGCTCTCATCCCGCAGCTTGAAGTCTGATTGGAGAAAAGACAGACTATTCTAGTGTAATAACCAGGGATCGAATTCAAGTTTATTCAAAACTGACATTCAATTATGTGGCACCTAATGATATTTTAATCTCTTTGCTTTAATTTGCAGGAATTGGCTTTTCAAAGGCTTTGTCTGGCAGCAGCGCAGACGGTTGAATAAAGAGCACAGATTGGTATTAGATCCTGGTGATGATAGAGAAATGAAAGCTTTTATAGTGCGTGCGTTCACAGGGGAGCAGGGATCACGTGGATGTCCATGTCTCACAGAGCTGCTTTTACCTGACGTGATAATTACCAGGAAGGTTTCTACAGGACGTTTATGAGTTTATGAAATTCTATACGTGCATTTTACATCTGTGTTTAAGGTAACTAATAGATCGTCTAAACATGGTGACTGCATTTGATTTTTTTTTAAACTTTTTTAAAAACTTTTTTCTGTGTCAGTTTCATGTTACCATCTCGATCAGGCAAAACTTCATGTACTGTAAAATACCAAATAAGAACCGGGTCCCCTTTAAACGCCGGGTGCATGTGTATATTTTCATAAATAACCGCCGGTTCCATCCAACTAAACGTCGAGTCTACTGTACGTGCGGGAAGACAGAAGTCGTGCTGCAACAACAGGACGCAGGACTGAGGCTTGCGTTGTCTCGACAGAAACTACATGGCTCATTTGCATAAACTATAAGTGCTGAAAAAAACAGCTCACTCCTTATGCCCTGATGCACAGAAACGAAACTTAAACGACATGGCTCATTTGAATAAACTATAAGCGTTGAAAAAAACAGCTCGCTCCTTGTGCCCTGATGCGGTGGATCAACCTTCTCACTCTGCCTGCTCCACACTCGCTAAAGAAATTTCTGTTGCCGGAGAGTTTTATTTACTTTCTGGAATTCAGGAATCGCTTTCAAATATGGTGAAACTTCCCGCTCCATAGATATTTTGTTGTAACATTTCAAATTAACTCACCTACGTCTGTATAAAAAGTCGCCTAAATTCTAGTCATACTGGTTAAAAGAATTTGAGTACCATATTTTCCCAGTTTTGCTGAGCAGGATTTTTGTGAGGAAGGAATTAATCGCCTGCCCCGAATTACCACCTGGTCTCAAATAAATGCCTGGTCTGATTGAAACAAATAAATGCCCCGGCTGTTTTTTGGTATTTTACAGTATTCACCTTATTCCAGAAGTTGCCGTGGGCGTCGCCATCGTCTTTCTGATTGTATTATTTTGCTTGGAGCTCCTGATCTTGACTGCAGATAAGTTCAATACAGATGACAAAGTTGCTGACTTGTTGGTGCACGTGGACATTGAATATTTTACACAAATCAACCTCTATATCATATTTTAGCTGCAATTCTTTTCAAATTCTTTTTTACACATTTTGAAATGGATTCCTACTTACCTGGAAGTGCCGCAACAAAAAAATGAGGTTTAGTACTATTTAGAGGCAAATGTGGGTGGGGTAGAATAAGGACAACAGTGGTAATCCAAAAATGTAACTTTAACAAACCAAATGCCATGAAATCACAGGAAGAACATGCAAACTGCACACAGAAGTTTTGTGTAAGTGTATAAAATAACCAGTCCACAGTCAATTGAACTTGTACAGTACATACAGCCAATTGGACCATCAGTTAGGTTCTATTTTATGCATCATGCTGGCTTTTGAGCTTCTTTTGGCTATAACTTAAGGACATTATGCAAAATTGAAAGTGCTTTTTACCATATGATAGCGTTCTCTTATCCAAAACATACCTGGAGTAGTAATTTAGTTCATTAGTCACATTTACAAGATCTTTTTGCTCTGGCCTCAAAAATCACTTCATGGATTGTTACGTCACAGGTAAAAATCCAGATTGAGTTCATTACAACAGTGCACATATTAGTATAACTGCTTAAAGTGTCTGTACATAAGAATTATTTTAAGTTCTAAAACATGAAATACCAAAGCAAAAATACTCAGGAGCATGTTTAAAGTATAAATAAAGCATAATTTGTGTCCTATAAGATAATGTATATGAAAAAGACTGGCTCCAGTGCCCTCTGTCCCCTCAAAAGCATTCTACATTCTACTATTGACGTCACGAGTTCTGTTTTAGCCAATGAAGACAATTATCTTGTGCATGTTTAGCTAGAGGAACTACTATTCCTGCTTATTACCTATTAACGACCCCCCCCGTGCCTTGCGATATCTATTTATTCCATTTACGTCCATTTCTCAAACTGTGGTCGCTCTCCCTCAGCTCATACAGCGGGGGGCGCCACTCGTCCTGTCCCGGCTGTGGCTCGGAGGAACAGCTGTCTGCGCTAACAAGCAGGGCCGTAGTCGTACATAGGCAGAGCTAACCGGACCACTGTTCTGGCTCCCCACCGCCCCGGGACGCGTAAACAATGACTTAATGAGAATCCGCGCCATTACTGTAATTAACACGGAGCATGTCAAACACTGTCAGCTTTGGGGAGTGCAGGAGAGAGGGCCGGCGTTCACACTGGAAAGAGTGGCATGCCGTGACCAGAGGCGCTCTCCGCAGTATTCACAGCCTTAACGAACACTGGCTTACTCAATCAAAATACGCACTAATTAAAACACAGCCTAATTACCAGCTTATTTCATCATATAGGCGTCTATCATCTCCAATGTCATGCAGACAGACAGCGTCGGCCGTTTTCTCAGTGTATGACGTGTAGCCTGTGCAGTTGGGGATGAGGCCCTTGTGTGCTGTAGTGGCGGGGTTTCTGTTCATCGTGAGTACAATTTTGTCCAAACTGTTGATTGAGTTTAGAAATAGGCGGCGTTGTAGCAAAGTAGTCACTCATTTCATAGAAGGGTAGTACTTAGGGCAGTATTTACTTGTCTCTACTTTGAATATCACAATTTCCAGAACCACTACTTTATTTCAATTATACAGTAATACAGAAACTTACACTTTTTGATTACAGCCATCTTTTTCTAACCAAAAACATACTGAATATGCATCATGTACATAGTTGAGTAGGAAAAGCAAAAAAGCTTTATTGGTAAGCAAAGTTCAGAAAGTGCTATGGCTTTATAGCACAGGTATACAAGTAAAATTTGAGAAAGTCCAGTTAGAGAAAATCTCCCCAAGCAGACATCCGGGACATGGATACAGTTTTCCCACCATTCAATATGTATTTTGATGGGTCATGATATCAATTTCAATACATTTTAAGACAAAAAAAAATATGGAATTTATTTTATGTGTATAACATAATAACACTATGATATTAATGACATACATTACACAGTGTAACTACTGTACAGCTGTAGTTCATATGTGAAGTGTTTTAGTTCATTTGGTTCAATAATTTACAACTCAGAATTTTAATTCAGTGAAAATAAGTACAGAGCTTTCTCAGGCTATTTTATATTTTATAATATAGCCAGTTGACTCTTAATATAGAGCGCTAGGGGAGCAACACCATCAGACCTTTCCTTCTTTGATGATGAAGTTTTGATGATTTCTTTTCCTCCTCTTCTGTCCTCTTTCTGGACACTAAAACTATATGATATTAGACAGAAATGTCTCAACGGACCGTTTTCTGACTAAAACTTATGAGACAGAGTCTAAGAAATAGATTGTGTATATCGCGAGTCACGTTACATGCGCGTATACGAGTGCATTTGATTAAAGCCGATGTAAAGCCAAAAGGGATTCTAGAGTATTTAAAAGTTCATGTCTTTGTCATTTCTGGGTCTATCAATGTAAAATAAAGAGTAGAATATTTCAGATGTAAGTTCCTATGGAGCTGTTTTCTGCTGCATCTGAGAAGGACGCAGCGATAACTGTTTTCCTTTGGACCAAATTAAATGACAACAGAGCGCACATGTAGGAGCACGTGAGTATCGGCACAGGTCCGTATGGAATGGCATCTGGGTCCAGAGTCAGACTCCGTTCCACCAGTTAGTGACCCCTGTGCTATGGCTATACTTGCATAAAAGATAAACAGTGCTTTAATAATAAAAAGTAGCATATATGCTCGGGCCTTCCTTATGAGGGATCTGAGCGGCTTGAGCTTGGTCCAACTTAAGGTCCTTGGTGATGGTGATGCCGAGGAAGCGTAAGGAGTCCACGGTGGTGAGCAGGGGATCTGTGATTTTCCTGAAGTCCACCATCATCTCCTCCATCTTCTGCGCATTTAGCTCCAGGTTGTTACCAGTGCACCAGGTCCCCAGCTGGTCCACCTCCCTCCTGAAACAGATTCATCACTGTCTGAGATGAGCCTTTGAGAGTGGTGTCATCAAAATTTGGTCGGCTTTACAGACTTGTGGCTGGAGGTGCAGTAGTTGGCGTAGCAGGGAAGAAGAGCTGGGGGGGAAATACACAGTCCTGTGGAGATCCTGCGCTGATAGTCCCAGTGTCCAAGACATTTCTGCCACCAGTTGCACTCACTGACTCTGGTCTGTCAGGTTCTACACCTTCAGGCTGATTCAGGCACACTGAGCAGAGAGCGCTTTTCCTGGAGCAGAAACAGTATAAATGCAGAGCTGGAGTCCACAAACAGGATCCTGGCATAGGCTCTAAAGAGTCCTAGTCCTGTAGGATGAAGTGGAGGCCCAAATTGGATGAGACCTGTTGGTTATGTAGGCAAACTGTAAAGGAATTTTGAGAGATTTTGTGTCAGGGACATAGATATATAACAGGATCGCTAACCTGCTAGCCACCATGCTCCAAATATGAAATGAGCATGGGAGCACTTCTGACTCTCTTTCCAATTTTAGACTTTACCTTGAAAAATGGTCACCATCTTTCTGTAACTACTGCAGTGAGCCTTGTAATTTTGGTCTTAACATTTTCATCTTAATCCCACTCTACATGCTCCTAGTGTTTTTATTTTGCTATTTTGCCCGTAAATAAATTCCTATTTCTAGTATAGAACTCAACTCCAAATTTTCCCCTATAACTTCTAGCCTCGTGAGCTTCATTTGACTGAAGCTGAACGCCATGGGTGATGTCACACTCCCTTAGTCCACGTCTTTATACAGTCTTTGGTCAGACATGATAACTTTAATAGAAATAGTAGTTGAGCATAACTTCTTGTACTTTGAACAAACCCAATAAGGTATCTGTTTTAATTAGATCAAATTCTTCAGTAGACGAGGTGGTGGTTAGTCTGGGCGGCGGTGGAGCTAACAGGAACAGTAGTTTAGTAGTTTTGCGAGATATTTCATTATGAACAGTTAATCACAGAGTGGAGCTGACAGCGGGGTGGCTGCACTTCTCGTAATGGCCTAATTTCTTGCAATCGCAGACTAATTATCTACATTCGCAGTTGTTGTGGATTCTTGTTACTATGCAGGAACTCGGAGACAAGGATCATGGAAAAGTTAAGTTGTTTGTTTATTTGTTTGCCAATCACTGCCCCAATTTTGAACCTGACATTAAATGACATAGTTTTGAGATCTTATTCCATCAAAAAAACAAAACAGTATTGAGTATTGAGAAGTTTATGTATTTTGTGCTTTTTGTAGCATTTCTTGTGTCTTTTTCTTTCTTTTTTTTAAGCACGGCCTATTGTTTGGGAGCCCATATGGAATTTTGATTTCATTTATGTAACGCAGAACAATACTGATGACTTTGGGAAAGATAGGTCCCCATGCGGTTTTATTAAGTCCATTTTTGAGCTTGATAGAAAATTGTTACTGCATCACAAACATGCTGGGCGTTGAGAATGATATATCGGTTATCTGAAGATTTCCTCAGATACCGGTATCGGTCCAATGTTGAAAATTTTGCAATATTTGGCACTGATATTTTTCCTGCACTGACCTAGTCTCTCTGTGCCCATGTGTTATTCCCAGTTTGTCGTCATTTCACCAGATATGGCTTTTTGAGAGTAAAAATCTACACATTTTATGATTTTTACTAAAGCGATAAGTTAATTTGTAAACTTCACTGTATCTCTGATCTGTACTAGAGTTTAAAAATGTAATAGGGTCATTGCATGAGGAATTCCATCCTGAAAAAAATTCTAGGAGGTTCACACACTTTCCAATAGGAAAAGTCCCAAATTTTAGCTCCATTACTACACATCATTTCTAAAATAGATGTTCCTAGCATTACAACAGGACGACTATATACAATTCAGGAGTGTTACACCAAAACATGTGAAAATTTTCTCAAAGAGTTGAGAAAGTTTACAATAGTTGAGTAATCAAATAAAGCATTTTGTTAAGTTTAAGCTGTGTCATATATTCAGTGTTTTCTTAGCTTCTGAACGTGCCTTTATGGGCCCTGAATGTACCATGGGCCATGTATGCGGACACCACATTTTGAAAAATTCTCTTTGCAAAAATAAGGCAGAACACCATCACAAAATTTGGATATGTCCAATGTGGAAAACAGACATCTAATTGTTCTGTAACAGTCCATTTAATGTTGGTGGTGATAATTTTTTTGGTATAGCATGACAAAGATGGGACCAAATAAATTTTTTTCCATTTTTAAACCTTAATATCTTCTAGACCGTTCATCACAGAGGGGCGGTTTTAAAATACAAAGAACACCGCATGTGTGGGAAGGCGTGTGTTCAATATCAAACCTCTGTCTTTGAAATAGCACTTTCCACAGTGCTTCAAAAATGCCCTCAGATTTGAAGAGTAGAATTTCCGTGCAAATTCAAGCCCCCAGAAATCTGTGATAAACCAAAAGCACATGTGTAAAAGTCCATATCCTACAAGAACATTTGGCAAATTTTAACCCTTGAAAATTTTAATAGTTTTTTAGATACAGCAGTCTGACAGTGGCTGCTCAGAAAACTCTGCTCAAAACAGGCCAGGGGTTAGTTGATAAAATATTTTTTAATGACAAAACTAAAAGGAGTTGGGAGCTAAAAAATGTTCCTATTGAAAAGTTTCTGAACCTCCTAGAATTTTTTCAGTCAGATATGAGATGATCGAATGGGTGCATTTGGAGATTTTGAGTGGAATGAATATTGACATTGTAAACATGGTACAGATCGTTTTGAGCTTTGGAGATGCACAGACTAATAATGCAGGATTACTCAAACATGTGTGAACGAAACAAAACACAACTCCAGGTATGTTTCTGAAGACGGAGCAGCATTATAACACGGCTTAAACCTCACAAGAGTCAATTTTGCGTAATGTAGGACATTTAAATCCTAAGTTTACTTTCTCATCACCACATCCCACAGAGATGCTTATTACACATCTCTCTCATTGCACCCACCGCAAGCACAACTACAGTAGACCGCCCGTACTTCCCCTCTCTCATCTCGCCCTCCTCCCACCTCCCCCTCGCTGTTCTCTCCTCCGCACAGAAGAAGAAGAAGCAGGCTACGCATTAATGAGCCAGTGCAGAGCTGTATTATGTTTAATTAGGTAGTTTATATAACGAGGTGTTCATTTCTAATGGAGGGACACGCTGTGAGTCGCACATCTGCAAGAATAACTCAGGCAATCAGCGGCAGCACCAGAGCCCGGCTACGCCAAATGAGACTTACTTACTCCGCAATGAATTATGTCTGAGCGCCTCTCCCACAGCCCATTAATTAAATCCACTGGCATCAAGGTCTTTTTCTTAATTTCATGTACCATTAGCATAATAAACACAATTTGAGTTAGCACAATGTGATCGCTTTAATGGATGCTATTTATTTTACTTTATTATTTAAAGCTCTGGTAATGGGAGGCAGAAACATAAATATATGGTGATGAGAAAGTCCCATCAGGCCAAGCGGCGGCGCAGATGGGATGTACATAGACTTGGTGCCCTCTTTGCGTCGGCCATCAGTTGAGAGATAGGTCTATTGCGTGGGCTATTTGTGAATGCTGCACAATTTTAACTAGACTACTAAATGTTCTGTTTTCAAAAATAAGCTCTTAATTGGTAATGTGGGAGGTATACACTAAAGTGAAAAGTGTCAAAAAGTCGGCTTTAGTTTGGCAATGTTACAGTTATAGCAGTAGTGCAAAACCAGTAGCAGTTGAAGTAGTAATAAAAGTAAAAATTTGTGATTGGTCTAGTAAAGTATTGCCTTGTTTTGTAGTAAAAGGCGCATATTACACTATTTTCTGATCTGTGAGTTTGATTTTGTTTCATTCACACATGTTGAACACGCAAATCCTGTTTGCCTTTTAAATTAAAAACACTCTGTTGCACCTTGTGATGTCATGTGGTAATACAGGAAGCGCTCTACTGTGCGCTCTACTCCATACACGTCCACTAGAATCATCTGGGTGATTTCAGGCCTGGAATTGCCCATCTCTAGTGAACTTAAAGGTGAAAAGGAGCTGTTAACTTGAAAACTACCACTACATGACATCACAAGGTGGAACAGAGCATTTTGAGCTTTGGAGATGTGGACAGACTAATAATAAAAGATTATTCCAACATGTGTGAATGAAACAAAACACAGCTCCTGGGATAAGTTAATGAAGTAATAACATTAACGCTCACAAGAGTCCATTTTTATTTATATAGGACTTTTAATAAATTACGTCACATTCATGTTCTAGAATATGAGGACATCATTATATTTCAGATGGAGGAAAAGGGCTTATATAACTCTGTGGAGGATTTACTGTTTTTGCAAGAAATATCCAAACAGAAAATCTATAACTGTTGAACCTTATGAATATATTTTAGGGACTGGCTCCAATAAACTGCCACATGTTTGGGGTTGAATGATGACATCACTTTCTAAAGAGTTTCACCTCCATTTTGCTGACTGAGAAGACTTTGAGCTTAGGGCCAGTTTTTGTTTCATGTGGATAGGCAGTGTAATATTTACAGTGACAGTAACAATAAATCAGGCCAGCGGGATTTGCAATCTGACCGTAACACAGCAAAACCCAGTTTATAATTATGACCTTCAGTTCTGTATTAAACTGCAGGAGTGCTAGGATGTTGTAGTAGTCACTGAACTACGAGCGACAACAGCAACTTATTGATATCTGATGCTATCAATAATCCCTCGGGGTGTGATGCTAACTGCAGGCACTGCTCTGTCTGAGGCGTTTTAAACTTCTAATCTGAGCTTTATACAGCTTTATACAGTCTGACCAGAGAGAACTGATTTAGCTTCAAGTCCCTTTCAAATTAAATCAAATCAAATTGTTTAAAATGTTTGTATTTTTTCTTGAGTTTTTGTCATCCTAAAACTGCTGAACATTCCGACCATACACATACATATAGAACCCCTCCGATGTGGTCTCACTGCAAAATATCAATAGTAGCTGACCTTGATTTAGTATTAACAAAAGAAGTAATGGTAAGATTTTGTATTTTATCAGTGCTAGTGACAGTTGAATTACAAAAACACAGTTTTAGACCTGGAATACTAAGTAGAGTTTGTTAGAATATTGATAAACATATATTATGATAAACAGAGGACTTCCATCATGCCTGAAAACAAGTCTGCAATCTTTAAACTCAAAAATCTTGGTGTCATAATATCTGCTTAACTTTTTTTTTTTTTTACTTTACTTGACCCAAGAATTCCAATTTGTCTTTTTTGCATGCGTCCGCCCTCACTGGAAAGGTGTTACACGGCCATAATTTTACACCAGGTTTCACATTCATTAAAAACACGCCCGCGGTCTTATATGTCACAATCTAAAACTCGGACTATTTTGTTGCGCGGAGTGAGCTATATGAATTTGGCATTTTTCCACGCACACACAAAAGCCTATTAGAGGTGCTAGCATACCGCAGACCACTTCATTAAAACAATACAAGGAGCTTAACGTATGGGAGTGAATTTGTTATGACCTTAAAGCCATACCCTAGAGGTGAGACATGATTAGCGTTATTGTTAAGGACAGGTACATCATTATCTCAATGTAGCCAGAGCGTTGCCAAGTTCTCCAACCTTTTTTCCATACGGCTGGGGCATTGGCATGAGACATAATGCGTTCAGGGACTGCCCCCAAGTGCTAACCCCGTCTAGGTGAGAAAAAATACATGCTACGGCTCGAACAACTACTTCCACTAGAAATTTGCAGCAATGTTTTAAGTCTCTAAATTAATCGCGTAATGGATAAGGAGTCCTGCGGTGTCCTACTTTGCAGAGAATGTGCAATCATTTAAATAATGCCAGGTGAGGATGAGACAAAGTTTTATTTTTTAGATTGGGCAAAGAAACGGAGCGTGTTTTATCATCGAATACATCTTTTATTGCCCCAAATACGCCGTCGCTTCCTGGCCCCTTTCTCATTGGTATTCAGAGGTTCATTACAACATCTCAGGAAAAGACAACTCATACTAGCTGGGTTGTGTGTTGTATTTAGGGAGTGGAGTGGTCTAAAAAAGTATTGGTGAATTGTTGCTGCTCTTTTTGACCTTTTTTGACCACGACAAAATCATTTGGCTAGATGCATTTTACTTTGTGGGCTACAGTTTGTATACAATCTTGTGTGCTTCACTGAGCAAAGCCAGAGCTTTAAAGTTCATTTGGAATTATAACAACAATAATGATTATAGGTAAACCCAAGAAAAATATAAATACAGTTGTGCTCATAAGTTTTACATACCATGACAGAACTGATGATTTCTTGGGCATCTTTCAGAGAATATGAATGTTAACACAAAAACTTTTCTTTCACTCATGGTCAGTGCTTGGGTGAAGCCGTTTATTATCAAACAACTGTGTTTCCTTTTTTTTTTTTTTAAATCATAATGAAACAGAAACTACACAAATGACCCAATGACAGTTTGGAGTCTTTTGTGATAGTTGTGGATGTGTTATTTTCTCTGATGGTAAATCTGCTCATTCTTCTTGGCAAAAGGCTCCAGTTCCTGTAAATTCTTGGGCTCTTGTCTGAACTGCAGCTTGAGATCTGCCCAGAGGCTCAGTGATACTGAGGTCAGAAGAGATGAACACTCCAGAACCTTCACTTTATTCTGCTGGAGCCAGTGACAGGTCCACTTGCCTTTGTGTTTTGGATCATTATCATGTTGGAATATCCAAGTACCATGTGCAGCTTCTGGACCAAGAAATCATACATTCTGCCAGGGGATGGAAACTTATGAGCACAACTGTATAGTAAAAATGTAAGTGGAACTAACTCAACTACGAACTTTGTAGTATTGTCTATTTTAGTGCAAACTAGGTACATTTGCTTTCTGGTCAAGGGCAGTCAAAACCTGACTTTGGCCTGTTTCAAGTGCTATGTGACATCACACAGGACTGCCATGATTACAGCTCGGTGTTTCCTTAGAGCAATCACACTGTTCTCATAGACCCTGCCCCTTCTTTCCCCTCACTCTCCCCTTTACTTCTCCAGGCTCTGCCCAACTTTGCAGCTCTGTTTGAAATGTGGCTGTGGTGGGAGTTTAGGTTTTTAGTCCCACTAAAGAGGAGAGTGCAGATAAAACCCTCTCAAATGTACATCTAAACAGAACCAGAGCCAAACTTTCAAATTGTGAAAGTAGACACCGTAGAGGCATAAAACTGAAATGCTGACTCCCCATGTTTAGTCCTGACTCTGGGCACATGAGGTCCTCAGTTTTTGGAGCTATTTGTCTGTTTAGTTTATTCTCAGACTTAGTTATTAGTTTGTTTTTGTTTTTGTCAAATTAATTTACAGATTTAGTTCTGCTCATTTGCTCTCATGCTGCTCGTTTGTTATCTATTTATTTACATTTCTTATATTTTAGATATTATGTTTTGCTTAGCCCAAGTTCTTATTGCTTATCTTAGCACCTTTTTTCTAGGTTTGGTTTATTCCTAGAGGACTTTGATGCTAGGCCACGGAGAGACTTGTAGAGAGTCTGTTCTCTGAGCCACAGGAGCCAGTGCAGAGACCTGAGCATAGGACGCACATGCTCGTACTTCCTGGTTCTAGTCGGGACCCGAGCAGCAGTGTTCTGGATGTACTGCAGCTGTCTCACAGTGAGCAGGCTGTGGTCTAACCTGTACTGGGGGCAAACTCATGCATAAATCTCTCCAAGTCTGCTTTAGATTCTCCACATTTGGTTTAGTCTCTCCAAATCTGGTTTACATTTGATTGTCGTAAAACAGAAAGTTGATGTTGATGAAGATGAAGATTTTTTTGCATTTTAGGTGCAAAATAATCGTCATCATCACTATGCAAAACACCAGCAGTGGTTGATACTGGCACAATTCAGGCTAAAACTTCAAATGCGTGGTTTATTTGGGTGTAGTTATGAAAAAGTTATGAAAAAGGCAACTAAAATGTACAAAACTGGCCCAACCAAATACCTGAATACATATGAGTGAGTAACTGTATCTGTCACTGTGTACCCCTCCTAAGACTCCATGGCGAGCGACGTGATTGGTTGATAGACAAGGTGGCAAGTAGTGATTGGTTAAAATAGATAATTCATGCTTCCTGGTTGTTGTTTTTTTATTCTTCAGTCTCACATGTCAAGTACTGTTATAAATGACACCAAAATGCAATAATGTCCTTAGAAAAAGACACGCCACTTCTCTTCCTCCTCCTCTTCCTCAGTGCTCCAGACACCCTGAGCTAGATCCCCTCTCTCAGTGCAGATAAAAGACCTGCCGATTGGCCCCAGGCTTGAACTGCACTCCATCCCGAGTCCCACTTTTTTGCTAAAATGAGAACTTGAAATCATCATGTCATTCTAGTTTAATGAAAGGGAGTATTTTATATGATATACCCCAGAAACGCGCAAAATCACCCAATTATCCGCCGCACTGAGGGAAAAATGTATTACAAAACCCATGTTCAGATATTAAAGTGACAGGACCTTGATGCTTATTTTATTAACTGCGATCTTGTGGTTTCTTTCCGATTCTGTTTTTGCTTGTAGTCATCAAATCTATCTTATCTCTGAGTTTAACGCGGCGGGGATAATAAAAGCGATTTGTGCCTTTTTTTTGTGTTATAGGAAATCTAAACGTGGAGAAAAGTGAAGCGTATGGAGGGAGAAAGCAGGACACTGACCTGAATTGAGGTAGGGAAAATATGCACGAAAACTTACACAGCATCTACTAAATAAAGCCTCGAGGGAATATGTGACAAGTCTATGGAAAGTTTGTTACAGCAGCGGCCATGCGCGTAATTGGTGATCTAAAAACTGCTTTGTTAAGTAGCAGTTTTTAGATAGCCACTTCTAAGCAGGCCAGTTGTAATGCAAGAGGTTTTTCCAATACGATGATTTAAAGTCCTAGATTACACAAAATTGACTTTAAGGCATGTTAGTATGTTGTTACATCCTCAGAAAACATCCCCAGACTTGTGCTTTGTTTCATTCACCACGCTTGTTTGAGTATTATTAGTCTGTCTACATCTCCAGAGCTCAAAATGTGTACAAAGTGGTAGTTTTCACATTAACAGCTACCTATTAACTTTTGTTTTCTAGAGATGAGCAATTCCAGGGCTGAAATTAACCAGATGATTCTTAGGGAAGATGTAAGGAGTTTAAAAACACAGTGAAGCACTTCCTATATTACCACATGACATCAGAAGGTGGAATAGAGTGTTTTCAGACTTTGAGAGAAGAACTAAGAAGCCTAAATAAGCAGGTTTTGTATGTTAATCGTGCGAGAATGAAACAAAACGCAACAATGAGGAAACAACATGATAAAATAGATCATAAAACTGATCGTAAAATAGATCATAAAACATCTTAATAGGGGCCCTTTAAGGTTATCTGCTTTTGACCTGTCTTTCAATGCCACGAGGAAACCTGTCTGGACCAGTGATTGATCGTCCTTTACTACCCAAGGACATAATGACTTGCCACTTAGCTGTACATTTGATCTGCTGGCATCCCTGAAAGTAGCTATGTATAGAAAGGGAAAACAAAAACTTTACAATCTTCATCACAACATTCTCTGTGTCAGTAAAGTGTAATAGAGATGGGGCAGCTAAAATAATATTGTTTAAATGCAGATTTTTGTCTCTAACAGAAATGATGAGCTTCAACATTTGTGCATTCACTTTTTTAGATATTTCGTAAGTACAGTGTAAAGAAAATCTCTTTTCCTCCTCTGAAATCTGAAAACCAACAATACAGTACCTAAAACTCTTGAGATATTGTATTTAATTGGAGATGTTTGGTGAGAAACATGGAAACAACAGTCTGTAACTACGTCAGGTTGACAGAAGGGTTACAAACTGTGCAGGGTCGAGTTCATCCTGAATCATGTTATTTCTCAAAAGCTGAAACAGGCCCTTTATTGTCAATCCAACTCAACCTATTGCTTCTGCACAAATGATACAGTACGATACGGCATTGGTGAGCGGGAGGGCACCAGGCATTTTTGGTTGGAGGAGCTATGGGGTTGCTAACATGTTCATTTAAAACCTTTTATGAATGCGAGCACACTCCCGACACCCTACTATGTGTGCTTTGCTGTTTTAAATACGTTTAAATGTAGTTAGCTCTATAGTGATTTATAAAACCAATAATAAATATCCAATTATTGTTTTATTGTATTCTTATTTTGAGCACTGGTTTTCATTTGAATGTTTTTAGTCCAGACTGAATGTTGTTTGAAAATGGGACAAAAAAAAGAAATTCGGGTCATCAACACAAACACTTCTACTGACAGTTTTCTAAAGTGACATTGAAGGATGGCTAAAAATAAAAACATTTAGCACAATAACTTACCTTGACTATTTTATTTGTATATCCTACATACTACAGTTTCTTCAGGACTTCAGGGAGCCTTGTAAATAATACCATGTCATAAACCTAGGTCAACCTTAAAGCTAGACCTAATGGCACTGTCTACATTCGATCCTGTCTTGCTCCACTAATGTATTCCAGGATTGTGCTTAAGAATAAGTAGACCACTGTGATATGTGTTGGTATGTCTGTGCTCCTTCTCCCAGGGGTGGCATGTGTCCGTGGTACCGCCTCAGCTACTGTATGGTAAACATAACACGGAGGAAACCACAGTCAAGTCCTTATCTATCGATCTTCAGTCATTAACTATGAGCTCATGGCGCCACTCACAGAACAGCAGGACTCCAGCGGTAACATAAGCACCTCGTTCTGCCACGGATCCGCATACATTAGCCTCTGTGTGTCAAATATAGGTGATAATGGTGACAAAACACACTGTATTTGCTAAAAATGTAGGTTTAATCTTGATTTGAGTAGTTTTGACAAGATTAAAGGGCCCGTATGACGCTATGTTATGTTATAATGCTGTTTCTTCAAAATCAAAATTGTTTCGTCATCCCAAACATACCCGGAGTTGTGTTTTATTTCATTCACACATGTTTAACACACAAATCCTTCATGTTTAGAAAATTAGAAAACACTCTGTTCCATCTTGTGATGTCATGCAGTAATACAGGAAGTTCTCAATTTATTTTTAAACTCCATAGATAGAGTCATTTGGATCCTTTTAGCTCTGAGATTGCCTAACTAAACTTAAACTAAACTTAAAAGGTAGGTGTTAACTTGAAAACTGAGGATGGGTGGGATCTAGAGGTATGAGGAACACTATGATGAGTCTAAAGCCCCTTTCACACTGGCTGCCCACGTATTTGTGATGCGTTGGCAACTGCAATATCGCAAACACTTCGTCAAGACATCGCTAGTGTTCCTCTTTTGCAATATATTTACAAACTGTTGACGATACTTTGCCACACTCTGCGATGTGTTACCAATGTCTTGACGAGGTGGTTACACTGCAAAGATGTTGTTACCACGATCTTATAGCGACGTCTTGACGAATATTAATGAATACTGATGAGTGTTGGTGAACTACTGGCAACTGTAGACAAACTATCGGCGAGGACTTGTGGATGTGATTCAATTACGACCTCTTGGCAACTTGGCGACTGTTTCACAAAGTACTGGCAGCATGTAGTCACATGACCTTCGGATATATATAAAGAAAATAGGATGATCTCTGTACCAATCGCAGGGCCCCCCCTCTTCTTCATCAGTCAAACCATGGGAATTAAGTGGGGGCTCGGACAGTTCCATCTCGACTGACATGTCTGGATTAACCAGAGGATCTGGAGGTGGCTGTTGTGGGGGAGATGAAGCTGGGTACACTGGAAATAGTCCCGGCTCAGCGGATGGACTGATTCCGGTTCTGGGGGAATAGACCCCTCTCCTGCTTCACACGCAGCTTGTCTGTGACGTAGCCCAGAAATCCATCTATTTGTTAATATGTCATTTTGAATGTGAATCGCAAGTGTTTGCAGAAGGTTCATCAATCTTTGTTATTGAATTGCTACTAAAACAAGATGTCGTCAATGCTTGGGTTGGCGACATCTTGAATGACGATCCATAGCGATTCAATAGTGACGGCTGGAGAATGTTAACGACGCCTTGGCGAACCTTTACCGAGTGTGTCTTTCTTGGAGACCACTGACAAATTTTTTGAACATTTCAAAAAAGTCACCAGAGGATCGAGAACTTGATGAGGCTGTGGTGAACGTTTGCGTTCATATAGCAATACCTTGCGAACCATGGTGAATGGTGATTTCCCCCCCCCAAAAAAAACAGCTCGCAAACGCATCGGTTTTGCATCGCCTTCCAGTGTGTGGACTTAGCGGGTATCAACTTCAAACTGCAGCCAGGTAATCAGGGCAGTTTTGTGTGATGTCACCAACTACTTGTAATTGCAGAGGCCACTGAAGACAGCACAAACTTAGATTTAGATATTTTTGACCAGAAAGCTGCAAATGTTGTACTGAAGTTGCTATAGGTACAGTAGATAATGCTATTAAAACACTATATACAGGCTGGCAGTGGTTTAGAGCCAAATTTTTAAATAATTCTGGTAAGCGATGTCTCCAAATTATGAGAATTGTACATTTTTATAAGCACCTCAGGGAAGAGTAGTTATGACTGAGGTACTAACTAATAATAATCCAGAATAAATGATAGCAGCAGAGTGGGCTATGACATAATTTAGCTGTTCTCTAAAATAGCCCCGTAGCACATTGATACGCTCTCTTCCCGTCAGTGCCCTCTGCTTGTGAGCCTCTATTGAGAGTGACGGCCCCTGCCACTGTGCGGTTTCCAGTCCCCGCCACATCCAGACAGCCGCCTCATCCACAACACTTTCTCAAACATGGACTTAATATTACCTCCCCACAATAAATTGGCGGAGAGGGGCTGGGGGAAGCGCTGTGGCCCTTTCTGTAACTGTAGCGTCTCGGATGTCATTGGGATGCTGAGATTCGGGGGGACAGCCAATCAATGCCCTGCACCACAGAGGCATTAGTCCACTGGCTGTACGATCAGTTTACCGCACAACAACACCGCCTCTGCGCCCCTTACTGGAAACAATTGATGCATTCTTACAGTGAAATTAATATCCCGTTTTCATAAGGCCACCAATCAGATGCTTCAAGTGCCACCAGCCAGGACAGTGGTGTCATGCCTGCAAATCAAATGGGAAACAAAAGATCGGAGATGAAATGTAGTGTTGTCTTTGTAAAATAAGTTTTAATCTGTGAGGTCAGTTGTTGAAGTATTCCCTGCTGACTCGGTGGTTGGTGGTTTGATTTCGGATTTGTTAAAAATATCAATACTGAGAATATCACAAAAAAAGGACAGATTTGACCCGCTACTGAATAGTTTTAGAGTGTTTTTTTAAGATTTTCAGAAATGGTATTAAGATTAAGATTGCCCTCTCTGGGTGGGTGGGGAGTCTCTGCCTCAAGTGGAGGAGTTCCAAGTATCTCGGGGTCTTGTTCACGAGTGAGGGGAGGATGGATCGTGTGATTGACAGGCAGATCAGTGCAGTGTCAGCAGTGATGCAGTCGCTGTATCCGAAGGTGGTCCGTCCGGAGGAGCTGGAGGAAGTGGCTGGGGAGAGGAAGCTTGGGAACCCCTGCTTAGACTGCTGCCCCCACAACCTGGCCCCGGATAAGCAGATAAGATGGATGGATGGTATTAAGACCACAGTCTTGTAATATACATAAAGTATTATTTTTGAGTTGAAAATACTGACTATGAAAGATAATTCGGAATCGAAGATTAGTATCCAAGTACAGTTTGAAATTTTAACATTCTGACAACACTAGTTTAATCATTGTGTTATTGAGCAAGGCACTTAATCTACAGTGCCTTTAGCAGCATTATAAATGTATGTGTGAATATGTGTAAACAAATTAGTGAAATTCATTGATTAATTGTTAAAAAGCCAATTCCATGATTCCATGGAAACAGAAAGTTAAAACCATACTTTGGAACATTCTCCATGGACACAGATAAATTGTTTGCCATATTGTGTAAGATTATAATCAAAGAAATAACATTTCCATGGAAACAAGCAGGAGGAGGTCCTGGTCAAGGCCATTTAAAAGTCCGGATTGTAGAGATGCTCACTCACAGTAACAATACAAGTTTTACAGGGCAAGAAAGACAATCAAAATGGAAAAAAAAGAAAAAAGTTTTAGCTAAAATGTCATATACTGCTGCTTTAAAAAGAAGCCTAAAATTCAACAGTTTGTCTACATATGTCTGCTTAAGTCTGTATTTATCTTCTTCATGTCAGGTGGCAAAGTGGTCAGCGTCCAAGAATAGTTGATCCTTGAGCAGGACAACCGTCACCCTTAGAAAATAAATTGAACATACATCCCAGTACTAGTGTTGTTTTTGTTCAATCCGCTACAATCTAAACATGATCGACATGTTGACCCCTCCTCGGCCCTCAGTCCGTGCCTCCAGTGTAACACAATAAGTGTCCATTACTGAAATCAAATATCACCAGTGACTTATTTATGGAGAATGCATTAGTAAAATAATCATAATTGCTTAAACAGCATCAATGTACTCTTAGAATCCTGATGCAACTTGAAGATATGTGGCAGTTGCATATTTTTAGATCTTCTTTCTTCAGTACCGTATCTGAAGCCTGATATCCCCCGCTGTTGTTTGACTTGTCTTCATTTGAAAACTTGCAAGTACAGATACATCAGTATGGAAATGAGAAGCCAATACATTTACACAGTTATGAAATATAGTCTGTAGCTCATTTTTACTTTCTTAAAAACATGAAAAACTGATCATTTTACTTTTTCTTTCTTACCTTATGCATTCTGAGCATCCAAAATCACATGTATTTTCATAAATTTCAGTCTGCTTCCTGATTCTCGGATGATAAATACTTTCTAATGAGATGCAGGAAGTACACAGCAGACTTCTTTTGACCTCAGGAGCTGCTTATAACATATGTCTGGGGCAAGACATTGGGAAAAATCGGGTACAGGCCCTTTAATGTTCAGGTTGTTAATTAAAGCTTAGATTAGTCTAATTTGAGTAACAGAACTTCAGACAGAGCAATGCCTACAGTTAGCATCACACCCCAGGGAATGTTGATGACAAAAACTGCAAAGTATCAACAGAAAAAAATACTTCTTGACCTCCATCTGAGAATATGACATCACCATACTCTAAAATCTGAAAACCACCAATCGTTTCGAGACAAAAAAATCCAGACATAACACATTTTTACCACCGTAATCACCGTAATTGTTAATTAATTAATTCACATGACTAATATCAAAACACATTTAAGACTTCACGACTCCCATAGCACCCTTCCCTTAGCTTTAAATCTCACTCCCTGCTCGGATACACCATAAATACCGGCTCTGCATCAGGTAAGTGACACGGTAACAGTGAAAGGAGCGTGTGTCTGAATTAAAGATGTTCTCGGCCCAAATGCGATGGTGGGCGCATTAGATTAGCCCGAGTCTGTATGTGTCACTTAGTACAGCAGGCCGGCGGGCTGCTCTGATGAAAAGTCGCCTGTCTGGCCCCCTTGCTGCCGCTGTAATGGGGAGTCATTGATCGGCTGGTCTTTAGCTGATTGAGTTAGATAATTAAAAAGCCTCTTGTATCAGCTCCATTAAGGATTGTTTGTGTTGGCCTCTCTTTTCGTCTTGTTCTTGAACAGCGGAACTTCAAAAGCCACAGAGTTGGTGTCAAGCAAGCAAGATGTTTTGTTTTAATTCAGCTGTTGTTAGAAGTAGTTGTGTAATTGCACTCGTAAAGGGTTTATATTATGCTATTTTGTGATCTGTGTTGTTTCCTCGTCAAGAACATGAGTTGTGTGTAGTTACATTCACATACAGAATATTTAACACACAAAAGTGGCTTGGTACAAAGTAACAATTGGATTTTAATGAATAAAGTTAAGCTTTACTGTATTGTCCCCATAGAGAAATTTGTACTCTGCATTTGACTAATCCATCAATGCCGCTGCGGCAACCCGAGGAGCCATTTCCAGATCTAGGGTTGGTCAGGAGGACCCCCATAACAGGAGGATTAGCTAAATTACAACTGTATTGAGCTGTGGGATCAGTCTATTCATGGGTTTCCTGTTCTGTGTTAGTTTCACCATTCAAAAAATATAATACTTTGTTTTCATTTGTCAAGTGCTATGGGAACAGTCCTAATTTTTCATCATTCTGATACCCATTGTGGATTGTAATTGTTGATGTTGGAAACAAATATCCTCCAACTTATCAAGGTTTTGTTCAACAACTGAACTCAACTGAAGCATGAATTCAGCCTAGACTATTACTAGCTACTACAGCCTCCCCAGCCAAAAAGTCTGCACTTGGTTTTGATCACTGAAATCAGTAAAAACATTATATCCTAATGACCCACGGTTTAACCTTTGAATATGTTAGCCATTTTGTATCTCCCTATGCTAACAGTTTATGCGATGTTTTTATAGACCGAGGACCTTCTCTCATCCGCCCTGTTCATCTGATGAGAGTGCACTGAGTTCTCTGAGCTTCTGTGTAATCGTGTAACACTTCAACTCACTGGATCATGTCTGATGCCGGTAAGCGACAGCCTTTCTCTGAGATTGTAGCACAAAACCTTTTCATCCCTCAAAGTACTTTAAAATCGGAGATTCAAAAACATCAAATGGAAAATCATTAAAGGCAAGGGCGTATTTAATTGGATATGAAATGCATCAAATTGCCACAGTGGAGGTCTATGATCATAAGCTTTTAAATGGCTCAAAGTAGAAACTAAAGTCTTTGGGAGCTGTTTCTCAGAATGGAAGGCCGCAGGGGGATTTTGTACTAAAGTGTTGGTTTGGTACAAAGAGCCGGTGGACCCCATACAGAGACACAGCATCTACTGCACTGAACAGCCAAATCAGGCTTTTGTGATTGCGAATAAGCACAGCCCACTAAGTCCTGGATGCAGAAAAGTTATGTTTAGGCAGGAATGCAAAGTAAAGTCTGTGTCCAAATTGATAACACAAAATAAAATGAAACTTTTCCACAAAATTAGTACTGTAAAATCTGATAACTTTCTAGCATGGTCTATTGCTGGCTAACCAACGTTTCTCTATGTATGAACTGTTGTTGCTGTACTTTCTAACAGATAGTTTGACGGGTGTGATGCTAACTGAAGGCACTGCTTATGTTGCATTCTATTGTACTCGGAACTCGGGGAAAACCGACTTCCACCTCGAGTAAGTGCAATGGAGCGGCCAATCAAATCCGAAACACAAGCTCAGGCTAGTTTGGAGCAGACCAGAGTCAGTTGGTCCTGACGTTAACTACATAAGCGAACAAAATAAACATTAAACTTTCTTGGGCATCCATAGTTTCCCGACAGTTGAAATAGAATGCATTTACAACAGATGTCGGGAGAACTGACTTGGTTTTATTGACTACCGATTCAATAGAATGTAGCATAAGTCCGAAGCTCTGTTAGTTAAGTTCGACTTTCATCTGAGCTTTTCTTTTTACACAGTCTGAGAAAGCGCTGAACTAGTTGGACCAGTTGAGCTGATTTGTACTGTTAAACAAGTCTTTCTCACATAACATTACACTCACAAACTAACAAACATTAGCCAACAGTTTTTTCAGTTACTCGCTCTCACCTTTTTGTTGAAAATCAAGCTCCTAAACCTGACCATGAACACTCGTATCGATCACAGGCTCCTGAAAATTTGTTGTTTACAATAATTCTGCATTTTTTCATGTGTTTAAGACCATCTTGCTGGCTAAACTTTTGAAACTTTTTTTTTGTCTTTGCTACTGTTTGCATTGTGTCACCATGGTAACTGCTGAACATTCCACCATAGACATATATGCATTACATTTCCAGCATTATCAGTTCATGATAAAGTCTAAGGGAGTTCTAGGAAGAAAATCACTTGGACTAAAAGGAGTCGGCCATAACAGTTCTGAGAAGTGTGTGCCAAAGGATAGTCTAAGTTTTAATTAGGCTTATTGGTTTCGAGAAAACACCTACAATTCTTAACCTCGCTTCTATTGAACATACTTTCCACGATTATATTCTACAAATAAACATGTACAGTGCTTTCCAGGACAATAGTTTGAGTGCTTTTTGGTTGAGATTTAAAAACATAACCTTGGGCATGTGTATGTTTCAGTGCGTCTTGTCAGAGCTCAGCGTCTGAATGCCAAGTGCAGCTGAAAAGGCCAACCGTTTGAAAGTAAGAGCTCTTAGGTTCATTTACACTGGAGAAACGGTTTCGCCTTCAACATAAAAGCCACACACACACACGGCTGTATTATGCACTACGCTGGACATGACCAGAGTGGATACTGTTTTTGTACAGTCTGACCACAGCAGAGGAAACACCACTAAGATTTCTCTTCACAGTGACATCAGTCTACAGAGGTTGGCATATTATCATATTATCAATAATGTAATAAGTACTTTTAAATCAAAATTAAAAACAAACAACTTATTATATGTCGTACACTTCCTAAAATGGGCATAATATCGTCTTTCTGTTCTTTTGTGGGTAGATTTAGTTTTAGACTTGTTTTCGTGCTGTAAATAAACCTGCTTGTCGACGTCTCAGAATCCAAGCTGGTAGGTACTTGGATGGGAGATCATTTGGAATATCGGGAGCCAATGGCAGAAGTTAGTGTTGTGTCCTTAGGCAAGCCCTTATTATGAAAGCTATTATGAAAATTCTACTTTTTGAAGCTGTGCATTATTGTCTAGTATTGTTTCTCATTTACCCACTCAGAGTTGTATATAAAGTGTTTTGTGCATGAGTTGCACACCATTTTCACTGCCACTGGTATACGCCCACTGCTCCAATTTTATTTTTATGTAATTGGTGATACATGTACAAATCAGCAGCGTTGCATAGTCATTTTTAGTACACATTTTTCAAAATCAGCTGCTTGCTACCATGATCTGTGGTTATCCATAAGAGGGGCTGACAGCATGCAGCACTTTGTTGTGATGATATTTATGGTGGCGTACTGCATAGGAGCAGGCGGGAATCGGCTCCTATTGGACTCCGCAATTTTCCAACCCAGATGTCACCAAGACTTAATTCTTTTATTACGTAGTGTTAGGATAAATAGGTTTAGCTATTTTGTATAACTACTGCTATATTTCATTATGTGAAGATAAGGGCTCTGATCACAGCTGTGAGACTCATAGATATATGCTAAGACAAATGCATGATATTCCAAGCTATCTTATAGCAAACTAACTAAATAGGACAAGAACTACTGATAGGGATGATGTCATGACTTGTTGGCCAGATAACACCCCGGATGGAGTCTGATTGGACTGTGTGATGTGCCAAGAGGCCTGGCTGGCCTGTGCACCAATGAAGAGGCGCCAAGTCTAAACCACGGTAGCCTCCCACTATACATTGTATATAAAAGTCATTGTATAGGCATAAATATTGAGTCTTTGCATGGAAATGTCGGCACAGACTCCTTGTACAAGTTTGGCTTTCTAATATTTGAATAAGTAAATTATCTGGACTTTATTTCTGTTTCAAGTGTATTTTTATCTAAGCAGAAACTAACGAACACATGAGGAAAAGGCTGTTTTCCTCAACAGTAGTTTTAGATCAACATCAAAATTTAAAAATGTAATGTAAAATATAACATAATGATTGATGGGTGTCATAGATTACAAGCAGACAAAGCATGCAGTTATAAACACGTTTTAGCACATTTCTGTAGGATTGTTTAATATTGTCTGAATATTGTTATCAGGGATACTCTGGACCTGGGCTGGCTGGATTAGACCCAGATTTTGTCAGTTTAATAGTTACTTATGAAGCCAGTATTTGTACAGTGGACAATATAACACTGTACTGTACTTCATTATAGTGTGTCTTTTAGATTCTCTGATATTCTGCATATAAAAGATGACAATGTCACAGCACATTTTTCCTCTAAAGGGCAGTGGGGGACCCCTGTTGTCTGAGGTCTTTCACTGGCCTTACAGAACCTAATCAGAGTTGAAATATTGAAAATATATTTCTACATGGATCCAACCTGAGTACTGTCTTCAGAATACTTCACATTCAGATGTGTTATATTATATAGTGTGAAAATCAGATTAAAAAAAGAACTCAACTCAAGAACTGTATTTTCTTTTTCTTCTTACTAATATCTTACAGTTCAAAGGTTATATTTCACGATCCAGTATACCATAATCGGTATTCCCTTTACTTTAAGAAACTAAATCTGAATAAGGGGGACCGGAGGGTGTGTCCAACCATAGATGGTATAAAATAAGTGGACTAAGTGAGCGTGACGTCACCCATAGCGTTTAGCGCCGCTCAAATGAGGCTCCCGATGCTCACAGTTTCAGGAGCGAATTTGGAGCCAGGTTCTGTTATGAATAGGTTTTTTTTGACGGACAAAATAGCGGAAAAAAAATTCAGGATCATGTAGAGCGGGTTTGTATGGACATTTTAAGACCAAAATGACGAGGTTCACAGCAACAGGTACAGAGAGAGGAGCGATAAGATCTCAGTGTAAGTCAATGGGATAAAGGGAGAGAAGGAGCTGGAAGAGCCTCCTGGAGCACTTCCTATTTGGCACGCGGCAGCTCACAGGATAGTTATGTCCACTCATATATACGGTCTATGGTTCCAACTACAGGGGAATCCTCAGCCTCAGCCTCCCTGGTAAAGTCTATGCCAGGGTACTGGAGAGGAGAGTCCGACTGATAGTCGAACCTCAGATCTAGGAGGAGCAGTGTGGTTTTCAGCCTGGTCGTGGAACACTGGACCAGCTCTACACCCTCCATCGGGTGCTCGAGGGTTCATGGGAGTTTGTCCAACCAGTCCACATGTGCTTTGTGGACATGGAGAAGGCATTCGACCATGTCCCTGGTGGTGGAGCTCAGTCACACGGGAGGAGCTCGGAGTAGAGCCGCTGCTCCTCCATGTTAAGGTTGCTCGGGCATCTGGTCCAGATGCCTCCTGGACGCCTCCCTCGGGAGGTGTTCTGGGCATGTCCCACTGATAGGCCCCAGGGAAGACCCAGGACACGCTGGAGGGACTATGTCTCTGGGCCTGGGAACACCTCGGGGTCCGTCCGGAGGAGCTGGAGGAAGTGGCTGGGGAGAAGCTTGGAAGGTCCTTCTTAGACTGCTGCCCGCGCGACCCGGCCCCGGATAAGCGGAAGAAGATGGATGGATGGATCTGAATACCACCACATGAAATAGTGACTGTAATAGCTAAAAATTAGTATTCAGAATCTGTATTTTGGGTACATGTATTTAGTTACTTCCCAACACTGTATCTAATGAACCTCTGCATTATGGATCTGTAAAATCTAACGTTAACACTTATTTAATTTAAATAAAACAAGCTTCAAACCACCAAGGACACATTCATACAAACCAAAAAGCCTTGAAAATGATCTGGCATAAAACAAAAGGAGGCAGTCAAGATGTCACTTTAATTAGTTTACCTTAAAAAATTGGAGTACTTAAAACTCATTATTTAAGATAAAATAAACTTCAGTACATTTTAGTCTGCACTCTTTAGAACACTCAAGACTTATATTACATCTCTGTATAATTAGGTTGGCCAGACACACATTTTTAGCCCTTGAAACGCCCAGTTACATCTACCCAAACAACAAATCTTTGAAAAGAATTAAGAAAAAGAGTGGCTGACAGTATTCACATTGCATTATTTGTGAGTATAGTCAGAGTCGTTGGAGTGGAGCAGTAGGCTACGTTGTAAATTGCATGTTGCCGGCGTGGAAGCTGCTGAAATGTCTCTAAACAGACTTAGAGTGGTTCTTTAAGTGTTTGCTACATTAAGATAAATCTGCTCTGTGTGTAATGTTAAAAGCCTGAATAGCGCCGCCCTAATCCTCTGCCTTTCTTTTATTTGAGTGATATCAATGCCGACGCCACGCTGTCATCTGCTATAAAACCGCTTAAGTTTCAATACGCCGGGGCCTCCCTCTTATTATTTGATAAATGCTTTTTTTCCTCCGAGAGCAACTTTACAAGAATTCCTCCTCTCTTACCAAAAGACCAGGATGTAATGTAATAATGAACACAACACGGGTTTACGCACTGCCCCGTGTCGACGGCTAATGTAAACAACGGGGCCCCCTGTAATGGACTACAACTCAAACGCTCTCATTTAATCACGGTTAGCTTCGGAGTCCACCAAAAGCGCTAGGCTAATGACCCGTGAGCAATAAGCAAGTGTTAGCATCGGCGAGGAGGATACAAGGAGCGTATCAATATTTTAAAGCTGCAAACGCGCGGCGCAAGCGTACCGCATTAGCTGTGTGATGCCTTCTGACAGTGCGCTGTTAGTGCTACTCCATTTGCTTTGTCTATCATCTTATTCTCCCCCGGCAACGCACACGGCAACGTTATATTTCATAATTTGTTTTGCTTTCAGGCCTGATTTGTAAACGTGCACATTCTAATTAGGCGTAGCTACTGTTTCTAATTTATTAAATATTAAATGATTCCTATGGTGCAGTGTTGCTTCCCCAGATGAAACTTTAGCGATATGTAAATTCAATTGGCTCTTAGATGTCAGCACTTTGGGTATGTCCCATTTTCTGACTGGGTTCAATCCCTCTCTTGTTTGTTTGCAAGTCTAACCTTATCCATCCACATTATAAGAGTGTTTTAAGAGAATTTAACATGACCTGTCAGGCTCCCAGCTCCGCTTTGGTGATCTTCATTAGTCCTGTCTTCATCATCAGCTTTGGTCAGTCGTACGAAGGATGATTTGCATATTCTTTGAAGAGAAGTGGAAAACATAAAAGTGCTGTTTCCATACACTGTAAGGGCCTAACTTAGAAAGCGTTGATTGACGTTTTGGGTCCACCAGGCTGCTTATACGAAACACAACTTGAAACAAAGTCCAGAGTTTAGTCTCAAACGCAACACAGACACTGCGCAAATTCTAATGTAGTTGGTATGTAGTTACAAAGTGCGGACAATGGTTATTCTGTTATATGTCAGATGGGCAGAGGTGGGTAGATTAGCCAAAAATTAACTCAAGTAAGAGTAACGCTGCTGCAAAATAACATTGCTCATGCAGTAGTACAAAGTAGTGGTCCAAAAAATGAAGTAAGAGTAAAAAAGTATTTGGGAAAACTATAACTAATGTAGACTATTATCTGATTATAATTTGAAGATAATGTGACTGTAAGGAACATTAATTTATGTGCAAAATCTGGTATTTTCAAAGGTTAGACAGAAAAATGTGAAAAACTAAATCATATCTGATGAAGGAATGCAAGAAACACAAAATTTCAAATCATTTAATATTATCAACATAAAACTTAAAGTGTATGGTGCAATAAAAGTACTGTAAAATATCAATAACAGCCAGGGTGTTTATTTTTTTCAGTCTCTTAACAGACCAGGCGTTTTTTTGAGACCAGGCTGCAAATTGGGGCAGGCGATTAATTCCTTCCTCATAAGAATTGTGCTCAGCAAAACTGGGAAAATATGGTACTCAAATTCTTTTAACCAGTATGACTAGAATTTAGGTGACTTTCTATACAGACCTAGGCTAATTAATTTGAAATGTTACAACAAACAGCTGTTTTTTTCAGCGCTTTTAGTTTATGCAAATTAGCCACGCGGCTTTAAGTTTCGTTTCTGTAGAGACAACAAGAGCATCAGTCCTGCCTCCTCTTGTTGCTGCAGAACAACTTTTGTCTTCCAGCACGATCATTAGACTCACTTTATTTGGAACTGGCGGTTATTTAACAAAATATACACCTACACCCAGCGGTTAATTGGAACTCAGCTCTTAATTGGTATTTTACTGTACTACAAAAAGTAGCACTTCTAATTACTAATATATGTAAGTAAAAGATGGTTGTTTCCGGTCTAAAAAAGGCCTTGTATGGGATCATGGCTACAAACTATGGTCTGGCATGGGGAGCTAAAGATAGTGAGAGTGGTGTAATCCATCAGATTAGATATGTCATTCATACATTTGAAACTACAAAAATACTAGATGATAATAATACCAGTGCTTAGAGAAGGGGTCTCCAAACTTTGTAATTAAAAAAAGTTAATTTTAAAAGAGGTTTTAAAGTGCCACCACCCCTCATATGAGCTGTACTTTATTCTTGATTTTTTTATACGGTTTGCAGTGGTCCAAAGTTATTCTTCATTTATGCATTCTGAACATTCTGGTTATTCACCATGATGACCTTATAAGGATGGTTCACAGCTCAGAGGGCAGATCAGAGTTTTGTTGTCACAGTACTGCTATCAACAACTATCCCAACAGCTCACTTTCTGATTCTTGGAAGTTAAAATGCTTCATCTAGACCAGGGGTGTCCAAACTTTTTTCATCAAGGGCCACATATTAAAACACAGATCAGCGTGAGGGCCAATCAAGGGTCATAGACTGATGGTCAAAACAGTGAGTAATTCAAATCTGTGCATTTATAACAGGTCTGAATGATCCTCCAGACCTTTGTTCAGGCTTAGACCCTCAAAAGGACACACTACATTTGCTTGATCAAGGCAGATTTCAAAAACATGCAGTAAAAAGTACAACTTGCGGGAGTACGGGCCAATTCACCTGGAAGCCTGAGGGCCAAAACAATTGGTCTGAGGGCCACATTTGGCCCCCGGGCCATAGTTTGGACATGCTTCATCTAGACTGTAGCCTTTCTTTTTATAACTGTTTACACTACATATGTGTACTGGAGTGAAACATACTTTCAAGTATATAGAAGAAAATCAGATACAGCTATTTTAAATCAGTTTTGGAACCCTAGCAGCCAGAATTACTAAAAAGATTAATGTTTCACACATAGACCGTATATATAAGTGGACTAAGCTAACCCGTTAGCCGCCACGTGCTAAATAGGAAGTGTTCCATGTAGCACTGGTGTAGCACTAATAGTGAATAGAATCAAATGGATCAGGGCTATGTGTAAATATGGATCTAGATCAGAAGATTAAGGACACAATTGCTGGAGCTTATGGCCAGTAATTAATGACAGACACAGGTTGAATTATGATTGGCGATGGTACCATGTATTGAATAGAGTGGAAATAAAGTAAATACAAAACAAAACAAAATATAATACCCAAATACTTACAGGACTGCAGTAGTTTAAGTGCACAATATTTGTTGGATGGTCAGAACTCAAGACACAACAATAATCATTCACAGCAGGTAACATGAATGTTCCACAGAAACTGAGCTCTAGTCCGAGCATTGGCCGAAGCGACACACACACAGGTAGAGCCTGTGACTTATTGTCCATATATTCGAGATAATGTCCAAGCACAAATGTCCATTAACGGGGGAAGGAGTGTGTGTGTGTTTGTGTGCATCAGTGTGGTGAGATGGTGGGGGAACAGAGCATAGGGCGTGATAGCCTCCTACCAGACCAGTAGAAGGGATTAGATAGATGCAGTTTCTTCAGGCTCCCAGCTGTATTTCAGTAGCTCGCCATCTTGAACCCAAAATGGGTCACCTGGCCTGCATTGAATAAACAGCAGACCAACACCTGTTCATACTAAGGCTAGAAAACTAGCTCAACTATAGCTAATAGCTTCATGTGTACACGAAAATAATTCATAATAATCAAATAAATAGCAAATATGGTAGTTGTACATATAAATGTGCAGGATTTGTACATTGGAAATGCATAACATTCATTATTTGCAATGAACACTTCAAATTGTGGCTTCACCCAATAAGTTTAAGTGCTAATTGAACACTATACAACATAAACCCAATACATTGGCTACCTAGAGCCACAAACATCCAAATTCAGGCATTAGCATTCAGCCCGCTCAGGCTATGCAAGCTAAACACACAATATAACTTGCATAGGCTGTATGAAGCCACAACATGTTAGCATTAGCCGCTAATGCTAGCGGCAGGTTCATTACTTTAGCGCGCTAATATTAGCATGCTAACAAACAATGAGCCTCATCATTTTGATCTTAAAGAACAAATATTATGCTCCTACAAAATACCAAAACATGTATGAATTGTGTAAAATACCTGTAATATAAGATCCTATCATCTTAATTTCTTATAATTTATGCTCCAGAGCCCATTCTCCTACCCTCTCTCAGAGCACTGACAGAAAATGACTCGTTTTGCTCTGGCTCCTTTAATGCAAATGAGCTCCTTCACAGCCCTGCCCCCTCCTGGCACCTGCGATTGTTGCGCTACGCCCCCGCAGCCATTGTTGTAGTCCACTACATAACAGAACCGCGCAGTGTGCAAGTTTACCTGACATTAGATAACTTTTTTCTACGGATTAAAAATGGCACAACCAGAAGAATTTACTGTCCAACTCTACATGTTTGAACCGGAATCTGACCCGGAGGACGAAGATGTCGAACAAGACGAACCTTTGGACTCTAGGCTTGAAATGAACGCTTGTAATTATATACTAACAAAGGTGCATTTCTAGCCAGCTCGAAATAAATCGTTTAGTTTTTATATGCTGCTCAGGATTTGATATAGGCTAGTCCATATAATGCATGTCTTGTTGCTCATACGTTTTCAAGCCCATTTACATTCTTCTCTTCCATAACAAATTAATTTAACAAAAATATAGTTAGCTTGGCTATATAAGACTCAAATATGACTGAAAGTGATACATAAGACTCTGTCATAAAACACGTGTGCAGACGAAGTTTGTTTACAAGTGCGCACAAGGCGTACCTCACAGCAGAGCCTTCAGGATCTGTACACAGATATATACATGCACTTGCTGTAGTTCATTTAGTGTCTTTAGGTGCACATGTGGTAACTGCGCTACAATGCCTACAAAGTGGAAAATAGATGCTGTCAAGAAACCCCCAAGGTGCATTTGTTTTACAAAAACTTGTTTTCAGTTACTGTATGTTATGTACACTCATGTTATTTATAATATATTTGGTAGGTGCGAGCAAGAATGGAAGAAGTCCCCAGCCAACCCACATGCGTGGTGGAACATCCAGGATTTGAACCTGTCTCTCAATATCTACTCCCTTCAATGCCATTAATGTGGACCAAGCATAGTTTGGCCCATTACATCTAAGAGGAATGGTGAGTTCACTTTCATTATGGTGCCATTTTATAGTCAAACACTAAAAGTTACAATAATAAAAACATATTACTGTATTAATAAATATTTTAAGTACTTTACTGACACTACAAAACACAGACAATATAAACTTATTTAACAAGTATTCCACACTTTATAACTATATACAGTATAACTGTAGTCTCACTTAAAGCACACTGAATAAACTGTAAACATATAAATAGAATAAATAAGTATTGCACACTGTAATATCAATACACATTTTTACTTTAGCTTCACAGCAAGCAAACCCAATAAACTTTAAACAAACAAAAAGTCGTTACAGGTACTGTGCATACAGATCTTTTGTGTCTTGGTGCTGGGGATGACTGGGTCGGAGAGTTCATATGGTTCTGCCATCTTGCATCGTCCTCCGAATATGGCAAGAGTTCCCAGATGAAGAGGGGCAGTATGTGGGTTTCAGACCGGCGCTGGATTAAATCGTGATGTGAACGCAGAGACGATTGTTTCTTTGTCTGGACGAGGTGTTGAGATCCTTAGCATCTCCTGGGCAAATGGAGCTGGGTCTGGAAACACCTCTTTGAAGATCAGCTCCAGAATGTCGTCAGCATATTCTGCAAAAATGGACAATCATCTGTTACTTTTACCTATTTGACAGTTTCAAATATTCTATTTATAATGTGTCTGTATATACATTTTCCAAATTTTGGAGTTGATATTTATGGTACAGAGATTTTGTATTCCTGCTTTGTAAGTTATTTGTGACATTTGATATTTGTTGTTTTGTATAGCTATTATTAAAATATTGCATATATGGCACAGTATTATATAGTTTGTGATGGTAAATTTTGGGACACAAAATTAATGAAAAACGGGTCAATTACTTCAGAAAAGTAGCCGCAGTTTTGAGGGGCCTTGCGATGCCTTCTCCTTTTTATACTTTGGGTAAAACACCCTGTACATGTATTCGCCAGTTGCTTTTGTAGCTTTTTCACGTCCAGTGTTCTCATTGAAATGCATAGCTGCCAGGTACAGTATAAAAAATTAAAAAAAAGAAATAGCAGCACTGTTGTTACATAATTAAACAAAGTACTTTCAAGTACTCATCTACCTGCAAAGCATTCTTTAGAAAGGAAAAGATGCACTTTTTGGCGCAAAGCGCAGAATCACACTGTGGAATGATTCCACTGCTTAAGTTTGCAAGTGTGGGCTCATCTTTTTCATTGTGGGGTTGTCTGAGTTCCTATATAGAAGAAAAACAAAAACACAATAATATTAGCCTTTAAGTTATTTTAGCCCAAGATCTATACTCTACTCAAACTCACATAAAAACACACATGCTATCATTCACGTTTTTACCTCTTTATAGTATAAATGGTCACATACCTATACTCCTGAAATGATGCTGGAGGGTTTTCATAGACAGCTCTGTCCCAGTTGTGCACGTTATCATATTGGTCTGACAGCTCGTTGAAACAAACGAGGGCTGCACTGGAAGTTCCCTAAACAACAACATGCTAATTTTACAATATGCAATCAATAAGCAACATTTCTGTAGGAGCCATTAGGTATTCTGTTTTAAAATTAATATTTAGGAAGACACTTCTCCATCGTGATATCAAAATAAGGGAATAAACTTTGCGTTGTCGGTCTATACTATTATTACTCGACGCTACACGAGACTCCAGGCTAGCTAAATACTTTATTTATTAATTTATCGCTAAATACTCCGATACAGTAACTGATGTTTTCTTACAACTCACATGTGGTCGCTTGGTTGTCATTTGCAAAAACTCTCTCTGATGGGAATATTTACGTTTTTGTAGCTACTCGTCGTGCTGTCTGCTCCTTCACTGAAATGCACCGTATGTTTTCCTCCTATCCTGCGATAACAGGACAGGCTCCTAAACACCACTGTGTTTCTTCTTTAGTGGTTGGAACATAACATTATGCATTAAAACTAGTTTGTGAAGATCCACAGTCACATAATATTACCCAAATCCACATGTGACCAAGTAGCAGCCTGCGCGCATCGCGTAAACAAGCTATTAGCCTATAGTGTGCTAAAAGCTACAGCGAACCATAGACCGTACATAAATATATATACGGTCTATTCACCGAACTAAACACAAGTGACCTGATGCATGTAGTTACACAAATGACATGATACAAGTAGATATACAAACAACACAATGACAAACTACATTATACATAGCTAATGCTAAAGTCAAAACCATTACATAAATCGCAACATCATATCAACAATAGTATTTATCGTTATTTTGGTGTTATTTTTTTCTTACCGCATCAGTTGGATAGATTGAAGGAAATGATCCTTCTATAAAATGAAGCATTTCTGCTGTACTGGTGCACTTCGCTGTACTGGTGCAGGTTTGTGAGGCGGTCGTCCTTGAAGTACTTAGCACACGAATAGCGTCTTGGGAACTTTCGCAGGCACATTTCCCCGAAAAATAAACGTAATCCATGTACTTCTCAACAGTTCCGTGGCTGGAGGGCGGTGTAACGATGTGTGTTGGTTAATACAACCAACGCTACGGACTTTCCTCATCATGTTGCGCTTGGACTACAAACCAAAAACAAGATGGCGGACCCGGAGAGCATTTAGACGGAAGTTATTGAACTTGTATTTCCTTTTTAGGAGATTTCCGCTCAAATTCTGTGATGTAACAGATCGAGAAAACGTAACAGATCGCAGAAAATGAAAACGGCGTGTCTGGACCGGAACTGAAAGATGTCTAAAAGATATAAAGATATCTTTGCAACTACTGTATGGTTGAAATTGAGTTTTTATGAGTCAATAGACACCATATATACCCAGGAAACACTACCAAAGAGCTAAAAAAGTTGATTTAGCATAATATGTGTTCTTTAAAATGTTCATGAACCTGTGACACATGATCCTGATTTTTTCACACCAAAAAGTATTTCTCAGGATAATGTGGGACAATACAAATTCTGCAGGCCGACAAAACTGATCTGCTTGATCCGCTTTTGGCTCCTGGATCATAGTTTGGAACCCACTGGTTTAGAGCAGACCTGAAGGATCGGTTTCAGCTCCGACCAATGCCTACGTCTATTGTGTCATTGGGAAATACACTTCATGAACCTTGCCTATAAGTTCCCTGCAGCTAATAGGAAACAAAAGTATTATTGTATAGTGAGAGTCTTGAATTGTTGTCATATGACCATAAAGTCTCTCAAAGTCATTGTTTGCCTGATGCGTGAATAGTCATTGAAGGACTGAAACATATCATGAGGCTGTCCTTGGCGCTTATAGAACTGTTTCCCTATTCTGTACATCTCATAACTATCCACACTCTAATATTTTTAACCAGTTTTCTTCTGCTATATGAAGATCAGCCCTGTCTCACCTACCCATGGCTCCTCCTGCTGTTCCTGTTTTGTTTTCTGAGATCTGAAATGTTTGTGAACGCCACTTAGATTGAACAGCTCGACATTTATTGAATGGCCACTTATCTCGAGTGAACTTCACACTAATTAAGCTTTAAGAAACACATCCATCAAGCTGCTGAGCCAGTGAATTCACAGCTGAAGCGGGAATCACAAACTCTTTGTATGACATCGGCTGGGTACTGGAACAAAACAAAACATAAAGATGTAGGAGAATCATTTTATAGTCGATTTTTAATTTAGCCACAGTAATTACAGCTGGAAAATGCGAGTACTGTCAGCAATCGTTCAAATTGTGCTCATATTTATATCATATTCTGTTTGTCTGTGTCAAAACAGGTTTCCAATGATGAAAAAATCCAATCCAAAATCTAGTCACTCACAAATGCTCTATCTTTATGTACATATTTAAGAAAGGTAAAGGACTTAAAGAGGGTGTACTTTACTTCTACACATAACATATTTAGACCACCATGTTCCTTTTATTATGTTGGAAATGCTATGTTTGCCAAAAACAATGGATTAACATGTTTAATAAGTTTCACTTGTTTTTGATGCTCTTTGAGTTCCCCTTCTATTTGCTCTCCACGCTAAGTCACTCCCCCTTCAGAGCGCTCTCACATTATACTTGGTGTGAATTCCACAAATGAAACTACCACACATCGTATCAAGTTTGCGAAGGTGTAGTGTATTCTTTTGTATCTTGCTTTTGTATATTTATCGAAAATTATTGTGCGGGAGTGTGGGTGACTTGTGAGCTGGACATGCATGGATGACAAAATCTTTTCAGGCATGTTTTTTATCAAGGAAAAAAAAATATAACATGGTAGAAAACTCCAGAAAGTAGATTTTAAATAATTCACATTTATTCAGGTACACATGTTTTATTGATAAAAATTCTTGTCTTCAAGCAAGGAGTTAGATAATATGGAATATTCCAGGCAAAGCCGTAACTTCTTCATGGAAACAAACAGGTGACCGACCCTCCACAACTGGCCCACCAACCCGAAAATCAGTGCATGGAATTTTACAGCAACTCTAGAAAATGCTGTATAAGATTTATATGTTTTTATTGTACGCACTAACGCGCTTTTGACCTTTTGCTATTATGATTGCATAAGTGAGACTCCCAATGTCCCTAAAACTGTATTCACATGATATGACAGCATGCTAGAATCAACATTCTGTTTAAAATGGAGCTGGACGCATAAAGTGTGTGGTTAGAGAGCAGGTCATAATGTTATGAAGGAATCTCCAGTTTAACAGTCAGATTGTAGATTAATATGGGAGGTTTGTGGAGCCAAGTTCAATATTTGTGAGTTTTTAGTTTGTTTCTTTCATAAACAATGAATCTCCTATAGAGTTCTATAGGCCCCTGCGCCCTCCATCTAAAATGATGTTATCTTCTATAAGTTAAATGCCGTCTTTTGGCTTTGAGGGCACGGGCCTACTTCAAATATCCATGTGCAATGCTAATTCTGACAGCACTAGCCGGCAGCGTGGTGTGGTGCTAATGATACAAGCTCCACCAGGCCAGCCTTGCAGTGTGCATAACATTATTGCCTGGGCCTATTGTTGGTTTTGTGGTTTACTCACAAACAGTGGCCTAACCAGACCAACCAAACTGTACATATCATTACAACAATTTATGTCATGCCTAACTACCCTCTCCTCTGTACTGGGGGCCCTGGCTGCCTGCGCGCTCCCGGCCCCCTTTTGCATAATAAACCTCCACCCAATTTGTCATGAAATCCCTCATTTGCTGGATCCTCCGAACGGCAGATTATGCTTATTTTTCATTTGGACAGTGGGAGCCGGAGCCAGGTGTTTGGCAGCAGCGAAGTGTTCAGGTGTAACTGTGCCTCTGACGGGACATGACGAGAGGAGCCACATGAAGGATGAGGCGTGGAGGGTTTTTGGAGAGAGGGGCAGCCCGCGACCCCCATCCCGCAAGAACCCCCCCTCTCCACCCCCTACACCACCACCCACAGCCAGCGATGCCGAGGAGAGCAAACTTTCTTCTGAATTAGTTCTTGCTAGAGTCAGCGCCTATTTCTTAATTAGCCAGTTGAAAGCATATTGGAAATACAGCTGTTAGTCGAGGAGAATGGAGACAAGATTAATTTCACGTCCCTCCTGACAATAGCGGGCCGATCTTTAACAAGTGCTTATAATAAGTGGAATAATGCAGAACTTTTCTATAATAAAAGCTATCTTGTGTGTGTAGTTGTAATGCAAAATATAGGCCTATTTCTTACATTGATCTGGAAGTCTATAAACTATTTCCTTTGTGTCCATTGTTTGGTTCACCATATTCTAAAATGGCAGTATTTCAGGTATAAAATAATAAGTATGGGTTGGCGCATTGCAGAGTGGTTGGTGCACCTATATCAGAAAGTAGATTGTGATTTGATTAAACGTTGCCTATAACATCTTCCATAGAGTTGTCAGTCTTCTTAAGCTTTGAACGATACATCAAGGAACCATTCTCACATTCAAACAGCTCATTCATGCAGTATTGTATGCAGACAATAGGCACAATATTGTTGAAAAATCCAGAGCCAAGGTCATAATCACAGTATTCAAAGGATATTTTTTTCTTATGTATCTGAGCAAAGTTTATTTTGCCCTAGTACAGATGTATTGTATAAGCAGCTCTTGATGTCAGAATAAGTCTGCTGTGTGCTGTCTGCATCTTATTAAAAAGCATTTTATTGTTCCATAATCAGAAGTATGTGGCCACACCATCTTGTCAAACCTGATCCCGTCAGATCTCAGCAGCTCAGCAGGGCCGGGGTTAGTACTTGGATGGGAGACCACTGGAAAATCAGGCACCACAGGGGGCCACCAGTCACAAAAAACTGTTGTTGTGTCCTTAGGCAAGACACCTAACACGCATTGCCTAGTATGGCCGTGGTGGTGGTTCGTGCATGAGTGATGGTGGTCGGAGGGGGCGATGGCGCAGATCAGCAGCATCACTAACGTCAGTCTGTCCCAGGGCAGCTGTGACTACAAGAGTAGTTCACCATCACCAAGTGTGGAGTGAATGAATAATGCTCTGTAACGCGTATTTGAGTGTCCAGAAAAGCGCTATATGAAACCGATGCATTATTATTATTATTATTAATTTCTCATTAGCATACTACCGTAGTTGTCATTAACTCAAGGCAAAACTTTACACTGGTCTCTGATGGTTGTGAAAAGTACTTAAACAAATCACCATGGACATGGGCAACTTTCAAAGGGCAGAGTGGAGTTTTGCCACAACAACTAGTATGCTAGTCACACACTTCCAGATTCTTGGACATTAAAACGCTGTATAATTAGATGCATCTGTGCACAGTGAACTCATTTTGACTTCAAGAGCTTCTTGTACAATATATCTGGGGTAATCTTTTGTCAACAAAAGAAATGGTACAGACCCTTTAATTCATAATGAACAAATTGTTTATTAAGGTTCAGGCTTAGTTCTTAATTAATACCTTAAGCCCTTAATTGAGTGTATTTTATTTCTTCTCAGAAAAGAGAAAAGTTGGGTAATGTCCATTTTGATTTGAAAATTGTCAAAACTAAAAAGTGAGGAGTTGATTTTGGGTTTGCGTATTAATAACAACATTCTTTTTTATACATTGACATAAAAATCAGGGACATTTTTATTTCGTTGTCAGTCGGATTTATGATCAGACTTGTAATTCACAAGTCTACATTTTGCAGTTTTCCCCTGTATTTTATTATTTCAGATAAATCAAATTTCCATGTGAGATTTTCTTGACGTCTTCATCTGGTGCTGTGGCGTTATCGCGCCTGCAGCCAGCTCATCTCAGCACTCAGCCTGCACCATATTAAAACATCCTCCCTCTGAAATATTGACTTTAATATCTCATTTGAAAAATTCATGTAACCTTTGATGTTAAATCCATACTCAATTTTGCAGAATATGATAGGAATATGCAGAAAGAGGATAGCCGGCGTTAATATGTGTTTTGTGCTTGTGTGCTGATCTCCCCTGAGTTCTTTTGAGTCCAGCGGGGAAGAGAGGGCCATTACGGCAAAATGAAAAGACCTATTGATTGGACTCTTATGCCTTTTCTATTTGCCTCATTTCCTAAATGCATGATAATAAGGGCGCATGCAGCCACTGAAACTAACAATACTCCTTAATGAATGCAAGTCTAAAGAATTAGCCCAAGTTTGCATAATGATCCACAGATGTTTCCATCAATGGCTCATATGCATTTGGCTGTTTTGTTCCATTTGCTAAATACACGCTCGGCGCCTTTTACTGTTATGATGCAATCAGCCCATTATCCCATGATTCTGTTTTGACGAATGTGTTGTCAGTGGCAGACATGTCGGAAGACGATTTAAAAGCTTTAATATTAGACTAATGTGAGTGCTGATGTGTCATAGCTGAGAATAGAGGGAGCTGTGAGTTACAACAAATACTCAACATCATTCTCTGTGTATATGACACATTTTAAAGCTTTTTAAACACCTTACTCCAGTGGGTAACAATGAGCACTAGGACACTTGGGGAATTCGGCCTATGTCCTTCACTAAATATTTTTAGATATACCGCAAGGTTAAATAACCTTTCCAGTAAGATGAATTCTCACGTCTTTTGTGAGTTTACAAACTCTTGACAATCCATCTTTTGATAGATCCTGCACGATTGACCAATTAGAGAGCAGTATTGTGGTCTGGCTGAAAGCCAGTGCGAAGTAAATGAAGCAAAACAAATGCTGATGATAACAAATGTACTTTTACATTCTTAGCAGAAATGCACACTATTGTGTTTGTGCTTGTGTGTGTTTTGTGCATTTGTGGACAGGTAAGATGCCTGTGCTTTTCTCTCAACTGGACATAACAAAAGTATGATTAACAGAAGTATGATTTTTTTTTTCTGTGACCAGTCAGCATGAAGTATTTGTTTTTGTTCCAAAGACTGGTTCTGATCACCTTCAGCGAGAGCCCTCCCAGACTGATGTGTAGAACTCAGTTCAGAGAGCATACGTACCAGTCTGGTGAGAGCCAAGTTAAAGTTTAAGAACATTAAAGGACAAATAATATGCATTCATTATATTGTTATTAGCCATGCACCTGAGTACCTTTGCTTCATCATCTCATGTTTTAGAACTTAAAATAATGTCTTTGTAAAGAACTAAACAGTATTTCTCAGGTTGTACTTTCCACAACATGGAGAAAAAAAAGTTATTTAATTAAGGAACAGTAATAAGTGCAGCTTGACAGCATAAATCCTTCGAGCCTGGTGATGATTTATGGGCTTTCAAACAGTGCAGGGTCTCTACCTGTGGTGCAACAATTCTGGAAAAATTCAAGTTTGATGATGGGTCAGTAGGAGTGGACTTACTGCACAAAATTCATCAAACAAGCATCACTGAAGCTAAATACATTTGTATGAGACAGTAATGTTATAACATGGTCAAAAGCTCAAAAAAGTCCATTTTGCATAATGTGTCTTTTAGAAATTACAATACATCTTTGTTTCATGCTCTGCTACAGTTGGTGCATCACACTCTTGGCCAGGTTTGTCCTACTTTCCCTCAGTGATAAACTAGAACAGAACCGTGTCCAATCACTTAAGCCTCCTTATCACCACATTTTGCCAATAGATGAACAAAAGGTATGAGGCTTTTCCTTTGGGCAAACGGTGCGCTCGGCTCCTGTAACCGGCAGAACTAAACATAAAAGCAAAAAAGGTTATCTGGAGTCCCCCCGCTTTGATCCACACTACAGCAGGACCGTTAAGTGAGAAGTTAATTGTGGTGTCTTGCTCTGGCGAATGCTGTTGTCTAATTTGCTCTGGCTGTTTGCGCGTGCTTTACCCTTAGGCGCCGAATTTACATAATGAACAATGTGAGACGCGCCGCTGGTTTGTCAGGCCCAGTGTGGAGGGCGTGGCTGCCAGCGAACACTTAAGAAACACATGCTTTTATAATACAAGAAATAACATCGTGTAGAAAATAGTTGTGAGGTTTTATCGTTGTTTGTGGAGTTGACGTTAAGACAATGACAGAGGTGTGAAATGGGACTAGGGTAATTACAGGTCCTTGAGCAAGGCACTTCACTTTCGTTGTCTTAATTAATACTTACTATATATAAACAGGGAAAATATGCACATCGTCGTATATGGATTTTCTAGCTGATACTGATATCTTACATTTGTCTTGCTGTTGTGGTTAATAATCAATATTTGCCTATTTTAAGATTTTAAAATAACAAGGCCTACAAAATGAAATTTGGTTTTGGGAAGGTTGGTGCTAAATATTTGTAATTTCTTTGAATAAAGGAAAATACCACTATAATAATAATAAAAATATATAATAAAAAAGCAAATCAGTCAGCAATATAGATGTTAAATACTATTTCCAATTAGATGGAAAAAATCTATAAAAATAACAAAATTTTGTAAGTAAAAATGTAAAAAAACCAAAAAAAAACAACATTGGTAACTTTATAATTTTATATTTTACACCCACCTATATATTGATTTGTATCCAGGCCTTTGCACCAATACTCCCTCCTTCCCCTGTCCAACGCACACTCACATTTATCGTGTCATTTTGGTGCTCAGCAAATGTCTCAGAACAGTGCAATGAGGTATAAACATGAACCATTTGTCGCCACAACCGTCCCTATATAATAAAGAGGCCAGTGGTGCATGAATGATCCACTGCTGTCACTAAACACATGTAAAACTGCTTCTTTAACATGTGAGAATTGGACCTTTCCATAACGTTAAAGACAGAGAACGGCGTTTCCTTAACCTGGCCAACAAGATGAATTCTCCCTTTTAGTTCAATGGCTGTTGAACTCCCACTGTTTTGATTGGCCGACTAACCAGCGTTTCAGATTAATCACAGAGCAGCATAGTGGATTGAGCAGAAGCCAAAAGAGAAACGCCTAAACAAACTAAAACAAACATGGTGCGGCGACTGGGGCCAATGTTTCCCGTACTTCCGTTTTTTTTTTCTATGCATTTGCGGGTGGGAAAGTTGCTCTTTTCTCTCAACTGGATTTTCAGAAAAGTTTGATTTCTCTGTTTATTACGCTGTCACATTTTTATATAGCGCCTTTCCATCTTCAAGGCACTCAAAGAATCACTCACTCATTTGCAGACACCCGGGACGAGGTGGGTTCAGTGTCTTTCCCAAGGACACAACAACAGCATTCATCTGTGTGAGCTGGAATCATGCCGCCAACCTGCGGGTTAGTGGATCTGACCGCTCCAACAATGATATTTTTTAATGTCATGAGCGGGATTCAAACCGCCAACGCTCTACCAACTGTTTTCAAATATTCGTCTGAACATTCCACCTTTTCCCAGTCAGTTTCCAGACTGACCTATAGAACTCCATCTGGTGTGAGTGTAGTTTTCCCTCAAATATACATAATTTAAATCCAAAATAACACCATTGCTCAAGTGCCCAAAAGTATTAAAAAAGGCTGAATAAAGCGCAGACTGAGCTAATGAGAGAACTTTAGAAGGAGTAGATTTCGGCTCTTTACACACCTGCTCTAGGCCCTGGAGAGCTCTGAGCGGCTCCAGTGGTCAGCTCCACATTTATCACTGCCCTGGACCTAAAACACTGGCTTTGGGTTAGTGCAGCTGTGAGGTGCCAGAGTGGACTCCTCGTCGCGGGACAGTCCACCCGCTGCTCTTTCGCTGCCTCAGCTTAACACCGTCCTGTGTCCGGGGACATCACCATCACCTGCACGGGGCCAGATGGTCTCCTCCTCCCACCGGGACCACTGCACTCGTAAGCACTCTGTAATATATAGGTCTATAGAAGGATCACAAGTACTGTTCTAAATGGGGCTGGAATTTTGTTCACTTAGACTAATAACATCACATGATTTAGAGGGCCAATGTTATGTATGTTTTCTGATTTATGTTATCATGTTTTCCTCATCAAAAACAGACCTGGAGTTGTGTTTTGTTTCATTCACACAAACATATATTAACACACAAGCCCTGCATATTTAGCCTGAGTTTTTCTCTCCAACAGAAAACACTCTGGTCTACTTCGTGATGTCATGCGGTAATACAGGAAGTGCTCCACCGCGTTTTAAACTCCATACACCTCCACTAGAATCATATGTGTGATTTCAGCCTTGGTAAAAGGAGCTTTTAACTTGGAATCTACCACTTCTACCACATCACAAGGTGGAAAATAGCGTTTTTTGATCTTTGTGGATGTAGATAGTCCAATAATGCAGGATTACTCGAACGTGTGAAATAAATAACACAAATCCAGGTATGTTTTTGATGAGGTAACAACATTCTAACATGGTTTAAAGCTCGCAAAGGTCAATTTTGAGTAATATAAGACTTTTAAAACCCAGTGTGCGCTGTTAAGTTGTTGATCCTTATAGACAAAATATAAAATTAATAAAACTTTCTCAGAATAATCTTTTTTATTCTTAAATTTCGTATTCAATCTTTTATCCTGTCATTGAGAGATAATGTTAGAGTTGGATCTGATTTGTCTCGGTCCGGTTTTTCAGTTCTGATACCGATATTGATACTTTGACTCTGCCGATACCCAATATTGACCCATACCAGTGTCGGGACGTAAAAATGGTACTTATTCTCTTAAAACAACTTATTACACAGAGATCCAACTGTGTTACTGTAAACTGTTATTTATCCTTCAAATAACCACTGAACATGAATAAAAGTTCCTGAATTATGAGACATTTTAGGCCAAAACCTCTGTTAAAAGTTTTATTACATCCAATTAAAACCCCAATCACAATATCGTTTTAACTGATATCATGAAACCGATACCCGAGCCAGCAAAATCCAGCAGATATTTAATACCAGTATCAGTATTGGTGCACTCTTTATTTTGCAGCGTAATTTGCCATGCCATTTTTTTGAATCCATTATTTTTGTCCACTTGGAATCCATCTCCATGATATTCTTGCTCGGCTCGGTCAGGACTACCTTAGCTTGGATGTTTTGGTGCATGTTTTGGGTTCATGTGCATGCTTATGTTCAGAATGTAAAGAGAGCGATGTGTTTTGGACAAACATATGTGTAGCCTGTATATGTATATGATTATTTTAAAAGCACTTCTCCTTCCACTTATCTTTGTTTTTGACTGCGAGACACCAGAATATTTTATTTTCAGAAATAGCTTGGCCTCATTGCTTTGCATTTGTCCTGGATGCTGTTACCTCATCAGTCTGTCACCTATTACCAGCACTGGTCTAAAACTACCAATCGTTAAACAAAAGAATCATTCGCCTAAAGTCAAATAAACCCACTCTTTTTCTAATGACTCATTTGGTCGATTACAGGTTTGTGTTTATACTTGCTGTTATTTTGTGGACGCAGTGGCCGATTTGCCTTGCATGTGCCACATCTCCACACCTCATTAATATTGCATGATCTTGTTAGTGTCTTCTGCCTCGCGGTTACCCCCTCTCCGCCCGTCCCCGCCCCCAACCCAAAGCTGGAGGGTACGTCTGAAAGTCAACTTGCATCTCACAGTCTCGTGCCTGCCTCATAGCGGGACAGGCTCATATCCATCCGCGGATTATCCCAGCACTGTCTAGCCCTTCTTCCAAAATCATTACGCGAGAGTGTCAGAAGCCTTAAGATTAACTCCTTCCTCCCTCCGCGTGTTGGAAATACATTTAACGTGTGATTTTCAGGCAAATAAGCCGGCGGCACACATGAGTAGCCCCATGACAGTTATGAATGAGGTCCCCAGTTCTTTAAATAGAAAGTGTGTGATTTTGGTATTTGAGGAAATGCTGGTTTATCACTTAATAACATATTGTAGTAGGAGTCATCCAGGTCAAGACAAGATGAAATGTCCAGTACTAACAGTTCACACGTCCTAAGACTATTGTGAAAAGGGCCATTTATTTCAGTTGTTTAATTTATGGGAGAGAATTGTCCATATTTTGTCTTCTTATAAAATTTCAGTTGTGTTTGACATCCCTCAGATATTGTTTCATATCATTCCATTTTTTCCATGTAGGCTGAATAGTAAAATGTGTCTTTCCGCAGTACAAACAGTATATATTAATGTTAAATGCAACTCTTCTGGTAGAAAGACCACTCTGTATTTCCTGTATCGAAAATATAAGAACGCATCTTTATCGTTTGTGAAGCAGGAAGTAAAGCTAGTCTGCTGTTAGCATGCTAGTTGTAGTTAGCATTAGCGTGATGGCAAAACTCCGCTCTGGCCTCATGGTGGACAGTTGGGAATGCGATAGGAAAGTGAGGATCAACTTTGGACCATCGCAAACAGCTGCAAATGCACCAGCTTTATTTTTCACTCTTTTAAGACAAAATCAGATAGCTTACCGTGCCTTTAAAGCTACAGTATGGAACTTTCTGGAGGTGGCATGTCATCTCCATGGAGAATAGGGTGACCAGACGTCCCTAGTGTGAGCCCCGTGTCCCCTGTCCCAGCAGATTTATCCAAAACCAGTGATTTGTCCCAGTTTTATACAAGAAATGCCCCTGGTGTCCCTATTTTTGACCAATCTGATCCTCTGCAACCGTAAAGAGAAGCATACATTGAAATTTGTTGAGGTAAAATACAGAAAATCTGCTTAAAAATGACCAAAACACAAAGGAAATGTGATTCTACTGACTCACATTAGTGCAGAGTGTGTAACAATTTTCCTTAATTCTGCACTCGTTTCACAATTTTATTATTACTAACCAACCCAAACCAGGGATGTTCCAGTTTTTTATTTTGAAAGGTAATTGACGATCAACTTTGGAACATTACAAATGATTAAAACCAATAAAATCAGGTAGCCTACAGTGCCTTTAAAGCTATAGTATGTAACTTTCTGGAGGTGGCATGTCATCTCCATGGAACTACAAAGATAAAGCCATATTTTGCAACATTCTTCATGGCAATAGAGCATGCTGTGGTGGAGTAACAAGGTCAGGCCGAGTAAGAGCCAGGTTTGTGGAGATGCAAGCAAAGACACATGTAGCTCAGTGGCTGACTCACGCCTCGCAGCAAGAAGGCTCTGGGTTTGACTCCATTTTCCGCACTGACCCAAACATGTAGTAGAAACAATAGAGCAGTGGTTCTTAACCTGGGTTCGATCGAACCCCAGGGGTTCGGTGAGTCAGTCTCAGGGGTTCGGCAGGGGTCAAGACACATCCAGCTCATATGATTCGTGATGTTTGCCCGTTATTGACTACAGGAAATTTTGTGCACGCAATAGTCTTGTGACTGTCGTGATGGTGTTGTGTAATTTTTTTCTTAATATTTGCCCTTCATACTAATTATGTCGAGCAAAAAAAGAAAGTGGTCGGACAAATATGTGCAATATGGATTCATATGTGTGCGCCAATAAAGTATATATACCTATGGTTTTATTTTTCCAATTAAGAAGGGTTCGGTGAATGCACGTATGAAACTAGTGGGGTTCAGTACCTCAAACAAGGTTAAGAACCACTGCAATAGAGTAAAATCCTCCATCTTAACTCGTCCTGACCAAGCCTAGCTCACGATCTGGAGGCGGGTCCTTGCACCCTCTGTGTCTGACAGGTTGCCCCAGCGGCATTGAAGGATGGGTTAAATAAATGACCAGATTTTCAAAATTTTAAACTGGGACACACTCGGGATGGGAGGGTTGGCATAAATAAAAGCGCCTAACATTTCCCATTCTCGACTCACTCAGGGTCAGTATATAATGAGGGACTTTTTTTTTTTGCCTTCTAGTCATTTTCAAACACTGTTTTCTGTATTTTAGCTGAACAAATCACAATATATTGGCCCCTTTACTGTTGGTGGGTATCAGATTGATCAAAAATCTGGGACATTTCTTGTGTAAAACTGGAACAAATCACTGGTCTTGGATAAACTAGGGAACACAGGACTCAAAACTGGGTAAAGTGGGGACGTCTAGTCATCTTAGGGTTAAATGCAGAGGATAAATTTCACTACGGGGACAGCGCTGTTTTCTAATCTATGCTATAATGTGGTTTCCTCATCAAAAACATACCTGCAGTTCTGTTTTGTTTCAATCACACATGTTTAATACACAGTGCATATGTATATTTCGGCTTAATCCTTCTCTCAAACACTCTGTTCCACCTTGTGATGTCATGCAGTAATACAGGAAGTGCTCCACTTGTTTTGAAACTCCACACATCTTCACTAGAATAATTTGAATAAGTTCAGCCCTGGAATTGCCTACTAAACTAAAGGTAAAAGGAGCTGTTAACTTGAAAACTACAGCTTCATGACATCACAAGGTGGAACAGAGCATCTTGAGCTTTGGAGATGTAGACAGACCAATAATGCAGTATTACTCAAACTCAAACGCGCAAATGTGTGAATGAAACAAAACACAACTTCAGCTATGTTTTTGATAAGGTAAAAACATTATAACACGGCTTAAAGCTCTCAAGAGTCCATTTGTGTAATATAGCATCTTTAGAGCAAGTTAACAATCTTTTCTTTTCCCCAACTAGAGAATCCCATCTGCGGCCCCGTTGCTTTAAGCCTCTGACACAAGGCGGTCCTACGTACTTCTCCCAAATCATTACCGCGAGACCATGAGCGACTCACTTGACCCCTGGCGGCTCCATATTGTAGCGTTGCATTGGAAATACCCTAACCTTTGCGCTAATTCTGCTCGGGAGCGCTGATCCGGTGTGCACGACTCGGCCCCGCTCATTACAGGCAGCGGTCGGGGCAGCTGCAGCATGGATATAGCGAGGTAATAAGAGTCTCCGAGGCCCGGGGAGCGCTCCTGTGCGGAGTGGGGAGGAAAACAGGCCCTGTGTTTGGGAAGAAGGTCACAAGTGGGATAATGTCAGGACTATTAATGAAAATATATGTTTAAAATAATGATATAGCGTGCAGAGTAATGGGGAGGGAAACATAACAATTAGATGTTTATGGGTTGGTGCATGGCGGAGGAAAAAGAGGTGATGTAAGTTTGGATGGGTCGTTTTAAAATGGACTATTTAAAGGGCTTATGTTACACAAACTGGATTCTTGTGAGCTTTAGATCATGTTAGAATGTTGTTACCTCCACAAAAACATACCTGGACTTTTTTTTATTCACACATGTTTGAGTAGTCCTGCATTATTAGTCTGTCTACATCTCCAAAGTTCTAGATGCTCTGTTCCACCTTGTGATGTCATGCAGGGTTTGTTTGTTGTTGTTAAACATGAAACAAAATAAAACACAACTCCAGGTCTGTTGTGATGAGGAAACATTAAAACATAGATCAGAAAATAGCGTAATATGTGCTCTTTACTTTTTCTTGTCCCTATGACGCTGTTATTGCTGTGCCTGAAATGTTCCATAGTATAACATTAAACTTACTTTGCATTTATTCATAAGATCTATTACAAAGCTTCAAAAACATGCCTCTCCACAGATCTGTCCTGTAACTTATCGCGGTGCCATCACTTCGTAAAGACGGATATCTTTAATGCCATACTTCGGGACATTACAGGCAAAGCAATAATATTTCCATGGAGACGTACAGATTGCTGACCCTCCAGAAAAGTTACACAGCCCTGTTTTAACAAGACAGAAACTTGCTAACACTATTCATTATTATTTCTTTTGTTAGTCGCACCCAGAAGAGACTAGAATGTTGATTTTGCAAGTTTTACTTTTTATTTTTAACTAGTGCGGCGACTACATGGGTCAAGTGTCTTGCTTCAGGGCATCAGGAGCTGTTTTCTTCCCCTCCATCTAGCTCCCTAATCCTTTGAGACGCAATTAATCTCGACTTGGGGCAACCCATTATTACTTTGACTACAAACTTGCAGTTGGAATAATCCAATATTTGCAAACTTTATTATTGTGCTTTCAGAGTAGCAGTAGCACGTGGCTGGACCTCTAACCTGAAGGTTGATGGTTCAATTTCTACCGGGTAAAACACTTCACTCTCTCTGATACATGGTTGTGACTACTGTAGTGATTTACTGTTGGAAAGTTGGCACAAAATGGCTGCCACTTCTCTATCATTCTGCCCCGTAGAGACTGTTTATCTTCCAAAGTGAATCACTAGGCCTGTCACAATAAAAACTAAATCGGGGTCAGTATTTATTGTGGGTATTGAGGGTTTGTCAAATTAAAGCTTTCTATCGTCATGGAGACCAAACCAGACCAAGATACAGGTCAGATCTGTGGAGAGGCGACCCCGCTCACAGTCAGAATGTCTGTTTTTTCGGTATTTTTGAGCTATAAAACCACCTGTAATTGAATAATTGTAAGGTAGAGCTGTTTAATGTCATACTGTGGAACATTCCAGGCAGAGCAGTTACATATCCACAGAAACAAGCAGGTGATGGAGCCCCAACCGAAAAGTTACATAGTGCGCCTTTAATTGTTTAATTCCAGTATCAACTTTATTTAAGAATACACCACATTTGGAATACTTCTTTCTGCTTTCTGCTTTGGTTTAAATATTATCGTCTATATTTACTTCACCAATATATAGCACTTCAAAATTTGTTATCATGACAGGCCTGCAAAATATATCATCCCTAAAACTAGCATACAAAACCCAGGGAATGAATAAAACTGGATAGAAATGCAATGTTTATTTCTATACTCAGCTCCAGTGCAAATCTAATACATGAGAGAGAGCAATTACAGCCAACATAAAATTAATTATCTTAAGAGCCACTTGCACGCTAAGGGTCGCCAGTCCAAGGATATGCAAACATCACAACATATTTTAATAAACTCACTCATTAAAATGACAATCAATAGAGAAAAGGCCGTTTTACATGAACAAGTGAGTCACTTCATTCAGATTTCACATTTCAATTACTGCCGATGATATAACCAGATAGTCTTTAAAACAACAGCCTTGAGGTTCAGTTATGTGCGCCAGTGACGTTGTGAATTATATAATTTTGGTTTGGTAATACAAATTTTGTTCCTGATCAATGCATACCACGTATCAATACTGTTAAACCTTTTCAAATGGGTGACCACAAAGTAAAGAATCATGTTGTATGAAATATGTAATAATACTGTGTACAAACAGGCTTTAAACAAGGTATTCATGGGTTCAACTTCCAGTTATTGCCGCCCTTTGGAGGACTTTTTCTATTCACAGTAGAGATCATTTTGTTTAATCATTGACTTCTATTAACCTGGCTCACTCCAGATTGATCTGTGTGTCACTCTGAATTGAGTTCTAGACATTTTCACTCTTGCTGAAAGAGTTGATTTAAATCTGATTGGTCGAAGCGTCTCAACAGCGGAACAACCCAAAAAGTCAAACTTTAGTTACGTCCAGTTGAGAGAAAAGCCATTTCTGTTCACAAATGCATAAAGCACTTACCTTCTGCAAGTTTTCACAAACAAAATAACTCATACTATCGCACAAATAGGCTGAAGTACGTCTGTCGCCGTCGCCATGTTTGTTTTGGTTCATGTGGGCGCTTTTCACCTTTGGCTTTCACACGAACTTCAGTGCTGCTCTGTGATTGGTCGCCCACCAGCCGACTGGTGAAGTTTAGAACCCAACGCCCTGAGAATGCTAAAATAGATTCTCATGAGTTTGTGAATATGGCGAGAATTAATCTTGCTGTGCAAGGTTAGACCTCTATGGAAACTGTTCCACTTTTTCATCATTCTAAAACCCATAGGTAAACAACTACGTCCATACGCCTTAGGCCAATTAAAAGTGTTTTTTTTTACCATGGCATTGAAATGTGCATTGATATCAAGCTTTTTAAATATAGTATAGTAAATTAGTATAAAAGTATGAAATTCTATTACTGTAACAACCCAATACAAATAAACTGGCCGTCTGTTTCAGAGGTAAACTCGTGCCAGTCCATGTTTAAAGTGTTCAGAAAGCTTTCTCCTCCACCAGTGACATTCTATGGTGAACATGCTTAATGACGACTAGCCAACAAGACATTACACTTGTTTTTAATCCTCTGGGGAGCGCCTGGTGCGGGGTGGGGGTGATTTCAGGGAACTCTTTGGAGATTAAATTTTGTTAATTGCCCTCATCCATCAGACATAACACTGCTAAATGGAACGGCCATTGGACATTTAAGATAATGCTCAACTATTATGATGGATAAGGCCTCTCAGCTTGTGTTCAATCTGGTTAATGTTTGAGATAATCATTTAAAACGCCACTTTTTCTCAAATATGATTACGCATCTAAAAGTACTCATGGTAAAGGTTTGGACTCACATCAAATGAATGCTGGACAGTGGCTGGAGCAGTATTCTGGCCTCAGACTGACAGAGGACTTATTCCAGAGCCATTGGAGCTAATGTTGTGTTAAATTGTAACCTTGGTTCTCTGAGGGAACCGAGCGGAAAGGAATTGATCAAACTTTTTTAAGGCTATGGGAAGTTCGGTTCTCGCTTTTGCCTGTTATGCAGTGGTTAGTGATGTACTATGTTGTCAGTGTGAAATGGCAGGCCTCTTTTTTAACATTTAAAATTCACTTTATCAAATTTAAAGGATCTTAGCCTACTCTTTATTGCATTTAAATGATATGGCTGGTACTTGAAACATGGAATAGAAGAACATATCTAATTTTGTTACTTCAATTTACTTCCATTTGCTTTGTGACTACTGCTGGAAATAACTTAAACCTATATTATTAAAATGGATTTGTCAGATACCTAGATCACAATTTAGATTTGATCTTGATTCATGTAGAATTTTATTTTTACTAACTTCTGTTTTACTTTTTTATATTAAAACTATTAGCTTCTTCTGAAAGTTCAACACCAAGTTTTCATTGCATATTTCCTGGTTTGTGACATAAGCGTGAATAGAGCCTATTAAAGAGAAGAGCACTAACCCACTGTATGACAGTGTTGTTGCAGAGATGAAATCACAATTCTGTTTTCATTTTCATATCACTTCTCAGGTCTCATTTGTTAAGAATATTATGAACTCCCTGATTAACGGTCCTGTACTATTCAAAATGTACTCTTGTGAATTGGAAGCCATGTTATAATGTTACCACATCAAACACATACCTGGAGTTGTGTTTTGTTTCATTCACACATGTTTTCAGTAATCCTGCATTATTAATCTGTCTTCGTGTCCAAAACTCCTTACGACACCTTCTTCAGTTGAGCAGAGAACAAAACAAAACAAAACTCCAGGTAGGTTTTTAATGAGGAAACAGCATTAGATCAGGAAATAGCACACCATGGGCCCTTGAACAGTATAGTGTAGAAGTTGGAGTAACATAAGCCATTATTTTTCATACTCCACATGATGTTCCAGTTACAACTTTAGCACACTTAATCCCTATTCATTCTGCTTTCACATCCACAGACATTCCCCATACTTCACCACAACAAACTTCGAAAACTTGCGTCAATGTCAATAACCCACAAGCAGGTGGAGCTGTGAGCAAACTTAAGCATCACCACAGTTTTAGTAGACTTTTTTTTCCCTTTTTTCTCTGTATCCCACATAGACTCACTTACTCCTCACTCATGTTACTGCTATACCCTATATCCTCCTCTCCTTCTAATTGATACCACTTCTACTATAGTTCCTCCTGCCCCTTACTGCGTCCACTGATGCCCTAACCGGTTGGTAGCAGTAATCCGGGTGTAGCAAATAATCAGAATAATTTGCTTGTGTTTCGCGTGGGTCATTGGCTCCGTGTACGTAGCACTTGTCATTTTTTCAATTACCAGCGTTGCAGTTAAACGTTGGTTCTCTAGCCTGGAGCTGAGATACTGATACTAAGCCCTATTAGGTTTTAGCCAGTGCTTCGCTCATTAGCTTGTCAGGGGAGAGTGGAGAGGGAAGCTAGGTCAGGGTGGAGGCAAGAGCAGGCTTCGTCCGCTGTGGAGATTGTTAAGGAGTTTTGCAGATATCTACACTTAGCTGAATCCTGCCCACAACGCCAAATGCACTGACCTTTTTAAGCCAAATCAGTGCATGCTCCTAATTGACCTTATCACTTCACTTCTTCTACGCCGTGCCAATGAGAAAGGAGTGACTATGTGAGCGGGCAGAATGGCTATAGCTAACTAGTTTAGGGGATAAGTATAGGAGTAATGGGTGTTGCTGATGAAGATATAAGGGTTTTTCTAAGTGGAAATGAAAGGAATTATGGTTTAAAAATTGTTACTCAGGGTTTGTGTGTTACATTATAACTTGGATCATACAATAGCTTAATATTTCAATGTTGAAACTCTTATCTGTTTTATCATTTATTTCTGAAGGCCTGTAAGACAATTGATCTTGTGATATTTGGTCAAACTAAAATAAAACACTCAACTGTCCTAAAATTATAAAATAACAATGTATCTAATCTATTTAGCAATCATGTGTGCAAAAAGGAAAAGTAAAGATTTCATTAAAACAATTAAATCACAATTTTGTATTTTTTAGCTCTAAAATTCACTCAAACATAACATTAATATGGGTATCCGATCAGGTTGGGTGTTATTTTAGGCCACATTGCCTCTCTGACATTAGACCTTCTGTCTGCGAGCTGCTGGGACTCGTGTTAAAACTGACCAATCAGACACCAGGCAGACAGGCAGACACCAGCACTGGTGCATTTAGTCCTGCCCCCAGGCCTGCTGTGTGCTCAGCTCTAGGCCTGGACCATAGGCCTGGACCATAGACTTGGACCATAGACCGACCATAGACCTGGTCCATAGACCTGGAACACAGACCTAGTCCATAGACTTGGGCCATAGACCTGGACCATAGACTTTGACCATAGACCTGGACCATAGACCTGGTCCATAGATTTGGACCATAGACCTGGTCCATAGACTTGGACCATAGACCTGGACCATAGACTTTGACCATAGACTTTGACCATAGACCTGGACCACAGACCTGGCCCATAGACTTGGACCATAGGCCTGGACCATAGGCCTGGACCATAGACCTGGTCCATAGACTTGGACCACAGACCTGGTCTTGTGCTGTCATCACTGCATTGGCCACCAGTTGGCGCCAGAGTTTGTTTGTTTGAGTGACTAGCGCTAGCTTAGTCTGTATCACTTTTGTTTGATAGAAAAAATCTTGTTGCACAAATAATGGGGTTATTTTTCTAAGAGAAGCAGTTTGTTTGTACCTAAGTTAGTTGTCCTATAACACCCAGGCTACTGGTAAAGGATTTCCTGATACTCGGACCTCCCGGAGCACAGAATGAACACTTGAATTCATGGATTTATTCTTCATGTTTGGATTACACATGAATGAATAATAAGATTTTATTATAGTTCTATGGATTCCACATGGGATCATGGCCTCATGCAACACGTGGGGAAGGACTCTTCTGGTGAAGACAGCAGCGGTGAGTGCGGTGCTGGTGCTAGCATACGGTTTGTGTGCTGTACCTATTGGGAAAACAGAAAGTTAAAAGTAAAAACCTGTCTGTTATAGTTGAGTTCAGATGTTGAGACGTGCGTGCGCATTCTGACCATAGATATATATACAGATATATGCATGAGGTTCTGACTCGGTGTGCGCTCTGTATCAGCTGATGCATGTGATGGGTGTTTATGCATTTAAACATTCAACAAAAGCACTAAATATTGTGGAGAATCAGCAGTGCGCATATTCCACATCAGTGTTCCTTAACCTTTTTTGCGCCACAGACCGATTTTATGTACGACAATATTTTGCGGACTGGCGCACGGGAGGAGACGCGGTGCACACCCATGGTTTAGTTCTGGTTAGATCCTTTTTTTTTTTTGCCCTGTTTTAGACCTGTTAGACCTGGTTAGGGACCCCTGCCCTACATGTATTAAAGAGGGTTGGATCAGCCCTGCCTCCTCCAGCGCACCTCCACACGGCTAGTTGTACTGTATGTCCGCCACTGCTATTTAGTAGTACTTTTTGAAAACTCAGATACTTTACATTTCGATAGTCACTCGCTCCATACAAGGAGATTTTAAGATACTATTGAGATAGACTGATGGACGCAAGCTGCCAATCTTCTAACCAATCACTCTCACACACACAACAAGGTGTTCAGTGGAGTGTCTTGCCTAAGGACACAATGACAGCATGCACCAGTCCAAGCAGGAATTGATCCTCTAAACACTGAGATTATCAGTCTATTCTTTTAAGCCTGCTAAACCCAACTATACCAAACTCATTGTTTTTCACAGGTTGGTGAATATCCACTATCCTCTAAATACTTAATGGGTATTTTACTGTCATTGTGCCTTTGGGCAAAATAGCACCCACTTTGCCTGTAAATGTGATGCATGAGTGGTTGGTAACAGTTGGTAAGAGGCTATTGGCACAGATATTGGCAGTCATATCTGTCAGTTAACCCCAGGGCAGCTATGGAAAGTCATTTATCTTAATGTAATCCAGTGCAGCTTGTCCAGAAATAAGCACCATATAAAACCAATGCATTATTACGACTGCATTTAGATCTGACTTTATTTTGACACTAATTCTCACTAAAACACTTTTCCTATTTGACAGTTATCGCTATTGGATACCCCTCTCCCTCTTGCCTCTGACGCATTCCAACTTCTACAGGCATCATTACCCAGAATCCCCTGCTTCCATTGACCTCAGGGATCCCTGTCTCTCTGCCAGCTAAATGGAGGTTACATCCATTATTGAGGTGCTCCGTTCAAAGCGTCACTTGTTTTGTCTTCTGCTAATGTTAGCTTCGGGGAGGGCAACTTTTTAGCAGCCCATTAGCTTAGCACAGACAAGGTGACTCCATTGTTAGGCCTCGGCGCTTCAACCTTGCACTTTGACATGTTTCGAGTCCTCCAGCGCGCTCTCGTCTAGTATTCTCATGTGCGTGTCCCGCTAAAACAAGGCTGATTGTAACTATTCATCATCCCGCCCGGCTTAATTGGACCGAGGTAAGACTGGAGGACAGGGGGCGGAGGGGGCGTGAACGGAGCACAGCCAGAGCCAATCAGGAATCAGGACGGCCCGGCGTCTATTATTAAATGGTCCATGTGGAGAATATGGAGAATACAGCGCAGGTGGGAGCGGAGTCTCATACTGAAAATTATTGAGAGTTTTGGAAGAGAATTTACAGCCAGAAAATTCTGCATTGCAAGTCAAGTATTGCAACTTGGGAGAATCCGTTACTCAATTTGTCTTAGCTTTTTGGAATCATTTGTAGTCTACATTTATTTTTGCAATATTTGGCTTTTCTGAATGTAAGGTAACAGGGTTTTAGTGCTATATTTCAAAAACGTGAGAGGATGTAGCAGTAATGTAGTGGGTTAAGCGTTCGTCCAGGAAATAGATGGTCACTGGTTTGAATCTGGCTCCTTTTGCCCACAGTTACATTGAGTGTGTTACAGTAATTTGGCTGATAGCGACCAAAACAAAGGATTGAAATCCACACTAATGATCAAAATATTGCTTTTCACTTATTTGTTTATATAATTTATTTGAACTCCAACCCCACATCAGATACTAAAGTATACATTATATATACAGTATAAGTAAGTATACATTTGTTTAAAAAAGTATGTATTCGTAATTGAGTTTAATTCTAATGACATATGTGTAATTAGCTATAAAACCAATCGACCCAATCCACATCTGTCTAACCTGCTCCTCTCCATACCAACCACAAACACATAAAACTGCACTTCATCCCCCGAGTAGCTCAGAGAACATGCAGATTGTGGTTTAAAACAACTTCACTCACACGGCGGTTTCATCAATCAAGGTTTGTTTAACAGATGGATCTAAAATGCGTAAAAAAGTTACTAAGAACTAGTACTTTTGAGTTGCTATTTTTCATGCATGCTTTACTCTTTTACTTAATTGCATATTTGGCAGCAGTACTTGAAACTGAGTGCGTTTTAAGCCATGTGAGAGAAAACACTCTCAGTTTCAGCTTGTAAAGTCATGTGCTAATACAGGAAATGGTGTTTTTAAACTCCACACACCTTCACTTGAATCATTTGGATGATATCAGTCTTGGAATTGCCGGTCTCTATTGAACTAAAGGTAAAAGGTAGTTGTTAATTTGAAAACATCTCAAGGTGGAACAGAGCATTTTGAGCTTTGGAGATGTAGACAAACTTCAGGATTACTTAAACACATGTGAATGAAACAAAACACAACTCTGGAAGACGCTACATTAGAACATTACTTAAACCCAATTTGCGCAAGATAGGACCTTTTAAACTAGAACGTATATTTATTGTTCCGCTTTCTTTCTAACTGTTACTTGCACTTCTTCATTTCAGAGCCCTATTATTAACTGGTCTTGCGGGGTAACAGCCCAGGTGCTCCGAGTACATAAAGCTGCCGTGCCTCTAAGTGTCTGTTACTTCTTTGGACCACTTCAGGCTTGGCTTTCATTACCCGGTTAGCCTCCTGTCACCGCAATCCAGCGCCATCATCCCTCACCCCAGTCCAAATTAACAGGTAATTTGTAAATGTCACTTTGGGTTAGACACCTCATTTTCTTCCACTTTTTCCTTCTCTATATAACAGTCCAGCCAGTCAGCCAGTAGCGCTCTAATTTTTTCCCCCTTGTCTCCCCAATAAGATTTTCATTCACAAATAGAGTTATGGTCCACTAAATAAATGAGAGTAATTGATGGGGGTAAAGAAAGAAGTGATTTACCGTAACCTATTAAAAAGTCAATCAATGACACAGGGAGGCCGGATTCCTTTGGTTTCATCAGAGCGCCGTGGAGATTGTAAGGAGGCTAATTTGAAGAGTCAAATGAGATGTGATGGTAATATCAGAGTGTTGGGTTTAATGAACAAAAGCCCAGACAGATACAGGCATGGAAATGGTTTAGACAGTCATGTTTTTCACAGTGTAGTTTGAGCTATAATGCGTTTTTATAGGAGTATAAGTAGGAAGGAACTGCACTGGCCACTGGATGCTGGGTTTAACTAGCAAAAGTGTTGTATACTGCACCCTGGCACTTAAAATTACCCAAGATGCCAACCAAAACCATACAAACAGGCTCCAACACAACCCGAGTATTGCTGATCTCTATAGAGCTAGTTTGATGAATCCTGTTTAGAAAGTCCGCACACTCTGAGCACTCAAATAACACGCAATTTGGAATTTCCGAGGATTGTTACGTCACAGGTAAAAGTCTGAATGCCTCCTGTTGTTTTCAAGTACGGAAATTATCACTAGACTTGATCTTCTGTCAAATTGCGTCCATTGCTGCTGCGTGCTTCTGTTAGCATATCGGGAAATGTTGTTAACGCTATATGTTTTTCTTTTTCAATAATAAATCCCCTCTGTTGCCTGTCGATGGCGGCTTAACCCCAGTTCCAAGTATAGGGAGGTCATCTTTATACAATGTGCCTATTGTCTGAAAATAGTTCAAAATGAGATGCCAATGCAGAAGTACTCAAGACCGTGTTTAAAGGCAAATACCAATACAAATAATTAAATTAATGAATTAATTAAACATTAGCACAAGTAAATGCGATTTAACGTGCTAATCTGACCCTAAAAATTGACTTGAATTGATTGAATAGAACAAATGCTCATGTCACAAATCTCTGTATATGTAACAATACTTCCAACTGATAACCTTAAATTTTCTCTTCAATTTAGAGTTCAATTTATGCCCTACCTAAAATGGCATAATACATACATCATAAATAGAAAAGACTATTGTTCAGTTTGGTTTAATACCTTTGAGACTTCTCTTTAACACGGCTGCTTAAGAGACCAAAGGACTCCACGTGGTCTGGGAATATATTGAACTGAGTGGTGTTGCCTTCAAATGTTCTTCTGCAATACATTTAAGTGTGTCAATATTGCATCTGAAGGAAAAGTTTACTGTAATTTTTAACCTAGTCCAAGTTGAAACAGGGACACTTACTTTTATTATTCCTGTGTCACTTAATACAATGTCGTGTTTACTTAAAAGATCTAACCAGTCTACAATTTGCCGTTCACTCTTTTCTATCAGTTCTGTTTGCATTTCATTCAAGTCTCATATTTATTTTACATTCAGTTGCTATACTTTTATCAAGCATCGGTTCGACCCCTGACTCGTGTTCACTGTGTTAAATGTTAGCTGGAAATGGCTGCAGAGATAGTGTACACATTTGGAACGGAAATCTACACAGGATTAAGAACTGCGTGCCCATTCTTTTAAATCCAGACTTGATATTTTACCCCTACTATTATTGGAAAGGATTTAAAGGGCCTGTACCCCATTTTTTCCCATGTGCTTGAGCAAAATTGGTCCAGTACAGACAATATTATAAGCAGTTCTTGAGGAATATGTCGGCTTCGTACCGTCTGCATCTAATTATGAAGTTTTATTTTGTCAGAGAATCGGGAAGTGTGTGCTTAGCATGCTAGTTGTTGGTAGCATTACTGTGGCGGCCTCTAAAAATTGTGAAAAATGCTTAAAAATTCATCTGGGTGAATAATCTGGATGCTTGAAATAACTTTGGACCACTGCAAACGCACTGTTTAAAAACTAGTTCTGTTTTTTGTTTTTTTTTAAAGCAGCAAAAATCAAATACAGCTTCTTAACATTTCTGAAATTATACAACTGGTTATCTTCTAGGAAATTTGTCCACTGCATTTGACCCGTCCAGCTACTTATGCCCCTTACTTACCTGGGCCCATACCCCTCCCCAGATCTGAGCCAGAATTCCGTATGGTTTAATATTATAGTATTTATTTGTACTTTATACATGTCTTCAGGCCACACACAGGTAGAACGTCCAAACTCCACCCACAGAGGCCTTAAAGGGTCTGTGATTTGAACCTATGACCTTATTGTTGTGAGGTGAGTTCTAGACACTTTGCTTTGTACTGCCACCTGAAGCTCAAAACAGTCAATTACCAGACATAATGATAATTGTGCTTCATATCACCACTGCCAGTGCTGTTAGCAACAACATCATTAGCCACTCCGGAGAAAGCAGCTCATGAAGCTATGTGACATTTACCGTGAGAGCTCAGTTACGGTGCAAAATAGCTGTTTAGGCTTTAGTATGCTGAGCACCAAATACAAAAATCCTGATAGGGGATCGTTATATTTCAGAAAATTCATGTTAAATGTGCATTATGTAAACTTTTTGGTGGGGGGTCTGTCACCTGTCACCCAGTGGGGCTTTTAGCTTATCTATATAGTTTTGAGTCAATTACAGATGTTTTTTTGCTCCAAAATACCTTAAAAATCATGCATGCATACAGCGAGTGGGCTTTCCTCCACAGATCCAACCTGTAATTTGACCTGGTGGCGTCAACTGCTTGTCTCTACGATTAATAGTTTAATTTGTAGTTTTATACTGTGGAATATTTAAAGTCAAGTATTAACATCTCCATAGAAACAAGCAGGTGACGGACCTTTCACCACAAACATTTAACAACTTTAAGTACAACTTTGTACAAGTGATCATTCATAACTTAGCCTATACCACACATTTACTTTTAATTAGTGCCGTCATTTGATTAAAATATTTACTCACAATTAATCTCATGAATATCATAGTTAACTCACGATTAATCACAAATTCGTCACACATTTTTGTCCCTTGAATAATCATTTTAATACTCTTATCAACATAGAAAAGTAGATAGGCTTTGTGCAATTTATTTATTTATTTTTCAAATTGCAACTGTGTTTATGATCGTGTTGCCCCAACGCTGCTGTACTAAGGGCAATGACGTCATCACACTGCGCTGTTTGTTTACATGTGGAGCAGCAGAGCTAATGCTTTAGTGGAGAAAATAAGTCCAGTGGCAGAAGTATCTATTAAATAGTGAGACAGATATGAGTCCTGCTGCGATATGCGCTCCTTTGTGAGTTTATGGATATAACAACAGCTCAGAGCAGTGAGGACAGCCGGAAGAGAGAAGCTGCAATACTTGTCTCTGTCACAGTCCTTATTGAAGGCAAACGCAGATTCTCTGTATGTTTTGGAGTGGACTTTATATCGTGTTTTTCTTGTATGAATAACATCAGCGCACCTGACAGGGCTTCCTGTTTACACCCAGATCCTGTAGCACTACTTTTAATCATTGACATAATTGAGAGAAAATCTTAGCTTAGAGGCATGAATGAATGAAACAAAACTCAAGATTTGTTTTAGGTAAAGCAACAGCAATAATAACCTGCTAAGCTCTGCAAAATATCATTAATTTACAGATGCCGTTCCTGATTTGTACTGTCTCAGAAGCTTCAAAAACAGAACTAGTTCATGTTTAACAGTTTGCAGTGATCCACAGTTCCCACAGTGGTTCTTCACTTATCTTACACATTCTGAACATCATAATTATTCACTGTCATGAATTAAGTAAGTGCTTTTCTCAAAGAGAAGATCAGAGTAGAGTTTTGCCATCATGGTAATGCTAAAAACAGCTAGCGTGCTAACTGTGCACTTCCTGACTATCGGATAATAAAACGCTTTAATTACCTGCAGATATTACACAGCAGACGTATTCTGACCTCAACAGCTGTTTACAAGATATATGTACTGGGGCAAGACATATTTTGCTTAAATAATGGGAAAAAAATTATACACAAGATTTTTACCTACCTACCTACCTACAATCTGCTCTTCTTTTCTTTTGACTTTAACATACTTAGACTTAGACCAGGGGTCGGCAACCTTAAATACTCAAAGAACCATTTGGAGCGTCTCCCACAGAAAAGAAAACACCCGCGGAGCCACAAAACCCTAAAATGAGGAGATCACTGCATATGATTTTTTTTTTACCCGTCTGCTCTGTATAAAAGACTATAGTGTGTTGCATTTATGAAATCAATGAAAACACAAATAATCCACTGAGTCGTGTCCTTTAGTCTGACAGAGGCTGAAGCATCAGCACTGAGGTGTTTTCAGCACAGTTTATGCAAATTAGCCATGCGGTTTTAAGTTTCGTTTCTCCTTTTAGTCCTGGTTTTAGATCTGGTTTACACCTGGTTTAGACCTGCTTTAGACCTGGCTTAGTCCTGGTTTTGGTCCTGGTGTTAGTTCTGGTTTAGAGGAGCACAGGAGGAAGCGCGGTCCATGCAGTGTAAGCGACAAGACTCGGTCCACGCACGGTGTCTGCGTCTTACAGGAAGAGGTGAGGTGTGCGCGGCGTATTGGAGGAGGCGCATACGGGTTCACACAGCGTACCCATCTATAGGCTCCTGTATGTATACCAAAACCAGAAAAAGATGTCTGCTACACATCGATTATCAGTTTTAAGTGACGTTTTTTTCAAATATTTTAAAGAATTCAGGTCGATTTTTGTTCCGTTTCACGCTGACGATTCTGTGTTTTCCGTCCATTGGCTCTAAAGATATTTTATTTGAATGTTACAAGATTACCATTATCTACAAATTTAGAATTACATTTAAAAACGCACTAACTAAAATAAAAATACAATGTAATTAAATACTCATTATTTATTTCCCAAAGTCACAGGAGCCACAACAGAAGGATGAAAGAGCCACATGCGGCTCCGGAGCCGCGGGTTGCCGACCCCTGACTTAGACAAACTTTACTGATCCACAAGAGAAATAACATCACAATATTTTATAATAAGAGCAAAAATATAAATGGTAATAACACATTCAAAATAAGTAGCAAAAATAACACGAGACTGGCATAATAACATAAATGTGTATACAAGTAAAAATATAGAAATATAGTAATACAAATACTAGTATGTCTTTCAGCTATATATATACAGACATCTTTGGCGGTCCAGCCTTTGTTGCCGTACTCCTTCTCTTACTCCCCTTTAGCTTACACTCCCGTCACTGCTTTGTTTTACTGCCATCTCTAGCCTGTTATATGACTATCAGTCAAAACAGCACTCAGCCTAATCCTCCAATCATTCAGAGCCGAGGCTAAGTGGACTCTCCCTTCTATCCCACGGCCTAAAAGCTCCGGCGTGATTGATAAAACCCACGAATCAAGTCGACATTTAGACTGTAAAAGGGCCTCTCTCATTAAAAATATGGTGGCGGTAATGAAGAGGAAATAGAATTAGCAGCGAGGAAGAGTGAACGCCGGCAAATTGCTGTAAATATTGTACAAGACGGATCGCTAACCCCCTCCAACCGCGGCAGAAACTCATTACAAGGCTTTGGGATATAGGTTCTCCATGACCGCATATTTATTATCTATCTAAATAGAATCACTTACCTCTGATGCAGCCCGTGATAGCCGCAGTCACCACAAATACAGCTTCTCCCAATGTCATGGCAGAGGAAGGCAATTTTTACATAAGGCCAAATGATTACGCCAGACAGGATTGCATTTTGTTGTTAACTTGATTCATTTTTTTTTTCTCTGGAAGAGGGAGCGGTTTTTGCCCCATCGGAAATGTAAGTTCAATATGGTTTGACACGTCAAGGGGGAAAAGAGGTGTGGACGGAATCTGGCCAGAAAAATCTGCAGTTTTTTTTTATCTATCTGTCTGTCGGCGACGGGACAAATGATTACAACATGATTCAATGTCTCTATTTATTCTGCTGCACACGCGGATCAATGCGGCATACATAAATAAATGCATGCTGTTGGATCCAAACGCCGATATTTTTGGAGGCTGTTCTGAGGCCTGGATAGAGGAAGGGCATCTGGCATAAAAAAGGTTGGAAAAGACTTCAGAATTCAGTGAAGAAGGTCATAGTACAGACAGGACAATCAAAACGAAAGAATGAATGCACATAGGCTAGTCTTGACCAGACACAGACAGGCATTTAACAAGGCGATCTCCATGGACACACGGTTCCACCACCAGTGTGAGTTACAGGTCAGGTTTGTGAAAAGGTGACACCATGAAAAGATACAATGCTAGGGACCTATAATGAATCAATCAATCAATGGAAGGCAGATAAGATAATGTCTGTAACTTTTCTAATGGGCGCCATCTCATGTTTTTTTACTTTGTCTGGAATGTTCGTCAGTATGACTTTTAACTTCTCTATGTAGCTTTTATCCAGTTATGGATTCATGCTCAAAAATACTTTGAAAAACATGTGTTCTAACTGAGAGCAGACTTGCCTATCCACAGATCTGACCTGTAACTTGACCAGCTTGAGTGCCACACTGTGAAATATACAATAGTGCTCCTTTAAACTGGCCTCTTAAAGGTGCATTGTGTAACTTCTGGTGGAGGGTCCATCAAATAATTTTCTCCGTGGAGATGTTATTGCTTTGTCTGGAATGTTTCATAGTATGGTATTAAACCTTTCTATCTTCATGGAGACCAAACCAGACCAAGTTACAGGTCAGATCTGTGGATAGGCGACCCCGCTTACAGTCAAAATGTTGTTTGTCTAAGGATTTTTGAGCTATAAAACCACCTGTAATTGAATAAATATAAAGCAAAGCTGTTTAATGTCATACTGTGGAACATTCCAAGCAGAGCAATGACATATGGTGGTCATGACGCACCCCCAACCAAAAAGCTACATAGAGCACCTTTAAGTATTCTCTCCTTAAACAAAATGCTAACTCTGTATGCTGCTATAGTTTGCATCTCCAAAAGCACCCACATATCTAATTTTTCTATTCAAGTATGCGTTAGGTCACGGATAACTAAATCTGTGAAACAGGCTTGCCCAAAGGTGAAGGATTTGAGTTCACAATGCATTATTGAAATGGCCGAGCCTCAGAACCCCTTCATATATATTAAAATGTATTCTGCTGCTACGGTAGTATGAAGCATTGTGCCCTTGCTGTCCAAACAACATGAATCAACGAGGAAAAATAAGTGACTATTAAGATAAGGCAGGACTCTTACAAAAGGAATACAATTTTGAGCATCTTGTTTACTGAGTACTGTTTGCCCTTCAGTTCATTGCTGTTGCAGAAGTGATGAATAAAAAAAGTTAAAAAAAAAAAACTTGCATTTTTTATTGATTTGATAAAATAATTTCTAGGGCTGTCATCGACTAAAGAAATTCTTGGTGCAGACGTGCCTACCTATTGATTAGTTGACTAAAAAGGAGCCTGCTTTAAAAAAAATCATTATATCTATGACCTGACCATGTTACTGCACTCAAAATACTACAACTGCATGTCTAAAAACAACAATTTATACAGAAAAGTACGAGGAGGAAGTATATTTATGTGAAAGAAGTCAAATTAAGCAGAATTCATTACCAAATCATCTTCTTTCTGGGCATACACTGTAATTCTTTATAACCTAAATAAAATAATGAGTCCACTAATAGAAATGTCGGTCAACTAAGGCGCCATCAACCGATTAATCGACCAAACGAGTACAGATCCAGATACTCAGAATCCAAATATATAAGACAAAAAAAGTTGGACTCATGCATCTTTAATACACTTCTTACTCCGTTTACGTGGCAGTTGTGTCGTATTTCTCCAAAAAAAACACTCAGACCACTTGTGTCCCTGTCCATATGCAGTTCAGAAAAAAAATGCCTTTGTGTAAAATGTTCCGCAGTATGGCATTAGGTTAACTTAATATAGACAGGACAGTGACGCTACCAGGCCGAGTGCCAGGTCAGATCTGTGGGGAGATTGGGCTGTTTTTAAGGTGTTTTTGAGCAATAGCAACATCCGTAACAGAAAGAGTGCTTGATCGATACAGTTAATGCCTTACTGTGGAACATTCCAGACAACGCGATAACATCTCTATGGAGTCAAGCTACCAGGAAAGTTACACAAACATAAATATATGCAAAAAAAAAAAAAAAAAAGACCAAAACCGCTCCACCCTTCTGACCTTGTTTTACGACCGAATTATATTTTCTTTGCACCGGTCCTTATTGCCTTATAATTTAGCTGTATCTTTCCTCCGCTGCCATTGTCCCAGCGTTATTATCACTACAATAAATACATGTACTCAAATGGGGAACGCCTCACAATGGCTATTCATGAAACCAACATACGGCGCTCAAAGCATGCGCACACATAGGTATTGGCCCATTTGTCAAACAGGGAAGGCTAATTATCCCTCACCGCGCGATATTGTTCTCCGGCCATGCATTTCATTTCACAACATTAAAACATAGATGTCACAGAAGGCACAAATGGTATTACATGAGCGTGAATACATTACAAAATTTTGGCTTAAAGCGCCCATATTACGCTATTTTCTGATCTATGTTCTAAATATACTATTGTTTCCTCATTACAAATGTATCTGGAGTTGTGTTTGTTTCATTCACACATGTTTAACGCATAAATCCTGTATATTTAGGCTATGCACGTCTCGCAAATGGAAAATACTGTGTTTCATCTTGCTCTACTTTGCTCTACTGTGTTTTTAAACTCCATACACCTTCACTAGAATCATTTGGATCACTTCAGCACTGGAAATATGGAGCATTTTGAGCTTTGGAGATGTAGACAGACTAGTAATATAAGGTTATTCAAACATGTGTGAATGAAACAAAACACAGCTCCAGGTATGTTTTTGATGAAGTAACATTATAACATGGCTTAAAGCTCACAAGAGTCAATTTTGTGTAGTTTAGGACCTTTAAGAGACACCATATATTAGTAGAGCTCAGGGAGAATATGTGTGTACCTTGTATTTTTTTTTGGTTTGTCATTCAGCTTGTAGGGAGGGTGTAGCGATGCCGTCGGCCATCTTGGCAGGTTAATGAAACTAATTTGATTTCCAGTGATTGCCCGAGTTGCCGCAGCGAGCTTAATTGCCTGGACACCATTTCACGCTAGTAGCCAAAGCCGGGGCCCCTTTTGTGTGGTGGTTAGCCAGTGTCTTCTTTTGGCTTTTCCCATCTGGAGTCGCCACAGAGGAGAATTTACCTCCTTGGGTGAGGTCATTTGCAATTTTGGCGTTGATTTTACGCTCGGATGCCCTGAGCAAAATAGGCCTCTTAATTTGTCCAGGCTTGGGGCTGAAAATTTAGGTTGGAATTTAACTTGAAATTGTTGTCTCGCATATTGCCAAGGGGATTTGTGACAGAACACATACTTAGCCTACCTCCCACAGCAACTGGACGAATGTCTCTCCCCACTCTTTACTCCAGTATCATGCTGCATACTTTCTTGTTTAGCAAGGCTGGACATTTAGAAATGATAATAATAATCTGGTTCTACGATTGCTACTGACAATCGTGCTAAATGTTGTTTTGTTATTCGGCAAAACACCTCAACATCTTGCCATCATTGCCTGTTTTATCTATAAGTGAAAACAATAACTTAGTGTAATTTTACGATTAGTGTAATGAATAGAAAAATGTAATAATTAGTACAGTGCTTTCCATCACTATGAAATCTGTACACACACTCACATCAAGACCTGCCTCCCTTATTGGGGAAAACAAAAATGTTCTCTTTTATTATTAGATGAATAAAAATAAAGTTCAGATATGGGTTAAAATAGGTTAAGACGGTGGTCTAAGATAAGTCATGACCTATGTTGAGGTTAGGATCAGTCTACAGGAAATAAATGTAAATCTATCTAATGTCCCCGGAAGCGTTGAAACCCAACGTGTGTGTGTGTTTGTGTGTGTAAAATAATCGTAAGTGTTCATGGTGACACTAAATTAGTTTTCATCCATCAAGATAGTCTTTGTATCAATGATTTTCTTTTTACTAATAGAGGTTCTAGGAAATATTGGAGCTTTGCGACCACAGCGCTGGCTTATTCTCCAATTTACTATTTTGCGAGACTATCTAGTGAAAGGATTAGACTTTGATAACAACACACATCACCTGCAATGTTCCAGATTTGTACCATACTATGAGTTCTTGATTTGAAGGAAATGCCAGTGTTCCCCCCCGTTACACTGTCAGATACTGTGTGATGTGATTGTGAGCACAGCTGTTAGCCCCGGCTCCTACTGTGGATGGGACAGAACAGAGTCGGTTCATTACAAAACACAAACAAACACCGTAGTGGTCCTGCTCGTCCCGGGACACCTCCGAAGAACGCGCCTCCCCAATTCTGAGCTCTGAATCTGAGCGCCGCTGTCTGTGTTTGTCTTTGGTTATTGGGGTTTAGTCATTGTATTTGGTTTCAGATATAAATGGGTAAAATATGGGGAATTGATTTGTCAGTTATGGTAGAAATGTTGTTGTTTTTTTCTCTTGTATTTTATTCAGTCACTGGTGCATGGAGTTAAGCATGGAGCTGCTGCTTAGGGCCTTAGGTCTGGTAGCTCCACTCATAATTGAACTGTCCACATGACTTCCTTACCAAAGGAGGGACAAATAATAATGTTTTTTCTGTGATACGGAATGTTGTTGTGACTATTGTGATATTATGGTCACTTACCATGAAAAAAGTAGCAACCATTGTTTTGTCCGCCAAAAAAGTTAGCAGGTTATGACTGTTCCAAGTCCTTTTTGGTAATTTACTGCAAACTATATAAAGTTGCAGCTTTGTGTTCAAGTGCTATGTGGCATCGCGCATGACTGTCCTGATTACAGACAAGTGTTTTGGATTACAAACCACTGGCTACAGGGACGGAGTTTAAAATGTGGATGTGGATACCTGTTAGACCAATCACACTGTTTCCTATATCTCCAGATCCCGCCCCTCTTCCTCTCTTACTCTTTTCTTTAGCTCTTCAGGTGCAGAAGTCAGAAGTTTTGCAGAGTTTGTAGAAGAAAAATGTGATCCTTTAAGATGCGTTCACACAATACACATCAGAATTGTAAGATTTGAATTTATACCGACCTAAATCAGGGCTAAAAGAGGACCAAATAGGCTCGAGAAGTTAAAAAACAGTCTTCCAGTAAGGTTCCTTGGATCTTTCGATGATTTCTTTAATTTGTCTGCTGTCCAACATATTCAGGAGAGTATCTCAGGTCTGTGAGAGTATAAAGGTCCCCTCATTCCGGTTTACAGTCCAATGGGCTTGTTTACGTATTTCAGTTGCCTCCTTAATCCGGCGAACTATGTTGGCCATTTTCTGTCCCAATAATGTTCCATCACAGTACAGAATGTGGCTCTTCAGTGATGATTTTCAGTGATCAGAAATGGTCGATTTTAGTTGCTTCTGTTCTGATTTGTGACATCTTTCCTCTACCCATAGGAAAGCAGCGCCGAAACCTGTGTGAGCCAGCTGACCTGACACATCACAGCGACATCACATGACCACTCTGAAGAAAACCGTTGAGACTGTCAGGTATGAAAACAAACTAAACATTGTTCTTAAATCAGAATCTGATAGAATAAATAAATCCTCACTATCCCATGATATCAAGATTACAGAAAATACACTTGCATAGTTGTGTTTTTATTAGCACCAACTCTACAAACATTTAACTAACAACTAAACAACACAACAAAGACGTTGTATAAAGCGTTAAATTAATTTCACGTTTTGCCTTGCTGTAATTGGATTGTGATCTGCATTTGGGTTCAAGCTATTTTGTAGAGCCTCTTCATTTGATGATTATCTCCAAAGGCCTCGCAGATATTAGGCCATATTCTTTTCCGGTGCAGTACAATCTCATACAATCTAAATGGATCTTGTTTCAAAGCCTCAAGGACAGTGTGATGAGCCCTGCGTGATGGCCGTCTGCTGCTTCACTCCGCAGCGTAATGCACAGATCCAATTATTGTTTGGCACACGATAAATAAGTGCCTTGTGGAGGTTATGACCAATCCATTTTGAATATTAGGCCAGTGTTTCCAAAAGCGTATGTTTACAATCAACCGCGGGGCAGCGTCCTCTGATGATTGCGAGGTAGGAGACAACAGATAAGAAAGCCATCGCTCTTGATTAATATCCTGGGTTTATTAGGTATTCATTTTTTAAATGTAATTATATTTGAAAATTGCAGTGAATGTTTGTATGTGGAGAAGTTGAGATGTTGGTGGATCAGACATGTCACAGCAAAACGTCTCCAATGTCCTTCAGTTTCCAAAATAGGAATATTTTGTGACTAATGTTAGGAAAAAATGAAACAAAACCCAACTCCAGATCTGTTTGTGATGAGGAAACTACATTATAAAATAGTTAATACAATAGTGGAATCTGGGTGCTTTAAATCAGCAGAACTTGATGCATTTGTCCACAATGAAGTAGTAACTGCATTTCCCAACTCTCGGACAAGTCAAACACATGGACAAAGGGTACAAAGTTTCCGAATCTGAACATACGCCTGTTTGGAAGATAAAAATGTTCAAATAATCATATTCCTTTACAGTTTATTTTACTCCCACAAAATAACCTGTCAGGCTTTTTCCAGGAAGGTGACAAGAGCAACCGCTGCTGTTTTGAAACTTTGAGCGTGAACAAAGTAAATGAGTGCAGTGCAAAAGGAGCAGCCTGTAACACGTGTGATGATAGCATTAGCGTCACCAGCACACGGCTGTTTCTGCCTGGGAGCTGGAGACGAGCCAAACTCCAAATGCGTTAATGGCGTGGAGAGTGGTGAGAGCTTTTTTGGAAAGAGGCAGATTCTTCACTTTCGAGTGGAATCCAAACACGCTGAATGTATGGCTTTATGAAAACAGGCCCAGAGCACAGGCACACGCTGGAACAGGTTACAGAATGTTACTTTACCTTTTAAGGGGCTCTGGATGACTGCGTGGTTTTCATCTTAATGCTAAATTTAAGGGTTAAAACGTGATTTATTAGAATGCAAAAATGTTAATGATTGAGTTTTTACTTTAGATTCTGTTCACACATATCTGTACTATGTGTATGTGATTTTTTTAGGGCCTTTATAGCTTGAAAAACACAACTAACTCTGTTTTAAAAGTTTTACAGTGGCCCGAAGATATTCCTCTTTATGAATTCAGAGTGTATCCTAATTATTCACCATGATGAGTCTGTAAGTGCTTTTCACAACTTTCAGAGGCCAAAGTGAGTTTTGCACTCAACGTAAAGCTAACAACAACTAGCATGCTAACTCATTGTATTGAAACTGGTTGCACTGTACATGTTGGTGTATAATAATAATAATAATAATAATAATAATAATAATAATAATAATAATAATAATAATAATATGCCAGAAATAGATAGATATGTTTGTAATTTCAAACATTTGGTAAGAGAGACACACAGAGTTTAATATAATTTGGAAATGTATGTTTTTTGCCCTTCTAACTACAACCTTTCCTGTGCTTAAGATCAGAGTAAGGGTACAGTGTGATTTTCTGTAACTGTGTGGGTGACAATGCCATTGTTTTAAATGTTATTAAAGCAGAATGATGTAGCTCTGCCAGTTCCTTTGTGAGAATACACTGCCCTAGAGAACAGAACCATTTTCTTTTTTATTCAAATTAGACAGTGTAAATATAATACAAAAACATTTCATGTTGAAATGTATTCTAATTTAAAAAAAGCCAAGGTTTCTGGTGAAAATTCTGTCCACGTTGGAGTCGGCCACGTTGCAAGGCTGGGTTTCTGCCCAGAGACAGCAGGGGGATACACCCCAAATATGTATATTTACCTGTTAGGATCAGATCAGAATCAGTTTTTTTGCCATTGTCAGTGAACAAAATTCACAAACTAGGAAAATGCTTTGGCGTTACGGTGCAACAAAGACAAATATGGCTTCTTCTTGGTTGTGCTTTAAGTATTTTTTTAAATCACTTTGTAAAATGTGCATTCAAACCTTGTAAAACATTTTGAAGCCACATTTGTATATTTGATTGCGTTTACTTTTAGTTGTCAAGAATTGTTGTACATTATAATTTTTTTTTCAGTATTTGCAGTTTATATTGTAGCGATTTTATATTTATGTGATTTCATGCATTTACCACACCAAGATGTCTTCAATTTTAGCTGCATTACAACAATCATAAAATGGCAAGCCTCCAGTCTTGGTTAAGCATTGTAACCCTGTATTTTTATTTAATAGTTCTAGACATAAATGAAAACACCAAGACCCATATACAGCCCCCGAACCGCAGCCTGAAAACCCCGCTATTGTCTGTACTTTTCCATCTACGTTTCTCAAATGGAGGATCCGTGCTTTTATAAGGTCATCGCTCCCTCTTGTTTGGCCCCATAATCCTCGGCAACGCAAAAATCCACTTCTCAAAATGGCTCATTACGATTTTGATCAATCTGTGTGCGTTCGGTGAGACAGACTCCGGAAATGCCATCAGAAAATTGCATTTCCAAATGACATTAGGCGCCCAGTTGACCATCCAATTCCATGGCTTTCTATTGAGATGTTAAGATCAGATATTATTATTTGGGTCAGAAAACCGTTTTTTTTTTTTTTTTTCTTCTTCTTTTGAGTGAGGCAATTAAATTTCCTTGATGGTCTGTGAGAGCACTTAGCTTAAAGAGAATACACTTGGAAATCAAAAAGCTTTCAATCATCTCAAATCATATTTAGGAGAAAGAGGGCCCTGGAGTTGAGTCACATGTAATGCTATGGAAACCGTGATGGGCTGCAGGGGAGATGGGCACGGCTGGTGTAGAGGTTATTCTGTGTCTTTCTTTGAGATGAGCAGAAACATGTCCTTTTGGTTTGGTTTACTGTAAATTGGAGTTTTAACCTTGTTGCCATTAGGAAAAAGAGCTGAAGAGAAGTTTGATCCATTACTTCAACATGTCAAGATGTAAATATGAAGATTGTATTAGGAACGGCATATTTCATTACATTTTTCAGTTGAAAGTTAGCGAAACATACCAGGTATTTTGAGAAGAAGTGTCACTATTTTCTGATTATTGACAGTTCAATACGTGAATCTTTTTGATGGAGGTTCTGTCACTCGGTTGTCATTGCTTTTGTCTGTTTAGTTTCTCAGATTGGCATTAAACTTCAGTCTCCATGGAAACAAGGCGATGACAACACAAGGCAAAGTTACAAGTCAAATCTATGGAGTAACTCATAGTAAGAATAATAAGAAAGTGTTAGTAGTGTACCCTCCAACAGAAAAGTTGCATAGTGCACCTTTATCGCTAAGTAGATCACCATCGCCAGTACATGGATGTTCAAATCTTTCCCCCGGCAGGCCAAAATAAACACGTATTAGTGTACCAAGAGCCAAGCCTAATTATGTGTGTTGCATAAAAATGACATTTATGATGACACGATCTTCCATTATGGTGCTTTTAGGAGAATCTGCCTTGGTCTCATTTGCTAAAATACAGACAGTCTTTTCAACGCAGTGTAATCAAAGTAAATATTCTTTTGTGAGTCAAGTTACACCCTGTGGAGGGCCCAGTTTGCCCCACGGGCCCCACTTTGCAAACCCCTGCAGTATTATTACATTTAAAAATAGCGTGTTTGTTTGTAAACCATTAAAGGCTGTTTTTAGAACCTCCATTATGCCTTTAAAAGTCCTATAGTATGCGAAATTGACTCCTGTGATCTTTAAGCCATGTTAAAATATTGATACCTCATCAAATTGTGTTTTGTTCCAGTTGACACACCTTGTGATGTCATATAGTGATACCGTAGACCGTATATATAAGTGGACATAGCTAAAGCGTTAGCTGCTGTGTGCCAAACAGGAAGTGCTCCAGGAGGCTCTTCCAGCTCCTTCTCTCCCTTTTTCCCATTGACTCACATTAAGATCTTATCGTCCCTCTCTCTATAACTGCTGCACTGAGCCTCATCACTTTGGTCTTAAATTGTTTGTATGAACCCGCAACACATAATCCTGAATTTTTCATTTCGGTATTTTGTTCTTAAATCAAGATATGAACATAAACAATGGACCAATCAGACACTGTCATTCCCCGAGGTTGCTGCCGCCTAGCGTTAGCATCAGGTTTGACAGCTTGACAGCTAGCGCGTTTCGCTGCTAAGTAAGTTCTCTTCTCGCTTTCCTGCCACAATTTTTGAACTAAATTGACAAAATATCTCAAACAATTACAATAATTAACGTTACTAGAATCTTAACTAGCATAATTTAACTAGCATAAAACAAAGTGAATTTCGTTAAATATATAACATAAATCATTGACTTAAACTTACTATTTAAAGTTTGATGATAAAAGCTAAAAGTTTCCTTATTATTCTCAAGGATCACTGAAATACAGCAGTCTGTGCAGAATGGTGCAGAGCATTGTCGCTCTGTCATGAGTCAGGCGGCACATTTATTGACTTCTATCATGATTGGCTCTTGTGGTTGCTATGATACTCGTGGTCGGATTTCCAAATATGGAATCTGGCTCCAAATTAGCTCCTGTAACCGTGGCATCAGGAGCCTCATTTGAGCGGTGGAACAGAGCATTTTGAGCTTTGAAGATGTAGACGGACTGTGTGAATGAAACAAAACATTATAACATAGCTCAGAAAATAGCTCAGCAGGGGCTCTATAAACTTAAAGATTCCCATAATGTGCAATAGACACAAACTACTTTATCTAAGCGAGTGAGTAAGACAGTGGAGGAGATTGTCGGTGTGAATATGCAGAACCCAGGCCTGAGTCTGTGTGAGCACTTGTTCGCAGGATTACCACACTGCTCTATTTTTATGACAGCTAATTAGGCAGGTTTTATAAGCAGGTTTACTTAACTCTGTCAGATCAGGATAAATTACCATTTTGCACATCTCACTTAATCATATTAATTACCACTGGCAATTTATCAGGCTGTCTTCAGGGCATGAATAATTGGAAAGATTATTAGCTGAGAGTTGCTCTGTAGAAGTGAGGATATATGGTTCAGGCTAAAGCAGGAATGTGCAGTATTTGAAATGTGCAGTACTATGCTTTCATGTAGGAGACTTGCGTTTATGTTACTGCAGTTCATATCGCAGCCCACTCATCATGGCCCTATTTTTATTTGACATGCAAGTGGGTCATGATTTGTACTCGAGGTTACAGTAAATGTGTTTGGAAAATGTTATGTCTTTGTGCGAAAATCTGAAATAGTTCCACTAAAAAGCTGAATCTGACCTGTTAGCATTGCAAATAAAAGCATGTTCACTGAGATATAAACAATGTTATTAACTGTTGGTGTGAGAGAATACTGTCTACTCGGTACTGTCTATGGGGTAGTTCCTATTTCTTTTCAATTCAACAGAGAAACATGTTTTCCAGTGGTATTTCAGGCTTAGTGTTTAAAATGCTCATCCAATTAGAGGAGTTTCTGTTTCTCAAAAGTACCACAAAACGCATTCTTACTGTAAGCAGGCCAACTTCTCCACAGATATGACCTGTAACTTGGTCTGGTGATGTGGCTGCTTGGAGATAGTTAAATTAAATGCCATACTGTGGAACATTTCGGGAAAAAAACAGTAACATCTATATGGGGTCAAGCAGGTGGTGGACTCTCTTCCAGAAAAGTTACACATGCACCTTTTTAGTATGATTTCAGAATTTCATAGTTTAGAATAGGGATGGGCATTTGATTAAATGGTCTTAATCGATTGTCGGGAAAATTAACGATTGATTTTCAATTAATCATTAACATTTTATATTAAAATGATCATCATTATTATTACTGTTACTAATCTGCATAAATAAACTCAACTTTACAACATATAAACCATAAGGACTATAGAGCCTCATCAGTGTGAGATTAAAATGTGTTTAATGCAGCTTTGGCACATTTGTTTACATTTTACAGAAACAAAACTTAAAACCACATGACTCATTTGCATAAACAGTAAGCGAAAAAAGCAGCACTTTCTTTGTGCACTGATGTGTTCAGCTTCAGTTGGACTAAAGGACACGACTCAGTGGAATATGAGTGTTCTTTCTGTGACAGAGGATGTGATGAGGCTGGTGAGTCTGTTTTGTGTGTTTGTTGTGTTGGAGATACTGCGTATACATGTGAAACCAGGATACTCAAAAAACCCGATCATACCCGGGACACTGATGTGTAGGCAAACACACTCATTGGGGGATATAGTGATCTCCAAGGAGCCAGAGCCGAGACGTGAGACTGTGGGGCCACAACTCCAGTGTTTGTGCTGTGACGCAGCCTTGACTCCTTATGTTACGTTACACACAGCAGCCTACATTCAGTTTGTCGATTAAAATGAACACGATGGACGAAAATCTTAATGATCAGTTATCGATTAGTCGACTAATCCTGCCCATCCCTAGTTTAGAATTTAAAATGATGGCTATAGCTGCCATCTTCTCGCAGCAGAGGGAATTACCATAAGGAAAATAATTAAACTATCTAATGAGGAGCATGTCCCGACATGCAAACAGGTATGCAGCAGTAATGCTTAGAAAGAGTACACAGATGATCTATGGATTTGAAAAGTACAAGTGCAAGTTGCCCCTATGAACTAACATCAAGGACCATGTTGTCCACCCTCCTGTGGGCTCACCACCTGCAGAGGGGTTCATAGGGGGGGTGAGGTGCTATGAGTATTGGGCAGCACGCTGCCCCCGCGACCCAGCCGGATTAAGCGGGAGAAGATGGATGGATGGATGGATGGAAGTGCAAGTTTTTTTTTTTTTTATTAATTACAAAATTACATTGTATTTAAGTAGCGCCTTTCATGACACCCAAAGCGCTTTACAGAGCATTATTCATTCACTCCATACCTGGTGGTGGTAAGCTACTATTGTAGCCACAGCTGCCCTGGGGCAGACTGACGGAAGCAAGGCTGCCAATCTACGCCATCGGCCCCTCCGACCACCACCATCACTCACACACCCACACCACCAATAATGAGAGGCATGTTAAAGTGCAGCACTGACTGTTTTATGCCATCTGGCCAGCACAGACTCAGTTTAAGTTTGACGTGGTCAATGCTGAGAAAACCAGAGAAAGCAAAAAAATATATATATATAAAGAGAGTTTGATATCTAAGGGCCCATATTACTCTATTCTGTGTTCTAATGTTTCCTCATCAAAAATATGCACGGAGTTGTGTTTCGCTTCATTCACACATGTTTAACACACACACACTCTGGATATTTAGGATCTTTGTCTCAAACGGAAAACACTGACATCCACCTTGTGATGTCATGTGGGAATAAAGGGAGTGCTCCACTGTTTTTAAACTCCATACACCTTCACTAGAATCATTTGGATCATTTCAGCCCTGGAATTGCCGATCTCTATTGAACTAAAGGTAAAAGGAGCTGTTAACTTGAAAACTCCCACTGCATGACATCACAAGGTGAAACAGAGCATTTTGAGCTTTGGAGATGTAGACAGACTAATAATGCCGGATTACTCAAACACGTGTGAATGAAACGAAACACAACTCTGGATATGTTTTTGATGAGGTAACACCATTATAACCTGACTTAAAGCTCACAAGAAAGAGTCAATTTTGTGTAATACTGGATTTTCAAATGAAGCTCTTGCACAGGTTTTTGAGTCCCTGTGTACATGAGGAGCCCTGACATTCTTCTCCCCTCTCCTCCACTGTGTCGGCCCTCTCCACAGACCAAAACCACACACCCCACTCCACAGGGGGGCGCCGTGCTGTAATTGTGTCTTCAGACCCTCTCACAGCAGCCCACCTGACATTTTCCTTCAACAAATTTATTTTCCAGTCTTTGGTATTTTGGCAGCAGGGACACCAGTGACCAGATTTAGCTCTGCTCTCCAGCAGTGTCCCTCTGAACTCATGATAACACAATAGTGTAGTGTAAAACATATGGTAGTCTGCTAAGGAAAAGGGCAGGTCAAGGCACTGTTCAATGGACAAATCCCACAGTTTTTTAAATGTATTTACAGTAAATAAAGAAATGGATAAATAGAAGAAATTGATATAAGAAATGAATGGATGCAGTTTTGTTCAGAATACCCCCAAATTACTGAAGGAATAAACGTCTCTATGGCTCAAAAGTATGGCAAGTGATTTTTAAGGTTGGTAGTTTGAATTCCACAAGTTAATTCTTCAGCAAGACACTTCCTCACCAGTGAATGTGTTGTTCTTATTGTGTCTTGTGGCAGACGAATGAGTCTAAGCATCATGTTAGGATAAAAAAAAGAAAAAAATTACATTTAGTATTTAATTTTAATAGTTAATTTTTGAATACTGTAATTAATTTAATATACATTTAATTTCTTATTTTCTTTTATTGTATTACATTTTTATTATTTTATATTAATTTATTTTATTGTATTTTTTTATTTTATTTTATTTTTTTATTTTAACATGCAAAATTGGCCGTCTACTGCAAATGAGTTCACCTCGACCCAAATCTATATTACAGTGTTCAACTTAAATTTCTCAGAACCTTGGATTCAAAGCGCAGTCCACATTAAAACATACATTTCCCTCCGAGCTCCTCAGCTCATTACTGATGACCAGGCTGTCTCATTACAGGCTGTAGTGTTGTAATAAAGGACTTCATTAAAGCTCCCAGGTCAAAAGGTGCTCATATTAATAGTATAGTCTAGTCTATAGCAATGTGTTGCATTATAACGAAGAAAAAGGAATTGACTTTGTGATGAAAAATAGGATTCAGAGCTTAATTGCATCTAATATTTCAGCTTCCTTTAAACATTCTTCTGTTAATTTTTGTGTTCTAATTATGAGGGAAAAAGCATCTGCAAACATCCAGTTTTTACCACTTTAATAACTACCTAAATTATCCAAAATAAACATGAACAAAGGCTTGATTCATATTGGCCCTACATTACACAAAATTGACTCTCAGGAGCTTTTAGTCATGTTATAATGCTGTTACTTCCCCAAAACATACCTGGAGTCGTGTTTTGTTTCATTCACACATGCTTGAGTAATACTTTATTATTAGTCTGTCCACATCTCCAAAGCTCAAAATGCTCTTTTCCTTGTGATGTCATGAAGTGGTACTTTTCAAGTTAATAGTTACCTTTTACTTTTAGTTCAGTAGAGATGGGCAAGTCCAGGGCTGAAATCACTGCATGAGAAAGTGAATGGATGTGATTTCTTTGAACATTTAATATTGGGAAAAAAAAACAACAACAAAAAAACATCTTTGGTTGAGCGGTCAGATCCACAGACCCACATGTTGGCGGTGCGATTCCAGCTCCCACAGATGAATGCTGTTGTTGTGTCCTTGAGGCAAACACCCCAGTCTCTCAGTCTCAGTCTGCGTACACCAGTGTGTGAGTGTGTGTGAATGGGTGAGTGGTTCCTTAATATAAATCGCTTTGCAGGTGGAAAATCTATATAAAAATGCGACCATTTACCAGATTTTCTCTATGGGAAAAATGAATGGAACCAGAGCGGCTATAATGGCCACTGTTGAAGTGGTGATCAGAGAGGATTGTGGGACGTATGGCTTGCTTGCAACATTCAGGCCGCGCTATATGAACAGAATTAGCCCGCTTCGCACTCTATCAGTCAAATGTATGCTACAAACACCGCTTCTTTCTGTTTTTATTGACCTAAAATGGACGGCGATCTGAAAACAGGTTGATTGAGCATGTAACTGCGTCTGTCATCCCTGTCCTATTATGAGCCTCCCACTCAGAGCAGCCATGGCCGCACTGTTTATTTACTTTTCTTTTTCCCATTTGTTCAAACCGCTGACCTGTGTCGAGAAAGAGGCCGTTTGTACGACCTCTGACCCCCGGCTCAGTGGGCACCGCTCAAATCTATTGTGCTGTGGTAAATTGAATCATTTTGGATCAATATCTGGCATTGAGCAGGCATGGAAATACAAGGTTTACACTGTTGGAGCAAAACCAAGCCCAGTGTGGAGGAATGAATGCACTAACTATGACTAAGGCTGTATTGTTGGAGTTAATATACGAGTATAGTTGGCGATGGTATATGCTGACATGAAGTACAGCAATGTCTAGTTTGGAACAAAAGGTCCTATATTGCACAAAATTGACTCTTGTGAGCTTTAAGCCATGTTAGATTGTTATTATCTGCTCAAAAACATACCTTGGGTTGTGTTGTGTTTCATTCACACATGTTCGAGTAATCCTTCATTCTTACTCTGTCTACATCTCCAAAGTACAAAATGCTCTGTTCTTTGTGATGTCGTGCTGTGGTAGTTTTCAAGTAAACAGCTCCTTTTATCTTTAGTTCAATAGAGACTGACAATTCCAAGACTGAAATCACTCTTGATTCTGGTGAAGGTGTATGGAGTTTAAAACAAAGTGAAGCACGTTCAGCTTGACACAGGAACTCAGCCTAAATATGAGGGATTTGTGTGTTAAACGTGTGACTGACAGAAAACACAGTTTCAGATATGTTTGTGATGAAGAAACAACATTATAACAGAGATCTGAAAACTGTGTAATCTGGGCCCTTTAAAGCGTCACTACATATCTATTCTAGCGGAGTGTCACCTTGTCCTGGTGGCGTCATTTGTTTGTCTCTGTGAGGATGTGGCCAGTCTGTGTAACAACTCAAGGCAGAGACATCTCCATGGGGACGGGCAGGCAGGGCACTCCAACAGAAATGTTACATATTGCGTTGTAAAATCTTGTAAATGCAAACGTTGCTAACTCAACGATATAAATATTTACCTGTCCACTTTTTGGGACTAGACCTACAGGAGTCCCTGTGGTTTTTGAGCTGTGTCTGGAAGGGCATCCAGTCTAAATGCAAAATGAATGCAAATTAAAAGTGATTAGCCACAAGTCATTTAAAGTAAATGCTGCTATTATATCAACAACCTTGGATACAAACCTCTCTTGGAAATGAAAATTCTACAATTACAGTAATAATGGCGTCTCTATAAGTAACACATAACAGTGAATAATGATTCTAAAGTCAGTAAAAAGATACTAAAATATTGTTAGACAGTCTGTGTATCATTAGTTCTTTAGAATTTGAATTAAGAAAGAAAAACAAGACAATGGGAAAACAGTTTATTTCATTATTCCATTTTAGTGTCAAACAAAAAAAACAAACAGATTTCAACCTCTATTTCCAATATTTAATTACAAGTTTATTTCAAATAATACCAATTTTAAAAAAAAGTCATCATGCCTATTTTAATTTAGATATTTTATTCTCTCTGGTTTATTTAAGTATAAGTTATGCTGCTAGAAGAAGGAAAAATCATTGCAATTTTGTGGGCAAACATCTTTTGTAGCGACACATTTACTTTCACGTCTTAGAAAATAATGGTTGAACTCCATGATGAGAAACAGGAAGCAGTTGACACTGAATTCACATGCGGCAGAACTTCCATGGCATAAACCAGAGAGAATAAAATATCAGAATTGAAATAGGCACTGAGACTATCTTTTGATTGGTGTTATTTGAAGTTAACTTTAAATTAAATATCAGAAAAAGAGGTCGAAATCTGTTTTTTTTGTTTGACACTAAAACGGAATAATGAAATAACAAATCTATTTTTTCCCATTTTATTGTTTTTGTTGTTAATTGAAATTCAAAAGAACAATTGGTACATGTACTTTAGACATTGACACACTTTTCAATTTAAACTATTGAGCAACTTTATAAAGCCCTAACGGTTCCTTCTCCTTCGTTCATTTCAGTAGTTCTGAAACTTCAGGTCTAGGACTCTGCCTGTTTACAATAACTAAACATGTTTTGGTGTTAGCACATGTCAAAGCTAACCTTAAACATGCTTACAGTAAATGATGGACCCTCCACACCCACACCTCTCTTCAAAGCCTGGCCTTGCTAACATGAAGCGAGAGGCTGAAGATTAGCATATGACATGACAGATTACATTAAGTTCTGTCTGCCTGCTACTTTATGACATTAGCCTCTTAGCCTCCGACAGACACATGCAAATGGCGCCTCAAACCCTCTTATTTAAATGTGCCCATGACACCGCACCTCTCGTCTGATTATTACTCATGTGAGCGACCTGACGCCAGCCCGGGGAGGAGGAGCGCAGCCATTTTCACTGGAAAAGTGACGGATTGTGCTGGAAAAGGCCGAAGGAAAGAAAAGATGAATTGAGGAAATGTTTGCTAACAAAAAATGTTAAAGGTGCACTTTAGTTGTCTCCATGGCGATGCTATTGTTTTGCGTAGGATGTTCCACATGAAGGCATTATGTGTATCTGCCTTCATGGAGACACCACCAGGTCAAGTTACAGGACAGATCTGTGGAAAGGCAAGTCTGCTCACAGTAAGAATGTATGTTTACAAGGCAGTTTTGAGCAATAAAAAACAAAGCTAAATAGATGGTGTGCTATAACATTCTGACCTGATCAGAAAAGTTATGTAGTACAGGTTTAAAGAACACATATTATGCTAAATTGACTTTTTTGAGATTTTAACCATGTTATATTGTTCTCCTCCATCAAAAACGTCAGACATAAAACTCCCGATTTCTCCTGCACAATTTTTAAGCCCACAACCCATCTTCAGACGTGTTCTACACTTTCGTTCTTCATGAGGGTAAGGATCCAGTGTTTACTTTGGCATTGTTCATTCTCGTAGTTGGCAGCAGAGGGAGCTCCAATGCCTAAATGCCTCATTGTAAACAGAGGTTTCTAAAGTATGTGAAATACTTGTCCCAAAGCATGTTTCTAAGGGAATTAAAGAATGTATAATATGTGTTCTTTAATAAATCAGTAGTCTTTCATAAATAGATATCATTGTTAAAAATAATAATGAAAGCCATTTGGAAGCAGCTACCAGGGACACTTTTCTGCTCGTCCAATCAGAGGAATCGTTGGGTGAGAACCATGTGGAAACAGCTTCCTCATCAGGTACAGGAGAGGATGCAGCATGGCCTTATTCGCCTCTATCCTGATTACAGATGTCCTGATAGCAAGTGCCACGATTATTGTGAGAAGAAACATCACGCTTTAACCACAGGTGTTAACACTGACCAAACTACTGTGAAATCCTTAATTTACCTCCTACAGAAAGCTAAACAAATTGCACCTTTAAAGTGACATGAACATCCAGATCAAACCATTTAGCTTTACATATTTGGAGTATTGATCATATTCTACTTAATGCTGCTCTTAAAATTATCACAATTTTATATTTTTAGTACATAGGATTTTATTGTGACCCCAAAAATCCAGATTATCAACAAACAGATCATCTCAACATCCCTAATCCTAATTTATTCTACAGTAATTTCCTCACCCCTGGTTTGCATACATCCTTGTCCGCGGTCCTTGTGAGGTCTGGGCTGGTGGATACTCCTTCTCTCCAATTATTCCCAGTGTCACCGGCAGGCCCCCCGCACCACTCCAGTGTCTTGTCTGCGCACGGCGGTCTTTAATCTTAATTATAAAGCTATCATTACTGCGTGAACCCGGGGCTGCCGAGAGGGGGGCCCGGGGCTCATCTGCTCTGCATCAATCACACCAACTTCTCCTGCAATCAGGCCACTCTCGGGCTCTCCCTAAACGCGCTCTCCTAATTAGAACTCGTCTCTGTAATGAAAGGAAAAAATATATTAGAAGATTTGAAACGTAACCTTGAACATTTGACCTGACAAAGAATATGGGCTGGTTTAATACACTCTGATGGAAGTCGTAAAATAGGATAGTCCTGATGATATGAACCTATAGTCAAGATCTGGAGAAGGGTACTGCAGGTTGTCCCAGGGGTAGTGATACTTTGCAGCTGATATCATCAAAATTCCCTTTTGGGTGTGATGCTAACTGAAGGCACTGCTCTGTCTGTCTGTCCGTTACTCATGTCTTTAATCTGAGCTTTGTTTTAACACAATCTGACTATAAAGATCTTCAACAGGTGATCGGATTTTGTTCTGTTAAACATGTCTCTCAGACATTAGTTTCAAGATTGCATTAGCTAATAGTTTTTCAGTTAGTCACGCTCACCTTTTTTGTTGAATATCAAACACCTAAATGTGCATGAAGACTCGTGTTAGAGCAAAATGTGAAAATGTGTTGCATAAATCCATATTTTATTATTATTATTATTTTAGATTTCAGATGGAGCTGTTAAAAATTTGTGTTTGCTAATTTGTGCATTTCGTCACCGCGATAACTACCGAATATTCCACCATAGACATACATGAAAAACACCCCACGTGGTGTCACAACAGTCGCAGTCGCATGATGAATTGTAATTTGAAGATTGAATAAGACAGTCAGTAATATGTCAGGTTAGTATTGAACTTTAAAGCTGCAGTATGTAAACTTTAGCTGGTCCACTGTCTGATTGTCCACATGGAGATGTTATTGCTTTGCGAGGAATACTCCACAATATCTTTATATCTCAATAACATCTCCATGGAGACAAACAAGTGGCCAACTCCCACCACAAATGTTCGATGTTTGAATTAAGGCCGCCACACGCTACAGGAGAATTTGCCCGATTTTGGCTGCGATTTCTTCTTCCCGAGTTCGGGGAGGTGTGACCCGACGTTTTGTCTCCGTGTGCGATTTTGAAGCCGCTGCTCCTCATGTGTGTGGGGTCAGTGTCAGATAATAACCACCAAACATCAACAATGCGATGATAAAACAGCGTCAGGGGCAGAGGAGTGACACAGAGACGCAAGATACAAAATTAGATACGGGAAATACCGAAAACTTTATTACTCACCTCCCATAAAGAGGTAAATTTCAAGTGCAGCATCTGATCCACTTTATCCATAGAAATTGTCCTCCGCAAATAATGACATCCAGTCCACAAAACGGCGCTATTAATCCAGTTTGAAGCGTTTTTTGAAAGTAAAACGGCGAAAGTTGTTCCTCGCATGTGCTTGTTTACGTCCACAGAGCGTAAAGCTGCAGATTAGCGATAGTGACTCTACTTCCTGTGCATTCTATTGCTAATCTTTTATGCTTTAAAAATCCTGTATTGCACCATATTTCACAAATAATAATAACACAGTTTTGACTTGTATCTAAACTAGAAGTGCAGAGCTCTGATCTTTTGAACACTTAAGATTCTCAACGCGAGTAGTTTTACTGTTGACGGGAAACAGCAGAAGTGATCGCGCTCACAGCTTTGCAGCCTGTTTTAGGCAGACGTATCCCGCTGCAGGCACGGTGGCTGAGTGGCAACACTCAGGCCTCACAGCAAGAAGGTTGCGGGTTTGATCCCCAGGTCACCCAGGCCTTTCTGTGTGGAGTTTGCATGTTCCTCCCCGTGTCTGGATGGGTTTCCTCCGGGTGCTCCGGTTTCCCCCATCAACCCAAAACATGCCTGCACCCCTATGAACTAACATCACTAACACCATGATGTCCACCCTCCTGTGGGCTCACCACCCGCAGAGGGGTTCATAGGGGGGGTCAGGTGCTATGAGTATTGGGCAGCAAGCTGCCCCCGCGACCCAGCCGGATTAAGCGGGAGAAGATGGATGGATGGATGGTATCCCGCTGCAGTCTTTGCGATGGGAAATTTTAAGTCTCATAAGTTTCTCCTCATGTCTGTGATGTGCGCATTTTGTCGCACGTTTAAAAATCGTTTAAGACCGAAAAATCCTCTAGTGTGTAGTGACCTTTAGGCCAATAAATCCAAACCTCTTAGATTTGACTTCTGGCACTTGGTATCTCCACCAATCCCAGCCTCTTATGTTTGCCTCTCAACCAATCACTCTTCTTTCATTCTGTCATTTCAGCTACAGGCCACACCCCTCATCTGCCCCACCATCACCGCAGCAGAAGAACCATCAGCCCCCTCACCGTCTCGATCTCCTCTCCACCGCCAGTGCCTAAGCCTCAGGTCAGCTGTTTTACCTAGCATATTGTACCACATCGGTAACGTCTCCTCCTGCGTAAGTCAACGCACCAAACTGGATCTATTTAATAAACTCCTCAGATCATTTGATTGCACCAATGTTTCGAGTATCAGTCACGGTAAATACGTGTCTCACTGCACTCAGCCCTTTGTTTTGACATTTGATCAATCAAATAAACCCCACTCTTATAAATGAGACCAACTAAACCCAGCTGGAGACAAGGCAATGCATGTAATTAGAACACACTGGTATTATTAATGACAAATTATTTTAACCTACCAGTGCAACAGCGTGGATCTCCTTTGCCGCTATAGTTGCTCGACTGAATTTGGAGAATCACATTTTTTGCTTTAGGCGGCAAAAGTGTGTAAACTTCTACTTTTTTTTTGCACAATAGTCACTGTACATTTTAAAGAGGAGGTTTTGTGCGTTGCTACCATGTCATAACATTGTTCCTCATCAAATACACAAATGACGTGATTTTTAGCTATTTGCTGCGAGATTCTGTCCAATATCAGCCCGTAAGCGTACATCACCCATGCTCCCACTTGAAAATTCTCCATAAACGTACAAAACAATACACTACAACTACACAAACGTGATGCGATGTGCAGTAGTTTTGTTAGCGGAATGTGTGCTGATTTGTCGTGACCGTGCTCTGAAGGGGGAGTGACTTAGTGCAGAGAGAGAAAAAGGGAACGTAGATTCAGATTAAGCAGCCAAAACAAGAGCGACACTTATAAAACATGTTAATACCTTGTTTTTGGTGAATATAGCATTTTCAAAACAATATACGGCAACACAGTGATGTAAATGTGTCATGTGTTAGCAGTTATTACCCCAAAGAAGTAAAATAACCTCTCTTTAATATCACTGTTTCCAAAACAATAAAACCATTCAAATCAAATAAGAGCAGATAATGACAGAGCATAAATGAAAAACACACAACTCACACAGTGTTAAATAATCATAGAAATAAAGAAAAAAATGAAAAAGTGCATCCAGACTGACTGGTAGTACATTTTTTGTTATTGTTTTATCCTGTTTGAATGGAGCATCACTTTATTCAGTATTGAACTGCATTTTTGTAAAGTGCTTCGTCTGACTAGTTCTAAAGGGGGCAATTAGGCCTTCTAATAGAATATGGATTTTCTTATGACCATACCTCGCACTTTGCCTTCAGTGTACCATAGGCATTTGAAAATAACTTTAGCTTTACAGTACTTTTGTGTTGCTTAATTGTTTTAATCTCAGATCCAAAGTGGCAGCTGCCTCCGCGGTACAGAGTCTGTGTTTTTGGCTGCTGTCGTCATCACATTTGAGCGCCGCCGCTAACAGCACGAGCCTGGATCTCACACCTCTCCCGAACAATGAACTCCTCTCATTCCGCTCTTTACACACTTTATTAACAAGAGGGAACAAACTGTGAGAGCTCCACTCTCTACCTGATCTGCGTCGTTTTAGATTTACACTTCTAAACAGCACTTAGGACTTTTCGCTGGCTGATTTCTTCCGTTCATTTTTAAAGTTTACAGAAGACGTGTGCAACTCTTCACTCAAGTTGTGTTGTAACAAGGTGGTGTACCAAGATTTGCGAGAGGGAACAAACTGAGTGCGCCATTCTCGACCTGATCTGCGTCGTTTTACAGTAGACACACTTCTAAACAGTATTTAAGACTTTTTGCTAATTAGCTGATTTCTTTCTGTTCATTTTGAAAGTTTACAGTTCTATTGTAACAAGGTTTTGCAAGGTCACTAATTCTCTGAAAATGTTTACCGAGAGAAATTGTTTTTGCTTTTTTTAATTTAACACTGAAATTTGAACAGAAAGTTTTCTTTGGATGAGTCATAATGTAAAACAGCGCCCATCTGATGTTTTTTCTCACCAGTACTAAATATATGATAGAAAAGAATAGATAGAATATATCGGTTGGCTGATTTTTGCACTTTTTCACATATCTGCTATCAGGCTTAAATTTCCAGCAGAGGCAGATATTTTGTTTGTTTGTTTTAACACATTTAAAACGCAGCTCTCATATAGGTTTATAGGTAAATTAGACCCAAAAATATTGGCAGAGCTTATCCGCTTTCTTTGTATTTGAAACGAGTATTGCCATGAAAAAAAAAACATATCGGCTGATCTCTTAGCCAAAATTAGAAAATGGTATTACTCTTGCTTCCTGTTTTTCTGGTAGAATTTGCAATATAATTTCCGAATAAAATAAAAGAACATAGTGGCTATAAAAACAATACACATTTTTAAAGATATTTCATATTTTTCTTCTGGGGCCCATTACTGGATAGCTTGGTGGTTGGGGGCCCTTATGTAAAATATTATTTTTGTTCATTTTACATTTTTTCTCCATCCATCCATTTTCCAGCTCCTTCTGAGGGAGGCGTACAGGAGGCATCAGAACAGATACCTAAGCCACCTCAGCTGCTCCTCTTGACGTGGAGGAGCAGCGACTCTACTCCAAACTCCTCTCGTATGACCGAGCTCCTCACCCTATCTCTAAGAACGATCTCGTCCTCTTGGTCATTACCCAGAGCTCAGCTAGGTGAGGGTAGGAACGTAGACTGAGGTAAATCGAGAGTTCTTCATCACAACGGTCCGATACAGCGACTGCATCACTGCCGACGCTGCACCGATCTGCCTGTCAATCTCACGCTCCATCCTCCCCTCACTGTGAACAAGACCCCGAGATACTTGAACTCCTCCACTTGAGGCGGGGACTCTCCACCCACCTGCAGAGGGCAATCCACCTTTTTCCGGTCGAGAACCATGGCCTTGGATTTGGAACAGCTGATCCGCATCCCAGCCACTTCACACTCGGCTGCAAACCGCCCCAGTGCACTCTGCATTTTTTCTGTTTTATTTAACTTTTTTCTGTGTTTGTGGGAAATAATTTCCCCATGAGGACAATAAAGTCTAAAAAAGGCAGCAGGAGATGTATGCCATAAAATAAAATGTTCTTAAATGTTTTCTTATGGAAAATAGCAAGATCTTGAGGGCCGTTATACTGTCTGTGTCTCCCTAACATTACTCTGCACTGATTTTGGAAAATGCTAAATTCTCCTCAAATTATTCTTAAAAATATCTGTAAATCCCAAAAGGTTTGACCTCATCTGCAAACTTTCTCTTTTCATTCATCAAAAAATGGACAGCTCTGACATTTATGCTAACGCTAACCTGGATCCTATCATCACCAAGATTAAACCAGATGAAATAATTAACTGATTCTTGCTTTTCCTTTGGCTCACACAGGTCCTGCACAAGCACTTGTCTACACTCCAAACTAGATCACCAAAGCTGCCATTCAAAACATATAAGAAGGATTATGCAGAGGTCACATTTAAGTCTCCAAAATTCCTTTTATGAGCGTCTGGTAGAAAGCCCTGACTGTGTCTTTAATAAGATAAAACTTCTCATTGGTTTTAAAATATGCAAAGAAGAACACGCTAACATTAACCACACTCTACATTATTTATCCTCCTGAAAAGTGTTTTATCAGCACTAGACCGGGACTTTTAAATATTCAAATGAACGCTGAGCTGAAAAATCTACTGAGAAGCAGAGAATAAAGAGGGCGTTTTACTTTCCATAGAAAAATTAAGATGGAAATGTTTGACTAAAAATAGTTTTGGGCGATCACTGAACAGCCCCGAGGCTCCATAATCAATATTGTCTTTCATATGAAGCACAGATACTTTAAAAAGTGATGATTGTTCAACTTAGTTTGGACTAAAAGTGTTGCCATATTCAGTATGAAAATTGTGTTTTAATGTAATCTGTTGCAATAGCGGTGACTTTATTTCCATACAGCAATTTATAGCAAAAATATGGGCTATAAGATTGTATGAAATTTTAAAATCCTGGGATGTAAGACCAGACCAACACAACATTTACTTTTATTTAACATACAGGCAAATCTCTCTGTGTTTTTATACATTTCTTATTCATTTATTTCAGTGATGCATCTGAAATAAAGGAGCTCACCCAAAATTTCTCATTGATTCTGCAGAAATCTGTGATGTTTTTCAGTCCCCTGTGATATTTTTTTCCCTTGCTTTTTCTCTTGTAGGCACCCATACTTGTTTTTATACAGACTGATTTTGCTTCTCCCTGAGTGGCTAATCCACCTGCCAATCACACCCATCTGAACATGGGGAGATCCATCTTAATAAATATAGGAAAACTTGTATCTTGAATCCTAGGCAAACCGTATCAGAGATGGTTAACTAATAGTCCTACATAAACCGGAAAAAAAAAAAAAAACATGTGTTCTTATGGTTAATGAGGTGACTTCTCCACACATCTGACCTGTAACTTGCCCTGCTGGCGTCCCCTGCTTGTCTCCGTCCCCCATATCCCCATATAAGGCCCACACGTCTCTGCACTCACATCACATCTTCTTTTTCACTTGAAGTCACTTCATGTTTTGCCTGTGCGCACTTTATTTACACAGCGGGAGGCAAAAGCTTTTACTGCCGTTTACTTTGGCTGTGTTTCAGTAGATTTACTTAAACCCCAAATACTGTTCTGTCCTTTTAGCGCTCTCCTCATCTCTCCTCGGCACGTCTTTATTGCCACAGACGCCTGCTAGAATGTGGCTGCTAATTTGTGTCTCGGCGTTCTGATATCCTGTCATCTCCTCGTTTGTCCCGAGCGCTCCTAATCTGAGATAATCCCGCCCCAATCCTTTGATTGTGAGTTTGGACGCGCTCCATCTAAAGACATGCTTCAAATGGGCTCCGTGGCACTTGGTCTGGAGTCACTTATCTCGCTGTTATGTAATGTGTAATGGTAATGGGTGTGATTGTTTTAAAGGAGCTCTACTTGATTTTTACGGTCTTTAAAAAACTGAAACTGAACTATTTTTAAACAGTTTGTAGTGGTCTGTATATTTGTGGGGGCCATGTCAGGTGGCTCTTGGTATAACTTTTTGTCCATAGATGTGTTATTGCTTTGCCAGGAATACAGTGATCCCTTGTTTATCGCGGGGGTTACGTTCCAAAAAGAACCCGCGATAGGCGAAGTATCAGCTTAATTTTTTTACAATTATTATACAATACAATACTGTACTATAGAATGAAACCAAAGATCAAATCCAGTTTTCAGGCTCAAGCATTAAAAAATATAAACGTTTTCTTATAAATAACTATGATAGTTTTTAAAAAATGCTGTAAAATAATAATTCATACGAACACGAGGTTGGACATTGTGACTCACGTGTATTTCACAGTGCCTCTGACTGAGCCTCTTCCTCCTGACGCGTCTTTTTCTACTGAAGGCTGTGGTGCAGGTGTCTTCTCCCGTCGTCCTTATGTTATTTTCCTCCTTCTTTATGGCACCCATGTTTTCTTTTCTCTGGGAGACGCTCCAAATGGCTCTTTGAGTGTTAAAGGTTGCCGACCCCTGGTCTAAGTGAAAGACCAGTCAACTTTTATCACTTCTAGACTACAGTCCCTTGGCCAATCAGGATTCAGAACACAATGCACTGTTAAAAAAAATAAAAATAAAAAAGCATAAAAAAATCCACGAAACAGCGAAGCCGCGAAAGATGAACCGCGTTATAGCGAGGGATCACTGTATTACACACTATCCATTTTATTTGAATGAGGGTATTTTAATGCTCAAAAATACCTTAAGAAGATCACTCCTCCACAGAACTCACCTGTAACTTGACTTGGTGGTGTCACCTGCTTATCTCCATAAAGATGGATAACTTTAATGCATCTCGCAGACCCTCCACAAAATTATAGTGCACCTTTAGCCACATATGGTCTATTGCAGGGTTTCAGAACACATCGCAGTATAGACCATTGGTAGTTAATACAGATGGGTGGCAGCTAAAATAAATATATTTAAAATGCAATAATGCAGCAGTTTAGTGGGTCTAGTCACTACTTGAAATAATTATAACATTTGTGAATACTTATATTATGATATTTCATGGCAAAGTACAGTGTAACTAAAAAAGAACTGTCTCTTGCCAACTATTTTGGGAATATGACATCATCCTGTTTTAGAATCTGAAAACCACCAATATTACCCTAGAATACAGCCTTCTCGTACACATTTACTCAAATTCACCCTCAGCTCGAACCATTCATCACTGTCCTTGTTCTTGAATGAAGGTAAAACCGTGTCAAAATCCCTCTGTAGAGTCTGTCTGGGAAAATGTGTGTATTATACCAGAGCCACCCGGCCCCCACACGACCCCCTCCGCCCACCCCCATGCCCCTGCCCACTCACCCACCCGCGCACACACCAGGGCCAGATGGCTGTCACACAGGCCCAGGCTCCTCACTCAGGCCATGCTGCTTTCCCATCATTCTTCCCTTAATGAGGTCGTTAGCGACGCAACGGACAATTAAATTATCCCAATCTGGTGTTTTTGCTTGTTGGTTTACTGTATCCACTCTACTTAGACTCAAACTGATTTATGCCACAACAATGCCAGCTTTACATTAAACTTAGTGTGAATTCAGTGTGGAGCCGTTGTGATTGGGACTATGACAATGTGCTCAGAATTCTACTGTTTTCTGTTGGGGTTTCAAATGTGGGGTCACGAAAGCAAGACATCTGTGCTGTCTCATTAGCATTTTTAATGGGACAAGATGGCACTGGTGTAAGTCTTTCTATCTATCATTTGTCCAGGGCTGGGACTAGCACAAGTTATATTTGTGTTTCGTCAAATTAATATAAACTAGTGCAGAGAGTGACAGTGTAGGGGTGACAGTGCCGATATATTTGGCATTTTTTGGCCTAACAACATGAAACTTGGCACTGCACACACCCGTACCATTAGGATGACACACTCCACATTTGAAATCAGTCGGGTGAGCGGTTCGAGAGTTACACGTGGAATAAACAGACGCACACACAGATGTTCCTTGCATTAACAGATAGATAAATCTAATCAATGTTGTAATGTTGTTTCCTCCTTACAAACATGAGTTGTGTTTTGTTTCATTCACACGTTTAATACACAAACCTGCATGAAGTTGGCCCCCCATGAAACGCAAACCGACACAAAAACTATGTCAGTCGTTTGTGCCGTTTTGTTCTGCAAAAAGTTTCGTTTGTGCTTCTTTAGTTTTGGAGAAATTAGTGAAGACAAACAATCTCAGGCTGTGGAAAAGTATGTAACAGTCTTTAGTAATTTACTTTTGATTCATATTTTATATATTAATACAGATGTTTATCGCCACTAGTTTTGTGGAGTTTGCCGCCGTCAGCTGAGCGGAAATGACGTCCTATAATTACCGCAGAAATAATAATTGATAATTTTAGAAATATACTCACGCATGAAAATTGTCACAGCACAAAACAGCACAAAGGAAATACAAATGTTTTCTATAATTTTCTGCCTGTTTTGAACTCTATTTAACATTTTGAGAGGCTGGACGACGTCATCGGCCGAAAATAAAAATGCAAATATCTTAAGAACCATAATCGCACAAACAAAACTTCTTGCAGCACAAAACAGCACAAACGAAGCACAAACGAATGACTCCATTTTGTGCGTTTTAGAGCATTTTGAAGCTTCCTGGGGGCCGACTGACCCCAATTTGACCTATAAAAGAATTGTTAATTTGTCCAAAACTAAAGCAGCACAAACGTAACTTTTTGCAGCACAAAACAGCACAAACGAAGCACAAACGATTGACACAGTTTTTGTGTAGGTTTGCGTTTGATGGGGGGGCAACTTCACGGAGGTGCTGAGGTTTAGGCTTTAGGCCTTAGTTCTTCTCTGAAATCGAAAACACTCTGTTCCAATTTGTGATGTCATGTGGTAATAAAAGAAATGCTCTGTGTTTTTAAACTCGATACACCTTCACTAGAACCATTTGGATAATTTCAGCCCTGGTACTTTCTGCCAGTATCTACTGAACAAAAGCAAAAAGTAAAAGAAAAAACAACCTAAACTTGAAAACTACCACTTCATAAGGAGCATTTTGAGCTGTCTAATAATAAAGAGTTACTCAAACATGTGTGAATGAAACAAAACAAAACCCCACTTTTTGGTGATTTAACATTATAACATGGCTTAAAGCTCACGAATCAACTTTGCACAATATAGGACATTTAAAAATAGGCCAACTACTGCCTCAATATAAAATAAAACAAAGAATTGAAAAGTTACAACAGCCCGTCTCAACCAAACTGATCTAAGTAGTAGTTCTTACAAGATAAACCAAATCTTATAGGACTTATACCTTGTGGACATAGGCAGAACAAAGCATACACCAGCTTTTATCGCACACATTTTATTCTGTGGTTCCAGTGTGTATTAAACCCTCACTTCTTAGACAGCTGCATCTGACGCCATTTTTCTTCCCCCGAACAAACAAGACCTTGACAGCGTGTTTGCGTAGCTACATTGTCTTGAATCTGACAAACTTACCTTTAGCTAATCTCGTCTATGTAGGAAAACAATAGAACTGCCGAGATACTGGCGCTGTCACCGAGCGGAGGGGGGGCCAGAGATGCAGCGATGGTGACTGGAGCCAGTTAGCGTAGCATGCACCTTCATGTTTTAGCACTGACACCGCTGACAGTTAATTATAGGAGGCACAGATCAGTTCTAGCTCGGGATTGACACTGTGCATGTTGATGTTTAGTCTTGTAATGTTGTTTTCGAGTTATTTTCTCAGACCGTAGCCTACCGCATGTGTTATTTAGTCCCTTGAATGCCTCAGGGCTAGCTATAATGATCGTAAAAAGCGCGCCACAGATTCGGGAGGGGGATAAATAGCTAAAAAAGACCTGTTCAGATAATTGGCACGCTATATCTGCTATCATTGTGAGATTTGGAGATGTGTTTTTGAGACGGCTTGTCACTCCATATTGGTGGAAGAGTCCCTCGCATTATTTTAAACATAGTCTCCAGCACTTACACGGTTATTTTGACAGTCAATGTGAAGCTGTTATCTCGGCAAGTGCCTTGTCAGGCTGGAAACAGATGAATTTTGACACTTTGCAGTACCCGTACAAGTGTCTGTGGAGTATTTGACCAAATGGTAACGGGGTTTAAAATACCACTTTAGTGACTTCACCTAACTGTGCTTTTGTCTAGCCCCAGGGCTGTGTCTAGTTTTACATGTCATTTTACTGTCAACAAATACATTGGATTATCTTTCACACACTGAGATTTTGTGAACAAACTACATAAAATAATTAATAGGCAGGGTTCCCACGGCCATGGAAATCCTGGAAAAGGCATGGAAATTGAAAATGTTATTTTCCAGGCCTGAAAGTCATAGAATTTTGTGAATTCAATGAAAGTTTTGGAAAATTAAATTTTCAATTCAAATTTTAGTATCCCTTTCATGCAATTACAGCATTCAGTGAAGATATCATTAGACTATAATGATTATTGAACGTGTGCACCACCCGCTCCAGCAGGACAATACACAGTATGTTTAAAAGTGACTACAATAAATGCACTGACTGTATTTTGAAAACATTTTGAAAATTCACTTTACATCATGAAAAAAGTCATGGAAAGTTTTGAAATTTTTCAGTGAAAAGGGTGGGAATCCTGAATAGGGTTTTGGGCCCCATTTGTGCATGTGCCTGTAAACTTAAAGCTAGAGCTGGCCCTGCTTAGTCTATAAATCCCTCGCTTTTGTAGAACAATAATGACATACATGAATGCATACTAGATCAGGCGTGTCCTATCTATGGGTCGGGGGCCAAATCCGGCCCTCAGACCAATTTTTTGTCCCTCAGGCCTCCTTCTTAATTGGCCCAAATGATCATAGGCAGTTCTTTTTACTTCTAATGTAAGTCTTTATACCATCAAAACATCACTAAAAAACACTGCATAAAATCAATGTTCCCAGCCTTATCAAAAGGAGTTTGTGAGCTCATGGGTCACTGCATTCATCTGATCGACTGTATTGACCTCAGTCAGGTCAGTGCATGGGCCTTCATTTCATGTGTTTCATTATGCAGCTGCTGTGGAAAAAAAGAAAGATCACCCATGGACTATATTGACTTTTAATAATAATAAAAAGGGAACTCCGTACAACTTTGATTTAAGAATGGCTTTTAGACTACAGAATTTGAAACAATCTATTTGATTTTTTATGGAGCAGTGAAAAGTCATAATTATCTTGCGATACAAGTTGACTGCAGTATTTTGTCAATTTGAGGAAAAAAAGCTATACTGTACTGTGCTATACCTGTGATACTTAATGATTTATTATGAAGTAAGTCATAGTAACTGCAAAGCATTATGGTCAATTGGCATGGCTTTAAATATATGCCACATGACACAAAAGAGATACTTTATCAAACTATGAGCTGAAACTTAAACCTTGCGCTCCTTGTGTTAGCGATATTAATGCCGGTGGAGAGATGTGCCTGGTCAGTCATAAAATGTGCTTACACAGAAGGCTCACATTAACACACGCCTTTGATTAAAATATATTTGATCTCCAGATATAGTCCCTTACCTTGAGCGATCTCCTTCCAATACCGGCCCGGGGAGACAGCAGCGTCTGAGACAGCACTTTATGTCAACGCGCCCCAAAGACCTCACTATTTTATGGGGCTCCTCTGGCTCCTAGCTACTGTCGGCATCAAAGCTCCTGGATGGTGGATCAACACTTGTGAGGATATTGGAGATGTGATGTTGGAGACATGGTGAATACATCTACGGCTAACTAAGTCCAGCCTTGGGGGCCAAATCAGACTGGGTGAGGAGGGCTTTCATGTCCACTTCTAATTGGGCTAATCATTTTGCTGAAACATGTGCACCGTTAGCTTGCGTTGCTAATGTTGAAAAGGTGTCATGTTATAGTCCGTGTTGACAAGTCTTGATTGGTGTTGGTGTTTCACTCTAGCTGAACTCTATGTAAAGGTGAACATAACTTTTCCGGTAGATGGTACCATGTATCTCCACGGAGAGGACAGTTTGCCATTAAATGCATCTCCATGAATACAAGCACTTGACATCACTAGGCCAAGTTACAGGTCAGATCTATGGAAAGGCAACCCCATTCACAGTAACTGTCCATGAATTTTCTATATTACGCAAAATTTATTCTTGTCAGTGTTAAGGCCGCCACACACACTACAGGAGAATTTGCCCGATTTTGGCTGCGATTTCTTCTTCCCGAGTTCGAGGTGGCGTGACCCGACTTTTTGTCTTCATGTGCGATTTTGAAGCCGCTGCTCCTCAAGTGTGTGGTGTCAATGTCAGATCAGAACCACAAACATCAACAACGCTACGTTAACAGCCGATAAAACAGAGCGTCAGGGGCAGAGGAGCGACAGACACAGAGACACAAGATAGAAACTTGGGATATCGTGAAAATAAAGACTTTATTACTCACCTACTGTAAAATGGTACATTTAAAGTGCAGTATCTGACCCACATTATCCCTAGAAATTGTCCTCCGCAAATGATGACATCCAGTCCACAAAACTGCGCTCTTCATCCAGTTTGCGGTGTTTTTTAAAGCTGCAGATCAGCGTTCAAGGCTCTACTTCCTGTGGACTTTATCACCAATCTTTTATGCTTTTAAAAATTATTTATCTGAAGTATTGCACCACATTTCACAAATAATAGCACAGTTTTGACTTGTATCTAAACTAGAAGTGCAGAGCTCTGATCTTTTGAACACTTAAGATTCTCAAACAAGCGTTTTACTGTAGACAGGAAACAGCAGACGTGATCGCACTCACAACTTTATAGCCTGTTTTACGCAGCCATATCCGGCTGCAATTTTTGCAATGGGAGATTTTAAGTATCATAAGATTCTCCTTGTGTCTGTGGTGTGCGCATTTTGTCGCAGGTTTAAAAATCATTTAAGACGGAAAAATCCTGTAGTGTGTAGCGACCTTTAAGCCTTGTTAGAATCTTGTTTCCTCCTCAAGAGCATACCTGGAACTGTGTTTTGTTTTATTATTCCTGTGTACATCCCAAAAATCTCAGAATGCTCTGTTCCACCTTGAGATGTTATACAGCGGTGGTTTTCAAGACAGCATCTTTTACCTTTTGTTCAGTGGAGATTGAGAATTTGCAGAAGTTTAATGGAGTTTAAAACACAGTGTAGATCTCTTGGTATCACCACATGACATCACAAGTTGGAACAGATTGTTTTCAGTGTGAAAGAAGAACTCAACCTAAATATTTTGGTATGTTTGTGATGAGGAAACAACATTATAACATAGAGCTGAAAATTGTGTAATAAGGGAACTTTAAGGGAGTATTCTGGAAAATTCCAAGCAAAGCAATAACATCTCCACTGAGACAAGCAGGCAGTGTATCCTTCACCAGGAAAGGTTACATACTGTACCTTTTAAAATGGGTCCAAAGATATTTTCAGAATGGAAAGACACTATGTTAAAGTCAATATTTGCTTTGTATCGCTCAAATGATTGTCTGACATTGAAAACAAAAGCACTTTTTCTGTTCCTTTGACAGTCCTTTGGGAGTCACTGTAAACAAAAATCATGTTCAGATTCTATATTGTCTCTTGTCTCATAGGAGTCATGAAGAACGACTGGCCCAAACTATAAACTATGTTCTTGTGTCTCAGAACATAGCCTAGCAAAGAGGAATGTGTATATTTGTGTATATTTAATTTAAAGGGCTCATATTACTCAGTTTTCTGATCTGTTATAATTTTGTTCCCTCGTCAAAAACATACCTGGAGTTGAGTTGAGTTCTTCTCCAAAACATAACACACCCTTACCACCTTGTGATGTCATATGGTGACACATTCTAACATGAGTAAAAGTTCACAGAAATCAATTTTGCGTTATATAGGAACTTTAATGTAACATTCTAACATAGCTAAAAGCAATTTTGTGTAATATAGGAGCTTTAATAAAATACCATAACAGAGCATTTTTGAGCTTTTAAACCATGTCATAGCGTTCAAAGAGTCGTACTTTGCTTCCTTTACTTCTTGTTTCAGTTTTTTCACAGGTAGAAATCTGAAGGTCTCCTGCAGTACTTAAAAGTTCTTCATCACGTTGTGTTACTTAGACTTAGACTAACTTTATTGATCCACAAGGGAAATTATTTGGGCACAGTCGCTCACACATCACAATATGATATAATAACAAAGAGTAAAAAATATACATAGAATAATAAATTCTATATAAGTAGCAAAAAATATAGCAAGAAACAGGTGTCAAATAAGACATAATTATATAAATGTATATGTACAAGTCCAAATAAAATAGAAAAATAAGTAATAAAGTATAAAATATCACCACGTTGCTTAGTGGGTCTATATTTCTTTCTACATCTCTCTACACAAACCCAGTCTACTGTCAAAGCAAAAACGAATAAGTCAATTCTTAAATTCTCTGGAAATCCGAACTGTGTAAAAGGAAACAACTATTTTCTGTGTCTTTGCCCATCTTGTACACAGTCTTCCTATTTTCCGGCTCCTTAGTTTGCTGTATAAAGTGAATAAACGCCTTTGTGCATTACCGTTCCTTATTGAGACAAAACGCCGCTATTCGCCTCCAGGTAATAATGAGCTAGCTTTCAAATAGCAATAGCAATTAGTTTTAATGAGGCTTGCTAACAATGATAACACGTCATTGTTACAGGGCTGGAGCGCATATAGTGGTGTAGATGGGGAAGCTAATTCACTGGCTGGGGTCCCAAAAGCTATCAGAGCTAGCGCACACCTGTCACCTTTAGCGGCGCTCATTAGCATTGGGAGTGCTAACTGAAGCACATGTTTTCAATGGCGTCCTCGGTCACGGGTTTAGCACTGTACAGAAGAAGCCCCTACAGATACATTTAGCCTCTGTGTACATCTCTATATGAGCCATTACACTTATTGCTATTATGTTTCCTATAATGCTGCAGACTGTCTACACACACACACACACATACACACACACACACACACTCTCATTTATACTAACATAACAATACAACATACAATATTTTATATTTATTTAATATCTTTTTTCATATCTCATGTCTTTTTTATTTTTATTTTTCAGGGTTTTTTCAGTTATTATTTTCCATTTGTTTATATCATTGTTATATATAGAAGTTGGGAGGACTGCATGAGGGAACAAGTCTTTGTGTGTGTGTGTTTGTATGTTTTGTCTATAACATCAATACTGTATTGTATTGTGTATTACAGATATTTTGTGTTTTTCTCAAAAACAAGATGGCATCCCAATACAATAAAATGAATAAATATTTGAGACGGTTGTTTAGCAGAGGTTAAACAATATGCTATTTCATTATGCAAAAACGTTTGGGAATAAATGTCAAATAAAAAAAGGTCAAATAAGATCAATGATATCTTGACTATGACTTTTTAGTGATATCCATTACAATGAGAAGGCCATGAGACCTTTATTTTTTCCTATATATTCTGTCAAATTATTGTTAAATTGTAGTTTTAAACTTTTCTTTCTGCAAGGAGACCAGGTCAGATCTGTGTTTTTCAAAATTTTCCTCAATAAAAAACCCCTTAATTATATATATGCAAAAAAAAGTTTAGTGCTATACTGTGTCCAAGCAAAGCAATAACAGATTGTAAACCACCCAGAAAAGAAAAGAGTTCACAGTTAGAAAAGTTCCACATTGCACCTTTAAGAACCATTAATTTGACTTACAATACGTCTGTGAAATGTGGTGCCCCTTTATGTAAACATAAAGTATGAATACACACCATTCATCTACGTGTTCAAAGTACAGAATCCATTTCCAGAATCCTGACACTGTAACTGCAGATAAAGTGAATGCATGTTGAAAGGTTTAATGAGACACTGATTAAATCAGTCCATTGTCCTTCATAATTGGCTTCAATGTATTTAAATGAAACTTGTCTCATTTAACGTGATTCATGCTTCTGGGAATCATTTAGCAATAAACCAGAACTTTTTTTTTAAGTGCCAAAAATATGACCACATTTATTTTAGATATTTTTCTGACAGTTTCTACTAAGCTTAATGTTTTTTCATTTTAGTTTTACTCCAACTTCCTCACTTTTTACTGTTATATCATTTGGAAGATAATATTACTTACCATATATGTTGTGCATCTCTCTCACTCTCTCTGTCTTTCATTCTTTCCCCACACATTCTCTCTCCCCCTTCCTCTTTTAGTCTCTTTCTCAACCTCCGTCTCTCTCTTTCTGACTCTGTCCTACTGTCCTTCCTTTCCATTCTTCTCTCCATCTCCCTATCTCTCTTCCCCTCCGGCCCTCTCTCTCTTTCTTCCCCACCCTCTCTCCTTTCTCTCTGTCCATGTACAGACGAGTGCCGTACAACACAGTACATCTGCGCACTTTCATGTGCGCCACACTGCAGCTGTCAGCCCGGAGAGCCACTTCCATTAAGTGTGTTCTCCACTCCCACACAATTACCCACACACACACACACACACACACTTATACACACGCACACACACACACACACGCATACACACACACCTATACACACACGCATACACACATCTATACACACGCACACATGCATACACACACACCTATACACACGCACAGACACACCTATACACACACACCTATACACACGCACACACACACCTATACACACGCACACACACACCTATACACACGCATACACACACACCTATACACACGCACACACACACCTATACACACGCATACACACACACCTATACACACGCACACACACACACCTATACACACGCACACACACACCTATACACACGTATACACACACACCTATACACACGCACACACACACCTATACACACGCATACACACACACCTATACACACACACACACGCATACACACACACCTATACACACGCACACACACACACCTATACACACGCATACACACACACCTATACACACGCACAGACACAACTATACACACGCACACATGCATACACACACACCTATACACACGCACACACACACCTATACACACACCTATACACACGCACACACACACACATACACACACACCTATACACACGCACACACCTATACACACGCACACACACACACCTATACACACGCATACACACACACCTATACACACGCACACACACACACCTATACACACGCACACACACACACCTATACACACGCACACATGCATACACACACACCTATACACACGCACACACACACACACACACACACACACACTTATACACACGCACACACACACACACAACTATACACACGCACACATACATACACACACACCTATACACACGCATACACACACACCTATACACACGCATACACACACACCTATACACACGCACACACACACACACCTATACACACGCACACATGCATACACACACACCTATACACACACACACACCTATACACACACACACACACCTATACACACGCACACACACATACACACACATGCATACACACACACCTATACACACACACACACCCCTATACACGCACACACACCTATACACACGCACACACACACACCTATACACACACATACTCATACATACTCACACGCACACACCACACACACCTATACACGCGCACACACACATACATACTCACATACATACACCCATGCACGCACACACCTATACACACGCACGTACACACACACACCTATACACACGCACACACACCTACACACACACACACACACCCCTATACGCATGCACACACACACACACCTATACACACGACACACACTCTCATGCACACACACACACTCTCACACACACACACACTATCACGCACTCATGCACACACACTCACACGCACTCATGCACACACACACCTATACACACGCACGCACACCTACACACACACACACACCTATACACACACATGCACACGCACACACATGCATGCACACACCTATACACACGACACACACACTCTCACACACTCATGCACACACACACTCTCACGCACTCATACACACACACACACACACTCTCACGCACTCATGCACACACACACACACACTCTCACGCACTCATGCACACACACACACACACACTCTCACGCACTCATGCACACACACACACACACTCTCACGCACTCATGCACACACACACACCTATTCACATTCACACACACACGCACTCACACACGCACTCATGCACACACACACATACTCACACACACACATACTCATACGCATGGGCCGATTTGTAATGTCAGTTTTGATTATGTTACTCAAATTATGTCATTCAAATTTACTAAAACTCACCCCCAGCCCTTTTTTGCCCAGAAACCCATAAGAGAACTGTGTAGTCACATTTTGCGCAATTGTCTCTTTGTATTAAAGTGTTAAAATAAAGTGTGTGTGTGTATATTTAGGCAGCATATCAACTAAAACAAATTATCACCCTGTGCTGGAGATTTAAGGCTGTTAGCTGATATGCTTAAAATCTCCAAATATCAGCCTATCTTTAATTATATCAACTTGATTTTCTAGAGACCAACAAGTCAGCTGTCTGTATACAATAATGAGTGTGCACTATCAGCATGCTAGTTTGTGTTAGCATCTGTGAAAGTTGTGAGAAGCGCTCATAAACTCATTGTGGCACATAATTAGGATGCTTGGAATAAACCTTAATAAACATGACTCTATTTGAACCCATATGTTAAACCATGTTGTTGATCTAATAATGAAGGATTTATTATATGGGGACAACTAATGAGACTTTTGGCTCTTTTATGGGATCCAAATCTTTTGGATCAGTTCACTTCAAAGAGCCATTCAAAAGACTGGGTGGTTTACTATTTATTTTTATGACAGAAGCCAATATAAGAAAACATTTTAACCACAAACTAATCAGAGAGAAATGACCAAGGCTAAGATCTGTTTCAAATGGTTCAAACTGAGAGTGGGAGTGTGTTTACCCACTGAAATGATGCATAATCTAAATAAAACCTTGCAATACAATAATAATAACTTAAAAACACTCTATTATTATGATGTCAGATCTGTTTTTGTGCACAAAGCTCTTTTGTGTTGCCTACTCTGCTTCTGTGCTGATTCTTGTGTTGGTTCAGCGTTAATCAGTATAACAATGCTGGAATGAAAAAGATTCAGCTCTTCTAAAAAATAAAAAAAAAGATCAGAGATTTTCCACAGTATGACATTGAACAGCTTTACTTTACATTTATTCAATTACAGGTGGTTTTATTGCTTCAAAATAACTAGAAAAACGGGCATTCTGATAGATAGAAAGGTTTAATACCACACTGTAAAATCTTCCAGACAAAGCAATAACATTTCCATGGAGAAAAGCATATGACGGACTCTCCACCAGAAAAGTTACACAATGCACCTTGAAGGAATCGTTCAAAAGAGCCGACTCGATCACGAACCTCACATCACTAACGGGACCTGATTTTTGTCACCATAAGTGATTCTCCTTGAACCGAGTGTGTGTTCATTTTAGTTCGCACAGTGTAATAAATACTCACGCACAACAGCTAGCCTGCAGTGATGGTACTAGACTGCTTTATACTTTTGTGTGTGAAAGATAGCCTCGACGGAAGAGGAGGAGGAGGGAGCAGGGCTAGTGCATGTGAAACCTTTTTAGAGTGCTCACTTTTACGGAGCAGAAATCACCAATTGACCTGTCACTTTTGCTCCGATAGCCATCTGGGGAGAGAGGGTCATGCGCATATGTCCAAAGTGCCTCTTAACCACATTTTATGAAGCCAGAAAATGTAATCCAATAACCATTAGAGTTTGCAGCAGAGCAGAGAGAGACTGGGGCCGGTCAGCAGTGAGAGCACGTGGACTCGAGTTAGAGCTCCCAAAAGCACACACTCAAAACATGGTGGTGAGTTCAGATTGTTGTTTCATTTTAGTGCAACACAGATGTGGTCAAACAGTACGATCATTAGTTGCTATAGGACTGCAAATGGTATGAGTAATGATTCGGATTTCATTTCTCTTGCCAAATGCTTGAGTGGCCCTATTCAGCCCTCTCAACCTTCAAAGTCTAATTAGCTTATTTTGTTTTTTACATATTTTTATTCTTTCTTTAAAAATATGACCTGCAGTTTATGTATGGGTCAGTGATTCTCAAAACAGGGTCCAAGACAGAGGCACTGCAGGGGTGCCACCAAAGGTTGTCCACACAACAAACATAAAAGAAAATTGAATCTGAAATGAACTTTACAAAATGTATGTGGTTCATTTACTACTTTAAATCTGTTTTAAACCCACAGACATGATTTGTACTGTCAACATAAATGAGTTTGCATTGTTATTAGGGAAGCCCTGTACAATCTGCGTAGAAATAGGGGGCTGTGGTTCTGCAGACTTTGGCAATAACTGATCTAGGCCATGAGGCTGTCATGGAGACAGTTGATAGAAAAGCTTTTAGAACAAGAGGAAAAAATACAATTATCTTCAAAAGTTAAAGTTGCAATGTGTAACTTTCCTGGTGGTGAATCTGCCACTTGCTGTCTCCACAGAGCTGTTATTGGTAAATGGTCACATTTTTATAGAGTGCTTTTCTACCTTCAAGGCACTAAAGCACTTTACATCAAGGACCCACTCACCACACACATTCATACAACAGTGCAAACATTATTTAAACAATATAAAGGTGTTTTCTCTTATTCTTTTGTCAAATAATAATTTATGTGTACAGTAGAGGAGTGTACAACATGGTTGCTAGGAAATAGTTATAGAAGTCCCTAGTGTGATGTCATGATTTCCAACCAGGAAGGAAAATTTGAAACAAACAAAAAAACTGTGAAACTGGGAATTTAAAAAAAAATCTTCAATGTAATGATCCGAACTGTGTTTTGGTCAAATGAGTCGTCCAACCTGTCACGGGCACATGGGCACTTTAAGTATTAGGGCTCTGGGCCACAATCACTTTCTATCTGAGTGATTATCACTGAGGCTAACCGTATGCTATCTTTTTTTAGCCCTCCTCATTCCCCCCTCCCTCTCTCACCCACTCAGGTTCACAAAGACAAATAGCACGATGCAAAACTAATTAGTAACCAGGAACTAGTTAGGAGCTGCCCTTTGAGAAGCGAGGCCTTAGGCAGGATTTAAATATAGGGCCGGAGTCAGTGACGGAGTGTACCAGGAGTATCCTGGCCTCCCGGCGCTCCGCCACTTTCACCTTTGACCCTCATTATAGGCCCGCATTCCTGGAGGGTTGCAGCCCCTTCCAGCACACTCTACAAGGGCACTACCAGCGAGGGCCTGCTCTGTCTCACTACCCACAATCCACTTTGTTCAATTTAGGCACTTGAGCAAATACAGAGCAAGGACGTATACTATTACTGTATGAGATTTGCTATTACTAAGCCTGCGCAATCATGGCCCACTGTCATAATATGTTTTTCATTTTTATTCAAGGCTCCATCTGGTTTCTATTGGACGTAATGGGAATGGTTTTGGATGAACGATGGCTCTTTAGATTTGGTGAGCCCATCCATCTGATATAAATTGTGTGGGAAGAGATAGAGCTAGGCCCAGTCATAGTCAGAGGATGGTTCACTCGTATGTGGCCAAAAACACAATATTGATGCTAAATAACAGTCAAATTGCACCATGTCCTTGTGGGTAGGACTTTCTGTTCACTGTTTACTGTGTAGAGGCAAACGTTTTGTGCTAGATGCCTTTCCTATTAGGATAACCCACATACTGTGACCCTCTAGCCAGTGTAAAACATGAAGTCTACTTTTAGCCACTTGTTTAATGGAACACATGACTGAACCTGACACATTATATCGTTGTTTTGTAGGTTAAGTGTTAAATTGGTGGTTCAATTCCCAAAATCCACTGGTGCAGCCACTGGTCCCTTATGCAAGACTCTTCACCTTTTGTAGTACTACTTGTCGTACTAATAGTTGCTTCATGTGACAAACTTTGGGTGCTCAGTAGAAGAAGATGAAAAAAAGCACTGTGCAACAAGTTATAACTTTAGTTTTTATACGCATTTAGGCGCAGCATAATTTGGAACAAGTTCAAGGTCATGGAAGCAGTTTTAAAGGGATAGTTGGGGATTTTTGACATGAATCTGTATGACATCCCCGTCAGCAGTGTCGTTCATCAACACTGACTTACCTCCCGACAGCGTGAGCCGAGTTCTTCCCCAGTTTTGGTGCTGATGAAAGTGTTTGACAAGTTGGCTGGGGTCACGAAAATAAAGTGTTTTTCTTCTCAAAACAATATGTGTTCAAAGGAGTGATACATTTGCATCACAAAACGTGAACGGAAAAAAAGTCAATCGCTTGGTACTATTTTCTCTCTGGTCATGAAGACATTGCCTATAGCACAGAACCAAGGGGAGATCTTTATGAAGCCGAATATACTGATGCCCAAATTCACCAGATGGAGGGACAGAGTGGGACAAGATGAATCTGGATTTTTGTTGTTACAGCCTGGAGAATGACAAGTCTACATCATTTTATATATTCTTATATCGCTTATATACTTATATATATATATATATATATATATGTAGCTCTCACGTTAGCTCTCTCACGTCATGGCAAAGTCTAAGCACGTAAACACTACCGAACTACTGAAAAAAGTGTTGGATTCGTGCGCGGCCGTTCCCTGTGGCATAGACTGGCGGCAGCACGCAGCGATATGACCGAGGTCTGAGTTTTTCGTGGTTCATGTTTTCTGATGCAAATGTATCACTCTTTTGAACACATATTGTTTTGAGAAGAAAAACACTTTATTTTCATGACTCAACCCAACTTGCGGGACATTTTCATGAGCACCAAAACCTGGCAAGAACTCGGCTCACCGGACACTGTCGGGAGGGAAGTCAGTGTTGATGTGCGACACTGCAGCGGGGATGCCATACAGATTCATGTGAAAAAAAAAAACTATCCCTTTAAACTATAAAACTATTAAACTATTCAGCTACAACTATAACTATTTGGATGTGCACTGAATTCTGCTGGATGCCCTTCCTTAAATATCTAGATTGGCACTGCCTTGTTTAAGTATAAATCAATTATAGTTTATCCATGGACTTCAGAATTATGAGAAATTAGAACTGTTGCCATAGCGATTATAAATTTACAACATGCTGTAAAATAGACCCATTAACCTTCTGTGTTACAATGGCATTTAAACAATATTCATTTTAGTTGTCCCCAGTCTCTCCACAGAGTGAAATAATGGTCCACAGTATTGCATTAGACTTGTTTATCTCTACGGCAACAACAGGCGACACCACAGGGCCAAGTTACATGCCAGATCAGTGGAGAAGCGAGCCTACTCACAGTAAGAATGCAAGTTTTTAGGTCAATAGCAACCATTGTTATTGAGTAAATGCAAAATGGATACGTTTAATGCCATACTGGAACATTCAAGACAAAACAATGACGTCCCTATGTAGACCCGCCAATAGAACATTACACAGTGCACCTTTAAATATCACTGACCTATAGAATGTTGTGATGCCATCTGAAACCCAGCGATACGTGAATAGATCTACGGAGTTGGAGCTGCAACACCACAACTCACCACTAGGCTCGACTACTCTAACTTCACGGTACGAAATAACGTCTCCATGGTAACAGGCACGGTACGGACGCTCTCCAAACTAGCGAACTTTTCCCTCGCCCCTCGTGTCGCACAAGTGTTTACGCGCTCTGAAGTGCCCTTGACTGCCAGCGCGCGTCCTCACTTTATATCTGCTTTTAATTGCGGCCGTCGAGAGTACAGCCCCTCGCGACGCTGCCCTCTCCTGTCTCCTATGAGTCCATCGCTCTCACCGCCACAAACAGACGCGCTTTACATTCATTAGCGCAACACTCAAAGCAATCAGGCCACAGCGCCAGGGGCAACGGGGCTCTTTAAAAAATCACATCGCCTAATAGTAGTGTTGTATAATTATATGCCATTAACATCTATCAAAATGCTCTCCAACACACCAAGCCTATTAGCAGTGGGCTAGCGCACTTCTGTTGCTGCTAATGCTTTCCTTTGCTAATAGCATCTTCCATTAGTTACCACTATATTATTATTATTTTTATTATGAATAGTATTTGTATTGCCTTACTGTGTGTTACATAAAGACCCAAATAGAATCTTATGTACTTTACCGCTGTTAATTAAATTAGCATTATTGCACACGCCACCGCTTTGGGCAAAAATGCTTCATTAAAAACAACTGCGTTTTAAAGAAATGTAATTAGTTTCTTCATTAAATCCATAGAAATTAACTGTGCTGCCACCCGAGCAAGTGCACAATGGGTTCCGAGGAGGAAGTGATTACCATATTTGGGTAAAGAACAGTAGAACAGTGGTGCCTGGTGACCTCACATTTGCCTAATCGTGCCAAGCCTGTAGCCCATAATGTTCATGATGATAATGCTGTAGAAATGTCTGCACACATCATGCTAGATTTGCTGTTTCTCATGCAAACTGTTTTTCCCCCTTTCTGTCCATACTTAACGTAAGTTAATTAGTTTGATTTATTGTATTAAAACCATTAGCGGTAACAGTATATGGATAGTGGCTCACAAATTGCTGTTATGTAGTAGTACATGTTTATCAGCTCCAATGTTACGCTGAAATAAGGGATATTTTACTTAACTGTTAACACGTGGCATATTTAGATGACCTTTTATTGTTTTGAAAATGCCATATTCAAAAACAAAAAGTTAACCTTTTTTTTTACGTCTCCCCTTCCTTTGCTCGCCATGCTACTCACATTTACCATAGACTGTATAAAGACGTGGACTAAGCGAGTGTGACGTCACCCGTAGCGTTCGGGTCCAGTCAAATGAAGCTCAAGATGCCAGCGGTTACAGGGGCAAATATATATAGATGGCCGGAAAAAAAACAAGATCACGTAGAGCGGGTTAACGCGAACATTTTAAGATCAAAATGACGAGGCTCACAGTTTTTGATGAAATGCAATGGTTCCATAAGGCCAAAATCCTGTCAACACATTTTGTACATTATTATAAAAATGAGTTATTTTGTGTTATTAGCTATAATTTCTGTATTTAGGCATTTAACGTTTAGAACATTTAACATAATTCTGTGAAGAAAAATGTCATGGCCACTTGAGCAGGATATGGTAGGAAATATGTTGCTTTTTCACAATCGAATCAACCTTCTTTCATGTCTGAAATTAGAATTATTTTCATTAAAGGGGCACAGTGTCACTAAGCCACCTGCTTGTCTTGTCATCAGGTGTTATTGCTTTGCCTAGAATGTATTATTCTCTAATAGTATTATTCCTGGGTTTCAGATGAAATCACAACATAATAGGCCAATGAGGGGCAGATAATGAATATTGTTTAAATGCTGATTTTAGTTCGAATACAAATACAGTATGTTCTTGGGTCTAGTGAATAACATAAATGATCAGTGGCAACATTTGTGATTGTACCATCAGATATTTAATGTCAAAGTACAATGTAATCAATAGGAAAACTGTCTTTTTCTCCCCCTCTGGGAGTATGAAATCATCACATTCACATCATCATCACACCAATTCAATTACAGGAAAACATTCTTACTGTAAGTAGGGTCGACTCTCCACAGATCTGACCTGTAACATAGCATGGTGCCATCACTTGGTTATCACCATGGAGACGAAAAAGTTTAATACATACATCCATGCACATTTCCGTAATTTAGCGACCTCTCCCGTGCCCTAATCAAACCGTCCTTTTGTTTAGCTAGGTTTAGATTCTGTCCAGTGCTCAGCCTCAAGCCTACGTCATCCATGCTCCACACTGCAGTTGTCCATAAATATACAAAAGCATGGCACAAAACTGTACACAACAGCTCCACAAACATGATGCAATGTGCAGTATAATTAGCAGAAAGCACGCTTGTTTGGAAAGTCCTCTAAGTGACTTTATGTGGAGAGCAAAGGGTAGTTTTTTAAAACATTTTAAAGGGTAACATGGTGACCTAAATATTTGATGTTCAGTTAATACCCCATAGAAGTAAAAATACTCTCTCTTTAAATAAGTATTGTGACTAAACAACTCATTGTGTATTTGCCCTTTGAGAAAGCAGTTGACAACATTGACTTGTGAGCTTTAATGTTGTTGCCTCCTCATAAAAAAACCCAGAGTTGTGTTTTGTTTCATTCACACATGTTTCAGTAATCCTGGTTAAATATGTGTAAATGAAACAAAACACAACCCCAGGTATGTTTGTGATGAGGAAACATAACATAGATCAGAAAATCGCCTAATATGAGCTGTTTAAACATAACAGATACTTTGGTTTCACTCTTCAGAGAACACGTAATTAAAACAACATATCATTTACAAATCTTTTGGAGCCAAAGGTAATTAGTTAAGGTAGAAAAGATTTCAAAGTTACTCAACTGGACACTGTTTTTTAAAATCTAATTAGCTCTTTGTCAACAAATCATCCCACGACCCACTGGAGCAAACCAAGCATGTGTTTTTGTACAAATCCAACTTCTTTTTCATAAATGACATTTTCTGAGTCTCAGGTTCATTGTGTAACTTTTCTGGTGGAGGGTCCATTAAATGCTTTTCTCCTTGGAAATGATGTTATTACTTTGTCTGGAATGTTTCACAGTATGGTTTTAAACCTTTCTGTCTATCAGAATGCCTGTTTTTCTCTGTAATTTTTGAGCTATAAAACAACCTGTAATTGAAGAAATGTAGAGTTGTTTAATGTCATACTGTGGAACATTCCAAGTAGAATAATGACATCTCCATAGAAACAAGCAGGTGATGGACCTTAAACCAGAAAAGTTACACAATGCGCCTTTAAAGGTCCCATATTTCACAAAATGGACTCTTTTGAGTTTTTATCCATGTTATAATGTTGTTACCTCATTAAAAACATATCCTGGAGTTTTGTTTCATTTACACATATTTGAGTCACCATTTATTTTATATGTTATTAGTCTATCTACATCTCTAAAGCTCAAAATGCTCTGTTCCACCTTGTGATGTCATATAGTGGTAATTTTCAGGTTAACAGCTACATTTGACCTTTATTTCAATAGAGATCGGCAATTCCAGGGCTGAAATTATCCAAATGATTCTAGTGAAGATGTATGGAGTTTAAAAACACAGTGGAGCACTTCCTCTATTACCACATGACATCACAAGGTGGAACAGAGTTTTTTCTGTTTGAGAGATGAGCTTAACACAGAACAAGAACAAAACTCCACGTATGTTTTGATGAAGAAACAGCAATATAACATCAGAAAATACAGTAATATAGAAATGAAGCCGGACTGCTCTGTGCTATGTTCTTGCTCAGGTAGGAGTATTAACGGAACTGCGAGTGAATTATAAAACCCAATGATTTCTTATTCCTCTAATCTTCTGATGTGAGGCTTGGGTGTGCGGCGTATTTAAACAAACACGCTTTAACTCATTACCGGGCCCCGTCTCTTAGAACTGCTTGTACCACTGTGCATCTATAATACTAATGAGCAATTAAGCTTTTGTTTTGCACGCTGATTTGGGCCGATTCACCAGCCATGGTTTCTTATGAGCGCTAAACCTCCATTTTATTCCTTATTACGGCAGCCCAGCGGAAAATGGTCGAACATTACAATATTTGGCAAAGGATACAAGGCGTGTAATGACAAAATCTGTATTCATTTCGTGAGCACAAATTAATCGCAGCTTCCTGCGCTACGTCTCAGATGCAAATGTTCTGCTCCGCACATTTGGTCCCGGTCTGGACTTTACGCCTTGGAAATGGTTGGAGCGATGTGGCTTCGCAGATGGAGCTGCATAGTGGATCAGGCGGACGGCATCACTAACCATGTGGGATTAGGACGTGTGCTGGTGCTGTGTTGTGTGGATTCAGGGCCAAAGGTTATTATTCAAAGTCTACGTCGACGTGCCATGTTTTCAGTGAGGTTTTGGTTACAATGAATAGGAAGTGCCATAAAAGATGCTTGGAACTGAAAAGAAACAACAAAACAATAAAGGTGCATTGTGTAACTTTTCTGGTGGAGGGTCTGTCAAATGTTTTTTCTGCATGGACATGTTATTGCTATTGCTGTATTGTCTGGGATGTTTCACAGTATAGCATTAAACCTTTCTGTTTTCATGGAGACCAAACCAGGTCAAGTTACAGGCCAGATCAGTGGAGAGGCGACCCCGCTCACAGTCAGAATGCCTGTTTTTCTAGGAATTTTTGCGCGATAAAACTACCTGTAACCGAATAAATGTAAGGTAAAGCTGTTTAATGTCATACTGGGGAGCATACAAAGCAGAGCAATGCCATTTCCATAAGAACAAGGTGACAGGCCCCCTACTGAAAAGTTACATAGTGCACATTTAAAATCATTTTTGAACACACAGGTATACTGTAATTTCCAGATTACTTAATGCACCGCATTAACTAAATTTTTAAAGAAAAAAAAATTGTACATACATAGGCCGCTTGTCTATAAGTTGCAGGTGTCCACGTAGTAACTTGAGATATTTACACAGAAAGACGGTACACAGAAAGATTTTTTTTTCCATTTTTAATTAAATACCAGTACAGGCTTTTTTCCGAACAGTGTCTGTAACACAGCAGTAAAAAGACAATATTACGACAGGATTATCAGACTATGTCACTTTGGGCTTTACTGCGCATGTCTCCTTTGGAAAGAGCCGCTGTCCTGTCTGGTATCATGTCTTCTGCAGAAAGAGCTGCTGTCCTGTCTGGTATCATGTCTCCTGCAGAAAGAGCCGCTGTCCTGTCTGGTATCATGTCTCATGTAGAAAGAGCCGCTGTCCTGTCTGGTATCATGTCTCCTTTGGAAAGTGCTTCTGTCCTGTCTGGTATCATATCTCCTGCAGAAAGAGCTGCTGTCCTGTCTGGTATCATGTCTCCTTTGGAAAGAGCAGCTGTCCTGTCTGGTATCATATCTCCTGCAGAAAGAGCTGCTGTCCTGTCTGGTATCATGTCTCCTGTAGAAAGAGCCGCTGTCCTGTCTGGTATCATGTCTCCTTTGGAAAGAGCTCCTGTCCTGTCTGGTATCATATCTCCTGCAGAAAGAGCTGCTGTCCTGTCTGGTATCATGTCTCTTTTGGAAAGAGGCACTGTCCTGTCTGGTATCATGTCTCCTGCAGAAAGAGCCGCTGTCCTGTCTGGTATCATGTCTCCTGCAGAAAGAGCCGCTGTCCTGTCTGGTATCATGTCAGTGGCTTGTAGGATTTTAGCAGATTTTAGGCTCTCCCTGGGGCGGGGCTCGTATCGATCAGATTTGAGTGGACGTACGGCCACTGAAGTTTGGGCCATTTCTTCTCGTCATTTACGCACTCGCCTGCATTTAACACATGAGTTACTAAGACGAATCCCACTCATTAATGTTAGTTTAGCATCATATTTATTTTATCGCGGAATAAATTGTTTTAGTGCTGACAACTGCACTAGCTAGTGTTATAACTTCATGTTAAGCGCGTAGACAGCATAGTTTTCTGCACTCAGGCTGCGTGCGCATACACTGTGCTGATAAACAAATGATCCGTCTATAAATTAGGTGCACCGTTGTATAAGCTGCAGGGTTGAAAATGTGTGAAAAAAGTAGCGGCTTATAGTTCGGAAATTACTCTCCTTACCGAGTTCCATATTAGAAATGGGAATTTATTTAAGGATCATGTTGAGCAGGTTAATACAAACATTTTAAGACCAGAATGATGAGGCTCACCGCAGCACTTACAGAGAGAAGGGTGATGTTTTTTCAATGTAAAGTCAATGAGATCCAGAGTAATTTTAATATAATAAATGATAATATAACCTCAAGACATTCTTACATCTTACAATTAGCACCATGGTTCCTCTGGCCACCACCAATCACTCAAGGACCAGTGACAGTCCTGAAGATGGCTCATATCTAGGAGCTGAAACATGTCAACAAGGTAAATACAGCTTAGACTGGCTGTCCATGATGATTTAATGAAGGACCTTTAACCTTTCCACTACATGCAGATGAAGAAGTTGATTATAGGCCTTCCATCCTTGTAGAGCACCTGCATCCACACAAACAGAGCCCAAGAAGCACTCACATTCTCTTAATACATACATCTCTTAAAGGTTTCTCATCTACAGTGTGTTATAATGCTGTTTCTTCATCACAAAGAGACCTGGAGTTGTGTATTGTTTCATTCACACAGGTTGAACACACAACTCCATATTTATCCATATTTAGGCTTTGTGCGTTTCTGAAAGATGACAGATGACACTCTGTTCCACCTTGTGATGTCATGTGGTAACATAAGACATGCTCTACTGTGTTTTTTAAACTTTATACTACTATTTAGTCCTCTAGAATCAGGATATTTCAACCCTGGAATTGCCCATTTTAACTAAACAAAAAGGTAAAAGGAGCTTGAAAATTACCACTACATGACATCACAATGTGGAACAGAGCATTTTGAGCTTGTAGACAGGCTAATAATAATAGACGCAAACATGTGCGAATGAAAAAAATACACAATTCCAGTTATTTATTATCATTTTGATTGCTTTGTATGTCTTGTACATGTGAATGAATTGACAAATAAAGGCTACTACTACTACTAGTACTACTACTTATGTTTTTCATGAGGTAACAACATTCTAACATGGCTAAAAAAGCTGTTTCGCTCAGCATTGGACTTTTCAAAACACTCAAATACACATCACATTCATTTTACCAAGGTGTGTGTCTTGCTCACGGACACATCATCAGCACCCATCAGATTAGTCAAACCTTGATTTTGAGTCTATTCCTGCGGAGCTCAGTACTATTTCAAACAAACCCAGTTCATCGACCCCCGGACTTTCGTAACACAGTCTTAAAATTTGGCATTAGCGTTAGCATTCCGTGTCCGCTCATGTTTCCATTGGCGCCATCATCCCTAACCATCTCCCATTTACAGTTGATGCGTTGTGTGTATTCATGCTAGCGCCGGGGTCAGACCTCCAGCTGCTGCCTTTTTATTCATTGTTTTCTCCCCTCTTCCTCGCTCCGCTGTGTGTATGTATGGGAGGTAAAATGTCACAGTATTACAGCCGTGGGCCCATCACGTATTCACGCCGGGGCTGGTTTACGTTACGGGTACACTGCGTACTCGGGTGAGGTGATGTTTGTTATTCATCAGGTCTGTGCCTCCGCTGCCCTCTGGTGTCAGGGAGTCATGGGTTTGAATGGAGGGATTAGCCGTTTACGACGCACCAGCACGTTTTCATTGTGGAGCGCCAACATTGTCTGTGCAGGGGCAGTTAGCCACGCCGCGGTAGAGACCAAAGACACTGTGCTTTGTTTATTAAATGTAATGTAGGAGCTAGGGGGAATATTATGTGTTCTGTTAAGGTGGAAATGACTGTGTAACTTTGAATGATACAGGACTGACTCAGTGTGTGTGCGTGTGTGTGTGTGTGTGTATGTGTGTGTGTGTGTGTGTGTGTCAGCATGAGGTTCCTTTTAATTTTTATTGAATATTTATTTGTAGTCTGTTTTGTATCTTGGGTAAAGCACTTTGAGTTACTTTATGTACCAAATGTTCTGTTCAAATCAAATTTCCCTTATTGTTTGAGCAAAGTGTGTATATTTTGTTTGTATATCAGAAGAAGAATTTCATTTTGTATGCACTTTTCTTATTAATAATGTTTTTTGTTTTTTTTAATATATATATTTCTACTTTTTGGGTTTTTTTTACACAATGACAGAAATATTGGTAAAATTTGGCAAATTTAATTTTTATTATCAGTTGCACTTTAATTCAGTTTATAAATTACATTTAGACAGAAAAGAGATAAGTGAAACATGGATAGTTTAAATGTTGTTTGTATTGTTGAACAAGAAATTTTACCCACAAATCACAATCCACCTTTGCAATGTGTGAAAGCAGTGCGTGACTTATTGGTAGCTGAAAACCACTACTGCATAGTTATTATTATTATTAAAGGTGCACTATGGAACTTTTCTGGTGGAAGGTACACCAGTTGTTTGACTTTATGGAGATGCCATTGCTTTGAATAGAACATTCGACACTATATCACTAAACTTATCAGCATCTATGGAGTGAAGAAGGTGATGCTACAGTGAAGAAGGTGATGCTACAGTAAGTTACAGTCAGATCTGTGGACAGGGGACCATAAGAATGGATGAGTTTAAGGCCATACTGTGGAAACTTCCAGACAAAGTAATAACACCACAGAGACCAGCCGCAAAGTTACACAGTCCACCTTAAAAAATGTTCTTCTGCACATTTCTGCAGTTGGTTCCAGTAGGTCATGAACCACTGCACACACTTGTATCACTGACACAAAAGTTGTCCATTTGGCAGCAGTGCAATAGTTAAGTCCTCTTGTAGCACTCATACAGTGCGTTAGCTTGCACCATACACCAAAATCAGTGAATAAACTTGTCTTGTCACCAGGCTGCACTTCCTCAGCTCCACTCTGACTTCATGAAGTGTTGAAATAGTACGTTGCTGTCAAACCCTCTCTCCCCCTCTCTGTCCCGATGCCATTCAGGTGGTTCAAATCTCTCCATGTCCCTGGCAGGAGCACATTTGGCCCCGGGCGGAACATTTATTAGTCGTTACAAGCACCTCTTACCTGTTAGGGCGCACTTCTTGCACTCGTACTGCACTACCCAGTTTGTCCGGGCCCATTACAGACGGCATCAGCATCTATTATTAATGTGCGGCGATAAGCGTCGGACTGAGAGACATCCCACGGTGAGGCAGAGGCTAAGTCCTGCTGTCATTTAGAGCGGCACTGTGGGGAGGCCTCCAGTCTGCAGTCAGATGAACTCTGCTACAGTCAGCCAATGCATCACTCTAATAACGTTATAATGTCTTTAGTGCACCGGCTACGCAGTGTTTGTCCACAGAGGATATGTATATGACTATTACAGTGATGGAGGTAATCATTTGAAATGGCATCGCTGTGTAATGCATGGCAGCAATAAGCCTTGGTTAACATTAGGAGCTTATGGCCATTAGAATCAGCACACCTTATAGGATGCAAAAGACTTTAAGAGGTTATGAGAAGAGGCAAGTAGGTAGAACTTTGAAAAGAGCCATAGACCCCCTCACCTGGCTTATGCCACACTGATAGTAGAACTCTATAAACTTCTACAGTTCTACACATTTGTGAAACTGGAACGATTCTCACTGAAAGAAAGTTAGAAAAGTCAATATAGTAATATTTGAATCTGACTGGTCGAAGCATCACAACAGTGGAACAAAATGAAAAATGAAACTTTTGCTACATCCAGAGACAAAGCGCTTAGCTTCTGCACATTTTACACAAACTAAATAGTCTGTATTTTCACTAAAATAGGCTGAAGTACATCTGTGAGCATCACCCTTTTTGTTTTGGTTCACTTGGGAGCTATGCCTTTGCCTTCCACATAAACCTCAATGCTGCAACATGATTGGTCCGTCTGCTGTTTGTGAGCACAGATACCGTGAGAATCCATCTTTATGTGCAGGGTGCAGACCCCTGCCAAGGCGTTTGGGAGAAACCTCAGGTTTAGTTAGACACAATGTTGTTTCACAATCTGCCTGTGATTTTCATCAGAGGTGAAGGACTATTGGTGGAATTTGATTGTTCTTCTATGGTTATTGATGCTCTGTTTAATTGTGTGAATGTTTAAAGTGATTTAACAAGTTCACTTTAACTTGAAGTGCTCTGTCATATTTCAGAGTACTTACACTTACATGTGTAGAGGTCGGTAGGTGTATTCGCAGCAGAATATCATTTGATTTCATAGTTTCAGATAGAGGGCAGGGGCCTAAATTACTCTCTGGGTAGTTTTGAAAAATGCAAACAAAAAAATCCAAATATGTGAACCTTGTGTGAGGGACATGGAATAATTGGCTGTGGTTTCATGCACACTCAAAATCTGATTATTATCAGATTTTTGGGCCTAAAAGATAATTGAAATGAAATGTAAACTGAAACAATCATCTGATTTCATTCAGATCAAGGTCCCTCTGATGACTCCCATGGAATAGTGCAGTTTGCATGCCCTTTTAGTGGTTTAAAAATCAGATATTTATCAGATTTTGGTGAGTTTGTAACCACAGCCTGGATGGAAGTCCTATGTGTCATGTCTCAGTGTTATGTAATAATGCTAATGCATTTTCAGGGTATTGTGAAAAAATCATTTCACATTTTTCCTGACAGAGCAGACATACTGACATATTTCAGATTGACTGGTCAAGAATTTACTTACAGAAATTTTGAATCACTGTCTATGTCAAAACCCCTGAAAATTGGACCTAATCTGACCTGCCCTTCACCTCAGCAACCCAGGTTACCGTTTATCAGTCTATTTTCCTTTAGTTTAGGAGCAAACAATGTTCACAAAACAAAGTTACTTTTTCCCTTTAGTGGTTGTAGTTAGCATATTTGGTTAGCCTCCATCTTTCCAAAATCCCCCAAACGCTCCCAGCTCCAATCAGTGTTCTGGATCCAGGCCAACAGGAGACATCAGGATGAATTATTGACCTTTAATTGTAGATTGCAATGAAATCCACATTTATTCAAGTCATTTCAGTGAGCAGTTGTTCTCACACCAAATTAAAATATCTTTCCTCTCAGTAATCGCATCTGTGGTTTTATTCCATTTTTCATCCGGCCTTCAAATGTGGGCCATTCTTATGAGTTATGCTAATTTGTTGGGGCAATGAATGCATTAATTTCATTAGCACATAGCCTCAGAGCAATAATTAGCAGAGTAGGTGTGTCACAAGCAATCATGTTAAAATTGGCCAGTTCATTATTAAGATTTTGTTTCGTGGGGACCTGGTTTTGACACAAGTCGCCGTGGGATACGGAGGAGAAAGTTAATACATTCCAATGGCAGGGCTTTGAGATGCACTGTAAAACTCTTGTACATGAAGTAAGATGTCTGGGCTTTTTATTAGAATATATTTGATTATTTACTTTGTTTCTGTTAAAGTTTTTAAAAATTCAATTTTTTGCAGTTGAACTTTTATATAGTATGATGCCTTAAGACTATGCTGGGACCTTTATTTTTAATTGTACGTTAGGAGCACTATGTAACTTTTCTGGTGGATGATATGTGAATGTCTCCACATTATTGCATTTCCTGGAATGCTCCACAATATGTATTCAATCACAGCTTTTTTACTGCTGAAAGTCCCTTGAAAAATGTGCATTCTTACTGTGAGTGGGGTCATCTCTCCACAGATCTGACCTGTAACTTGGCCCGGCGGTGCACCTGATAGTCTTCACTCTTCACGAGGATTTATCCATTTAATGCCATACTATGGAACATTCAAGGCAAAGTAATAACCTCTGTGTGTCACATCTTATTGTAATTAGGGGTGGCGACTGGAGATGATTTCAGTCATATTGGGCTTTAGGTCAGGTGTAGCTATGCTTCAAATCACATTCTATAAGGCTAAGATCATGTTAACATTGCTGATAGGTGGTTACAGCGAAATCATGGGCCTTCTGACTCATATCAGTGATCTGTTTCATAATTTATGGATTTTCAGGTTAAGATCTTTTGGGGAAATTTGAGATTAAGACATCATCACATTGTAAATCACGAATAACACACATGTATTGCCACAGGTCATTTTAACATCACTTATACAGTTAAACACTGTAGATTTGTAACTTGGAATCAAAACAGACTATATGGTTGATTTCTATATTTTTCTGTTTTTTTGGAGTTTTTCTTTGCCGAGAAGGATGCTCTAAGTTTGTTTTGCTTGTTTTTCTTGTTTTCTCACAATAATGTCGTGAACCATCGCCATATATCGACTCACAAGTCTCTTTGCTTAAATTAAATCAAAGTTATGATGCAGCAATAGCTAAAAAATCAGAGGGAACTGCATCAACCAAGATCCTTTGCTCTGTTTCAGTGTAGACTGCATGAAGAAATTACAGTTTTAACCACTTTTAAATCTTAGTTCTTTGGATTAAGTCTTGTGAAGGCATTTTAAGAGGAAAAACAGTTTGGTTAGCCTCCACAAACTATTGCAATGAATATTTATACCGTGGCATGTATATATTTGAAAATATCGAATGGATATCGTCTGTTAATGACCAATGACCGCTTCACTGTTTTATTTTCTAACTTTCCAATGGTCAAATCAACAATTTTGTGTAACCTCGCGATTCTCCTGCTGCCTCCATGGCTATAGTACGCACTTGAGTTTTACAGTGTGCATTTGTTTGGAGGGGGAGGGGCCTGTTTGCATGTTGACAGCTCACATTGTGGACTAATTAGCAGGAATAGCAGCGGGCTAGCTTGTGCCGGGCCAGTCCAGGAGGTGTAATTATACAGAGAGGGGCCCAGACTGGACTAATGGCCTTTGCTGTGTGCTGTTGGAGAGGACACAGGGGGAGCAGGGGGATCGAGAGGGGCATTCTGGGGGATTGTTAGCCTCTGATTAGCCCTTACAACCCCCAGCTCCTGCCAGGGTAACGCTGCGCTCAAGTACAAACAGAAATATGCAACTGGAGTCTTCTTTCATACAGGAGATAGCCTATATTGTTATTGTACTATATAGAGACCACATAGGCTTGTATATGTGTATTTTTTCTATTATCTGTTATTTCATATATTGGACACTTAAAGGTGCAATGCGTAACTTTTCTAGCGGAGGTTTGAGCAGCTCCCTGGAGATGTGTTTTGTTGAACTTTTTGTTGGCTTGAACTTTCTACAGCGTGGCATTAAAGGTCCACCCTAAAATGAGGAAGAGGATTAATGAGGATACAACATTATAACATAGATCATAAAAAACAAAACAAGAGCCAGTGCAGGATGGTGCTTCCTGTTTTGCATCATAGAACCAGCCAAGGTCACTGAAACATTGTCATGATTTATATGTAAAATGAGTTGGTGGTCAGTGGTGCAAATGAACCATTAAAGATTTTTTCTATTTTTTTAACGTATATTATTATTTTTTCTATTTCCATTTTACCCATTCATAAACATTAAGCGACTGCAGCTGTGGCTTTCATGTGATTTTAAGTTCTGATCTCATCTGAAACAATAAACATAAATAACTACCACACATTTACAACAACAACATTATGTTCAAACAATTTTTGTTTTATTTTTTCATAATGCAAAGATGAAATGATGATACAAAATGATACGAGATTGAGTCCACGAGAAGATAACATAAGATAAGATATCCTTTTTTTGTCTCACAATGGGGAAATTTCAGTGTTGCGACGCAGTTAAGAGAATAGCATGAAAACAGTAGCAGCATAGAAGTACAGAATTACTTATAAGATGAGAACAAGACAAGAGGAGATTTTAACATCATTCCTAATATATACATTTCACAGTTTAGTTTCCAATTTTAGCCTCACAATTTTGTATTTATTTGAATTCATTTTTTTTCCATTCTAGTATTGATTTTTGGAAATGTAAGAGAACTTACCAACATGTGACCCTTTTTTGTCCTATCCAAATGAATTTGAACTCACTGTCAGATATATCCCTTTCTAACATGGAAACCCATATTATCCAATAATTCAAAAAAGACATACTAATATTAAACATATCCATTTCCAAAGATACTAGCACTGTAAAAGGTATTTTTGAGCAATAAAATGCCTGTAATTCACTTATGAGACAGATAAGTTTAATAATATACTGTGGTCATGCAAAACAGTAACATCTCCATGGAGACAAATAGGTGGCGGACTCTACCTTAAAGTGCTGGAAATCACAGGGTCCTTCCCGATTCGATACAATACACGATATATGGCTCTCATTGCGATCACTTCACAATTTTGCGACAATCGAGAAATTGTACATGATATTCTGTACTATATCGCTATTTTATCCATTTGAACAAGTTCCCAACAGTATTTTTTGTAAAACCATCCACTACCTGCACAAACCTAATCTGAAATACCATACGTCAGGATTGCTTAGCTGCAAAGTGGGAAGCATTAACATTATCAAGTCTGGTGAAGGTGCATAGACTTTAAAAACGCTAAGGAATTCAAATTGGCTGAAGTGCTGTGGTTGGACTCAGACTTAGACAAACTTTACTGATCCACAAGGAAAATGATTTGGACATAGTAGCTCATATAAAAAGGGGGTGAAATTAGAAAGAGACTGGTGTCAAATAAGTCATAATGTTACAAAAGTATATATACAAGTAAAAATAAAATATACAAGTATACAACGATCCCTTATCTGGGGCCGGGTCGCAGGGGCAGCAGTCTAAGCACACTTCCTCCAGCTCCTCCGGGGGGGGGCCCCAAGGCGATCCCAGGCCAGCCGAGAGACATAGTTGCTCCAGCGTGGGTCTTACCCGGGGCCTCCTTCTGGCACAGATGCCCGAGCCACCTCAGCTGGCTCCTTTCAACATGAAGGAGCAGCGGCTCTACTCCGCACTCCTCCTGCGTGATCGAGCTCCTCACCCTATCTCTAAGGGAGCGCCCGGTCACTCTGTGGAGGAAACTAATTTCGGCCACTTGTATCTGCGATCTCGTCGTTTCGGTCATTACCCAGAGCTCATGACCATAGGTGAGGGTAGGAATGTAGACTGAGCGCTAAATTGCCTTTGCCTCTCGGCTCAGCTCCTTCTTCACCACAACGGTCTGATACAGCGACCGCATCACTGCCGACACTACACCGATCCACCTGTCAATGTCATGCTCCATCCTCCCCTCACTGTGAACAAGACCCCGAGATACTTGAACTCCTCCACTTGAGGCAGAGACTCCCCACCCACCTGCAGAAGACAATCCACCTTTTTCCGGTCGAGAACCATGGCCTCGGATTTGGAACAGCTGATCCTCATCCCAGCCGCTTCACACTCGGCTGCAAATCGCCCCAGTGCATGTTGCAGGTTCTGGTTCGATGAAGCCAACAGGACAACATCCTGTAGATCCTGTAGTCCCTAAACTGGACCCCCTCCGGCCCCTGGCTGCGCCTAGAAATTCTGTCCATAAATACAATGAACAGAACCAGTGACAAATGGCAGCCCTGGCGGAGTCCAACATGCACCGGGAACAGGTCTGACTTACTGCCGGCAATGCGAACACAGCTCCTGCTCCGGTCATACAGGGACCAGACAGCCCTTAGCAAGGGGCCCCGGACCCCATACTCCCGGAGCACCCCCCACAGGGCACCACGAGGGACATGGTCGAATGCCTTCTCCAGGTCCACAAAGCACATGTGGACTGGTTGGGCAAACTCCCATGAACCCTTGAGCACCCGATGGAGGGTGTAGAGCTGGTCCAGTGTTCCACGACCAGGCTGAAAACCACACTGCTCCTCCTGGAGCCGAGGTTCGACTATCGGCCGGACTCTCCTCTCCAGTACCCTGGCATAGACTTTACCAGGGAGGCTGAGGCTGAGGATTCCCCTGTAGTTGGAACACACCCTTCAGTCCCCCTTCTTAAACAGAGGGACCACCATCCCGGGCTGCCAGTCCAGAGGCACTGGAAGTATTGTAATACAAAATATATCTGGACTGTATACAAGAGATCAAAAGGAGACACAATGCAAAGATGAAACAGGGAGTATTGTATGAGTGTAGTCCTGTATCTCTCACTGTTTGAGTGGAGCTGTAGGAGCCTGTTGGAGAATGAGCTTCTATGTCCCTCTATAGTCTGGTTCACACTTCATAGACTTTCATATTTTGTGTCAAAGAAACAGCAGATTTGAATTTAATTATGTTTTTTAATATTTTTTTTTTGCATAATAGACAAGAATGGTAATGGGGGAAAAACACATGTCAGCAAAGGTTCATGGTACCAAAATGAGTTTTTAGTGTTGGAAATTTAGAAAGAATTGCTCCAATACTGACAAAAATAAGAAAGTATAACATGACAAAACACATCCCACCGGTGCAAATGAATTCCAAACCCTTCCCATTGGGGTGCTTCTTTTTTTGGGTCTGCGTTCTCTGTTGTAGTCACTTTGAAGAGGTTCTGATAAATATAGGCACAGAGTTACACAGAAAATAATGAGGAATATTCACCAAAACTGCAACAAATTTTTCTCAATGAGTCAGCGCTGTCTCTGTACTGTTTTTACAACCAGTTTAATCACACTATTTTTAAGAATGTTAAAAGGATTTTGCAGCCACACATCAGCCTGTACTACTTCAAATACAACCAATAGTACTTCAAATACTACCAAACTTGTAGTAGTCCAAAGTTATTACTCACTTACCTTATGTATTCTGAATATCCTAATAATTCACCACAATTTAGAAGCATTTTTTGCAACTTTCAGAGACCAGAGCAGAGTTTTGACATCACAGTAATGCTAACAACAACTAGAAAGACAACTGAACCCTTCCTGGTTAATGGCACTTTATAATTAGACACATACAAATACATAAAAAAAAAAAAATCAACCTTTAAAAGAGGATTGTGTAACATTTCTGGTGAAGAGTTCGTCAAATGCTTTTTTCCATGGAGATGTTATTTCTTTGTCTGGAAAGTTTCACAATATGGCATTAAACCTTTCATCATGGAGACCAACACAGGCCAAATTACAGGTCAGATCTGTGGAGAGGTGACCCCATTCACAGTCAGAATGCCTGTTTTTCAAGATGTTTTTAAGCTTCAAAACCACGTGAATAAATGTAAGGTAGAGCTGTTTAATGTCGTACTGTGGAACATTCCAGGCAGGAGCAGTGACATATCCATAGAAACAAAGGTGACGGGCCCCTACCAAAATGTTATACAGTTAAAATAGTTTTGACTGTCAATATTTCTTTGCGCAAACAATATTTTCAGACATCTTGATGAGTATTTTTGAAGAGATCTAAAGTAAGTGGCATATTTATTTTCCAGGTGTCTGTTTTTACTCTAAGACAGTTCAACATGGTGACACTGTAACTGAGTGACAGTGTAATTACCCTTTAATTATGTATTTGACACCGTAAATAGTGTAAGAACAATGTCTTTTCATCTCCCTTTCATCTCCCCTTTAAAAACAGATATCGCTATGTATTATTAAAGATGAACTTTTTCCTGTCAGTGCATTGTGTTTTTAAACAGAGCTAAGGATTTAACCACGAACCAGAGGGATGCTGGGTCTGTGATTGTAGTTAAGAGGAAGGGCATCAGGTGTAATAGACAGTAAGAACAGAGTGGAGCTGGGTCGATATGGTAACACCAAATGGATCAAAAATGAAATCCTGAGGAAGCAGAGGTGGGTGCAGTAGCCAAAATGTGTACTTAAGTTAGAATAGTTGAATATAATATTTGTGGTAAGAGAAAATTATTCAAGGGAAAGTAAAATTAGTATTTGCAGAAAATACTGGAACTATACTTGAGTCATTTTATGTTACATCACAAAATTACCCAGATAAAGCCACAGATGCTGGTATTTCCAAATAACAAAGTAGTAGTGAAAGCATTGTGCCTGAAAGCTACTCGGAGAAGGTCCGTGCACCATTCGTCATTTTGAATTAAGAACGAAAAACAATAAAATGGGAAAACAGTTTGTTATTGCATTAGTCTGTTTTAGTGTCAAAAAAACAAACAGATTTTGACCTCTGTTTCCAATATTTAATTTAAAGTTTAATACAAATAACACCAATCAGAAAACATTCATTGTGCCTATTTTAATTTAGATATTTTATTCTCTGGTTTATTTGCCACAGAAATGATGCTGCTAGAAGGACTTACCTGAAAAATCATTGCAATTTTGTGGACCAAATTTCTTCTTTTATAGCGACGCGTTTACTTTCTTAGAAGTACACTACCGTTCAAAAGTTTGGGGTCACCCAGACAATTTTGTGTTTTCTATGAAAAGTCACACTTTTATTTACCACCATGAGTTGCAAAATGAATAGACTACAATCAAGACATTGACAAGGTTAGAAATAATGATTTGTATTTGAAATAATAATTTTTTCCTTTATAATTTGCTTTGGTCAAAGAATCCTCCATTTGCAGCAGTTACAGCATTGCAGACCTTTGGCCTCTAGCTGTTAATTTGTTGAAGGATCTGGAGACATTTCACCCCACGCTTCTAGAAGCTTCTCCCACAAGTTGGATTGTCTGGATGGGCACTTTTTATATACCAGACGGTCAAGCTGCTCCCACAACAGCTCAGTGGGTCTGTCCATAACACTTCTTTCCAATCTTCCTCTGTCCAGTGTCTGTGTTCTTTTGCCCATATTAATCTTTTTCTTTTATTGGCCAGTCTCAGATGTGGCTTTTCCTTTGCCACTCTGCCCTGAAGCTGCATCCCGGAGTCGCCTCTTCACTGTAGATCTTGACACTGGCGTTTTGCAGGTACTATTTAATGAAGCCGCCTGTTGAGGACCTGTGAGGCGTTTATTTCTCAAACTAGAGACTCGAATGTACGTATCTTCTTGCTCAGTTGTGCAGCAGGGCCTCCCACTTCTCTTTCTACTCTGGTTAGAGCCTGTTTGTGCTCTTCTCTGAAGGGAGTAGTACACACCGTTGTAGGAAATCTTCAGTTTCTTGGCAATTTCTTGCATAGAATAGCCTTCATTATCATTTCTAAGAACACGAATAGACTGTCGAGTTTCACATGAAAGTTCTCTTTTTCTGGCCATGTTGAGCGTTTAATCGACCTCACAAATGTGATGCTCCAGATACTCAACCTGCTCAAAGGAAGGACAGTTTTATAGCTGAACTGTTTTCATCTGTGCTAACATGACTGCACAAGGGTTTTCTAATCATCCATTAGCCTCTGACACAATGAGCAAACACATTGTACCATTAGAACACTGGAGTGATAGTTGGTGGAAATGGGCCTCTAAACCTATGTAGATATTGCACCAAAAACCAGACGTTTGCAGCTAGAATAGTCATTTACCACATTAGCAATGTATAGAGAGTATTTATGATTAGTTTAAAGTTATCTTCATTGAAAAAACTGTGCTTTTCTTTAAAAAAATAAGGAAATATCTAAGTGACCCCAAACTTGAACTCTATGATGAGAAACAAGCAGCGAGGCGATAAACTTTGTTCAGTTGACACCATAGAACTGTAATAAAAATAGTTTTTATTATAGAGCCATGGTTCACACGCACCACGCTTAGCAGCAGAATTTCCAGGACATATAAACCAGAGAGAAGAAAATATCGAAATTAAAATAGACAAGATGAATGTGCGTTGGTTGGTGTTATTTGAAGTAAACTTTAAATTAAATATTGGAAATAGAGGTCAAAATCAGGTTTTTTTGTTTGACACTGAAACAGAATAATGAAATAACTGTTTTCCCATGTTATTGTTTTTGTTCTTAATTCAAATTTAAAAGAACAAATGGTACACGGACCAGTGAAGTACAGTTTATTCAAAAAGTTGCTCTAATGAATGTAGCTGAGTATTACCTACTTGTGTACAGAGGTGTGGTGCCATGTGGTCTTTAGTGCCACAGTGAAGTCATGCATTTCTCTGCTCTGTCCTCTTTTCATCTGTCCTGTCTGAAGGGTCCACAGCCTTATTCAGTTAGGCCCCTTTAATTGTGGTTCAGGACTAACTCAAACTGATGGAGGATTCATCACAACTGCACTTGGCCCCTTAACCAAAATGGAGAGTTACAGCCCAACCAGGACTTAGCGGTGTCTTAAAGGGCCCATGCAACTATTTTCTGATGTTATAATGTTGTTTCCTCATCACAAACATACCTGGAGTTGGGTTTTGTTTTAATCACCTGAGGGACCCTGTGATCAGTGTTTAAATGTGCATTGTGTAACTTTTCTCCATGGAGTTATTATTGCTTTGTCTGGAATGTTTCACAGTATTAAACCTTTATATCTTCACGTAGATCAAACCAGACCAAGTTACAGGTCAGATCTGTGGCAAGTCAACCCCGCTCACGGTCAGAACGCCTGTTTTTATAGGTATTTTTGAGCTATAAAACCACCTGTAATTAAACAAATGAAAGGTTTAATGTCATACTGTGGAACATACCCGGCAGAACAATGACAAATGACGGACCCTCAATTAAAAAGTCACATAGTGCACCTCTGTTCCACCTTGTGATGTCATGTGGTAATGCAGGAAGTGCTCCACTGTCTTTTTAAACTCCAAACATCTTCACTAGAACCATTTGGATCATTTCTAATCTGGAATTGCTCTTCATCTCGATTGAACTAAAGGTAAAAGTTAAGGTAAAAGCTGTTAACTTGAAAACTACATGACATCACAAGGTGGAACAGAGCATTTTGAGCTTTGGAGATGCAGATGGTCTAATAATAAAGAGTTACTCAAACAAGTGTTAATGGAACACATCTCCTGGTGCTTCCCTTGATTTGCAACAAGACTTCAATCATCCAAAAGCCCATAGGAGCTTCAACACATGCACTTTTGCACTTGTACTTTCATTTGCATGGTATTACTGCATATTATTAGCGATTAACATTAGCGACAAAAATAATACTTCACTTCCCATTGGTAAATCATGCACAACACGGCCACACATTGCACAGACTTCTTCTCTGAACTCGCAATTTAGGCTCTTGAGTTTTTGCTTCCTTCACACTTGTTTCATTCATCTTTTCTAATGCATTTTCACTCCGAGCTTCGAAACCAAACTCGATCCACCACCACACGTGAGTTCTATGTGATTTCTGGAGCTCTGGAGCTACTGAGGTGAACATGGGGACAATAGGCGTGTGGTTTGAGCTCCCACTGAACTCTTCATCTTTGTGTCAACACCACAGACGTTTTTACCACAAGAACTACACAGACGACAGAGAACTGCTTCAACTGTTACCTCCACAGAGCCCAAATGTAAACCAGGCTTTTTACACTGATTACAAGCTGGTGAAAGATGATTTTATGGCGTACTTTAAAGTTTTATTTTGAAGTTTTTTATTTGATAGGGGATATTACAGTTGCGTGCGTTGCTTGCCAAACTGGAGCCTTGCCAGAACCAAAACAATGAAGCCGTCAATGTCACTACACAGTTTGCTATATGTACTCAAGTTATTCATTCATTTATTCATGCTTCCATTTGTTACTTCTTAAAACTATGGGGCCGTAGAGCTTGAATTTCAAATCGCAAAGAAGAATGTGGGTTTTAATCTATCTTCAAGCTCTCAGAAACACTTTGGCACTTGCACAGATTCAGAACAACATTTTCAGATGGGGAATCCAGGTTTGCAATCAATGAAATGTTATATTATTATAACACGAGAACAGTTTGCATTGGTCTGATTTTGTCAGAAAGTGCAGCTCTCACAAAAATCTGCTGTTTTACAAGAATAAAATAGGCAGAGTAAGGCAAGTTTAATTGTACGGCACAGTTAATAAGTAATTCAAAGAGCTTTACAGAATAAGAAATACATTAAAATCACAATACAAACTAATCAAAACATAAATAGTCATCATAAAATTAAAAAGAGAGAGAAAAGAATGCAGAATAAAAACCTTTCAGTCATATGCACAGCTGAACAGAACTCTTCTGATCCTGGATTTACACAGAGGCTTGTCTCACATGTTCAGACTGTTCCAAGTTTTAGCTGCATGAATCTGAAACTGACTCCCCGAGTTTAGTCCTGACTCTGGGAACCGGCAGGAGGGTGGTAGGGTAATAGGATAGTCTACCTTAAAGGGGAACTATGGGTTGTTTGACGCTAAAGTCCATTGCCAGAGGTGGTCGAATACTGTCAGAAGCCAAAAAACAGCAGAGATCAGTGTTGCCTCAGCTGAGATCTCGCTGTGGTAATGAATCTGTCAAGGCAACAAACCAGTGTAGTGAAGGGGCAAGTTCTTAGCTTCCACGTAAAACGCCAGTTTGCACAGAAGAGGCTTAATACCACTTTCTAACCCATCTTACAACAGCCACGAGTCTAACAACCAAAACGCTCTGCCTGGCTCACTCATTAGTGTCTGGAAATGTTATAAATTAACTTTATAAGCAGCCTTACACTTACCTTTGTTGATTTCCCACTGCGCATTTCAAAAGCCCAAAAGGCTCGACTGCCGACTGCAGCGGCGGAGTGGTTAGGTGCCGCCAGAAGCAACAAGTGAGAATCGACTACTGACAGTGACGAACAATAGAAACTGAGAGTTGTTGAAAGAAAATGGTTTGGGAATGTATTTTTTTAGCGTATTTCAAAAAATATAATTCACTCGTAAATAAATGGGATTAGAAACAACATCGGCGATCGAGTCTTTTGGGCTTTCACATGCGCAGTGGGAAATCGACAAGCTAATGCTAAGGCTGCTTATAAAGTTGTTTTATAATGGTTCCAGACATTTAATGATTGAGCCAGGCAAAAAGAAAGTGTTATTAAGCCTCTTCTGTGCAAACTGGCGCTTTACATGGAAGCTAAGAACTTGCCCCTTCACTACACTGGTTTGTTGCCTTGACAGATTCATTACCACAGCGAGATCTCAGCTGAGGCAACACTGATCTCTGCTGTTTTTTGGTTTCTGGCAGTATTTGACCACCTCTGGCAATGGACTTTAGCGTCAAACAACCCATAGTTCCCCTTTAAGGTAGACTATCCTATTACCCTACAGCTTGTTGCCTTGACAGACTCACTACCATAGTGAGATCTCGGCCGAGGCCGTTTTTTGGCTTCTTACAGTATTCAACCACCACTAGCACTGGACTTTAGCTTCAAATGTGCCAGAGTTCCCCTTTAAATGTTATTTTTCTCCCTAAAAACTATTCATTTTGTTAATGTTAATTTGATACCCTTATTTGTAAATTAACACTGATAATACTCTAATACTACGTTAATTTACATTCTGCATGGAAATGCTATTGCTTTGTCTGGAATGTTTCATAGTATGGTATTAAACCTTTTTATCTTCCTAGAGACCAAACCAGACCAAGTTACAGGTCAGATCTGTGGAGAGGCGACCTCGCTCACACTCAGAATGTGAGTTGATTGTTGAATGTGAGTTGTGATGTTTTGAGCTTTAAAACCACCTGTAATTGAATAAATGTAAGGTAGATTTATTTGATGTCACACTGTGGAACATTCTAAGCAGAGCAATGACATAGCCATAGAAACAAGCAGGTGACGGACCCCCAACGGAAAAGAAAAGTTACACAGTGCACCTTTAACCTTCATATAGAGGGTCACACACAAGCTTTTCTCATTCTCAGTATATGGATTGGATGATTGAAAAGTGTACACAATTATACATATTTTATACATACACATATTTTAGCACAAATAAGCTGTTCCAGTAGTACAATCTAGGCCTATTGAGTGAGTTCACGTATAGTAAATGAAAATGAACCCAAAAGTAATGTCATGTATAGTGTATCGTCCATAACACATCACAAAACGTACTGTACTCTTTCTTAGTCTACCTTATGAATATTTGTCACCATTTTGTCCAGTTGAGTTTTCTTTTTTCAGTAAATCATGATTTCTTTTTGTCTACACTAGCCTTGGCTTCCTGAATGTCATCTATTATTGGCCAGTCTCCTATATTCTGTTCACAAAATGCCACTTGAAACCTCTTTTCACAGCAATACATTTATTTTACATTATAGACTTATACGTATCATAAAAACTCTTAGGCTCACACTGGGCTCATTCAAATCGGGTCCATTTGCATCTGCAGCGTTATTATTTAGTCTCCAACAAAAGAAGTCACTTGCGAAATGGCTCCAAATGACACAATGAATGGAGGTTTCACAGTTCACCTATCATTAAGGGCCATAAAATCAACTCGTGCCCCAAGACTACTTTCTCAGAGTCGGCCATTGTCTTCAAACAGGGCCAAAGCAATCATTATGCTCCCTCATAATGCATCGTAATGACAGTCATTTCGGTATCAAATTTTCTAATGCTAGGCCTTAATTCATTGTGGTTAAGTAGCTTAGTTCTGATTCGAGTTTCTCCCCTTTTTGCTGCAAAGTGCTGCTGAAAAAAAGAGAAAAAAAAGACAAAGATCGCCAGAAGTGCCCTAACTAAAATATAAAGCATAAGGAAAAATGTTGAAATAACATATTTTAGGTTTGAATGTTGTATCTAAGCATTATTTATTCTTTTTTTCTATGCGGTCTTATTGTTTTATGTGGGTAGTAGTTACAGTCTGTCTTGTCATGATACTAAAATATCAAACTTGATTTCGATACTAAGGAATACACTTGATACTAAATGCAAATTCCAGTATAATGATTATTACAGTTAATATAATGTAATTTTCAACATTAAATTGTAATACTCTTTTTTTATATTCCCCAGTGGCCTTATATCTGTGTAATTCGGTGATACTGGTCTATGTGCTCTTATACTTGTTCTGATACAACAAGCTCATTCTAAAGATATTCAGGAAAGGTTCATTTTTGTCTGTGAATGTGATTTTTTTAGTATTGATACCTGCGGAAATCAGCATCTAGTTTTGATATTAGTTTTAGTATCGATTAGTATCTGATTTTCAATACTTGCTTACCAGCTGAAAATGTCCATAATAACCTTAGGATAAGCAAAAGTAACTGTTTAAAACTTTAAATAAAAAATGTTGGCTTGGCAGTTACTGATGAAGGCTTTTTAGTTATACACAATATTGTCCAGTCATTCTTTCTCTCGTTGCATTTAAATTATTTTTCAAACACTTTTTTGTTATCTTTTGTGATTTTCATAAAATTAGGAAAAATGTTCCTTACTGATTTAGACCAATTTTCTTTTAAGATTTGGCTGACCTGCCCCTGTTTTCTTACTGCTGTCTGACAGAGTGCCGACTTTGGCCTGACAGAAGAAGAGCAAAGAGCTCTGTGAGCCTGAACAAAGACCAGGTGAGAGGAGGGGGAGACATGTTTCACATCTGCCCTCTACTGGTATAAAAAAACAAATAAACTTACAGATGGTAGCTTTAAAGGCGGACCATGTCACGTTTTTGAATATGTGCATCCTAATGAGGTCAGACGATTTCCATGACGTGAAACCGTCTGACCTCATTAGGATTCATTTGCTTGATTGTAGGTGGGTACTTTTTTAATGTAACCAATCGCAGCTATTTGGTCATGTGCGCATGGCGTATGCAGTCTGCTATCGCAACTCGGGTTGGTTCTGGCCCACAAACCGCTTCGCTGATTGGCAGGTGCGCCAACTACAACTACAACCGGAGTTTTTGTGAATCGTCCAGTGTACTGTGATCCCTGACCTAGTTGCTGGAGAGAAATGAAATTGAGCGGAGGCACTAGGTGGCGCCAGCCTGGACAGGATATTGCAGCATCAATTTTGCATTTGTTCCTTTACAGGTGCTTTAATATCTAAATAAATACATTGAAAAACATACGTTCTTACTGTGGGGCTCACCTCTCCACAGATCTGACCTCTAACTTAGCCTGGAATCACCATTTAGACAAATTTAATCCCATACTGTGGGATATTCCAGACAAAGAATAACATCTCCTTGGAGACAACCAAGTGGTAGACCCTCCACCATGAAAAGTTAGTGGAAGAATTGTAAAGGAGCAAGGCAAACACCAGACGTACAGTAGTTCTGTGTATTTTCTCATTATTGTTTAGTTTTTCAACATTCATTTTGTTAAGTGATCTTTGTTAGAGCCAGTCCAGTCACTTAAGGAGGACAGTCATTCCATAAGGTCCAAATACTGAGTGTGTTTGTTATTCTCTGTCTCTTATCTCATGTAAAAAGTGGTTTTGGTTTACAAAAACAAATAAATCCTGCTTCACGTCTGCCCATGTAACTGGACACCGCTCATTGTCCCTGAACTGCAGCCTCCAAGACTGACCCCAATCCTCTCCACACTCATTTATGGGTTTGGAGATTGACGAAGATTATTATCATTATTTTAATAACTTTCCTGACAAAGATTACATGAAGAAAATTGATGTTTTGACTTGTGTATATGTTTTTTTATATAGGCAAAGAGATAAAAAAATGAATGAAGTAATGCAAATGTGAAAGAAGGAAGTGCGTATGGAAATGTCCAATATTACGCAAAATTGACTCTTGTGAGCTTTTAGATGTGTTAGCATGTTGTTATCTCCTCAAAAACATACCTGGAGATGTGTTTTGTTTAAGTAAGCCTTTATTATTCGTCTGCCTACATCTCCAAAGCTCAAAATGCTCTGTTCCACCTTGTGATGCCATGAACAATAGTTTTCAAGCTAACAGCTACCTTTTAACTTACGTTATATGAGTGGACATAGCTAACCCATTAGCCGCCATGTACCAAACAGGAAGTGCTCTAGGAGGCTTTTCCGGCTCCTTCACTCCCTTGTCCCCATTGACTTACATTGAGACCTTATCGTCCCTCTCTCTATGACTGCTGCACGGAGCCTCATCATTTTGGTCTTAAATTGTTCGTATGAACCCGCGACACATGATCCTGAATTTTTCATTTCGCTATTTTGTTCCTAAAACAAGATATGAACATAACTAATGGACCAATCAGACGCCGTCGTTCCCGAGGTCGCTGCCGCCTAACGTTAGCAACAGGTTTGATTGACAGCTAGCTGTTCATGCAGAACAGAACATATAACATAAATTAATTACTTAAACTTACAATTTAAAATTTGATGATAAAAGCTAACAGTTTCCTTATAATTCTCAAGAATCACTGAAATACAGCGGTCCATGCAGTATCACATTGCCGCTCTGTCATGAGTCGGGCGGCACATTTAACAACCTCAATCATGAATGGCTCTTGTGGTTGTTATGATACTCGTGGTCGGATTTCCAAATATGGAGTCAGGCTCCAAATTCACTCCTGTAACTGTGGCATCAGGAGCCTCATTTGAGCGGCGCTGAACGCTCACTTAGTCCACTCATGTATACGCTCTATGCTTATGTTCAATAGAAATGAGCACTTGAAGGGCTGAAATTATACAAGTGATTTTAGTGAAGGTGTGTGGAGTTTAAAAACACAGTGGAGCACATTCTGTATTATAACATGACATCACAAGGTGATTGTGTGTGTATTTTCTGTTTGAGAGAAGAGCTCAGCCTAAATATGTAGGATTTGAGTGTTAAACTTGTGTGAATAAAACAAAACACAAGTTCAGGTATGTTTTTGTTGACTAAACAACATTAAAACAGTGATCAGAAAAAAGAGTAATATAAGTCCTTTCAACCACCACCATGAATGTTTAATGTCCATTTGTCCAGAATCCAGGATCCAGAATACACAATTTCTCAATACTTTACGTTTACAAAGTCACTAATGAATCTCCCTGTTTACTGATGGCTGTGATTGACAGGTGGATAAGCCAATCAGAGAAAAGCATTGTCCGTTCTTATCAAAACAAATTATATGGCTGCTTATGAGGAAGAATAAAAGGAAAAAACTACAGCGCTATGATTCTGAATTTACCAGGCAATAAACTCACCAGTACCACCCGCTCGCCACTCACCACTCGCTCATCTTTGTCATAATAAGATTATGTTCTATTGTGTTGCAGATTTCACTTGGTTTAAATAGGCCACTCTAGGCTGTGGTCGCAGTGAGCCTTGCCCGTTGCCTGGGGTTATATTTGGGTGTGTGTGACTGGTCCCACCCCTGGCCTGAGGAGACCAGTGTAACAGAGAGACACACTCAGCCAGGTTTGGTAACAGCGCCGGAGGAAGTGAGGACGATAATTTGAGTCACAAGCTGCCCTGAACGCACCACTCGTATACACCACGCAAATCAGGGCCTGGAGGGGAGATGGATGAAATCATAGCTCCACTTTGGGTGAGGATTTGATGCTTTTACTGTGATACTAAGATGATAACAATTCTAAAACAACTATAAAATCCCTATTGATACGTTGCAGCCGATGTCATCAACATTCCCTGGGGGTGTGACGCTAACTGTAGGCTCTTTATTAGACTTGAATCTGTACTTATTTTCACACAGTCTGACCAGAAAGAAATGACTTAGCTGGAACTACAACAGCTGAGATGATCATGTCACATTGGAAAAGTATTTATATCATGTTCAGGGGATTCGTGATGCTAAAGATTTGGCGCGGAGGACTGATTACGTTTTTTTCTGAAGTGTTTAAGCAAGGAATCATTTTAGATTCTTATCAGTAACATACCTTGTTGTGTTTGTGTGCCCCCCACCTCGTGTCGCCATCTGCTGGTCATTCAAAACGGCACCTCTGTGTTTTTAAAGTTCGCTCACCTTCGGCACACATCAGCCTCTGCACTAGTACATTATAATGTTCAAAACCCCAACCGACTTTGACCTTGGCAGCTACTATTTTTAGCCGGATTATAACTTCTTTGGTCTTCAGTGTACCTGGCGGCTAAGGTGGTCCGAAGGTATTTTAGGGGTACGTACACTTTAGCCATGACAGGGCTTAACATTAATGCATTATTGCCATACACTGTATAAAGAAGGGGACTGGATGAGTGTGAAGTCACCCATAGTGTTCGGCTCCAGTCAAGTGAACCTCATCGAGACTAGCGGTTATAAAAGCGAATTTGGAGCCAAGTTCTGACCGTGAGTATCAAAGCAACCAAAGAGTCAATCGGTAGGGAGGCGGTTGAAGGTTAGGAACACTTGTCAGTCAAACCTTTTTCTGCTTTTTTGTTGCTACCTTTGGCTAGCAGGAGTGACCTCAGGGAAAGAAGGCACCTGATTGGTCTGTATTAAATGCTTATATCTTGTTTTACGGATAAAATACAGAAATAAAAACATGAGGATCAGGTAGAATGGGTTAATATGAACATTTTAAGACCAAAACGACAAGCGTGACAACAGCAGTTACAGAAAGAGGGGTGACAATCTGGTAGGGTATTCTAGTCCTGGTTTCGTCCCAATTTGGATACAGAATATGTGCAAGTGGGGACACATTTTCAAAAGCCCAAATCCGGCAAAAAATAAATAAAAAATGGCACTCCCTCTTTGTAGTAACATGAAAACTTTGATATCTTTTCCATATCTTATTACACTTTAGTGATTGCCGTATATGAAAACCCCATTCTCCTTTGCCTGATTTGCCTTACCCGTGATTTGATTCTTCCCCAAATCATGTGCATCCATATTAGTTACTCCGCTCTCCGTTGAACAATGCATTTTGACGAAAACCTGATAGCGAGTTGTCAGCCGCGATACATTTGTGTTAATTACAGCCTGCGCGCGGACATATCTGCATCTAAACGGCCTGTTTGAGGAGTGAAGGCAGAGGAGTTCATTTGACAAAGCACAACGAAACCATTTGTTTTCAGCCAAACAGCGGCGGCGCGATGACAGATGAGGCCTGTAGTCTTATGAATAATTCTCAAATTCAGAGCAATCAAGTTTTAAAGATATCGTAAATCCCGCTTAAATGTCTGGCTTCATTACGGAGCGGGTTCGGGGATGAGGGTGCGGAGGTGTGAGGTGATGCATCAGAGGGAGAAGATCAGAGCTGGTCTGATCTATGGAACAGTATGAGGACTGTGGCAGTCTGGTGAAGGTGTGCTTCTGTTACTTGTGTGATACTAAAGCCTAAGATATTCTGCTTAAGGATGCAACGATCCAGGTTTTTCTCTTCCATAAACAATACTTTCATTTTAAGTATCGGACAATAGCCGATATCAACTGTTACTCGGGCAGACACTAAATAAAGTAAAACTATAGTTTATTTCCTTTAAACACAAAGCGTATGGTAAAATATCCAACTGTGGTTGATAAGTAACTACAGAACAACTTTGAAAAATATTCAAAAGGGGTTTGGGCCAACATTGTCCAATAAATCATCTTATTACACAAATTTATAGACCAAAATATGATTTTGACTGAACCAATATCCAATCCAAGAAACTTTTCAAAATCTGCATTGATAGAGTTTAAAAGAAAAAATCACAGGGTCTAATAGACATCACAGATGTATCAATGAACAAAGTACTAAAGGTCTGTCTGAGTTGAAAGAAATGAGATTTTGTTCAAAATGATGAGCGACCAATGAGGATGCGTCACTGAAATAAACAAATCTGATTGTCCAATACTGTTTGAATTTGGTTTGAGGCACAATGGAGGGAGTGGAGACCAGACTGAGCAAAAATACAGAAAGATATAATTCTGGCAAATAAAACCACATGCTAATATTAAAGAAACTACTTTAAAATTAAACTGTAACTGAAACGTCTTTTAACGTAATCTAATATTCTAATATATAACATTCGTTACTTAAATAAAATCTTATAACAAAATTGGTATTGAGTATGAAGCCTTTTTGTTTGTGTCAGAATCCAGTTTTTTTTTTTTGCCATCACTAATACCTGGATATAAAATGAGTTAATACGAGAAACAAGTCAATTTTCTGTTGAAAATTACAAATTGGATGTTTGCCATCCTCATAGGGAGTATTCACTGTGGCACATCAAAAGTAAAAGTACCAGGTAAAAATATTGTTTTAAAAAAAATACTAATTTGTTAAAACGAAAGGACCATTTTTGAACTTGTCCCGAATCCATAGAGATGCTGTGTCCTTAAGCACGACACTTTGACATGTGGCAGGAAGGGCATCTGGCTTGGACAACTTGCCAAAACCCAAAAGTGTGATGTGTTCTCTGTAGTAAACCTGTAAAAACAGGTTAAGGCAGTGGACCCGTGACAATGAGACCTTCAGTGTTAAGCCTGATAGAACAAATATAATGTACTTAAAAAAATCTTATTTGCAGTGGAAATAAGTTACAGAGAAGTCCTATTTTTCTGTAGATTTAAACAAACACTTCTCGGGCATGTAGTTTTATCCCCTCCACCTCATGTGATTTAGCCCCACTGTCCACATCTGACAACTCTGATATACTTTTACAGTCGTCTGCAGTAATTTAACATCCATAAATCCTCTTAATGAGAGTATTAGCATGTTGTAGCATAACGTCTCTCGCTATAAATTTGTGAGGGGCCTGGCCTGCTACATGCTACATACACTCCATAGCATACACAGAGAAAAGAATACCAAGCTTTTATTATGGTATAAAAAGGTGAATCCAGTTAGGTCATACAATCATTTTGATTTATACATAACCGAAAAGCAGGATTGAGTGCTTGGGAATGATATGTGTATGGTGTATATAACATTTATTATTAACATAACCTTTGTAGTTGGTTTAAACTACAGTGTATTTTATTTTGTTTTTTGTTCACCTAAAATTTTAACCCAAAAATAGACATATAGACATTTTCTGATCTATGTTATAATGTTTTCTCATCCAAAACGTACCTGGAGTTGTGTTTTTTTTTCATTCACACATGTTTAACACGCCACCGCTGCTTATTTAGCTTTTCTCTCCTCAGAAAACACTCTGTTCCACCTTATGATGTCACGTGGTAAACTCCATACAGCTTCACTCGATTCACTTGGATGATTTTAGCCCTGGAATTTCCAATCTCATGCTAAACAAAAGGTAAAAGGTAGCTGTTGATTTGCAGACTACTGCTTCATGACATCACAAGGTGGAACAGACCATTTTGAGCTTTGGAGATGCAGAGAGATAAATAATAGAGGATTATTCAAACATGTGTGAATGATACAAAACGCACCTCCAGGTATGGTTTTGAGCAGGTAATAGGAATATAGCACAGCTTAAAATCCCCAAGAGTCAATTTTCTGTAATATTTAAAGCTTTAAAGTGTATTTTTATTGCACTGAAAAATTTGCGTCCTTATTATAAACGGGCTTGCATCTCCACAAACCCCCTTAGCGCCTCCTCCTGCTTGTTGCTATGGGAATGTTGTTCTCTTGGCTATACGATTCCACCCTACAATAGGCTATAGCATAAAACGTGCCCATGGAGAATGTTTCTAAGTGTGGTTTGATCTTTCTATTTCCATGGAATCACTCAATCAAGTGATGTGACACGTCCACAAAGCTCCGTGTACAGTATGTTTGTGTGACTGTGAGTTAAAGGCATGTATACTGTCCCATTGTTCTGTTTCCCATGTAAGTGGATATTTCTTCAAAGCTCCAGCCTGAAGCATTACTGGAACCAACTGAAACATTAGACTTCCCTTTAACATAAGCCCCTCCACCAAAATGACAAGTCCACTACACCCAGGTTAGGAGACAAAGATCTAAATGTACTAAAACGTTGTTCAAACTTATTTTATTGTATTTAAATGATCTTAAAGCCACAGTACATCACTTTTCAGCCAATAAATAAATAAATAAAGCATTTTTTCTTCTTCTCTATTTTTGTTGTGTTTACTGCAGTGAAAAACTTGTGTGAAGCGGGCTTGCATCTCCACAAACCTGACTCTTATTTGACCTAGAGGAGGGCCTTCTCCTGCTTGTTTCCATGGAAATGTTCCCACAGTGTGCTATAAGGCAGTTCTATCTCGGGATAACGTTCCGAATTATGGTTTTAACTTTGTATTAACATGAAAAAACTCCAAAAAACACTCTTATCAGAACAAAATATTTTCTCAAAGATGAAAAATCTCTGCACATTTTACCAATATATTTCATTACTGTATTTTCGGACTATAAGTCGCACCAGCCAAAAAATGCATAATGAAGAAGAAATAAACATATATATAATCATATAAGTCACACCTTTTGGGGGAAATTTATTTTACAAAATCACCAAGAACCAACATTTCATTATGAAAGGAAAGTTATAGAAATTATAGTAATAAAAACAACCCAATAGAGAAGAATCTGTGTATCATTCGTTCATTCATTTTTCAATATAAAACCAAAAATAAGAAAACGAAAAAACAACTCTTTTCTTTATTATTTGTCTCTAAAACCAAAATGAAAAAACGGATAACGATTTGTTTTTTTTTCACTTTTGATTCATATATACGATTCATATTTATGGTTTATGGACTGTCACTGTGAAAAATGTAATATATAAGTCGCACCTGAGTACTGTATAAGTCCCACCCAAACCATGAAAAAAAGTGCGACTTATGGTCAGAAAAATACGGTATTCTGTTTATTTATCATCTTTTTTTTTTTCAAATTAAATTCAAAGGCCAGTTTTATTCTCACTCTCCCACACAAACTTTTAATAGCGTTAACAAATGAACAAAACCGCCCTCATGCACTGTACGCACACTCCACAGTAATTAACTTTTCCACTAATTGAGGTTAAATGAATTCACCCTCATATCAATAAAGTTATCTTCCTGCTTTGGTTTTACTTAAAGTTGTTACAGTACATTAAAATAACATACTCAGTTTAATTAATAGCAGCCTTATGATATGCTTGTGTAATACATGTCCAGTGTATGAGCTGTAATAAACGTGTGGGTGTGCTGAAATCCCACATGGTCATAGCGCTATGGCTCGGCAAAGCTCGTGATTAGTGGTGGTTTTATGTTTGGATGGTCCGTTTAATTAGGTTATGTGCGTGCGGTAAAGGCCGTTCAAAAGTAATCACAAGGATTATTTACTCTGCTTAATTGAGGCCCCGTTTTAACAGCACAACGAAAGGTTAATGTCCCCTAGTTGTATTATTTACTGTCCACAGTCCTGGGGTCAGGGAGTATGCAGGAGAACGGGAGAGAGGGAGGGGGGAGGCGTCTGGGGAGAGGGAGGACGAGGATTTGGAAAAACGGAGATGATTTGTGGAGGGATAATAGTGGTATAACTTTTGATGGATGATACGGATAAGCTTGTGGTTTTAAAAATGCGTTTTAAAAGTACTAGACGATTTTTATTTATTTGATCCTATATTTAAGCCCCAAGCAGCAAGGGGAGAAAAAAAAGAAAAAAAGATTTGGGGTTTATAGGTTTTTTTTTTTTTTACCTTTTGAACTTGTAGGTAAAGGAAGAAAACATTTTTTAGCTGCAGTTTTGTTTTGTTTTTAATCTTTTTTGCACTCTGTTGGTAAGTCAGATTATTATTTTTTTAATAGTATTTTTTTATTGTTTGTGTGACTGATGAAAAAAAATCTGATCAGATTTACGAACAGCAAAAAAAAGAAGGAAAAAACCAAAAAACTTTAATAAACAAACTCCGGCTTGACGTCACCTCCTTTTTTCTTTAGTTTATTTTGTCAGATTGTCAAAAATGTGTTCATATTATCTTATCTTTATGCCTGCCTTTATCAGGATACGCCACTGCAAACACCCACAAACAGTTTTCCAGTGTTCCTAATTTAAAATCTATACAGTAATATAATAATTGTGCCTTAATTGAATACTGTTTCTTCTCCCGGGTGTGATATTTCTTCAGGTGGGGCCAGATCATTTGCTGCATTTGTAGACTGTCGACTGTGAACTCTAAGGCAGCCTGAAAGTACAGGATCTCTAGACTTGTCATAGAGCAAACTTGTGATGATCGTATTTTCCAATGCAAATGAGAGAAACCTGTAGCTTCGTCACTATGGTAATTTAACTAGTACTGGATGATGATAGAGATTTGGTTTTGAAGAAGTGTTAAATATGTCTTTAAGTTGTAAAGTTTGAAAGTAGCGGTACATAGCTGAACATAGCTGACAGGATAATAAATTGAAGTGTTTTGTCATTGTAATCTCCATGCAGTCTCCAGACACAGTAGATTTGTCATATTATTATGTGCTATTGCTTCTAAAAGTCCATGGTCGGAAAAGCGTCTTTGTTTTGAAATTGTGCGTTAGTTTAACCTCATGGATTAAAGATGAAAAAGTTACTTTTAATCCTTGCTGTACTTTCTTGTAAAACCCTTGCTGTTTGTTACTGCACTTTGCAATGCACTACTGGGGAATTGTTTTAAAATTTGTGATAAGTTACTGCACATTTTGTGATGCTATTTGAGGCTCCTTTTCTCTCCCAATGACCTGCTCCGGGAGAAACGTCTGATACAGGTTTTTTTTACACGTTTTGTCTTTGTTGGAATATAAAGCTGAAGTTTATTTTTACCACAATACACATAAATACATAAAATATAAATGTGCAGTAAGTCCCCTTTGTATCACAGTATTAAATTGTGGTAGGCATATCTAAAGCAGTATTTCAGTTACAAAAAGGTTGAAGTAAAGGGGAAAATATGTATAACTAATGAAAGTAGGACACTATACTAGTATATTCACTGGTCAGTTATTAAATAAAGACATTTGATATGAAATTTACAACAGGTTAAGAAAAAAATACAACAATTCTTCGTTTTTATTTGAATATGAAGTTGTTAATGAAAGGCTGACTAAAAGCTTTGGGGGGAAAAGTATAACTAATGGAATAAGTTATTGTTAAACAAGGAATAAAGAAAACAAAAAGATAGATTATAGAAATGATAATATTAAAGAGTTTGAAGGACATTTTGAACACTTAATTTCCAGTGAAAAGCCCGTGGCCCCTCCCTTGTACAGCAGTTGTTTCCTGTGCTTGGAACATTGCCACTGTCCTGTAATCTTGGAAAATCCTATCCTCCTCATAATTTCCATTTTTCTCCCCATTTCTTATTTATATGATGCCAAAAATATGCTCCCAGGACTATCATTTTTCCGCGTCTTTTTGCGAATGGCGAGAGGGCGGAGGATTTATCTTGTTGACCCATCGCGCGGCGGGACAAAGAGGGGCCGCGGGATGCCTGGGCGTCCATGGAGAAGCGGGCAGGACCAGAGTCTACAACTACAGTCACTCAGGTTACAGCCTACTGCAGTCTGCCCTGGGCCTCGGGGGGATAGTGTGTGAGTTAGGATAGGCCCGGCTGCCATGGCATTTGTATGGCAGAATATTGCATGAAACTAAACTGAGATGGTGAGTTGAAATCTGGAAAATGCAAACTAGTTTTTCAGTCTATTCAGGTTGTTATTTTGTTTGTGTGAACAGGCAAGAAATTTGACTACTGGTTTGCTACTGGTTTGGGCCCAGTTTGAGACTTAATGTAGATTTGGATTGATCCTTTATGAATCCTGGTTTAGTCCTAATCTGAACCAGGTTTTGTTCTGGATTTAGTCAGTTTAATCCCAGTTGATGAAAGTGGAGCTCACCCTTTATCCAAGTCTTTGGTTTGGTGCTGATTTAGTTCTAGTTTAGAACTGTTTTTGCCCCGATGCAGTTCCTGTGAAGACGGTCTATGCCTGCCTCACCAGTCAGTCCCTTCTACAGTTTGTTCAGATCCAGAAGGGTCTAGAATCAGACCAGAGAATATAAAAAACCTCCAGACCTGGAATGATCCATCTACAGCCTCTAATTTGTCATGTATCTCTCAAATGCAGAAGACATCTTCTCTTGAAAGATCCCCGGGTCGCCCGGGCCTGTCTGTGTGGAGTTTGCATGTTCCTCCCCGTGTCTGGATGGGTTTCCTCCGGGTGCTCCGGTTTCCCCCATCAACCTAAAACATGCCCGCACCCCTATGAACTAACATCAAGGACCATAATGTCCACCCTCCTGTGGGCTCACCACCCGCAGAGGGGTTCATAGGGGGGTCAGGTGCTATGAGTATTGGGCAGCAAGCTGCCCCCGCGACCCAGCCGGATTAAGCGGGAGAAGATGGATGGATGGATGGATATATATATATATATATATATATATATATATATATATATATATATATATATAATATATATATATATATATATATATATATATATATATATATATATATATATATATATATCTGATCTCTCTGATTGGTTAAGTCGCCCGCCATTCACGCCCACTGAAATCAACCTCCGTGAAGTTGACCCCCCTTCAAACGCAAACCTACACAAAAATTCTGCTTCATTTGTGCTGTTTTGTGCTGCAATTTGTGCTGCTTTAGTTTGGAGAAGTGAACGATTCTTTTATAGGTCAAATTGGGGTCACCTCCCAGGAAACTTCAAAATGCTCTAAAACGTCAATCGTTTGTGCTTCGTTTGTGCTGTTTGTGCTGCAAAAATTTTGTGCGATTATGGTTCTTAAGATATTTGCAGTTTTATTTTCGGCCGATAGAGCTCAAAACAGGCAGAAAATTATAGAAAACGTTTGTATTTCGTTTCTGCTGTTTTGTGCTGTAACAATTTTCATTTGAGTATATTTCTAAAATTATTATATTATATTATAATTATTATATAATTATAGGACGTCATTTCCGCTCAGCTGATGGCAACAAACTCTGCAAATCTGTATTATTATATAAAATATGAACCAAAAGCAAATTACTAAAGACTATTAGATACTTTTCTGCAGCCTGAGATCGCATTTTGAAGCCTCCTGGGGGGCAGGCTGACCCCAATTTGACATAAAAGAATTGTTAATTTCTCCAGAACTAAAGTAGCACAAACAAAACTTGTTGCAGCACGAAACAGCACCAACGAAGCACAAATGATTGACATAGTTTGTGTGTAGGTTTGAGTTTGATGGGGGTCAACTTCACGCAGGTTTGAAATCAGCTCCAGACCCGCTCGGCTTTGTTAAGTTTTGTCAAATCGTGTGGTTCTGACTGGCTGGGTAAGGCCTATGCTGGTTTGTGGCCTAGTTCTGGTTTAGTGGTCTGGTCTTTTAGGCTTGTCCAAACTTTGGGGTGTGTTGATCCTAGTTGGAGTAAAAGATCAGTTTTGGGCAGAGCGCTAGAGTTCTGGTAAAGCTGGTAAAGTTTAGCCGTGGTTTGCTTTGAAATTGTTAATTGTAGAAGTTTTTACCTTAAAACGAAGTGTTCAAGGCCATTACAAGTTGTTGAGTAAACCTAACTAACTTCGTAACACCAACTGAATACGTATTCTTTTGGTATTATATTCACTCACTCAACACCAAACTTTACCACATGCACTTACACTTGGTTTGAGCCCCACCTTATAGTTGTGGTTGTGTTATTACCGATGACAGCGGTGAGACAAAGAAACGTGTTCTGGCAAATGCGTTGCACTGTACTTTGCCTCTGACACTTAGAAACAAAATGGAGGATGTGTTTTTTTTCGGATGTTTGGCCCGAGGCGAGGACTAATGGTTTACTGGGAGCGCGACAGGCCCCGCGGCGCCTGCTCCTGCACACTGTCAGGGCACTCATTAGAGCCTATAAGAGCCCACAGATAGACAGCACACAGACACCGCACACTGGAGCGATCATGTGACGCTAACATACACAACTCCACACGTCATACTAAACTCCAAACTCAACTTTCACTGGACTGCACTAAGTTTATGTGATTTAGATCAGTGACTGAGGTGCTTTGAGTGATTATTCCAAATGGAGTGTTCAGTGAAATCTGCTTTTTGGAGCTTTCTACATCCTTCTATAACCCTAAGATTGTTCCTTCATCAAAAACTGGTGTTTTTAGATGTCATCCATGCATGTTTGAGTAATCTAGTGATCTCTCGAGGGCACTATTAGAGCTTGTTTCTAAATCTGAGAAGAATAAAAACGGGAGAAAACTTGTCTTAAATCAAAGAGTCTGGATTTATTAAAGTAATTGTGCACAATTACAGAGAAAATGAAAACGAAACCTTCTGTCCCTCACACAAGGTCCATCTCTCCCTAATCTGAACGGCATAATAAAAACAGGCTTCTTATACAGATGATAAACGTCATAAAATCAACATGAAGTAAAACATACTATATCTAAACAACCTCCAAACACAGACTACTTGTCTGGTTCAGCTGAGCATCAATCAGATTACCCCCAAGTATTTCACTATTCTAAATGATGAGAATGAACAAAGCAACAGCTCGTAGTTTTAACAGTACTGGATAAAGACAGAGCAGTGTCAGGAACAGTAGATTCCACCATCACATGTGGGTAGGAATACAGAAATCCTTTAGCAGTTGTTGGTTAACAGTATCTAAACCCATAAAATACATTCTTTAGCTTAAATAGACCACAGCAGAAAACAAAATAAAAGATTCCCACCACTGAGGCCTCCTTAAGTAAGTCCAATGCTCCGCCTGTAAGCCTATGTCATCCACACTACCACACGACAATGTTCCATAAATCTAATTTCATTCTGAAATTCATGTTATACTTTATAACTCTGTAATTATTGGGTCTATCCTCAGGAAACTAAAATGGTAGGCCTACATTTGATACCCTCTCTTATTACCTCTTACAGCCTATTACAGCTATAGTTATAACAGAGACATTTCCCCCACAGGGACATGAGGATTACCCCTTACAGTAGCATCTACATACCAACACCAAGCTTTTACATTTTTCCAAGATTTTGACAAAACGTACAAAATAATGTTTTGAGATCTAATTCCAAGTCTGATCTAGTTTACTCATATTAAATAAGATATCCAAATCCCCTCTGTATATTTTTAGTATCTAATAAAAAAGACAGCAAAAAGAAGTGAGACATTTACACCTGGCTTTTTCCATGTTTCTGTTTTGATTGTCCTAAAATATGTTCAGTTTTGGTCCTTTTTACACATAAAATGCTTTATTTTTGTATGAAAATAAAACGTAATACATTTTCTTGTATGTGTCTGAGTACAGTAGAAGTTTCAAATTGATATCTCTAACATTAAGACCTTAAAAACAGATAGAAATGTAATGGAAGCGCGCTGGAAAATATTTCTCTCAGAATGCTAAAGGTAAACTAACAATTTCGTGTTGTACGTAAGGTGGATAGATTAACTCTAATCATGATAAAGGACTAAAATGTAATAGAAACATTTCCAGAAAATATCCCTCCGAATGCAAAAGATAAACGACCATTTTCCATTCCCGCACAAAACTGTAATTATTTTCAACAACAAATTAACCAACATTTTTACTGCAGCTATTCAACAGCGGAGCGATGCTGAGATGTCATAGCTGAGCTCATTTACCTTGTGTTTAACTATTTTAATTAACTGATTCGATATGTACATAGTTCCAAACAATTCAGCCATTCAAGGTAATGAAACCACCTACACAGTTCAAATCACTGTCACGTTTTTATTCACTCTGTCCTCAGTATTACTTTACATTTTATTATGACATTTAATATATATGCACAGCAATAACAAGGATGTATATAATGTCGCCTGCTTTGACTCTAGCAGCAGATGTTTCAGTATTATTTATTTTGACATATGTTATGGGGATGTAAAAGCCCATTCAAATGTTAGATTTGATGCATTCATACATTAAGTTGACACATTTGGCATAATCGTAGAACTCGGTGAACCTTTGCACATTTGCTTTGTGTGAAACCTGTGCTTCATTTAAGATCTGTCACTTATTTAATGTACTTTTCCATTTTTACACTTTCCAATTAGAGGCAATTAGTTTACAAGCACTGCAAGAAAAGGTGAGAAATTCTCAAGTGTCTTTCGTTTTCTTTGTTTTTGATACCAGTGCTCTCTTAAGGTGGTTATTGATTCTGTTACCCTTAATAATCTTTATCTTGAACCATAAAACTGATCAGAAATGTTCAAAAATTCCACACACTATTTCTTTGAGCAAAATAAGTAATTAAGATCAGAGGTGCAGCACAAAATTCAAGTCCCAGTGAGTACAGATCGTCTCTGTAGCTCCGCAGTAGTTTTGTCATGACACTAAAATGTCAAACTCGACTTCAGTATGAAGGAATAGACTTGATATTCAATTCTGATACCTCAATATGATAAAAAAAACAACCTTCTTTAAACTTAGACAGCTAAAGCTAATCAAAAAGGTTCATTTCGGTCCTGTGAATGACACAGTACCTGCACAAATGAGTATTTAGTTTTCATTTAGTATCATTTAGTATCTGATTTTTAATACTTTTAAGTCCACAAATGTTCTATGAAAAATGCACATTGTGAGGGCCCTTTTCTGCACTGAGGCCTGGGTAAAGAAAGAAAGAATAATCCAAAAAAACAACAACCAGCTTAGAAACATTTTTTTTATTGTGGTAAGAGCAGTATTTTTCTAAGCCCTTGACCATCCTAAAAGACTATGCAAAATGTATTTTTCTTCGCTTTTAACCAAGTTCTATTATCATGCTTGCTTCATTAATCCATTCATCTAAAGTTGTCACCCAAAGAGGTTCTGTTTGCATTTTGCCCAGATCGTTGTGTCACAGGTAAAATAAAAATCAGTACTGCAGCTCAGATTTTTAACCCATAAACCATAAACTGGACTCATTCTACAGTCAAACTGTGTTCACCACAAATGCACGGCTCTATTAGCAGAGCATTCACGTTTCCTAAGGTGTTCATTAGTTTACTCTGCCATTGTTCATTCCGTTTGCTGAAAGCAGAAGGTGCTACAATGTCTGAATACCTCATAGAAGGTGGTTTATAAAGTGTATTTTCCAAATGTTAATATTACATTAAGTTAGAAAATGTGAAACTCTTCTCCCAGGAGACCAAAAGCACAGGTGTTTCTGAGGCTGAGAAGCTCCAGTCACACAGGCAAAGATCTGTTTGAGTGCACCTCTTGGGATGTTTAGTGCAATAGACAAAACTAAATACAGTCGATCTGTAGTTTATTTTATTCCAGATACAATTTTTATAAACAGAAATGTCATCATACATCAAATCGTACATTTTAGTTTAAAGGGCCCATATGACGCCGTTTTCTCCTCTAGGACCACTAGAATCATTTAGATAATTTCAGCCCTGGATTTGCTTGTCTCTATTAAAGTAAAGGTAAAAGGAGCTGTTCACTTGAAAACTACCACTGTGTGACATCACAGGGTGGGACAGAGCCTTAAGGAGAGAATAAACTGTTACTCAGGCTTGTGTGAGTGAAACAAAACTCGACAGCAGGTATGTTTTTGAGCAGGTAACAACATTATAACATGGCTAAAAGCTCACGAGAGTCAATTTTGCATAATATAGGACCTTTTATATGTTGTTGGCCACTTCAGCTATGCATTTTCTCATACATTTTCCCTTTAGTGTTTTGAGTTTGAGTAATACCGTGTGATTTGTTCTTCCCAGCCACCATACATATATTTGCATTTTAAAAAAACAAACTACCACCTACATAGCTCTGTATTAGATTGTGCTGTCTTTTCTATAATAAAAGAATCCCTCCATGCCAAACAAGTTATTACAGTCATTAGCAAACCCACTGCTGCAACTTTACGATACTTTAAACTCCAAAACTTAACTTTGAGCCTGGCCTCCGTGTTGTTTATGCGCATCTTGTGTTTGTTTCAGTCCAATTAGTCGTCACTTCATAGATTTGACTGTGAATCTCACTCGTATGTGCGCCTTACACCGCACGGTCGCACCTCCACCTCCCCAGCCGCTTCCTTCATTATCACTAATGTTCTCTACTCCTGTTATTCACAAACTTTATAGCTCCCTCACTGTCTGTGTGGTATGTATGTGAGCAGAGTTATAGGGGAAAGGACTGTACTGCCAACTTAACCCAGTCTGTTTTGAAGGGTTTCTATCTCTGGAACACAGTTGGACCGGGGTCATAGGTAACAGTTCACTTGTACGCAAAGTGCAGTTGTACATAATTTCTGTGTTAGCAAAATGTGCCTCATAGCAAGAAGGTTCTGGGTTTGAATTCCAGACATTTCTGCGCGGAGTTTGCATATTTCTCCCCTAACTCAAATGTGGAGGCCCTGAACGCTGCACTGTGGCACCCTCTGCTCCAGACAGGTTGCCCCAGCAGCATTAAAGGACGGGTCAAATGCAGGCAATGAATTTCCCTCCCAGTGACCATAGACTGTGCATATAAATGGACATAGCTAACACGCTAGCCACTGCATCGCAAACAGGAAGCTCATGTACCACCACTATTTGAAGGGAAAAAAGGTTATTTAATGTGTTGAACATACCATTTTAAGATGTCCCAATCAGTGTTTCCCGCAACGACAACAATTGCCCCCCGCCTTGACTCTATGCCCCCGAACCACGTGAATCTTCGCAAAACTATGGCCGTCGCACCCTGGTCCTCACTTTCTCTTTTCGCCGGCACGAAGCTAAGCAGCGTTCATTAGGTGGATGGGAGACAGTTGATATTTTTTTTGCTTTTCGCACTTTTGTTTTGATTATATTAGAGAATGTCTTTTACAACTCAATTCCACAATCACAATGAAAAAAACACACAATCAAATATATACAGTTTTATTTTTACTCCACTATATAACCTCATTTTTCACTCGCACCGTTCATCTTTTTAGTTCCGGTTCCTGCAGATTAAGGTTAAAAGCGTCACGTTCCAAACTGGGTTCAGGCCTAAAGGGGGTGATAGTTTCTCCTCTAAAGCAGGATAATCTCCCATCACATGCACAACGTTCGTTTAGCCTTTAGATAGGAGCCCGTTTTAAGAAGCACCTCCTTAGGTTTTAATACCAGCTTTTCACACCGCGCATGATAAACCAGCTCTGGGACCTGTGTCATTTCTTAATAACTTCTGATATTTAATCCAACCATTCACTCTACTCCTTTAAAGTGAATACGGCACGTTTTCATGTTTTTCTAAATATGACGTGGTTTGGCAGGATAGTACCTGTTTCAAATATTTATTGTAGTTTTACATCAGTAAAGTGGCAGTTTGTTGAGAAGAAAAGTACAAAAATAAAGGAAGTAGCATTTAGGGTTAAAACAGAACACCTCGACCTATGTAATTCACACTGAATTTCTGTACAAAATGCAGGAACAATTTGTACACAAGGAAGGCATTTTCCTGACAGATTAAACATGGATTTAACAAAACAAAGGTGTTCTTATTCATTTTAATGATCCTAATCATAACTATGATTTGCCCCTTGTTGACATTATGGTTGCTATAGGTAATAAGGGAGATGATTCAGTGTGCAACATTGCAAAAAAAAAAAAAAAAATCCTCCTATTCAGAATTAGATTTTTGTAGTTCAGATTGGACTGAGTTTTATAGGCAAAAACGAGTGGGTTTTAGATAAAGGCCTACTCATATCTCAAGTAGCTTCATACATTTTAATCAATATTATTACATTTCCATTGTGTTACCATGGCACTTAAATCAATTTTATTACTTAATTTCTTATTGTCTTTGAATCTTTTTTGGATCCTCACACCACTGAGAACCACTGTGTTAAACCCTCTTTCACTTAACTGAAAAAACAGAACTGCTGCCATAGTAATTAACAATAAAAAAAAGTATTCTATCTTTTGAATGATGGAAAGTTGTCAAAATGTTATATAGGACGGCAAGGTGAAGCTCTTGAATCTGCTACCGTGTCCAAACAGTAAAAGTAGTAAAAAGTAAAAGTAGTAAAAAGTAAAAGTGAAGGTTTGTAGTAAATTCTTAAACATAATGACCTTAACTATATTTTTATTTAGTGAACCCATTTGTCTAACCTGTCATATGCACTTTAATTAGCTGTATTTACCTTGTGTTGTATTTGCCCAGATCGTGCGTCAGAGCCAGGGGAAAGGGAGATTTAATTAAGGGACATTGATAGAAGCAGCGCTGTGCAATCTCCAAAGTGTTTCCTGTGATATTGCTGGAGAAATATCCCGATGACAGGTGGTGCCGAGGAGGAGGAGGTGACACGGCTGCGAAACTGAGCGATTTGGAATCCGTTCTCAGCGCGTGTAGGTGGAGAAAACGTGTGATAGGTCTGCTGTTTTGTGCCACTGAAGCACTCAATTTAACTGCCTAATAAAAGCTGTCTATAGCACAGGATCGCACATATAGGAGTTATGTTGAAATGGGAGAAAAGTTGAGATGCTTTAGTCATGTGTGAGTGATAGTTTCCATGAAAGGTAAAGGCGTTAAAGAAGACATACTGTGCTTGTGTCTGCTGTATATACTTATAATCTATGGATCATTATGTTGTAATTTGCACATTTTAAACACTCAAACGACTTAGTAAAAGAAACAAGTCTGTTAACCTCTGTGTCAGAAAACTGCGGTGCCCAGTACGAGCTGACGTCGCCGTAAACATCATGACAACAAAGAGTCGTGAAGTTGTCAGTACCTCCAGTGGATAGCTGCACATAATGCTAGTGATCCGCAGAATTTTTTTCATTTGTACCAAAATTACAACGCAACGCTGCTGAATCCTAGCGTATCACAGATTAAGAAAAATTTGAGAAAGAAGTATGTACAGAGCAGTGCGTGTACATCGAAGGCAGTGAAAACGAGAGTTAATCTGCAAAATGGCGTCTTGAAAATAAGCGATTCAAGATTGCTCAAACACGCACAAATCACTCCAAATACAACGTCGGGTGGGTAAATTGTGATGATTCAAAACTCTGAAAAGTCTATTTTGCTTAATAGGTTTGCTTAAAAGAAGACACATTATGCTTTTGTCTGCTTTTGACATTTGAAATCACAATTTTCATCTAAAGTAACTTAAAAGAAACAGGTCTCTCAATGGGAGCAGACATCACCGTAAACACCATCACAACAAAGAAGTGCGCACCTCGTATGGACAGCTGTAGATCACATTAGCGAGTAGCAGATTTTCTGTTATTCGTGTCAAAATGACAGCGTGACAGAACCCTATGCGTATCACAAATTAAGAAAATAACACTGGCGAATGGAGTAAGTACTGAGCAGTAGGCGTATGCCGGCGGTGGTGAAAACAGGGGTTATCGGAGTATAAAGATTACTCAAACACGCACGAAACACTCCAAATACAACTTCAAGAGGAGAAATGAGAAGGGAAAACTCTAAAAAGCTCTAAAGAGTCAAGTTTGCATAATACATCTGCTTTAAACAACACATATGCAAAATCCACTCAAATGTCTCCTCATCAAAAACAGACATGGAGTTGTATTTTGTTTCATTCACGCTTGTTTAATTGATCAGTTAATGCGAAATTGTTTTCTCTGAGCACTGAAAAATACTCAGTGTTTCCAAAAAACTGCACCACTGACGTAAATGTAATCCCTATGTTTTATTACTATTTGAATTTTTCAAATACAATGTTTTTTTTCAGTTTTCAACGTTATTATGTTGACGATGTTCTCCGCATTTGTTCTCCCTCCACCTCTAACCCTCACAATAGCACTACAAAATCGAAAGATCCGAACCTATTCACTGAATGTGTGTAGGTGGGGGAGAGGCCGCACTCAATTAGACCTCTTAATAACACCCATTTAAGAGCACATAGGGCACAAGTATACATGTGACTGTAGATACAGAGATGGTCGATGGTGATTGTGAAAATTGTTATAGAAGCAGCTTTAGCAATTAGCGCGCTCGGAGCTGCTACATTGTCGAATGCCCTCACGCTCAGACTGGGCGATAATTGTCACAGGCCTTCTCCTTTATTACAATCTGTCAGAGTCAACCGTATTCATTAGGATTCCTTATCTCTCCACACAGTTACATTGGTCCAGATGGCACGTCGCTATCACAAGCTAATAATGATGTAGTATAGGAAATTAAGACTTTATCAAAAGCTACTTAATGCCGGAAAAAGGGGGAATGAGAATGCATGGTTGAGCCTTCATGATCCCAGCTGTGGGTGTGATGAGGTCCCGTCCTCTGCTCCAGTACAATGTAAATACAGGAGAGTGGTTTTGAAATTAGAATTGGATGAGCTAATCTCCCTTCTTGTCGTTTGGGTTTCATGTCAAAATAAATCCTTTTTCATTTACGTTTGATGGAAAAGTTCATTACACATTTGACACTTGGACGATTCTGTAATCAGTATTCTACCTACAGGCTCTGATCGTCACGTAGTATAAGTGTAAAGATACATTACCACGTTTGATTCGGATTCAGTTCTTCTCCAGTCATACAGGGTCAGAAGACAGAAATGGCTGCTTCCAAGAAGTGTCGCAAAGTCAACGCACTCTTGATTAAGCTGCAATTAACTGTTTATATCGAACATAATAATCATAAATAGAGAAGCCGTGGGATATGGACATAGACTGTATAAAAATAGAGGGTGTATGTCGGGGGGTGGGGGGATACAGAATCTGAAAAGGCCCCATATAACACAAAATTGACTCTTGCCATGTTATAACGTTATCTCATTAAAAACAGACCTGGAGTTGTGTTTTGTTTCTACATCTCCAAAGCTTAAAATGCTCTGTTCCACCTTGTGATGAAGCGGTAGTTTTCACATTAACAGTTTTACCTTTACTTCAGCTGAGATGAGAATTGAGGCAATTCTAGGGTTGAAATGATCCAAATGATTCTTGCAGTTGGTCCAGTTTGTTTTAGAATTGATCTTAAGATTTTATTGTTTGTTTTTAAAGCTTTGAATGGACTGGCCCCACAGTAAGTCTCCAAATTTACATCCCCGCACGCACTTTGAGGTCCGAGGCCCAAGACGAGACTTAAAACGACAGGGCCTTTTCTGTGGCTGGCCCCAAAGTCTGAACACTGCCTCCCACGTCCGAACAGCCCCCACAGTGGAGTGTTTTAAGTCTCATCTTAAAACCCATTTTTACTCTCTAGCTTTTAACACCATGTGCGTTGCATGGTCCTCTGTGTCTTTTATTTATTTTCATGCTTTTATCTTCTTTTTATTATTTTATGTATATATTTGATTTTACTAGTTTTATTATTTTATTATTTTTACGAGGACTAGTGGAGGCAACTAGTGCTTTATTTTTATTTCTATTGACTATGTTTTATTTATATTGTGCAGCACTTTGGAAACTCTTTTGTTTCTGAAATGTGCTATAGAAATAAAGTGGATTGGATTAGATTCTAGTGAAGGTGTATGGAGTGTTTTTCATGTGAGAGAACTTACACAGGATTTGTGTGTTAAATGTGTGAATATACCACAACTCCAGGTATTTTTTTGATGGAAAAACAACAACAGAACATGGGCCCTTTAAAGAACAATATTAGCTGTTTGATTGGCTGACTGTGCAAGTCCGCTGACAAAAAAGTAAGAAATATGATTTTTCTTCGATTTACACTTGCAGTTTTTAAGGCCTTGTTAACAGTTGTTGAGTTGTGTGCAGGATACCATACCTCACACTTACAATGAGTAAACTGATAATAGAGAAGAGCGGGATCAACATCGTGACACATAGAAACATGTGGGTGTGGTCAGATTTGTAGAACATTTTAAAAGTTTAAAATATCTTGTAGTACAGAGTGTGTGTATTATTTACAATCAATACCACAATTTGTGATTTTTCCCCAAAACATACTGTAATAATACTGATTAGCATGTGGCACATGTGAATTCAGATGCGGCGCTAATATTTTGAATAACAACAGATGTACAATAGCTCACAGTTGCTGCTGTCATTTTGAGTTATAAGCAGTGTTCCCATAGACACTCCTCACTGCCTCGTGTGTATTCTGATCACATAGCAGTGCAAAGACTAATGCCCCATTTTCCCAATCTCCTGCACATCACACCTCAGCACCTTGATTTCAATCACAACTTTCCGATTCCCAAACAAGCGAGTAGATCAGCCTTTTGGGGTTGTTTTTGTCCTGTTTTGCGGCGGTGAAACTTTGGCCCTCAGATAGGCGATCGCATCCTCTGTGATTGATTCTCACCATCTCTGCCTTCACGGATATCTGGTGTAAGCGTGTTTTTGGAGTTTGAAGGTAAATGCGCTCCTCTGGCTGACACGTGGGACGTCACTGAGGTTAAGTGGCTTTACAAACGTGAAAAGTATGAAGGTATTTATACAGAGCTGCTTAAAGGTGCCACACGTTTGTAATTTAAAACTGCTCAAGGTCTAAGCCCATGACAAGTTCACACAAATGTTTTAAAATATACAGTATCATCTTAAGTCAGACTGCTCAGGCCTTCACAGGAGGCTCCACCTACTCAAAAGTAAGTCATAGAAAACTAGCTTGAAGCACAGTGACATTACTGCATCTAAAACACAAAATATCTAAAATTACGTTTCCCTGAATGGAACTGATGGTCGCTCATAAACAAGTGCCTGGTAGCTGGGTCTTCTTCATGTTACGTTAACAGCCTTTACCTTTAGTTCAGTTAGTTCAGCTTAGTTGAGTTGAGATGAGTGCCAGTAAAAGGATATGTTATTACTAGAGGTGCACTGTAACTGGATACTTTAGCACATTACTGGAGTACTTTTAGGAGTGAAGAACAAAGAGTTTAAATAGTCAAGACACTGTACTGTGTATCATGTATTAGTAGCAGTAGTGGAAGTAGTGGTATTGTGGACCTGGTTGGGTCTAGTCCAAAAGGGGAACGTGGGACCAGCCTGGACTCTGGAAGATACACTGAGGGACTGGGGACTCCATTGTTCTACTGGGAGACTTCAACACACACTCGTGTACATCAACAGTACCACGTGGAGAGAGGTGATCTGGAAGAATGGTCGCTCTGATCTGAACCTGAGCAGTGTTCAGTTATTGGACTTCTGTGTTAGTTATAGTTGGACCATAACAAACTGTGGGTTCAAGCACCAGAGTGTCCGTCAGAGCACATGTGGCTCCAGGACCCCATAGGCCGGACCCTCGGACCCTCTGCCTTGTCATGATAAAACATTTTGAAGTACGATAAATTGCAATTTCCTCTGTCAAGTCTTGCAATTCCAATTAGATTTATGATATATGTTAAAAAAGAAAAGACTGAAATCTGATGTGCTAAACTAATAGATCATCCCCATGTATTCCAGAACATGTTTGTAGAGGTCTAAACTACAGGGAGAGCAGCAAGTCTGCGTTCTGGTGTGTGAGATTTATACATGTCTTTTCTTGGGAAATACTTGATGTGTTAAGTGAAAATCAGACTGGGAAATAATATCACCGCAACAACATGTGATATTTACTGAAACGAGGCCAAAAGAGTTTCAAATATAATTGTCTTCTGTACTAGTATACGACAGCTTGGTGACATTATTCTTACTCAACCTTATCTCAGATGAAGTGTGCCCGGCAGGTTCAGTGACGCTGGTGACGGAGGTGGTTTAATTGAACATAAATGTATTCATGTCCAGAGGAATAGTGACTAATACTGACTCAGGACACAGACTAGGACCTAATGAGGATTACATAAAAGCTGCATGTCGTCTCAGCAACATGTACAGATGACTGCGTCTGCCAAGAGCCACATAATGCAATCTTACAATGACAAGTTACAATTATTTTTTGTGTTTTTATGTGTTCATTTGATTTCTTTTTGATCATTTTGAAGTTCGCGGTGCTGAGTCATATTATTAACAAATGCCAATTTAAATCTCTATGGCAACCACTTTTCCGTTTAGATTTTTAACTGTGAATTGCAATCATTAGCCCTGGAATAATGGCCAACTTTCTTATTTATTTGTCAGTTATTATTGTTAAGATTTACTGGATATCACTGATGAGATGACAGTGGTGGCTGAGTGTGGGCGCCCACCAACCAAAGTGTCAGTGGTTAGAGTCTTGCCCAAGTTCATGATGTTCTGGTGTCTCTTTACTATTATTAAAGTTGACTGTGACAACCCCAAAATAAAAGATGCAATGAATAAATAAAAATGAAAAATTAAATACATTAAAATTGGAATAAATTAAAATGGAAAAAAAGGGGAAAAAAAGATTATTTGTACCCTTCAGTATCCACAAAGCATATTCCCCATAGTTGTGAACATAAACATGTGGAACTGGTTTGGATGGGACCCCAGGAGAGGCCATAATCCCCAAAGTAAACTGTTACACATTGGAAGTAATTGCAGCCATGACTTTCTTGTTAAAGCCATTAGCCATTCATACAAGCTCCCCACTCGGTCCAAATGTCACGAGATAGGGCCAAGACTGCAGCTCCCACTCTCTGACCTGCTAGTGCCTGTAAAAGGATATGTTATTACTAGAGGTGCACTGTAACTGGATACTTTTACTTCAGCAAATTACTGGAGTACTTTGTTACAGGTAAAGAACAAAGAGTTTAAATAGTAGAGAAACCTGTACTGTGTATCGTGTATTAGCAGTAGTGGAAGTAGTTTTAGTAGTAGTAGTAGTAGTAGTAGTAGCAGTAAGTAGTAATGTCATGTTTGTAGCAGTCGATATACAAAGTGAGTCGAAGTAGGAACAAAATTATTCTCGTTTTGAATTTTTTTTTTTTTTACCACAGACAAACAATTTGGCTGAAACTGGAAAATAATCTAGTTTTGGAAAATGCATGCGTAATAATAGAAATTATGTTGCAATTATGATTCAGTTTATAATATGCTTAAAATTAGGATTCTGTTCAGAGTCCAAGATCAACATTTGAAAAGACTGAAATATGAACTGATAAACTAATACAAGAATCCTGTGTATTTCAGAACATGTTTGTAGAGGCATTTTACACAGAATAAGACCACACAGAGACACAGGGAGGGCATCTGACACATAAAAGTAGTAAAGTACTGTGCTTCTGTAAAAATTGTAGGTATCTATACTTAGATTTTAATGGGGATACTTTGTACTTTACTGCATTTCAGATCAGGTATCTGTACTTTCTACTCCACCACATTTTTTTAACTGGACTGAAAATTAAAAGTATTTTTTTTTATCATAGTGTGAGACCTGCTGAAAAGACTGAGGGGTTTATTTTAACATATCCATAGTTTAAAAAACAGTTATAAAATAGTCACTTCAATTATTTCTGTCTGAAAATTCAGCACAGATCTGCATTAAAATCCTACATTTGGAGCTTTATAAGTATTTTGTGAAAATTTTAAGTACATTTTAAACACTTTTACTTGAGTCTTTTTTTTTTTTTCCTTCGGTATCTGTACTTTTGCTCAAGTAACAAAATTGCGTACATACTTCTTCCACCACTGCACACAGGGACATTTCATTTCATGTTTATAGATGTCTAAACTACAGATTCAACACGATTTCTCTATAAAGACATGGAATTTTGTTCTTTGCAGAGGACTTTCTATGATCTAAATCAGCATTAGTAATTTGATAACTGTACAAACTCAAATTGCGATTTCAGTAGCGGCTAATGATGCAGTCCTAATTGTCAACAAAACACTTTTATGAGTTACACACACAATACCACTTCAGAAACATTACCCATGCAAAAAGACCCATTTCTGCATGTATCTCTGCTCCACTTTATTTTTGCACACTTCTTGGTTGCACATTTTGAGAGACAAACTCCCGGCAACAGGAACATCACTTGGGCTTTGAGCTGTAAGCTGTAAAATGTGCTCATTAATAGTGTAAAATCTGTTTGTGTGTAAAGAAGTGACAGTGCGCAGTACCACCGAGGCTTCGCCGGCTCCTACGCTGTCTAATTAGGTCTTTAAAAGAAGGTTACAACATTTTAAAAGGACTCAAATTGGTCTATTCTCCTCCAGAGCAAGTCAGGAGTGCCACGGATAATTAGGGCAAAGCTGATTCTTATGTGTACAGTGGAACGGTGCGGCAAAACAAGACTGCGAAGAGCAATGCACGGTCTCGCAAGGTTTATTTGAGCTCCAGACATAAGGCCCTCTGATTAAAATGGATATTGTCAGTCGGCCATCAAAAAAAAAAAAAAAAAGCACATAAGAAGCGCATATTTATGTTTATATATATGTGCGATGTGGATGTGTATAGTCCAAAACCTAATTAGAGTTTTGGCCTTTTATTGTTTTGAAAATCTTTTATTTGCCGAAAACAAGTGAAATAAGTTTCACTTTCGTTTATAATGCATCAGTTTTATATAGCGCTTTTCAGGACACTCAAAGACACTTTACAGAGCATTATTCATTCACTCCAGACCCGGTGGTGGTAAACTACTATTGTAGCCACAGCTGCCCTGGGGCAGACTGACGGAAGCGAGGCTGCCCCTCCGACCACCACCACCATTCACACACACACACCGCTTTCATACTAGGCAATGGGTGATGTGCCTTGCCTAAGGACACTACGACAGTTATTCCCACTGGCGCCCCCCTGTGGCACCTGGAATTCCCAGTGTCTCCCATCCAAGTACTAACCAGGCCCGGCCCTGCTGAGCTTCTGAGATCTGACGGGATCAGGCTTTGACAAGCCGGTATGGCCACACAGTCTGAGTCTCTCCTCTCCCTTTGCTCCCCACACTAAATCACTCCCCCCTCAGGGCACTATCCCGACATGATCACAGTGCGTCCTGCAAATCAAACTACTGCACATCATATCAGGTTTGTGAAGTTGTTGTACAGTTTTGTATCATGCTTTTGTATATTTATAGAAAACTGAGAGCGTGGGTGACGTAGGCTTGTGGGCTGAGCTTTGGACAGGACGGTTCGAATAGGATCCTGGGGAGATCACTAGATTACTCAAACATGCATGAATAACATTGAAAACCTCTTCAGGCATGTTTTTGATGAACAAGGTTATAACTAGGGATGCAACAATATTCGATATAATATGGAATCGATACTGCTCTCACGATTCGATACACGCGTTCGTTCGATACAAGTATTCATTCGATACACGTGTCGATACACACGTGTCCCTCCATGTGCGCTGTGTTGTTTATTTTAGTCCAAAAGGGAAACAGTTTTTGCAGCGTCCTCCTCAGATGCAGCAGAAAACAGCTCCATAGAGACTTACAGCTGAAATATTCTAACAGAGGAGGGTTTTATCTTTCATTCACTCTTTATTTTACATTGAACAGACCCAGAAATGACAAAGATATGAACTTTTAAATACTTTAAAATCGCTTTTGGCTTTACATCAATTTTAATCATATGCACTTGTATAGCACATGCAACGTGACTCGCGATATACACAATCTATTTCTCAGACCCTGTCTCCTAAGTTTTCCTCAGAAAGCGCTGCGTGGGTCACAGACTGTAGCAGGACAGTGTGGGAGGAGCTACTGTCCATTGCTGCTGGAGGGACACAGGCCTGTGAACCCAGTGAGAGGACTCAGGAGGAAAAGAAATCATCAAATCATCATCAAAGAAGGGAAAGTCTGATAGTGTAACTGCCGTCTATATTAAGAGTACAATAGCCTGAGTAAGCACTATTCTTATTTTCACTGAATTATTGGAATAAATAAATAATAACTGAATAATTAAAATTCTGAGCTGTAAATCACTGAACCAAATGAACTAAGATACTTCACATATAAACTGCAGCTGTACAGTAGTTGTACTGTAATGTACTGTGTGTAATGTATGTATTGTTTCATCAACATGATAGTGTTTTTATATTATACTCATTAGCAGAAAAAATTACATGAGATTTTTTTTTTTGCATCAGAATTGAATTGATATCGTGACCTGTATAGAATCATGGGAAAACCATATCTTTGCACCCCTAGTTATAACATGGTAGAAAGCTTTTAAAAATCAATTTTGCATAATTCCCCCTCCGTATATAGATGATACTTTGTGGTGTAATAAGTTGAGCACCTTTTCCTTGCGTCCTCACACTGCACATCCCCAAGTGCTGTGGACTTGACTGTAGCTGATGTCCTAGTAGCCTCATTCGCCATAGCTGCCAGCGGAGCCCAACTGCTGTCAATTTATCAATGTATCGTGCACTAGTGGGCACAGTTTGAGGCGCCATTAGGACAGGTGCCCCATCCATCATGGCCGACTCACTTCTGCGGCCCTGTCAGCAGGAACCAAATGGGCCTTTAGAAGAAATGTAAACAACACTAAGAGGACAATTAGAGGAGCCGTCTTCATGTGTGAGAGGAGGAAGTGTGGAGCTAACATCAGGATGAGAAGAATGTGGTTGATGTGTCCTTGGACAAGTCACTACCACCACAAAAAAAAAAAAAAGCAGTGTGTGAGTGACCCCCAATTTACACCAAAGCGTAACAGCGCCTGAGCTCAGCAGCAGAGCACACGAGCAGCACAGGTGCAGGTTTGGCTTTCCATTTTAACCCGTCTTACAATCTACAGCAGCAGTGTCATACGTACGTCCAGCGGCCGTCATGACGCTACACGCTGCTCAAGATTGGTTGGAGTTCAAATTTTGCACCGTCAACGGAGTTTCTTCAGGATTTTTAGCAGGGGAAAGACAGGAAATGGGCATGTGGTGTCAAAATAAACTTCTGATGCCCTTTCAGAATATGTTCTCTAAAACTACTACAGTCACATCAACACTGTATCACATCAAGGAACTCAGGGAATGACTCGTGATGGACGATGGAAAGTTTACAGCCATGGAGGATAAATATAAAACACTTTACAGCATCAGACAGAAACTTTACAGGAGCAACTTCTGAAGGAAAAGGCGCATGATGCAGAAAACCAAAGTGAAATGGTGAGTAGCTTCAGATACGGTTCGTTATCACTGCAAAGCATCATCTCTCTTGTTGTCAATGTTTGTTTTGTGAATTAAAACATAACTGAGCCAATCAACATTGAATACACAATGTAAAAAGTTTAGTATTTAAATGTGAGAGACAGAGGCTGGTGTTCCAGGAGCAGCGCTGCCGCCTCTGGTGTAAACGTTACGTGCTGCTGACGCTCCTGGTCTACATTCTGGGTGAATCATTTGTGATTTGTAATGGTGAAGATTGGCGGCCTTGCTTTAGTCAGTCTACCCCAGGGCAGCTGTGGCTACAGAGGAAGTTTACTACTACCAGGGACAGAGAAAGAATACTTGATACTTTGAGAAGACCTAGGTATTTTTGAGTTCCACCTGTAATTGTGATTGATCTGTTTAATGTCATACTGTGGAACATTCCAGGCAAAGCAATGACATATCCATAGAAACAAGCAGTTGGCGGACCCCCAACCAAAAAGTTACACAATGCACCTTCAGACAGCTGAGACAAAAAACGTTAAATAAAAAACTATAGCCTTTATTGTACGGTAATCATGAAAGTAAAAGAGCAGTTTAATAGGAGCAGATTTAACTTTGTGAGCCGCCTCCTGTCAGTCTGTCAGACTGAACAGTCCACTCAAACTTACAGAATACTTACCACTGCCATAATTATAGGCTCTGGATATAATACTCCTAGAGATCCATTATTTGGATGAGCTAAATTATTGTTATACTCTCATCACTTATGTTTGTTTATTTTGTTCTAATTCTTTATGTTTTAATCATCGCCTTGGCCTGCTTCGGGTTCTGTTTGTTTCTGGCTGTATTCACACTTCCTCCCATTAGTCACATTTTTATCGCATGCATTTTTACATCAAATATTTTACGACCATGTGATTCCTGTTTTGTTTTATTCAGGCCCGTGTAAATTATGGAGCCTCGCATACCAATCACTAACTAATATCTTATTCTCCCAGACACTTACAGTGGCATTTATGATTTAATAGTGTGGATTAATAATACAACAATAACACAATGTTTTATGCATGTAGTGGCGGCACAAAGCAAGCCACTAAATCTAAATCATGTTTGCGAATGAGACGCTTGTTAGGCTGGGTTTCATCTATTCTAGACAATCGTAAGCTATAACCCACGGCCTCAGCGCCTTCAATTTGGTTAAAAGTACCGCACACAAAATAGCCAGGGGTGAAGTCAAGCGGTTTTTAATTAAAAGACGAGCGAAATGAGAAGTTGTGGTTTAAACAAAAGGGCGTTAATTGGTCGTGAGTGATCAGGGAAGCAGTGTTTGGGAATGGAGAGAGGGAAAGAGGGAGAGAGGCAGAGAGTGAATGATGGAGCGATAACTTCAGGGTTGTGTGTTTGAGAAATCATTGATCGGATGATGGGAGCTTTAATGTTTTGTTAAGTTGTAAACATATATATATACTGCAATACAATTTGGTCTTTTCTGAATTTGCGCTTCGTTAAGGAGTAATATTCCCTAGAGCTCATGTTAGGCTATTTTCTGATCTTTATTATAATGTTTCCTCATCAAAAACATACCTGGAGTTTTGTTTCATTCACACATGTTTAACACACAAACCCTGCAGATTTAGGCTGAGTTCTTCTCTCAGACAGAAAACATTTCCTCATTGTGTTGAATATTTTCAGACCTGGAATTGCTAATCTGTACTAAACAAAAGGAAAAAGGCAGCTGTTAAATTGAAATCTACCGCTTCATGACATCACAAGGTGGAACGAAGCATTTTGAGCTGTGGAGATGTAGACAGACTAATAATCCAGGATTGCTCAAACGTGTGAATGTAATTGAACACAACTCTGGGTATGTTTTTAAGAGGGTAACAACATTATCACATGACCTAAACCTCACAATCAATGTTGTGTTATATCGGACCTTTGGGCCGACAGTAGCTCCATTGGTAAGAGCGTTTGTCCACTGATCTGAAGGTTGGCAGTTCAAATCCCGCTCTCGACATAAACATCATGGGTGAGCGGTCAGATCCACTGACCCACAGTTTGGCTGGTGTGATTCCAACTCCCACAGATGAATGCTGTTATTGTGTCCTTTGGGCAAGACACTTAACCCACCTCACCCCCAGTGTCTGTGTACACTGGTGTATGAATGAATGGGTGAATGGCTACTTGTTGTAAAGCGCTTTGAGTGCCTTGAAAGGTAGAAAAGCGCTATAAAAATGTGACCATTTACCTTTAAAGCTATACTAAGTATTATGTTTATGGTAAATAAACAAATGAATTAAAGCATCACTACAGAACTTTCTGGGAGTGGGTACGTCATCTGTATGACTATGGGTATAGAAAATTCAATCTTTATTCTGTAGCATTCTCCATGGAGAGCCTCTTTTCACGCAAAACTCTGGATCTTTCCAGGTAATGCAAAAACATTTCCATGGAGACATTCAAGTGGTGCACCCACCTTCACTCAAGTCAGGTCTGTGGAGAGGCGAGTCTACTCACAGACAAGACTTAGAGCAAGAAAACATAAATGAAAAAGATGTTTGTATTTGAGTTGTCTTAGCTGAATTGGTAGTTGAAACGCAGTGTGTGAGTGTTTGCTGCCTCAACAAATAGCTCGGGGTCTCAGCAGAGCAGATTGCCAAGTAATGGATCATTTAAAAAACAATCACCTTTTTCATGGAAATTTTAGATCAAGACTGTATCAAAGTTCTGTTGGAGGGAATGACATAAGGTCAGTTAGAAAAGATATTTGAACTCTAACCAAATGGCTGCAGCATGACTCCCTGCGCACTGCCATCAATACATGTTAAATTTTAACTAAACATATTCACTTTCAATTCATTAACAATTTTTATCATCCAAGGATTTGCAGCAGATGAATATTTTTCCGCCATTTGATTGGAGTGTTTTTAGATCTGTGTTCTGATTACGATTCCATTCATTTGACAGATTAATGAACTAAATATGCCTGTTTCTTTGGACTGTTGCAGACTGGAGCACTTCCTGGTCGAGCGTCCTTCAAATGTAAAGCCCCCACAGCAGCTGCACCCCCTCTCTCCACATTATTTCTTCATTAGCTCCGAACAGCTCTTCAACAGGTCAAATAAGGTAAGAGCAGTTGATAACACTTGGTCGGCAAACAGGGACATCACTGGTAACATTTAATTAAAGCCGTCCGCATGCGACGAGGAGAGTGGAGGAACGAGATCGCTGCAAATTTGTCAAACCTTCTGAAGAGCTCTTGTGTTGATTAGCTTTGAGCCTCTCGCAAAGTCACAGAACGCACACACACACACACACACACACACACACATGCACACACACACACATAAACGCACACACACACAGAGTTTTCTGGGGGGACGACTTACTCGTTCATGATAAACCTCTTTAATGCAGTATGTTCTCTATCAGGACTTGGGAGTTGTATGAAATATGCTGTTAGCAAAGTCACAAATTTGGCCCATGAAATCGGGGCTGCATTAAAACATTAAATTTGATTTATTAGTGACGACTTGATGACGTAAACTGAAAGGTCAGGGCAATGGAGGGGAGAGAGAGTACATTTCATGGAAGTATAATAAAATCTGGAAGTGAACCCAAGATGGCATCATATTGTTTTCAGTGGCCACTGCTCATTGACGCATGGGCCCAAATATAATTTCCCTTTCCTCAGTACGGCCTAGTGCCTCCCACCCCTGTGACGTCAGGAACCTGCACGGCCTGGTCTGTTTTGATCAATCAGAGTGTTTCTTATAGATCTGTGGTGCATTTACCACATAGGAATAACATGACAGATTATTTTTGAAGAAAAAGTTGTGATTGATGACAAACAGGCAGGGGCCAGAAATGAGGCAACACTGTTTTTAACCAGTTGAAAAAAAAAAAAAACTTGGGGTGATTGTGGCTCATTTAGGTGGGTGGTCTACGACATTCAGGAACAGTATAACTGTGTCCAGTGTACGCACTGAGTCGATTACTATGTGGGCATTATTTTTGGCTCAATCTCTTTTGGCTGTGGTGTGTGAGCAAGTGATTAGAGTCCATCAGTCTGCCCCGGGAGTGAATGAACAATGCAATTAAGAGTAACTCCAAGTGTCCAAAAAATATAGGTGTATATAAAACCTTTTGTAGTTTAAGAATTCTCTGAAAACTGTTGTTTTAAAGCCACAGTAAGAAAAAATAGGTCCCATTAGAATTGGTTAAATGTGCCTAGGACTAGGTCTGAAACAATAACAAATTTTGCTGGACGATTAATTGACCAAGAAATGATTGCGATAAATAATATTGCAATAAATATTTTGAGATCATTTTCAACTAATATAATGACAATGGAATAAAAATGCAAATACACCCTTTCAGAGATCAATAAACTTTACTTTCTAAAGAGCATTTAACACAGAAGCTGCAAGACAACCAAAATACACTTGAATAAACCACTGTTGAGCCAAACACAACCAAAACAATAAATAAAATGGTGTTTTAAGTCTCTGTAACAAAATTGCTCTGAAAAGTGATTTTAGTCATTGACTTCCACTGGAATATTGTGGCCCCTCTCTGTGGCTGCTGCCGTGAGCCTCAGCATGTTGGTCTTGACGTGTTCGTATTAAGCCGCTCCACATGATCCTATTTTGCTATTTTGTCCGTCAAAAAACTTTTCATAATATACAGCCTGGCTCCTCACTTAGTCCACTTTTTTATACAGGGATTATCATTACGCACTCTGCTGCGCATGTCTCCTGCGGAGTTAGGAAGGAGTAAGGAAAGGAGACATTATGCATCCAACAGCTCATTATTTTTTTATTACAAACAAAAAACATAAAACAGAGAAAACCATGTGTCATTCCTGTAAGCAGGCTTGTATCTCCACTAACCTGACTCTTAATTGGCTTAGAGAAGTGCTTCTTCCTGCTTATCTCCATGGAAATGTTAGTCTAAAACATTTCAGTGGTGGCATAAAACTAATCTATATGCAGGGAGAATGTTCCGAAGTATGGTTTTAACTTTTTATTTCCATGGAATCATGCAAGAGACATTCCAGCTCCAGAAAATGACACCATGTTGCTTTGATAATTCTCTGTAAACTGCTGCTTTCGAGATAACATTTTTAGTTTTTGAAACAAGCGCTGATGTTTAGAAGTGACCAGTTATATAAATACATATATACACACACCCCATGGTCATTTATTACTGTCCCATGCTGAACTGAACCATCCTTTTTGGCTCACATCAAGACCACAACCACAGGAAACAGCAACAGCAATCTGGCCCGGGAGGAGGACAATCTCATCTCATCCAGACATATTTCACCTCATTCTCCGATATTGTTATGAAGAGATTTTAATTCAGCATGAGCATAATTACATCTATTATAGTCGGACAAAATGTTGTAAACCTTTGGTCATGCTAATCACATCTTCCTTTCTCTCCAAGTGAAGACTGCAGTCGCCTGTTTCTTTCCTTTCATTTTTTTATGTGCTTATTATCTAATTTTCTTTTGAAGGCTCTGATTATGCCCCCGTCGGAAAATGAACAATAATTGCTGCCCTAGTGCTTACAGAGTCTGGCTCGCAGAAGAATAAAAGAGTAGTCCTTTCAATGGTCAATCAACAATGAACCACATTAATCATTATCTTACATTACGATTTCTTGTTTTGTCCCTGAAATGTGCTTCCAGAAGAATTAAAATGTTTTTTACCCTCCCAATTATGCGCGAGATTTGTATGGCTACCGCGAAGGCCTAATATGGACAACAAGCATTAAACAGGCTAGACAAAGAGGCCGTGCTTTGATCGGGTACGGTAAGCCGGAGGAGTTAGTTTTTGATGTGAAGCGAGCCGTGAGGTGACCTGAAGTGTGCTCTCTTTAATCATGGCCCTGTATGGAAATGGGCTTTCATAATGTATTATTTGATGTCATTAGTTCAAGGAATAGACACAGGATTCAGCAGTGGTTTGATGTCAGATCAGGAGTTGAATAAGTTGGGTGTAACAAAGAGAGACTATAGAAAGTACACAAATAGGAGTAAATAATATTCAAAATAAGATGGATGCATGTACATAGCGCTTTTATACCTCAAGAAAGCAGCATCCAAGCTCACTTTTATATCATCTATGAACACAGCAATGTGAGTTTAAGGTCTTGCCCAAGAACACAATGGTGAGAGTGGGAGTGTGAGAGTGTGTTACCCATTAAGCCAGCATCACTCCATATGACATAACAAATACCTAATAAGGTTTTTTGTCTTAAATTTGCACTTAAACTACTGAACCCTACGGCTATGTGATTTTTTTTCATGAAACAAAGCAAAATTTGTATTGGCCCAGTACAGATACATTGTAAAAGCAGATCTTAGGGTCTAAATGAGTTGACTGATGCATCTTAGCTGGAATTTGTTATTGTCGGCAAACCAGGAAGTACTCTGGTGTGTTGTTAGCATGCTAGTTGTTGTTTGCATTCCCTTGACAGTAAAACTGAGTTTTAAGTTATAAAGGTACTTTATAACTAAGTAACTATGTAGTTGTCACAGTGAATGATGAGGAGAATGTGCTAGGAAAGTGAGGAATAATAACTGTTGCAAACAATGTAAAATGAGCCAATTCTGCTTTAAAATCAGGTAGGCACCTTTAATAGTACTATTATTGATCTTCAGTGGCCGAGTAGTGAATCAAGAGAATGAATTATTACTTTGTTTTTTCCATTTTATTTATTTATTTTGCACTGAAAAAAAACAAAAATAAATGTATCTCCTCAACTGTTCGGAACAATGGTCCAGAAATGTACATTAAAAATGACCATTAAAAATTTGATCAAAATTTACGGACATTAAAACATAGAGGAGCTTCACTGATTACAACATGGTGAAAGCTACAGAAGGAAGGTGACTGATTTCCTTTTCACATGGCTAAATACTGAGTAATTTTGGCACGATATAATCCCTCTGAAACGGTTTTATTTTACTGGACATATTTTTAAATGCACACTATTACCCAGAAAATGTTGAATTCCAGTCAGAAGATCCCACGCGGAAAACCCCGAGTGAAAAAACCCAGTCTGTTATTTTCCCTATCTCGGTTAGTCATTATCAGAGCATTTGAAACTAAAGATGGGGCTTAAGCTAAAAGGAGAAGTTGATACTTTGATGAGAACCATGGGACTGTGACTCATGACGATCAGCTGAAGGCGGTGCGGAGGTCACCGGGTCAAAGGGCATTACGGCCGCACTCAAATATTCGCTGGTCACATAAGATAATAGGATGTTATTAGCGGGTGGACGTTAGCGAAGGGTCAGTGATGTCACCGGGGTTGAAAAGTCAAGTGTACCTTATTTGGAAGTTTAGGAAGTGTGCAGAGAATATTAGCTGAAGCAGTTGAGTTGAAAAGTGGGCAGACAGTTCTTCCATTCTTTCTTTACAAGTAGTTTTCAGAGTTACAAAGTTTGTTTGGGCCTAGTTTAGTACAGGGTAAATTATGGTAACGAACTTATTACTCAAAATGGATTCTTGTGAGCTTAAAGCCATGTTAAAATGCGGTTACCTCATCAAAACATACCTGGACTTGTGTTTTGTTTCATTCACACGTGTTTGAGTCACCTTTTATTACTCGCGTTTACATGTTCCACCTTTTGATGTCATGAAGCATTAGTTTTCAAGTTAACAGCTCCTTTTATTTTTTGTTCAGTAAAGATTCCAGGGCTGAAAGTATCCAAATGATTCTAGTGAAGGTGTACGGAGTTTAAGAACACATTGGAGCACTTCTTCTATTACCACATGACAGAGAGAAGACGAAGAGACAAGAACTCAGCCTAAATATGCAGAGTTTGGGTGTTAAACATGTTTGAATGGAACAAAACACAACTCTGGGTATGTTTTGGATGAGAAACCAACATAACATAGATGAGAAAACACTGTAAATGGGTCCTTTCACCTACCTTAGCTTGAAATAGGTCATCTTGCAAATTGATTCTCTAGGTGCTATTAGTGATTTAAGCCCTATTCGCACGGGATTAGTTTTACCTGTGGAGCTTTGGTGATTTGTAATAATTGCGGAGAATGCCTGGGATCTTACGCCGCAAATTCCCTACTATATTTCACCTAACACAGACGTCCGGTGATAATACGAGTCCCGTGCGAATCTGCATGTCAGTGTTTGTTGTTGTAATTGCACGTCTTTTCTGTCTATTCCTTTTATTTCTATGGTATTTTCTCTATATATTGCGCACATTTTATATCGCTTTGTGCACTTTTTATATCTCTTTCCGTTTTGAGTAATGGAGGCTGCGGTAGAAATTTTGATTAACAGTTTTGAGCTTTTTAGGGGCAAATTATAACACAGCCTCATAGCCTCTACTTGGAAACCGATCCGCAAAAAGGGAAATTCTGGCAGGATGTTGACCTGGATGACATGTGTAGCCGCATGCGGTAAGGAACTTTTTTTTTTTTTTTAGCATACTTTATAAATTTACCGTACTTACTTAGCAGCGCAAAAGAGATAGAAACGGATGTGATGTTATGACATATCCGGTCGTAATTTCAGTAAAATAGAGTAATTTACAGACTTCGCTTATCCCGTGTGAATGCGCTGCAGGTAACACAGAGGTAATTTGCAAATTATCAGACATCCCCAGGTTATACTTATCCCATGCGTATAGGGCTTTAGGGCATATTAGGTATAATACTCCCTACAACTGAAGCACAGCTACTCCAACAAGGTTCATTTGGTCTTCTGATCATTTGTTATTAGGTTCTATTTTCAGACCAAGAGTTTGTTTTCAGACCTGACAGTTTTGACTCGCTAGCGATCGTCCTCAGAGTGGTCACGTGATGTTGCTGCGACGTGTCCGGTCAGCTGATTTATACAGGTTTTGGCGCTGTCTTCCTATCGGTGGAGGCAGGACAACAGCGCCATCTGCAGTCCGACTTCCTCAGGACAGTATCCCAGGTGTGTGAGAGTAAAAAAGCCCCTTCGTCCCGGTTTATAGACCAGACACGTCACAACAACATCACGTGACCACTCTGAGGATGGTCGCTACTGAGCCGTCAAAAGTGTCAGGTCTGAAAACAAACTCTTGGTCTGAAAAAAGAACATAATAACATGAAGCATAGCTAGACTGAACTATGGTATGGATAAACAAACTTTTCTTGCGTTAAAACTCCAGCCTCATGTCTCTTCCTCTTGGGCTGGTTCAATTTATTCTACAACACTAACTTCATTCACCTTTCTTTTATCTGTCCTGGTTTGTGGTCCATGTCACTCTTTCCCTGACATATTTTCTCAAACTATTTAACCCAAAGTCAATGGAGCTTGTACACTTTTATAGCAAACAGGGGGCTTCGTGGGTACTGAGGAGTGGACCTTTTTAATGGCCGTGAGAGCAAAATAAACCTCAGACATGGGACATTAACAGCACTAAGTGAAAAATGTATGGATCGCTAGTTTATCCTTGGCAATATCTGCTCTGGACTTTTTGGTATAATTTATGAGAAACTTACTGTAGGCTGTGCAACTTTGTCCAAGGCCTTCATCAGTTCATCTTCAGTATTATGAAATGCTTTGTCACTTTGTATTTTTACACTCCAACATATAACTTATAATAGCGTGTAGTTAGGGGTGTATTGTGTAGCTTTTCTGGTGGAGGGGCCGACAAAAGCTTTGCTTCCTGAAGATGTTATTGCTTTGTCTGAAATGTTTGACAGTAGGGCATTAAACCTTTCTATCTACATTGAGACCAAAGCAGACCAAGTTCAGGTCAGATCTGTGGAGAGGCGAACAGTCATATCCATAGAAACAAGCAGGCGACAGACCCCCAACCATTGAGTTACATAGTGCACCTTTAAAGCTTCACTATGGAGCTTTTCTGGAAGGGGTTCCGCTACCAGCTTTACTCCATGGTGATGGTATTGCTTTACTTCAAATGTTCAACAGTATGACATTATTTCATTTTATTATACTTGCACTGTGCTGAATTTAAGTCTATTTTAATTTTCAATTTAAAAATGTTCCAGTGTCTAATTCTATTCACTGTTCTTGAACCGTGCAAATAAAAGTTCACTTATCTCATTAAACACTGCAGGCAGTTTTATTTTTCAAAATACCTTGAAACACATTTACCCCCACTCACAGTAAGGTGAACGAGGTTGTGAGCGTTGCCTCTCCACAGTTCTGACCTGTAACCTGGCCCGGTGATGTCATCTGCTTGTCTCCATGGAGACTGACAAGTTCAATGCAATTCCACTGAGAATTACAGGCAAAGCAATAACATAGCATTGGAGTCAAGCAGGTGGCGTATCATGAAGTCTACCAGAAAAGATAGTGCACTTTTAATGAGGTACAAATTGTGTTGCAAATGTTATCTAAAAAAGTTAACATTACTTGAATTAAGAAAGTTTTATCATGATTTGAGTAAATTAAGTAAAATTATCTACCAGTGGAACAATTTTTGTATGTTAAAATATGAAAATACATCTTGCTACACTTCAGATAAGAAAAACAACAGCTTTTTGCACTTAAAATATGAATCATTGAATTGATAATAATTAATTTCACTTAATACAGTGCATAACAAATGTATTAGACCACCTGTCATGAAAGAAAATATACATACCTTCAACTAGTATATCCAAACCTTCTTTTAACTTGTTTCATTGTTATTCATTAAGAAAATGACCAATTAGAATAACAAAATAGTCCTTCTTGACAAATAATAAACAAAAATGTGAATATTTAGTGTGAGCACCTTTGGCACAGATCACAGCTGATTTCTTGCTGCATTGTCTTTATGTCGTTTTGCAAAGTCTCTTTTGTTACTGACTTCCAAATAGTTTCTATCTGTTCCCAGAGACTTGGTTTGGACGAGACTTTGGTGTCATTTTTGGAAAACATTAAACTTGAATATTTATGGATAACAACAATAGTTATATCTTAGCATTAAATATATCATTTTGATTAAAAAAAATCTTGCATATGAGAGGAGATTAACCATCAGAGAAACATAAGAAGTTTATATTTTGGTAAACAGAAATACTCTTAAATTACGTGTGGCAGCAGTGGCAAACACCTCATACTAGGTGGTGGTCAAAGACATTTTTTAAGCACTGTAATTTGACTTGTCACGTTGAATCTACTCAATTACATAAAATGTTCTTAATATCAGTCATTTTAACTTGCCTATATATTGCTTTTTGCAGTGTAATAAAATATATATATATAAAAATATGTATATAATAAAGAAAAGTATGTTCCCATGTACACCTCCACAATCTCTATAATGCAACTGTGTCTGAGGCTTCCACTCCAGCCCGCCTCTCCAGCCTGCTCCTTGTGAATTTAATAGGCTCTTCTTATTTCTATATGGAGATAGAATTGGAAGACAAATAGGATTTAAGGAAACACATTACCTCTGGAGGCCGTCTGAATACAAAGGCCAGACCCCGGCGCTATCACAAAGAAAACAGCTTAGCGTCCCTCCATTCAACCCCTCCAGCACTTTGTCTTCCAATCGTTACCTGTCGGCAAATCAGTTGCTCCATTAGAGAGGTACGGGGGCTGTCTGTACGAAGGCTAAATTGCAATTAGGCGACCTGCGAGTTCGAGCCTGGCACCCGGTTAACTGTGGGATACGGGTGCGCGGGGTGCTCTGGTCATGTAGAACAATGCATAAAATTAAATTGACGTTAATGAATAATTGTACCGTGGATTCCGAGGATTTGAGTTAATTGCATGTTACGGGGAGTGTAATGCCCAGATAACCTTGCGTCCAGTGCTATCCTTAACTGGACTCTGCTCTTAGTGGGAAGTCATTATAGCTACATAATACCGGTGAGAGGCTACCATCTTGTCGGGAATTTTCTTTTCACAAGCAATTTCTCTTTTTTTTTATTCTGAATGGGAGTAAAGGTCACAGTGCATGTCTGGATAGGCTTTTAAACCTGGGCCCACTCACCTACAGAGCTGTCACACGCCTCAATGAGTACTTTAAGACTGTCATTGTGCGCGCATAAGGATGTAAGTGTTAGTCACGAGTGCTAATTAGTACATGTAACACAGGTTGAACCGCACCCACCATTTAAGGCCCTATAGAGCACCTTTGTCCAGACTTGCAGACTGACGGAGCGGAAGAGTCAGAAATGTCACTTTAAGATAAGTGATGCGCTTAGTGACAGTGGAATTAGTGTGAAGAAGGTACAAGGCTGAGAAAGTACTTGTAAACTGCTTTGAGGGGGTTGTGATGTCAACAGTAAATGTAAGGAATCAAATAAAAAGCTAATTCCATACCTTGAAATAGTTTAGATGCATATCACTGTCGAGTATCTTAAAAAGTGCTACATATAAAGTATTTTAATTTATTCTTAAAGTTTTTTTGTATTACACTTCTCAACTAATGCTAAATTCTGGCTAAAAACGTATTCCTTTCGTTTAAAGGGCAGAGTCTCTCCTCCCTTAGCTCCCCGCACAAAGTCACTCCCCCGTCAAAGTACGACAAGGTACAACACCATTGTCGTGCATTCAGCGAATGAAACTACTGCACATCACATCAGGTTTGTGAAGTTGTAGTGTATTTTCTGTCATGCCTTTGTGTATTTATGGAAACAGCACAGGGGCTGAGCTTTAGATAAGAACTAACCATAATCTGGGTTCGAATAGGGCCTGAGAGATCGCTAAATTACTCAAACATTCATGGACGACGTTTAAAACCTCTTCAGACATGTTTTTGATGAGTTCATTTTGCTCGTAGGCCTAAATTCAAAGCTTTTAGGGGGATGTTTTACCTTTTTGTGATCATTTTTATTGTATTGACGCCTTTAAATACAATAGGGTAAAAAAAATATTTTGTTGTTACACAGGATTTGATTGCCAGTTTCCTTTTGTTACAGCCCAGCTCAGCTAACTTTTCCATTTTACTTTATCAATATGTATCTATAAATGACATTTGTTGCATTGATATAAATGCACGTTGTATTGATTATTTTTCTTTTCTCCACTATGCTGTTATTAAAATGGAAGAACTGTCAATAGGCAATTTTTCCAGTCTATTTCACAACAAACTCAAACTAACAATGTATTATTATATTATTCAATCGTATTTTAATGTGTATTTTTTTCATCTCATTGTGCTGTATTGTCAGTGATCTTGCTTACCGATCCAGAAGGTAAAGTGTTTTATTCCAGCCTCAGCACAGCCCTCCCATTGGGGAACAATGCGAGAGGAACGGCAATGTATCAATTTAGCAGCTAATTTAGCATTGTCTCAGCTCATTAAGTGGCAATGCATCACTAACATCACATTATCACAGTAACATGCAATAAATAAGACCAAGGGCCAATATACACTAATGGCTCTGATCCTCTCCGACTGATCAGGAGCGCTGTATAAACGTTTGTGAGTGTGCTGCGCTGTGAGCCTTTGCTTAGTGGATTGAATGGATGTTTTCTAATGGGCCAATCACTGCACACGCTGAGGTGCCCTAATGTTAAAGCATTAATAATGGCCTTAATTCCTTTCACACAAAACCTCTGCATCCGCTGATCTAACAAGGCGGTTTTCTACCACCACTGAACATTGCGGTAGCTAGTGCTGATCAGGGTATTGTGGGTTTCAGAGAGCACATAATTCTGGAGGTCAATAACGTGTAATACAGACTGCAGTATTTTATTTTTATCACATACAATATTTAGATTAGCGATGGGTACTTGATTGCATTTTTATAATCGATCGTTGGGAAAATTAACTATCAGTTTTCGATTAATCATTAACATTTTATATTAAAATGATCATCATTATTATTACTATTACTAATCTCCCTTTACTCTCTGCACTAAGTTACACCCCCTTCAGAGCGCTCTCACATTACAGTCAGTATTGGCGGTTTGGAGATTCTAGAATGTAATGATGTCATACTTGCAGATGGGGGGAAAGGTAGAGTCCTGCGCGGGTTCGGGTACCGCGGATACCCGACGGGCGACCTGCAAATTTTAATGAAACGGGTGAAAACGAGTGTTGTGCTGTGTCAGATGCAGGTTCGGGTTTGGTCAGACGCAGGAGAGCGCGGGTCTGTAAATCTGCGGTTTACAAAACATCATGTGCCAAGAAAAAACAGGGCTGTGTTTTAGTGAAATGCAAATGTGCCACTGTTTTTACAAGATGATTAAATGTAAAATCCATATGTTTATGCTGCACGCGCGCATTCCTGCAAATCTCTGCCACTTTCATTTTCAAACCTCGCACGTGATGTCCTGCAGCTCAGAGTGACTCGCGAGGAGCTGAAAAGAAAATGAGCAGAGTACAAAGTTATGGCTCAGGTGCAGTTCGGGTGCCTGTATTTATAGCGGGTCGGATCGGGTACGGAATTTTATTTCAATTAGGTCAGAAAACGGGTCGGGTGCAGATTGATGTATGACGGGTACAGGTGGTTTGTTCAAATCAGACCGGTGCAGGACTCTGGGGCAAGGGCCTGTTTTTGCTATTAATTACATTGTACTTTACCATGAAATATCCAAAAGGGAAATGCACAAATGTTGAACTTGGTATTTTCTATTACTGACTAAACCCAAGAACTCAATGTATTACAACATCATTTTGCATTTTTACCATTTTTATTTTAGCTGCCCCCCACGGATTAATTACTAACTTAATTAATGCATTCATTCATTAAGCTACTGAACGTCGGTTTGTGAAGGTGTAGTGTATTTTTTGTTATATTTATGGAGAATTGTCGTGTGGGAGCATGGATGACGTAAGTTTGTGGGCTGAGCTTTGGACAGAATCTTACAGCTAACCAGGAGGGTTGGGAGAGATCACTAAATTACTCAAACATGGATGGATGTCATCTAAAACCTCTTCAGGCATGTTTCTAATCAGGGAAGAACATTGTAACACAGTAGAAAGCTCGAAAAAGTCGATTTTGCATAGTAGCCCCTCTTTAAGATTTTTGTCCTGACAGCGTAAGTGTGAAATGGTGAGTGAAAAGTTTGAGGCTTTCAGCAAATCTTAAAACTCTGGAAGATTTTGAACTCTGATGAGTCCCGAGCCTTACAGCATAAGCTTGACTACACCAGGCCCTAGCAAAGACTCACTGAAGCTTGTGCTGCTGATGACTTACCTGACTGAAAAGGGCCATGAATAATTTGATCACATTTTTCATGGGAGTCGAGTGCTGAACAAACAGGATTCTGTGATTAACAGTTTTAATTAGGATTCTAACTTGACAAATTCTTACAGCGCCGCATCGTGTCTCGGATAAATAAATCAGGGTTGGATCATCAGGCTGCTGCTGCTGTCTGCGAGGATGTGTATGAGATTACACTTTGGGACGGGCCAAACTTGAGTCTGATGGAGTGAAGTAGGGCTGCATGATTCTGGAAAAATATAATATAAGATTTGAGATTATATTTGGAATTTATGTTTTAATATGCTTCTGTTCAAAGTTCACATTTTCAGTCCAAGAGAATTGACACAAAGACTAATGGATGAATTAGGATTGTCAAAAGTATCAAAAATCAGATACTAACCCATACTAAAACTAATTTCAAAACTAGATACTCATTTGAGCAGGTATCGATAAAAATGCACATTCTCGGGACCTGTGAATCTCCTGAATAGATCCATGTTCTGAATAGCTTGATAGATGATCTTGAGCTGCATTAGAACAAGGCCACATACACCACTATGGAACATACCTGGATGAATGAAGGATTACACGGATATAAAACCAATGCTAAAAATCACATTCTATTGTCTCAAAAAATGTTAGTTTGATTATCATCATGGTATCAGAATCAGTATGGAGTGTCTAGGATTAAAACTGAATTTGAAATTTTAGTATCGTTTCGTACACTATAATGAACTGACTCTATTACACTACTACATTTCTGAACATGTTTGTAGGGTTAGTAGTATAAGATATTTCTATGTTACTTAAATCCTTTGCTGTTTGCTAATTGTGTGCATTAAAATTGCCTTCTCGATTTGATCCTGATTAATCCTTCAGCCCTAGAGTCGTAAATGTAAATGTAAAGACCCACAAAACACAGAGTAGCTACGCAAATGTTTATCTGTGTTGCTTAGGATTTGGACCGTTGTCTTGTGCTTTTCTTTTCCTGTCAAAGTAAAAGTGGAATTAGCGTCACTTTCCTTCAACACATGCACACCTGGGTTTTTAGGCTGCTGCAGTTTTAAAACCATTCAGTCATTGTCTCGATTGTTTAAGGAACAAGTCACTTTGTGTTTCTACCCACATACTGAAAGCTCACATCTGTCTTAACAAATAATAATCATTTCTGTTCTTTCTCTCATTTAACTTTAAAACATTCTAACATTTTCATAACGTGAGCGGTGCTGCCTCTTCATAGATCTGACCTGAAACTGAACAAGTTTTCTTCTTGTCTCCATGAAGATAAATAGGTTTAAATCCTTTTGACTGATAAATGGAATCGAAACTTTCATCAGACTGTTAATTGGGATGAGGGGGGTTTACCTGGGAGACAGTTTTGAAAAAGGCAAGTAAAAGCAGCCGCACACTACAGGATTTTTCAGTCTTAAACGATTTTTAAACAAACAGCACAGACATGAGGGGAATCTAATGAGACTTAAAATCTCTGATAGCAAAGACTGCAGCGGGATATGGCTGCGTACCACAGAAGTGAGCACACCTCTGCTGTTTCCTGTCTACAGTAAAACCACTCACATTGAGACTCTTTAAGTGTAATGATCAGAGCTCTGCACTTCTAGTTTAGAGACAAGCCAAAACTGTATTATTATTATTTGTGAAATGTGGTGCAATACTTCAGATACATGATTTTTAAAGCATAGAACATTGACGATAAAGTCCACATGAAGATGAGCCACCTTAATCTGTGTGGATGTAAAGACACATGTGAGAAACTATGACTTTTTTACTTCAAAAGAACTCCTCAAACTGGATTAACAAGGCTATTTTGTGGACTGGGTATCATTATTTGCGGAGGACAAAGTCTATGGATAATGTGGATGAGATGCTGCAGTTTATATTTACCATTTTACGAGAGCCGAGTAATCATTTTTTTCGCTATTTACTGAATTTGTATCTTGCGCCTCTGCGTCCATCACTCCTCTGCCCCTGACGCTCTGTTTTGTTGGCTGTTGCCGTAGCGTTGCTGATGTTTGGTGGTTACGATCTGACAGAGCAGCTCAGAGTCACACTGACACCACACACACACACACACACACACACACATGGCTTCAAAATCGCACACGAAGACACGGGAAGAAGCTAATTGCGACCAAAATCTGACAAATTCTCCTGTAGTATGTGGCGGCCTTAACTGTCCCAACACTGACAAAGTTGGTATCTCTTCTAGCAATTATTTAACTATGGGTGTTTTTATTGCTCGCCGCTACAGAGATCTGAACTGTAACTTGGAGTTGTGGCCGCATCTGCTTGAGGTGGAGATAAATATGTTTAATGCCTGTCTAGGCCTGGCAAAGCAGTATAATCTACATGGAGATTCATTGGACTCACCACCAGAAAAGTTGCACAGAGAACCTTTAAATCATCTGAAAATAATCTAAATGTTGAATGTTTTGGGAAAGAAATGAATGAGTTTGGACTACGGCTAACAGTTTATAAGCAACAAATTCTGTCTGTCAAGGTAGGAAAACAGTATAAATTGGTTACAGCCCATTTATCTGCAAAAAAAAAACACTTTTAATACATCCAAATAGTCAATTTAGGCCTACATTTCTTCCTTTTTCTAGTTTGTTTAATCTCCAAATTCAAACCAACAACGCTCTAAAACTCCTGCTTTTTCGGTGGAAGTGTCAATTCATTAGTCTGGCCTACATTCTCAGATTTACACTCCCAAACTCCTGTGTGAGATCTTGATGAGCAGTGTCGTAACCAGTGCAATCAGACGTGGTGAGCCCAGGCGCAGTATTAATTGTCCAATGCCTAATGATTTATTGTAGTGTGGCAGAATGAGTATTAATTTTCTGCTTGATTATACCTGTGGGCGGCCACCACTGCTCTGCACTCCCGCGCCTGTGAAATGAAATAGAGATGCTCGCTGCAAATGGCTCTTCGGAGAATCAACAACTTACTTTGCTTAATGCGTAATGTTTAGAGCGATTCTTCTTGTCACAGGGTGTGTACGGTTGACCCTATGCTGTGCTTTATGTTGTGGTGACTGAGCTGTGGATGAATAATGGATTTAAAGCAACGTTAAGCAGCCAGAGGTTTTCTTCACATAAAATGAATCTATCTTTTTATTCTGTATGTTTTATTATGCTTAAAGTGGAGACAGAAATAAATTGCGTTGAGTATTTTAATTACAGTTAATTACAGAGAAAATCAAATCCATTAAAATGTGTCATCTAGACAATCAGGTTACCAATACAAATGGTTTGTATTTTTTTAATTAATTCATTGATAATAAGGACCCATTTACACCATAGAACTATAATAAAATCTGGAAGATGAATCCAAGATGGCGCCCTGTTATTTTCAATGGCCTGTGCTCATGACCCCACAAAAGATTTTCACTTCTGCATTTACTTCCTTGTTTGCAGCCCAATGTCTGACGTCGGCTGCCCAAGACTGTTAGGCTGTGACGTCAGAAACGCCGTTCTGACCAATCAGAGTGCGAGCTGCTAGAGCGGAGCTAGCACAGGCTCAGAGCGGGTCTAGGCTAACTTTTACAAAGCTGATTTTTTGGCACTTTGACAATTTCATATTGTAAAAATACAGAAGAATTCCTACAAAATCCGACCATTATGAAAGCTGTGGACGCCCTGTCATCCGAACACGGGCAGTTTGATTTCTCCAAAAATACATTGTGCTTCTATGGAAGATTTTTTCTTGGGCTGCAGCTGCACTTGTCATGTGTTTGCATTTGCACAGCTGATGGATCATATCGATGAAGAGACGAATGAGGCTCGGAGCTCAGCAATTTTCTCTCTTCTCCTTATTACCTGAAGAACCAGTTGGTGTCACCGCCAATGTCGCCGTTTCTGGGTCCGACCTGGGCGGACCGCTGTCTGGTGGGATCATTTTGAAAATGAAGTGGTTGTCCCGGAGGAGTGGTGTGAAAATGTTAGGATGTCGCAGCCATTACTGCTGTTACTCTTCGACTTGCTGCGTCAAAACTACTGAAACTGAGGCCCCGTTGGCTGCAGAGCGTTTTCCTTCTTCCTACACTGGCCCCTAAAGGCTTGGCGTAGTCATGACGGAGCTCGATGGCGTATTTATGCAGGTTCATGTAAATGGAAACTTTTTTGAAAACAATGCTGTGTGCACGATGTTATTTTGGAAAACAGAGCGAGGGAAATATTTGTTTCTAAAAATATCTGTGTACTTGTAAACGGGGCATAAATGTCTTTGTAGTTACAGCCACCCACTTAAAGTGAGTATTTACATAAAATATCTTATATAACACAAAACTGACTTGTGACCCATGTTATAACGAGTTATGCTTTGTTTCATTCTCACATCTTTCAGTAATCCTGGTTTATTAGTCTGTATACATCCCCAAAGCTCAAAATGGTTTGTTCCACCTTGTGATGTCATGTAGTGATAGTTTTCAGGTTAACGGCTCCTTTTATCTTTAGTAGAGCTTGGGTATTGTCAATGAATCATCCAGACGATTCTAGTGAAGGTGTATGGGCTTTAAAAACACAGTGGAGCATTTCCTGTATTCCTGTATTGAAACATGAATGGTTACCTGTCTATACGTCCCTAAAACTACCTTTTCATTGCCTAAAGTTAAATATATGCTTTCACTAAGACCATACAAAAGCTTTCCATCACTTGCAAACCCAAAGAAACTGTTTGACAAGTCAAGACGTTTTGATCATTTGCACCTTTTTGTCCCTCCTCTTTTCCACTAACACCTGTGTTCCAACATAAACATGCAGGAACCCTGTGACAGCAGAGCCTCGCATTCCTACTCAACCTGGAGAGTGACATCCCCCTGTGTACAATACAAGCTACTCTGGTCCGGGCAAGTCCATGTCCGCCCTGTAGTCCCCAAACATGGAATTCTGATCTGATCCGTGAAGAGGAGGATGTGTAAAGAGTGTGTAAGGGTGGAGGTATGCACAGGTGGAGGCACTTAGCTCCTTCATCAGCGGGAAGAGGGGAGGAAAAGGAGGAGGTGTGAGGGGCACTGGGGTAACAGCAGGTCCAAGCAAGAGTTAGGTCAACACGGAGATATAGGCCCAGAATAGAGAGTAGGGTTGTCAAAAGTATGGAAAATCAGATACTAAGTGATAATAAAACTAGTAGATATTCATTTGAGCATTTATCAATATGAAAAAGACACGTTCACAGGCGAGAAATGAGCCTTTCCTGAATAGATTTAGAATGATCCTGAGCTGTATCAGAAGTATAAGACCACATAGACTAGTGTATGACTATGGACCACTGTGGATTCCATATATATATATATATATATATATATATATATATATATATATATATATATATATATATATATATATATATATATATATATATATATATATATATATATATATATATATATATATATATATACATACACACACACACACACACACACTATATATATACACACTATATATATATATATATATAACATTACACTACTTAGAGATTCACCAATCCATCTTTTTCTGTTTCGATACTATTGTTGTTGTACCAGTTGAAGAAAAATTAAATAAGACCAAACTGACCCAAATGTGTTACGTAGCTGTAATTTACATAAAAAGCAAAAGGGAGAGAAAGGAAAGTCATAAACTTAAAGACAAAAAGATAGAAAAACTTGTTTTGTAAATGTAAAATTAACAAAAATGTTGCCTGCTGTTCTTACCTGACCAGTCCCTTTTACATTCTGTTCCAGTCCAGAAGAGACTGGAACCAGGCCCTAAAGAGTGAAAAATTTCTGTCCAAACTTTTTGTCCAACCTCAACTGCTAATTTGTAGCACGTGTCTCAAATGCGGAAGACGTCACAAATTCTCATATGTATTCAGACCAAAATCTCTTCTTTTACCTGAAATAAGTAACAGTTTGGTGCTTTTATTGTTTATTCTGTTAAAATTTGCACTTTTTTCAGTCCTTTATGTAAGTTTTTCTCCATTTTTATGTGTAAATGGCCATGTTTGTTAATCTTATCTTGTCCTGTAATACACATTCTAGTAAGGTTTTAACAATGAAATTAAACCACATGCCTGTAAGACCAAGAAAACAACTCAGAATAAAATCGCACACAAATTGCACAATGAAATCTCAGTTCAGCCAAAAACTTCTTGAAATACTGATGAGGATACTGATGCTGAGCAGATTTGATCTGCACTTGTACAATGGATAACTCAACAAAAACTTTCATAAGTGAATAAAAGTAACAGAAAGCTTTAGAGCCACTTCTATGACCTTTTGAAGCCAACTCTTTGTGCGGAACTTACATACACTATTCACATTTAATACATGTTATTAAATGTACCAATTGTTCAATGAATAGATTTGATGTTGCCATTTTATAAAGTAAAGCTTAATACTTTGGTCTTAAGTGCATGTCAGAGCCCTTGCCATGTCATTAGAGGCCCTTAGTTTCTCTGCAGTCCAAATAAGGGCTCCAGTCTGAGAAAGCACACAATAGCCCTGCATTACTTTAGATGGCTATTTAAATAACTGCCTTTGTTAGACCTACCAGTGCCACCATTAAGTCCTTTCATGCAATTTTGAACTGGAATTAAGTAAAAGATTGTCCAACTGCCATGTTAGCAGCACAAGGACTTACAGAACCATACAGGGCACCATCCAGTTATGAAAGTACATACTTTTACTCATATGTTCTGGTCTGGTTTACTGTAGTGTACATTCTTCAGGCTTCCATTCAGATTGTTTTTACTTTTATACTAGGTCTTCTATGTTATGTTGTTTCCTTGTTGTTATCTCATCAACATACCTGGAGTTATGGTTTATTTCATTCACACATGAATAATCCTGGATTATTTGTCCGAAGCTCTAAATGCTCTGTTCCACCTTGTGATGTCATGAAGTGCACTATAACGTGACATCGGAGACTTGAACCAAAGCATTAGTTGGCCTCTTTAAAGGGATAGTTTGGGTTTTTTGACATGAATCTGTATGACATCCCCGTCAGCAGTATCGTGCATCAACACTGATTTACCTCCCGACAGCGTCCGGTGAGCCGAGTTCTTGCCCGGTTTTGGTGCTGACGAAAGTAGTCCGGCAAGTTGGCTGGGGTCACGAAAATAAAGCGTGAACAATAGGTATTCAAACAATAATATATTTGCATCACAAAACGTGAACGGAAAAAAAGTCAGACCTCATAATCGCTTGGTACTATTTTCTCTCCGATCATATCACTGCACGCTGCCGCTAAGTGACAGCTGCGCTCGAACCCGACACTTTTTTCAGTAGTTCATGGCTTCACCTGGCAGCAGCGTTATTATGAGGTCTGACTTTTTCGTGGACAACAGTTTTGTGATGCAAATGTATCACTCTTTTGAACACATATTGTTTTGAGAAGAAAAAAACGCTTTATTTTCGTGACTCCAGCCAACTTTCTGGAATACTTTCGTCAGTACAAAAGGACCGGGAAGAACTCGGCTCACCGGACGCTGTCGGGAGGTAAGTCAGTGTTGATGCACGACACTGCTGACGTGAGTGCCATACAGGTTCATGTAAAAAAAAACAAAAAAAACTGTCCCTTTAAAGGTCCTATATTAAGCTAAATGGTTTCTTGTGAGCTTTAGGTCATGTTTTAATGCTGTTCCTTCATCAAAAACATACCTGGAGTTGTGTTTTGTTTTGTTTTGTATGAGGAATCTCGGATTATTAGTCTATTCAAGAGAAGGACCCAGCCTACATTTGCAGGGTTTGTGTGTTAAACGTGTGAATGAAACAAAACACAACTCCAGGTATGTTTGTGACGAGGAAACAACATTAGAACATAGATCAGAAAACAGCTTAATTTGGGCCTTTTAAACTGACCAAATGGAGGTCTATGGCGCAGTATTTTAGCCCACTGATTGGTACAAGTGTCTGTAACCTTTTTTCTTGACACTTGTACACAGCGGCGACCAGGCTAACCTCTCTGCCACTCCGACCGGCCTCAGATTAATTAAAAGACCTTTGCGGCGAATGAAGACAGGTGACAATGATCGTGACAGCCTCGGACCCCTCACATGGAACCAATTTGAGACGCGCTTCATTTTTCAAAAGCTCATCAGCGTGAGGGACGAGGGGGCCGGAGTGAAGTGGCTGCTGGATTTGTTTTCCCTGGGATTGGCCTGTCAGGTTATCTTATCCAGTGGCCGATGACCCAAACCCCGCCCTTATAGCTCACAAACTCTCCCCCTCCCCTGAACAGACAATGTGCTCTTTGTCTGAAGCACTCACAGCTGATACATACGTGTCTTCAGAGATAGTGTGAGGTGGGCTTTTAGGTTACGAAGTGGTAGTTGTTGGCTGAAATATAACTTAAACTGCACTTATTATGCTGTTTTCTGATCTATGTTATAATGTTTCCTTATCACAAACATACCTGGAGTTGTGTTTTGTTTCATTCACACATGTTGAACTCACAAATCTTGCATATTTCTTCTCTCAAACCTAAAACACTCTGTTCTACTTGGGTCATGTGGTAATACAGGAAGAGCCCTACTGTGTTTTTAAACTCCATACACCTTCACTAGAATCATTTGGATAATTGGAACAGAGCATTTTGAGCTTTAGAGATGTAGACAGGCTGGTAATAAAGACGTGTGAATGAGACTAAACACAACTTCAAGTATGTTTTTGATGAGCTAACATGGTTTAAAGCTCATGAGAGTCAATGTTGTCTAATGGAGGGTCCATCACCTTCTTGTCTCCCAGGAGAAGTCATTGCCTTGCCTGGAATGTTCCACAGTTTGGAAGTATGGACAAGCAGGTGACACCACTAGGCTAAGTCAGATCTGTGAAACAGTAAATTAAATGCCATACTGCGGAACTTTCCAAGTCAAGCAATGAAATCTCTATGGAAAAAAGTGGGTGGTGAATCTTCCATAGTCTAAACACAACACATAGTTGTGTGAGACCTGCATGTTATTTTAAAGCTTTTTTTTCTCTGCAAACCAGGAAATGCTCTGTTATCATGCTAGTTGTTATTACCGTGGCATTACTGTGATGGTGAAACTTTGCACTGCTCAGAAAGCTGTAAAATGTGTTCATAAACTTTTTGTAGTGAGTAATTAGGATGCCAAGGATTAGGATGATAGGAAAAGTGAGAACAAGTTTGGATCACTGTGAACCACTTAAAATGATTCTTTTTCATGTTTTTAAGGCTGTAAAAATGAGATACAGTTCCTATAAGATGATCCAATTTTTTTTTTAAATCACTTCGACTGACCACAAAACAGCTCCTATTTGTGTTCCCATCCAAGATGTATTCACATGATTCTGATTCGCTGGTACTTCAACAAAAATACAGGGTGTTTACATTTAGCAGTTTAGAAGCAATTATCTTGAAAACTACTAAGTCTACGTCAGTTTAGGCGTAGAACATCATCACTTTATTATGGGACTTTGTTTGCCAATTGGTGAAGTTTTTTCCAAATTTTGCACTGAAGGCACGCTGCACTGTTGATGTGTTTCTATACATTCTGTGAAATCATTTCAACAAGAATTGCCAAAATGATTGGCCTGCGAAATTATGTCAGATTATTTTGGGACACCCTGTATATTCATAGCCAAAAGCCTCTGAAAATCAAAACCAACATTATCCACAAATTCACCTTCTCTTTCATTGGTGAAGATTTTATGTCAGTTTACTCCTGGGGTAAATTCTCATCTAATGTGAAAAGCTATACTCACAGTGCAATATGATTTGGTAGGTCCTTGTTTGTTGAGTTTTTGTTGATTTCACTAATACATAATTCTGAGTATAACAAAATACTTGTGCTTGAACGAATCAAACAGCACCTCCTTTGGATTTAACAGTTATTTTTCCATATTAATATTGCAAAAGTTCATTTAATTGTTCAGATCAATCCACCATGTCTTACAAACTTTGCACAAACTTGCTTGAGAGAAAAGTTTGCTAAGTGTAATTGCTCTTCCAAAGTGTATTCATGTTGTTTAATGTTGGTGGTAGAATTAGGTCATTTATCCGAACCAAACACACTTCTGGACAATCCAATACGCAAACAGCTTCAGTGTTGTGGGGATGGCTGGTGATTAGCAGCTACTAGCATGTTGTGGGCTCATTACTGTGATGGAGCACGCCTGGAGAGGAGCGCATTCCTGGGTCTGTGTGCAATACTCGCCAGCCTCCTCACAGTCCCTGAGGTGAAGGAGGAGAGGAACCACCCTGACTGTCCAAAATCTACCCCCGAGGGACACAAAGTTATTTAAGGACTATCGTGAAGAGAACTGGTGTTGTGAGGAGGGGGTGGAGCTGCACAATTATGTCCAAAATATGATATAACATGGTACAATTACTATGCTGGAAATACAAGCATGAATTAGGTAGCAGTGGGGTCTAGCTGTAGGCCTATTCTTTATATGTGGTAAAACTGTTATTGACACATACAAAAAGTCAAATTTAGCTAAGTTAAAATGACTTGAATTAAGAAAGTTTACCTTGATTTGAGTAAAATTACTCTTTTTGTACTTGAAACATTTAAGAAAATAAGCAAATTAAGAGAAAACATCCATATTCCACTGGTAGATCATTTTGCTTGCCAAGTTGAATCAGCTTAAGTGAAAAAGGCAGTGTCCACCAGCATTTTGACAAGAACTAAAAAAGCAGTTTGGATGAGCTCTGAAACGTGTTCACTCAACTAAACATTTGTCCAGTTGACACAATTTAATTTTTCTTCCTACCTGGGTGAGGGGTTATACAAACAAGTCCAGTGAAGCCAAACATTCTTCATTTAAACTTTTATTTTATTTTATCTTACATAGCTGTTGCTTTTTGCAGTGTCTGGTGGAATCACCAATGTGCCAGAACCACTTTTGGAACAAGAGCCATGGGCCTTGATGGGCCTTGGTCGGTTTGGTGGGTCAGATCTAGTTGTGTCTCCGTGGTTCAGGTGAGTTCTGGGTCCAGGGACAGGACTCTGCTACACAGGCAACTGACGTTACACAAACACAACTTGTATTTTCTTAAGAAAAATCTAAACGGCATCTGAATTATACTTTTAAATCATAAGGCCAATCAATTCAAAGGCATTTAGTAATTCCAAATATGTGGTGCTGTGAGAGGTGTAGGTAAAGCTAGAGAAAACACAAAACTACTCCCGCTTTATTCTATGTTTTTTCTGTATTTATTTCACTTCTCTGCTCCTCTATGCCACTTTTTAGCATCTCTTTATGTACTGCATTGGGTTTGACTAATGGTATGTGCATTATGCTCTAGAAATATCAGATTTTTGATCTTTACGCTAGTGCCCCGCATCTACAAACAGGAAAAAACTGCTAAACATGTCTGCACAACATAGAAGTCACTGTCACTGGAAATAGAGCAGTTTTCAAAAGTTCAGGTCAGCCTTGGATGAAAAATGGTTATTTTCTGTTTAAATCTGCTTATGAGTCTGAGCTCTCGCTTGTTCAAATATCTCCCTCTGGTCCTCAGCGTCTCTTTAGCCAAAAATAATCCATGATCTGAAGTGAACCAGGCCACTTTGGAAGGTAGTACCCCGGGCCAGCACAGTTCACTTATAACTTTTTGGTTAGCGGCCCGACATCTGCTTGTTTCTATGGATCTGTTACCACGTGAACCAATATAAACACGGCAATAGTTTTATATACCAGTCAAATATGGCATAATTTGTGCATCATGGTGATTTGACGCATGTTATTATTACCCAAACAGCCCATATATTAGCCCATATACCATACCCTGTATCTTTTTCATTATATATCGTCATGGATTTCCAAGTCTCTGGCCTGTTTTGGAAAATGCTTCTTGCTAACTTTAACCACGACGCCTGGTTTAGATGCACAGGCGGTCTAATGAAAGTGGAGTCCTGATGGCTCTCATCAATCACCCTCTGCACCGGTGTTGTGTGGCCCAGGCAGCGTCAAGCCTTTAATCTCAATAAGTTAATGGACTTTAGTAGAACTTTATCTGTTGTTAACAAACTCCGGACATTTGCACAACACGCACCTGATTCTCCCCCCACCCGATATTAGGAGGTCCCATTTGGGTTTGTCGATAGCCCAATAACGGACGCTAAAAGGTTACTGCCATCCGGAGAGCACTGGTTCTACACTGCACAGGTCGGCTCCATGGATTGAATGAATGTTTGAAATGCACTTAAAGTTTGTGTATGATTTATCTGGCTGGAGGCAAACGTGGTAATTATCAGTGCAACCACAAGGGACACTTAGCATACCATCTGAAGACATTTAAAACTTAGAGAAGAGATCCTTTCATCTGGATAGGAGCTGACTGAAAAGACACACATGCTACTGCTCAAGTTACAGCGCTCTTAATGACCCTTCTTTAGACCTGATCTAGTCCAGGTTATGGTTTTAGTCCTAGTTTAGTCCTAATTGTGATGTGGTTTATTATTATCATAGACTGTGTATCAGTGCTCCCCCTATTTTTTCATGTGTCTGAGCACACTTACACTTACTTACACTTACTACTGCAGTTATTTCCGTTAGATTACTATTTTGGCACACCATTTTGAAAAATAAGCTCATAAATAAAATTAAACTATAGTGTATAAACCTATGAAATCACATGAAGAGAGATTTTTTCAGTTTGATAAATATAGCCTGCATATATCTACATATTTTTTATGTATTTTAGGACCTATAGGCCACTATACGGTAATCTTTCCCAAAATAATGATCTTCAAAATAAGTATAAATTATTATCACTTTATATCTTGCTTTTTAATCATTAGCCTATTTAAGTTTAAGTCATTTAGTGTGAGTGACAGAGTTCTGTGGTATAACGCCCCGGGGAGAAGCTTCACACTTTGAGAAAGTCCCGTCTTTTTGGCTCACAAAATCTACGACTTGGACAGAAACAAAGCGAACAGGCGAGAATTACCTTATGGCGCAACCTGTCTCCTGTTTTTCCCTCCATCGATATCCCGCTCTACATGATCCTGGTGTTTTTCTTTCACTATTTTGCCCGTAAATAAATTCGTATAGCATCGCAAGCTTCATTTGACTAGAGCCAAACTTTTCTGAAGGAGGGTCTGTCACCAGCTTGTCTCCATGTTACTGCTTTGTCTTTAATGTTCCACAGTGCGGCGTTAAACTATTTCTTTACTGCATTTACTCAGTTACATGTGTTTTATTGACCTAAAAGCATGCATTCTTACTGCGAGTGGGCTTGCCTCTCCATAGATCTGCCCTTGCTTGTGCTTAGTTAAGTGCAATGCCATACAAATTTTCATGCAGAGAAGCATATGACCTACCTTCCACCAGAAAATATACACAGTGCATCTTAAACTATTTGTATATTCAGAATGAACTCTTTCTTCATACTTTATAGAGGTTGTCAGTAGTGTTTTTACTATTTGAACGGACAAGGATTTTAAGCTATGTTGAATTCTCCAAAAGCCCTGGACAGACTTCGGTGTTCAGATTTCTAAAACCCTTTGACAATATCAGAGAAAGAGAGATGATACAGAGAGGTGCAGGGAGTACTTTAGTTTCTTTTCCTAAGTTCCTTCTGTACCCCAAAAGCACCACCGATCTGACCTCTGAGAACTTGTCAAACTGAACGTTCTTTGAAATGAAATACACAGAGAAATGTTTAAAGCTGTGCAGAATTTTAAAATGGGATGAGATGGATCCTTACACAACACAAGCGTCTTCCTATTCTTGTTTTGTATTGAGCAATGTTTTTGTATTGAAGGGTCGATATTAAGCTATTCTCTGATCTGTGTTATAATGTTGTTTCTTTATCACAAACTCTGAGTTGTGTTTTGTTTCAGTCACACATGTTTAACACACAAATTCTGCATATCTAGGCTGAGTTCTTCTCTCAAATCGAAATAAGTCCGTTCCACCTTGTGATGTCATCCAGGAATACAGGATACAGGAAGTTCTTCACTGTGTTTTTAAACTCCATACACCTTCACTTGAATCATTTGGGTAATTTCAGCCCTGCGAATACCAATCTTTACTGAACTGAAGGTAAAACGTAGCTGTTAAAGAGGAACTTTGGCACGTTTGAAGCTAAAGTCCATTTCTAGAGGTCGAATACTGTCAGACACTATAAAACGGTTAAAATCAGTGTTGCCTTGGCGGAGATCTCACTGTGGCAACGAGTCTGTCAAGGTAACAAGCTAGTGTAGTGAAGTTCTTAACTTCCACGTAAAACGCCAATTTGCAGAGAAGAGGCTTAATACCACTTTCTAACCAATCTTATAACAGCCACGAGTCTGACAAACAAAACACTATGCTAGCTCACTAATTAGTGGTCTGGAAATATAATAAAATAACTTTCTAAGCAGCCTTAGCTTGTTGTTGTATCTTAGCTTGTTGATTTCCCACTGCCCATTGCGAAAGCCCGAAAGACTCAACTCCAGCGGCAGCGAGCGGCTCGTAGCTGCCAGAAGCAACAAGTGAGAATCGACTACTGATGGTGAAGAACAGAAATTGAGAATTGTTGAAAGAAAATGGTTCAGGAATGTATTTTTTCAGCGTTTTGAAAAAATATAATTCACTCGTAAATAAATGAGATTAGAAACAACATCAGTGATTGAGTCTTTTGGGCTTTCACATGCGCAGTGGGAAATTGACAAGCTAATGCTAAGGTAAGGCTAATTCTGCTTATAAAGTTGTTTTATAACGTTTCCAGACACTAATGAGTGAGCCAGGCAGAGTGTTTTGTTTGTTAGACTCGTGGCTGTTGTAAGATGGGTTAGAAAGTGGTGTTAAGCCTCTTCTGTGCAAACTGGCGTTTTCCGTGGAAGCTAAGAACTTGCCCCATCACTACACTAGCTTGTTGCCTTGACAGACTCACTGCCACAGCGAGATCTCCGCCTAGAAAACACTGATCTGGGCCGTTTTTTGGTTTCTGACTGTATTTGACCACCTCTAGCAATGGACTTTAGCTTCAAATGTGCCGAAGTTCCCCTTTAACTTGAAAACTATCGCTTCATGACATCACAAAGTAAAACAGAGCATTTTGAGCTTTCGAGACATAGACAGATAATGAAGGCTTACTCGAACATGTGTGAATTAAACCAAACACAACTACGGGGATGTTTTTGAGGAAGTAACAGCATTTTAATGTGGCTCATGAGTCAATTTAGCGTAGTGTAGGACCTTTAAGTTTTTGAATCAATATTCCAATTTACAATGAACACAATGTCAAATGACAATCTAATGTTATTGAGTAAAACCTGAAAAAAACCATGTCCCCTTTAAATCAAATTCAACATTTTTAATCTCACATTATTTAGGCTTTTAAATCTCTATAATCACAAACCTTATCTTAAAACAATAATAGCGCAACCCTGTTTGTATGTTGTTTATAGACTTTCCTGGCCTGCTTCCATCTCTGCTTTGTGTTCATACGTGCAGTACTGAAGCCAGCATGCGTGTAATGTGGAAAATATGCAGAAAATGTATTTGGGTTGACTGTCCATTATTAATAATGATTTGAGTAAATAGTGGCCTACTTTCTGAATCCATGGATCTAAATATTCCCAAAAGGCAGCAGCGGCTCTGGACTCCTGATTGATTGGTTTACTGTTTAAAGGTCACAGTCATAAAACATCAGTGTGTAATTAACAGACCATGATTTTTAACTATGTGCTTAATGTATGGCATGTTGTTTAACTTATGGCTTCCTTGGGTGCTCTGGGTGACTCTGCACGTTATAGTGAGAGGAGATGGGGTAAAAATAGTATAGGAGTAACAGACTGGTCAAAGTGTCCACTAAACAAGGCCAGTTTGAAATATATGCGTGAACAGAGTCTCCATCTGGATTTAACTATAGGGGAACAGGACTTTTCATGGAATAATTATAGAGATGATGGATCTGCATTGGCTAATGAAGTTACATAATTAACAAAACAAGCAAAAAAGACTTCCTCTGCTGATACTGTACACAATTAAAGATGCACTATGTAACTTTTCTGGTGAAGGGCGTTATTGCGTTGCTTGGCATGTCCCATAGTGTGACATTAAACGTAAATACTGTGCATTTATTCTAATTAGGGCTGCAGCTATCGATTATTACAGTAATCAATTATTCTGTCGATTATTTTGTTCGAATAATCGAGTAATCGTTTGTTATTGTTGCGTCTACTTTGCACATGTTAAGTACACACCATGTGCATTGACAGATACACGTGTTTTGGACATGAAAAACGTAATTATCGCTAGGCTAAGGTTGACTTACGTCACGGTTTCTTTTCCACTTGATGTAATGTACGGGCTTTCTGTTTAGATGTTGTAGCATCAGTGTTGAGAAGGTGACTTTTAAAATGTAATCCCCTACAGATTACAGATTACAGACCCCAAAATGTAGTTTGTGACGTATTCAAATTAAATTACTTAAAGTGAGTAACGTAATCTGAATACTTTGGATTACTTGATATTGTCATGATTTTTAAAACTACATAAATGTAGCAACCAACTCCTGCAAATTCTTGTTTGGTTTTAGACCTGGATTAGTCCTGGTTTTAGATCTGGTTTAGACCTGGTTTAGACCTGGTTTAGACCTGGTTTAGTCCTGGTGTGAGTTCTGGTTTAGAGGTGCACAGGATGAAGCGCGGTCCACGGAGTGTACGCGACAAGGCACAATCCACGCGCAGAGTGCGCGGCGTACGGGAGATGGGGGGGCACGGCGTACCATAGCGTACCGCGCACTCCTGGTTCTGGCAGATGGTATACTGCGTACCAGAGCATACCGCGGGCGGCGTACCGGAGATGCGGCGTGAGCGTACCGCGCACTCGATGAGGAGCACAACACATCATCAGTAGGGTAAAACTAACCTGTCTCACGACGGTCTAAACCCAGCTCACGTTCCCTCTTAGATGAGGAGGTTATGCTCTTATTATACATCCATGGGCGCCGCACTGTTGTGTGTACAGTGAAGTGCAGTGGTCGTGCGGAAACTTTACCTCTACCACAAAAGGTTCCGGCCATCGCCGAGTGTATGAAAATAAAACGAAGCATCGAGGCAAAAAAAAAATAATCGATGCATTTTTCTAATCGATTTAATCGATTAACTTGATGAATCGTTTCAGCCCTAATTCTAATTAGAAGTGTTTTAATCATTAAAAGATACAAATGCATTCTCACTGTGAGTCGATTTTCCTTTCTGCAGATCTGACCTGTAACTTGGCCTAGTGGTGTCACCTGGCTCCAGTCTCCATCATGGTTTACAGTCAAACATAACATCTCATTATTTCTGTGCTGGAATGTACCACAGTTTGGCTTTCTGCTCATGTATCTCGATTCAATAGTACCTCATTCTTGCTGTCACCTCTCCACAGACCTGACTTGTAACTTAGCTTGGCTACTGTGGAATATTCAGGGTAAACTCTTGGAGACATATAGGACAACTAGAAACATAATGCACCTTTTAAAGTCCCATATTACGCTATTTTCTTATCTATATTATAATGATTCCTCATCATAAACAAACCTGGAGTTGTGTTTTGTTTCATTCACACATGTTTAACACACAAATCCAGTATATTTAAGTTCTTCACCAAACAGAAAACACTCTGTTCCACTTTGTGATGTCATGTGGTAATACAGGAAGTGCTCCACTGTGTTTTTAAACCCCATACACCTTCACTAGAATAATTTGGATCATGTCAGCCTTGGGTTTGCCCATCTCAACTGAACTAAAGGTAAAAGGAGACTAATAATAAGGTATTACTCAAACCTGTGTGTCTGAAACAAAACACAGCTCCAGGTTTGTTTCTGATGAGGCAACAGCTTTATAACATAGCTAAAAGGGACAGTTCAGAATTATGGACATAGGGCCTCATTTCCTACTGAGCCAGAGTGCTGGAGACGTCTGGGGACACTTATTTAAATATTCCATCCAGTCCTTGTATTTGGAGAGGTCGCTGGTGCGAGGCTAGTGCATGTCAACGGTCATAGTTAACCGGCCACTAAAACAGTCTTACCCACTCCACAGAGCACCCGAGGCAAAACAGTTATAACGTCAGATTGTTGATGTAAATGTCTGTATCGATAGAATAATTTTAGAAGTAAAACCAACCTTGCATTTGAAGAATTTATGTCTGAGCAGCAGCAGAGAGTTGTACTTCCTGATACAAAGCTTGGCAGTGGCGGACTGATATCTGAGAAAATAGTCCCTCAGTATGTGACAACTCATGCGATGCAACGTTAGTCTTATTTGCTTATTTTTTATGTAATATAGTATCTTTAATATCTACTGGAGTTCAAACATAAGCACAATATTTAATAACTCCAAAAATAAACAGTTCACTGGTGATCAGATCAGAATAATATCTTGATCTATTGCAGAAATAATGCATTTAGTCATAAATTGTATAAGTGTTGCATTTCAGATCAAATATATGCTATTATCAAAGCTAATGCCAGTCAAATACAACATTAGCCTTGTACCTCCAGAAATAGACTAATTATGGCCCTCCTTGTCTGATAGAAAGATCATTGTGACATTCAAAATGCTAAAAGGTTCTCACAACGCTGCACAAAGAACACGCAGAGACAAGAAAGACTGTGACCTTACCCATCTCCTTTGGACTGATAATTAATTTCACCACAGCTACACAATAAACATATTGAGCTGCTTTTAACCCGATTCAAACCGCTCCGGCCTTGATATGACTAAGAGCTTAAGGTCGCACTAATGGATGCTACGCTAACAGCTTCAATTAAACTCGCCTTTTCAGGATTGTCACCGAAATGCATTCAGTTGTGCTTTCAGGCGATGGGGCCATAAGCACTGACCACTACAGGGAGACGAGCTGTAATAGGGCGCATTAGCAGCTTTAATTCCCCCAATGACAATAGTGAGCCTTGGCTGTGTGCAGACATTGTGAGCAGAGGAAATGAGTGCGTTTGAAAACACGCACGGCTCTGAGGAGATGTGGCCACACGGAGGGAGAGCCGCTAATAGGTTTCCACTGAGCATAAAAGGGGAGAGGTGATTGGTGTTTGCAAGACAGGCAATTAAGAGATTTTATTGGGTTTAATTTTGGTGGTGTCCTGGCAGATTTTCAGTCGGTGGTGATGATTTATACAAACAAATTAACGATGGGCCTAAAAAGAAAGACAGCCCTGAAAGGTAAGATAAAGCTATATTGTGGAAAATGGACTCTTGTGAGCTTTAAGCCATGTTAGAACATTGTTATCTTATTAAAACATACCTGGAGATGTGTTTTTCTTCATTCATACATGCTTGAGTAATCCTGGATTATGAGTCTGTCTACATCTCCAAAACTCAAAATGCTCTTTTCCACTTTGTGATGTCATATTCAGTACAGTTCAAGTTCAGGGTTGAAATGATCCAAATGATTCTAGAAAAGTGTGTGGAGTTTAAAACACATTTTCTGATCGAGAGAAGAACTAAATTTGCAGGGTTTGAGTGTTAAACATGTATGAATGAAACAAAACACAACTCCAGGTATGTTATTTTTAGGTTAGGTTCTTTTTTCAGACCAAAAGTTTGTTTTCATGTCTGCTCACTAGTGATCTTCCTCACGTGATGTTGCGGTGACGTGTCCGGTCAGCTGATTTATACAGGTTTTGGCACTGTCTTCTTACTAGTGGAGGCAGGATGACAGCCTAATGTGCAGTTTGACTTCCTCAGGACAGTATTCCGGGTGTATGAGAGTAAAAATAATCCCGTGGGCGCGTTTCCATATTCCGATTGCCTCTTTAATTGCTTCTTTAATCCAGTGACAATGTTTGTTGTTCTCTGCTGTCGTTTTACTCTCACACAAGTGGGATTCTGTCCTGAGGAAGTCGGACTGCAGATGGCACTGTCATCTTACCCCCACCAGTATGAAGATAGCGCCAAAACCTTTAGAAATCAGATGACCGGACATGACACTGCAACATCGTGTGACCACTCTGAGGACGATCGCTTGTGAGCAGTTGAAGCTGTAAGGTCTGAAAACAAACTCTTGGTCTGAAAAAAGAACCTAATAGCATAAATTATCAGGAAACCAAATGAAGCTGATTGGACTACAACTCCAGGTATATTTTTGATGAAGAAACAACATTATAAGAGATCAGAAAATAGCTCCCTTTACAGTACGCTTTATTATCCTCTGCAGTTGACCATACGTCAGTGCTGCTGGTTCAGTCTGTTTGGAGCAGTCAGAGACCCACTGTTGGTCTTGGTCAGGACTACCTTAGCTGGAGGGTTTTACCTATTGTATAAGTTTAAACCTGAGGCCTTCTTGCTGTTTTCACCTGTAGAAGGTGGGATTCCAACTAACAGAGATTGACGCACATCGACATACGGTTGTATACACTCAGTCTAGTGTATACAACCGTAGAGCAAGACACTGCACCCACCTTCCCTATTGTGGGCAGTCTACCATACATAGTTATAAGTGGGACACTACTGGCATTTAAAGTGCCTTCGCTAGCAAAGACCAGACCAACAACACATGTGCGAAGCAAAAAGAGTTTATTATATGGAGACGAGGTGGGTCGGCTGGGTTGAGACTCAGGATGGGGGTTCAGTCTCAATCTTCACATGGCCCAGCAGGAAAGGGACCCCCCTCATAGGCGTCTTATGTCTGGAAGATGAACAGATTGGGAGGGTGGGGTCGAATTATTCGGGACAACCTGGGTTGCCGGGGTAGGCTGCTACAAATAGGCTTCTGGGAAATCAAGGTGTGGTAGAAATGAGCTGTGATTTGCTGGAGAGGAGGCGAGGGCGCTTGAGGCGTGGTCCTGTTCCTGAACCTAAGTTCATCATAAATGCTATTGAAAGGCACTGTACTTGATTTTTACGGTCTTAAGGTATTCCTCACCTACCTTAAGCATTCAGGGCATCCTAATTATTCACTGCAATGAGTTTATGAGTGCTTTTCAGGCCTGAAAGTTTTAATGTCAGGGTAAAGCTAACAACAACTAACATGTTAACACTACACTTTCTAATTGCTGGATAGTACAATTAGGATAAATTCTTAGTTAGATGCAGAGGGTACACAGCTGACTTATTTGGACTTCAAGACTTGTTTATACAATATATCTGTACTGAGAAAAGGCCATTTTTTGCTCAAATAGATGTTAAAAAAGTGAGACGCATTAGTATAATATTGACCTCATTTGACCCACAACGCACCCCAAACTTCTAACACGTCACCAAAACTACAGTTTGTGTTTTTGTCCGGCGTCGGTTCCTTATTTGATGCTATGCTAGAAAAATGACCGCAAAGGAAGCCGATATGAGTGGAGACCGCAGCATGGTAATTTAATCAGCGCGTCGCAAATCAAAGGAGGCAAAAGTTCACCATCTCAGACCAATGAAATCTATCAGGTCTTTAGAAGCTCCTGGTCACAGCGCGCACAGTAATGAAGATGGATGCCCCGTGTTATCTGAAAGCCACTTACGCAGCCTGATGTAACCTTACACATGGACTATAGCTCAGTGGCACAAAGAATCTAATTAACAAATGGCAGCAATGAGAGAGGAGCGAGGACTGTGCATTTGCAGATGAATCTAGACTAATGAAACGACGGCTTTTGTCTCCAGAGCGGGGCCAATATTTGGGCAGGGTTTAACGCACTGTCTGCAGTTGGTCTGATTGAGGGGTATGGAGGTCAAAAGGTGCGATGTAGATGTGCTACAGAAGATGAAGCAAATGTTAAGTAAAAAGTGGGTTTGTTTCGTGTTATAATTTAGTAATATAATATTTAGTAATTTAGTAATATAATATTTTCATGATTTCTTTGGTCCTGGACTTATACTCAGGTGCGACTTATATAATATATTATATATATAAACTGTCAATCATATTCTGCAGATTACAAGCTGCAAATTGTGAAATATGCAGCCAAAACAATAATCGAGCAGCAGAAAGAAAGTTTGGAGTGAGTGAGAAACTTGTTTTTGACTGGAGAAAAGCGGAGGATACTCGAACTGCAATGAAGAAAACAAAAAAGCTAATCGCAGGCTAAAAGCTGGATTTAGCTAGAGTTGGTAGAGTTGCTCAGAAGTGAAACCAAGGATGAAGAATTCAATGGATTTAGTGATTAGTGGAGTGAGATGGAGAATTTGGTAAGCTTGTTATGTTATGTTGTTTTCTGAATAACTGTTCATATGGGCATGAACACACCAGACACATGTTCAGCCTCCAGCTCTGTTCTGTTGTTATTACTATAACTCGCCTTTCAAGATGAAATGTCTGTTCTTGGTCTATGATTTACAAAATAAATTTCCCCCCAAAATGCGACTTATAGTCCAGTGCGACTTATATATGTTTTTTCTTCCTCATTGCACATTTTTTGGCTAGTGCGACTTATACTCCGGAGCGACTTATAGTCCAGAAAATACGGTACTTAGTTTGTAGCTGTAATGAAAATTTGGGAAGTATCTGTAGAAGTTATCTGTAGAGGTTATTAATGCAACCTTCTACATCTCAAATCTTATCATATAACCAAAACAATTTTCCAGGAGTGAAAAGAAAAAGTTTTCACGATAAACACTAACCCCCAAAAATATTGTTCAAGCTTTCATATATTGAACAACAAGACAATATTGTAATTATCGTGACAGGCCTATGTGCTGTGCTGTGTTCTCTCACTGCCAGCTCAGTCCTTGTTATCTGGGATTAAGTAATCAGAGGTATAATACTCCCTACAACAGAAGTATAGCCTGCTATGTACTACCACAATGTCTTTGGGTCCTGTACTGATGGTAAATAAACTTCTCAACCTACTACAATTTATTCTACATCATATTGATACTCAATACGATTTTATGTAATAACAACAAAACAGATTGTTTGCCGGAAGTGTGGATGCCTTCATGGTCATTGTGGTTGTATTATTTTGCATGGGGCTGCTGATCTCCACAGTAAATGCATTCTATCTGGACCACATCGCCGTTTTAAATCCTCCCAGAGAGTCAGTGAAGTGTTGACTTGGTGCACGTGAACATGGAACATAAAACACAAATAAACCTACTTTATTTCGTATTTTAGCAGCAAAACTTACCAAATTTTCAATAGAAATGAATCGGATTCTCGCTTAACCACAAAGAAAGTGCAGTTAAAACGCATTTACTGCAAAAGTTGGCAAGACAAAATAAGGTCAATATGTTTGCACAGGTGTAATATAGAATGTAGTTCTGTTGTTACTGCTGTATTTAACATTGCCAATCAAAAGTACACTGTAGTAAACACTTAAACTAATGCCTATCTCTTGTTTGTTGTTGTCCATATACTGCAAATACACTTTTTCACTTTTTTTTTTTTTTGATATATTGTAGAAGCTTTTATGGTCAAAATAAGACGTTGCACTGTTATTGTCCTTAAACTAGGAAGTAAGACTGTAAGTGCGCTGTTAGCATGCTCTTTGCTAGCATGACCACGATAGCAAAACCCTGCTCTGGCCTCTAAATGTTGTGAAAGGCATTTATGGACTTATTGCTGTGAATAATTTGGATGTTAGGGACCATTGTGAACACCTTGAATTGAATGGAGTCTGTTTTTCACATTTTCTCAGGTAGAGCGAGTTTAATAATAGTGTGACCTTATATTACTTTATTTTTTTGTAAACAACTGGCATGTTTGGATCTTTACTTAGATTATTCTGATATTTCTTAAATGTAAAGCCAATGTTTGACCTTAGTTGCAACTCTTCAAATGCGCCATTGTGGGACAAAAACATAAAAACGCGGTATCTTGTATAATATTCAAAGTGAACTGACCCCTACAACGGTCAGGTGTAATTTAGTTCAATGTTCAATTATCATTTGCATGTCGTCATTGTTGGACTTTTCTTTAATATAATTTTGTCTAATTTAACATGCAGTTAGTATAATTGGGTTTAATGCACAAACTAATAGCGTTTTTCAATTACTGTTGATTATAATTGGGCCATTTCATTTGTCCATTTGCCAGTAGCAACTTGAGAATATGGCAGAGATCTCCAAGAAGGACAGTGCACTTATGTGAATGTGAAGGAGGCTAAAGGTGAATATAAATTTGCACTTTTACAGTTTATTAAGACTAACTTCATTTATCACTAAGGGGCATGTTGACCAGTTAAAATAGAAAAAGAAAAAATACTCCAAAAGGTCTCAGCTGCAGTTTAACAGGTTTAGTGGTCAGGTAGGGTCAGCAGATCATGTGTGTGAGGGGGGTAGCAGTCCTCAGGATCAAAATGTCTCTCTTATTCTGGTGGGTGATGCGATAGCCAGGCCATTCCCTCAAAATATTTCTTGTGGAAGATATTTTGGTGTACATCGTCTTTTGCATTTTAGAATGGCAGGCACAGAAATAAGAATAAAATATAGCCGCAAGCGGCGATGATCGGCCCTCGCGTGCGACTACGCTGCACCCTGCAAACACTGTGCCCAGGAAATCGCGCCATGCAAACGCCACACCGTGCAAATTACGTGCCCTGCAAATACTATGCCCCACACTAACCACAATAATTGCAAACCCCAACCACACTTTTCATATGCTTTACAGTGTATTATATTCAGTTTTTCAGTTCAATTCAGTCAATTTTGATTTATGTATTGAAAATGGAAATAGACAAAAGTTAGAGATCTGGAGTCTTTAACAATTGGCCAAATTTCACTGTTCACTGGGTGAAAAATGGGTGAGTGTGTTAGGAGAAGAGGAAGAAGAAGAAGAAGAAGAAGAAGAAGAATTTATTGAAAATAGAAATAGCCAAAAGTTAGAGATCCGGAGTCTTTAACACGTGGCCAAATTTCGTGAGTTTTCGTCATTGTTCACTGGGTGAAAAATGGGTGAGTGCGTTAGGAGAAAAAAAATAAATAAATAAAAATAATAATAATAATAATAATAATAATAATAATAAGAAGAAGAAGAAGAAGAAGAAGAAGAAGAAGAAGAAGAATATTCTGATACGAGAACAATGTTCCGCTTTTTTTTGGCCGACAGACTATACATTTTCGGAAACCTCTGACGCATTGCTATGTCATGTCGAGGGTCCCTGGTCACTACGGGCGAGTTACATTGCGTCATTTTAGTTCCTGCCCCCTATGAGCATCGCCTAATAACAATATCATTAGAATGGTAAAAACCTTTAAAATTTTTGCTTTTCCTCTGGCGCTGTTGCATTCCAGAGTTCCAGAATGATGAAAAACCAGCACCATGTCCATAGTAGCTAACAATTCAAAGCAGAATATCATATCTTTTGAATGGAAAAAAGTCCTCAAAATGTCCCCCTTTCTCTGGTGCTATTTCCATATTAATTAACAATTACAACAATATCATCAGAATGAGTTCCAGAATGTTGCTGTTCTGGCGCCGTTTCCACAGTAATTAATTAATGATTCAAAACATAATATCATATCTTTTTAATGGTAAACAATTTTCTCTTTGCTCTGGCGCCATTTCCATAGGTTAATGATTATAAATATAACATCATATCTTTTCAATGGTAAGAAGTCCTCAAAATGTTGCCTTTTCTCTGGTGCTGTTTTCATAGTAATGAACAATGACAACAGTATCATTAGAATGGTAAAAAGTTATCAAATTGTGGCTTTTCCTCTGGCTCCGTTTCATAAGTTTCAGAATGTTGCTGTTCTGGCACCGTTTCCATAGTAATTCATGATTCAAAGCACAATATCATATCTTTTCAATGGTAAAAAATGTTCTCTTTGTTCTGGCGCTGTTTCCATAGTAATTACTGATTCAAAACATCATATCATATCTTTTCAATGGTAAAAATTGTTCTCTTTGCTCTGGTGCCGTTTCCATAGTGATTCATGATTCAAAACATAATATATCTGTCACGCCCCTGGTTGCTGACACGAGTCTCCACTGGCTGTGGGTGTGGATATGGGTGGAGTCTGCTGGGAGCACCTGCTCGTCATCTCAATCAGTGGACTACAAAGGCCCAGCTCTCCTGCCAGACTCTGCCAGATTGTTGTTGTCTACTAGACGGTGATTTAACAGTCGGCTGTAGTTTTAGTTTCTCGCCTTGTTCTATGGTTACTTACCTTCGTCTCTTTTGTTCCTAGCTCCGTATTTTTGAAGACTCTTGTGTCCAGCTTCAGGATCCTCTCTACAATCACCATTGCCCGATTTCAATAAACCCTTGTTACCTTTTGCAATTTTTCCTCGCCTCCAGTCTGTTCATTGGGTCCACCTCTGCGCACCTAACAATATCTTTTCAATGGTAAAAAATGTTCTCTTTGCTCTGGCACCGTTTCCATAGTAATTAATGATTCTAAATATAACATCATATCTTTTCAATGGTAAGAAGTCCTCAAAATGTCGCCTTTTCTCTGCTGCTCTTTTCATAGTAATTAACAATTACAACAGTATCATTAGAATGGTAAAAAGTTATCAAATTGTGGCTTTTCCTCTGACTCTGTTTCATAAGTTTCAGAATGTTGCTGTTCTGGCGCCGTTTCCATAGTAATTCATGATTCAAAGCACAATATCATATCTTTTCAATGGTAAAAAATGTTCTCTTTGTTCTGGCGCTGTTTCCATAGTAATTACTGATTCAAAACATAATATCATATCTTTTCAATGGTTAAAAAGTTTCTCTTTGCTCTGGTGCCATTTCCATAGTAATTCTTGATTCAAAACATAATATCATATCTTTTCAATGGTAAAAAAAATTATCTTTGCTCTGGCACTGTTTCCATAGTAATGAATGATTCTAAATATAACATCATATCTTTTCAATTGTAAGAAGTCCTCAAGATGTCACCTTTTTTCTGGTGCTGTTTTCATAGTAATTAACAATTACAACAGTATCAATATAACCGCAAGTGGTGATGAAAAGCCCCCGCTCGTGCCTCTGCTCCGCCCCGGCCATGCTGTGCTCTGCACATGCCATGCCCCAGAAACGCACCTATCCCCTAGCCCTAACTCCTAAATAAACCCTAACCCCTGACCCTACCTGAAATCCTAACTCTAACCCTAATCTAACCCCAGCCCCAACCCCAGACCTAATCCGTAGATTTAGCCGTACCCCTAACCCTAACTCTAATCCTAACACCTCACCTTAACCTTAAACCTACCATTTTTCTAAATTTTTGTAGGTCTTGATTTTCTTTTTTTTTTTATCCAAGATGGCGGACAGGCAGTTTGGGAGGCGGCTTGGTCACAATATACTTTTTTGTTCCTATTCCCATGATGCATCTGTGTACCAAATTTGGTTTGACTTCGTCAAAGTTTTTCTCAGGACGTCACATTGGCAATGGCAGATATTTGGCCTGTTGTCATGGCAACACGATGAGAAATGGCGTGGGGTGTCATTGACTTTTTTCATCAAGATCCTGTCACGAATGTGTGTACCAAATTTTATATGTCTACAACAAAGTAAAATTTTATTCTGCCATACAAATTCCCTAGGGGGCGCTATAGTGCCCATCTGAGATTTTCTTATATGAATCTGTTCAGGGTCAGGGTGTCCACCAACGGTTAAAATTTGAGTGAAATCGGCCAAAGTTTGTGCGCATTATTGCTCGTTGAAGTTTGATGGCGAGCCGCAAAAATGAACCCGAAATTTGAGCCGATGTCACAGCAACACCGTTAGATCTTTTAAAAAAGCTTTTAACAACTTTTAATGTTCCACTCGTCGAGATGACACAGAATGATTCTGGTGAGGCTGGGTCTAAAACCTCAGGACGAGTTTGTTAAAGTATGAGGACAACAAAATGCCTTTGCCATCAGGTCGCACAATCTGTGTACCAAATTTGGTTTGGCTACACCAAAGTTTTTGTCGGGTGTCCTATTGATGAGGACAGATGTTTGGGCTGTTGCCATGGCAACACAATAAGAAATGGCGTGGTGGTGACTTTTTAAAAGCTTTTAACAACTTTTAATGTCCCACTCATCGAGATGACACAGAATGATTCTGGTGAGGCTACGTCAAAAACCCTAGGACGAGTTCGTTAAAGTACAGCGACAGGAAAATGCGCCTTCAGCGCCACATCGCACGATCTGTCCAATATGGCTGACTTCCTGTTGGTTGCCTAGCAACCGCGTAATATATTTTTTTGTTTGGAACGACAAGACCTATCCACAACCCGAATTTTGTTTGTCTATGACAAAGTTTATTTTTCAGGTATAGCCATAGGCGCAATTTTATTTTGATTTTGCAGGGGGCGCTGTCGCGCCATTTTTTAAATTTTTGGATGTGGAGTATTTGTAAATTCCTACTTTAGCGTTCTTGAATTTTGTGCAAAATTTCGTGACTTTTCGTCGGCAGGAAGTTGCCGAACTGTGTTCAGGGGGGTGAATGATGTAATGGGCGCGCTACGTTTTTGGGTGAACAATTACAATTATGTCGCTGACCATGGCGATGCCACTGTGCCAGGTCAGCGGGCAGTGACATGATGATGCTAAGTGTGCTTGGAAAGGGGAGAGCGCTTTGCGCTCTGTTTGCGTGTGCTGTGCTGCGTGCTGAACAATCACAATAGAAATATAAAAACAATCAAACACAATAGAAATATAAAATATTGACTTTTTTTTAACCAATGCTGTTAGTTGTTCTGAAATTACATTTATATTATATATATTAAATATTTAGATAAGCTGTAGCTAATGCTGTCACAAAGTAGAGCACATCAATATTAAGCAACGTGCGCAAATGTTCTATCACTCATCATTTCCATAATCACTTTAAAGGTGTATTATGGAACTTTATGGTGGAGGGTCCGCCACCTGCAAGTCTCCACAGAGATGCTATTGCTTTGGCTGGAATATTCCCAGGCATCAAATCTGATCTGTCTCACTTTTATTCAATTACAGGTGCCATTCTTGATATGTGTGTCACTCAGCTACACATTTTCAATCCGGCATGGCTCTTGTGGAAATCACAGAGCATCATAATGACTATTTGAATGTGATTGGCCAAAGCTCCACAATAGAGGAACAAGCTGAAAAATCAAACTTTAGTTACAGCCAGTTAAGAAAACAAAATCCGTCTTGATGCTTCAATAGGCTGAAATACGTCTGTCAGCGTCGCCATGTGTTTTTGTTTTTTTGGGCACTTGGCCTTTGGCCTCCACACAAACCTCAGTGCTGTGACATGACTGGTCGCCCTCCACTTGTCGGCCATATTGCATCAGCGGGCGCCAAGATGGATTCTCGTGAGTTTGTGAAATCACAAAAATCATGAGAATCTAGCTTGCTGTGTAAGGTTAATTCTTACTGTGAGTGGGATCACCTCTCCACAGATCTGTCCTGTAACTTGACCTTGTGGTATTTTGCCTCCACTGAGGTAGACAAGCTTATGCCACACTGGAATATTCTAGGCAGGGCATGGTGGGCAGGGCATGGTGGGCAGATAGGGTGGGCAGGGCATGGTGGGCAGCTGGTGACACCCTCCACAAGAAAAGTTACATTGTGCCCCTTCAATTTTTGCTTAATCTTTGAAAATACATTATGCCCTTGTTTAGCCTGAGCACCATTGGTTAAAACCACTTCATTAGCCCACTATTTCTGACCCAACAGTAGTTTTTCACCCCTGTTTTTGCCCTCTTCCATTTGAGTTGCCCCGGGAGTGAACCTGCCACTGCACGCTTCGCCCAGTCCGAATATCATTAGCCTAAAGGTGCTTTTAACATACCGCCATTTTCACTTTGAATTCCACTTTGAAAACAAGGAGCTGTTGATGTCATCCAAACAACGCGCTTGTAAAAACTAGCATGTGGCCCGACCCCAGTGTGCCCCTCGCTTGGGTTTTCACTTTCCCATTTTGATATTGCTAATTGGACCGTTGCCTGCGCTACTGTAAACCATTAGTAAATGAGCAGTCTGTTTTTATTAACATCTAACTTGTAAATAATACATCAGATCTCTGGCATAAACAATATAAGCCCATGAATGGAGAGGAGCACATGGCAGCTACGCTAATCACATTTCTAATATCCCAAACGCAGGTTATATAACGTGTTTTGCTTTAATCTATTAGCATGTTCACGGTACACATTTAGAAATTACTGAGGGCTTTTGCATTGGTGTGATTGGGAAAGCGGAGATCTGGTCGGTGGCATTAGGTGATTACAGCAGGGTCGAACTGTGAGGTAAACAAGCCGACAATTATTGTATTGCCTTTAAAGAAATAATTTGATTGAATATTTTATCATTTTCTGTCCTGAATTCAAAATGTGTTAGCCTGCTTCAGTTCTTTTACGGACAAATGAAGAGCCGCATTTTGGGCGATGTGCGTCACTAGCTAGTGTTTAAAGGTACATTAACATTTCTGGTGGAGGGTCTGCGTCTGCGTTATATATTTGCAATCTACAGAATATTTTACTAGCTGAAAATTGTGTGTAGCAGACTGATTTTTGTTAGTGCTTTTGTTCTGCTTTTATACAAATCCTCCTTCTGGGTTTACTTATTTAAGAGGAAAAAAGTCCGTTTTAATCTCTATTACAATACACACATCTTAAAGGGGTTATACTGGATTTTCTGTGTAGTTGAGCCAAATTAGTTTCACCCCAGAACAGATAGAAATGAGTCCACTGTGTGTTATCTTCATCTGTAATTGTGCACTGTTAGCATGCTAGTGTTTATTAGCATTACCACGAGGGCAGTTGAAAGCTGTAAAATTATTGCAAATGAGGAATAACACTGGATGTTTCTTATGTTTAAAGGTCCCATCTTATGCAAACCTTGCGTATTTATGAGCTCTTCCCTCAAACGGAAAACACAGGGGTCCACCTTGTGATGTCATGTGGTAATACTAAAGGTGAACAGAAGGTTAAAGGTAGCGATAGAGCATTTTTGACAAACTAAGGATTACTCAAACATGTGTGAATGAAGCAAAACACAACTCCGGGTATGTTTTTGATGCGGTAACAACATCCTACAGTTGCGTAAAGCTCACAAGAGTAAAATTTGGCATAATATCGGACCTTTAAAATCAGGTCCAGCACCTTTAAATCACGTCATAACCAGTCTCTTAATGTTACACTTAACAGTATTTTTGCCTGTAAACGTCTTGACGGATAAACTCATTCGGAGGAGCAGCTACAGCCTCTTCCCAGCCCCGTGGCCTTCGGTGTAGCGCTACCCAGGACATGCCACCCTCCTGCTGCACCCTGTCAGCCCTGGTTCTCCTCACTCCGCACCCCCGCCCTTCTCCCTCACCCTCAGCCTCCACACGTACTCCCACCCGCCCTCGCACATACCCTCGGGTCTTTCACATGCACCATAACAGGGCCGAAGAGAATAAACAAGTGACCAGCCTCAGATAATTGTTGACTTGAGATGAGAGAACAAGCGCACTCCCCAGTCCGATCAGCAGCGGGGGGTTTGTTCTTTCCCAGCGTCCTCTCTGTTACCTGTTGTCAGTTTCTATGGCGATGGCACTTTGCAACTTTAACTGAAAAACAGGGTGGTGGAATAAAGACATTGAGCTAATAAGAAATGTGCTGGAAAGATAATGTCAGAGGTTTAAGTGCTGCGTTATAGCCATGAAGGCAATTAAGGTACATTTATTTAATGAAAGTGTTTTTCTCTAGATCACTGTTTATTCATTTCAGTTAGTTATCACTTTTTTATAGACTCTACACAAACCAGGAGGACATTTGTGATGACAAGTTAAATACGCTGGACTAAATCGTCTTAAAAAAGAACCTAAGAAGTTATCGCAGCGTTCCGTTATGTTCGGCTAATCTACAATTACAATCATACCTTTTTCATCATTTCCCCACTGACGCACAACTCCGAGCGCACTGGGTACATGCGATTAGAAGAGACGAGGGCACCAAATTCAAGATGATTCCAAAAAGCACATACGTATGCGGTCTTCATTTACTTCAGTAGGTTTTACCACAGTCGGTCGGCGAGGAAGTTGCCATCGCATATTTTCAAACGTCTTCCTGCGCCGGTCTTCACTGTACAATGTCAAAATGGGAGGAAGAGCCAAGAGACAACTTCAAACAAGAAATGCACCGTGACAGAATTTGTGATAGTGATTTATGTTACATTATAAAGGTGCGGTGAATGTAATGAACTAAGCTACTTTCCCCCTTCTCCTCCTCACCAGGACTTTCTATCTGGTCTCCTTCTGTCAGGTCAAACATGCACACGATCAGACAGAAGTAATGTAGGCAGCATCTAGTGGTGATATGTGAGAATACACTACAATACACTACTTATACTTCGACAAACTTTATTGATCCACCAGGGAAATTATTTGGACACAGTAGCTCATTCATCACAATATAATATAATAACAAAGAGGAAAAAATATAAATGGTAATAATAAACTCCAAATAAGTAGCAAAAAAGATAGAAAGAGATAGATGTCAAATAAGGCATAATGATATGAATAAATGCATTTCTTACTAGGGAGAGCAAATAAACTTCTAACTACAGATGGCAACTTTAAACCTTTTTTTAATGTAATAATTTCTTTAGAGGTATTTTACTGCAAAATAGCTTGAAAAACATGTGTTTAGAGACATACTGAGGTAAAGCAATAACATCTCTATCGAACCAACCAGGTGGTGGACCCTACATCAGAACGGTTACATACAGAACACAAAATGTATCTCATGTGGCAGTGTGACATTGTGTTTTTGAATTTTCTGGGCAAAAAAACATGCGGTTTCTACATTTATAAAATCACGTCAGTGCATTTCTCGGTTAAAATGTGGTTCAGGTTAAATGTTCCTTGGATTGGGCCAAATGGAAATTGTCTGTCAGTGTTGTTTTAGTTCAGCTTATCTGATCTTTTTTTTTTTTTTATTACAAAATTGATAAAGAAGTCACACACAAATCTTGTCTCTGCAATTATTGACCAAATTCATTGAAAGGTTTGCTCAAGGTTGTTGCTTGAAAGTCCTATATTATGCAAAACAGACTCTTGTGAGCTTCAAGCCATGTTTGTTACCTCCTTGTTTCATTCACATATGTTTGAGTAATCCTGCATTGTTAGTTTGTCTATCTCCAAAAGCAAAAAATGCTCGGTTCCACCTTGTGATGTCATGAAGTGGTAGTTTTCAAGTTATCAGCTACCTTTTACTTTTAGTTCAGTAGATATTGGCAATTCCAGGGCTGTAATTATCCAAATGATTCGAGTGAAGCTGTTTGGAGTTCAAAAACACAGCGGAGCACTTCCTGGATTACCACATGACATGACAAGGTGGAACAGTGTGTTTTCTGTTTGAGAGAAGAACCTAAATATGCAGGATTTGTTAAACGTTTGATTGAAATGAAACAAAACTCGAGGTATGTTTTCGATGAGGAAACAACATTAGAACAGACCAGTAAACATCGCATAATAGTGGCCCTTTAAAAAAACTTTTGAATGCAGAATGGCTCAAAATGTGACCTTATCTGTACCAACTTTACACTATCATTTTGAAAAGATAAGTAAAGTGCAGCTCGAGGCCTGTGAGTGGACACATTGGTGTGGTCACGTGACGTTTGTCTCACTGTCTCTGCCCTGCTCCGCTCTGACAATCTCTGCATGCCACTGCCCGGAGGATGGAAACTCTCATTATGCGGCGTTAGATTTATTAAAATAGATTATGGAAATGTTAATTAAGTCATTAATTACATTATTTAAGCAGCATTGACAGATAAGGCAGGAGCAGGAGCAGAGGCAGTGGTGTATGTGTGAGGGTGGGGGTTGGGTGCTCTGTGGGTGCTCGGAGAGGATGTGATGGGTGACACAGAGATGTTGATATGATCCAAAGTGGCCTGTTGTATTGAGTCACCTCACATTCATTTAGGTGCGTATACAATGGCCCCAGGACTAGTCAAGCTAAAGAAGGCCTTACACACATAGGCTCACATAGTAAATGACTGTTTTTACACCGGGTTATGGTAAATTGTCATATTTATATAGCACTTCTCCACATTCTAGGCTCTCAAAGCGATTTACATCAAGGAACCACTGACCAATTCACACATAAACACACCAAGTTTACTTTAAGGTCCGATATTTATTCTTATGTGCTTTAAGCTATGTTATAATGCTGATACCTGGAGTTGTGTTTTGTTTCTTTCACACATGTCTGAGTAATCTTTTATTATTAGTCTGTCTACATGCTATGCTGTCAAAATGCTCTGTTCCTCCTTGTGATGTCATGAAGTGGTAGCTTTCGATTGCTCCATTATACATTTTGTTTAGTGGATATTGGCAATTCGAGAGCTGAAATCATCCAAATGATTCTAGTGAAGGTATATGGAGTTTAGTGGCACTTCCTGTATTACTGCATGACATCACAAGGTGGAACAGAGTGTTTTCCGTTTGAGAGAAGAACTCAGAAGCCTAAATGTGCAGGGTGTTTGTGTTAAACATGCATGAATGAAACTAAACAAATCTTAAAATCTTAAGGTAACAACTTCATAACATAGATCCAAAACTTTCTGTCTTTTGATCTGGGAGGTGTGTACTATCTTAACGTGGGGACTAAGGGCCAATCCCATTTCTAATTTCTACCCCTACCCCTGCCCCGTGCCCCTTGAAAATGAGCAACAGGGGGTAGGAATTGAGAGTCAACCCCTACGAATTGGGACACCCCTTCAACAATCACATACGTATTCAGAAGTCTCCGTCAGCTTTTACGTAAACTTACGTGAGCACAGGGATAACTGTGATAACTGTCCGAGTGGAATGACACGCAGACCATTGGAAAGAACACAGCCCGAGCTCCTCTAAGAGTTAAACCAATGATACTGCTTTAAATTACAATATCCAAGTAACAACTGTGTAGCACGGACGCTTGCAATTCGTTCACAACTTTCTTTCCATGCATCAACCGATCACGCAAGCCACAAATAACATAACACTTCTCAACGTAGTACTAGCGATTTTTTTGTCTGCATTTTATGAAGAAAATGACTATTACACATTGGAACGTTAAACTTAAGACAATACACAAATTTTAAACCATAAATGATGGAGAAAATACATTTGTGAACTTCTTTGTTCTCTTTGGTTGTGACAGCAGTGATTCGCAAGGCATTCTGAGAAATTGCTCATACCCCTCCATTTAGAGTGTGCCTCTGAAAAATCTTCATTTGGAGGGGTATAAAGCCCTTTCCCCTACCCCTCTGCCATAACGGTAAATGGGACACCCCTACCCCTACACGCGAACGTGCAAAACGGAGGGGTAAGGGTAAGGGGTATAAAGGGATTCAGCCTAAATGTATGCACGCTGGGAAGTGAACATGGAAATGGAAGCATCACTAGTCTCATGAGCTTTATTTGACTGGAGCCAAACGTCACGTCTCAGTCCCTTAGTCCACTTCTATATAGAGTCTGTAGTTATACACTGAGACTTCCCTGACCAAGCAGAACCAAACTCTTTGGCAAAACTTTACAAAGATGAGCAGATCTGTAGCCGTATCCTGTCTCATTCTAGAACGTTTCACTATCATCGGCCCCTGGAGGCCTGAGAGTGGGGCCTATACACTAAGAAAAGGAGATGGATAGTCTCAGGAGGCTGCTGGTTCTGTTGCTGCGGTGGAAGCTATTCAATTTTATACATTTCCAAAATATGAAACATTTATTGATTTTTTTGAAACAATTGTCAAGAAAACTAGTGATGGCAATTCCAGTCTTGAGTGCAGTCTTTTTCAAATTCTTGTATATTTCTTCCAAACATTTGCTGTTGCATTTTAGCTGCTCCTCAAAACATATTTCTAGAGGCGTTCCGACTGAAAACACGCAGTGCAATTGTAAGATGAATTACCCATGAGTTGATACTACAGACTCTCTTATCTGCTGACAGTTTAGTTACCACCGGCCCCAGAAATGTGTTTTCCAATTCGCTGAGAATAGAGCTTTTCTTTGCCCCATCAAACCTATATTAAGGGAGGGAGAATTGGCCCGATCACAGTTGATAAGTACAAATGATAGATGTTGTAAACAAGCCTACACCCTCCATTCTGATCTCAGACATTGATTTGCGTCAACAGCCAATTACAAGCCTGAGTGAGGATATGCATTCAGTCAGGCAGCAAGTCCACCGGTGGTAGTGGTACAAGAATTTTCGCTTTTAATCTGGCTCACTCCCAGTTTAGTCCCGATTTGGTGACGTTCTTTTTTAAAGGTCCTACTGTATATTACACACAATGACTGTGAGCTTTTAACCATGTTCTAACGTTCTTACTTCACCAAAAACATACCTGGAGTTGTGTTTTGTTCCATTCACACGTTTTAGTTCTGTAGAGTTTGGTGATTCAGGGCTGACACTATCCAGATGATTCTAGTGAAGGTGTATTGAGTTTAAAAACGCAGTAGAGCACTTCTAGTAATACCACATGACATCACAAGGTGGAACAGTGTTTTGAGTTTAAGAGAAGAACTGAAAATGCAGGATTTGTGTGGTGTTAAATGAAACAAAATACAACTTTTGTCTTAATTTGAGTAATTGTTGACTTTTAGTAATGTTTTAAATTCTTGAAGTGTTTGATACTGTTCTTGTTGTTGTTCAAGTTTAGTCCCAAAGTGTGAATGCATCCATAAAAATCATTTTCTTGACTTTTTAGTTCAGGAAAATGAGATAGTAGCCAGATAGTTGATGAAACCATATGAGACAAGGGCATAAGTGGTGGAGTTTGATGAAAATCAGAGAAAAGATGAGAAAACTACTGCAGGTCTGATATGGTTCGACATCACAGCGAGAGAAAAGACAATGCAGCACCTTTAAAGAACCCATATTACATTATTTTCTGATTTAGTATGTTTTTATGGTGCTTCCTAATCAAAAACATACCTGAAGTTGTGTTTTGTTTCATTCACACATGTTTAAGACACAGATTAAGGATATTTAAACTGAGTTCTTCGCTCAAACTGAAGACACTGGTAAATATGGTAATACAGGAAGTGCTCCACTGTCTTTTAAACTCTATGCACCTTCACTAGAATCATTTGGATATTTTCAGCCCTGGTATTGCCGATCTCTAGTGAACTAAAGGTAAAAGGTTGATGTTAACTTGAAAACCACCGCTTCATGACATCACAAGGTGGAACAGAGCAGTTTGAGGTTGGAAGATGGGGGCAGACTAATAAGCAACGCTACTCAAGCATGTGTGAATGAAACAAAACACAACTCCAGGTATGTTTTTGATGCGGTAACAACATTCTAACACAGCTATGAGCGCACGAGAGTCAATTTTGAGTGACTTCGGACCTTTATTTAATCCTGCTTATTTCCTTGGTTTAGCTGCGACCGAGCCCTAGTTCAACCCTGTTTTAGACGTGCAGGACTGGTTGGGACCCTGCTGAGACCTGTTTTGTAATGTGTAAACGGGAGAATAGAAATTAATGAACATGCCTCTATTTTTACTGTCTGCCGCTGAAAAGATCTTATGCAAGAAATGAGAAGTGGTCACTGATTGGATGAAATAATACAGTGTGCATTGTGCGACCGTGATTAGCTCGGGTTAGCCTCAATCAGCTAATGGTAGTAACACAATGGCCTTTTGTGATTATGTCAATTGTAGCAGCAGTATTGATTAGCATAGACCAGAGACATATAAGTGTGAGGTGGGTTTAGAAGGCTACGGAAGCTGTTAAATGAATGCGAATGAGACTGTGCTTAGCTGTACTTAGTCCGTCTAACGCCCATATTATTCAGATAACTCCAACAAAACACAGCACTTTTAATGTAACAACTTCACGATATGTTGGTTTTCTATGCATGAATAAAATGTATAATGTAAAAGGTGTTGTTTACAGTGTGAAGGAAGCTGATTAGCACCTAGCTGTACTGTTTCTTCAGAGTATTAAACAATTAAGATAAATGCATACTCCATGTCAGCGAAAAGGAGGCTATTTCTTCTTCTTTTGTTTCACTTTACCTCATTTTTCCTCTCCTCACCTTAGTTGTTGGTGGTGAGAAGCTTCGCCAAAGGTGCCATGGGGCAGACTAGCAGAAATGTTGCTGCTTGTTGCTGTTGCTTGCTTCCAGTGGCCGTCAAGTTAACGCATAAATTCAAGTGAGGTGGTGGAATGTCTTGCACAAGGACGCGGCGGCAATATGGCGATGGGAGAACTGGAATCAAACCACTAATCGTTTTTGTATCAGCCATTCAATAGAAAAAATGCTCCTGGAAAAGTGCTGTTTAAATCCATTTTGTATTTGGTAGCTCTTGCAGATTTTTTGCGCAGTGTCACCATGGTAACCGCTAAACATTACGCCATACATACATACAGGCCGAACACCCGATGTCACTGCGATGTCACAAGTATCGGTAATTCTCCCAAAAAATCACTTTTAGAGTCACATCTTTTTTGTAGGTTTAACTGTCTGAATATTAAAAGTATAGCAAAAGTAAATGGTTAGTGCTATATAGTTGTTTGGAATGTTTCACAGTATGGCATTAAAACGTTCTATCTTCATGGACGCCAAAGAGTTACAGGTCAGATCTGTGGAGACCCCGCTCACAGTAAGAATGAGTGTTTTTCTACGTATTTTTGAGCTTTAAACCCACCAGTAATTGAATAAATGTAAGTTAGAGCTGTTTAATGTCATACTGTGGAACATTCTAGGCATAGCAATGACATCTCCAAAGAAAAATGCACCTTTAACCAAACCCTAACCTTATCCAAGAAAAAAAAAAGATTAATCATTGACCATTTTCTTAACTCCTGACCCGATATTCTAATAAATTGAATACAAATTTAAAACTTTTGTTCCATTTAACAAAATTCATTATTCTTTTGCTGTGGACCATACCTGGCCAGCTAAGGGCTTACACAGACAATATTAGAAGTTCCAATATTTATGAACTAGCAAAAGTAGGCTCACTGGGTTTTCGTCGATGGCAGCTAATCTAACTAAAGAGATATGAATAAATGGATAACCCCGCTTGCTAATTGCGTTGTGTTGTGACTTGTCAGGTGCTTGGATGGTCTTCTAAACACCGAACACCAGGAGGCGGACAGGAGAGCTTTGGTGATGGCGTCCTGAGATGATAGAGTGGACTTAAAGAGGCCCCGAGATCCACAAATAAGAGGTTTAACAAGTCAAGAGGACCTCAGGAGAGACAACGCTGGACAAAGAGCTGAAGGTACTAAAGAGTTTGAGTGTTTGGGTGGTTACATTTGGTATTACATTTGGCTGTGCGGTACTTTCACTTAGCAGGCCCAGTGGATTCAATAATACTTTAACTTTTTGTAGACTTTTGTTTTAGCACTGCTTTGAATTTCTTTAGGGATAAATAAAGTATTGTTTCTTAATTAAAACTGACATAACAATCCAGGCAGAATTACATAGCAATACTTTTAATTTAATCTTTTTAATCTTTTAAGAATTCCAATCCACTCCACTTTATTTATATCGCACATTTCATAAACAAACAGTTTACAAGGTGCTGCACAAATACATACTAATAATAAAAAGCAATAATAATATAATGATAAAATGAAATAAACGCTCAGATTTAATCACACTAGTCTTAAAACAGTCAAATAAACTGAGAATTGTCTTAATCTATATCCAAATTAGTATAAAACCACAAGGTAATGTTAAGGAAATGGTCATTATTTTGTGTTAAAGCACAAGTTTTTGTTTTTTGTTTTCTCCCCAAAAATAGACTAAAATAAAAGCTTTTTTCCCATTTGTGATATTTTTATTGCACTGAAATACAGAATGTTGTTCCTATGGCTATAGTTGTACACAGTATGACTTGTATTGTGATCTTCATGGAGAATGTTTATTTCCATGGAATTAAGCAGACTGAACTTTCCATCTCCATAAAGTTAAGTACTATTACTTTAAACATGCCATATGTGTAGTTAATATGATTAATATGATGATGGTTCAGGAGCAGGACCACGCCTCAACTGACCTCACCTCTTCTCTAGCAAATCTCAGCTCACTTCTACCACACCTCAATTTTCCAGAAGCCTCTTTGTAGCAGTTTGTTCCGAATCACTCGACCCCACCTCCCAACCCCGATCAGTTCACTTCTAGACATAAGACGCCAACAAGGGGGGTCCCGTCCTGCTGGGCCATGTGAAGATTGAGACTGAACCCCCACCCTGAGTCTCAACCAGCCGACCCGCCTCGTCTCCATATAATAAACTCTTTTTGCGTTGCACGTGTGTTGTTGGCGTGGTCCTTGATAGTGAATGTCAGTTTGAAGAATTTTGGTCACATGACATCATAAAACATAATGTCGGTTTAGGATTGTGATGGCAGCATTATAACATGATAGAAAGAATTCAAAATCAGTTCTGTTTTTAGCTAATTTTACAGTTGAGCGAAGTGAATCAGAAATGAATTGATACTAAAACTATTATTGAAACTAGGTCCTCATTTGAGCAAGTTATTTATACTAAAAATGTCACATTCACAAGACAGAAATGAAACATTCCTGAAAAGCTTTGGAATGATTTTTGAGCTGTACCTGGGCCACTGAGGGATTATATAGATATAAAACCACATGCCATATTTTTCGGAGTATAAGTCGCACCAGCCAAAAAATGCATAATGGAGAAGAAAAAAAAAACATGTATAAGTTATAATTTTATAAAATCAGAGACCAAAAAAACATTTCATTTTGAACGTCATGTTGTAGAAGTTAAATAAATAAATAAATAAACTACCCAAAAGAGAAGAATCCGTGAAAGAAGAATCCGTGTAACCAAAAATAAGAACATGAAAAAAGAACTCTTTTCTTTATTATTTATCTCTAAAGCCAAAATGAAAAAACAGATTACAATTTGTTTTTTTTTCATTTTGGATTCACATATACAATTCATATATATGGTCTATGGACTGTCAATGTGAAAAATGTAATACATAAGTCGCACCTGAGTATAAGTCGCAGGAACCACCTAAATCCTGAAAAAAGTGTGACTTATAGTCTGAAAAATGACGGTAATATAAAAGAAAGTATTGTGATTTAATGTTAAAAAACACATTGTATTGTCTTAAGAAAGTGTTTTTAATCAGCAGCGTGGAATTGGACTCAGTATTATTATAGTATCAAGCTTATTCTTTAGTATCGTGACAACTCCAGTTCAGAACACACTTAAATGAGTTACTTTCCATTGTTTGAGCATAGCCGTAAACCCGATGGTATGAATAATTGCCTCCAAACGTCACTGGTGGTATGGAGGAGGAGAGCGAGCAATGAAATGCTCTGTTTCCTTAATGACGGGCGCACACAGACAGGGGGCGCCGCGCTGATTAGTGTCACCTGTCCTTGTGCATCTCATCACGTTCATTATGGCCCCGACTCGTCTGCTTCTGCTGCTAATTGAAAAGGCTGTGAAGTGGTGAGGGAGGGAGGAGAGGAGGAGGAGAGGAGAGAGAGAGAGAGCGCTTTGTCGCACGACTGCTGGAAAAGATGAGAGGAGAGAGAGTGGAAAAAGAGATAGAGGAAAAAGAGAGAGAGCAGAGCGATACAGGCGAGAGAGAAAGAGAGAGTGGAAAAAGAGATAGAGGAAAAAGAGAGAGAGCAGAGCGATACAGGCGAGAGAGAAAGAGAGAGTGGAAAGAGAGAGAGAGGAGAGAGAGAGCAACTGAGACACAGGAGAGAGAGAAAGAGAGAATGGAAAGAGAAATAGGGGAAAGAGCAAGAGGAAAGAAAGAGGGATGGGGAAAGAGAGCAGAGAGATACAAAAGAAAGAGTGGAAAGAGGAAAGAGGGAGGAGAGAGAGCATAGATAGATACAGGAGAGAGAGAAAGAGTGGAAAGAGAGATAGAGGAAGGAGCAACAGGAAAGAAAGTGAGAGGGGGTGAGAGAGACAAAGAGAGAGAGATGCAGGAGAGAGAGAAAGAGTGGAAAGAGAGAAAAGAAAGAGCAAGAATGAGAGAGGAAAAAGAGAGAGGGGAAGAGAGAGCAGAGGGGAAAGAGAGAGAGGAGAGAGATACAGGAGGGAGAGAGGAGAGGAAAGAGAGTGGAAAGAGAAAAAGAGGAAAGAGCAAGAGGAATGAGAGAGAAAAAGAGGTAGGAGTGGGGAAAGAGAGAAAGGAGAGAGCTAGTCCAGAGAGATACAGGAGGGAGAGAGGGAAAGAGGAAAGAGTGAGAGGAATGACAGAATGTAAGAGAGAGAGGGAGGAAAAAGAGAGAGCAGAGAGGAAAGAGAGAGGAGAGAGAGAGCAGAGAGACACAACAGGGAGAGAGAGGAGAGGTAAGAGAGCAAAAGAGAGAGTGTAATGAGAGAAAGAGCAAGAGGGAGTGGAAAAAGATAGAGAAGAGAGAAAGAGAGGGAGGAGAGAGCAAGAGAAAAGAGAGGAAAAAGAGAGAGCAGAGAGAGCTACAGGAGGGAGAGAGAGGAAAGGTAAGAGAGGAGAGAGCGAAAGAGAGCTTGTAAGGAGGAAAGAGCAAGATGAACGAGAGAGGGAGAAGAGAGAGAAAAGAGAGAGGAGAGACAGGAAAGAGAGAGTGAGGAAAAAGAGAGAGGAGAGGGGATACAGGAGGAAGAGAGAAAGAGCAAGAGGAATGAGAGAGGGGGAAGAGAAAGACAGAGGAAAAAGAGAGAGGAGAGAGCAAGAGGAGAGGGGAAAGGGAGAGAATGGAGGGAGGGGAGGAGAGCTCTTAGAACATTGACTTCAAACCTAGAGCATCATCACAAGAGGGAAGAGAGAGAAGCATCAAACCAGTGCAAATGCATGTACTTGTATTTGTACTGCAGTAGGATATTAATATCAAACACTTGTACTTCACTAGAAATTCTTGTGCTCCCAAAGAACTCCCCCTTTAGCTATTTAGAGAAAAACGTTTCCGAGATTTCATAACAAACATACATACGATCAGAAAGTGGAGTGCTCTTGTCTGGAAAATAAACCCCACTTTCATATTTCTTGTATATTTTTTTTTCTATTATTATTAATTATTTCTACACATATTTAACTGCTACAAATTGTATGCATTATATATGTGGCTCTTTTAATTATGTGTTGGTATTTTATGTCTTGGATGTGCCTTGGATTTTTTTGTCTTTGGAAATTTGGAAAACACAAAATTTCACTGCACATTATATTCAAAAGACGGAGCTGTTTTCCCTCAGAGAACCACCCCTATCTCCAATTGAGCACCTGTTTTTTGAAAATCTTTTTGTGAATCTTTTACATGTCTATGGACTCATGGAGCACTCCCTTTCCTTGTTTTTCAGTCCCACTCTCTGCTAAAATGGACATGTGTTTGGACCCAGGCTGTAAAGGCCGACAAAGACAATCCTTATCCGGGACACACCAATCACAGCCACACATTTGGATTTGGAAGTTTAGTGCTTTACTTGTTGATTGCTGCTTTTCAATCCTCCTTGTTCTTTCTTTTTTTAATTAAGAAACCATCATGTTTGTTTGACAAGTACATCAAACCGTGCATTTCTCTGATTGGTTGATCTGCCTGTCAGTCACTCCCATTGGAAACTAGAGAGACAGGATTCTGTTCCAAAACTACAAGTCTTTGTAAAGCACTGCAAAAATGTGTATTCCAAGGGGAGCTCAGAGTAGAGCTGCTTCTCCTCAGTGTGTCCCAAAATAATCAGTTGTTTAATTGAAAGATAATTTAAGCTATTTTTTACATATAGATAAAAAAAAACATTGTACAAATCCATTGCCATTGTTACATTCAACAAGCAACTTTAAAATAATTCTCTCTCCTTCACATTTAAAGGTTCTATATTATGCTAAATTGACACTTGTAGCCTTTAAGTCATGTTATAATATTGTTACCTTATCAAAAAACATACATACAATTATGTTTTGTTTCATTCACCAAAGTCTCCAAAGCTCAAAATGCTCTGTTCCACCTTGTGAGGTCGTGACATTGTAGTTTTCAACAGATTTCGTTTAGTTTTTCTTTAGTAGAGTTTGGCAATTCCAGCCCTGAAATGATCCAAGTGATTGTAGTGAAATAATAATAATAATAATAATAATAATAATAATAATAATAATAATAATAATAATAATACTTGTATAGTGCTTTTCAAGATACTCAAAGACGCTTTACATGGAGAGACAAAGGCAAAAGAAATAAGAGAATTCATGAATGATGGTTTTAAAGAGGAGTTCCAGAGGATGGGGGCTACAGCGGAGAAGGCCCTGTCTCCCCAGGTCTTGTGTTTAGTCCTGGTGGGTGGAGACAGGAGGTTGGCATCAGCTAAATATGCAGGTTTGTGCGTTAAACATGTGTGAATGAAGCAAAACACAAGTCCAGGTCTCCTTTTTGATGAGGAAACAACATTATAACAGATCTGAAAACTGCGTAATATGGGCCCTTTAAATCCATCTCCACACCAGCAGAATGAGATGATTGGAGTTAAATAGCACCACTGCAGACCTGTCCCCTCTCATGCACGTTCTGTGGGTGTAATAAGAGCAGATAAAGGACCAGATGGACACCTCCCTGAGAGCAGACGCAGGCTTACAGCTCTGTCTGCATCTGGGGCTCCACATGCTTGAGCAGACTGCACAGGGACACACAGGTGGGCCTGTGAGGGCTGCTACACAACTACAGACAGCAGCAGAGCAGGAAAGAACATTCTGGAACTAAGGCTGTACAACTGATCCATTTTTAATTGACATCAAGATTCTGTCATCTAATAATCAATCATCAGAGTTTTTGAGCGAGTTTAAGTTTAAGCGAAAGAAGCTCAGTTGGTAAAAGTGTTTGTCCAGTGATCTGAAGGTTGGTGGTGCCATACCAGCATCCACAGATGAATGCTGTCGTTGTGTCCTTGGGCAAGACACTTGTCCCCAGAGGGTGAGTGGTTCCTTAATGTAAAACACTTTGAGTGCCTTGAAGCGCTGTATAAAAGTGTGACCATTTTTACCGTTGTCCATTTACCATTTTAATGGAGAAGTCTTCCGCCAATTTTCTGTCAATAAACGTATGTGGTTTGGACTTTAAAGTTTAGGAACTAATTTGAAGCGTTTTTGTGTGCACGGCAAATGGCAGTGGTTACAATAGGCCCTATTCTCGCCTACCAGAAGACGTTGGAAACATGCGGATGACGACTTCCGGTGTAGTTCCTGACTCTGGGCATGTGATAAAACCATGGATTCAGCAGCAGCGTCTTCACAACCTGCCAAAGCTTTTCCATGGGGGACGTGACTCTAATCGCACCTTCGATGTCACTTACAGGCAGCTGATTGGAACTGTTGATCTGCCAAACATAACGGAACGCTACAGTGACTTTTTTTATTAGACATCTTATAATATACAAAATACTAGGCAATTTATATAGGTAAAAAGAAAGAATCCCGTGACATGGGAAATGGTCACATGTAGCGCTTTTCCACCTTCAGGTATAAACTGTAGAGAGCCACCATATTTCGGTGATTCTTGAGAATAATAAGGTAACTTTTACCTTTTATCATCAAACTTTAAATAGTAAATTTAAGTCATCTGCATGTTTCTAAACATCTGCCGGCGTAAGCGTGAATAGATCTATCGTTGCATTGTTTATGATCGGAAAATGAATACTGAAAGACGTTTGTGAAATGGAAAAAAAAAAAGGAATCAAATTGAAAAATCGAATGATCTGAAACCATAGTGTATATTTAACCAGGAAAACTATTTGAAGAGTTTAGATGCTAAAAGAGGTTCATTTTGTGTTTTCTTTTCCTTCTTCTTTTCATCTTTCCCTCTTAAAATCCACTATTGTGGGCAGTGCAGTTCCAGCTCCCAAAGATATATACTGTCTTTGTGTCCTTGGGCAAGACACTTGACCCACTTCATCCCCAGTGGCTGCGTACACTGGTATATGAATGTGTGTGAATGGGTGAGTGGTTTCTTGATATAAAATGCTTTGAGTGCCTTGAAGCGTTGTATAAAAGTGTGACCATTTTTACCATCGTCTCAATTCTTGATGTCTCTCGCACAAATTTTTTCAATTATAAACATATTTTTCTTGAATTTTACACAGTTTATTTACACAGAATCTTACTGCATTGATTTACAAGGCATTCAATTATATGTTTGTTTGTTTTCTCATTAAAAAGCTTTCAAAACACACTACAAGCTTTGATATTTATCTTGCTTACAAATCTCCACACAACCCTGCCTTCTTGTGACGGACTGAACCAGCGCCAAGCTCTTTGTTACACCAAGCCTCATTAGAGAAGTCCATCTTGTACAGTCTGCTCCGTCAGGGGGGTTTCAAGCTGTGGTCTGGGGCCCTGTTTTGGACCCGCAATGCACCGCTCCACATGTACTCACCGAAATCGGCTTTGAAAACCCAACTCACTGATGCCAAATGTCCTAACTGAAGACGGAGGAGGCTAGCTACCTGTAGAGGAGAATTAAACTGTACAGATGGTGTTGATAAATCCAACTGACTAAGAAGCTCTAGTCTACAAACAGTGTTTTCACTCACTTAGCTGGACCTACTCATCCTCCCAAAAGATCAGGAAAAACTCAAGTCTGCCATTTCTGATTATTGTAAAAGAGAGAATCACATTATGGAATGGAGCAAACGTCACTGGGACAGGATAACTAAGATGGATTAAAACTGTTAGCACATTTAAGAAGCAGCACTTTGTGACAAAATGGGACTGCCTCATGCTGTCTGAAACTAATAATAATGTACTTTTATTTCTTGTCAACCCTGAAGCTTTAAGGAGGCAGTGGCAATAAAGAAACATACTCACGGGGCGATAAACCAGGACGAGGGGGCCTTCTTACTCTCACACGACTGGGAAACTGTCCTAAGGAAGTCAGACTGCAGTTATTGAAGTGCTGTAGTCCTGCCTTTACCCATAAGAACACTGCACCAAAACGTGTAAATCAGCTGACCCAGAAAACACTCTATTCCACCTTGTGCCTTGTGATGTCATGTGGTAATACAAGAATTTCTGTGTGTTTTTAAACTCCATACACCTTCACTAGGATCAAATCAGCCTTGGAAGCCTTAATCTCTATTGAACAAAAGGTAAACAATAGCATGTTAGCTTGAAAACTACTACTAAATGACATCCCAGGCTGGATCAGAGAATTTTGAGCTTTGGAGATATAGACAGACTAATAATAGGATTACTTAAACATGTGAATGTGTGTAAGTCCCTCAGTCGTCCAGGTAGAATCCATGACGAAAGCAGAAATTCAATCTGTCTGAAGGAAGGAGCTAACTACACTGAAACTACTCAGAAACTAACACACCTACTTGTTTACAGTTTTTGTTAGCTAGGCCTATTGAACTTGTGTGTGGAGTCATATTAGCACAACCATTTAGGACCATAATGGACGCTTTCACACTTCTGTGCTAACACTATTGTTCTCTTGGTTTGTTTTGAGGATGGAGTTACAATTTCTTCTTGAATTTCTCCTTTTGCCATAAACACATGAATGAAACAAAACACAACTCTGGGTATGTTTTTATGAGGTAACAACATTCTAGCATGACTTAAAGCTCACAAGAGTCAATTTTGCGTAATATAGGACCTTTAAGTCCATCTTTATCCCTGGTTCAGGCCTAGTTTTGTCCTGATTGTGCTGATATCTTACGTGCAAACATGGAGCTCATTTGGCTCAAACTTTAAAATTACTGAGCGCTTGACCTTTGTTTAAATCCCGCACCAGCAGTTGAGACTTATGAAAAGGCTAATTACAGAGATTCATTACTGCACAGGTGTAGCTCAAAATGCTTTCCAGAAAGGGATGCTTGAAAATAATGAAATACTTCACGGGGAGATGCATTGTAGCAGAGTAGTTAGCTTTGTTAGTGATCTGATGCAAGGTTATAAGACTTTAATATTTTCTAACATGGTACAATGTTGTGACCTCCTCAAAAACATATCTGGAGTTGTATTTTGATTCGTACACACATGTCTTTTGTTATGAGTTTGTCTTCAGCCGTACTCAAAATGCTCTGTTCCACTTTGTGATGTTATGAAGTGGTAGTTGTCATGGTAACAGCTGCCTTTTACCTGTATATATAGAGAGATTAGAAGTTCCACAGTTGAAATGATCCAAATGATTCTAGTGAAGTGAAGCTGTATGGAGTTTAAAAACACAGTGGAGCACTTTTCTGTTTGAGAGAAGGACTAATATGTAGAATTTGTGTGTGAATGAAACAAAACACTCCAAGCATGTTTTTCACGAGGAAAATGGTGTAATATGGGCTCTTTAAGCATCATATTTGTATGAAACAAGCAAGTACCACTTCACAAAATGTTTGACTTTCTGAATAAAAAACAAAACTAAAATATACTAAACTAAGATTTTTCTGTTGACACTAGAACTAAATCTGAATTTCTGTAACTTTAGGGCAGGAATGAAACTGCTTTAAAATAGACATATTATGCAAAATGGACTTTTATGAGCTTTTTACCATAATGTTTCCCGCTCATTATTACCTTTCTCAGAGATGTGTTTTGATTGATTGATACATGTTTGAGTAATTCTGTATCGTCTTGCATTTGAGGCATGAGTGCTCTTATTTCTAATTTCTCTCTGCTTTTTGTTGCTCAAATATTAATTATTAAAAACACATGTTTCATCCTTGTTTGTTTCCAAATATAAAAACATAACAAATTCAAATCCGTGCTTGCTCTGGTGAAATTTCAGAGACTGAGCCAGTAGCAATGAGTCAGTTCTACAGAAAATTAATGAACCCATATGTATAATATTATATGTCATTTTAGATCAATACTGCAGTTTACAATGACAAAAATGTAAAATAATAATCTCCATATGTGATTTCTTTAAGACCCACATGTGCATGCTAAGGTTTCAGAGGTAGTTTTTTCTTCAATTTTTTCACTTAAAAAATATTGCCCATATTAAAATGTCAAAAACATTGACCTATGAAAACATTTTTAACCATAAACCACTCCTGGACGAAGTAGGGGTTACACCATGTTGACACAATACTGATAAGAAGCCCACGCACCACACTGAAAGTTTTAGTATTCTCTATATTTCTCTATATTTCTCCTGTTTTGTTAATCTTGTGTATTTTGTGTTGAAAATCAAACAAGCATCTTACAAAGTTCTCAAATGAGTTATCTTGTGCCAGCCTGATTCATGTAAGCTGACTGATCTTTGGGTTGCTTCCTTGGTGGTGCCCAGGCTGCACACTGCCCACTCTTCGCTTGTGTCATTAGCCCAGGATGTGGCTCTGATCCTCGGTAGGACATCTGGGTGAAATTAAAAGAATTAGCTGCTGCCGTGTGTGAGCGGCGGAGATGCACGGTGGCACCTCCACGCCATTACTCCAATGAGACTGAGATCTGCATGGCCGTGTGTTCAAGGAATTACACATAGCACCCACAGGCTTTAAGTGACTGTGGCACTTTTGCACACACTCGCAACTTGATATGACAGGGAAATGTGTACGGGCGCGTGAACAGAGGAGAGGGCTGGACTTAGCTGTGGCCATATGCACAACTAAGGGTTTATGTTAAAGAACTTTGCTTAGGAGGATATCAGCAACAACTACAAAAAAAATACAGTTTGATTTCAAGTCTGTCTCTGTGTACTTTAGATTCTTGCTTTTGTAGATTGAGACAAGACAAAAAATTTAGTTAACTTAGGTTCAGGAGCAGGGCTACGCCTCAACCGCCCTCGCCGCCTCTCCAGCGAATCACAGCACACTTCTGCCATGCCTGAATTTCCCAGAAGCCTATTTATAGCAGTCTATCACGGCAACGCAGTTTGTCCCGAATAACTCGACCCCACCCTCCCATCCCACATCTGTTCTCTTCCAGACATAAGACGCCTATGATGGGGGTCCCGTCCTGCTGGGCTATGTGAAGATTGAGACTGTACCCCCACCCGGAGTCTCAACCCAGCCAACCCGCCTCGTCTCAATATAATAAACTCTTTTCACTTCGCACATGTGTTGTTGGCATGGTCCTTGCTAGTGAAGTTTGATTTACGTGAAGATGTGCCTGGAATGTTCCATGGTATGACATTAAACACATCTATCTTGCATTTATTCATTTTGGGTGTTTCTGTTGCTCAAAAGTACAATAATTATCTGTAAATATTGTTTCCTCTCCACAGATCTGATCTGTAATGTCATCTATAGTTGTCTCTCTGGAGATAAATAGGCTTAATCTCTACTGTGGAACATTCTAGATAAAGCAATATCATCTCCATGGAGACGAGTAGGTGACAGACCCTCCCCCCATAAAGTTACACAGTGCACCTTTGCATTTTGTCTGGAGAGTGGAGAGTTACTTGCTTGCTTAGTGGTACTGTACTGGTCCACCAACCTGAAGGTCAGAGGGACCAGGTTCATGTGCACCCACCTTGCCTATGCATGTGGTGGGTGATGGTTGTGATCAGAGGGGCCAATGGTGCAGATTGGCAGCCTCACTTCCATCAGTCTACCCCACTCCAGGGCATCTGTGGTAGGTATCTCACCATCACAGCGTATGGAGTGGCTGCACCATGACTACAGTGTAGTGCTTTGAGAGGCTTGGTCGAGTCTGTAAAGCACATTACAAGTGTAAGAAATTATTATTACTGAGGTTTCTTTTCACAGAAACTGGGTCGGTTTCATCATCCAATCATTTGAATGACTTAATAAAACAAATAATCATCTTTAATATCAGCAAGCATCAGTGTACCATGGATTATAATTCAGCTACTTTGCACCTTTATGAAGTTCTTTTCACTCTTTGAGCCAGTGTGTAATTCATGGTTTGACTGTAATAAACCAAAGCTCCAATTTTATCTCAGTTCTGTCAGACGTTATGACAAATGGGGGCTCGTCCGGGAACCATATTCAGGAAGTTGTTGTCAATTATAGGGATATGAGGCTTCTGTTTGATCAGAGATAATCAAATGAGGATCTTTTAGTGACAAGAATGTTATGGACAAGCAGTTTTTCAGACAGCCCAAACAACTGTGAATTATTTCAGTAGAGAATCTACTATTTAGTTTGTTCAATTTGAAGTGCAGAAATAAAACTGTGGGACTGTATTTGCTACTATCACGCGTAGATTCAGAAGTGTGCCTTTCAGTTTGTATGGGGCCCTCTGCACGTGCCTTTAACAGACATTCCTGACACTTATTGTGATGCAAATAGCCCGAGCATTGTGCTTAAACAATGCCTTAATACGTCCCTGTGGATTCGATAACATCACGCGACGCACAACACCGCCAAATGTCCTCTGAGGTTATTCAAAGCGATATGACATCAAATCCTGACAGTGCAAGAAGTGCCTGTCCACGCCTTTGTCTCCCCCCTCCATAAGCGCAGATGAAGACACTGCCAACCCCTGTATGAGCCAAAACATTTACATAATTCCATGCATATTATATTCCACATGCTAACCGAATTTGCTCTAACGGTGGAAAGCGTAAGTGCGGTATAGCTCATAGACACGTGGCGAGGTGTCCGATAACTTTGTCTTTGGTTAATCTGATGGCGTGCCGAGAGGAGGGATCGCGCCTCACTTGGCCTGACATGATTTATGATTGAGGACATGTTAATAAAAATATCAAAGCGATCGGAGCTCTGCCGCGGGAGATACCAGTGCGCCACGTACATCATCGGAGACAGTCCCGAATGGTTGATACGAAGCCCGCATGGTCCGCGCATTCCAACTGTATGCAGCCACTGTTTGTCTGGGAGGGTCGCTGGGACATACAAGGTGACATTTGCATGAAGAGTGGAACAGGCAAATGTTGAGGCCTGTAAAGAAGCATATATGCACTTCTGATTTGAATAAAGTCCATGCATAAGATGGAAGGTTTTAGATAAGTTGTTTTTCTTGTTTTATCCATTAGTGGCCATTGGTCAAAACTGGGCAAACTGACTGAAAATAGATACAAAAGTAAAAAAAAAAATATATATATATATATATATATATATATATATATATATATATACAGCTTTTTTATTAGTACTGTTGAGGCATATCACTATAGCAGCAATTAGATTAGCAGATTAGTTTTCGACTATCCAAAGGCGTTTGTGCCTTTGAACCTGACACATTATTGCACTATGTGTGAAAGAGTGTTTGATGGTTCTCCTGTATGGATTGGAATGGTCTCATTCTTTCTGACCCAGGGCAGATGTGGCTGCAGAAAAATTGTGAACTAATGGATCTTCTGAAGTGACTTTGAAAGCACGGCTACAAAGTAGTATTGAAAATGCACAATAGACAAATCTGGAGGCTGGTACTCCCAACCATGAAGTCATGGAATTTTGTAAATTCAATGAAAGTTTTGACAAAGTCATGGAATTTTAGTATAATTTTTACACAACTTCAGCATTCTGAACTACAGCGTTCTGTTAAGTTATCATTAGGCTATTATGATTATTTCCAAATGTATGCCCCAGCCGCTCCAGCATGACAACACCATAAGGTTCTTATTTAACCCTAGAAGTATGCCAAATTCTACACATGTAGGGTGCTATAAAGTCATGGAAAAGTTTTGAAATTTTGTCAGTGAAAAAGAATGGGAATCCTGAGAACACTTTTTTTTCCATCAACCTCTGTATAAAAAAATCCAGGGCAAAAAAGTGAAGGACATTAATATACTAGTATATTGCATATGAGACCAAAAAGTACAGAATCCTCGAATCATATATGAGGATAGGGGAAAGTGGAATTTTGGACCAATTAATCACTCCAAACACAACTTTGAAATACAAATCCCTCCAGACAGCAGCTTTACCTCTCCCTATATTTACCCAAAAAAGTTCAGGCTGGATATGAAATCTGATTTTCCCTTGTGCATAGCTTGTTTCCACTTATAGGTGCAGTTTGAATTGGATGTTTTAATAAAAATCAGCCCTCATTGTAACAGGTTCCGAAAAGTGATTCAACTCAAGTTTTGCAAATTTGTAAAACATTTTTGTGCAGTATTTGAATCTTTTTATCCACCCCCTCAAGCAGCAATTTATAATGTCCTGCAGATTCATTTCGCGAAGAATGTTTGTGCCACATTTTACCTGCCACCACCGTTGATGGAAATGACTTTAATATGCCATTTGCCATAAGCCTGACCTGGCCCTTTTTAAAATGCTCTATATTCTCCTGGGTGAGGAATGTGCAGCACTTACTGAATAAACAGCCATTCTCGTAGTTCAAATGAGGCATATTTGAACCCATTACAGCCCAAGAACATTTAATTAAATACAGAATAGGATCTCTGAATGAAAAGATACAGCGATGCGTTCACTTCCCACATTTTTCTCGGATTATATAGCGCTGGGGCGTGGACAGTGAAGTAATTTAGTGTGTGTTAAAAAGCCAATGTCCTTATATAGCCGGGAATACTCACTCAATTCGGCGGCGTTCTTTGAATCTCAATGATTATCTGTCTTGCACAAAATCACTGTCAGGAAAAAAGAATTAAAAAACTCAGAATCCACTTACATTGTAGCAGTGGTAACAGAGTGTCCTGATGCTCCTGTTGTTAAAGTGTTGTACTAATGCAAGTCTAGTGATGTTGTGTGAAAAGCACTTTTACATTGGGATGGGCTTTTAAGAAGCTCTTGTCAAGTGAATGGGAACAAACGTGCAGTGATTTGCCTGTGGACCTTGCCATATAATTCCTGCCTCTAATGGTGGGCTGATTGCTGTTTCTTTGTATTGTGTTTGCAGCTGTAGGTAAGTAAGGATGGCCATCTTAGCAAAGATTTATTAAGAATAACATGGGCAGAGATGGTGAAGACCTACAATAACAAAAAAAAGTTTACTAATCTCAAACAGTGATAGTTCAAGAGATTGAAACAGGCTAAGTTAAGACGTGTACTGTCCTTATACCTCATGGCAAGACAAAACATTGGTGGGGGTAACACAAAGCAGGCATCATTCATTGTGACTTGGATAGGTTTTGTTCTATAAATGGTAGATTTGATGACGTGAGCACAGACAAGCGAGGTGTTTTTGTTTTGTTGTCTAAAGATGTCAGAAGTGGAACGATGTTTCATTGAGTCTCCATGAATAGAGATGAGTCTGATTTACTTACACAGGCCTAAATTAGCTTGGTAACAAATCTGGTTTTGTATGCTATATTCTGCTTCTTTTCACCTGCTACCATCAGCCAATGTTTTGATTTCTAGAGTTGACTACTACTTCATTTGCTCCAGGTTTGGTCTGCTACAATAACATTAAATCCACAGGCCTTGTATGCGATACCTTAAATAGGCTACTGTGTCTGTTCACTTGCAACCAACATCCAGGTTTGGTCTGCTACAATAGCATTAGCACAGCTAACTCTTTAATTCATCAGTAAAACCTGTGCGGCGATGCACAGCATGTTCACTCATGTATAAACATGATGATCATTTAACACCCGGCCTCTGTTCCGTCGTACCTTTAGCTCCATGACAACAGGCTAGCGTTAGCGCGTGGCCTTATTGATTTCACTATCAGAGCCATAATCTGATGGAGGCAGAAAACATTCCTTCAAGACACATTTCCCGTGATGAGGCTGTGCCGACACTGACAAACTCTGAGCTGTGGAAATGTCAAGAGAGACGTGTCCTCCTTTTGTTCAGAGCTGAATTTGCCGGCAGCTCATTTCCTCCAGGAACGCATTAACAAAGCAGTTAATTCTGTCATTAATTAAAAGGAATCACAATTCAGTGAACACTTCAAATTAATCTATTGAGATTTGCTCTCACACAATGCGCACATTCATTTTTCCTTCTTTGTCTCATCAAAGACATCGGCTCATGAGACGGCTGCTCTGTGTTTGTGTGTACTTTAGTTTACCTCAGCCTGTCTTGTGTAGCTCCGTTAGCAAAGCATGTCACTAGTGCTGCTACGTTTAGCACTTTTGATACCACTGGGAGCAATCCATGCATAAATAAATCAACTCCTAACATTAGCAGGGTGCTAACATGAATTAGCCTAAAAAACATCATGTTACAAAGGTGTGAGAAGTGGAAAAGCTAATTAAAAATAATGACTGCCGTTGTAGGGACAGGGCGCTTGGTTGGGATGCAACTATTCTCAGTATAAAATTGAACCAATGTGGCCTTCACTGTTCAGTACACACGTGTAAATTTAGCTTTGCACAGGCTATAATTAATTCCCTGCATAATCCTATTTAATTGCCTGTGTTAGTGAGTGTACCTGCCAGACCACACTCGGGGAATAGAAACTCCTCATGAGTGAAGATCCAATCATAGAGCACAGCAGTTAACACAACCATTGCCATAGTCTAATTCTGATTGGCAGCACTAACTGTAACCAAGCTATAATTTGTTAAGGTTTGACTATTGGATTATTTAAATTTATGTGAAACAAAGAGAAGTATGGCTATTTTAACAAGGGGCATACTCACCTTGAGCTTTTATCCATGTCATTTTTCCTCAGCATGTTCACTCAAAGTTTTATTTTAATTGATTCTTGCATCTTTGCATGATCCTGCATTGTCCTACATATGAATCTTCCCGAGTGTTCAAGAAATTTTAGTTTTCCCCACTGCTCTGTACTTACTTGCAGTTATTTGTTTCCAGTAAACAGCCAGAACTTTTAAATGTAAATGTGCTGCTTCTTACTAGAAAATGCCACTTTGAAGAGGTGTGATCTCTCATTTCTGTTTTGAATGAGTGAATGATCCCATTTGTATTATTATGGTGATTTAGATCAATATGGAGGATAAAAATAAACAAAGTAATAATAAGTAATGAGCATGATTTGACTTAAAATGAGTTTGCCAATAATATATGGATTAAAAATGGTGCAGGGTCTGTATGTGTGACATGACAATCCAGGGAGATTTCAAACACAGTTGTACACTGTCTTGTGAGGTTCAAAGGCAAATCATTTTTTACAGAGAATTATTGAAACCAGCATGAATGAGGCGAAATACAACTCCAGGTATGTTTTAATGAGGGAATCGTATTCTTACATGGTCAAATGGTCAAAAAAGTCAATTTTGTGTAATATGTGTTCTTTAAAACGCTACCAGTCCAAAACTACACTGGAAGCTACAGTAATTGGCATTCTCTCCTTTGACTGCTCATTCCTGCATCCCCTCTTCTTCTACTTCTGATTGTCTCTTCTGATTCAAATGAAGGAAAACAAAACATTCAAGAGAAGGATCTACTTCTATGTGTGGCTCTATGTGTAAACGCACACAAAGAACAGACTCTGGATAAAACCAGCAACCATACCAGTAGAGGACCACAAATCTCAAAGTCAATGTTTGTTCCATAAATCCTCCATTTTGTCTGGAAGAACAGTGGAATTGTTTCATAACGCTCTCCGAATGTTTGCTTTGGCCAGTGTCCATGCTTCGGCGAGCTGTTTCTCTCCGTCGTCACTGCACACCGTGGATATAAATACTCCGGCAGTATGGAGCGACTTGGAGGGTGATAAGGCGCTAATTAGCAACTGTTAGCACGAGTAAAAAAACCTATCCGCTCCTCGTTGTCACCCCATGTTCCTCCGCTATCCTCGACACTTTGAGAGATGTCCTTTAATAACACTGTTTACAAGAAACAGGCGTCCTTTTTTTTCAGGAAGTGGAAGAAACAAATGACAAAATCTCAGTTCACGGGAGAATTTTTTGGCAATTCTACAATATTTCTAAGTGCTGAGTATAGTTTATGTTCACCATTAATCCATCCACCCTTGATGATTTATAAGACCATTTGCATGGTACTTGCAGATGTCAAAAGGCATTTGGTGTGACAAAGCTGTAGAGATAGTTGATGCTAGATTTTCCTATGTCTAATTTAAATGTTTCTGGTGGGGGGTTCAGTCCCTGCTATTCTTCATGGAGATGTAACTGCTTTGCGTAAAATATTCTGCAGTGTGACATAGAGCTTTTTTCATTTCTATACGTTTTTATTGCTAAAAATACTTCAAAAAGCATACCTTCTTACTGTGAGCAGGGTTGCCTCTCTATTCACAGATCAGATCTACTTGTTCTGATAGTATCACTTGTGAGAAGGTGATGCTCCATTTTCTTGCCAATATTACCTACATCATCAGAGGTTATAATACTCCCTACAGTGGAAGCTGGCCTGATTTAAACAAACTTTACAACCACAATGTGCTGAATGTTCTTTTGTGTTTCTTCAGTCATTTATTCAAAAACTCTCTCAAAAAATCTCTTTGGAGGTAGATATGTTTGATGCATACTGTGGGACATTTCAGGCGAAGCAATAACATCTCCATGGAGACAAGCAGGTGCCAGTAAGGGTAAATAGTCACATTTTATATAGGAATTTTCAACCTTCGAGACACTCAAAGCGCTTTACAACAAGTTACCAATAACACACATTCATACACCAGTGCAGGCAAACACTGGGGCCAAGGGGGGTTAAGTGTCTTGCCCATGGACACACCGGCAGCATTCATCTGTGGGAGCTGGAATCGCACCGCCAAACTGTGGGTCAGTAGATCTGACCGCTGTACCAGTGATGTTTATGTCAAGAGCGGGATTCGAACTGCTAAACTTCAGATCAGTGGACACCATCTACCAACTGAGCACTGACCTATTGCCCTACCTGGGAATCAAAACCAAACCTCTATGCTTGAAAGTAGGGCCCCAAACTCCTCAGGCCTCTCTAAAACTAATTATACTTGTAATCTGTTCCTCCCACCTCGCTCCACAATCAACACTAGCAGAACCACTCGTTATTCATTCCCTCGTTCACGTAGAGCCAGGTTTGACAAATTAAAGCCGCTAGATTAGGATCACAACTTATCTTTCCTCCCAGAGACAGACTTTTATCGCTTGTATTCCACTCGCTTCAGTCTAGCGCCCTCACTCACCGTGCGATTGTTAGAGTAATTGGGATGTTATGTGACCGCAAAGGCCAGATAGGCTTTTAACCTTGTCATAGATTAACCTGGACATGTGAAAGAGGTCAGCGCCCGCCATGTTAAAAGTCTCATTTAAAAAGAAAACTCAGTGTATTGGGTGTAGTTCTAAAATCAGGTGTAGACCCGCTTGCTGTCAGGGCTTATTAAAGAGGAGCAGAGGGTGGAGGGGCTTTTTGGGGTCTCCGTGCAGTGTCTTAGCTTCTTAGTCGTAGTACGTGGTTGGAAACTTGGTGAAGCAGGTTGCGTTGCGAATGTCCTGAAAGCGTTTGGATATGACCTTTTAAAGTTAATCACAGTCATGCTCTGATGGGTTGCTGTAAAGAGAGCCAGGGATATCCATATAATAGAGGTACAGGATAGGAAAATGGTGTTCGCGGTATCACCAGTAATTAATTGCCTCCCGTGGCCTATATTCCAAATCCAAGCTCCATTTCAGTATATAGTGAAATAAAGCAAGAGCCCCTGCCAAGAGATTAGAAAGGTATGTGTTATTTTCCCTTTTCATAATAAAGGGTTGTAAAGAAGCAGAAATAAGCCTGATGTTCAATAGTATACTGTAAATTACTGATGTTATTGTTGAGGTCATATACCACTATATTGTCCACTTCACTACATCCTCACAGGGGTCCTGGGTTTTATTCCTGTATTTCTTAGATCTTTTTCTGTTTGGTTGTTCTTCCTGTGTCTGGGTGGGTTACCTCACGTTCTGTTTTTCTATATCAACTTCTATATCAAAGGCTTTCAATTTCATTTTGTTGTATCAAAACTAATACAATGAATGTGCAATATTATTTTTAGGGCTGTCAGCATTAACATGCGACTAGATCAATGCAATCTATAACACGATTTAAAAAAAAATCATGATTAGAGTTTGCCAGCCTTTTGTCCCTTCTAAAAATGCAATGATTTTTTTTTACTCGCGTTTAGAGTTCGCTGACTTTTCGTCTTTTAACACATCCGCAGGCAGCTCCTATGGTTGTTTCGCTTTCGAACTTCGAGCGCCATGTTTCAGGAAACTTACGGAGAAACAGACGCTTCTGGACTTTTGAACTGTTTATTTGACTTTAAAAAACTTCCAGTCGCTACAATTTACAAGTCAGGAGTTAAATGCAGCCTATGTCAAGCAGAGTTTCAGTACCACCGAAGTACATCTAGTCTAAGTAAGCACCTCCAAGCTAAACACCCGGGTGCAGCACCCGAAGCATCCCAGCCAAGCAAGCCTCAGATCCAACAAACTACCATTTGGCAGAGTCGCCACAGATCTGTGGATAATCACATGTCAAAGAAAATAATTACAGTGATTGCTAAAAGGATACGAATTGCTTTACATTATGGCTTTAAAATGGTCTAGAAATGCAAAATGACAGCCCTAATTATTTTCCTTACATGCTTATTTTTCACAAGCAAAATAGTCTGTATTTTGTTAAAATAGGATGAAATACATCTATTGGGGTCGCCAGTTTGTTTTGGTTTGCTTGGGCACTTCACTTTGGCCTTTCGCATAAGCCTCAATGCTGCGATGTGATTGGTCCGCCCGCTGTAGGATGAATTAAAACCGTACAAATATCGTGAGAATCCATCTCGCCGTGCAATATTATATACTCTGAGCCAAACCCCATGCTTTTACTGGCAGAGAACCTCTCTATTCAAAAGACTCAAGCTGAACATTGATAATTAGCCTCATTCATTCAATGATCCAAAGACGGACTCATTTGCTACAACAAAAATGACAAAGAGTGTAATTACTGGACACCATTTGCCCTGGATCTTCAACCCAGTCAACAAAACAACACGAAACAGGTCACTCCAGAGAAAAACAAATTACTGCGCCCCCTACTGTACCTACACAGTAAAGCCCTTTATCTTTAATTCATTATCAAAGTGATATGAAACGACACTCTCTCTCTCCATAATCAGCCGACGGTTTATCAGGCTGCTCAATTATCTCCCATCCCCTGCATATAATCTGCTCCGAGATAATTAAAAAAGCTCTCAATCCGTATCCCAACATCAAATAAACAATCACAACAGCAGGAAAGATATGTGACCCAATATCTAACTACTGCTACTGCCGCCACTGTATTTCCAGTTATTAATAATATCTAAGGCAAGAATCGCAGCCCGGAGCGCCGTGATTAGAGTCTGCAGATTTATTATTCTTCAAAGCCCCAACAACATATGAAAAACACCTGAAATAAATGAATGGGACTCTGTGGGCAACGGCAGCAAAAGCTCGGAGTGCGTTTGGTGTTTTACAGTGCTTTGTTTGAAAGGTCATTGCACCAGCGCGTTGATATCTAGACATTTCTTTGTAGCACTAATTGTGTCTACATTCTTGACCACTTTGTCAGCAGCTTGCTTGTTTACAACCATCAACTTAACAAGGACAAGAAATAACGAAGCCCGCTAGAAAACACTTTTTTTCTCTCGCCTTCATTTTAATGGTGGGTTAAGATTGGAAGAGCTTGAAAAATGCAGCCAAGGATTCGTCCAAATGGCAGGGCTAGCTGTTGGGCATGTTGACGTTCCGTTTGATATAGGACATAACTAGCTTTAAGCCGCGTCTAGCTAGCAACCCGGGGACGTCGTGCTTGCCAAAATGTCTACCTTTAATTTCAAATTCTCTCATAGTCCCCCACACAGGCGGACATCAAACGCAGTGGTCATTAGCGTATTGTAATGTTGATCCAAAAAACAGCACCAGTTGGACCCTCTCTACGGATTTTGTCGTACTCATCAATGGCGCGCGTAATCGGATGGGACAGTATTTACATGTCAGATCAAAAATGCCAGAGGAGCTAGCATTAATTATTGAAAAACTGACAGAATCAAAAGCTGATTTTTTTTTTTTTTCCAGTTTTTTTTTTGCCTCAGTGCCGGAGTTTGTTGTCTGACTGAAAAGCCACTCTCAGGGCAGTAAACATAATTATCTCAATTTAAAAGACAGCGCAGTTGGCTTTTGAGCGGCCGGCACAAAAGAAAGCGAGCGTTTTGACAGAGTAATAAAATAAAGGTTTTGGAGTGTGTGTACGACAATAGGCAGTAACAAGCTTCACACTGCGGAGGGGGCTTCATCTACCTATACCGCTGTCTGCAACTCTACATCACAGAGGTGTCTAGTGGCGCGTTCTGATTGGACGATAAGAGCTGATTCGAGAAAGCGATTTGTTTATGATCATCACAACAGTGTATGTCAAGTTAATAGGCAATGATATCCAGGCCGTGTGTGTTTTTGGATTTCGCAATGGCTCATTTTTTTTTATTTTTGCAGTTACACATTTCAAAGAGGCCGGATTTTAAGTTTACGGGGTATTAACCGTTAACAAATAACATATTTAGATGACTATGTTACCTTTTATTGTTTTGAAATTGCTATAATCTCCTGAAACCAACTTATAAATAGAAGTTTCAGTTTTGTTTTTGACCATTGAGTTCTCCCTCCTTTTGCTCCCTCTCGCTAAGTCACTCCCCCTTCAGAGCACTACTGCAGGTTTGTCAGTTGTTGTGTACAGTTGTGTATCATCTTTTTGTATATTTATGGAGAATTGTGGTGTGGGAGCATGGAAGATGTAGGCTGGGCTGAGCATTGGACAAAATCTTACAGCTAAACATAAGGAGGGTTTGAATAGGGCCCGGGAGAGATCGCTAAATTAATCAAACATACATGGATGATATCTGAAATTTCTTTAGGCATGTTTTTGATGAGGGAACAACATTACATACCATGGTAGAAAGCTCAAATTTTGATTTTGCACAATACTCCTGTTCAGAATTGGTTCAGAATTCACCATTTTTGAAAGAAACATCCAAACTGATGTTCCACAGAGTTCAAAGATTTTATTAATTGTTAGGGACTGGCTCCACACACTTGTTTTATATAAATCTTATGGCTGAAGTATTTCCAACTGACAACAATTACGTCTTTGGGGTTGAATATTGGCACCACTTTCGGAAGTTACTCTGCCAGTTTTTTTTTTTGTTTTTTTTCGTGTGGATAGGGCCAGTAATTAGGCTACAGACATATTAACCATAAACCAAGTAAACATATATGCAATCTGACCGCTAATCTATGACTTTTAACATAGAATTTCGATGATCCGCCCTCTAACTCAGTTTAAACTATAGACACTGTAGAATCACGTCACGTGGATACCATTTGTAGATTTTATATATCGAAGCATGACTAGTCATCTTGCTGTCTAAATATTGTATCACACATGCCGTATGTTGAGGACTAGGCTAAAATTTTTGTGTTCCCAAGGTTGTCTGCACTTTTCCAGCCCTTGTTTTGTAATAGGGAAACCATGGAGCAAGGACTGTTCTCTATGTTTTGTGTTTTGAGCCTAGATCTTGGTCAGGAATACCTAGGTTGAGGATTTGTTTAAGATGCATTTTATAGTTGGATGAGGAGAACATTCAGTGCAACCAGGGCGGGGCCAGCTCCATGTCCCATATTTGTAGGGTAATGGTTAGGGCTGGTTTTGGGTTTATGGTTTAAGTTAGGGCCAGGGTAGGGGTTATACATGTGAGAAAACAGGGCTGTGAGAACATAGAGCCATGGAAACACAGGTACGCACCTCAACAAACAGACACAGGGACCACTAGACACACTAAAAATTCAAATTTCGCCTTATTTTTTGGAATTAAAATGGTACTGAATCAAGTTTAGAAACTGACTTTGAAAAATCCTTTTATGCATTTGATCAAAATCATATTAAGTATAACAGTGGAGAGTTGGATGTCTGTAGGTGCTACTTTAATGAATGATCCTTATGTTATTATATTAGAACTCTATGGAGTCAAGTTGATTCAATTAAATATTAAAACCTCTTTTGGTGTAGAGTGGGCAGTTATGTCGTTTCCACGTGAAAGTTTGTATGCTGCGTGACCAAGCTGACCACAAAACTGAAAAAAATTCCCTGGTAGTGTCTCCTACAAATGCGGAGATATCAATACTCGTATCGAATATAGGTGCCGATACTGACCATTTTGCTGGAGTGGGTATCAGTTCCAGTATCCTGGTTAAGTCGATAGCCTATTTGGGTCTTTACCTGGATGTAATACGATGATTTACAGTCTGATTTAGGCTCAGAGTGTCTCATAATGTTTGAACTTGTAATCATCTGAAGTTCTTCAGTATTCATTTGAAAAATAAATAACAGTTGTGGATGGATACTAAGCTAGCTCTGGAAATAAGTGTAATTTTCCATCCTTTTACTGGTATCGGTTAATATTGGGGATTGGTAGACACTTGAAGCCAAAGTATCAATATCGGTATCAGAAATGAATAAGCAAGATTGATGCATCCCTATAGAGTCCCCTTAAACTGCACTGAGAAAAAATGAACATTTTAAATCATTATGGTAACACTTTTTTTTTTTTTGACAGTTCTGCTGACATATTGTCCACCAGTTCTACACCAATTATTCTCCACATTACAAACATGTAAAAGGAATAGTGGAAAATTATTAACCTGTTTGTGAATAGCCCTTGTAGCTCTTTTTACACTTAACATTTCCCAGAGCACATTAGCGCAAACAGCAGTGCTCATATCCATACATTACACTATCAGCGCCCTTTTCACTCCACACACTTAAGCCTCCACATAATACAAAGTGCATCATATTGATCAGTGTCACCGGGCGCTACTTGTGCCGACTTAATTATTGAAAATACAGCGGCGCGGTAACAAAGAGATGATCCTCACTAGCCTCTGCCTGTATACCGTTATATATAAACGCTTATTATCAGCCCGTCCACATCGTCCATTAAGATAAAAGCCACGACCGGACATTAAACATCCACTTGAGCCTTTAGACATTATGAGACATTATGTTTCCATCAGACATTTGCGTGTAATTACCTGAACTGTCTTTATCGTGGCTAGCGGAGTGTACTTTGTCATTCGGCGGGAGTGGCTGTGCAGCTAGCTCATGTGCAAAAGTTCCCCTCCTTCACAGGCAAACTTTTGGGTTTAGCTGTAATTAATTAAATGTTATGCACTTTCCCTCTGGGGGTCATTAAAATTTCATCTTGATCTTATCTTCTTAATCATAATCTGTTTGAATATGGGCTAACCTGCTTTGGCACTGATGCAGTAACCTGTGCCTCCAGATTCTACTCGGCTCTGAAGTTTTATTTATCACAAAATGAAGGCTTTCCCTTTTAAATGTATGTATGCACAGCAGCTTAAAATGCGATGTTTATATTTGAGTCGTGCTGCCAGATGTGAAATGCTAAAGTGCTGTTTATTTTATGCAAACACTGTCATTTCAAGTAGGTCATCTGTTAAAGAGGCTTGGAAAAAATATCCTTTTGCCGATTCCCCAATGGCTATGCACACTGCTGTTGTGTCCTTCAGCAAGACACTTAACATCTACAGTGTCAAGGTGTTGGACTGGTTGTTTCTGGAATAAAAATATTTGGAAAACAAAAATGTCACTACACTTGATACTTGAGCTAATACCGCTCCAATGTGAGCGTTAGCGTTATCAAAACATCACTACATATGAAAAACCAGGCCTGTTTTGGCATTTGACATTTTGAGACGTTCACTTTCAATCTGGATCAGATATTGTCTTTTAAGATATCAGCCGATATCCCATTTTGTTCCATAAACTGGTATAATAAGACGACTTACTGGTGAATGATGTCTCAAAGCGTCTCATAATGTTACACTTGTATTTTTTTACAAATCTGTTCTGTAGTTACAAAACACCTTTGGATAATTTTTTATGCTGTTTGTGTTTATAAGAAATAAATCATATGTTCAGTCTCTGCTCTAGTATTGGTTGATATCGGATATCAGCAGATAGATACTTAAAGCCAAAGTATTGACATCAATATCGGAACAGAAAAATCATACCTCCCTGAGCTAGAATAGTCTTGCCTGACTGGACCAGTCCAGATGACTTCCCTTGAAACATTTTCTAGAGTGCAGCCTACAAATGTCACATTCGTATTTTGCTGCCTCATTAAAATGAATGGGGTAGAACATTTATGTCAGCACCATGTCAGTGCTGGATCGAGCCATAGGTAATGCAATGTTATTATAGACTGTTACATTGATTATACTTAATGAGGAAGGTTCAAAATGGAGAGTAAAAAATACTCAAACTTAATATTACGTAACACGCTCATAAAACAGCTGAAAATATACAAATCTATTTTGATTTCAGCTTAACCAGTGCATAAACAATTACCAAATAAAGAAATAGTGGAGACAAAACTACACAAACATAGTAACCTTTATTGCCTAGTGTTTAGCACATGAGCCCCCCTCCTCTCCTCAGTGTGACCCGGAGCGTGCCAGTGCAGTGATGGGGGTGTAATGGGGCTGGCACTGCACCCTGCACAGCCTGTGGACCCCTCCCCGGCCTGGCACCGCTCCTGGCATGGCTCCTCTCTGACTTACACGCATTCTTATTGAAAAAGAAAGCTGCAACTGGCTCCTTTTTGCCTTTACAGATGAGACCGGAGCCCGTTGGCGTAAATAGATCTACATGTTCATTGCGTATATTAAGAGAGACACAGCTAAAGAGGTTTCATTACAATTGTAAATTCGTGCCTCTGGGCTCTTGGCCCTGCTCTAGATTACACGAGGTCTGCGCTCACGGACAGCGCCTGGCATCTGATGGAGGGTCCAGTGCAGCTAATTAATTTCATTAGAAAGTGAAGTCATCTTGTGCAGGAATTAATATTTGGAGCGTCATGTTGCTAATTTATTTCCCGATTTAATGAGCTGAGAGAAGAAATGTTGCTTGGGCAAGAGGACTTTTTAATTATCAGCTTGGATAAATTTGAAAATGTTGATGCCTAAGGGTTGAGTTAATTAAAAGCCGCATTATTTTAACTTTAATTAGCTCCCATCTTTGTTTTTCCACACCATATGGCCATGTCCTGTAGTCAAATTTAGTTAATTAAGCTAATTAAGCTAATCATTTTAATTACTCAAGACAATGTGATTGGATAGAGGATGACTACAAGTTTATGGCCAAGTGCGTGTTTTTCATTACGTTGAAGGGACAGAGCTATTTCTGATTGCAGTTGGCAAGCATAGCCGAGTGGTTTGAGAATGTGACAGGCCTGAGATATTAAGGCTGAAGTCTAATTGCATTCCTTGATAATAAAAAAACCTGTCATGGGAGGGTCTTTGAGAGGAGAGATGGTTTAGTATGTCTCGGAGGTTTTCACTAGTTTGGCTGCTGGGTGACGTGTGCTCCATCATATGAACTAATGTGCGTGTTTACAGACTTTAAAGGAAAGGTACGCAATATTTTTATGGTTTCATATTGTGAGATCTATGAGGGGAGTAGCGGGGATGACGTGGTTTTGCATTGTGGCGACTCGAGTCAGTTAGATTTCTTATGTGGCGAGATCTGCAGTGTCCATGGGTTTCAGACTGATGAGAAGTTAGGTCTAACTCGTAAATAATTCATGGTCAATCGTACTCAACATGGCATCATATAATAAAAAACCAAAACATGTGATTATAAGAGGTTGTATTCTCACATTGGATCTTTGGTAGGACGTTCGTAAAAGAATCAGCGCTTTTGAACCTTAACGTGAATGATTGAAGCTGGATCTAATTTTTTAAAAGTATCAAATCTTTTTCTTTCTAGTTTTTATGCATTTTTATACAAATGAATTCTGAACCAACACAAGAATTGGCACAGAAGCAGAGTAGGGCAGCATGAGTTTGAACCATTTAAAAAAAATTGGTCTTGGTCATTTCTCTCGGTGATTAGTTTGTTGAGTTGGCTTTTGTCATATAAATAAATAGAAGTGAAAGAGCTACAAGTCCCATCATGAGTAGGACTGAAACTATAGACAAACAACTACTCACTCCCAAATGTTTAGAAGCCTGAAGTCACATGTTTTCAGATGATGGGAGAAAACCTGAAAGAACCTTCTTGGCTGCATTAACCATGAATATGACAGGCCTGGGACCCACACACAAAATCTGACTGGGTTCCTTGCTTGAGAAGTGCAACCGATTTATGGCCTAGACATTTTTTAAACTTCTTATACAATTTTAGCGCAACATTGCCATGGTATTGTCTTTGATAAATCTCAGAGGTCTTTCGCTGTAGAGACAAGACGCCCTAATCATGTAGTTTTAAAATGAGCCAACGGATGGTGCAAGACCTGTATTTGCTGACGTACTGAACGTATTTTGAGCAAACAAACAAAGCGTGCTAATGCTACACTTCCTGATCTGACTCACTGAGGCAATTTGAGCTCGGAAATTGTCTGAAAAAGTCTGGTGAAGATGTTACAAGACAAGTGCAAGAACAAGAGCCATTGCAGAGAATGCTGTGTGAACAAAGCTTGTTTTTGATGAAGTTAAAATAATAAAAAGCTCAAAAAACAGTAAATGAAACATAATATACACAATTTAAACACACTGTACCTTAAAAACACATTTTTAAAACAGTTTGCGGTGGTCCAAGTCACCTGTTTATTCACTGTGATGAGTTTACGAGCACATTTGCACACACATTTTGACTTTTAGAAGCAAGAACGGACATTACAACAACTAGCATGCTAACGCGCACTTTCTGATTCTCTAACATTAAAATACTTAGATGCGGATGGTACACATCTGCCTTATTTTGACAGATTACGTGTCAGATTTGGGGAATAAATGATCAAATATGATAATCCAGTTACAACAAATAAGTGTTCTAATTGACGCCTGTTAATTATTCTCATGGAACAACTTCTTGTGACCTCAACTGTGTATAGTGCCCCTGCTGGCTACAATTAGAGTGGATTTTTGTGTGTCAGAATCACAAATAGGCCGTTAGGCTGACAGCAGCTGCTCTGATGAGTGCAGGGGCGGCGCGTGGGACATTCAAACACATGTGATGTCTTTAATGAGGGCCAGATGACTCTCCAGGGTAAAATCTATCCACATACATGTAGGCAGGGGCTTAGACTGCAGGCAATTAGCATTCACTATCTATATGATCAACTACTATATCAGGAAGCTTGTTTTAGGCATGGAAACAGTTTGGTTTCATTTTTATTTAATTAAGAATTTTGTTCCATTGCAAATATTGGGCATGTTTTTCTGTACACCATGTTATTCCAAGTGACCTCCAAGGACGGGCTGTTCCAAACACGCTGTCTGCGGAGGGATCGTGTCTTCATCATGTGTTGATTATGCATATAGGTTATAGATTATAGGTTATATGCTCAGGTTTAACTCCTCTTATTCAGGCTTGGGAGTGGCACAGATAATAGCCTGCACTGGCGCCCCCTGTACTGGAAAATTGTACTTAAGTAAAAGTACATGGTTACATGGTTAAAAAGGTACTCAATGACAAATACAAGTATATGACCTGTACCCAATCAAAATTAGTCTTGCCCCACTACAGATCTGTTGTATAAGCAGCTCTAGAGGTCAAAATAAGTCCACTGTGTGCTGTCAGCAGCTAATTAAAAAAGCATTTTATTATCTGATAATCAGGTATTGTGTGTTAGCATGCTAGCTTTACTGTCATTGCAAAACTACACCCTGTTCTGAGAGTTGTGAAAAGTTAAGTAAAAGTTTATTACAATACAGGGCTAAACCATAGGCTGTAGATGTACATGGACATAGCTAATGTGCTAACTGCTGCATGTTGAATAGGAAGTGAGCATGGGGGCGCTTCCGGCTCCTACTGACCCTTACATTGGAATACTGTGGCTCCTCTCTCTGTGACTGCTGCTGTGAGCCTCGTTATTTTGGTCTTAAACGGTTTGTATTAACCCACTCTACATGATCCTGGTGTTTTTATTTTGCTATTTTGTCCTTTAAAAAATCCTATTCCTAATATGGAACCTGGCTCTAAATAAGCTCCTGTAACTACTTAAGCTTCATTTGAGTGGAGCTGAAAATTATGGGTGACATTACTCACTCAGTTCACTTCTTTCCACCGTCTATGGTACACAAGTACATGTTTAAAAAGTACATGTAGCACTCAGTTACAATAATGTGAGTATTTACGTTCCCTCCTTGGCATTAAACCAAAATTGCCTGTCATAGCATCTAATATGTTGTGTCATGGAGCACTAAACTACCCTAATTAAATAATCGTGACTGATATAATAGGCCTGTGCTCCTCTTTGTGACCTCACAGTGTGCTGAGGTCTGACACCAAGCACCACGTTAGCCACTAGCATCTGCGCTCCAGCCTGGGCACAATCTGGGCCCAGCGCACAGAGCCAGCCCTATAGCCGACAGATGCACCCGCTAAAACCCAATAACACTGGGAGAGACATCATGTCCATGGTTTCCATCATTGTTAAAAGATTTTGGTACCCCCACTTAGGTAATTTGTTTCCCTGTATAATCCTATTGGCCACTATTAAATTAAACCAACTGGTCAGTTCAGTTTGGAGCCTATAAATAAACTGGTTGCTATGTGCATGAGTGCTGTGTGGGACGTCTCATCTGATTAGAACGGAAGCACTTAATAATTTGAGCTGAAAAGGTGCCCTTCAGTGGGCGACCTCGGCAGACCACAGTACACATATGGCTGGGACGGCTGCTGTAATATTACTAATGTCTGCTCCTAATGTATTTTTACAATCTGCGGCCAGCACCACTCTCTGCAAATTGTTTTGGGCTAATGCTGGATGTAAAGTGAGGCTGCTAATGCTAACTGTTCACAATGGTCACAAGACGAGAGGTTATATGAGCTCAAACATGAGGCGGCTTCTAAATATGGTGGATGAGTCTCATATCTCTTTAAAGGTTGTACTGCGTATTAAGTATTAAGTGTGTGTCCTTCTCAAAAGGTCACAATGTGCTGTTCCACCGGCTGATGTCATAAGGTGGTGACCTCCTTCTGCGTGTGCCGTCATTGAACTTGAGTCTCTGTGCTCCAAATGAAGCAGTGTGTCATGTTAATGACTAACAGGCCTCAGATGGTCACAGTTACATTTTGTTTAGAAGGGCTGGATGACTTTCACTTGTTTTACATGTTCTTATTATGAAACACCAAAGACTAATAATAAGCCTCGGCATGGGTTTCAGAGTGATGGAAATGAGCACAGTTGCCATAGTTATGAACAATTTAAAAGTCCAATATGTAACATTTCTTGTGGCTGTAACATCACTTAGCTTGAAATATATTTTTGTCTTGTGCAGAGTAGCCGCGGGGTCTTAAAAGTCTTAAATTATGTTGTCCAAGTCTTATTTTTTTTCACAAAGGTCTTAAATTTCATGAGTCTACTTTTTGTAAAATCAGCCGGGCTGCAGTGCAATGTGAGACAAGACAATGGGAAAGCTACGTTTGTCTTGTTAGAATGTTATAAATGATTTTTGGCCATTTTACAAGAGATGCATACGGCTATAAATGAGTCCTGAATGAGATTTTATAATAAAAGTATTTTTTGTTATTTAAATAATTGGATCTGATGTTTTTTGGTAATTATGTTGGGCTTGATTTTCATTTAAGTCTTTAAAAAGTCTTACATTGGGGGAAGTCAAACGTGGGGATACCCTGTTGTATATTCAAGGCATTTTTGTTGTTAAATATACATGAAAAACATGTAATCTTCCCTTGAGTGGGCTCGCCTCTGGGGATAAATCATTTTAATGATATGCTGTGGAACATTTCAGACAAAGCAATTACCTCTCTAAAAGAAACAAGCAGGGGTAGCATCCTCCCCCAGAAAATGGACATATTGACATTTTTCAGGGTCTTATATTATGCAAAATTGACTCTTTGACTCTTTCAAAGTTGAGCTTTAAGCCATGTTAGAACGTTTCCTCACCAAAAAACACCTGGAGTTGTGTTTTGCTTCACACATGTTTCAGTAATCCTTTATTATTCATCTGTTTACATCTCCAAAGCTCAAAATGCTCTGTTCCACCTTGTGATGTCATGAAGTGGTTGATTACAAGTTAACAGTTACCTAACAACAGGGAATTCCAGGTCTGAAATGACCCAAATGATTCTAATGAAGGTGTATGGAGTCTAAAAACAGTGAAGCATTTCCTGCATTGCCACATGACCTCACATGTAGAACAGAGTATTTTCTGTTTGAGAAGAATATACAGGATTTGTTTGTTAAATGTTAGAATGAAACAAAACACAAGTCTGACTATGTTTTTGATGCGTAAACATTATAACACAGCTCAGAAAACAGCGCAGTATGAGCCCTTTAAGCAAGCCACAAAACAAGTTGAATAAAGCTTAACCCACTTTTACTGAGTATAACCTACAAAACAGAGGAGTTCAAGTATTCTTAGCACATTCCTTTGTACTGTTATGTAAGTCTTTCTCCCACCTGCAGACCGCCTGGTTCAGTCGGGGCAGTGTCTGCAGCAGCCAGTAGGAGGAGCCTCTCTTCCCCCTCCCTCTGTGTACCTCACCTCAGATCACATGGAGGAGAGTTAGTCAGACATCTCTGCGGTGATGTTCCTGTGGCCACCTGCACCTGCCAGAGCTCCTGTCTCCGACGCACCTGCCCACTTCACAACACTCTCATTAAAGGAGCAACAATACAGCGAGATGGGACGTCAACCTATTTTTACCCTATTTCTGGACAGGTATAATATAATGGAGTCGTTATTAAAGGGGCAGTGTGACCGGCGGGGCTCGGCTGCGCTGGTTAGAAGGCCCAATTTTGTGATCAATTTATCGTGACACAGTTTTCGTAGAAGTACTTTTTGAAATGTTCGTGCTTAACCTTCTGAGTTAGCTGAGATCACATTTGCAAATTAGGAGAATACATTAACGGTACACTGTGTAACTTTTTGATTTGGACTTTCACCTTCTAGTTTCTATGGATATGTCATTGCTTTGCCTGGAATGTTCCACAGTATGACATTAAACGGCGCTACGTTGCATTTGTTAAACTACTGGTGGTTTTATAGCTCAAAAGTTCCAAGAAAAACAGGCATTCTGACTGTGAGCGGGGTCGCCTCTTCGCAGATCTGACCGGTAACTTGGTCTGGTTTGGTCTCCATGCAGATAGAAAGGTTTAATGTCGTACTGTGAAACATTCCAAAGCAAAAACATCAGCATGGAGAAAAGCATTTGATGGACTCTAAACCAGAAAAGCTGCACAATGAACCTTTAATGGTGAATATAGGCACGGATGAATATTAGAATTATATTTGACATCGCAAAACACCTTTGGGAAGTTTTGCCCTAAATCCGAACGTCTTGTACGTAGTAAAAGTAAAAAGTACAGATACCACTTTTTTTTTTACTTAAGTACAGCAATTTACTACTTCTGCTTGAATGAATTTAGCCATAATTATAATATTTCCCGTTATTTTTTCTTTAATTATTTTGAAAGACTGAAATGAACCTGTCTGAAGTAATAACTATAACACTTTAAGGAATAGGCATATAGTAGTATTGTTCTCAGTTACCATTCTCTGTCCATTCTCATATCGAGTTCTTCCAACTGAAGCTGTAACGCAAATAATATTACTATTTTCCTATATAGAGAAAACTGGATAAATGTGTCAATATCTGCTTTGAAGTATTTTGCATAAATACTAATTAATTGTAGATTGAGTCTGAAATTGTTTGTTTAAAAATGAATAAATAATAAAAAAAACCCGGGTAAGTACACTGACACTCTGTCCTCTAAAGGTTCTACATCATGGAAGCTTTTAGCCATGTTATTATGTTGTTACCCCCTCAAAAACATACTCGGAGTTGTGTTCTGTTTCATTCACACGTTTGAGCAACCTTTTATTACTAGTCTGTTTACATCTCCAAACCTCAAAATGCTCTGTTCCACCTTGTGATGTCATGAAGCGGTAGTTTTCAAGATAACAGCTACATTTTACTGTCATTCCAGAGCTGAAAACATCCAAATTATTCTAGTGTAGGTGTGTGAAGTTTAAAAACACATTGGAGCACTTCCTGTATTCCCACATGACATAAAGTTTTCCGTGTGAGAAAAGAACACAGCCTAAATGTTCCGGATGTGTGTGTTAAACATGTAGGAATGAAACAAAACACAACTCCAGGTCTGTTTGTGATGAAGAAACAACATTCTGCCAGAGATCAGAAAATAGCGTAATATGATATAGAATTGTGTTATGTCCTTTAGAATGAAATAGCATTTGTTTTGTTACTGTAACTCACTGGGGCAGTGTTTGTGTCTTTGAGATATGAAGTAAAGCTCTGTGGCTAAAACACTTGGAAATATTTTTGCTAAATGTGCTGGAAATGAAATCAAATTAAAAAAAAATGTGCAAATGAAATCTAATATTTTCCGAGAATGCTTTTGCCAAGTGGTACCTGTAAAAGCCAAACTCTTCGCTAATGACAGCCACCGCGGATTCGTTAATGATCATTTGGACACTGAATTTTGATAGCCGAGCAAAACTGCGCTTCACAAAGTCCACATAATTTGACCACTACAAAGCCCGGGCCCCACAACACAAACCCAAACCCGCCACGGCTATCGTCATTACCCGTTTCCAACAGCCAAAAACACTGCTCCCACTTCCAGCACGAACACACAGACATCGGTGCTTTTAAAAACGTGGGATTTTAGCTTAATTTGATGGCTCTTATCTAATCATCTTAAAAACGAGATTACTCTTTGGCCCCGTGTTTGGCTCGCCGTCCAATCAGCTCGCGCGCAGCCAAGGAGCGCTCTGCGAGAGACAGCTTAATAGATTTAGATGAAAGGCGGAGGCATCTGCTCCAAAGGCCACCTCCCCGCGCCCCGTCACCGCCTGCCCCCTCCACACACACACACACACACACACACACACATGCACGCACTAATTAGGTCCATGCATTTATTTATGACAGCGCTCGTTAGACAGGGAGCGAGATGGTGGCCGCTCTGAACGCGCATTAGTCCCCGAGGAAAGTGCCTGTGAAGTCGCTGTCCTCGGGTGGCGCCAGGTCACGGTCGGAGACACATGAAGGGAGAGTCCATTGAGAGGGTGCAGGGGGGAGAAAGGAGGGGTGGGGGGGGCAGGACCGGGGCCAGAGGTGTCACAGTCAACAGAGAGAAAGAGCGTTTTCTGATAAACAAGGATAACATCAGGGCTATCGCATGCGTCGCTCATTAACGGGGTTTTATTGGCTCGTGGGTTGGGTGGCGATGTCCTGTGGTGCTCGACATGCTTCATCCTGTCTCCAGTCTATTTTTATGAATTTGTTTTAAGTTTATTGAGTTCTCCTTTGCTCGTGCATAGTCCTATAACTAAAATGTGTATCAAGCTCCGATAAGTGGGGATGGCAGGTCATGCTGGGCTCTCCAGGGCGTCTAATTTGTCCAAAGTGGTTGTGCTCAGATTTGTAAGAAGTACTCAAAAGATCATTATAAATATTTTTACAGACAAGCCTTTAACATGAAAAACAATGATAGGCTTCGCTAATATACATTCATTTGGCCCTCAAAGGAAAAAAGTTTGGGCTCCTTTGAACCACAGCTTGTTGTTGATGTGTCACTGGGCAACACACTTTTACCGCCTAATCATAAGTTTGTGCAGTTTTGACTCGTTTACCAGTAATGAGTGATTGTGTGATGCAAAGTGAGAGTTGAGAGTCCAAAAAGTGTTAAAATGTAGTTATTGTTTACATGTACAGGGAAATCCGAGTGCGCTAACCTGCGTGAAGCTAGCCCCCCATCAAACGCAAACTTCCATCAAGCTGCCACACACTACAGGAGAATTTGCCCGATTTTGGCTGCGATTTCTTCTTCCCGAGTTCGGGGAGGCGTGACCCGACGTTTTGTCTTCGGGTGTGATTTTGAAGCCGCTGCTCCTCAATTGTGTGGAGTCAGAGCATCAAGGGCAGAGGAGTGACGGACACAGAGACACAACATACAAACTTGAGATATAGTGAAAATAAAGACTTTATTACTCACCTCCCATAAAGAGGTCAATTTAAAGTGCAGCATCTGATCCACATTATCCATAGAAATTGTCCTCTGCAAATAATGACCCCAGTTAACAAAACTGTGCTATTAATCCAGTTTGAAGCGTTCTTTGAAAGTAAAAAATGAAAGTTGTTCCTCACATGTGTTTTTGTTTACGTCCACAGAGCGTAAAGCTGCAGATTAGCGATAGTGACTCTACTTCCTGTGGACTTTATCGCCAATCTTTTATGCTTTAAAAATCCTGCATCTGAAGTATTGCACATTTCACAAATAATAATAACACAGTTTTGACTTGGATCTAAACTAGAAGTGCAGAGCCCTGATCTTTTGAACACTTAAGAGTCTCAATGCGAGTGGTTTTACTGTTGACAGGAAACAGCAGACGTGATCGCACTCACAACTTTACAGCCTGTTTTACACAGACAGATCCCACTGCAGTCTTTACGATCATGACTGACTGTAGTAATATGAGATTTTAAGTCTCATAAGTTTCTCCTCATGTCTGTGATGTGCACATTTTGCCGCACGTTTAAAAATCGTTTAAGACCGAAAAATCCTCTAGTGTGTAGCGACCTTTACACACAAACTATGTCAGTTGTTTGTGCTTTGTTTGTGCTGTTTTGTGCTGCAAAAAGTTTTGTTTGTGATGCTTTAGTTTGGAGATCTTAATGATTCTTTTATAGGTCAAATTGGGGTCAGCCCCCCAGCAAGCTTAAAAATGCTCTAAAACAGTCCAAAATTCAGTCAGTCGTTTGTGCTGTTTTGTGCTGCAAAAAGTTTTGTTTGTGCTATTATGGTTTTTAAGATATTAGCATTTTTATTTTTGGCTAATGATGTCATCCAGCCCCTCAAAATGTTAAATAGAGCTCAAAACAGGCAGAAAATTATAGAAAACTTTTATATTTTGCTTGTGCTGTTTTGTGCTGTGACAGTTTTCATTTGTGTGGGTATATTTCTAAAATTATTAATTATTATTTTTGTGGAAATTGTATGATGTCATTTCCGCTCAGCTGACGGCAGCGGCAAAACTAGTGGCAATAAACGATCTCAAGGTGTGGAAAAGTGTGTATTATTATATGAAATATGAATCAAAAGCAAGTTACTAAAGACTGATACATACATACTCGCACAAATGAAAATTGTCACAGCAGAAAACAGAACAAACTAAATATAAAAGTTTTGTATCATTTTCTGCTTGTTTTGAGCTCTATTTAACATTTTGAGGGGCTGGATGATGTCATTAGCCGAAAATAAAAATGCTAATATCTTAAAAACCATAATAGCACAAAAAGAACTTTTTGCAGCACAAACGAAACACAAACGATAGACATAATTTTTGTGTAGGTGTGCGTTTGATGGGGGGCCAACTTTACGGAGAAAGTGCGCTATACAACCAAATTCAAATACCCCAAAACCTGACTGACCTCTTTTGTCCCAGCCCACGTGCAGGTCAAAGAACTGGATAGGTGCAAACGGGGGGTTAAGAGACATTCAGGTTTGTCTAGTAATTTAGCATTAACCTAAACTTTGCACTTATAATTGCGAATAAAAAATATATAGTATAACCACACTTTTGGTAGGAAAGGATGAGCATTTGCTGGGAACTGCATAAGTCACAAGTTAAACAAACAGAAGCTCCTGTAGTTTTCACTTTAACATAGTGAACCAACACAATGAAAAAAACATACACTTCCAAACTTTGTCTAATCATTTTTCTGTCTCTGTCTTACCTCATGCAGTTGAATGCCTCTCCTGGCCTTTCCTGTTATATCCAGCGGACATCCAAGTCCGTTTTGACTTCTCCAGATCTGTTATTGGGAACTGGAAGATTCAAACTACAACACTTTAATCATAGTCCCCAAGTTTACGTGTGGTTTGGATGAGACGGGTTGGATCCAGTTTCCATTCGTGCATGTAAACACAGTATTTTTGAATATGCTATTATATAAAAAAAAACATGACCTTGTTTCGCCCGATGTCGTAGCTTTGTCTTTCCACCTAAATGAGATCTCTGCAGCCCAACAGCCTCACCAGCCTTTGTTTTACACTTCCACCATGCTTGTCCCAGATTTGCGCTCCCGCCGGCCCTAATGCCGCCCGGGGGCCCTGCGTTGGACTCCTGTGTCTCTGGGCTGTATTCGACGCTGCCTGGGCTGGTCCCGTAATTGCATGCATAGGTCAGTGACTACGGAAATCACACTATGGGCGACTCCACTTTGCATTTGTGTCTCCGGGAGGTTTTTTGATGTTGTTCTTTACATCCATAATGCTCACAGTTAAACAAGACCTGACAGCTGCAGCGGAAGAAGAAACAGGACTCTGGGCGACGACTGTATCAATAATTAGCGGGCATAGCGTCACATTAGCTCTTACTGTACGTGCAGGGACTTTTATAACTTAGTTGTTCCAAGAGAAAGCACCTCACAGCAAGGAGGTTCTGGGTTCAACTCCCTGGATGCCCTTCCTCCATGTTTCTCCTTGTGTCATTCAACTAAAACATCAACTAAAAACATGCACAATAGGTAAAATTCTTCAGAAATGGGTTCATGGGTGTAGCACTGTGCCCATTGCTCCAAATCAAGTCCAGTTCACTTTAAGTTTTAGGTTGGGGGTCTGTCACCTGCTTGTTTCTTTGGAGATGTCATTGTTCTGCCTGGAATGTCCCACAGTATGACATTCTGTCAGTCTGTCCCAGGGCAGCTGTGGCTACAATAGTAGTTTACCACCACCGGGTCTGGAGTCAATGAATAATGCTCTGTAAAGCGTCTTTGAGTGTCCTGAAAAGCGCTATATAAAACTGATGCATTATTATTATTATTATTATTATTAAACAGCTCTACCTTACATTTATTCAATTACAGGTGGTTTTAAAGCTCAGAAATACCAAGAAAACAGGCATTCTGACTGTGAGCGGAGTCGCCTCTCCACAGATCTGACCTGTAAATTGGTCTGGATAGAAAGGTTTAATGCCGTACTGTGAAACATTCCAGAAAAGACGCACAATGCGCCCTTTAAATAAATTTTATTTATATAGCATATTTTATAAACATGACCGTTTCACAATACAATAAAAAAGACTAAATCATAAATAAAAGCCATAAATAAAAAGTGTTAAAAATACATAAAGCTCAAAATTATTATAAATATAAAATAATATACATTTAAAAAAAATAAATCAATCGGACTGCACAACACTTTTTTAAAAATGTATTTATTATTTTTTACCCAAAAAACATGCGCCGTAGGTATGAAAGTGGTGTGTGCGTGAGTGATGGTGGTGGTTGAAGGGACTCACTCACTTTTAATTTTGTACATTTTTAGAATATGTTTTTTTGGATAACTGTATCTAGAAAATTACATGCCTTTTTTTTCTCATTCCTCGTTTTTTATTTATTGTTTTGCTAGAATTTTTATTGTGTACCTTTTTCAGCATATGTTTTTTGGATAACTCTGCTCTACGAAATGAGACATATTTATTTCCTCATTTTAAGGGTATTTTATTTATTTATTTTTCCAAGTTTTATATCCTGGGCCTGTTGTACGTTGACTGAACCACTTTCTCCTCGTAGATCCACAGCCCCACCATGTAATCCAGCCTGACAGCCACAATGGAAAGCAGCACCTCTCCAGGCTACAGTATAATAATTAGTGGACACTGCTAACATGGGGACGCCCTGTGCTCCCTCCCTCCCACATCACACTGGTATTTAAGCAAATCAAAGGCGCTGGTTCTCCCTCGGGTGCACTGTCTCTCCTCACTGTGCTGTGTGTTTTGTGAACAGGCCAGCGCTTCTCAAACTGCGGTTCAGCTCCTGTGGCGGTAAATGATCACAGTTATATAATGGCCTTTTTATGTCTCCATTGGGTGGAGTGTTCACATTCACAAGACGCTCAAGGCAAGGCCTGTTAAGTGTCTTGCCCAAGGACATATTAAAAGCATGCAATCAAAATATATGGAAAAAAGGCCATGTTTAAGATCTTGTTCTTGAACTTTGCGTTGCAGGTCTGAAATTTCCGCACTCTGGGACAAATAAGTTGTCTTAAGCGTGCCAAATTGGTGACAGAAGATGGTGATATGATGATAATATTAGCAATTACAATTTAATTTTGATTCAGGTTTGAGGTAAGCCCTCAGTCCAAGTTGGTCCCTTTGCAAAAAGAAAAAAATGGACCTAAGTGGCCAAATGTACTCACTGTTACTTCACTTCAACTGTTAAAGGTCCTATATTACACAAAGTTTACTCTTGTGAGCTTTTACTTCCTCAAAAAACATACCTGGATTTGTGTTTTGTTTCAGTCACACGTTTGAATAATCCTGCATGATTAATCTGTCTATATCTCTGACGCTCAGAATGCTTTTCCACTTTGTGATGTCATGTAGTGGTAGTTTTCATTTTAACAGTTACCGTTTACCTTTTGTTTAGTAGACATGGCCAATTCCAATCCAATCCACTTTATTTATATTGCACATTTCATAAGCAAACGGTTTCCAAAGTGCTGCACAAATACAAAAATAAAAAATAAACACTCAGATTCCAGAACTAAAACCATCCAAATAATACTAGTGATGATGCATGGAGTTTAAAAACACAGTGGAGCACAAAGAACTTAGGGTTTGTGTGTTAAACATGTGTGAACAAAACAAAACACTCCAAGTATGTCTTATGAGGAAACATTATAACAGAAATCAGAAAATAGTCTGATATGGGCCCTTTAAATGGACAAAAATCGATTATATTTTGCATCTTTTTAATGGTGGGAGAAGCTCAAATGATCCCATAGACACGTTTTACAAACCTTTTTCATATTAAGTCACGTTTTGTGCTGTAGACTTTTAGCTTCTTCATCAGGGCGTCCATTAACCACGATGAACTGTTGGTCTGTTCGTGAGTTCACAAACTCACAAGAATCCATCCGGCTCCCGCTGTTATGATTGGGCGAGGGCCACCAGTGGTTCAGACCAATCACAGGGCGGCACTGTGGTTTGAACCAGAACAAACATGGTGATGCCAAGGAACTACTTCACCCTATTTTAACAGAAAAATGACTATTTTGTTTTTCAAAATAACATTCAGAGGGAAGTGCGTTGTACATTTGTGGTGGACTGGAAAAATGGGCTTTTCTCTGGATTTAAAATCAGTTTGATTTCTCAGTTTTAGCACTGTTTTGATGCTTTGCCCAATCAGCTTCACATTCATCAGGGCTATCAGGGAGGCATACTTTTCAATCAGAACTAGCGACTTTTCCCTGACAGCAAAGGGACTGCAACTGTTCTGGTATAATTCAAAATGCAAAATCACCTCATGTAATGGCCAGAGACAACACCAAACTATTTAAGTTTATTTCCCTTTTTTACCGTTTTCTTTTTCCTCTGACCACTTTCTTTTTCGTAGATTTCACTCATCATTCGTTTGCCATTATCTGTAAATTCCCCTCACGACCCGCAAATGGGGGCTAATGTTTGGAAGTGCTCCGAGTCGGACAAGATGGCAGTCATATTTTCCCATCATCCCTCGGTGTTTACCCGTCACCGCGGAGTGGAGGGGAGCGGGATAATAAGCGGACAGCAGTGTTTGAGATGGCGCTGAGGCAGAAGGGCGAAAATCAATGCTCGCCGCTCCGTTTACGACGCCTGATAAACACGAGCATTTGGTGACCTTTTGGGGTTCTTACCAGGATTTAACCCCCTGCTCGGAGCTGCAGCGGGGAGGGCTCGCAAACTCAGATGGGACTTGGGCTCATGCTCGCTCCCAAATATCAGACGGCGAGGAGGGGAGGTCACATGACTCACCTTTTTTTTAAATAGATGACGTGTTACTTTGAATGCTCTTTTGTATTTGGGTTTAGAGCTTTCATTTTGTGTGAGTTTCCTGGTAGTTTTGTTTAAAGATGCTCGATGTAAGTTTTAGGTTGGGGTCCGTCACCTGCTTGTTTCTATGGAGATGTCATTGCTCTGCCTGGAATGTTCCACTGTATGATTTTAAACAGCTCTGCCTTACATTTATTCAATTACAGGTGGTTTTATAGTGCAGAAATACCTAGAAAAACAGGCATTCTGACTGTGAGCGGGGCCGCCTCTCCATAGATCTGACCTGTAACTTGGTCTGGTTTGGTCTCCATGAAGATAGAAAGGTTTAATGCCATACTGTGGAACATTCCAGACAAAGCAGTAGCATCTCCACAGAGAAAAGGATTTGACAGACCCTCCACCAGAAAAGTTGCACAATGCACCTTTCAATTTGGGTTTCGAAGATTCATTTCATGTGAGTTTGTTCCTGGTATTTTTGTTTAAAATTGTGAAAAGAAATAATTTGATCAGAAAAAGTAAAACACCAGGAGAAGATCACATGACTCACCTGGAAATTCTAAATATACGTGTTCATTTTCATGCTGTTTGGTATTTGGGTTTAAAGCATTCATTTCATGTGAATTTTTTCCTGGTAATTAGTTTTGTTTTGTTTTGTTTAAAATTGAAAAGAAATTCACAATTCTGGAGAAATGCTTTGATTAAGTAAAACACCAGATTTGAAAATGAAATGGAAAATGGTGGAGGAGGTGATCTGACTCACCTGTAACTTTTAATCTTGTATTTGGGTTTCTAACATTTGTTTTATGTGAGGTTAGACCTGGTATTTTTTGTTTAAAATTGTAAAAATAAATAATTTGATCAGAAAAAGTTAAAAAAAAAAAAAAAAAAAAAAGATTTGAAAATGAAACCTGGGATTCTAGAGATTTCCTGAACCAACCTCAATGGAGCTCAACAATAACCGCCTACTCCCTGATTCTGAAACAAAACTTTCCATTAATTTTCCACATAGACTAAAAATTTGTAAGTTTGCTCAGAGCTAATTAGATGTGTTAACTAATGACCACAAACCTATAATTTTATGTAAATCTGTTTCTAAAACTTTATTAACTGCTACATTATTAAATCATTTCACCATGCTCTTTGGACTTTTGGACGACTGCATTATGGATTAGTTAGTTAAGTAATTCGTAATTAGCTATCACATTGCTGGTTAGCAGGGGCGGCACCAGAGGGGCCTGAGGGGGCACTAGCCTCCCCTAGAATGTCCAATACACCCCCATAGCTCTAAAATGTGACTGTGATAAAGAAAGAATTGGATAATAGGTTTAATAAATCACTACAGGTTGCTAACTACATTTAAACAGTGCATAGCTAAAACGCTAGCTGCTGCGTGCCAAACAGGAAGTGCTCCAGGAGGCTCTTCCGACTCCTTCTCTCCATTTTTCCCATTGACTCACATTGAGATCTTATCGCCCCTCTCTCTGTACCTGCTGCTATGGCCTCGTCACTTTGGTCTTAAAATGTTCATATGAACCCGTGACACATGATCCTGAATTTTTCATTTCACTATTTTGTTCCTAGGCGGCACGGTGGCTGAGTGGCAACACTCAGGCCTCACAGCAAGAAGGTTGCGGGTTCGATCCCCGGGTCACCCGGGCCTTTCTGTGTGGAGTTTGCATGTTCCTCCCCGTGTCTGGATGGGTTTCCTCTGGGTACTCCGGTTTCCCCCATCAACCCAAAACATGCCCGCAACCCTGTGAACTAACATCAAGGACCATGTTGTCCACCCTCCTGTGGGCTCACCACCTGCAGAGGGGTGTGCTATGAGGTGCTATGAGTATTGGGCAGCACAGCTGCCCCCGCGACCCAGCCGGATTAAGCGGGAGAAGATGGATGGATGGATGGATTTTGTTCTTAAATCAAGATATGAACATAAATAACGGACCAATCAGACGCCTTCATTCCCTGAGGTCGCTGCCGCCTAGCGTTAGCAACAGGCGTGATTGACAGCTAATGTGTTTCGCTGCTAAGTAAGTTTCCTTCCTGCTTTCCTGCCACAATTGACTATTTTTGAAATAAATGACAAAATAAATCAAACAATTACAATAACTAACATTACTAGAATCTTAACTAGCATAATTTAACTAGCATAAAGTAAAGTGAATTTCATTAAATTGCAACTCTATTGTTGTTCGCACGTAACAGATCATATAACATAAATCAGTGACTTAAACTTACTATTTAAAGTTTGATGATAAAAGCTAAAAGTTTCCTTATTATTCTGAAGAATCACCGAAATACAGCGGTGTAAAATGGTGCAGAGTATCATCACCCTCCATGAGTAGGGCGGCACATTTAACAACCTCAATCATGATTGGCTCTTGTGGTTGCTATGATACTCGCGGTCAGATTTCCAAATATGGAGTCTGGCTCCAAATTCGCTCTTATAACCGCCTCATTTGAGCGGCGCTGAATGCTGTGGGTGACGTCACACTTACTTAATCCACTTCTTTTATACAGTATATGGTAAACTCACATTCGTTAAAGGCTCTACAGGAAATGAACATGATAAATGAGCACCCACGTTGAAGACCTTCACCCTCTAGCTATATAGCATTTGAATTTTTCTATGGGAAAATGAATGGAAAATTGACTTAACAGAACCAGAACAGACTTCGAAGTTTTGACATAATTTAAAGATTGGCTTTGACATGCAATAAAAGCCTGATTGGATAGTTTGGGACAGTGTGTAGAGGGCAGACCTCACTGTAGTTTGTGTGTGTATGTGTGTGTGTTTGTGTGTGTGTGTATGTACGTGTATGCGTGTGTGTGTGTGTGTATGTGTGTGTGTGTGTTTGTGTGTGTGTATGTGTGTGTACGTGTATGCATGTGTGTGTGTTTGTGTGTGTGTGCTTGTGTGTGTGTGTTTGTGTGTGTGTATGCGTGTGTGTGTGTGTGTGTGTTTGTGTGTGTGTGCTTGTGTGCGTGTGTTTGTGTGTGTGTGTGTGTTTGTGTGTGTGTGCTTGGTGGGTGTAGGGAGGAGCTTTTGGGGCTGTGGCGGTGGAGGTGGAGGAGGGAGCAGAGAATGGGGTCTGAGTGGGACTGGGTGTAAGATGCTTTCAACAGCAGTGAACGCTCTGCACTCTGGTGAGAGGAAGCACACAGTGTTTAGAGTACTCAGCCACTTAATGCATTATTATTGTTAGTGCATTCTTGAGGAGAATGGGGGAAAATGGAACAAGGAATGCTTTTCAGGAGTCAGTGCGGGTCTGCGTGAGGGCCTGTGTCTGTGAGCGGGGGAGAAGAAGAGAAGAAGAGAGGAAAGAGGGGGGAGGAGGGAGGGGCGTGCTGGCTGTGTCACTCCTCTGTATTTACGCTCATATTTCAATAACGCACCATAAAAGTCTCCCAGCCCACATGTTTCCCATTTTCTCAGAGGAAATAAACATTTATATCAATGAGAAAAGGAGTCTCATTACTTTTGTATTTATTGTTCCTGCTAAAATGAAAATGTATCAACTGCTGGGTTCATGTTGCAGTCAATAATTTATGAAATTAATAAACATTTATAAAATATATTTGTTGTTATCAGTAGATTCGTATGAGAAAAGCGAGTTGTTTTGTGAGTTCAATTTCTTCATTCTACTCTATTTTTAAAAATCTGTTATAATCCTCAACAAAAACAAACCTGGAGTTGTGTTTTGTTTCATTCACAAATGTTAAATGCACAAACCCTGTATATTTAGGCTGAGTTCTTTTCTAGAACTGAAAAACTTTGTTCCACCTTGTGATGTCACGTGGTAGCACTCCACTGTGTTCATGTACATGTCCATACACTAGATTCATATGGATGATTTCAGATTTCTGGAATTGCCAATTTCTACTAAACTAAATGTAAAATGTAGCTGTTTACCTGAAAACTACCACTACATGACATCACAAGGTGGAACAGAGCGTTTTGAGCTTTGGAGATGCAGACAAATAATAAATGGTTACTCAAATGTGTGAATGAAAAAAACCACAATTCCAGGTTTGTTTTTGACGAGGTAACACTATTATAACATGGCATAAAGTTCACAAGAGTCCATTTTGTGTAATATAGGAACTTTAACGGTGTCCCCTCGCTGCAGGAGCCGATCCCACTGTGAAGCTGGTGCTGAGTTTCCATATTACCAGTGCATTTGCTCCGTGAAGGACATCTCCTGTAAACCGAGCTGCTTTTTGTCAGAACTCAAGCCTTTTAACAGTAAAAAGCACAGCCTCACCAATGCTCCTTGGCCCGCAGTTCACAGCCTTCATAATGGACGGGATAGAGTTACCTGCTACTTCAGGCCCAACACGACTGCCAATTACGGTCTTACCAATATTTGCATGTCCCTCTGACTGTTACTGAACACCGGGACTATTTTAAGGTGTTTGCTGCTGCCACGCGGGGCTGAGAGCAGACAATTATCAGCCCCTTTCACACCATTACAGTGTTTTAGAGAGGCTTCACATTTCGCTGGACGCTACACGAGGCTTTAGTTTAGATACCATTTAGATAAGAGGTCACCCAATCCGCTCTCCTCCAGATACCTGCACTCTGCTCGTCCACTCAGGCTGTTTTGTATTTCAAAACCTGCACTTTTAATATAGGCTCACTATAGTCGCTGACCTTCTCAAGAACCCTCCAAACAGCTTGCTTTTGCGCCGTGTTTATTTTTAATAGCTACCACATACCTCCATACTTCCATACCAACGTAAAAAGATACTGCCTCCAACCACAAGAGGTCAGTGAAAATGAAGACGGAAAGACAGTGGTTCTCAAACTTTTCATATAATGTACCACCAAAGAAAAGATATGGGTTTGTGAGTACCAGTAGGGTTAAAGCAGGTCTAAAAGCTACAGGAGTTTTCAGAGGTGGGGACTTGTGAGTCATGACTTGGACTTGAGTCAGACTTGAATTGCTATTTTTCAGACTTGAGACTTGACTTGATAAAATGGACTAAGACTTGGGACTCGACTTGGACTTGAAGTTCAGTGACTTGGGACCTGGCTCAGACTTGAGGCCTGTGACTTGAGAAGACTTGAGAATCACTTTTAACTCTGAATTTTTTCTATTCTATTCGTAATGATTCATAATAAGATCTTGTCAAGACATTTAACAAGGTAAAATAGCATTTCTGCCACTCTTAGATACTATAAATACTCATGTATAAATATACTATGACTTTTGAAGTACACTTTATCTTAAAAGTCATATAAATTGCAAAAATCTAAGCTATATTTGGTACTTTGGTTTAAAGCATAGACCGTATATATGAGTGGACTAAGTGAGTGTGACATGACGTGTGCCGCTCAAATGAGGCTTGTGATGCCACGGTTACAGGAGCGAATTTGGAGCCAGACTCCATATTTGGAAATCCAACCATGAGTATCATAGCAACCACAAGAGCCAATCATGACTGAGGTTGTTAAAAGTGCCCGTCCGACTCATCACAGAGCAGTGATGCGATACTGCACGGACCGCTGTATTTCAGTGATCCTTGAGAATTATGAGGAAACTTTGAGCTTTTATCATCAAACTTTAAATAGTAAGTTTAAGTCACTGATTTATGTTATATGATCTGTTACATGCGAACAACAATAGAGTTGCAATTTAATGAAATTCACTTTACTTTATGCTAGTTAAATTATGCTAGTTAAGATTCTAGTAACGTTAGTTATTGTAATTGTTTGATTTATTTTGTCATTTATTTCAAAAATAGTCAATTGTGGCAGGAAAGCAGGAAGGAAACTTACTTAGCAGCAAAAGACACTAGCTGTCAATCAAACCTGTTGCTAACGCTAGGCGGCAGTGACCTCGGGGAATGAAGGCGTCTGATTGGTCCGTTATTTATGTTCATATCTTGATTTAGGAACAAAATAGTGAAATGAAAAATTCAGGATCATGTGTCACGGGTTCATATGAACATTTTAAGACCAAAGTGATGAGGCCATAGCAGCAGGTACAGAGAGAGGGGCGATAAGATCTCAATGTGAGTCAATGGGAAAAATGGAGAGAAGGAGTTGGAAGAGCCTCCTGGAGCACTTCCTGTTTGGCACGCAGCAGCTAGCGTTTTAGCTACGTCCACTCATATATACGGCCTATGGTTTAAAGACTTGAAATGACTTTTGACGCTCAAAGCAGACAACTTGGACTTGACTTGGACTTATGGGCCAGTGACTCAGGACTCGACTTGGAGTCGCTCATCTTTGACTTGGGACTTGACTCGGACTTGAGGTCAAACTCAAACTTGAGACTTATTTGAGACTTTCAAAACAATGACTTAGCCCCACCTCTGGTAGTTCCAACCAAGAAACTGTCCAAAGGAGGACCAAAATGTGAACCAAATTTACTTGCACATAAACACACACTTCTAATCATCTTAAACTGTTCATTCATCACAAACGTGCCTGGACTTGTATTTCGCTTCATTCATTCATTGCTTTTGTCATTAACAAAAATCTGTCTTTTCCGACCACTCAAAAATGCAGTTTTGCCTGGATTTTTGCGTCACAGTTGAAACTCCGGACGTCTCCTGTGCACAAAGCGTCCCTGGATTTGTACTGCGGTCAAATTGTTTCTCAGCGCACACATGGCTCTATGAGCATAGTATTCAAGTGCCGTAAGGACTTCATGGGAGTTTATTTGCTCATTGTTCATTCCAGTCAGTGACAGCAGCTCCACCTAAACACCTCATTGGAAAGTTTATTAAAGTTCTATATTACACAAATTTCTTGTGACCTTTAAGCCATGTTATAATGTTACCTCCTCAAAAACATACGGGGAGTTGTGTTTTTTTATTCACACGTGTTCTCGATAGCTCAGAATGCTCTGTTCCACCTTGTGATGTCATGACACAGTAGTTTTTAAGTTACCTTTTTATCATTAGTTCAGCAGAGACTGGAAATTACAGAGCTGAAATCATCCAAATGATTGCAGCAATGGTGTAAGGACTTTAAAAACACAGTAACATAGTGGAGTACAAAGGCGTTTCTAGTTTGACAGAAGAACTTAGCCTAAATATGCAGGGTTTGTGTGTTATACATGTGAATGAAACAAAACACAACTCTAGGTCTGTAACCTAGAACAACAGGAACCTGGAAACAACATAGAAAATTGCGTAATGTGGGGCCTTTAAGTGTGTTTTCCAAATTTAGACATTATTTTAAGTTAGAAAATGTGAAATACTAATCCCTAAAGTATGCTTAACTGGCAATTAAACCCACAAGAATGCATCAAATGTTTAATAGGCTTCTTTGCAATGGTGAAATTCAATGACTCAGTGACTGTTTTTTAGCCCTGGTCTGGTGATAATCACACAAGAATGACAAAATCCACTTTATCGCTCCATCCACAATACAACCTCACTAACGAGTAGATGTGAGGGGTTAACCAGGACCAGCTCCATGTTTAGTGCTAATCATGGCTGCATCATTATGTTTCAGGCGAGAGTATAATCAGAAGAAAAAACTGGCATTGACGAGCTTGCATCCCGTTCCCAAGTTTGTGTTGAATGTAATAAATGGTTTATGAGCTCGGAGGAACAAAGGAACAGGCAAACCCCCACAGACCTAATCAATGTAATTAGAGAAGTGATGAGAGGCTTGATGTTAGCAGGTTCTGGCAAAATCAGATCAGACCCAGCCAAGAAACAGTGCACCGTGTAGGCTAATGAAGCAACAATTAGTGTATCAAGAAAGCTTTGTTCAAGATATGCAAGTCTGAGGCATGGAATTCAAATGAACTGTGTTGTATTGGAGCTCTGAGGAGTGAAGTTTGGGGTTTTTACTAAAGTTTGTGTTTCACTGACAAAATACAAACTCTGTAGTTTTTGACAGATTAGTGTAGTGTTATCTAATGAGGAGTTTAGATAAAGAAAAAGAACTGACACTTTTATTTTGTCTACAGCGTGGTCGGGGTGGATTGCTCTCACATAAAGTCATGTTCTGTTTCATTATTTCAATATGTTTTTGTAAAAAGTAATCCAGGCATGTTTACCATAAATGGTCACATTGTTTGTAAAGTGCTTTTCCACCTTAAAGGTGTTCAGAGAGCCTTATCAAGGAACCACTCACCCATTCACACACACACTCACACACAAGTGTGTGCAGGCGCTGGGGTGAGGTGGGTTAAGTGTCGTGACATGATGGCAGTATGCATACGTGGGATCTGGAATGGCACTGCCAACTTGTAGGTCAGTGGAGCTAACAGCTCAACAACTGATGTTTATGTCGAGAGTGGAATTCAAACCACCAACCTTCAGTATCAGTGGACAAACACTGTTGCGTTTCAAAAAGTTGACAAGTTTTTAAGGTTATGATGTTTCACTTCTAAACAGTTTCCTCAGAACTGAAGCACATTTCTGGATTACTAATTCAGCAGTTTCCTCTGATCATCTTCACACAGCTCTGAAAGACAAAGCCATGAAGTATCATGTAACACTGCGATGTCAGGGTGTGTTCACACGTGTATGAACATCAGATTAAAGTGGAGATTAAACTGCGACTAAACACAGAACTAAACCTGAATTGGGTTTTGTCTAGAGCAGCGGTCCCCAACCCCCAGGGCCTCTGGTACTGGGCTGCACATAAAGCATGAATCCTCCCTTTTTTTCACACGCAAACACTACCACATTGGCAAGCACACTTCCTTTTATTTTTTGAGGATTATAATAAAGGGAGTGAATTTTTGTACTTTATTTCCAAAACTCCGATGTGGGTGCGTTCTATTTGAATCCTTCCCCAAATGTTAAAGACAATTAGCAAAGGTGACGTGCAGTAAATGCTCAGATCCATTGGCTTAATTGATTTTAGCCACCGACAGATGGTAGAACGTGACATTTCCCTGCGTACTGCCTGTGCTATTTTGACATTAGCAATTAGCCATCCTTGAGTACTTGGTTTGAGCCGCAGAGAATGGCACCCCCCTCGCTGCCAAGACGATGCCAGCAGGAGGTTTGTCTGGCGTTTAAAATAGGCTTGGGTTTGGTCGGTTCTGGAACAAGGAAAATGCCACTTCAGTATTGTCAGTCTTTTGTTTATTTTTACAATTTGAACACAACTACAGGAAAAAATGTGTACTGTATGTCATTTAATGCACAACGCAACATTTTAAATTTAAAACAAAAAAGAGTCACATTTCTTCTTGCAAAATTGATCTCTGCTCCAAACCACATGAATTTTCTGCCATAGGATCTGCCTCTAATTACACCTCTTTATTAAAGGTGCACTATGTAACTTTTTGGTTACGGGTCCATCAGCTTGTGTCATTGCTCTGCTTCGAATACTCCACAATATGACATGAAACAGCTCTACCTCACATTTATTCAATTACAGGTGGTTTTATTGCTCAAAAATACCTAGAAAAACAGGCATTCTGACGGTGAGCGGGGTCGCCTCTCCACAGATCTGACCTATAACTTGGACTGATTTGGTCGCCATGATGATAGAAAGGTTTAATGCCGTACTGTGAAGCATTTCAGGCAAAGCAATAACATCTCCATGGAGAAAAGCAGGAACCCTTACACATATATTTGACGATTAAAAGTTATTCATTCATTACCAATCAGAGACCTTTTTAGAAGCATGTGGAAACTGCCTCAGAATATCCCTGCTGGTTGTTTTTGTCATGGTTCAACATCAGAGTGAAAAAGGAACTAAGTGGGCGTGGCTAACAGGTAATAGTGAAACATGTTCTTCACTCATGATTCAAAACTGGGTAGAGACTTTTTAACCTAACTTATCTAAATGAAATTATTTTAGAGACAATTTGGTGTCTTTAGCCACTCTTTATAATTCAAAAGTAAAAAATACTACTTTAGAGTAGGGATGGGCATTCACTCAAATTTTCTTAATCGATTGTCGGGAAAATTAATGATTGATTTTCGATTAATCATTAACATTTTATATTAAAATTACTCCTTACACTACCTGCATTCGGTTTGTCGATTAAAATGAACGTGATCGACGAAATTCTTAATGATCAATTATCGATTAGTCGACTCATCCTGCCCTTCCCTATTTTAGAGTAATGCTCTTTTAAACGAGCCACAAACCACTCATGATTTCTTTGCTCCGTATTTCAAACTGGCTCAGGGTCCCATCATGATCTGCCTCTGGATCAGGTCGCCGTTGTAAATGAGAATTGGTTCTCAATCGACTTACCTGGATAAATAAATAAATAAATAAATAAATAAATTCTTGCCCTGTTACGTTCACTGAAATGTATCACAAAAAATAAACTACGGGCTTAAAGGTGCTCTCCATAATTTTTCTGGTGGAGTGTGCCCTACCTGCTTGTCTCTATGGAGGGATGTTCCATGGCCTGGCATTAAACATATCCATCCAGCATTTATTCATTTCTACTGCTCAAAAATTCAATAATTCCTTCAGTGACTAGGGGCGACTCTCCACACATCTGAATTGTAACGTAGCATTATGCTGTAACCTGTTAGTCTCTCTCATGATAACATTTCCATGGAAACAAGCAGGTGGCGGACTCCACCAAAGTATTTTTGTTACACTTTGCTAAATTCCCAACATTGTCCTTTTAAACAAAAACCCTGAGTCAAGTCATTTCGTGTTTTGCTGCAGTCTAAATCACTTTTTATGTTTATTTGGTACTTAGTACTCCCAGTACATAGGGAAAAATAGAAAAAAGACTAGTAGTTTTTCAAAGTTAACCAGTTCTTGTTACGTAAAACACGTCATCTACCCATTCCCACACACTTATATCAACCAGAGGACAGTCTAGCAGTAGAAAGATGAGCTAAACTAATTAGAATTAAACACAAGTTGAGGAGCCATAAGTAATCCAGTGTGTTGGCTGTGTGAGTCCCTAGTGAGGTCGAGGAAAGAGCAGTGATTTCCCCGAGGTGGAGATGCCATTTAGGAGCGCTTCATTGTTGTGGGTGACATCCATTAAGCCTGACTACAAGACTTACCACATCAGAGCAACTTAGAATGTAGAGTTTTAGGGGGAATTGTGTTTTTCTATTTTATAAGTTAAGAATACTAAATTTGAAAACATTAGTAAGCCAGTATTTTGTATTTGTGTCTGGGTGAGTCACTTCTAAACATATGAATAAATGTTTAAACCCCAGTATTTTTTTTCGTTTTTAACCAAAAATTAGAATTGAATGCTTTTAATTGTCACAATACACATGTACAATTTACACTGTACATGTAGTAGGTTCAGGAGCAGGACCACGCCTCAGCCGCCCTCGCCTCTTCTCCAGCGAATCACAGCTCACTTCTACCACACCTCAATTTGTAGTATTTGTAGCAGCCTATCCCGGTAACCCAGTTTGTCCCGAATGACTCAACTCCACCCTCCCAACCCACTGTTCACTTCCAGACATAAGACGCCTACAAGGTCCTGCTGGACCATGTGAAGATTGAGACTGAACCCCCACCCTGAGTCTCAACCCTGCCGACCCACCTCATCTTCATATAATAAACTCTTTTTTTCTTCACACATGTGTTATTGGTGTGGTCCTTGCTAGTGAACCATGCACTATGAGACTGAAAGCAACTCCTGCTTCAGTGCAGACGTGTACATGGGATATTTACAGCGTAGTATAGCAAACTGTAAAAGAAAGAATAGAATCAAAAATAAAAGCAACTTTTCATGATGGATGTTTTAGTGCACTGAAACATAAAAACATGTGTCCTTACTGTTAGTGTGCTTTCTCCGCCACAAACCTTATCTGACCTTGGCCTAATACAGCAGTTCACATTAGACTACTTACTGTTTGAAAGTAGCTTACACAAAATATAAAAGGTAAAAAAAGCTTCCTTGGACCCTTTTGATAGATAGGTCCACTGGAACAGTTGCAGCTGAAATGCAAAAGTAAAACTCACTAAAATGGTAATAGCAAAAACCAAGGTTGAGAACTATGTCAAGTTTTTCTTCATCTTGTATCTTCACATTTTGTTGTGGCGTGCGCTGGCTTTGGGCAGGGCGGGTGGTTTCTGCTGTGGTTGAAACTGAAATTTAAATCTTTTTTGTTTAAATTTCCCACACCAATGATTTAATTTACTGTAAAAGGCTGCACAGTATCGCAAAAGTACTGATATTGCTATATTGGCTGATGCAATAATCAATACCACAACAAGCTAAATATCAAAATTCTTGAACTTTTTAATGAAAATCTGTTTTAATTTAAAAAGGTGGATTTCATTTCCTTTTTTACAGAGGAGCTCACAAACTACCTTTTTTTTTAGTTTGACGTGTAAAATAAGATAAATATTACTAGAATGTATGTGCATAAGTATATTAAAATATCAATATTGTAGTATACCTCACCCACTAAATACCTGTCAGTGGACGTCTTCGCGTCGTCGTATTCCCAACACCAAATGTCTGCGTGTGTGTGTCAGCTTGTAAACAGCTTATAGGAACCAAGAGGATTTCATAATGGAACAGGCCTAATGCGGTGTAGCAGGAAATAGCGTAGTTATCACGTGGATTAGTCAAGCAAAAACCAACCCAGAAATCTACTTAATTTGTTTGGAAAACCGGACCGCCAACGTCTCTTTCATATGAGGCAAAAATGAACTCTCTGGACATCCCCAAAATGCCTTAAATCAAGTGCCTGAGCTAAGTGAGTCTTTTACAGTCATCCAGGCATTAGCTCGCGCTGCCTTTTCCGTGATATTTACATAGCAATTCCCCCAGATTCCCGTTCTAAGTGGTCCGTGGAGTCTGCAGCCAAATCTCCAATTTAAATGTCCCATGAAAAAGCGCCATTATCCCCTCGTCATATTTTATTTGGGGGTAAATCTGGCCATATTGTTTTTGCATTTGCAGAAAAAGCATATTTATCATTGATCTGCTTTGGATTAACTTGGAATAAATGGGGTTGCGCTCTTATCTGTTCCCGTGCATTTTGTTGATGTTTCAGACTTGCTGGAATTATGAAGATACTCTTAGGTTTCATAAGGACAAAGGCTAGACTCATGTTTAAAGATTCACTATGTAACTTTTCCAATAGTTTCACTGCAGAGCTCCACCCAGACCTGCCTCTCCAAAGCCCAAAATACTCTGTTCTACCTTGTGATGTAATCAAGTTCACAGTTACCTTTTACCCTTTTTTTAGTAGAATGGCAATTCCTGAGCTGAAATGATCCAAATGATTCTAGTAAAGGTGTATGGAGTTTACAAACACAGTGGAGCACTTCCTGTATTACCACGACATCATAAGGTGGGGAAAAAAGTGATAAATTATTTTCAAATTACCTTAATTGAGCAAACAAAGACATTTAATCTTCGGTAGATTTCATTTCTAGCACTGAGTTGACTTTTTTATTGCTGTCACAAAAAGTAAAAGAAAACAAAACGATATTTAAGTCTCAACATAGGCCTACATATACTAGTACAGTGTGGCATATGAGATGTAGTTTGTCCGTGAATGTGTTGCCGTAGGCCCCGTGTCTGGTTAAGATTAGACACATTTACAAATAGTGTGAAACAATGTGAACTTTAATGATATTACTTCGGTCTTTTGACATGGCCACTGCTAGTTTAGGATCGTGTGGATGGAGGTCTTCAGGTTGGGTCTTCTGGGTGGTCTGCAGCCATTCTCCACTTTTCTGGTACTTGTCTCCATGGAGATGTCAGTGCTTTGCCTGGAATGTTTCCCAATATAGCATTAAAATGATCTAAAATACCTTGAAAAGCATGCATTAACTTGGCCTGGTGTTACCTGCTTGTCTCCATGGAGATAGATTGTGTGCCATACTGCCATATGTCAGTGCCACACTGTGTGTGCCACATTACAGGCAAATAAAGTAAAAATATCTCCATGGATCTATCTCCAGTTAGATGTGAACCCACCACCAAAAAAGTGACATAGTGCACTTTAATGTACTCCGAGCTGTTTATACCATGGCCCCATAAACTGAAGAGTTCACTTTTGAATAACCGTTTGTACCATCTGTCCATGGATTATCAAACTATGACTTATTTCTGTTTTACTTGAAGTTAGTCTCTTCAAACAGTAGTCAATTTATTGCTATGGTGATGCTCACAGCGTAGTGAGAACAGTGATTACTGTACTCAAACATAATGCAGAGATGCATTAGATTTCTCACTGACCATGGTTTAAAACTACTTAATTTAGGCCTGTGTTTTTAGTTGCAAGAGGATGATTCATTGTAAGATAGTCTGACAAATCAGCAATTTATACATGTAATTCATATTTCTATCACTGTGGCACTATGATGGCCTTTATATATGACATGGAATTCTTGTGTTGTTTTAGATCTGATTCATTCACTGAATACATGACCTTTTTACTCACCCATGTTGATGTTATGGTTATGTAATATGATTTGTTAAATTAGAGTTGTTGTCTGTGGACTCGCCGCAGTAAAGTTCTTCTCTGATGGAAGCACTGTGTTTTATAATGTGTATTTCATATGTAAAGGAACAGTATGTAACTTTCTGGAGGTAGAACTGCATGATTCCAGAGAAATAGAAAGTTGAAAAAGAAACTTCAGAACATTTTCCAAACATTCTCCTTGGAGATGAACACATTTTATTCCATACTGTGGAAGATTATAGCCAAAGGAACAAAGCAGGAGGCCCCACTTCAGGCCAAATAACAGTCAGGTTTGTGGAGATACAAGCCTGCTCATAGTAGGGACATGGTTTTTCTGTTTTTAGAGCAATACAAAGAACCAAAAAAAATAAATAAAAAAAATAACATGTTATCTATTTTTGGGCTAATAAAGTTACATACTGTGGTTTTAAATTTGTCTTTGCATTGATAAAAATAAAACTACATTGAGTGCCTTACCAAAACTGAGTTCTGTTGCTTCTTAGCCATTTTATCTTCCATTCCCAGTGATTTTGTATGAAGGTCTTTGCCGTATAGAGCTATTGTTTCAGCCACACAGCGGCTCTTGAGAGGCCCAGACGCTGCAGATAAGCGCATCAGCCATTACCGGGTTCCTCCTTCAGACCTATTAGGTCTTGCAAGGACTTCAAACACCAATTTGTTCTGCAAATAGCCCATTCAATTTGTGGCTGCCAGGGAGAGACACCTCTCTCCCTCTCTGCAGTAATTGAATCTTCAAAGGGACATTTTCCTCTATTTCTGTCAGGTATTAGAGTGATGAATAGCAAGCGGTCATTTGAACAGAGAGAGTGGCTACATGTTTATCCATTTTCAGTTAGACGCTCATCATGTGCCTTGATGATTGCTGGGCTGCACACTCAATGGCGTCTTTAATAGAGTTTTTGCATTCTAAAGCAGACGACTCCTATCAGCTTTTTGCATGAAAGATAAATTCTTGTAGAGTGGCAAATGGGATCTCGTAGTAATTATGCCATTCAGACATAATGGTGCCTGTGAAAACACTTCTCTGCTAAAAACAAGGCAGTCAGACATCATGACAGCGCCGCGCTAAGTGTCTCCGCACCCGTAATTAGAAAATCTGTAAACTCCACTGAAGTAAATTGCAAGTTGGGAGTAAAATTCTCAAGAGCAACAATGAAGTTAAGGAGTCGTAAACTGTCCATATTTTTTATTAATTAAATACACCATAGTGGAGCAAATGTCTCGGAAAATATCACAAATAAATTCTCTTTCATTCAGCATTTATATGTTGTTGATGAGTTCTACATCGGTGACTATGGGCATGGTTCTTGTGGGGTTGTTTTTGGGGGTACAAGGAGAACCGGAGCTGGGATGTCCTGTAGCCACGACATTTACATGCATACTGTACATACATGGGAACTTTTACAAATACACTAAAGTCTCATGATTTGTTTTGCACAAAAAGCCACAGATTTTAAAACCCATCTTTTTATATATACCACCAAAAAACAAAAAAACAGTCCCCTTTTGACAACTTTTTCAAATATAGAAACACCGCGTTGTTTCGGGGGAAGGATACAAAAGGAAAAAACATGATCCCACTTTCTTCTGAAGTCTTTTAACAAATGCGCAGAGTTGAAAAGTCTGCATTAGTCCATTTTCCACATTTTCCCATCTCTCTATCCGAAGAGTCTGTTAAGTTTCTGATTCTTTCTTTCTTTTTTTTCTAGTCCGCGCTCACGTAGAGTCTTTATCCAGGTGCATTAAGTGCAAGTATCCAGTAGCCATAATCGGGGAGTGGGGCAGGCTGAGCGGAGGGGTATGGGTTACTGGGATGGTTGGAGGATTCCTTGAGGGCAAAAAGAGCCTGGGATCCACTCTGTCTCGTGTGACAATGAGTTAGGGCGAAAATGAAGGCACACATCCTGCTGCTCCCTCTCTCTCTTTCTCTCTCGAGCTCACCCAAGGCCGGCCTAACAAACCTGCACAGTGGAGACACAGAGTAGAGAGAAAAAAAAGAGAAGATGAACAATCTGGCAACCCGTCATTCACAAAACACCGCTGAGCTGACACGTCAACTTTCGCTGGTCCCACCGAGGCCCCAGCGTTCATTTATTGATCAGCCAGCCTTTGAAAACCATCTGGTGTCCCATTTACTGTGCATTAGACCTGGGACGAGCCGAGATTCTGACGGGATGATAACCTTGAACAATGAGCGTATACAGTATGGCTCATCCACTTGTGAGTGTTAGATTATTTTGTGTATTGTTTCTTAAAGGGTCCATATTACCCCATTTTCTGACCTACGTTATAATGTTTCCTCGTCACAAACAGACAGAGTTGCGTTTTGTTTCCTTCACATGTTTAACACAAACCCTGCAGATTTAGGATGAACTCAAAACGCTCTGTTCCACCTTGTGATGTCATGTGGTAATACAGGAAGTGCTCCAGTGTGTTTTTAAACTCCATACACCTTCACTGGAATCATTTGGATCATTTCAGCCCTGGAATTGTCAATCTCAGTTAAACAAAAGGTAAAATGTAGCTGTTAACTTGAGAACAACCGCTTCAGGTCATGACCTCATCAAGTGGAACAGAGAATTCTGAGCTTTCAGATGGAGGCAGACTAATAATAAAGGGTTTTTCAAACATGTGAGAATGAAACAAAACACAGCTCCAGGTTTGTTTTTGAGGAGGTAAAAACAGTGTAACATGGCTTAAAGCTAGAAAAAGAGTCCATGTTGTGTAATAAAGGACCTTTTAAGTAAGGCCAGTGTCTTTTACAAACCTGAACGAAAACTAGAAGGTAGCCTCATGACATCACAAGGTGGAGCAGAGCATTTTGATCTTTGGAGATGAAGATGGACTAATAAATGAGGATTACTCAAACAACGTGAATGTAAAAAAAACACATCTCCAGGTATGTTTTTGGGGAGGTAACATTATAACATGGCTTAAAGCTCAATTTTGTGTAATATAAGACCTTTAATACGTTCATTTTGGCTTTTCACAAATATATAAAAGTATTTGTCAAGCTTTTTAAACAACTTCTTAACAACATCCTGGATTATCACCTGATGGCATCACAAGGTGGGACGTCTGTACAACATAGTTTACTTTAAAGCTTGGATCCTACGTTCTAAAAATTCAAATTCAAAATAGTTAGTTTAAACTGTTGACAAAGCAACTATTTGGCAATTAATTCAGATCTGTAAAAGACACAGGCCTTACTTGAAAGGTCCTATATTATACAATATTGACTCTTTTTCTAGCTTTAAGCCATGTTACAATGTTTTTACCTTCTCAAAAACAAACCTGTTGTGTTTTGTTTCGTTCACACAAGTCTGAGCGATCCTTTTACTATCTGCCTCCATCTGAAAGCTCAAAATGCTCCGTTCCACTTGATGATGGTAGTTTTCAAGTTAACAGCTACATTTTACCTTTTGTTTAATAGAAATTGGCAATTCCAGGGCTGAAAGTATCCAAGTGATTCTAGTGAAGCTTTATGGAGTTTAAAAACACAATGCTGTATTACTACATGACATCACAAGGCGGAACAGAGTGTTTTCTGTTCGAACTCAGTCTAAATATACAGCATGTGTGTGTTAAACATGCGTGAAAGAAACAAAACAACTCTGGGTATGGTTTTGATGAGGAGACAACCTTATAACACAGATCAGAAAATTGCGTAACATGGGCCCTTTAACCTCTCGGTAATTGGGGTAAGCTGTTTAGAAGCCATGACTGCATAACTGAGCTGCGTGTTAGACTTTTATAAGGGAACAGACTGTCTTGAGCCTAGAATCTACCTTCAAACCACTCTGTAGATCATCCTCCACCATCGCTGACACATCAACCGCAGGCTTCAGTGGGGCCTTGTTTAATTTATTGATCAGCCAGGCTTTGAAACCCATCTGGTGTCCCATTTACTTTGCATTAAGTTAAAAGTGCATCCATGAAGCGATTCTCTTTGGTATAATTATAACGACGTTCCGACATAACCGCGGGAGGTGCCGGGCCCTGCGAAACTGAAAACTGCGAAAAATGCCGCGGAGTAAAGACAATTATCCGTCTTGAGTTCAACTTTTTCATCTTTCTTGTTTTTCTTTTGCCCTTTTTACACGATTCTGAAGAGTGATTTACTTTCCCCTTCATCCTTCAAATGACTAGGAGGGCTCGAGTCTATTAGTAATTGCAAACTCCTACTTGGGGGCTAATTAAAGTGACTGACGCTGGGAGGGTCTCACTCCCCTGGGTCAAAGCTGCTCTGTAGGAGAGAGGTAATTTGTCTGCTCTGAACAAAGAGATTAGGAAGAAGCCGAGAAGAAAGCTTAATAAATGAGCATCAAATGTCCTATGCTGTGAATGCACACTGCACCAATTATGTGAGCGCAGAATCGCAAATAATCAGAACTATGGCGGACTGGAGATAACCTTCTTTTCGTACGAGCGCTGGCTGCTTAAATCTTCGACCTATTCGTAGCGCTAACCCAGTCCGGGGTATAATGTTATCTCAATGTCTCAATTAATGTTAATTATTAGTCCGTTATCTCATCAAAAACAGACCTGCAGTTGTGTTTTGTTTCTAGAGACGTGCAAAAATTGAAATATCGACATATCTTATCCTTTCTTTGATCAGTACAGTATCGATATCGTGGGCTGCTGAGTATTTTTAGGCATATTTTACTAAATTATTTTGTGTAAGAGCTACATTTGTGTTGATATTTTCAGTTTTGATGAGTAAAATGGGTGTTTTTCATATTACTATGCACAAAATTAGTGGACGTCGTAGACTTTTAGTATCACAGCCATGATTTAGCCTTTGTTTTTCACTGAATCGTATTGAATCGATTTGAAATAGATCGAATCGTATTGAATTGAAAGTGCACTGTATCGCAAAACGTATCGTATCGTGGCCTATGTATTAAGGTATCAGCAACTTCTTAATGATACCCAGCCCGATTTGTTTCATTCACAAGTTTGAGTAATCCTTCTGTTATTAGTCTGTCACATCTCCAAAGCTCCAAATGCTCTGTTCCACCTTGTGATGTCATGAAGCGGTTATTTTCAAGTTTACATCCACATTTTACCTTTAGTTTAGTAGAAATGGGCAATTCCAGGGCTGGAAGTATCCAAGTGATTCTAGTGAAGGTGTATGGAGTTTAAAAACACCGTGGAGCACTTCCTGTATTACCAGAGAATAGCACATAAGTATGGGAGACTGGAGATAGCCCTCTTTTCAGACAAGCGGTGACTGCTTAAATCTCCGGCCTATTCGCAGCGCTAACCCAGTCCGTGTTCTATATTCAATTTAGGCTGTGCAGCTGAGGATACATGAGCGATATTGATTTGGAGAAGCGCTCTCTGCAAGCTGTTGTGCTGTGGGAAGTAGGAGGCCGTCCAAATTCTGTTTCGGTGAAAAGGGGAATGTTTGTGTGCTAACGCGCTTTAGCAGCAGGATCATTCTGCTTTATTTCACTCAACAAAAGCATCCTGAGACAGTCCCGCTGCGCCGCGCCTCTCTGTTTATTTAATAATTCTCTCTCTGCTATAATTAAAGCACCAGGGCCAATATTCAGATTGCATTTTAGCATCAATAATTCAGCGCTTTTCACTACAATTGATGTTAGCGCATAAATAAGGGATGAGGCCTCGTATTTACTAGTGCGGCTGCGGTGCGAGAAGAGACAGGCGGGGAGGAGTTAAACAGGCATTTAAAATTACACTAGATAATGCTTTCAATTTGGATGTGAGCGCACTAAGAGCTGATTTGTAAAAGTGACAAGGCCCTAAAAGGAGTGCGGGGAGGATGGGTAATGTAGTCCCACTTCCACTCGCAAACCACTCAAGGTGAAAGTGTGCTCCTAACCCCCGTATCTGTGAGCGGCGCAGGTATCAATAAAGCAGCTTGTTGTTGGAGCAAAAATGATTACATCTCCTGCAGGCACAATGAAGCTATCCTGAAGAATGAAGTTATCCAGCGTATATGATTAGGCCTTCTGTTTCGCTTTCACTAGAGGCATCCAGATCAAATCAGAGGCTAGCCATGATGACAGCTCAGTGATGGAGGAGCTGCCGCCGCCTGGGGCCCCGGATACAGATTTCGGGCCTCCCTGTAATAACTTAGCACAGGTGATCCCAGTCTTGTTGACAGAGGAGTGAAACGGGGCTTTAAATGCTCTCTTCACCGCCAACCGTTCATCTGTCAGTGCAAGAGGAAGTTTACTTTAAATACGCTAATATCACTGGGATCTAATGGCACATGTAAGGAATGGGCGGTGCTGAAAATTAGAATGCGAAAAGTTGCCAGTTTTAGTGAGGAAATGTGCTGATATAACGGCATAGAAGCATAAAGGAGGGAGGTAAATCGAAAAACTGATAATACTGCAATTGCATTTTGGATATACTGTAAAATACCAGGGCGTTTATTTGTTTCAATCACTTAACAGACCAGGTATTTATTTGAGACCAGGCGGCAATTTGGGGCGATTAATTTCTTCCTCACAAAAATCTTGCTCAACAAAACTGGGAAAATATGAAACTCAAATTCTTTTAACCAATATGACTAGAATTTAGGCGACTTTCTATACAGACGTAGTAGGCGAGTTCATTTGAAATGTGACAACAAAATATCTACGGGGTGGAGTTTTCCCACATTTGAAAGTGTTTATGCAAATTAACCATGTGGCTTTAAGTTTCATTTCGTTGCATCAGGGCACAAGGAGCTGTTTTTTTCAGCGCTTATAGTTTATGCAAATGAGCCATGTGGTTTTAAGTTTGGTTTCTGTAGAGACGACACGAGCATCAGTCCTGCGTCCTGTCGTTGCAGCACGACTTCTGTCTTCCAGCACGTGCATTAGACTCAGCGTTTATTTGGAACCGACGATTATTTATCAAAATATAAACCTGCACTTGGCGTTTAAAAGAAACCTGGAGGTTAACTGGAACCCAGCTCTTATTTGGTATTTTACGGTATACCAAATTAAAGTATTAAATCTCTTTCATATTTAACTATTACAAGTTACATCAAAAAGGACTGATAAAAAATCTAATCTTTTAAAGAAGGGTATAAATTAATGTTTCTGCCCTTTTGTAGTTCATTTTATGGTTGATTCATGCGTTGACATTTGAACCAGGGTCAAAATCACCAAAAAATCTGATAGAAGTTATAAATTAAGGTATCAAAACTAGATACTCTCAGGGCAGGTCACATTGACAGGAACTAAATGAAACTTTCCTGAACAGATTTACAATGATCTTGAGCTGTATCAGAACAAGTATAAGAGCACACAGACTAGTATACGCTCATGAACCATTATTGAACTGAGGGATTACACAGATATAAAGCCACATAAGAAAAGATTACGATTTAACGTGGACCATCACATTCCATTTATCATTGTATCAGAATCGGTATTGCGTATCGAGTCTATTCCGTAGTGCTGAAATCGAGTTTGAAGTTTTAGTATCGTGACAACAACAATTTTTACCTCAGTCAAGACATTTACAGGCAGATTTGAGCACATTCCTGGAGTATTGTTAAAACATCATTTGAATATTATCAAGATAATCAAAAATACTTACTTTTTTTGTCAAAATCGCTCTCCCATGAATAAATATGATTTAGCTCTTGCATTTAGAGATTTTTTTGAGTTATGGTTTGCCTCAAAAATATGACTTAATTATCTATGAAGGCATCGCACATCACCATATCAAAGTTAATACAAGAAAAACACATCGGAGCGTCCAAACTCATTCAATCAGAACCAGAAAATGAAATATTGATTATGGAGGTTAATACGTCCCTCTGAGAATGACACAAATTAAATGTCCAGTATCAGCGGGTCACAGGCCATGCATGTAAATCAATTGCAATTATTTTTGTTTTCTTTTTGTGTTATTAGTATTTCTGTTGTATTACTTGCATGTGCCTGCATGAAATGGTGTGTTCAAGAAGTATCTGAATAATGATTAGAGCAAATTTTGATTTCCTCTTCCTCTTTTTGTGTTGAAATTCTGTTTTATGATTGGATTTACTTTTTCTGACAATGTTCCAAGCGGTCCTATTGTGCAAAATCGACTTTTCAGATCTTTCTTTTTTGTTCTGAGTTGTTTCTCTTCTCATTTACCCTCTTGAAGTTGTATTTAGCGTTGTTTATGCATGTTTGAGCAATGTTTTCAAGACACAATTGCTCTGATCAAACTCCATGTTTACAGCCATCGGTACACGCCCACTGCTCTGTACTTACTTCGTTCTCCAAGTTTTTTGATACATGTGGAATTTGGCAGCATCGCGTAGACATTTTGTTTCAAATGAGAAAAAAATCTGCTACTCGCTACTGTGATCTGCAGCCATCCAAAGGAGGTGATGAAAACACCGTGGCTCTTTCTGCGAGGATGTTTAGCTCCCATCGGGCACCACAGTTTTCTAACACGGACGTCAGCAGTTTTGTTTCTTTTATTAAGTCATTTTAGATCAATAATAGACAGATATTAGAATGATATAGCAGACTCAAGCACAACTTGTCTTCTTTAAAGTGAAATCAAAAACTGAAATGCCTTCAACTAGACTGAGCCTCCCCAGAAAATATTGCAGAGAATCATTCATTTTGTACAATACTTTGTCAAATCTAATTGTTGAAATTCTGACAGTAGCTTTTCGCCTTTCTTCTCTAATAACTTTGACTTTTTACTTCCACTGCGCTTGAATGTAGTGATGTGGCGAACAAAGACAGTTGTAGAAGAATTCATTTTCAGTTTTTGTTCAGTTTTCGCAGTTCATGTCCTCCAATAAGAATGATGGAAAAATCCATTGCCCATCTAAAAATAAAATTCATTTCTAGTCTGAGAGATTTAATATCTGTCTCATGCTCCGCAGTAATCAGCCACGTCAATACAAGCGCGTCAGAAAAAGTTGCATGAAAATTACAGCTGTTTTGCTTTTCCTGTTAATAGCTGACACTGTGATGGGGAGTAATCACTAGCTTCTTTCACTCCATCATGGACTTGTTTTTGAAGAGCTTATGACAGGTTAGACTACTCATTTCAATAAAACATACTTAACATAATAAGACTTAAAATTTGACGAAAAATTTTGCCTGTTTTTTGTGAACTTTTTTTTGTGTGCAAAGTTTACAATTTGACTTCTTCATTGGACAGTAATTTCATAAATGTTAACTTTCTTTTGTGAACATTTTTTTTTTTGCAAAGTTTAGAATTTTACTTCCTGATTGGACAGTAATTCCAAACTGTTCACTTCTTTCACTCCATCATGGACTTGTTTTTGAAGAGCATATGACAGGTTAGAGTACTTATTTCAATAAAACATAGTTAACATAATCGTATTTCAAATAATAGTATTTCAAAAATAATATTTCAAATTTGGCTAAATTATTTAACCCTTTTTTGTGAAGTTTATCATTTTACTTTCTGATTGGACATGAGCAGCAGGACATGACATACTGTACATAGGCTTGAGGTAATTCCATAACTGTTAATTCATTAATGACTCATTGCATTTATATAGCGCCTTTCACGACACCCACAGCACTTTACAGTTCATTCATTCACTCCACTCAGTGATGGTGAAGCTACTACTGTAGGCCTGTTGCAGACTGACAGAAGCGAGGCTGCCAATCTGCACCATCAGCCCCTCTGACCACCACCAACACACACGCCACTTTCATTCTAGGCAATGTGGGTGAAGTGTTTGGCCTAAGGACACAACGACACTTTGCCACTGGCGCCTCACTGTGGCACCTGGAATTCCCAGTGGTCTCTTATCCAAGTACACTTCACAGTACTGTTAGCTTCTTTCACTCCGTCATGGACTTCTTTTTGCAGTACCTATGACAGGTTAGACTACTCACTTCAGTAAAGTCAGTTAATATAGTAATAATAGTAGTAAGTTAAAATTTGACCAAGATTTTGTTTTGTTTTTTCTTTTGGTGAAGTTTATAATTTTACTTCCTGATTGGACATGAGCAGCAGGACATGACATACATAGGCTCGAGGTAATGCAGTAACTGTAACTTCTTTCACTCCATCATGGACTTGTTTTTGAAGTGCACAGCGCAGGTTAGACTACTTTTTTCAATAAAACAATAAAACACAGTTAACTTAATAATATTTAAGATTGTTTTTATGATGTTTATCATTTTAAAATTTTAATTCCTGTTTGGACATGAGCTGTAGGACAGAACATAGATAACAGAGATAATTCGGAAACCATAACTGTTGCCTAGCAACCATGGTGTTAAAAAGTGCCAAAACTACATTTCTACATTGCGCTGTAGTTATGACTGGACTAATAAAAACAACCCTAAATTTGCTAAATGAAGGTTTAAACTGCTAGTAAAACGTGTTCCTTGCACGTCAGTTGTCCTTTGCATTTAGATGGATTCTTCTGTGGTAGAACTCACTGCTACTGTCTGTCTTTTTGTCAACTTTTTTTTCCGCAAACTGCCACTTAACCTGCAAAATATCACAGGTACTATCCCACTAGTAATAATTATAGAAACATGAAAACCTGTTTCTCTGCACTGTAGAGTTGTCAAAAGATAAAAAATCAGACACTAATCCATACTAAAGCCAGTATCAAAACCAAATGCTCATTTAAGGTAGAAGTTTATAAATACAACTACATAACTGAATTTCACCTTTCCTGAACAATTTTATCTTGAGTTTTATCCGAACTATTGTAAGAGCATATGGTATAATAAACAAAAATACTATACTAATATTATTTTGTGTTGAAAAGTACAATATTTTCTAAAAGAGCTTTAAAATGATCATTTAGGTATCAAAATCAGTATCGAAAGGGAGTTTGAGAGTTTGGTATCATGGCAAATGAACACGGGGCCTTCGTATTTGAGTGGAGCGAGCGTGTGAGGGGGCGGGGCTACCTTTTGGTCTGACAGCAGTGGATTGGTCTGCAGTGAAGTCAGATGGCCGTTGATCAGGGCCGTGGGTCTGTCGTGTTCGCAGAAGAGGCTGCCGTTGATGTAGTGGAAGCGATCTCCGGGGACCAGGCGATTCCGGCAGGTGGAACATGTGAAACACTGCGAGGACAGAGCAGAATGGAGTTATATTAGGACAAATTTACAGCAGACAGTCTCGGTTTAAAGGAGTCATTTGTTAAAGTGTTACTGAGTTAAAAGCGACTTTACTAGGACGAGTTACAGGTCAGATCTGCGGAGAGGGCCCCCGCATGATGAAAGCGCGGACAAGCAAAAAGCAGATCCTTCCACTGGAAAAGTAGTCCCTCATTGTTGCATTTACTCAGTACGTAAGGTCATGGTGTTTCTATTACTCGAATATAGTTTTGACACATTCTTACAGTGAGCGGACTCACTTCTTTACAGATCTGGCCCGTAAATGATGGCATCAACTGCGTGTCGAGGAGATAGATAAGTTTAATGTCATACTGTGGGGCATTTCAGGCAAAGAAATAACTAATGTTCATGGAGACGAGCAGGCAGGTGCACAAATATGTCGATGGAAATCCGGTATTTTCAAAACAATGAGATAAAATTGCGTACTTATAAAAAAGCAGCAAAAAGCAAGAATTCAAAGTTTTTTTTCCAACATTTAATTGTCCCATTTTTGCTTCCGTATTCAGTCACGTGCCCCCCCCCCCGCCCCTCCCCCCCGGTGCGTAGTGGCTCTATACATATTGCATCATACACATGTCTATGGAGTGTCACATAAATCTTTGATAAGGAGCAGAAATGAGGTGTCAGCCAGCTCAGCACTGTCATGCAATGTTCCAGCTCACAAGTGCTAAAGCTACAGTCGCTTTGTGCTATTTAAACACTTTTAAATTCCTTCTGACCGCCACATCCGCCTGTTTGGACATCATCTGTTTTAAAGCACAAAGAAAATGATTTAGTAATTTGTAGATACTGAATTATAGAAAGGTCAGTATTGTTATGTTGTGTTCACGTTTTTACAATTTGATGATGTTATAATTTCAGATGGAGTTTTGCGTCTTATATAATCCTGTGGGAGATTTACTGTTTTTGAAAGAATTATAAAAACTTACCCTCCAAAAATGTTGAACCTTATTATTATTATTCGTTTGAGCTCGGCTGAGCAAACTTGTCATCCTATCTTATATCCCGCTTATTTGAGGTTGAATAATGACCACATTTTCTGAAGCTATTGTGTAAAAATTATTTTGTTAAATTATAGCTTATTTGCCCAAACTAACAATTAAAACACAAATTCTACTTCCTAATTCCGAAATTATTGCTTAAAAACATGAATTCTTACTTAAGGAAGGGTAGCCATGCTTTTAATACCCTACTGTGGAGCATTCTAGGCAAAGCTAAACATCTCCATGGAGACAAGCTACAAAAGTTCTGCAGTGCACCTTTATCTTTTTGATTACGTAACTTAAAATACCAGAGGGACTTCATTCCACTTTTTGGAGTAGATCGTAGATGTGATAGTGTTGGTGTTCATAATGAAAACAGAAATCTAAAATCTCGTGCTTAGAGTTCGGTGGTTTCGCAGAAAGAATCACATTCCTTTCCCCAAAACTCACAGGTTTTATACATGCGCTCATTGTAGTGTAAACAAAAGGTCAAAACATCAGAGAAATGCCCTGTACTCTGACTGAAAAGCTTTGTACATTGCTTAAGGTGGTCATTTGAGGTTGTTGGATTTTTTCAATTCAAAGAAAGGTCTGCCAGCTCTACAGAAAAGCTGTTCAGAGAAATAAAATGATTCCTTTATTCCTCTGTATTGAGTTTACCTTGAGATGGTACACATTGCCTTGTGCCCTCATCACCAGTTCACTTGCGGGAATGGATTGACCACAAGCGCTGCAAGCTCCGCTGTTGCCAAATAATCTGCGAAAAACAAGAAAAAGGAAACATATGTTATTAGAGATATGAACGGGACATTGGCCTGGACGTACTTGGCTGGTGTGTCACTTTACTCAGCGCCCACTTCCCCATTTTCAACCTCAAACTTATAAACTAGAGAAATGCAACCAAACTATTGAGAGCAACACAAAGCCATCGCAACTGATATTTGGCAACTGATGTCATTCTTTGGAGAGTGAAGCTAACTAGAGGGACTGCTCCGTCTGATGCTTTGTTACTCAAGTTACACTTTAATCAGAGTTTTGTTTTAAACAATCTGACCACAATGAACTGCGGAGCTGATTTGTGCTGTTAAACAAGTCCCTCTCAAATGTCATAACAGTCCCAATACACAACTATTATTAGTATATATGCGTCATTTGGTTCGCCACCCTCACTTTTTGGTGGTAAAGTGGCTGTTTTTTCTTTTCTTTTTGCTTTGATTTGACAAAAATAGTAGATCGTCCCCAGAATGACAACTCGATTCGACTGTAATCCCCATTTTCCTCAGCCTTAGTTCAAATCCATTTAGTAATTTTCACACTATCAGACAAAATTTAATTTGTGATGTCTGCATTGTGTCTCCATGGTCACCGCCAAACATCCCTCCATAGACATACACGTATCACCCCCCATCCCCGCAGCACGATGCACAATACCAACAGAAAAATACCGCCACTCCGCATTCTTGCCTTTCCGCTCTGGAGCTGCACACTACTTTTGGTGGCCATTTTTTGCAACCTAATAATAACCTGGAACATAAGCAATCAGGCCCTAAGAGGATTTGATTGTACATCCAGGCGGAGACGTAGTGCTTTTGCCATTAGGAGTCCTGCGAGCGCTCTGTCACTGCCGTGTTTCCATTAGAACGCCGGAGCTACTCGCCTTGATATATAATGTGCATGGGTTAACCTTTTCAATCATGGTGTCAACACTTTAGATTTGCTTCTGCTCATCTCTTTCGTCCCTAACCTTCTCTCTCTCCTTTCTCTCTCTCTCCTCTCTCTCTCTCTCTCTGCCTCTTGATAATGAAATGCTTGCTCCAGCTTCCCTTCTATCTTCCTTCTGAGTCCACAATTTAGATTACTTCATCTCGGTGAGCAGCAAACTGAATGAAATTTCGATTTGAGCAGAAAGTAATTTACTGGGATCTGGACCCATTTGTCATCATATCTCACCGGGTGTTTGCTCTATCACTGCACTTTTCCTAAGCAATCAAATAAGACCACGGCATCTGACATGCTCGGCACGGCGGAGGAGCGGGGCTGGGGGGGGGCACGGGGGCCGGGGAGGGTAAGGGATAGGGGGGAGTGGTTAACGGGCCGGATTGCACGGAGAAGAAGTCGGGATACAGACGAATTAACAAGCTGCACGAATGTTTAACAAGGTACGTCATTAGAAGTGTGATGTGTACGATTTCAAAGATTACAAGGAATATATTGATCTGGTTTTACTCTTTAGTTATCTTCCTGACCTCTGTTATGTCAACATGAACACAGACAGGTCACATTTATTTTCAGCCGATGGCCTTTAGTTCTTACAAGTGGGGCTGTGGTTCAGTGCTGTGAGGTTACAAGTTAATCACAATTGCAAAGGCCGCAATTTTTTAAGTACTATGATTTTCTCAAACTAAATATTTGGTGTTATTTTGCATAAAATCTGCAAAACCTTGTAGTTAGGAACTCTACAAACAAGTATTTGAAATGTGATTCAGTTAATATTTTGAATTTTGAACAGAATCCTGAATTCCAATGTATCAGAAAAATCACAATTAAAATATTTTGTTGTGTTGTATGAAAAGGCTAACAATGCTAAGTTATGTGGAATAACATTAGTGTAGGTTCCAGACCTAATGAATCGAGAGAGCTCCAGGAGACCACGGCCATTTTTTTGTGACCTCAGAAATGAAGCACAGAAAGAAAACTTTCTCAAAACTTTCTCGAGGACAGTCTAAAGCCGACATAAACTGACCTAGAACATCAGAATGTTCAAGTTGTTCTTAAAATCAACAGTATTTCCAGTTTTCCATCCAGGCTGGTATTTTGTTCCTACAGAAATATAAGGTTCAGAAGTGTATAAGTTATTCTTGTTCGTGAATCCCTTTTTGCACTTTATCAAGATAGTGTATGGTTTGGTATTAGGTTTAAATGACCAAAAAGCACTGTGGTCTGAACTCTAAACCTGAATATCGTACATACCCAGCATTCTGGGGAGTTTTAAGATATTTAAGAGAGAACCTTATAATTCAACGGGAACGGTTTGACAACTGTCTTGTTTGTACATAGCAAATTGCAGATATTTTAAGTGGGAGCAGCACTCTAAACTGTTAACAAAAGAATTTATCAAAATCTTGCAGCAGGCAAATTAATATTTCAAGCATTCAAGCCATAACCCAAGCAGTTAGATATATTGACAAACAAACAACAAGCCAGACCTCTTTGCAAAAGCGACTGAAATGGCTTTCAATAAGACAGCCAAGGCAGAAGCAAATTTTGTCTTGGCATCATTTAGAAAGGCTCCATCAAAACTCAATTTCAGAAACTAATTAACTGGAGACTGTCGTCACAACACTGCCAATTCTGCTCCTTCTCCGGGACAGACGTGGGACTGAAAAGCCATATACCAGGGCCTTGCTTTCAAACATTTGTGTTGAGGATAACATCTCTGCAAATGTGTTCGCACTATTTCAGAAGAGTGGTTAATGTGAAGGCGTCTTTCTCCGCCTCAATTCTGTGCTGTGGTAGCCGTCATATATGGTCATGGATGAAAATCACCCTTTCATATGTGGTGAGGAGGTCTCTATTTGAAAGTGTTTGTGTCAAGATTATTGACTAATGTTACCAGCTTTCTGAAGACAAATGCTCCTAATGATAGATGACATCTTTTTTTTTTTAGTATTTACGGACTTCTGTTCCTTACCATACTGTGGCCTTCAGAACTGACTAAAAGAGTCATCTTAGCATCCCTCCCTATACTGAGGTTATAATTACAAGAGCTGATGCAAAATAGGAATGAATCTTCTGCAAACGTCCAAATAACTAAAACATTTGACATGCTTTATCCCATTTCTGTTGGATTGACAAATGTGAATAGCACCATCAACATAGTCATTTTTGTCAATATCCCCACCCCTCCCTCAGACCTCTCCCTGCCAAATCACGTCATCATATGTTATCATGAAGAAGTATTGACAGCTTGTCCAGAGCCTCAAAGGACGTCTGCTCTAATCAACATGTCACTCCTAGTATAAAATATTTTCCAGGTATTATTTTCTTCGACTTTGAAAACTGTGGGATATCGTTTCAATTCCCAGCATTAGGCTTGGGTCTGGCTGCACCTTTAAATCTCCTAAATTGCTTCTGAAAGCTGCAGAAACAAAGGCTGGAGGACATTTGCAGCGTGCTCTTTGTATTTCGCCACAGTGTGGAACTCATACCAGGTTAATTATTTTACCACGGGAACGGCTCTTGATAGTATTTGATTTAAGGAGCCCGTGCCTTTAGGTGCTCAATTAAGTTGCTATATCGGTTTGAACTTGGGCTCTAATGGGCTCCTCTGCCAGTGAACTACAGCGCTGGGGTGAAGCCGACACCCTGGGTCACTATAATTAAGGCCAAGGGACTCTTTAATTGCAATGACACATCTGGTTTCTCCCTAAAAATCAGTAGCGCTTTGAAAACGCTAGAGACGGCTTTATCTTGATTTATGTCTCAGCCTCCCTCTTGGATTTGACTTTAAAATGCTAGTGGGCTTGAATTAAAGAACAAACAAAAAAAAACACATTTGGAGCTGTCTGTTGTCCATAGGCGATGACTATTGAGTTTCATTTCAGCACTGACTGCCAGGTGAAATATAGCATGGGCTGTCTGGTAAATGCAGAGCTCATTCAGCGAGGCCTTTGAGTAGGGTAAAATTACCCCACAACAATGATTTCTGCAACACAGTCCATTAAAAATGCCTCTCTACATCAGCAGCCAAAGCACCTTAAAAGCACTCGGCCATATTGATACTGAAGCGGGGCTTTGCATAATGGCACGGGCTGCATTAGAGAAGAGCAGGGGCGGCGGCGAGGGGAGGGGGCACATTGTAAGGATGAGAGGGCCGTCCGTGTGGTTAGAGTTACACTGCAAAAAGTGATATCTAAGGAAGTTAAAGGCGCTCTACCTGATTTTTACCAACGTGAAAAACAAAACTAGCTCATTTTAAACCGTTTCCTTACTTACCTTATGCATTCTGAACATCCTGATTATTCACCTAAGGAGTTTATAGGTGCTTTTCACAACTTTTCAGAAGCCCGCTCTGGCTTCTGAAGTTGCCATAGCAGTAAAGCTAAGAACAACTAGCATGCTAACGCACAGGTCCTTAATATCAAACAATAACATGGACAGCAGCGAACATATTTGGCCTCAAGAGCTTCTTATACAATATATCTGTACTGTGGCGAGACACATTTTGCTCAAGTGTACGTGGCCTTTACAAATGTATTAATTATTTCTGTGATTTGATGTTTTTTTTCATGATTTGATTTTTTTTTCATGATTTGATGTTTTTTTCGTGATTTGAGCAGATTTTATTTGACAAGTAAAATTATCCACCACTAGAACTTGACTTTTTTGTACTTAAGACAAGAAAAAACCTCTTGTTTAACCCAAATTAGGACAAACAACAAGCTTGCACTTAAAATAAGATCAAAAATCACATGAAAAACGTGATCCATTGGTAGATATTATACTTGCCTAGGCTATACTCAAATCAGGAGAATATAAGTTAAGTGATTTTAACTCACCAAGATATTGCTTTTTGCAGTGCAGTTTGAGTACGTGTGTGTGTTTTGCAGGGGGGAGGGGCTCTGTGGGTGTCGGAGAGCAGTGGGTGGGAGTGGGTGGGGTTTGAGGAGGGGGGGGATCAGCCAAATTACACTTGGATAATTCAGAGTAACAGATCTGGCCCCTAGTGAATTGAAAGCCTTGAATTAATTCTGTTATGACAAATCAAGATAAACGTCCCCCCTAAATTGCATGCGGTTTAATTAATTTCGGAGATCCCGCTTTTTGCCCGGGCCTAATAGTTCACATTCTCTTATGCTGTCAGGGTTCTTGAGTGGGCAGACTTCAAAGTGATATTAAATAACCAAGTATTAAATTTACCTCACACGTTCTATTGGAAAAGTGCCATTTAATTACCTAGGCTTATTCAATTAAGGGGACAGCATTCTCCCTGAAAAGTAAATTAATTCTCCGACGACTGGCAGACCACAGAAATAATATCACCTCAGGCTTAAGACAACATGATCCCGACTGAAAAGCCAAACTTCAGCAGTGTTTGACATTAAAGGTCACACCAGCATGCTCCCTGCCACAAACTAATATTCTTTATTTGGGTTCATTAAGCCTGGTTTATAGGTGTTAAAAAGCAATTTACTATTTGCCAGCCCCACAGGGAAAATGTTCGTCTCATAAAAGGCTCCAGTGCCCCGAGCCATGTGTTTCCAAATATACGCTCATCAGAGTCGTAATGACAGGTAAGGAAGGTGAAATCTGAAACTGTTTACTTTGCTCTATCTTTGATTCAAGAAGTAGGGTGTTGTTTGCTTAAAGGTGCACTGCTTTTAACTTTTGGGTTTTCTTTGCTTTATTGCTATGCCTGGAATGTTCCGCAGTATGGCATTAAACTTTTCCTTTTTGCCTTTGTTCAATCACATGTGGTTTTAAAGAGTGTAATTTGAAACACGCTTCTGTAACTCGGCTGGCTGCTGCTTGTCTCCATGGAGATAGATAGGTTTAGTGCCATATTCTGGAACATTCTAGGTAAAGTAATAACATCTCCATGGAGATGAGCTCGTACGGCCCCATCAATAGAAAGGTGGACATTCACATTTGACATCAACAATCAACATCACTTACTTGATTGAATATTGTCTGTTTTAGATTAAAATAGATTAAAATCGCCGAGGTGTTTCATGCAATAAATGGTTGCTTTTCATTTAGCAAATATGTGTTATTGTCCAAACCATACTTCATCTGGGATGATCTAGTCTGAAAAATATACTATGCATAAAAGCTGCATCATTTTAGATAAGTGGTTTGGTCTGGTCAGTAAGATTACGCCCAGTGATGGATGACTCCTGAAAGAGATTCCACGCCAACTAAAAACGAAATAAGTCTGGCCAGCCTATGTTACACTTATGTGATGGGGAGTAGTTTCCAAGCATCTGCAAATACAAAACTTTTCAGAAAGAACCAATACTTTAAAAAAAAAAAGAGTATAATCAAAACCTTCTTAGCCAGCTTCATTTGAGGTGCACAAAATCATCTTGATGCGTTCACTTTTGCACACGCACCACTTAAAAATTTTGACAAAACAACGATAAAACCCCGAAACTGGACTAGAACAGGACCAAACCAAGTCTATCCAGGTCTAAATTGGGGTTCAAACCTATACCCAGCAAGTTGAAGTGTCAAAATCCCGACACAGCCCCAAATAAGCTTATTCGTTTTGTGTGGAATACTAATAGTTTGAGAAGGTGTTCCCCAAGGCTCCATCTTAGGCCCTTTGTTGTTGTCGTGTATTCCTTTTATATATTTTCAAAATGATGAAGCTAACCAAAGTCTAAAATGCGATTATAATAAGTGACCTTTAAAAGCTTTAGTGGCAGCATGCTAGCTAGCCCAGTGATGGCCTCAGATGTTTACGCTGTGTGAAATATCCCTACTTGATTGATGGCTGATGGCTATCTTCCCAGGCCAGGCGTAGTACATCCCATTATAGCAGTGATATGATGCATTTCAACTTGGCCGTCCTGATCAATCAGATGAGCGTTTTCATTATACGCTCCACTCTGGAAAATATATGTCATTCGAGCTGTTTAGCAATCCATTTCCAAAGCCCGTCCTGTCCCTTTAAGACGCGGAGAGGGGAAAAAAATAACGGCAAATGGCCTTCACAATAATCCCTCTTCTCTATCTGTCTCTCTTGCTCTCTCTCAAAAGCCAATTTGGTTAATTAAATGTTTTGTTTGCAGTGTGGCGCTCATTCATTTCGGACACGTCATTGGGAGCGGATACAAGCCAGGGACCAGATCTCATTAGATAAAACCCATCAGGACTAAAGGAAATGGAGGGGGACTATAATTAAAGCATTTAATTGTGTAGACTCACTGTCAGATGTGTTGTTTTTTTTTACTCCCTGCTCCTATCTTTATCTCCACTCAGATCTCCTGGTTCCATAATATGCATTTTAGCTCCTAACGCGCTCTTATTACAAGTGGGAAGGTGTATCCACGCTTCACCCCCACTTTCCAATTTTAATTACGTTATAGTCCCATTATGAATGAAGTACCCCATTGACTTTCTCATCCTTTTTATGAGATGTGTGTGTGTGTGTGTGCGCAGAGACACACGTTACATTTGGAAATTATCGGTGCAGATTTAATGGCGTGACTATGTTGACTGCAAAACGGATTCTTTTTTAGATTACTGCTTATCAGAGCCCTGCATTTACATACTTGTGCTAAGATAGACTTAATTTATACAATGTTCCATAGAAACAATGGTAAACGTATCCAGTTGCAGAAAAGTTAAGTGATGGAAGACAATGTGCTTGCAGCTAAAAGGTGAGAGACATATTGAAAAACGGAAGTCTTGGAGATATATAAAATTGTAATATTGGCGATAATAACATCCGCAACAAGAGGAGGTTATAAATAAAAATGAAATTAACTTGCAGTGTAACCTTTCAAAATATAGTATGACGTGATATTTCATACCTGAACAACATTTAACAGCAGTGTATGAAATTAAAACTTATAAACTTGCAAACAGAGATGGTCCAATATGGGTTTTTTTGAGCCGATACAGATATCTCAAATTTGTCTTACTGTTGTGGCTGATAACCGATATTGGCTGATATTAAGCTTTTAAAATCTACGGTACAGACCAAAGTTATGTTCATTTTTAAAGTTCACTATAACTTTTCACTTTAGTAAAAATAACCAATAATAAAATATATTTACCTGGGATATAAATTCATATTTTCAGTCATTTAGTCTGTTCTAAAAGGCAAATCTGATGCACGGGGACAAACTGAGAATGGCACATGGGCACACATTTAAGGATCGTAGTATCAGAGATCTGTGTCGATACTGAAAATTTTGGTGGATCGGATATCAGCTCCCAAGATATCGGTTCAATCGATATCCCATTTTGTTCTATAGACTGGTGGATTAGCTCCTATGTTGGCCCAAAATGTCTCATAATGTTAGATGTTAAACAAAACACATTTGGATAATTTTACCTTATGCTATAAGTTACATTTTCAGCCTCAGCCCCAGTATCGGTTGATATCGAGTAGCGGCAGATACTTAAAAACAAAGTATCAACATCGGTATCGGAACAGAAAAGCTTGTATCGTGCATCCCTATTTAAAGTGATGAAAACTCTCCAGTCTCTAAATCCTAGCTTGACTTACACCCTGAGTATGAGGTAGACTTTCTTGGTAAAGCTAATTGTGGATTTGCATTTGGCATTTTGGAAGTGCCTCCCCATGTTTAACTAATGACCTAAGTGAATAAGAGAGGACTTAGTGTGAGAAGTTTGAGTGAGGCGACGCCACATCACAGGGCTCTACATTACCCGAATGAGCGTATCATCAGTGAGTGTGCTTGGGTGTCTGTCTGGCACACCTACTACAATATTTAAAAAGGCTCTCGTGCTAATTAAATGCTCCTTTCCATTAGAATTAAGTCCAAAGAGGTGATAAATCTAATATGAAATTCTGAACTCAAACCAAAGTCAGTAAAATGTCTCACAAGGTAAACACGACTCATTTTCTTAAAGTTTTTTTGTGGAGAAGTTTGGAGGAGCAAATGGGCGTGACGGAACTCTCACTTTGCGCTGTTACTATCAACTTATCTTTGATCCACTTAAGCTGACATCCACAAGAAACATATGCAGGGCTGGGCAGTTTATCAAAAGTTAATCAGAACTGTTGGAAATAGCAGATGTTATCTTCCCTGCAACAATTACTATGATTTATCTTGTTCTTTTACATGGGCTTTACTCTACTATATTCCCTTGCTGTCTTGAATAAGTTTTGCGCTATAAACTAAGGCATTTTTTAACAAATATACTTTATAAGATGCAAAAGGTATAACTTAGGTACAACTTTTACACCTTTTATGATGCCAAAAGTAGATCTAAGAATAAGTGTAGTTTAATGTTACAATGCAAAAAATATTTAGTTTATATTCATGCAGTGAGTAAACTTTAGAGTAAAAATTATTAGTATTTGATAAGCAAATTACACAAGTAAAACAGATCTTATTCAGTGGACAGATTTGTAACTTTTACTTTAAACAAGAATAATATATGAAACAGTCATAACATACGAGATCCAAATATTTTGTTCTCCTAACAAAACAAAACTTTGCTTGTCAGAACTACTAAAAACACTAGAAATACTCATTTCAGGTCAACTCAAACTTTTGGATTCCAAGACATAATATTTTCTACAGTGTATTTGTATCATACTAGCTAAATTAATGTTGACAAAAAGACAAATAAATTAAATTATGCGACTTTGAGCTGCCTTACCCTTGCGTTGACCCTTACAGATACAATTCCCAGCTACACCTCCCAAACTTTCCCCATGTTTTGCCCCTCACCTGATGTAGTCATTCCGACACAGGATCATGCCACTCTTTGTGTAACACGACGTTCCGATCTCGCCGAGCTGGGCCTGGCAGCAGGAGCACTTGAGGCAGCGGCTGTGCCAGTAGCTGTCCATGGTGTAGAGGAGGAAGCGGTCGGCGATCTTGCCCCCGCACCCTGCACAGCGCTTCCAGGACAGCGACCCCGTGCCCACCGACGGCTGGCTGTTGCCCCCTGGATTCACCATGGTCCCTGGAACAAAGACAGGAAGACAGGAGCGGTCAGAGGGAGTAGTGCTGGACATACTTGAGTGATGAATCATTATTACACAAATGGATTCTATTTAGGGTTGACTGGAGTTTGTTTACTTCTGTTTTACTCATTCTTTTTACTGTAGATGTCCAAATCTTGTATATCTGCTTAAAAAAATGCAATACTAACCGCAATACTATAACTAATATCAAAACTCCAAACTCATTTGGGCAACTACTGCCTGAAGAAAGTACACGAGAGGACAAAGTCGGATCATTCTTGAATAATTTGTTCTGTTTCAGAACTAGAATAAGGCCACACAATAATAAAAAAATACAATAATTATTAAATTGTGGTTTTTTTGACTGTATTGATTGTAATTGTAGTATCAAAATTGGTACAGAGATATTGAAATTTTAGAATCAAGCCCCGTTCTTGCTTTTTTACTATTATTAATTATATGTTATTGGAATTTGTGTTATTCTTTCCATTACCATTAACTGTGAAAAGTAATTACCCTTGAGGATCAATAAAGTCAAAGTCATTATTGGAATAGATACTTTGTAGTGCCAACATTTTTCTAAATTAACAGTTACACTCGAGCACACACTTTTCGCAAACTATGCAATATTTTAAATCAAATCCGAAACTTTATGGAGCGTGAGTGTAGTGTCTTATATTATAGTGAAAGGGTGTGCGTAATCGTGCACACGATACGCTGTAATAACTCAACTCCTCTTGTATTTTCCCTTGCTTGTGTTTCTAGTGCACAAATGTTATTGCGTACACCACTAGCAACAAACACAAGGCCTGGTTGTTGTCTTGGTGGTTATATGTTTTGCAGCAGCTGTACCGCTTCTAGACAAAACAAGTCTGTCTCCGGGACAATAGTGTATAATTGATATGCTTGTCCAGTGTTGTCAAGAGATTGTAACTAAGCAAAGTACTCACACACATCAGAACATCACAATACACTGTCCTGTACTGTTTGTGATCATGAATAATAGTAGAATTTTAGAACTGACACTGTAAAGTTTGTCTGAGTTTCACACAAGTTTGATTCTTTATTTTTGAGGAACCCCGATTAGACTGTAAAAACATACTTGCTGACTTGAGAAATTTCAGATAAAGTTAGATTTTTGGTTGTGTTTCCATTATAATGAGTTGAAAAGTAGTATTTGTTGCAGTGTCTGGTTTCGTTCCGATTCATTTGTATGACCAAATATGGAAAAATGCTACTTATAGATCAGAATTAAATCGAAATTGCAGCTTCAGAAGACGCAAAACGACAATTATTTTGGTAATTGTGCACACTGTAAACATACCTGTCTTTTTATTTTACAAAGACCTGCAAACTCTTTAGTTTTTACACCTTTACAAAGCTTGGAATCCTTATATTAGTTTGTCAGGTCATATTTTTGTCTTCTCTCAAATAGCAATGCTCTTAGGGTTGTTTACAATGTGCAGTCTGATCTGAATCCTCCTTTTTAAACATGAATCGCAAATGGAATCGAAATCCATTTCTTTAACCTACTTTGAATTTCCCCCTTCTATTGAAATCCTCATGGTACACCACTATCCAGAGCAGTAGGGTGTTTTTAGGTCATGTGTTGACTTCCCAGCCTCAACAACCCCATCAAGGACAGCCCCTATTCTCAATTATCCCATCTCTCCCTCTTCTTTCTCTGTCAGCCTCTCATTGCACTGACTGGCGTATAGTCTTTGAACATCTGCAGACTGCAAATTGCACCGGAGCACAATAGCCCGATCTCATTATGGAACTGTTCAGAGCGCGCTGTTCCGCTACAACAGAGCCTACGAGTCATTTAGCGAACTAATCTGCGCCCTTGATCTCCGTCTCATCCCCCGTGCTGTTGCTTCGTTGGACCTCTCGCGATGAATCTGCTTTAACCGATAACACCCAGGGCCAAAAAAGGAACAATTACGCAGGCGTTCTTTTGTTCGGCTGTCCAAGGAATTTCTCCAATAATGCAATAGTTCAACACACCTCGCTTTTAATAGCTGGCCCGGGGGCTTAGGTGTGCACGGGAACGCACAAAAGACTTGGAAAACAATTGGCACTTTACTCCCGTGTTTACCGACACTTTTACGCATTGTTTTTTTGACCTCAATTGATGCATATGATCCGTCTCTAGAGCCATAGCCAGTTCTCAGCAGCGTTTAGCACTGGTAAGGTAATAGGGGCCACAGCTTTGCCACGCTACGGCGCTCCAGTAATGACGCCAAAGTGCTTTTAATCTATCGTGCACTGCGCTGGCATTTGTTTCGGCCGCAAAATTAATGTCTTTTCAGAATGTAATCCCTTCCAATTTGGTCAGCCGCAGACAACACAAGCCTCGGATAACGCTTAAATCTTTGTTGAAAGGCAGGTAGAGCTAATTAGAGCTGGGTTACACACGATACAGGAGGGAGGGGGGTTGCTCGCACACAGAAATGCATTCAGTTTAAGCCCATTACGGATGGTTCTTAGCGACAAACCGCAACCTACCTTCTCCGATTAGATCTAAAAAGGACGAATGAATCAAAACGCAGAGCTGTAACCGAGTCCTATCTATGGATAAACAAGCCCATAGTCAAGTTTCATCCGAGAGAGGAGTTTTTTCCGCTCGGAGATGACAGCGATGGGGACAGACGGGGAAGAAGTGAGGAGAGAGAGGGAGCAGGGGGTGGCTTTTAACTTAAATGGGCAAGTAATTACGCGGGTAAGCAATTTAGGAATCATTGAAATAGAAGAGAGACGAAAAAAGATCAGGCTAAGAGCTTTCTCTATTATGAAATTGCGTATATTGGGGATGTAATGGCAAAGTAGGCTGCGAACATTAGCGGGTAATTATCTGATAGGGGATAAGAAGGATTATGGCATCAACTACGCTGGCATTCTTCAGCGACAAATACGGAAAGAAAACGCGCACTAACCACGATCAAACTTCAAAACCCACCTTGTGTTTAGGGCTAAAACTGGAGACTGTGTAGCAAAGTTGACGATCCGGAGATGAAAGGTAAACAGTGAGGCTTAAAGAGTCCCAAAAAAAGTGATCTTGCTCAAAAATGTCCAAAAAACTACAGCAGCGGTCCGTGCGTAATCGACCTCCCCGCCAACAGCAAACCTCAGCCCGGGCTTGAGATCACCGACGTTCCGCTGGCAAATGGAGTTATCAGATAGTATTTCCACTAGATGCTTCTTCCCTCTTCACTCTTCGCTTTGCTATCGTGTAAAAGTCCATAGCAATAGATGTATCGTAATGTCCGCAAGAGAGGGGGAAACTGCGAGAGGATCGACTAGTTGAAGCGGCAGTTCAGCGTCCTGTATTCGGCTGCGTTCGTCTCTCGTCTCGATGTGTCTGTTTCGTCTCCGGGTCCCGTTAGCAGCTCCTTCTACATGTGTCGCTGACAGGAAAGAAACCTCCAGTAAATAGCTTTTATATATGCGTGACGACCGCGCAACGGCAGCCAATGGGAGCGCGCTCCGTTTGAGGGGAATAACAAATCCAGCCAATCACGTGGAGGCGTAATTGACTTGGACACGGCGCAGAGGAACGGAGACGGCAATGAACTAGACTAGAGAGATGTGAGTGCTAAATATGCACTGCAAATGACCAAAACATCTTCAAACAAGGAATCCAGCGACTTTTAGAAGACTTTCGTTGCACTCTAGGCTACAGTATCCGTATTCAACTGCCCCAGTTTCTTGTAAACTGACCTGTGGGATAATTACATAAAATGGCCAAAATAGAAGAGGCTATTTTCTTGACTGAGGGTGGATGTTGTAGAAGGCTCTAGTAGCCTCCTGCCCTGTTCCTTTGGGGTCACCACAGAACACGTGCCTAAACCCAAATCAAAGCATTCTAAAAGGTGAAAAGTTGGGTAGGCTAAGCGTAAACCCCACACTATTTGTTGTTTTTTTGTTTTTGTTTTTGCTAAAATATAGGATTTCGTTTAGTATGTTATATTAGCATGACCAAACGTCCGTATTTACCCGGGAAAGTCCCAGTTTTGAGTCCTGTGTCCCCTGTCCCAACAGATTTATCCAACATCATTGATTTATCCCAGTTTTATACAAGAAATGTCCCAGGTGTCCCTATTTTTGACCAATCTGACCCTGCCAACATTAAAAGGAGGCAGAAATGGCCATTTGTATCGGTAAAATACAGAAAAGCTGCGTAAAAATGACCAAAACACAAAGAAAATGAAACAGGCTCACCGAGTACATAACAATTTTCCTTACGCACCCGTTTCACAATTTTCTCATTACTAACCCCAAACCGAGAATGTGCGTTTTTGATTTAGAAATTCTGCCCGCCCCGTATTACACTGAAAACAGCCTCCATCTTACAGTGAATGAGCAGTTTATGTTAAAAGCCTGTGCTCTTTCAGTCCTGTGTGCCTGTTAGAGAAAACAAAACAATACAATACAACACATTTGCATGTTTAAAATCCGATTTTCAAGTCAGTGGGTTTACTCAATTACTATTTAGTTAAAGTCTGGTTCAATTAAATCACGTAAAAGTACACCCAGTAGGAGCAGTGGGTCTGAATAGATTGCCTTCAGATAAGACAGTGCTATTTAAGCGCGCAGGCTGCACGGTAACATTAACTGTCGTGCATGCGCCTCACGTCTCGGTTTAATTAGTTGACATTCAATAAGTACTTGGTTTACCGAGGGTGACTGCTGCAACCTCTGGGAAATATCAAGGCCCCGAAAGCTGCGTAGTGGCGCCATCGTCTGTCACGGAAAGAAAATGCAGCGTGGCCTTGTGTCGTTTACAACCCCATTACGCTCCAGGTCATTGGTTTCAACACCTATTAAGGCTAATCTGCCAGACCTTGATTTGGCTCACATCCCCTAATTCATTTAGTCTCACAGATTTTCACAGGAGAAAAGATGGAGAGATGAGATTTAAATGTAAAGTCACAGAGGTAAAAACAGGACAAAAGAACAACGATATGTTTGATAGTTGGAACTGGGTATTGGATTTTTTTAGTGTTTGGTTCTGGTAGATTTAGAAAGTCACATTGTAATGGGTGATTTGATTTATTCTTTACAACATCATGCGAGTATAGAAAGCACTAATTAGTTTGCAATAACATTAAAGCGTGATGGCATCAAAGGAGACTCATAACGCAATGGGGGAAAAATAAAATGAAATCAGATGAAAGAGAACAAAAAGACGGTGAGCAAAGCAATTAGAACTAAGTCAACAAACAATATAACTTCAAAGGGAATAAATAATTTCTGCTATATAAAATATGGTATAAGATGTGATTTATTCAACAAATCTGAGGCCCAACTGAGTCTCCTATTGTCCAAAGTGCCAAGGGACTGAATGAAATCACAGCTCTTTAGTGTTTATTTGAGACAGGGACGGTTTTGATTATTGTAAATTTATTTAATTTGGTTTATAGGCCAATAAAATGTACGCAAAATTAGTGCTTGGACTGCTGTGGATATCAGGTGCCACAGTGGGGCAGCAGGGGCAGTGTTGTTGTGTCCTTAGGCAAGACACTGCACCCACTTTGCGTATTCTACTACTAAGGAGAAAAACCAGGCCAAGTTACATGTCAGATCTGTGGAGAGACAAGTGTGTATATGGTTCTAACATACTGTATATATAAATGGACATAGATAGCCAAATAGGTAGGGACCATGTGACCATTGTAAAATGAGTAATTAAGGACGATTATTCTGCACTACGTCAGTATAGTCACATTTTCTTTGTGTTTTGATCATTTTTCAGCAGCTTTTGTGTTTTTTAACTAAAGAAATGACAATGTATGCCTCTCTTTACTGTTGGCAGGGTCAGATTGGTCAAAAATAGGGACATCTGGGACATTTCTTGTAAAAAAAAAAAAAACCTGGTAATGGATAAATCTGCTGGGACGGGGGACACAGGGCTCGAAACTTGGGACTGTCCCGAGTAAAAAGAGACGTCTGGTCACACTCCCGGCTCCATCGACTCCAACTGGCTTTACATTGAAATATGGTCACCCCTCTCTCTGTAGCTGCAGTGAGCCTCGTCAATTTGGATGTGAAATGTTCGTTCGTACAAAAACTGTTCTGTTTTTATTTCACTATTTTTTCCATAAATAAATTCCTATTCCTAACATGGAACCCGCCTGGCTCCAAACTGGCTCCTATCACTGCTACCCTCTATGAGCTTCATTTGACTGGAGCCAACGCTATGGGTGATCATACTCCCTTTATCTATGGGTTCTAAAGATATTGTGGCATAGCTAGCTGATTGTAATTCATATTTTGAGAGCCATCAGCAATAACCTGCTGAGATAAAGATTAAAAAAAACTTTACTATTGGTATTTACTCCCATATAGTAACATGATTGCGCTGTTGACATTGAGCGAATTTCCTCTGAAGTCATTTGAGTTAACTACCGAATTGAATTAAGGATGCCCCAACTACTTCATGCACCATCACCATACCTAATTCTCACAACATCATCATTACCTGCACCTAAACCATGTCAAACACATTAAACAGTGAGAGTGAGAGAGCTGAGAGCTAAAACGCAACACCAAAATGAACACGTGTAAATAGAACTGTCAATCATCCCGCGTTTGGAAACACCGCTTCCAAACCAACAAGTTGCAATTGGTGAAAAGTTACCGAAACATATTTAGGATTCACCAGCCTGCGTGGTTTTACATGACAAAACAGCGTGATTAGGAGGCGCCGCAGGCTTCATTAGAAAGACATCAGACGTATAAAGACAATCTTTTTCTTGACGTTAATTGTTTAATTATTCTTGCAGCTCCGAGGAGATTGAACGGCGTCAAGCTGATTTCCCTTTTGGCAGACACAGCAGCGCCCCCTTGGTCTCAAACTCTTTCTTTTGACACTCTCATCACTCGCTCGAACAAAAAACACGCAAGATGGGGAAGAATGTCTTTTCCACCAAGGAATGATTAATTGATATAAATGATTAAAACAGAAGGAAATTATGAAATGGATTTGAAAAGGGGCCTCGCAGGAGCTGTATTGTTTGTTGATGGTGAGTTTTAATGAGATTTTCATTACTGGGCAGCAGGAATTATTGTGCGCATTGGCTTTTTAGAAGAATTAATTGTGGGTAGTTGAAGAGTAGGACGGTGGAGGTAGTGGAGGGTCCCAGGTGCTGGCTCTACACACACACAGTTAGATTTATAAAGGGACATTTTCTATGTCCTTTACTAACTTTGCCAATTTATCTTTATTTAAAGGTGCACTATGTAACCTTTTGGTTGGAGGTCCATCACCTGCTTGTTTCTACGGGTATATCATTGCTTGCAAAATATGACTTTAAACAGCTCTACCTTACATGTTTTCCATTACCAGTGGTTTTCTAGCTCAAAAATAGCTAGAAAAACAAGTATTCTGACTGTGAGCGGGGTCGCCACTCCACAGATCTGACCTGTAACTTGGTCTGATTTGGTCTTCATGAAGATAGAAAGGTTTAATATCATATTGTGAAACAATCCAGACAACAATTTAGCGCAAATAGAATTGTAGAATTGTATTTTCTGTTTGATGAAAATGGTTTAACTCTTCTTCAGATCTGAGACAAGTGTAGAGTCAGTTAATGTTATACTGTGGAACATTCCAAACAAAGCTATCACATCTCCATGGCGACTACCCCTGCAGAATAGTTACATAGCTACCTTAGACCAGTGATGACACGCCCTGTTTGGCCGTTTTTGGCTGCAGGAAATTTTGTGACTGTCGCGATGGTGTCGTGTAATTTCTTAATATTTTCCCTTCATACTATGTTGAGCAAAAAAAGAAAGTGGTCGGACGAATATGTGCAATATGGATTCACATGTGAGCACCAATAAAATATATATACCTATGTTTTGAATTAGAAAAAGTTAAAAAAGGGTTCGGTGAATGCGCGTATGAAACTAGTGGGGTTCAGTACCTCCAACAAGGTTAAGAACCACTGCCTTAGCATCTTTAACATAATATGGCAATTGTATTATTATCAATATTTCAGATAACAGAACTGTAGTTTCTGTTCTTCTTTAGATCTGAGTCAGGTTTAGAGTCAGGAAAACCTAAAAGTACGCTAATGTGGATGTTCTAGATTGAAGCAGGAGCATGTGGATAATTTGGTGAGAATTCTTTAACATTTTCACAACCGTCCTCCTCATTTTGCCAAATTCAGTAAGGCTGGCAACACCTTATACCATGGTTCAGGTCTCGTACCATAGTAAAACAGAACAAAAAAGCTGTATGCATACAGAAGATGTTTATACAGACATCAAAATGGACTTCTGGGAAAATTGCTTCAAATCAATTGCTGTAAACAGACTATAGATGGTAATAGTGGTAATTTTTGCTTTGTCTTTTGCTTCAATGTCATGGGATAATAAAGCAGAGATTTGGTTCAATACAGCAGTTTTGAACAATAGATCAAGTTCTTTTAAAATAACAATAGACCAACAGTGTTCAAAATGTAAAATAACAATGCACACATTCACCTTATCAAATCAACTTAATATATATTTTATTATGACTTTCCATCGATATTAATGTCAACATGAATGGGCGTGTAAGTCATAAGGTATAGCGGATAGTACAGCACAAGGTGAAATTTTAATTCTGTCAACTGGACAAAAGTTTAAGTGAATATATTCAGTTCTGACAAGGTTACCTGGCTATTACCTGCGGCATATTTGGCATGATGGTTCAAGCCTTTAATGGGAAATCTAACAACTATTAGCATACTCTGACGATACTCTGGCTTTTACTGGGTTTCAGATCACAACATTCTATAGGCCAATAATAATAATAATAATAATAATAATAATAATAATAATAATAATAATACAGATGGGAGTAGCTTAAATGAATGTTGTACAAATGCAGGTTTGTGTTGTAATACAGTGAGTTCTTGGGCCTAGTCCATTAACCGTATATATGAATGGACAAAGCTAACGTGTTAGCTACTGCGTGCCAAACAGGAAGTGCTCCAGGAGGCTCTTCCGGCTCCTTCTCTCCCTTTTTCCCATTGATTTACATTTGATCTTCTCGCCCCTCTCTCTGTAACTCCTGCTGTGGCCTCATCATTTTGGTCTTAAATTGTTGTGACAAATGATCCTGAATTTTTATTTTTGCTTTGTTCCTAAATCAAGATATGAACATAAATAACGGACCAATCAGACGCCTTCATTCCCTGACGTCGTTGCTGCCGAGCGTTAGCAACAGGTTTGATTGACAGCTAGTGCGTTTCACTGCTAAGTAAGTTCCCTTCCCACTTTCCTGCCCCGACTGACTATTTTTGAAATAAAATGACAAAATATCTCAATTACAATAGCTGATGTTACTAGACTCTTAACTAGCATAATTTAACTAGCATAAAGTAAAGTGAATTTTGTTAAATTACGACTCTATTGTTGTTCGCACGTAACAGAACACACAACATAAATCATTGACTTAAACTTACCATTTAAAGTTTGATGATAAAAGCTAAAAGTTTCCTTATTATTCTCAAAAATCACCAAAATACAGCGATTCGTGCAGAATGGTGCAGAGTAGAGACTGCACTCTGCCATGAGTCGTGCGGCACATTTAACGACCTAAATCATGATTGGCTCTTATGGTTGCTATGATACTCGCGGTCGGATTTCCAAATATGGACTCTGGCTCCAAATTCGCTCCTGTAACTGTGGCATCAGGAGCCTCATTTGAGCGGCACTGAACGCTGTGGTGACGTCACACTCACTTAGTCCACTCATGTATACGCTCCATGGTCTAGTCACAATAGAAATGATCAGGTTCAACATTTGTGAATTTACCTTTTAGATATTTCATGGTAAAGTACTACGTAATCAATAGGAAAACCTGTGTCTTGCCCCTTATCTGGAAGTATGACATCATTATATTCTACAATCTGAAAACCACCAATAATATGTCTAATTTAAAGTTGTACGAATGCTTATAATCGTGTGTTTCAGTTTTAACGCATCTGATTTCACACTGCGTTTTATCAGCCTCACATTCCATTCTATTCTGCGTTTGGTGCATTCATGAGTTACCCTCACTAACTAATCAAGTCCATTCTCCTCACAGATACTGCAGACTTGTGTCACTTCCCCAGCAGCTGTTTTCTGAAGAGGATCCAGGCATGATTCTGGTAGTGTGTAAGTCTGTGGACCCGTGTTTAAACAGGCACAAGAGCGTCACATGGTACCCCAGTGTTGATGCTCCCCACTGGGCTGATCTCCGCCGCATAAAGGGAGACTGTGGGGCTCCTAATGAATCCGTTCGTCCAGTGGGAGAAAGCCACTACACAGCCAGCCAGTCTATTAAAGGGCCATTGTGCAACACCCAGGCAGCTAGACTCGCAATTATGCACGTTCACAAACAATCTTAGGACAATAACAGCGGCGTCCTTGAGAATTTTGACAAAGATTGTGTTTTTTATTTATCAGTATTCTTTGTAAGCAAGGATTTCTGATCAAGTGCAAAAGGCAAAATTCCCCATTAAAGCTAAAAAATAAACTAAAATATGAGCATGTTTTTTCATTTTGGTTGTGTTTATTACACTGAAAAAAACATAGAAAACATGCCTGCTTATCATAGACTGTATAAAGAAGAGGACTAAGGGAGTGTGACGGCACCCATAGCTTTCTTCTCCAGTCAAATGAAGCTCATGAGGCTAGCGGTTATAGGGCGAATTTGGAGCCAGGTCCATATTAAGATTAGGAATTTATTAACGTACAAAAAAGCAAAATAAAAACACCTGGATCATGTAGAGCGGGTTAATATGAGCATTTTAAGACTGAAATGATGAGGCTCAGTGCAGCAGTTATGCAGAGAGGGGTGACAGTTTTTCTACGTGAAGTCAAGTGGAGCCAAAAGCGCCTCCTTGAACACTTCCTGTTTGAAATACGCCCACTAGAAGGATAGCTATGTCCAGTCTATGGTTCTGTGAGTGGGCTTGCATCTCCACAAACCTGACTCTTAGCTATAATCTTAGAAAGACAAAAAACAAAATCTAGCCAAGTTAAGATGGCTTGAATTAAGAAATTTTTTTCATGATTTGAGCAAATTTCACTCGAAGTAAAATGATCTGCCAGTGGAACAAGACTTTTAGTACTTAAAATATGAAAACACACCTTGCTACACTTAAAACAAGAAAAACAACAACTTAAAATAAGAAACTAAATCTAATGTTGCTTGAATTAAGAAAAACACTTACTCCATTGGCAGATCATTTTACTTGTTAAGTTGAATCTACTCAAATAAAGTAAAATTAAGTTAAGTTAAGTCATTTTAATTTAGCTAGACATTGTTTTTTCCAGCGTATTCATCTCCATGGAGAATGTTCCAAAGTATGGCTTTAACTTTCCAATTCCAGTGCTTTAGTTTGAGACCAAAATGACAAAGACTAGAATCAAAACTGCTTATATTATATTATATTATATTATATTATATTATATTATATTATATTATATTATATTATATTATATTATATTATATTATATTATATTATATTATATTATATTATATTATATTATATTATATTATATTATCTTTTGTCACTAGTCTAGATGAATATTTGTCAGTATATACAAATACACTGTATAAATGAATGTCCAACAATCAACAAGTGCCACTTAGCATGCTAGCTGCTGTTAGTTTTACCGTGGCAGCAAAAAGAGTAAAGTGCTTATAAACTTATGATACTCTAAATGCGTAAACTTTGTACCATTGCAAACTATGTAAACTGAACTAGTTTTTAAGACAGTCAAAATCAGGTACAACACCATTAATATATATGTTTTTTCAGTGTTTTGGATAATATAGTTAAGCGACTTATTACAATGTCATTTTCATCAAGGTCAACCTCGATTTTACTTATATAGTACATTTAGAAGTACTACAACTGCCCAAAGTACTGTACATATTTACAAATACCAGGAGGTAAGCACAATGCCATGTTATAACTTGTAAAAAGTTTGAGCGATTCCATGTTTTGACACCGAGTTTCCAATCAACAACCCCAGACAGGCCTTTCTTCTCTATTAAAGCACTGAAGAATCCTCTCTGTTTACAGCTCAATAGAAGGACTGATCTCTTCTCATTTTCTCATAACACTGGATTGTTTACCACAGCGAGCAGTGGCCTTGTCAGCTTCAAAGACTACAAAGATCACAATTGTCTCTTCCTCCGTGCCTTTCAAAGAGTCCTATATTCACTTAGCCGGCAGAACCCAGGAGGGCGCAGAGATGATCTACAGATAGACATAACCAGGTTGGGAGCGTTCATCACAAAACAGATCTCCAAATAAAATCTAATGAATGACCAGAGCTACCCAACTATCAAAGCTTGATGAAATTACACTGCAATCCGAGGCATTCAAGTCGTCTTTATCGCCGCAGCTCGAGGCGTACTAAAGGGAGTCCAAATGTAAAAATCAATAGTAAATAGCAAAGAAGTCCCAGATCTTTTCAGAAAATAGTTTTAAGTATTTTTCTAAATTAAATGTGTAACGATTTGGAAATTGAAAACCGGTCTTTTTTAATTTCCCAAATCTTTTCAATGAGTTCCAGTGAATGAGGATAAAGGCTTGTTGAAGTGAGCTTGTGAGCAAGGCCAATGTTAAGAGAGCTGTTGATCCAGACTAGAACAGTGAGTGTCACCCTCTTCACTCCAAGTACCACCACACCAAATATTTCACTCACATTTAGAAATGAGACAACAACTTTGGCAAAAATAAATGAGTTGTCATAAACCCTTTAAATTTTTGTTTTTGACTTGGTCTTGCTTTTGTATATTTATGGAAATATTGTCGTGCGGGAGCATGGGTGATGGTTCAGATAAGCCCAGGAGAGATTGCTAGATTACTCAAACATGCATGAATGCCATATAGAACCTCTTCAGGTTTGTTTTTGATGAGGAAATGTTAAAAAATGGTATGTATGCCTGAAGAAAGATTTAATTCATAATCGTTAATTAGGTGTTTGGAGTTAGGGTTAAGGTACTGATTCATACTTAGTAAGTTTTTAATTAAGGAGTTAAGGTTATTACGTCTTTGAACATGCTTTATGAACACTAATTAGGTGTGATTATTATAAAGTGTTAAGATAATTGCTTTGTCTTTTAATGAATACAATTATTTATGATTTAATTTGTCAATATTTGAGAATCATTACTATCTAAATTAAGTAACTGTTCTGTTGTATGTGCGCTACAGCTGCACTAACATCTTTTCACTTCTAAACAAGAGCAACAAAAATCACAGCAGCTACAAACCCATTGGACTTACATCTACATGGGTAAGAGGGATACACAGGGGAGGGCATCTGATTCAAACCTACATCAGATGAATATGCAAGTATCCTAAAAGCTTTTGATGTCGTCCAGTGGAAACAAAAGGTCACAAGGTTGTTAGAGCCATCTGGGTAACTCATTGTCCAACCACATTATAAACTTACACTGAAAGTTAATGAGGGCAGCGTTTTTATTTGGAATAGTCCTCCACAATGTTTGAATGAGGTCAATCACTTTCCCTCTTACAGAAGTTTGTTTATGTACAACACCGTAAGAGCACATTTGGCTCAATACATTGTAAATCAATACGCTGGAGTTTATTGTTACGGCAGACTGCACTCAGGCAATGCGCAGTCGGACTGGCACAGACACAGGCACGTTCAAGCTAATTTAGACCAATCAAAAGCCCTAATCTTGACTCCATGTCTGTGGTTAGCTCTCTGTTCTGCCTCCACTTTCCCCCATGTGGCTTTAGCTCCGCTCCGGTCACGAAACAATGAAACAGCAAGACGTCTTTGGCTGGATCTGATCCCTCTTTTTTTTCCACGTCGCATTTGCCTGGTGCTATTGATCTCCCTCAATTATTGTGTGCAATTAAACAGGGAACACATGAGCTTTGGTAAACAGAAATCAACAAGTCAATAAATGCCCTTCGAATGTCAACGGATTCTGGTTTACAGGCGGATGGCTGCATCTGGCAGGGCTTACAAGAAAGCAGCATGCACGAATGGAGTGTAGGGTTGTGTAAGTAATGTCTGCAAAAATCCCTTTTACAAGGCAAATTGAGCACATGTGTTTAGACAAATTGTTTCCGTTTATTTGGGCCAAAATATGATTATGTAGGTTTTATTGCGGTATTATAGTCTCAAAGTACAAATCTGCAAACTCGTATGGGTGAAGGTGGATTGGCCATAGTGTAATGTATATGAGAATTTGAAACATCGCACAACTGAAAAAACAATGATGAGGGTAGTCCGGTAAAATGACAAGTGAAAGACAAGCATTTCTTAACTGAGCAAGTTCTCTTATGTTCTTCTTAGTTACAGTTGTGCTCATAAGTTTACAGACCTTGACAGAATTGATGATTTCTTGGGCATCTTTCAGAGAATATGAATGATAACACAAAAACTTTTCTTTCACTCATGGTCAGTGCTTGGGTGAAGCCGTTTATTATCAAACAACTGTGTTTCCTCTTTTTAAATCATAATGAAACAGAAACTACACAAATGACCCAATGACAGTTTGGAGTCTTTTGTGATAGTTGTGGATGTGTTATTTTCTCTGATGGTAAATCTGCCCATTTTTCTTGGCAAAAGGCTCCAGTTCCTGTAAATTCTTGGGCTCTTGTCTGAACTGCAGCTTAAGATCTGCCCAGAGGCTCAGTGATACTGAGGTCAGAAGAGACGAACACTCCAGAACCTTCACTTTATTCTGCTGGAGCCAGTGACAGGTCCACTTGCCTTTGTGTTTTGGATCATTATCATGTTGGAATATCCAAGTACCATGTGCAGCTTCCGGGCCAGTACCTCATAAATTCTGCAGGGGTATGTAAACTAGTGAGCGCAACTGTACATTAAAGTTTCACAGTGTAACTTTTCGGGTGGAGGGTGTGCCACCCCCTTGTCTCCATAAAATGTTATTGCTTTGTTTAGGATGTTCAGCATTATAGAAACTAACATGTCTACTGTAACTCAAATGAAAGAAACAGGTGATGCTACAAAGTCAAGCATGTGAAACCACAAGTCAGACCTGCAAAAGGCTTTGAATACTCACACCCTCCTCGCCAGGAAAAGCAGATAACATTTAGTCCAATTTAAACAGAATTTTCAAAATGCATGTGATCTCAATGCCACATCAGAAGATATTCAGATTCAGATATCCACAGCATGTAACAGTGCAGCTCACACTAGAAGAGGCATTCAACTGCACGGTGTAAGAAACAGCCAGCAAAATATCAGACATGGAGTTAGTCGCACACTCATTTTAAATGAGCAGCGATGCCAAACTACAGTCCCTCCACCATGGACTAGCTTATGCTGTTCCATTATTTGGCTTTGTTACATTAATATGAAAGTTAACAGCATCTCACTGAGTTTATTTGCGCTGTGGAGTAAGTAACGTAGCTCCCAGCATATTCAAAACTTATACACCAACGTAAATTAACTTAAACTTATCTATCTTTGAAAAAACTGTAGGTAGCTAGACATTCTTATTGGCAATTATACGTGCAAAGTTTTAGTGCTAATGCTAATTTACTAGATGTCCCGGAATGTCTTTTCATGTATTTTTTGTTTAGCAATAAAAGCACCTGTTATTTAGTAAACGCAACATACACAGGCTATATTGTAGGACATTCCATACAAAGAAAAATCAACCTTTAAAACTGCCATGCCATTATGATGCATTATGTTTGGCACTAGTTGTGTACAGCTGGCTTTCTAAAGGAATAAAAGGCAAATGAAACAGAATATTAATGTTTACCTCTGGCAGAAAAAGCCTGGGCAAAGCTTTTGACAGACAATTTTAGCCTTTTCAAAAACACTGGGATATTTTGGATGCCACAAGTTGCTTTTAAACTGAAAGCACATTAACACGGACATGGGCAAAGTGTGGATTTTGGGCACAGGAAGCACCATTTGGGAGCCTGTCACCACATTTTTGTATATAATATAATAGTTTTAGTCGGGTTTTGATGGATCAGAGTGCGCAATTCCCCTCGCGGCCAAAAGCCCTTGACAGTAATAAAAGCACAAAAACATCTCGGCGAAGGCAAACGAGACGGAGATGCTCAAATTCACAAACTAAATGACAGGGAGCGCTGGCTTTAAGTGCTTTAATCGCGCTGTAATTACTTCTACACACCAGCTCCCGGTCTCTGCGTGTGCAAATGTACAAACACAAACAGAACAACATGCGCTGCCTCCGACACTGTTTTAATGAAATGTCGTGAATCCGTAATGAGGCTCGGTGTCTTGTGATAAATTTCATAATTATTCAACCCCACGCAAGAGCCGAGGGAGAGTCATCAGTCAGTGCAAATTAGTAGGGATCCATTAGGGCTCAGTGTCTTGTAGGGACATTCACTTTATTAGTTTCTTACACCCATTGCCATAATTGGAAGCATATTTCATTTGGCGCTAACCCCACTTTACTGAATGACTTGACTGTGCGTTCTCTCTTTTTTATTTACGACGACGTAGAGAGTGCCCGATGTCTAACATTTGTTCAAACTGTGTTTAGATCTTATCCAGTTGTTCAATTTGAGCTGGTTTATTTCTGTAGCCTTTTCCCAGTTTGAAAATGATTTGTTTTAGCAACGGTAGACTGACATACAGAAATATGGGAATGGTTTTGGAAACAGGACTATAGAGTTCAAGAGGCAGCAGCTCATGTGACGCCATTCACAGGTTTGAATGGGGCTAGCAGCATATAGCCACTGTATCACGAGGCAATACACTTCTCTTTACGCTCTGTCTGTCATTTAGTATATTTGTGTTTGTTTATTGTCTTTATTTGTCCTCAGCCTTTGACCCACTCTTGACCCAGTGCCTCTGAGCAACCTGTCAGGAACAGCAGTACCCACAGACCCATGACCAGATACTGAGGTTAGCACCTAGCTGCCGGTGCATGTTTTGGGTTGATGGGATGTGACTTGTGGTGGAAATCGGTGATAACCTGTCCACAGAATTACAGCAACTTTTCTGTCTGTCCCAGAGCACTGAACATCACTTTAGGGTGTCTTAAAATGTGCTCTAAAATGATGTTAGAAGATTGTTGCTTGAGCAATTGATTTTCCTGTTCATCTCCATAAATCTATAAAGAGCAAATGAATAAAGTTTATACATTTATTTCTTTTGAATTGTGGGTGTGAGAATATGCAGGAAAGGTCATCATTTGGGCTTGATTAGGGTTTTCTTGCCAGAGGTCCGGCTTTGCTCTGGTTTGCAGCAGTCATGTAGAGCATCCAGTTTTTCTCTGCAAAATCCCCAATGGCCTTTGAACTGCCCCGGCCAAGGAAGATCGAGGCTAGACAAAAAAACAAACAAGACGGAATATGATAGAGATTTACATGAATGAATGTGGAGTTGAATGTTTTTTTGTGTTTTTTTTTTTTTTTTTTACTAGGGGTGAGACTGAAATGAAATGGCCAGGAGACTGCACACGTGTGGAAAATGATCTCATTAGATTTCATTCCAGTGTTTCCATTGAGCTGAGACAAAAAATGGTTTAATGCTGCTAAGCTGCAAAGACATACATGTAAAAGCAGCTACAATGACAGCAAAGTTGTAACCTGTCTCACACCAGATCGATATGTGTGTCACTCTGAACTGAGTTCTGTACATTTTTAATCTAGAATAGCTCTCACTGAAAACGATCAGAAAACACAGAATGTCATGGAGACTGTTTGACTCTAATTCATTCAAGCTTCACAACAGCAGAATAAGCAGAAAAATCAAACTTTAGTAAAAGCACAGACATCTCCTCTTGACTTGTCTCAGTCTCACAGACCCAGTCTCATGCCTTGTGGGAATTGTGTCTCGCCCCATTCATAGTAAATCCCAATCTCCATCAGTCACCATGTACTCCTTAACCGATGGAGTAATACTATGAATGAAAGGTGAACATAACTCTCTAATACTTCATTATTTCTACTGCATAATTACAGCCAAGGTCAAGGTCATTCATTTTTCTGTCAGTGCGTCTCGGAGTCAGATGCCCCGTCTTTATTGATCCCCAACAGCTCCAATGACAGAAGTGCGATGGGCTTCCTTCAAAGTAGATACCACTGGCTGCTTGTGAATGGCTGTTTTGTCTGCTTGTTGACGTCTGGGGAGGGGTAATTCCATTAGGATGAGTGGTGATGACTCGGGGTGCACAGATGCCCCTCTTGTTTGTCCCGGGACAGTTCCAGGTCTCGCTTGGAGTCTGGACTCAGAGTGTTTGAGATTTGACAACCTGTGGACATGTCAGAAGAGACTACCCACATTCTTCCCACACGCGAGGAGATGATGGTGGTGTGGACTGTGCCATGAGAAAGTGCGAGGTACACTTTTCTCAGAGTTTGTTTTCAAGGTGAAGTCATTTTGTATACACTTCCAGTCAAATGTTTGGACTCGCTCTCTTGTCTTTTTTTCTATATGTTTACTACTTCCTACATTTGATATACACACAGACGACATCAACTATATGAAGTAAGATGTATGGAATTATCTAAGCAAAGAAAATCAAAAGTCTGACAGGTTTAACTTAGTTTAAAATAGAGCTGCAAGATGAATCCTAGTTGTATCCAAATTTCAGTTTCAATGGATAAAATTAGTGCAAAAGGCTGCAATTGTTGAAGTACCATAATTTCCTCCACAAACAACCAAATAACTGGTCTTCTTCAGCAATCAAAACAAATTGTAAAAAGTGACTTATTATTGGCAAAATCTGCGTTTTTTCTGGCCACAGTGGAAAATGTTTATTGAGCTGCTTTAGCTAAAACCAGTATACCCAGACATTAGAGGCGAGGTCTTGGGTGTTCATGGCGAGAGCGGGATTCGAACCACCAACATTTGGATCAGTGGACAAACACCTTATCAACGGCACTACTGTCAACAAGAGAGCAACAAGATCCTTGGTCACTGACAGTTCATTTTTTGAATAAATTGTAGTATTTAGCATCTTAAAATCTCCATTGGTTTAACATTTGGCTAACTGAAAACTATGAGGTGTGACGACACAATCCCGAGCTCAGTTATTATTAAGAAATCCTGTTAATTTACTGCCTGTATACTGAGTTAGACTTAATCATATTTCCGTCAAATAACTACAATAAGAAATGTGTCTGTAAGTAAATATAATAAATCGATTTTTAGTTGTGTACTGAACTCTACTCTTCCAACCAGTGCATTATTGTTGTGTCTTTGGGCAAGGCATTTGTTTGCTTGTAGGTCCACATGAGATCCGGTCAGTGCAGAGTAGTTTCCACTGTGGCTGCATATAGCTCACGAGTGTGCAGAGGAGTGAATGAATAATAGACTAATGTAGAGTGCTTTGAAAGGCGCGAAAAGTGAGACATAAATGTATTCCATTATACAGCTGTAAATGAAAAAGCTGAACTAGAGAAAAGAATCATTCAAAGGGGCAGGCTGAGCGCTCCAGCTGACATTAAGTGATTTTCAAAACCATCAAGAAATGACATAAAAAAAAAAAATAGGTTGTGTTCATATCCTAAAATTTTGAGATACAAAATGTTTTCAGTGACTTTTCCCCAAACAGAAAAATACTGAAAATAGAAGTGAGAAGTGAGTCAATCAGACCTTATAGAAAATGTTCAAATTTAGACAAAAGCAGTGAAGCATTATGCACTGGAAATGTCTTTTTCAGTTTTAACACAAGTTGTGCTTGAGTTTGGAAATGATGAACAGAAAACAGCTGTTGCTAATGTGCGCTAGCTTTGTTTTGCTAAACAGGTCGACTCAGAGTGAATCGCCTTGACTGGAAATACTGTGATTTATCACAAGATCAAGTCAGCGTTTGGTGAGAAATGATTTTTTTTGCAGTTTTGTTTTCATCTGGGTCTGCTTTGTTTCTTATCTAATCGTGCCGTGGTGTGGAGTTTATTAGGTGTACTGTGTAACATTTTTAGTGGAGGGTCCGCCAACTGCTTGTTTCCATGGAAATGGTATTGCTTTGTCCCAGAATGTTCCACAGTATAGATTAAACCTATCCATCAGAAAGGAGATGAGCAGGTGTCAGCACTAGATTACATTACAGTTCGGATCTGTGGAGAGTCGCCTCCATTCACAGAAGGAATGACTGACTGAGCAACAGAAACAATAAATGCTAGATGGATATGTTTGTTTATATATTCATACCACCACCCATACCAATAAACAAGACAACAGTGGACTCTGAACCAGAAAAGTTGTGCAGTGCATCTTTAAGCATACCCAGAGTTGAAAAGTATGTGGTGGAAATGTTTTACTGTGGTGGAAATCTTTTACTTTGTTTTCTGTTGTGATCTATTTAAGCTAAAGAATGTATTTTATGGGTTTAGATAAGTGTTAACTAACAACTGTTAAAGTGTTTCTGTATTCCGGCCACATGTGATGGTGTAATCTGCTGTCCCTGGGATATCTCAGAGCAGGTCACTCTGCTCTGTCTTTATCCAGTATCGTCAAAACGAGCTGTTGCTTTGTTCATTCTCAACATTTAGAATAGTGATATCCTGCAATCTGATCGATGCTCAGTGTTTGGAGGTTGTTTAGACATACTATAGTATGTATAACCTCATGTTGATTGTGTGACGTTTGTCAACTGTCTAAGAAGCTGTTTTTTGTTTTGCTATTTATAGATTAGGGAGAGACGGACCTTCCGTGAGGGACAGAAGGTTTCGTTTTCATTTTCTCTGTAATTGTGCACAATTACTTTAATAAATCCAGACTCTTTGATTTAAGACAACCTTTCTACAGTTTTTATTCTTCTCAGATTTAGAAATCCACAACAGAGTACTTCACCTTTTTGGAAGGTAGTACCACGTTTAGCTTCAGATCCCTCAAACAAGCTGGCCCAGTTCCCTTTAGACAATGGAATCACTTTTAGACTGTACCGAATCACCCCGTAGTGAAACAAGGCTGTAGGGCACCTTTAAAGGGCCCATATTACACTATTGATCTATGTTCTAATGTTGTTTCCTCATCACAAACATACCTGGTGTTCTGTTTTGGTTCATTCACACATGTTTAACACACAAACCCTGCATATTTAGGCTGAGTTCTTCTCAAACAGAAAACATTGTTCCACCTTATGATGCTATGTAGTAATACAGGAAGTGCTCCACTGTGATTTTAAACCCCACGCACCTTCACTAGAATCATTTCGGCCCTAAAAGATAAAACGTAGCTGCTAACTTGAACGCTACCTTTACATGACATCACAAGGTGTAACAGAGCATTTTGATCTTCGGGGATGCAGACAGCCTAATAATCTTACTCAAACATGTACATGAAATAACATACAAGTCCAGGACAACTCCAGGTATGTTTTTTTCAGGAGGCAACAACATTATAAACATGACTAAAAGCTCACAAGAATTATTTTGCGTAATATAGGACCTTTAAAGGATTACCTCTGTAGAACGTGGAGATGTCACATGATTTGAACAACCCCAGGAAGAATAGTTATTACTGAAAACAAAGTCCTGCTATATTGACAATATTGTCCCCTTGTAGCACCATCTGGCCTTAATAGCGTCATTGTTGTTTTTCTCTCCTCATCTCTACTCCTTCAGTCCATGTCCAAGTTAATCTCATTCTACACCACATCCCGGCTGTGTTTGTCCAAAAAGACTTCAGTGTGGGGCTGACCTGATTGGAAGGTAATAAAAATCTAAGTTGAACAAAGGGAACGAAATAAGCTACATTCACACTCACTCGCGCACACACACACATAGAAAATAGCAGCCTTATCATCCCCGTTTCATTTAGACTTGATTGCTGTCGGATTATAATGCAATCACAGCGCTGTGTGAGCTGTCTCTATGGGAACTGGTTTTAACTGTTTATCTTGCGGGAGATCTTAATTTAAGTTTGAACACTCTGGAACGCTTAGATGAGAGAGAGACATCGGAAATTGACAAAACGGGGACAACAAAGAAAGAAGGCAGAGCGCAAAAAATGTTATGGGAAAAAAAAGAACGAAAAAAAAAAAAAAAACGTTCAAGCTACAGCCACATTCTTGTTCTTTATTTCAATTTAATTTGTCTTTCAGATGGAGGGAAAATCAATTTATGATGACAAACCGGCGAGCTGGATTGAAAGCGGACGCAGATTCTTTGCCATGGGAAAGTTTGTGGCACTAATCTGGGCGAAATGAATCATTCACACTTTATTTGGACATCTGTGTGAGCCGTGGCCCCCCTCCGTACCCCCCACCCTCCCCGAAGTTTCATTCATTTGTGACAGTTTTATTACAAGACTCGCAGGTGGCTGGAGAGAAAGAATGCGGCGTGGAGACGGGCCAAAGCGGTAAAGAGCCATTGAGGTTAGAATGGAGGTTTTTTTCCGATATCCGAAATGGCTGTCAATACATAATCATTGGCTCATTCATCGTCTTCCGTTGGGTCTTGCGGAGAGGACGGCGCCTATGCCAGCGACTATGGGCCTGAAGTGGCGGACATCTTGCCAGTTATGCAAACAATCCATGCGGGGAGCAGAAGTGAGAAAGTAGGGCCGATACGACTCAGATTCTGTAATTACAAATCGGCCGTGATCATCGTGGGACTTTTTAAACTGAGTATTTAACAGGAATAAATGTGATTGGTTCTTTTTATTTTGTGCATAGATATTAAAGCTACTATTTGTAAGTAGATTGGCCGCCCCGTCCCTGTTGTATTCTCACACTTCACCACTGCTAGCTGCTATTTACAAAGGTGAGGGGAAGGGGGCGGGCTTCACATCTGCCATCTGCTTGTCATAAAAAAAATAAAATAAAAAAAAAACCTACGGATGACACTTAAAGATGCACTATGCAACTTGCACAACTGCTTGTCACCATGGCGATGTCATTGCTTTACCTGAAATGTTAATAATAATAATAATAATAATAATAATAATAATAATAATAATAATAATAATAATAATAATACATTTTATTTGTTAGGCGTCATTCTGGACCCCCAAGGTCGCCTTACAACAACATAAAGAAATTAAGTACAATTAAAACATAGAGTTAAAAGACAGTATTTCATTGATTGATTGTATTTAGTATTGTATTTAGTGTTGTATTTTATTAGTATTTAGCATTTAGTATGTTTATGTTTAGTGTTTGTCTACGTTTAGCTCCAAGTACCGCAGCAAATTCCTAATGTTGTGAACCTGTTCATATGGCAATAAAACCTTTCTGATTCTGATTTCTGATTCTGATAGTAATGCACGATATAACTTTTCAGTTGGTGGTCCATCACCTTCTTGTTTCTATGGATATGTCATAATGTTCCACAATATGACATTAAACAGCTCTACCTTACATTTATTCAATTACAGGTGGTTTTATGCTTCAAAAATACCTTGAAAAACAGGCATTCTGACTGTAAGCGGGGTCGCCTCTCCACAGATCTGACCTTTAAATTGTTCAGTTTGGTCTCCATGAAGATAGAAAGGTTTAATGCCGTACTGTGAAACATTCTAAACAAAGCAATAACATCTCCACGGAGAACATTTGATGGACCCTAAACCAGAAAAATTAACCAATGCACCTTTAAAAAGTCTATCTCCATGGATAAAAGAAGTTGATACCACTAGGCCAAGTTAGATCTGTGGAGAGGCAATCCCGCTCACTGTGGAACATTCAAAGAAAAGCAATAACATCGCCTTTAAACATCACTACAGTATTTCTTATTAAAAATGCTTTGGTTCATAAAACTGAATACACACAGCACTGAACTCTGTTCCATCCATCAACCTGCCAAAACATATCCAGTGTAGGATCCCACCTCTAATTTGTACGTTTCATGTACTTCTATGGTCTATGTCAGTGCTAGTGCTATAGGTAGTCCCCATTCCAAAGCAGGCTGCGTTCCAACAGACTGCGCGGCTGGTAGACTTTGAGGTGTGAGAAAACACAGATTAAAGGCTCCGACGCTATGACTTTGTGTAATCCTGCGCCTCTGCCTTAGTCCCTAAAACCAACTCCATCCTAAAGACAGGAAATTGCACTTGCTGCCACGGTATCCACGCTGCAATCTCGGACCCACCGCAGAAAGACATTCAGTGCCCTCATGGCATCCCAGGAATTTACAGTGCACCTCCAAACCTCAACCACACAGAAGCAGATCCTAGGCCTATCAGAGGGCTAGGTTTGTACTGTATCAGGATGATTTGAACTTGAAGGTGCTGTAGTCAAGATTTAAGTCTTAAAGATGTTCATTTTAAATTGTCAGATGCATTTCTCCATGGAGATGCTATTGCTTTGTTTGGAATATATCACAACATGTATTAAACCTTTCTATCTTCACGGAGACCAAACCAGGCCAAGTCACAGGTCAGATCTGTGGAGAACAACCCCGCTCACAGTCAGAATGCCTGTTTTTCTAGGTATTTTTGAGCTATAAAACCACCTGTAATGAATAAATCTAAGGTAGAGCTGTTTAAAGTCATGCTGTGAAACATTCCAGGCAGAACAATGACATATCCATAGAAACAAGCAGGTGACGGACCCCCAACCAAAACATTGCAAAGTGCTTTAAATGCTTTTCACAACTTTCAAAGCCAAACTGGAGTCTTGATGTTATGCTAATGCTAACAACAACTAGCATGCTAACAGTGAACCAGAGCCAGATCTAAACCAAGCCTGTAATTGGACTAGCTTAAGTTAAAATTCTAATAACAAAGGGTTACTCAAAAATATATGAAACAGAAGACAACTAAAGGTAGGTCAGTTTTGCGTAATATAGGTAAAACCTTTACCTTGCAGATAAAAAAGATGGGGTCATGGGGTGGTCACATACATTTTATACTTAACAAATGCTTCCATTACAACACAGAAACACCAACGTTTGTCAAAATACAGCCTTAACCTGTGTAATATGTGTCGAGGCCATGGCCATGACCAAAATAAGTCTCATTGGCTTAAAGAAGGAACAAATTATTCCCTAACCATCAAAAATCATAACAGAGATTAGTGAAGGTATCAGGTAAAAAAGCACCGTTGTATAACACACTGCAATCCCATACAACTCGTTTAAAAGTTGGGACACACATAGTCCAGTAAAAAGGAATTGATGACCCAGAATTATCTTGAAAAGCGTATGTGAAAGAAGCTCAGATGTCATAAACGTGTGCACTCCACTCAGAGACATAGACTTCGGCATCCAGTGTAGCTTGCCTCAAATGCATATTCTTCACGAAACAGAAAGCGAAAGTCAGACCTATTAAAAGTAACTGCATTTGAGTTACACGTTTTACCTTGTCACCCTGAACCCTTTCTCAGAATACTCCACGCTTCGAACAAAGGTCATTTCACATTTTTGACTAAAGAAGTTCCAGTTCAGCCTCCTCCCTGTGTGAATGCGCGGCGAAGTTTACATAATACCATTTCAGCGTTAACCTTGTATTTTCCAATGAAGAACAGACAGTGAGAGTCTACAGCCTCTTGAGTTTGATGTGAGCTCCAATCTCAAGTCTCCACTTTAGTTTTCTGCAAAATATTCTTTATCGCCCAATCATGAACTTTTAACAAACGCGATCTTCCCCTCAAAAGGAGACGCAATGAATCCGGCGATGAATTAAAATCTCATTATTGTGCAATTAAATTAACACTTGCCCTTATGTTCCCTCTCAGCACGTCGCGCGGCACTTATTTATTTATTTTCGCCGTTGAAAAAGCCAAATGCATTGTGGGCCCATGCGCGGCATTGGAAATAAGTTGGAGTGGCAAGGTCAATGATCAATAGTAAGTTAATTAATGAAGAGTACGCAGTGTTGTGGTGTATGGATTTCCGAATGCTTATGATTGTGTTGCGATCATTGAAATGTCACCAGCGTCGCATCGAAAAAAGCCGCTTTTCATTTACCTTGGATTTCGATTAAAAAGAGCCCCGGTTGGTTTTAAGTCCCACTTTGAAGTGCAGCACCAGCTAAAATGTGAAGCGCTAACTTTTTTTCTAATGGAAGATTTGTGTTGTAACTCTGCAAACTTTAATAACATTGGCAAATTCTGAAAAAGAGGGCTTTGAATATTTTAATCATCGCTTCTCGGTTTGATCATGTGTTGAATATTTTTCTTCATAAATCAAAATGTGGTTTCTATAGTTGACATTAAGGCCGCTTTGATCCGAGTGGCTTCAAAGCAAACATAGGGAAATGTACGGCCCCGGGGCCACACGGGGTCTTATGGTGGGACAAATGGGACATAAGAGACATGTTTAAAGATTAAAGAGGAACATCTTTTTAAAATTATAAGTGTTTTATTAAAGGTGCTGTACCTCATTTTAAACCATTAGTGTTAGTCCCTTCTCTCACTCTTATATTGAACCAATACGCAGGCAGTTGTTTACTTATGGTTCTCACCTAACAGCGTCCCTGATTGGACAAATGGACAGCTGCTTCTATATGGTTCTCACCCAACAAATGGCTTTAAAAATGCAGACCCCTCATTTTCATTTTTGTTCTAGAATAAACAAAAGTTAAGTACAGGAGCTTTAAGTAATCAATCCTTTTTTTACCACATGTATGTTAGGGTTCATGAATAGCTGATTATTCAAAAATCTATGGGGCTTTAAAGGGGAACTCTGGCACATTTGAAGCTAAAGGCCATTGCTAGAAGTGGTTAATACTGTCAGAAGCCAAAAAACAGTACAGATCAGTGTTTTCTAGGTGGAGATCTCGCTGTGGTAGTGAGTCTGTCAAGGCAACAAACTAGTAGTGAAGGGGCAAGTTCTTAGCTTCCACGTAAAATGCCAATTTGCACAGAAGAGGCAGAAGATGGGTTAGAAAGTTGTAACTTTCTAACCCATCTTACAACAAAGCCACGAGTCTAAGAAACAAAACGCTCTGCCTGGTTCACTCATTAGTGTCTGGAAACGTTATAAAATAACTTTATAAGCAGCCTTAGCATTACCTTGTTGATTTCCCACTGCGCATGTGAAAGCCCAAAAGACTCGATCTCCAATGTCTTTTCTAATCCCATTTATTTATGAGTGAATTATATTTTTTGAAAACGCTAAAAAAAAATACATTCCTGAACCATTTTCTTTCACCAACTTTCAGTTTCTATTCTTCTGCACCGTCAGTAGTTGATTCTCACTTGTTGGTGGCTACTAGCCACTTGCCACTGCTGGAGTCGGCGATCGAGCAAATTGGCATTTTACGTGGAAGCTAAGAGCTTGTCCCTTCACTACACTATGCAACAGTCTTGATAGACTCACTACCACAGCGAGATCTCCGCCTAGAAACACTGATCTGTGCCGTTCTTTGGCATCTGACAGTATTGGACCACCCCTAGCAATGGACTTTAGTTTCAAACGTGCCGGAGTTCCCCTATAAGTGACATGTTTCAAGATTAAAGGGGAACATATTTTTAAAATGACATGTGTTTTATTAAAGGTGCTGTACCTAATTTAGCCATTGGTGAAAAACATGTTTATAATTTGAAGTCTTAGCCCCGCCCACTTCTTCCCTGCGTCTACAGGCAGTTGTTTACTTATGATCTTCACCTAACAATGTGCCTGATTGGACTACAGATAGTGTCCCAAATAGCTGTTTCACCAAACAAAATGGCTTTAAAATGCTGTCTCCTCATTTACTTGTTCTAGAATAAATAAATGTTAGGTACAAGAGCTTTAAGTAATCAATATTTTTTTCCTATAGATCTGTTAGGGGTAAAGTGGCATGTTTATAGATTAAACGGGGACATCTTTTTTAAATGATTAATGTTTTATTAAAGGCGCCTTACCTTATTTCAAATCATTGGTGAAAAGCATATTTATAATTAGAAGTCTTAGCCCCGCCCACTTCTTCCCTTCTCTCACTCTTATGTTGAACCATGACAGAGACAATTGTCCAGGATAGCCACAGACATTTGTTTACGTATGGTCTTCACCTTACAATGTGCCTGATTGGACTGCAAACAGTGTCCAAATAGCTGCTTCACCAAACAAAATGGCTTTAAAATGCAGTCTCCTCATTTACTTGCCTACAGTAAATAAAAGGTAAATGCAGGAGCTTAAAGTAATCAGTATTTTTTCCCATATGTTTGTTAGGGTTGTGTATAGTATTCAATAATCTACAGGCCTTTAAATGACATGTTTAAAGATTAAAGGGGGACATCTTTTTAAAATTATAAATGTTTTATTAAAGGTGCTGTTGCTTATGTTTGAAGTGTTAGCCCCGCCCACTTCTTCCCTTCTCTCACTCTTATGTTGAACCATGATAGACAAACAAGCGCCACAGTCAAAGGCCGTCGTCTCCATGTGGTTCTCGTCAAAATCTGACTCTTGATATTACACCATGACAGGGAGACAATTTCCTGGGAAAGCTGCAGACAGTTGTTTACTTATGGTTCTCAACTAACAATGTGCCTGATTGTCCCAGATAGCTGCTGCTATATGGTTTTCAAAAAACAAAAGGGCTTTAAAAATGTATACGCTGCTTTCTCATTACACGGCATTGTGTAAAGAGCATTTACGTGTTCTAGAATAAATAAAAGTTAGGTACAGGAGCTTTAAAGGTGCACTATGTAGCGTTTAGGTTGGGGATCTGCCACCTGCTTGTCTATATGGATAATGTCATTGCTCTGCCTGGAATGTTCCACTGTACAACATTAAACTAACTCTTCCATGCATTTATTAATTTACAGGGGGTTTTAAAGCTCAAAAATAAGTATGAAAACAGATATTCTGACTGTGAGCGGGGTTGTCTCTCCACAGATCCGAACTGTAACTTGATCTGGTTTGGTCTCCATGAAGATAGAAAGGTTTAATACGACACTGTGAAACATTCCAGACAAAGCTATTACATCTCCACTGAGAAAAGCAGCTGACGGACACTCCACCAAAAAGTTACACAATTCACCTTTAAGTAATCAACCATTTCCCCCCATGTTTGTTAGAACTTGTAAATAACTTAAGTATTAAAAAAATCTATGTGCCTTTAAATGAGACAGAACAAACTAGCACAAACTAAACGCACACTATTGCTTCCAAGTCATGCGATTTCTTTGGAAACCGCTCCCAAGGACTTTAACCCACAACCACTCCAGCACCAGCCAATCTGCCAGAAACTTCCCCTTAAATCAGATTATTTAAAAGTGGTTGAAGTTGATAAAATATTGGCACTATACTTCGCCAAACAGCAGATTGGTAGACAGTTAGACTATTCACCGTCATTAATCAGTGAAATTTCATGCAGCCCCCACGAAGGATCCCTAACTGAGCCTTTGTTGTTGCTTCTCAACCTAACAAAGCTGTATTGTTGAACCTTCGCGAAGTTTGCATTGGAAAAGTTAGCGCGGCGCAGGAGAACAAGAGTAAAAAAATTAAACCCTGATTACAATTACGGGACGTGACACTTAGCTGATTTCGAATCAGCGAGGCCAAATTTCACAAAGCCTGTCAATGGTGGCAGCCGGCTCGCTAGATCCCTCCCCAATCAAAAGTTTGCTCTATATAATTTTACGCAATCAGATTTCTCCACAGTCATCCAGTGCAATCAGGTAATCAGGGGGGAGCATTAACAAGACAAATGGGGTTTAAAAAGTGGGTGCACTCTGTTTGCAGGAACGTCCCACAGAGAAGCCCCCCTCCCCGACTTGATTACTCCTATCACCCTCATACAGCGCCACATCCTGCCTGCACCACACTACAGCGGCTTGTGCGAAAAGGAGCTACCCGACGTGATTGACTTTACATGTAAAATTCAACAGGTAAATTGTTACTCTTAAGGCTATTTATGTCAAGTGATTAACTGCTCCAACCAACAGTTTCCCTCAATGAGTCGTATTGTGAGCAGTAATAGCAGAACCGCAACCTCCCGCGCACCTTTCATTAGACCTTCAGTTCCCCGAGCCAGATTGCACAGTCAGGGACTATTTATACCACACTGCAATTTCAATCTCTTATGCAGATGCTGTGTTATGGTATGGATGTAGGTTGAGGATATGCTGACTGCTCGTGCATATATTTTAAGGGCTTTAATTTGGGTTAATAAGTGGAGTTTGGCAACGCAACTGTAATGCAAGATGAAGTGGTGTCATTGAGGGACAAATGTATGGGTTTATGATGAGGACATAATATTGTAGTCTGCTATAAGTGCAGTTTGCGTTATAAAGGCATTATTATGTGCAATGGATTTGTCCTATTCACAAACATGGCTGCACTGTCATTGCAAATATGAGTAATCAGCAAGCTATTCAGTTTGGACTTCAAAGAGATTCTATTTTACTTATATGGGGTATTAACTGATAACACACCATGTTTTATTGTTCTTCTACATCTCCCCTCTCTTTGCTCTCCGTGCTAAGTCACTCCCCTTCAGAGTGCTATCACATTACAGTCAGTACACATCCCACTAATGAAACTACTGCACATCGCATCAAGTTAGTCAGATTGTTCTGTACAGTTTGATATATTTCTGAAGATTTATGGGCTGAGCATTGGACAGAATCTTACAGCTAATCGCAAGGAAGGTTTGAATAGGACCCGGGTGTAATTGCTAAATTACAGCTCACATGGATGCCATCTGAAACTTTCTTGGCATGTTTTTGATGAACAATGTTCTAACAGTAGAAAGCTAAAAAAGTTTGCATAATACCCTCTCTTAAAGTGAAATCATGCCCGATAGAAAAAACCTTAGTCCTCAAGATTTGGTTTTGAGTCCCCATAAACACTGTATCTAACAGGTTTTAGCATTCACCAACACTAAAGATGGGTCAAATGCTCTATTTGAAGTAGGGGTGGGACATTAACACGTTAATTACGATTAATTAATTACAAAGAAAATAATGCATTAATAATATGAATGCATTTTATTGCAATTTGCCAAACAATGCTGAACGTTTGTCAGTGCACCATGTTGTGGTACGCCAACTATACTGACGAACACAGTCCTGACTACAACAACAATGGAGGATGAAAGTTCTATCTATCTATCCATCCATCCATCCATCCATCCATCCATCCAATGGAAGTATTGACAAAGGCATTGTTTATTGCAAACTGTGTAGAAAAGAGTTTGCTTATCACAGAGGCAACCCTATGACACCATTTCAATGGAAAACATGTGAGAGCAGCACAGAAACTGCTGGAGCTGTTGGCGGGAGCAGTTCTGGTCCGAGTACAAACAAGAGGTGTCAGCGCCCAAACTTCAACAAATGACGGGCTTCTGGAGGAAAATGAGTCCACTAAAATTGACATAAAATAAATGTTGCTTTTAGGGCAAATATTGTTATGAGATTAATTAATTTGATTAATTTTAAGTCCCATCCCTAATTTAAAGTAAAGTGTACCTTAAAGACAAAGCAAAAAACAGACCTCATTATAAACAGTTTGAAGCGTCCCACACGTATTCCTCATTTTGTTAGCACATCCCTAGCAAGTATTGACCGCAGTGAGTTTATAAACACGTTTCACATTTAACTCCAGAGCAGAATTTTGCCTCCACATTGCTTACAACAGCTAGCCTTCTAACAGCGGTTCAGATATTTCTGTACAGCAGCAATAAAATAGTAATTGCACTGAAGTTCTTTAAGCAAGATGTTTTCAACCATCATATCGGAATGCATTTTCCTCTTGCTTGCTCAGGTTGTCCTTTCCGGGCACCTGTAGGAACTAGAGCAGGAAGTTTTCACCGCTCCACTAATGATATGTTTTTGTTCCAAGACATTCACCAACTAAGAAAGCATGTAATTTCAATTGATGCCTTTTCGACAGCTCAAGGTTCTATCATTAAAGCCAAAGCGCGAGTACAGTGTTGCGTGTAGATAACAAGACGCATTAAATATTTGCGCTACGTTTTAATGAACACTGCATCTCAACCACTCAGACAGTCTATTAAAACAGTCTATTAAAAAGGGCCCATCCATACTTTTCTTACTAACAGCGGTTGCTATATTATCCCATGGGACCAGAATGCATTGGTTAAGTGAGTTCTATTCACAATCTTCCCCTCCACACAAATGTATTTTACTTTAATTAGCGGCCCACATATTTGGAAAAACCACCCCATTACCGACTCGGCGCTGTTCCCTTGGCGACCGGGGCATTAGGCATTCCTTCTGCAGCTGCTTTCTAATTGTCTTGTCCGCCTTGTTTGACCATTGGCGTGCTCAGAAAGGAATCCATATTTGGTTTCAGTGCGCACAAAGGTGAATGTGCAAAGTCACTGGGCGCTCATGGTAATATTATGAGCTCTCCGTGGTCCGGCGTTCTTTGTGGAGGGTATGAGACTTCGGCAGGGCCATTGTTGAGCTTTGTAATTGGCTGTGTGTTCGCGACAAAAGGCGGACTAGGAAGGGGACCCTGATGAGAAAGTGCTTCAATCCAGCCTCTCTGTTTCTAGATGGGCTTAATTAGAATGGCTGTAAAAGACCCGAGGGCCAGAGAGAGAGAGAGAAAAAAGAGATAGAGAGCAAGAAAGAAAGAGAGAAAGAGAGAGGGGCTTCATTTAATTTGCCTGTTGTCTTTTGTCGTCCTGTGCACATTGACTTCCCTAATTATTTCAGTGCTATAAGAAAGTCCGCTGCTCTAAGGATTGGCTAAGTGTCTGAAGAGGTCAGTGTCTTAGAAAAGGCCAGAGATCTATCATTTTAACAAGGGAGGAAAGTTAAATTCCATAAAGACTTGCACTCCACCGACTGTGCACTTTTTCATGTGGAACTTGGAATAATGGACAATAGTTGTTAAAGGTGTGTGCCAAGTTCTATGTGAAATACAAGGTCATACTTATAGATTATTAAGAAAGCCATACATTTTTTTAAGGAAAATTGAACCAACATCTAACCAATCTTGATAAAATACTAGAACATGTTATTTCTTGCAACGTTCATACAGTGTGACAAGTGTATTGCCCAAGGACACAATGGCAGTGCTATGTTGGAGTGTTGTTACCTCCTCAAAAACAAAAACAAAAACAGAGTTGTGTCTTGTTTCGTTCACACATTTGAGCAATCCTGCCGTTATGGGCTGCCTACATCTCCAAAGCTCCAAATGCTCTGTTCCACCCTGCGATGTCATCAAGTGGTAAAGTTAACAGCTCAATTCAACAGATTAACTCTTCGATACACTAGAATAACCAGACGTTCATCTGGTAAATCGAGGATTGGAGACGTTTTTATAAGGCTCAAACTATTTACCTTCAAAGTTTGGCAATTCCGGGGCTGAAATGATCCAAATGAGTTTATAAACACAGGGGAGCTCCTTGTGTAGTACCACTTAATGACATCACAAGGTGGAACAAAGCGTTACCAGTTTTGGAGGAGAACACAAATAGAATAAGCAGGATACCTAATGTGTACTGTCGGATAGTGGGTACATAGATCACTGGTCGCCATTTTTAACTGTTTTTCTTAATGCGTTTTACTGGCAAAGCTTTAAATTATAACACTGCATATTTATATATTTTTAGTCAGTGGAGGGCTTGGGTCATATTGTACATTGCCGGAAATTAGCCAAAGTCCCGATAGAGTTGTAACCCATTCCACACAATCGTCCATTATGCAGTAGGATTTGAATGGGCTCTTTATATCTACACATGCTAAAGATAACCTCCACTTGTTTATGATCTTTGCTTATTAGTCTGGTTGAATAATGCGAGTGGCAGTGTAATCTGGAGCCTGCCCGACCCCAGATTATAGAAGTGCCTCTCAGTTATTCATTGTGCTCGGAGGGTAATTACAGTGAGATAAGTGTTCCTCTTTCAGGGTCCAGTCAGTGAGAGGAGAAACCAATCTGCTCCCACACAAGGGCGGGCGCTGGGGTTTTGGATAGAGCTGTACGGTTTGAGATGGACTCCAGAACAGTACATTGAGCAAGATTAAGATGAATTAATTAACATATTATTCATTGCATATTTTAATAATAAATAAAACATGGTGGATTTAATTGGTTTAAAGAATGTACACACTTTAAAGGGCCCGTATTACGTTATTTTATGATCTATGTTATAATGTTTCCTCATAAAACAGACCTGGAGTTGTGTTTTGTTTCACTCACACATGTTTAACACATAAATCCTGCATATTTAGGCATTAGGAGTTCTTGTCTCAAACAGAAAACACTCTGTTCCATCTTGTGATGTTTTGTGGAAGTGCTCCAGTGTGTCCATACACCTTCACTAGACTCTTTTGGATAATGTCTGACTAGGAAGTGCCCATCTCTACTGAATTAAAAGTAAAAGGTAGCTGTTAAATTGACATCACACATTACATGACATCACAAGGTGGAACAGAGCATTTTGAGCTTTGGAGATGTAGACAGACTAAAAATAAAGGATTCCTCAAACATGCGTGAATGAAACAAAACACAACTCCAGGTCTATTTTTAGGAAACAGTCTAACATGGCTTCAAGCTCACAAGAATCCATTTGGTGTTAAATAGGATATAAAAACGCAACCATTAAGTGACCACTGGGATCCCCCACCAGAAAAGTTACATAGTGCACCTTTAATCTTGAATCACTGGCAAACCCCCTCTCTGAACTCTATAATACAGTGTGCGGTATTCGTCATAGAAATGAATATTGATTATTGGTGTAGATGAAAAGCATCTTTAGGTGTTGTTTCTATGGCGTGACTGCAGTAAAGACTAGAGCTACTTTGCAGTGATATTACAGGGGGGTGTTCTACATGTATTTTTTGGTGGAATGTTCAGCAGTTACCATGGTAACACAATGCACACATTAGTACACACTGTCCAAAACGTTTTAAGATAGTCAGAAAATTTCAGAAAAACTACAAAATGGATTTAAACAACACATTTTCAAGAGCTATGTGATCAGTACGAGTATTTATAGTCCTGTTTAGGTATTTGATTTTCAACAAAAACAAACAGAAAAACGGTTGCCTAATGTTTGTTAGCTTGTGTCTACTTTTATGTATGAGACTTTTTTAAGAGCACAAATCATCTCATCACTTTTTGTAGTTCCAACTAAAGCAGCTCTTTCTGGTCAAATTGTGTTAAAATAAATAGTATAAATGTACTTAGCAACGGGGCTGTCAATCAAACTTCGTGGTAGCGAACTCAAGAAAAACAGGCACCGGATTGGTCTGTTATTAATCTTAATTTACAGACAGGATAGCAAAATAAAAGAGAGCATATGAATGTTTGAAAATCAAAATGACGAGGCTCACAGCAGTAGTGACAAGAGAGGGCCAAAGAGTTCTCAGTATAAGTCAATCGCAACCAGAGCTCGAGGGAACCACTTCGCACCCATGCTTATGTCCTATTTGCAGCGTGGGGGCTAGCATGTCCATTTGTATGTACAGTCTGTGGATTGGACAAAGACGCAAAATGTTTAGGCTAGCCAGAACTTCATAATTTGCACATAAGGACCTACAGTGGCCAAGTATATAATGTTTATCTCTAGCTAGTACAAGCCCAGTGTTGTCATATTTAGGGCGAAAACTCATTCAAGACTCCATATTGCTGTGTGTAGGCATTTCTATTGTCAAATCTGAAATGAATTCTCCTTGTGCTGACATGTCACCGAAAGCAATTAGTCCCTGAAAAACTATTGTGCGATTTGTGCAGGTGATAAGCGAGCCCAGATTAATGCTTCTACAAAAATCAATGCGAGTGGGAGTGAAAAAATAGCCTTAAGTGCTGTGAATTTGCACCTCTGATGTCGGTGCATACAAGCTCACAGTAATACATGTGCTATGAGTAAACAATGGACCTCATATACGCCATTGTTCAAGTAACCACTGTCACCTGGAAAAGGCTTTCAGCACAGCTCCAAGGAGAAACTAATCAATGTTATTTATGCTCAAGCAATTGTGAACATAAAACCATCAGAGACTGCATTATAATTGAGAATAGTGAGCTATCTGGATCAGTGCTTTCAAGGTTAACAATGAATGCAGTACTTCTTTGTGTGTGAGAGTTTCATTGCAGCATTACCAGAAAGGTCTGACAATTCTGAGCAAATTATCTTGTCGGAATTAAATTGGAAATACAAACAATATCAAGTCTGAAAAAAGATTGGAATTAAAAGCTTGTCTCATTGCCAGTGCAGATGTTTTACAGATGATTTAGAGGGCTCAAGTTTCTGATCTGTGTTTTAATGTTGTTTCCTTATCAAAAACATACTTGGAGTTTTGCTTTGTTTCATTCGCACATGTTTAAAGCCTGTGTATTTAGGCTGAGTTCTTCTCTCAAACAGAAAACACTCTGTTCCACCTTGTGATGTCATGTGGTAATACAGGAAGTGTTCCACTGTATTATTAAACTCCAAACACCTTCACTAAAATCATTTGCATCATTTAAGACTTGGAATTGCTGATCTCTATTGAATAAAAGGTGAAAGGAGCTGTCAGCTTGGAAACTAGTGCTTCATGACATCACAAGGTGGAACAGAACATTTTGAGCTTTGGAGATGTAGACAAAGGATTACTCAAACATGTGTGAATGAAACAAAACACAACTCCAATTATGTTTATGAGGAGGTAACAACATTATAACATGACTCATGGTTCACATTTTGGTTCACATGGTTCACAATTTTGTTAGACATAAAAAAGTTGGGATCTTGTCCAGAAATCACTATATTTTTATGTATGCCACAAAAGCCAGAAAATAACCTACCTCTGATTTAAATGGGATTTTCAGACGTATGTAACCAGGGAATTTTGATTGAGATGCTGTGATTCATGCTTACTCCCCGCTGCATAACAACGCAACAGTCACATTACACTAGGAGAGGCATTCAACTGCACAAGGTAACGAGCAGCCAGGCGGATATTGTGTGTAGACATGTACTCAGTCGTGTAAGACCAGCAGTCGTGACAAACTATGGCTCCATTTATAAAATACAGAAAGGTAGTTGGCCATGTCTACCACAATCCTCCAGCTAGGTACTCTTGACCAAGTTATTGACTCAGTCTAAAAAGCAGGGCCTTCAGATGCTGCTGCAACTGCCCTCCCCGCATGAAGGAGCAAGTTTCTGTCTGCCTGTATGTATGTTTTTTACTGTAAACTTTTATATTCTGTCTGTTGTATTATTTACTAATGCTGAGATGGTATCTCAAGGGAAATTCCAATAAATTCAAAGGACGGGTCAAATGCAGAAGACAAATCTGTGTTCAGGGACAAAAAATGTTTTTAACATACGTCTGTAATTGTCCAGTTTACATATTAACACATAGCTCATTCGTGTCAGTAATCAGTCATGGCCCCTGTCTCTTTCCACTCATATAGGACAGCAATAACAGCGGTATCATAGTAAATGGTCTCATTTTTCTATAGCACTTTCCAACCTTCAAGGCACTCAAAGCGCTTTACAACAAGGAACCACTCACCCATTCACACACCAGTGTACGCAGACACTGGGGGCGAGGTAGGTTAAGTGTCTTGCCCAAGGACACAATGACAGCCTTCATCTGAGCTGGAATCAAACCCTCCAACCTCAGTCAGTGGATTTGACCGCTCAACCAATGATGTTTATGTCGAGAGCGGGATTCGAACCGCCAGTGGACAAATGCTCTACTAACTGAGCTACTGTCACAGGCTTTGTCTTTTGCCAAATGTGAACCACACAGCAATTTGGTAGATGACCTCAGCTGAGTGTCTTGCCCAAGGACACAACAAAATGATCAAACATTCTTGCTTCATCCAAATAAAACAGAAAAAATAATGACTGATTATTGTTAGGTAAACCTGAACAGAATCCACCCTAATTGCCACCTCCCGAGCAAGGACAATGCGCAGGATCCCTCCGGAGCAGAGCAGTCGGCCGTCCCCCTGGCTGTGGATGCATTCTGTATATTTATCATGGGAGCGCGATTTTGCTAAGTGTGCATGTTCTCTTGTTGCTCTTGCACAAACCACAAGCGTCGGCTGCTGGCCTTTGAGCAGCATTAGCGGAACAAATGGGAGCAAAGTGGTGGTTCTTGGAGGCGAGAATATTAGTCATTCCTTTTCAGCGGCACCCACTCTCTCCCAGCTGGTGCGCGCAGACCAGAGGAGCAGTTTCGCCCACTTTTAGCCGACCAAACAATGCCAACTACCGCAGGCTTTTGGAGGTATTAATACACTGAGAGTTGGAAGGGTAAAAGAACACGCTAATGACTAGTCTAATTTGGTAAACCCTTTCCGCATTGTTTTTTGGGGAGCTAACACCAACCCAATCTGCTCCGAAGATGCTTACAAACTGTTCCAGGGCATTAATACAACATTTGCTACTTGCTAGTTTCTTTCCTTGCTAATTAGTATGGCATAAAAGTAGGGTTATTTTTAAAGCGTACTGCGGAACATTTCCAGCAGGGGGTACGCCATCTGTTTGGTTTCATGGAGATGTTATTGCTTTACCTGGAATGTTCCATAGTATGATGTAAAACATATATTTAGACTTGAAAACTACCTCAAAAAAGACACATTCTTACTGTAAACCAGACTGCATTTCCACAAACTTGGCTTGTAAATATGCTTGGTACAATATCACCAAGGAGACACCAGAAAAGTTATACAGTTTGTCTTTAATTAAGATATTATGGTATATTTGTGAAAATATACCATTAAAACTGTTCTCAACAAACAAGCAAACTCTTTGTTGAGAGGAAGAACATTTTAATCCAAAAGTTTGTGATCGTCACTCTAATGCCCTGTAATTCAAAGATGATTACTCAAACAATTGTGGTTGTTTTGTCGATAAAAAGCAATCTGACTGCTTACAAATGAACTTGGCTTCAGTTCATCTGTAATTAAAATAGTGACAATGGGACAAATAATGAGACTACGCTCTCACAATCCATTTGAGCAAATGGATGAAAAGCCTCAAAGTAAAAGTAATAAAGGAAAGAACGGCTGTAAGTGGGTTAAAGTCAAATTACAATTAGATTTTCTAACCCTTTTTTTCTTTTATCAAATTTAAATGTTTGTCTATATGGTGTCTACATGTTTTGGTCTGTGTAGAAACTATATAAACATTAAATTATGAGACACTTTTCTGGACAGGAGTATTCCACATGCTTGTCTAATGTTTTTGCTTTGCCTGAAATGTTTCACAGTATGACTTTTCATTGCAGTTGATACATTCAATCACATGCGCTCAAGTATGATGAGGTTAAGAGGTTTTTTTGAGTATCCTGGTTATGTGAGTGTCCATGTAGATGCAGTATCCCAATTTCAATATCCTGGATATGCCAGTATTATGGTTATGAGACACTCTCTCTGGGTTTTCCTGATATTATTCAGAATACTGTGGCATGTAGACGCAATATCCTAATTTCTCAAACCTCCTGCTGTACTGAGCATGTGCGAACTCAAGTAACACATACAGTAGCAGCACTTACTTTCCCATAATCACTTAAACTCCTCCCAGGACGTTTTAAGTAATAATATTCTATCCTTATAATATTATACTGTTTAATACAGCCACCTTTTACCACCAGGCCCTGTGGGGGTTTGTGCTGCTCATGGACTAAATTGATACTGTGACACTGTGTTGTATTTTTCAATTTAAAAACAAGTTTTACTGAAGTGGTCACAGAGATCCACAGGCTCATGTTGTGTATTTTTGATGTCAGAAACCTGTTAAAACAGCTTAAGTTAGCAAAGTTGCTACATGTTTAGCTCCTTGCCATATCTGTACGATAGTTCCCATAGCAACCAGTGTAAATATCCAGGATACTCTGATGGTGCATGCACACAGGGAGATGAGTATCGTGGTTTCTCTGGGCGCATGTAAACACCATATCCAGAATACTGTCATCACCGGGATAAGGCTCATAACCGAGACACTGATGCGCATGTAAACACACTACTCATCATTGTATGGAAAATACACAGAAAAGTTACATAGTGCACCTTTAAAACATATCACATGACTCTCCTTCATTCTCTCCCAAGAAATTATCCAGACAAGAGAGTACCAGCAGCACCAAAGCATTTCCTGTTGTGTGCACTCCTAAAACAGTCGTCCCTTTGATAGTGAAAGCCGAGCCGGGTCATAATCTCATAAATAGTTGTTGTATTTCTGTTTGGTTCCTTTGTGCGCGTTTCCTTGGACACAGGAAATGGTGGCGGGACACTCATCTGTGGGACAGGGGAATGCTCACAGAAGGATCCCGTTTTGATCAGGGCCCGTTGACGGATTGGCCGGAGAAAGGCAAATGGATGGTACGGTGCTCCGATGACAACGCAGTAATTTGGATGTCCCTTTTCTCTCAATGATTCTTTTTCAAACAGACCGCACTGTCTGAGGAGCCTGGGAAAATGCACACCTCACAACCAAAGGAAGAAAAGACTGCACTTTTTCTTTTTTGTAAGTGTTGTAACAATAGTGGAAATAACTCAAAGTTAGTTTCTGAACATGCAGCAGTCTTAATTTCAGAAGTTAAACATTTAAAGGGGGAAAAAAAAACATTTCAAAAAATCAAAAATCATTAAATTCATTGTAAAGGTTTGGTAGCTGAAATTCAGAAAGTGCATATGCTGGCTATAGCTCAAAACTGGTTTCCAAAATCATAGCAAAAATCTGATTTCTGAAGGTAAAAACTTTTATAAAGCTTTTTTAAAGGCAATGTCATGATGACAAAACTCTGCTCTGGCTTCTAAAAGTTCTTTGTTCAAATATGTCTGGACTGTAGAAAATTGTTTAAATTGAATTAGCTCAGTTTAAAAAAAAATCTGGTACAAAAATATAAAAATGTTTACTTAAAGGGACAATATTACTATATATTTTACGATCTATGTTATAATATTTCCTCATTACAAACCCAGAGTTGTGTTTTGTTTCATTCACACATGTTTAACACACAAATCCTGCATATTTATGCTAAGTTCTTATATCAAACAGAAAATATATATGATGTCATGTGAAAAACAGGAAGTGCTCCACTGAGTTTTAAACTTTGTACACCTTCAGAATCATTTGGATGATTTCAGCCATGGAATTCCTAATCTCTACTGAACTAAAGGGCAAAAGGTAGCTGCTTTTAAAAATATTTTATTACAGGTGAATACTGAAAACACAAAATACACTTTATCTTCATACATACAATACGCATACAGAGTTAAGAACAGTATTTTCATCATCTGAATGTAACCCCACTTTTGAATGCTGTCCAAATGACATATACATCAGTTGCTCTTCACTCCATCTAGTGTTTCAAAGTGAAACAACAGGCCACCCAAGTCCACGTTTTCTCAGCCTTCTGTTGATCTTCTGATTTCAGTGCATTAAAGCCTTTGGCACATCTTGCCCAGTACACATCCAAACATCATAATCATATTTCTCAATTCATCATAATATTTAGAGTGCAGTAATTACATAAACCCATTTACCAGAAGTCTCCGCACATCTGCCTGTCTTGTATTAATACTCTCTTTCAGGCAAAAAACATTCAAAAAGTGAGAAAAAAGTCGGACCACGGCTTCAACCAAAACACACTATGCAAAACCACCTTACTCCGTTTCATCCCCTATTGTTTAATTCACAAAAGTTGACCCATGTGAGACGCATTAGCCACGCGTAGCATCCAGGTTCATATCGAGTGAAAGGGGAACCTCAAAAGGCCACATGTTCCCAGTGTTTATCATGCATTAGTGGAACAAACTCTGCACTGTACTGCCTTCACCAGTCCCACCTGCTCCGCGATTGGTTGCAGATGTGGCCCTCTAATTCATAATGAAGTAATAATGGTTTTGTTAGTGCAAGATTGTTTTGCCTGGGCTGCTCGCACACACGGACCTGGGGCTAATCTGCGCTGGAGGTGTGGCTCTCCTCGCAAAGTGTTAGGGGTTTCAAACTAGATATGAAATGTGCAATCTGTTATAGCCGCATAATTGAACTATTGCACTGTTGAGTCATAGCAGGAAAGTGTAATCAAATTTAAAAGTAATTTGGCGAAATCAGGAAAGGCTTACTTTTAACTAATGGAGAATTGAACGGAAAAGTGCTCTGCCATTTTAGCAATGGTTGAATCGCTTAAAGATTTGTTTTATTTTATTAGTAACAAATGTATTGTGTGAGCAGCTGTTAGGGTCAAAATGAGACGGCTGTGTGCTGTCTGCAAGCATTTTTATAGGTTGCAAACCAGGAAGTAAGGCTGGTGCGCTGTTGGCATGCTTGTTGTTAGTTGTTAGTGGCATGATGGCAAAAGTCTACTCTGGCTTCTGAAAATTGTAAAAAGGGATTATAAACTGACCACAGTGGATAATTAGAATGCCGGGAATATGTTAACAAAGTGAGGAATGTTTAGACCACTGAAAACTGTTTAAATTGGACTAGCGCATGTTTTAAACTTATTTAAACTTCAAAAACCAGTTAGCTTTTTCCTGTTTTTTGTCAGCTCTTGATGGCATTTCCATTTGGGAATCATACAAAGAGACTCTACTGACACTGTTTTATATTGTAATTATTCAAAACAAAATATACTGTCAGTGTAAAATGAAACATTTATTTCTTTGTGTTACTATGGTAAGCAAAAGAAAAGCTGTATTCTGTCAACTGGACAAAAGTCTAGAGTTAGATGTTTTTGCTGCTCATCCAAGAAGGGAAAAATCTTTACTTTTGTCCTTTTGAAAAAAAGAATTTTCTTTTTCTACAGATCATACCTAGATGGGTGAGGGATTACACAGATATCTTACTATGGTAAGGGTAAAGTGGAGTTCACCATTATTTTTTGCTAGAGTCTAAAACAGTGGTTCTTAACCTGAGTTCAATCGAACCTCAGGGGTTCGACAGGGGTCAAGACTCACATCCAACTCATATGATTCATGATGACACGCCCTGTTTGGCCGTTATTGGCTGCAGGAAATTTTGTATGCACAACAATCTTGTGACTGTCGTGATGATACGTTGTGTAATTTCTTTCTTAATATTTTCCCTTCATACTATGTCGAGCAAAAAAAGAAAGTGGTCGGACGAATATGTGAAATATGGATTCACATGTCCACCAATAAAATATATATACCTATGTTTTGAATTTGAAAAAAAAAAACATATTTATCTTTCCAGTTAAGAAGGGTTCTGTGAATGTGCATATGAAACTAGTGGGGTTCAGTACCTCCAACATGGTTAAGAACCACTGGTCTAAAACATATTCTGTCACATGGTCATAAAAGAAACAACTAATTACTACTAATCATACGTACTATTGTCAGATAGGGTCAGCTAGGCCATAGTTCATTTTGTACTGCTTTACTCTCTGCTATGGCACATGAAGTACATAACAGTTGTGTACTTTTGTATTTGATAGTTAATTGAGACAGACCCCACATCACTAACTATATACAAAGCTCCTCTTCCATGACCAAACCAGTGTGTTTTTTCCATTAGGCTTGGGCCATATGGAGGAAATGGGAAAGTGACTACAAATTAAAACACGGGACAAATCCATAGGTGCCATTGATCGCAGAGGCCATAGCTGTGTGCAGAGCCACGTAGAGCTCTGCTCATGTTACAGCCTCATTGTTTCAGATTGATAAAACATTGACGTTATCGACGGCTCACAGGGCTAATTAAGTGTCAGCCCAGATGAGAGGGGGCTCGGCCGCGGACATGAAGGTAAAGAAGGCAATGGATTTGACCAGAGCAGTTACATCATATGGGACATAATGAGATCCTGGACTTACAGCCGGCAACTAGATCAATCACACCGTAGAATAAAACACATGTCCCTTGCGTAGCCGGGTGTCACTGGGTGTCATGGCGGACATCCAGCGAGTACACATGGTAATAAATGTGGGTGTCATGCGTGAGCTAGTAGGGAGTCATTTAGAAAGACTTATCGGAATTTGAATACTTTAAACATTTTACCTTTACAAATCTCAAAGAAAATGAAATCGTATCTCAAGCCATTCTGTTTACAATACGCTATAACTTTGATGTTTAAAATGTTTTGCCCCAGCGCATATGTACAGTTCTGTGCAAAAGTTTTAGGCAGGTGTGAAAAAATGCTGTGAACAAAGAATGCTTTCAAAAATATAAATAATGTTTGTTTGTTTTTAGCAAGTTACAAAATGCAAAGTGAGCGAACAAAAGAAAAAGCCAAAGTCATTAAGAACTCTCTTCAGCGTAAAGAAGAACAAGAAGTTGTGTTGTTGATGGTCTGGCCCCACAGAGCCCTGACCTCAACATCATGGCGTGTGTCTTACATGAAGACATGTAGTCCCAGGATGTGGAAAGGAAATACCCAATACATGTAATTTATTTATTTATCATGTTTTTTGATATAGTTCAATTGTATTCATATTGTGATTTTTAGCTCAGTGAGATGAATTCATTTATTTATGGAACAAAACCATTCTGCACTAGAGAACTGCAACACTTTATGTGTATTTGTGTTTTTATTTGTGTTTATTGCGTATTGAGTGTGGATGAGTGAAAAGTGGGACCAGCCTCTCAAATCTGCAAAACAAATTTACCTACAGGTACAAATAAAGCAACCTAACCTAACCTAACCTAACCTAAGAGACAGAAGGATGTGAGGAAGCTCCATCCACACAAGATCTGGGCTTAGTTCTTCAACATGTTTGGAACAGCGACCAGCCCAGTTCCTTCATAAACTGTATGACGTAAACCTAGAAGAACTGATGCTCTTCTCAAGGCAAAGCTCACACCAAATATTGATTTGATTTAGATTTCTCTTTTGCTCATTCACTGCATTTTGTTGATTGATGAAAATAAATGATTAGCATACCTATTTTTGAAGGCATTCCTGGTTTACAGCATTTTTTATCACACGTGCCTATAACTTTTGCACTTTACTTTATATAGTCTAAAAGGCTCATTTATGCTCTATATTCTGTTCTTAATCTGGTCCATCTCCTCAGAACATGTGGAATCGTAGCAACGGAGCCGTACATGAGCTGGCCACTGGGGGCAGTAGTAAACACAGCTTGACAGTGGAAGCTAAACTTGCTAAAAAGCTAAAAGTGACTAGAACCCGCTGTAAAACAAATAAATACTCTCACCTCATTTTTCTTGACTCTTTTCTTTTCCAACAGATGCGATCTAAAAAATGCTGTGGGCGCCTCCATGTTTGTTTATTTGTCGCTCTATTTGTTCATTTTGGTCAATTCTCAAACTGACTTTTAACGCCCTCTGATGGTTGTTGAACAGAACACAGCCTTTTGACAATAGAAATGTTTGGAAGCATAAATGCAGTGATGGTTACTGTGCTGGGAACGCATAGATCTGTTTACATGCGAAAATGGAGCATAAATAGGCAGTAAGAGTCTAAATGAGACCGCTGAGTGCTGTCTAAGTATAAACCATTTTATTGTCTAAGAAGCAGTAAGTGCACTGTTAGCATGCTAATGTTTGTTAGCGTTAACATGATGATAAAACTCTGCTTTAGTTTCTAAAAGTTGTGAAAAGCAGTTATAAACTAATCACAGTGAATAATTTGGGTGCTAAAAATGTGCTAGTAAAGTGAAAAATAAGTTTGGACCTCACAGAGTTAAAATAAGCCAGTTCTTTTTTGCCTAAGATGATCAGAAAAATAAAAATAACAAAAAAATTGGAACATCCCAGTTTTTTTGATGATTGGTAATAATAAAATTGTGAAACAAGTGCGTTAAATTGTTATGCAGAGACCATTCATGACTAACGTGTGTGTCTTGTGTTTTGGTCATTTTTAAGCTGTTTTTCTGTATCTTGCCACAACAAATGATAATGTATGCCTCTCTTTACTGTTGGCAGGTGTCAAATGATCAAAAATAGGGACACCTGGGACATTTCTTGTATAAAACTATGACAAATCACTATCTGCTGGGACAGGAGACAGAAGGCTCAGAACTGGGACTGTCCTGGGTAAATAGGGACATCTGGTCACACTAGTTTTCTGCCCCAGTACAGATATATTGTAAAAAAACAGCTCTAAAAGTCAAAATGAGATGACTGTCTGCAGTCTCCATCTAAGTATAAAGCGTTTTACTGTCTAAGAAAGAGGAAGTGCACTGTTAGCATGCTAATGTTTGTTAGCTTTACTATAACGACAAAACTTCACTCTGTTCGATGAAAGTTGGATAAAGTGCTTATATATACTCATCGCTGTGAGTCATTTGGATGCTAAAAATATGCTAGCAAAGTGAAAAATAAGTTTAGACCTCTGCAGAGTTTATGTTTAAGTGAGTTATAGCTCAGCTATACTATAAAAGCAGCTCTAATAGTCATAATGAATGCTAGAGAATGCAAAGCGTTTATTGAAAAACAGGTAGTGCACTGTTGGCAGGCTAATGTTTTTCATTTGACCATGATCACAAAACTCACTCCTCTCTGGTTTTTGAGAGTTGTGAAAATCTGTTGTAAACTCATCACAGTGAATAATTAGAGTGCTTGAAATGCACTAGGAAAGTGAAAAAATAAGTTTGGACGCCTGCAAACAGAAAATGAACTAGTTCTGCTTTTCAAGTTTGTAAAACAGTAAAATCAGGTAAAACTTTCTTCACATACTTTTCTCTCAATGCGTAATACTACTTTTCACATGGGAAACACCAAACCCCCCGAGTCCCCCTATGTCTCCAAATGGTATATGTTGTCCCACTGGCAGCAGACATCCAGTGGTGCCCGTCCCGTATGATGTGGAGCGATGCAGTGCGCTTGTGTTACATACTTCCATGGGCCGCCTCCTTGACAACTGTGCACAAAGGGGCTATTGAGGCGGGCAGCGACAGGCCTTTGAAGGCTAATCTACATGCGTTTGTTCAGGGAAACTGGAGCTGCCTTAAAGGAAGCAGGTGCAACTCATTACCACGTCCCGGGCCGAGCTTTTCCTTTGGATTTCCTCCTGCTTTAGACGCTCCGCTCCCCATGTCCTGCACAATGATACAGTGCAGAAAATATGAAATGCACTTCAGGCTTCTCACGCTGGTGTGTGATAACTCTCAGGTTTGTTTGGCTTGTTTGTTTCTAGCGTTTATAGACATCTGTAAAGGATTGGCCTTCTGAGGCACCTGTAGATGTAGTTTTGACCTTCAGTGTGACCCTTAGAGTTCATTTTTGTATTTGAGTTTTAGTTTATGTTTTGAGACACTGAAAGTCAGAGCTCCCATAGTCTGTATTTGAACCTTTTGTGATTTCCACAGATCGTTGATTGATTAAACAAGGCAGACATTATTAGATAAACTGTTAAAGCCTTCAATTCTGCCTACTCTGACATCCCTTCATTACGACATGTCTCTATTTAGACATTTTTAGTATCACTATTGCGACACTTTTTTTTTTTGAGAGAGAGAGTTGCAATACCCTACCCAGGTGCGTTTCTCGCTGTTCTTCGATGTTCTTCGATGTTCTTAATCTCAACAACTATCAAGTCACACACAAAACCAACACACAGTAGCCAACTTCATAATGGCAAATATTTGTAGTCCCCCCACACATACACACCCACACACACCTATGCACAGTACAGTACATACTTTACTTTACTATTGGACCAATCGTGGTTGTATCTAAACTCATACGTCTCCCTCCTTTTTCTGTACTATATGCTATATTTTTATTTATTTATTTCAGTATATTTGACCATGAATTATAATCACCATAATGACAAATATTTCATTTTGTTTCATTCTTCTTCATTTAGACTATTACACTGTACAGTTATTTGATTGGCCTATTGTTGCTTTCATCTTTTCTTAGCTTTGCTTCATAGGTAAAGGATTCTTATCCACCTTCAACTTCAATTGATATATGGGAGCACAAAGTATCACATTAATACTATTCATGTCGGAAAAGCGGAAGGTTTGAAAAATAGTAAAGTGCCGCTACGTGCTACAAAAAAAAAAAAAGTCAAAGTAGTGGGACTCTGACAATAAGATGTCTAAATAAATAAATAAACATGTCGGAATAGCCGCATGGAACCAGAAGTGGGCTACAAGAAGGTCGGTACATTGTTCTTTGAAATTGGGTTTTAAGAGTGATTCAAAAGCAGCCGGTAAAAATACTGATGCTGTGGACTCTTGCAAAGGCTTTTTGAAACGCAGACTTAATGCTGAAGGATGCTTCGAACTTCAGTTCCAAGTGAGCTAATGTTCTGATATAAAATGCAACACACTAAATGACTAAAATAAAAAGTAAGACTGAAGATCTAAAAATGTTCTCTAAAGAAAACCTCTACTTATCTTTTTATTGTGTAATCTCCATGGTTACTGTTCATTAATGAGCGCTAATCACAATCGTGTTGGCGTGGAGCTAGCATGTGGCTACGCTCAGGCTCAGGTCAGACTTCAAAGTGCAGAGGTGAGATCTTCCTGCTGAGAAATGGGAACAGCAGTTTAATGAAATCCTCGCAGAGCACACGCACAAGGGCTTTGGTCTTCACACGACACGCGCCTCGACCTCCAGTGAACTGTGAGGTAGATGACACTCAATACGCTCGCTCTGAAAAGGACTTAAAGTTTTGTCCAGGGATTTTAGCATCGAAATGTATCACGCGAGGCCAAAGGAATCTCATCTGTGATCAGAGATTTGAAAATCCGTGGATTTTCACAAGGACTATCAAAACAGTGAGATTATTGGACTCATGGTGCCCCTTCGTTGCAGTGAATGAAGGCCTGTAATGTCACGTTTGATTAACTTCTCCTTCATTCATCAGTGTTATCAGTGGTTCCTTTAGGCCTCCAGTTTGTGCCTCCATCTACACATTTAATTCTCAACAGGTTAGTTCATCCTTCAATGTCATGGGACTTAAGTTGCTGCTTTTTGCATTTGCACCTCCATAAGAACGTTGGTGTGCATTTTCTGTCTTATTTAAGAACATGCAGACTATAACATACAAAGTAATCAAACTTAGGACCTTGTTGTTGTGAGACAAGAAGGCCAACCACTATCACCAATATGGTTCTGTCCAATGCACATTCTTACCAAAGCCGCACTGACTTGAGGAACTGCCGATCATTACATAGACTGTGGAATTGGTCTTACTGCTTTTAGTGCAACACGTCATTTTCATTTTTGTCCAGTACTTGATGCTGTCTGACGTCTGACCACCATCACTCACTCACTCACTGGTGCCCAAGACCACAATGACCACAACAGCTGGAATCTAACCACCAACGTCCAGGGGACAATATGACACGGACTAGATGACACTAGATGATAGCGGAGGAGGAGAAAGCTGAAGAACCAGCTGCAGTGAAAGTCTTGAGTTGGTAAAGTGGAACAAATTGCAGACAGGCTCCCTCTCTGTTTGCGTCCTGCGGGCACTTACAATCTTTGATCTCATTTACTTAATTGCTCTTGTTTTAGCTGATTCATTGTTTTGTATGGTAATGACTGCACTTATTCTACTGAACTGACTTTTATAGATACAGCTTTGTTCTCCAGCACATCCTAAAGCCCAAACTGAACAGGACTAACTCAATCCTTGGACTAAACCACGAGTGCTACTTTTAGTATTTACAGTCTGTCAGGCAAAATAAACAGAGATCAGCAAAGGTCAAGCTCTTTTTTACTTAGCAATGAACTTTAACATACACAGATCATTATTTTACTTAATAACAGAAATCAAACCACTGGCTTCCTGTTAGAAATTGTAGAATTGAAATATTCCATCCCACTCATAGTTGCATGTATGCATGGCATGCACTTGCTTTACTTTTATGTTTTTGTTTTTGACTTTTCAACCCTGTGTGTATGACCCAGAGGGATTTTTTTTAAAATAAATACAGAGAAGTGGGCATAGTGTGAGGGTCTGTTGGGAACGTCTGGCGGAACCCTCTATTGGTGTGGCCTTCAATACACACCTCCGAGAGAGCTTCTCACGGATTCCGGGGGACGAAGGGATGCTGTCAGGCTGAAGAAGGAGTCCTATCGGGCCTTGCTGGCTTGGGGTACTCCTGAGGCAGCCCACGGGTACCGGCAGCTCAGGTCACAGAGGCAAAAACTCAGGTTTGGGAAGAGTTCGGGGAGGCCATGGAAGAGGACTATTGGACAGCCCCAAGGAAATTCTGGCAAACCGTCCAGCGCCTCAGGAGGGGGAAGCAGTGCTTCACCAACACTGTTTACAGTGCGGGTGGAGGGCTGCTGATCTTGACTGAGGATGTTGGGCGGTGGAAGGAATACTTTAATGATCTCAATCCCACCGTCACCGAGGAGGAAAAAGAGGAGGCGGACTCACCCATCACCCTGGCCTAAGTCACTGAAGTGGTTGGAAAGCTTCTTGGTGGAAAGGCTTTGAGGGGGGATGAGATTTGTCCTGAGTACCTTAATTCTCTGGATGTTGTGGGGCTACCTTGGCTGACACATCTTTATAGGATCGCGTGGCGGTCGGGGATAGTGCCCTTGGACTGGCAGACCGGGGTGGTGGTCCGTCTGTTTAAGAAGGTGGACCGGAGGTTGTGTTCCAACTACAGGGGAATCCTCAGCCTCCCCGGTAAAGTCTATGCCAGGGTACTGGAGAGGAGAGTCCGGCCGATAGTCAAACCTCGGCTCCAGGAGGAGCAGTGTGGTTTTCAGCCTGGTCGTGGAACACTGGACCAGCTCTACACCCTCCATCGGGTGCTCGAGGGTTCATGGGAGTTTGCCCAACCAGTCCACATGTGCTTTGTGGACCTGGAGAAGGCATTCGACCGTGTCCCTCGTGGTGCCCTGTGGGGGGTGCTCCGGGAGTATGGGGTCCGGGGCCCCTTGCTAAGGGCTGTCCAGTCCCTGTATGACCGGAGCAGGAGCTGTGTTCATTGCCGGCAGTAAGTCAGACCTGTTCCCGGTGCATGTTGGACTCCACCAGGGCTGCCATTTGTCACTGGTTCTGTTCATTGTATTTATGGACAGAATTTCTAGGCGCAGTCAGGGGCCGGAGGGGGTCCAGTTCGGGGACCACAGGAACCCATCTCTGCTCTTTGTGGACGATGTTGTCCTGTTGGCTTCATCGAACAAGAACCTGCAACATGCACTGGGGCGGTTTGCAGCCGAGTGTGAAGCGGCTGGGATGAGAATCAGCTGTTCCAAATCCGAGGCCATGGTTCTCAACCGGAAAAAGGTGGATTGTCCTCTCCGGGTGGGTGGAGAGTCCCTGCCTCAAGTGGAGGAGTTCAAGTATCTCGGGGTCTTGTTCACGAGTGAGGGGAGGATGGAGCCTGAGATTGACAGGTGGATCGGTGTAGTGTCAGCAGTGATGCGGTCGCTGTATCAGACCGTTGTGGTGAAGAGGGAGCTGAGCCAAGAGGCGAAGGTGATTCAGTCTACTTTCCTACCCTCAACTATGGTCATTACCCAGACAAGATCGCGGACACAAGCGGCAGAGATGAGTTTCCACCAGTGACCGGGCGCTCCCTTAGAGATAGGGTGAGGAGCTCGGTCACACAGGAGGGGCTTGGAGTAGAGTCGCTGCTCCTCCACGTCGAGAGGAGTCAGCTGAGGTGACTCCTCTCGACCCAGCCCCGGATAAGCAGAAGAAGATGGATGGGAAGTGGGTGGAGATAGGGGCTAGGAGAAACAAATTAAAAAAACATTCTCAGCACTTGTATTACAAGATATGTAAAACATATATGAATCAATCGAAATACAATTCTGAGTAAGCAGAACACTGTTAAAACTTGGTTCATTTAAGTAATATGGCTCCTCTTTTAACATTAACTTAATTTGCAAGACAATTGGAAAATGGATCACTTTCTACATTTTTTGTTTGTTTTTTGGAAACATTTTGTACCTTTGTTTATTCTTATATTGTTTTAGCATCCAAAAGCTACAAAGGTGTTGGGGCATTGGCAGCCACCATTGCTGTCTTTTTCCACGGTCTGCAGAATGCTGTTATTTTCTAGTTTGGACATGCATGAACAACATGGAGTAAGAGGAAGCTCTTGAGAGCGCTAAATTTGATAGAAATCCATACCATGCATAACAAAAGACAAAGCCGAGACAAAGGGCAAACAAGCATCAGTGCAGCTTGTTTCATTTGGTTGTATTATGAATTTAAACTGGTTGTGGGTAATCGGACTTCAGTTTATTATCCGACTATTTCAACTACTTTTTCACATGTTAGGCCTGAATGGCATGGAAAATAAACTAATGCATAATGCATAAAGTAATGTACAAAAACTTGGAAAGTCAGTCAGTCCTCATTTCAGCATTAAAAAAACAAAAAAGAAATGGTGAAGACTGAAGAGGGGCAGCACAGACACAAAAAAAAGCATAGCTCAGGTTTTTTTGGCTTCGTATGGGTAGGCCTATTTTGCTAAATCAACCTTTTTCTACCATGTTATAACATTCCCTCATCAAAAATATGCTTGAAGTGGTTTTATATGTCTTCCTCTTTATGGTTGTAACTTTACAGGAAGAGGGTCCGCAAATTAGAGGTCAGATCTGTGGAGAGGTAATCACAGCTCAGAGTAAGAATGCATGTATTTCTTTGTACTTTTGATTCATAAAAACACCAATAACACACCAATAACATGATCATGTTAATGGCATACTGTGGAAGTGATGTACATTCTGCCAGAAAAGCTCCACAGCCCTTTTACATAACATAATTCCAACACAAACCTTCACCTCCTTTTATAGAAACTGTCCTTGTTTATGTTATTTGCGGCCTCACTGCTCTGCCAAAAGTGACGTGGGGCTCCATCTCTCATCTTTACCTCACGGAATCTTCTGTGACGACGAAGGCCGCTCCTCACAGAGGGGAGGGGGCGTTATAAAAGGCGGAGAGGGAGGAGGCCGCGCAGTATTCAGCCACTAATTAGAAAAATTAGATCTATGAAAGGCAACCACTGATCTCTGGGCCTTCAACCCACGCCCGTGCATCACCGTAGTGGCACAAAAGAGGACGTAACAATGAGCAGCGAGGAGGGAGAGGAGAGGGGGGGGGGCAGATAAATAATTTAATCCATTATCTACTCGGCGAAGCTCATCAGCACGGCTACACAATGGCCACGATTGAATTGCTGATTGCGCCTCTTTTCTACCCTCCAAGAGAAAAAAGCAGCAGAAAAAATAGCCTGCTAGCTGGGGTGGTTGCTAGTATGGCGTGGCGATGGGAGGAGAGAGAAAGAGAGAGAATGAAGGAGAGGTGGAAGAAGGGAGGAGGAGGAAGGGGGGAGGAAGCGGGGTGTGTGGGTGGGTTACAAAGTGTCTTCCACCAAGGTCAAACTACAATACAGCAATCTAATTAAGAGTATTAGAGACTTTCCTTTGCCGGGTCAAAGCCTTATATTGTCCATTAGCAATTACATCATGTCGCGTGATGGATCGGCTTGATTACATCGCCTTTGCCCGATCATGTCTGCCGTGTTTTTCATAATTGGGACCTGTTTGAGTAAAAGAAAGGTCTGGTAGTAAGACTGAAACGTTTTGGAAGAATTGTAATTTTATCATTCAGTTATTTGTGGCGTGGTTCAGCTAAAGGCCCTATACATTTTCCCATGTATTAGAGCAACCTTTGCTGACTTTTGCCTTGCCCCAGTAAAGATATATTCTATAAACAGCTCTTAAGGTCAAAATAAGTCTAATTATAAAGCGTTTCATTGAGTATGAGGAGGTGTACTCGTAGCATGCTAATTGTTACACTGCTTGGCCAGAAGTTAAGATATAAACACTTCAGTCTAACAGAAAATGACTTTAAAGTAGTGAAATTATTTGCCCATGGAGGAAGGTACTTTTACTTGATGAGTTATCTTAAAATAAACTAGAATTAAGCAGGCTCTGGTAAGGGTTTGTGGGCTGGAAATTAGTTTATGGATGAAAGTTTTAGATAAACATACTTAAAACCATTTTATGATTAGTCTTCATGGCCTGATAATAAGTTCTCAGACACCAAATTCTAGATAAAATGCTTTAAATTGTACAAAATTCTAGATAAACTCAAAACAATTAGTCTGAGTGGCTTGATAATAAATTTAGCTAAATTCTAGATATAAGTAATTGAAATGAATCTTGCGTGATAGTAGTTGGTCTGTTCTGGTGGAGGGTCAGCTACCTGCTTGTCTCCAGGGATATTTTAATGTTTCCCCTGGAATGTTCCACACTATGACATTTTACTTATCTATATGGAGACAAGTAGCTGACACCACCAGGCCAGGTCACAGGACCTGGCGAGAGGTGAACACGCTCACAGTTAGAATGCATGTTTTTTTTTTTGTTTTTTTTTGCAAATAAAAACACCTAGAACTGATTTAATGCAAGACAAGGTTTAAAGGTCCTATATCATCAGTCTGTCTACATCTCCAAAGCTCAAAATGTTCTTTTCCACCTTGTGATGACATGAAGGTGTTGTTTTCAAGCTAACAGCTCCTTTTACCTTTAGTTCAGTAGAGATGGGCAATTCCAGAGCCGAAAATATTCAAATGATTTTAGTGAAAGTTCACTAGAATAATTTGGATATTTTCAGCTCTGAAGTTGTATGAAGTATGAAGTTTAAAAACACAGTGGAGCAATTTACTTGATGAAATGATTCTAACATAACTTTGATATTTTCCAAATCCTACTGTGTACTGTTCCTGCTATAGGGTCTGGCATGTTTTTGAACTGCTAGCAGCACTAATGATAGTCCACACTGGTGAGGGTGTTATATTGTAGTTAATGAGGCCAGATGGGACTCACTGATCATGTGACTATAATGCACCATAATGAAGATGGTCTTCATGAGTTTTAATATCGCCTCACATCATTATTGAATCATATTTAAAGTAATTGCATGATGATCTGAAAATAAGCTGATGATAGAAACTATACATTGTAGGGCTGCTTGTATTTCAAGGACAGACTAAGCAAGACAAATGAGGTGTAAATAACAGGCACTTAGAGTGGCAAGTAGAAGACTGCAGAATGATAAACATATTATGGAATTTATGGAGGAGAAGCCCATGAGATGCAGCTGGCTTATAGTTCTACTGCTGTGGTGGAGTAAGTATGTTTTACTCCAGATGCCCTCCCTGTAGTAGTTTTTTGTTTAAAATGGACTAAGCATCAGTACGATTTTTGTTTCCTTTCACCATTTACACTCTCAAGTTGCATTTTAAATTTGTGTGTATTTGAGCATCTTTAATCATTTGTTTTCAAAACACAGTTTTGCAGATCAACTCCTATTCAGCCATCGCAGTATACGGCCAATTCTCTGTACTTACTTTGTTCTCCAATTTCATTTTCTTAATCTGTGATGTGCAGCTATTCATCGGAGGTGCCCACTCTGTTGTAAAGTCATTTTAACTGAATATCGCATTTAAAATGTCCAAATTATGACATAATGATCCAATTCTATTCCGATTCTATTATTGCCAATATGTAACCATTTTAAACTTCTATCAAGGAACAGAGAGTGATCTTGAGTAGCATTGCTAACACTTTTCAAACTTCTCTTAAAAAAAAAAGAACTAAAAAATAAGCAAAACAAAAATGTATCTTCACTATACATTTATTTTACCAAGATCATACCATGTTTACAATTATTATCAGAACATGTCTGACACTATGACCCCACCCTCGCTTGACCCCAACAGTTAACTAGAACCACCAACCCCACGTTTTAAACCCACACACACACACACACGCACGCACACACACACACACACACACACACACACACACACACACCCACACACACACACACACACACACACACACACACACACACACACACACACACACACACTCAAATGTGTTCCTGTCTTCAATTCTCAGATGCCATTATGTGGAAAGTTAAACAGTATAAACCACTAATGGAGAGATTTGGCAGTACTTTTGTGATAGAGTAGAGAGATGCCTGCTTCAGCTCACCCCAATCACATGCAATCCATCTCATCTCGTCGTAGCTAAAACAGGAACATTAGGAGCACTTGTGTTGGCCCTCTGCCCTGGTCATGCTGGCTTCACTCAACCTTCACATTAACATTAGAATCAGGTACCACCCCTTTGGTCCCCCTTTGGCCAGAGGAGCTTGGAGGTTGTATCCGCGGTCTGCTACGGTCTGCCTGATCTGCTCTGCTTGTTTTATGGAGCATACAGTTGAACCACTTTGAGGTCACTTAGCTGGTGAAAGTGTGCTGGGTCTCTCATGGTCGGCTGAAATAAGATCCAAAAGGCACTCCTCAGGGCTGTTTCTCCTGCCCCGGCCAAGTCTCATTGACAAAAAGAGGTCATTATTCTACACACACATTCACAGGGGAGGATGCCCGTGTCTGGGAGTGAATGTGTGTCAGTCAAGTTCAGTTTCTAGCATGAGTTTGAAGAGAATTTTTGTCAATATGAGAACTCGTCACTGCAAATCAACAGGCTTCTATGAGCAGTGAATTCATGCAATATAGTGAGGGGTTTGTTATTTTTGGTTTTGTCTCAGCTTCGGGATCAAACAAAATCATATGGATTATTCTAGACATGGAAAACTTTGGTTTAGATGGGTAAAAAAGTCAAGTTATTTTCCTCTTTATTTTGACCAGTCTTGATTTTGATTTGATTAAATTTTGTCTAAAAAAATAAAATGCTTTCAATATACAGACTTGGTCTTTGCTGAAAGTAACAAATGCCACCATCAGAGATCCGCAAACAAGGTCCAAGGAGCATAAATCAGGACAAGGGAGCTTACATCTTGTCACATACAGGGTGCACTTCACCAGCACGTGACGCTTTTGGGGAAGGCTACAGGAAGTAACTGAAGCATGTAAAGTAGGTAAACTAACTCTCCTATCTGACAAAAAAAAAGTTACTTAAAAGTTACAAAAGTACAGAATTTTTTTGCTAGAAAACCTTTTTTTTTTGTCTTCTTTTTCATTTTGGTTGTGTTTTTTGCATTGAAAACATATGGTCCTTACTCTGAGTGGGCTTGCATCTCCATAAACCTGACTTTATGGCCTTTCAGTGTGGCATAAAACTTTTCTATTTCCATGGTGTTCCGAAGTATGGTTTTAACTTTCTATTTCCATGGGGTTATGCAACTGTAACTTCAGAAATTTACATACTGTATCATTAAAGATGTTTTAAAGATCTTTTTTTTAATCTTAAACACATGAAAAACAGAACTAGGTCCTTCTAAACCGTTTATTTACCTTCTACATTCAGAACATCCTAATTATTCACCTCAAAGAGTTCATAAGTGCTTTTCGTAACTTTCAGAGGCCAGAGCGTAGTTTGGCCCTCAAAATAAAGTGAACAACTAGCATCCCAACAGTGCTCTTCCTGATTAATGGACAATGAAATACTATAATTAGATACATAAAGCAAACAGTGGGTTATTCTGATGTCAAGAACTGCTAATACAATATATTTGTACTTAGCTGGCCAACCAGAGCCACACGCTTTGACAAAACATTACAAAAACAAGTGGGTCTAGAGCCGTACCCTGTCTCCCTGTTTTCAGAAGGCGTGATTGACTGGCAGGTTAACTAATCAGAGAGATGCATGCTCTTTTTATGTCAAAACAAACATGTAAAAAAGTTGAAAAATCTACATAAAGGACTGAGAAACAGTGTGGATTTTCACAGAATCAACAATCAAAGTACCAAACTATTATTTATTGGTTACAAGAATTTTCAAGAGGAGGTGTCTTCTGCATTTGCGGGACACGTGCAACAAATTAGCGCCTATGGTTGGAACGTCTCAAATTTGGACAGAGGTTTTTCACGCTCTATGGTCCGATTCCAGACCCTTCTGCAGATACAGAATGCAGAAGGGACTGGCTGGGCAGGCAATATCTGTACTGGAGAAGACACATTTTGCTCAAATACATAAACAGAATGAACCTTTACCACAGAAATATGGGTACAGTAGTCACACTCGTACTACACCAACAAACCTCACCAAACTTAGTCGTCAGTCTTGCCAAGTTCCATGAACAAAAATGCCGTTTTCCTACACAGCTTTAGCCTATAAGTCAAATCAAAGCCTCTTGTAACCCACACTACTTCTCACATCTGCAGCTGGGGCTTCACTTTCCCCCCAAACTCTAAAACTGCAGAGGCAAAGGCACATCATTAAAAGGGGGCCAAAATGTCCCCTTTACAACACTCCACGCGGCGAATTAATTTGAGAGCTGTCATTATGCAAGTGCGGCACAAATCGTCCAAGACCCAGTCAAACTATTAATAGCCGTCAGCAGCCCCGGAGCCAAGTGTGCCTGGATGGTGTCATTTGTATTGTTAATGGTAATGCTCTATTAGTTTGTTCCATTTGGCTCGGCACAGGTGCAGTAATGGGGCCCGGAGTGGAGAGGAGAGGGAGGAAAGAAGTGTGGGGATGAACGGCAGGGTTACAGCGCCCTCTAGTGGATGACTGGAGAAGGGGAGAGGGAAATGACATACGTTATTCCATATAAGAACTGGATGAACAGATTGTACAGTGATTAAAGGTCTTATATTACTCAAAATGTACTCTTGAGGCCTTTGAGACATGTTATAATGCTGTTGCCTCATCTAAAACAGACCTGGAGTTGTGTTTTGTTTGGCTAATCCTTTATTATACGTCTGCCTACATCTCTAAAGCTCAAAATGCTCTGTTCCACCTTGTAATGTCATGTAGTAGTAGTAGTTTTCAAATCAGTAGCTTCCTTTTACCTTAAGTTCAGTGGAAATAGACAATTCCAGGGCTGAAATTATCCAAATGATTCGACTGAAGATGTATGGAGTTTAAAAACACAGTGGAGCACATCCTATACATGACGTCACTCAGCCTAAATACGCAGCTTTGTGTGTTAAACATGGCAAACATGAATGAAACGAAACACAACTGCAGGTATGTTTGTGATGAGGGAACAACTTTATAACAGAGATCAGAATGTAGCGTCCGTTTCATCTCGCAGGATCGTGTAAATTGGCGTTATTTGTTAGTTTGGAATTGGTGTTTTTCAGATTTTAGAATGTGATAATGTCTTACTCTCAGATGGGGGCAAGAGCCAGTTTTCCCTATTGATAAAACTGCATTGCCATGAAAAATCCAAAAAGTAAATTCATTTCATTTCTCGTAGTGACCAGACCTTGGAGCTCGCTATATCACAACAGAAATCAGAAAACATTCAATTCAATTTAGCTGAGTGATATTATTTGAAACCCAGCGACAGAGACGTACAGGCTTTAATTTTGTCCAACTATTTAGTTTTAAGAAGAAGAAGATAAAATACAGTTCAGATATCAAATGAACACATCACATTTGTATTAAAGAACTGGCAAATCCTGACTCAGTGGTGTAATTTCAATGCATGTTTAAAGGCACACTATGTAACTTTTCCGTCTGCTTGTAGATCATGTTATTGCTATGCTTAGAATATTTCACTATAAATATGCAGTTATTCATTTACACGTGCTTTTGTTGCTCAAAAGTACATTACAGAAACATGGATTACTGTGAACGGGACGGCCTCTCTACAGATCTGGCTGTAACGTGACCTCATTGTCTCCATGGAGATGCACCTGGGTCAATCTAAGCAAAGCAATAACATCTCCATGGAGACAAGCAGCACCTTTAAAAGTAGTCATTTATTGTTATGAAAATTGTACTTGCAATTATAAAGGAATTACAAGGTCAATTTTAGTCATATTTGTGCAAGTGAAATAAATATATTTCAATGTTTATATTATTAATCAGGGTTCAACCAAGGACAGACAAACGAAGCGGCTTAATTAGCTTTTATCTTATTCTGACAATATTTTTGTGTAATTTAAATGAAAAACAAAAAAACCTAAAATGGCCTCCACAACTCTGAGAACAATAACAAAGAGCCATATTGTGTTCCTAATTAACCTCGTTCTGGTGCGTCGATACAGAACGCGCTCAGTCTTTCTAAAAGAGAGCGACTCATTATCAGACTGGAATCATCGGCTAATGAAACTAAAGCAGCCTTCAGCCAAATGCAGGGACTTTGTTTGGTCCTCAAATTAGTGCATTGTAAAGGATATGATTCGAAACAATAACTGGTGGTGCCCATGATATCAAGAATGTGTGCCCGGCAAGTACAAGTTAATTTGCATCCATATTTGGGCTAAAACAATATCCTGTATATTGCAATCAAGTTGGAGCATTTAAAGGACCCGTATTGCGCCATTTTTTAAATTTTCATGACCCCTGCCAGACTACTTTCATCAGCACCAAAACCAGGCAAGAACTCAGCTCAGTGTAAGTCAGTGTTGCTGCATGACACTGCTGACAAGGATGCCATACAAATTCATGTCAAATACCCCAAACTATCCCTTTAAACTCCACATACTAGTACATTCATTACTAGTATATGATTATAGGTCTAAAATTGACAATAACTAAAAGATAAAAGGGAGTTGCTTACATGGCATCACAAGGTGGAGCGTGTGTGAATGAAACAAAACCCAACTCCAGGTATGTTTGCGATGAGGTAACAGCTCACAAGAGTCAGTTTTGTGTAATATTGGACCTTTAACAAATCGTTAAGTTTACTCTGCAAATTTAGACCTATACAAACATGTTTTAAAACACGTTGGATTCTTGCAGTTTATCAGTTAACCTTTCAGTCTTCTTCTCTCAAATGTTAATGCCGCTGGAGTTGTTTACAATACTCTCTGAACAGTATCTTACATTTGGTGGTATTACACTTCTATAGGGGATTAATTGCTAAGATTTTTGTTTCAGTTTGTTGGGCACATGGGGAGAGTTTCATGGTTACATAGACTTGACTAGACATAGACTAGACTAGACATATATTGCAAATCTAATGCATTTCTTGAATAATTGCAGTTAGATATTTTTTCCAGTATCACCAGTATTTTGTCTTGTAAAAGTTCCATTCTGGACAGTTTAAAGGTCCTATATTACGCAATATTGACTTGAGCCATCTTAGAATGCTGTTACCTCATCAAAAACATGCCCGGAGTTGTGTTTTGTTTCATTCACACGTGTTAATTAACCTTTTATTATGAGTCTGTCCACATCTCCAAAGCTCAAAATGCTCTTTTCCACTTGGTGATGTCTTGAAGTGAGTTAACAGCTTTAAACCTTTACCTTTAGAAATGGTAAATATGAGGGCTGAAAGTATCCAAATGATTCTAGTGAAGGTGTATGGAGTTTAAAAACACGCTGAAGCACTTCCTGTATTACTACATGACATCACAAGGTGGAACAGAGTGTTTTCTGTTTGAGATAGAAGCTCAGACTAAATATGCAAGATTTGTGTGTTAAACGTGTGAATGAAACGAAACACAACTCCAGGTCTGTTTGTGATGAGGAAACAACATTATAACATGGATCAGAAAGCAGAGTAATATGGGCCCTTTAAAGAAATAACTACAGGGAAAAAATGAGTTAGTTAAAGAATTAAAGAAACCAGGATCTGGGATGAGGGTAGTTCTGTATTGATGTTAAAAGAACAAAACAGCGTCAGTTCAAATGAATTCATAAGCAGTGAAACTCCATTCTGAATCAAGGCACTATCTCTGCATCTGTCACGTCAGTCCCATAGCGAACCCTGTGTCCACCCCAAATCACACATCACTTCATTTACAGTTTATAAGTTCAGTTCAGTATGAAACAGTGGCCCTGCATAAGCTCTGTCACCAAATATGCGTAGAACAAGTTGTAGAATTGACATCTCAGGTTTGAATAGAAAAATATTTGTCAGAGCACCACCAAAGGAAGTGGTCCAGTTCTCTCGTAGGTTTGGTCCAAAACATGTCAGCTCCATGTTAAAAGAGAATCTACAAAAACAACGTCATCCGTAAACAAGGACTGGAGATGCGATCCCTCTTTGAAAAGAATGGAAAAATCTGTCTTATTCTGCTGTTTGGCTCTTTTAAAAGCGCATTGCTTTAAATAGAGATCGACCAGTATTGGTTTTTTCATGCTGATTGTTCAGAATACAGAGCAACTGATGGCCGATAAACTCTGCCAATATTTTTAGGCCAATTTTGAATATCTTCCCCAGAGTGTGTAATTTAAATGTACCTTTAAGAGAGCAGCTTAGTCACATTTTCAGGAGCGATCTCTTTGTATCAGTGTTTCTATAAAAAAAAAAATTGTGTATTTCTTAAGCAGCGGATTGACCAAAACAAATCATCAAAATGTCGCTGGCCGATACGCTAAAAAGTCCAAATCCAACTGATATATCGGTCAGTCTCTAGCTTCAAAGGTGCTCTGTGTAACTTTTCCGCCATTTTCTTGTCTCCATGAAAATGTTATTGCTTTGCCTGGGATGTTTCACAGTAAATTTAACTTATTTACCTCCGTCGAGACAAGCAGGTGATGCCATAAGGCCAAGTTACTGGTCAGAGTAAGAAAGCATGTTCGGCGAGGTATTTTTGAGCAATAAAACCACCTGTAACTGAACTAATACAAGATAGATTAACGCTACCCTTAGTAAAGCAATGACACGTAAATCAGACAAGTAGGTGGTGGACTTCCAGAAGTTACAGAGGGCATCTTTAAACAATAAACACGTCTATTTTCTCATTCCAGATGGTTTGTATTGCTGAAAAATAACTTGAAGCCAAATATTCTAAGCCAGGGGTCTCCAACCTTTTTCTTCCGGTGAGCTACCTTTACAAAACAAAAAATGCCAGAGAGCTACTCATTTTAGCGGCCGCAAGAAATTGAGACGATTATAAGAAAGACGACAAGCCCTTGTGTACAGTTAGATGCCCATAAAACATAAACCATGTCCCTTTATTAGTCCACAAAGTTGGGCTTCAAAATGATACATGTACAATGGTAATTAAGTTACGCAACGCACCTTTAACTTTATGATCGTAATTGTTAGTGGCAAAAAGAGCCCTTATTTGAAGCCTTTTACTTTAAGCTTCAAATCATGTTGGGGTTAGTGTTACCACAAATGTTCAAAAATGGCCTTGTTTGATTGTAATGTTGTTAAATATTACAAAAAAGACAATACTGTAGGTGATTTCACCAAAAGAAAATACTGAAAAGGTGCTCCACTGTGTAGTACAGTGCAACTACATAGTTAATGAACGCGATTTGATGACAGACACGCTCCAAATACGCCTGGTGATGATCTGTAGGAAAAACAAAAACTAATTTAACATCACACATTCCAGGTAAAATGTAATGTGTGTTTTCTGAGTGCTCACAGGAAGAGGAACCAGCGTGACTGAAGCTACAACTCCAGGCAAGTTTTTGATGAGGGAACGATGTTATCTCATGGTTAAAAGTTTTTTAAAAAGTCAAAGTTGCATAATATGTTCTTTAAAGGTGCATTATGGAACTTCTAAGGTGGAGAGTTGCTTGCTTGTCTCCATGATGATGTTATTTATTTGTATGGCATGTTCCTCACTACGTGCATTTATTCTATTGCAGGTGTTTTATAGCTCAACACTTCCTTGAAAACCATTTGTTCTTACTCTGTGCACACTACAAATTTCTCTGATCTGGCCAAGATTTTAAAACTTATATCAGGTTATTCATCTTGTTTACAGATTTATTATCTACTTACTAGTTTTGAATTGTTTGTATAGTCTTAAAAATGGTCACATACATTTCTTCTATGGCGCAACTAGTCAGAAAATCTTACATTTAGGCAAGAAATGTTTGAAACAAGCTACAGTCCATTTACCATAGTTTTCCCCGGCAAAACTTCACTTGTTTTTAGATTCAGTGATACAGATTTGCTTGATACTTGAGGATGTTTATCTAACACTTAGCAGCCATAAACTTATTTCCAGCCCATGAAGACTTAATTCTAGTCTAGAGGTACCGTATTTTAAGATGACTTGTCAAGTAAAATTATCTTGTTGCGTGGGCAGATAATTTCTCTACTTTTTAGTCATTTTCTGATAGATTTAAGTGTTTATATCTTCGATTTTGGCCAAGCTCTTTGAAGTGCAGGCTTGCTTCTCCATAGATATGACCTTTAACTTGTCTCAGGGCGTTAAACAAGTTTATTTCCATACTGTGAATTAATCCAGGCAAAGCAGCAACATCTCCAAGCCAAGAAGACAAGCACCACCAGAAAATTTACACAGTGCACCTTTAAGCTCTTCCACAAATTGAATTCTTTCGCTTTAGGATATTAAAGGAAGTATTAGCTGTGTAGACAGACAAGTTGATGGTTTAACTGTGAACCAACCGGCCATATGTTATCTGAAGAGAACTATGTTAATATCACTGCACTACAAGTCCCACCTAGAATAATATTTGGCTTTCCGAGTATCACTAAAATCTAAACCCAGACTAAATCATGTCTAAATTGGGCTTAAACAATGACTAACCCAAAAGAGGACAAAAACATTACAGATTTGAATCAAACAGATACTCAAACTGTAGAGGACCCCAAAGTACCACCAGTAGTACATGTACCTCAGTCTGAGAAACATTGTTATAGTAAAAGTTCCTTTGTGTAGTTTGACCCAATCAACTACTAAACAGAACAGTACCTAAAAATCCCCCAGACAGATTCCAGACCTTTTAAAATATGCGACAGCTTTGTTCATTACTTTTTATTTTAACCAACAAGTATCAAAGGTTTAAAGAATGTTCAAAATGTTTAACCCTGTCTCAGTCAAAAATATTATGTTCAAACTTCTAAAATGTTTCTTCAGTTCATGATTTAGTGTTGAAAAGAAATAGAACTATATAAAAACAAAGGATGCAGCTGGATGTGAAAAAGGAAACAGACCAAAAAGTTGGTTTAGAGACAAATTCTGTAAAATTCAAAACTACATCTCTGCTTGATCCCGGTCCTTCATGTCAAGTTTCCTCAACAGCGGCACTGGCGGCACGAAGAAAACTTTCCTATGAACTTCTCCATTTTCAGGAGAGCTAATTTCCCCAAAAATAAATTTCAGTGAGCAGATTCCAGCATTCAGCACCAGACAAACCAGCGTCTCTTTTGGACCAGTGTTAAACCCCTTAGCGTCCAGATGCCCCGTGTCTCAGTTGACTTTGGGATAGATTTTTTCATAGAAGAAGCTCTGCGCCAACACGTACAGCTCTCCGTCCTTCTCCCTGACAGCATGGGCACGCACAAACTGGAACTGTTCAAGAGCGAACTCGTAAAACTCATTCTCCATTTTCCAGATGTTGGACTGCTGCAGTTTGGCGATGGTCTCTTTGGTCGGGGCCTTCTTCTCAGTGGTCTTCCTCAGATGGGACTTCTTTCCTGAATAGCAGGGGAGATAGTTGTAAGATGTGGTGGGTGACATACAAAGGCGGGTAGAGCAGCCAAAAATTGTATTCCAGTAAGAGTAACATTACTTCAAAATAATATTACTCAAGCAGAGGTAAAAAGTACTGGTCCAAGAAATAGTAACTGAAAGAGTAACTGTCAAGGTGCAGGGTAATTTATCATTTTGAGGGGAACTCCTGCACATTTAAAGCTAAAGTCCATTGCTAGAGGTGGTTCAATACTGTCAGAAGCCGAAAAATGGCACAGATCAGTGTTGCACAGGTGAAGATCTCACTGTCAAGGCAACAAACTAGCGTAGTTAATTGGGCAAGTTCTCAGCTTCCACATAAAATGCCAGTTTGGACACTGAAGAAGCTTAACACCACTTTCTAACCCAACTTACAACAGCCACGAGTCTAACAAACAAAACGCTCTGCCTGGCTCACTCATTAGTGTCTGGAAACATTATAAAACAACTCTATAAGCAGCCTTAGCCGTACCAGTTTGATTTCCCACAGCGCATGTGAAAGCTCAAAAGACTCAACTGCCGACTGCAGCGGTGGGGAGCGGTTAGTAGCCGCCAGAAGCAACAAGTGAGAATCGACTACTGACGATGAAGAAGAAGAGAAACTGAACACTGTTGAAAGAAAATGGTTTGGGAATATATTTTTTTTAAAGCATTTTTCAAAAAATATAATTCACTCATAAATAAATGGGATTAGAAACAACATCGGCGATCGAGTCTTTTGGGCTTTCACATGCGCAGTGGGAAATCAACAAGGTAAGGCTAAGGCTGCTTATAAAGTTATTTTATAACGTTTCCAGACACTAATGAGTGAACCAAGCAGAGCGTTTTGTTTGTTAAAGTTAAAGTTAAAGTTAAAGTGGTATGAAGCCTCTTCTGTGCAAACTTTTACGTGGAAGCTAAGAACTAACCCAATTCACTACACTGGTTTGTTGCCTTGACAGACTCACTACCACAGCGAGATCTCCACCTAGAAAACACTGATCTGTGCTGTTTTTGTTTTGGCTTCTGACTGTATTCGACCACCTCTAGCAATGGACTTTAGCTTCAAATGTGCCGGAGTTCCCTTTTAATGTAACTGGAAGGACAAAACATTAAATAATGCCCAAAATCTGGTATTTTCAAAGGACAGACAGAAAAATGTGACAAACTAAATCATATCTGAAGGAGCAATGCAAGAAACACATTCATTCAAATCAATTCATATGTTGACAAAGCTTTTGTCACTTGTAGACTTACTTACAGTGGGAAGAGTAACCCAAACTTTTTCACTGTTATTTCTATAAATCTATTGCACAAGTAGGAGTAAAAGTAAGCTGCTCGAAAAGTACTGCTTTTACTTGTAATACTTACTTCTAGGGCTGTGCCATTAATCCAGTTTTAATCAACATTGAGCGTTGGTCATTGGTGTTTGACAGTGATCAGTTTGGGTCTTTAAAGGAGAGGTCTACGGCCGATCATGTGCCTCTACTGGTTTGAAGAGCTTTTTTTTGAGCACTAACTTGCCAACGCCAAAGATTAAATGACTGTTCGGGAAAGTAATACTGAAATCCATTATTAGCCGTTTTAATAAGACAAAATGAAATGGACTCAAAAGTTGATAAATTTGAATATGATAAAAACTAAATCATATTATTTTTGACATCGCCATACGTACGTAAAGTTTTGCTTCAATATATGAAGAAAAAAATGCCCTAAAGTCTTTTTCCTGAGAGACGGTCTATTTCCTGGCACCTGATTTAATAAAGAGTATTTTAATAAACTTCATACTATTAATGCTATGAAATACTACAGTAACACACTATTTTGTTTTTTTTCTTGACGTTCCCAGACATTACTTGGGAACACTTTTGGCCACTCTCCCCCGCCCCCTGTTAGTGATTCAGTGGAAGAAAATAGGTTCTTGTCCATTAACTGCACTGGCATCAAAATGAAACACTCGCGTGGGTTTATTGATGATCTATAACTGGATTTGGACACTTTTCGGTACTTAAAGAACTAGTTTTGTCCAGCAAGTCAATCCAAGTGAAACAACAAAATAAATTTATGTTGTATTTTGATTATAAATTATATTAATGGGTTTTAAATCTGCACATGTTTTTTTGCAATGGCTGTGGAAAAAAAACTTTAATGGGCCTCTGGGCCTTCAAGGTAAAATATGAAGGAAACATTTCTTAAAGATCACCTATTTGCATCCCCAGCTATCAAGAACACATGTAAAAAAAAATGTTTCTTCTGTTAATGTCTTCAATATGTTAATGACATCCCCGTATAAAGGCGCTGTACCTCATTTTTATTTCATGTTTTTATTCCTCACATTCTTATCACATTCTTAGCATTTGAATTATAAGCAGTTTATAAGCAGGTTTCTTAGCCTTCAGTGACAGGACACCCACAACTAGCATGCTAACAATGCATTGCTTCCTGGTTTGCAGATACAGCACCGCAGTCTTATTTTTATCCCAAGACCTGCTTTTACAACACTGAGCTGAACATACTAAAAGTTGCATTTATTTTTGGTCAAGGATGAAACTGTTTTGCGACTTTTCCAAACATACAGTTTTTTAAACGTAGCAGGTCTTTTGCCTCAGTACCTGATTTGTAGAGCTCTGTGGCCCCTTTGAAAAACCTGGGCACAGCGGCCTCCAGGATCATGATGAAGTCCTCCAGTTCCTCGGTCACTCCCACCAGAAGGTACTCATTCACCAGGTTCAGCTTGGCCTGCTCCAGAGCCCAGTGGCTGCCTGCGTTCCTACAAAGTCAGTTCAGTTTATGTTTATATTGTCCAAGAACTGCAGTCGTCTCACAGGGCTTCACACAATTCTTGGTTTATCCAGTTAAAGTTAGAAAAACCAAACATTGGAAACAGGTAACTACATCCACAGGAAACCAGGATAATTGCTCCTATGGATTCTTCATATTTTAGTCGTCTATTAGTCAGCAGTTATTTTTTACACTAATCAATTAGTCAGAGGATTATTTATATTGCACATTGAGAATTTTCAAATACATTATTAACCAAATAATAAAAGGTGGAAAGATGGTGACTTCTAAACAGAGAATATTTACAAATAAAGTGCATTACTGTGGAGAATCTAAAATTGTTATTTGTTTTTTACATTTTGATTGAATAACGCTGTAAAAATAATAAATGGTCACATTTATACAGCGTTTTTCTACCTTCAGGGTGCTTTACATCAAGGAACCACTCACCCATTCACACACAGTCATAAATCAAAGTACACGGAGACTGGAGGCAAAGGAAGTGTCTTGTCCAAGGACACAACAATCAAATTCATCTGGTTAAGATGGAATAGCACTGCCAACCTGTGAGTCAGTGGATTTGACTGCTGTACCGATGAAGTTTATGTCAAAAGTGAGATTCGAACCGCCAACCTTCGGATCAGAGGGCGATCACGCTTCCTTACTGAGCTACTAGCAACACAGTCTGTTCTAATAATGCCTTTTATATGTGTTTATGTCTTTGTATAACGAAAATATGACAACGATTGTTTTTCATATTTGACTAGTCCCAATTAGTTGATTAACTGTTCCAGAGCGCCCCCTATGTTTAAACCCTCCTTCTTGAAAAGGAAAAACTGTGAAATCCCCAGTGGAACAAACACATCACACATCACATATAAACAAGTGCAAACAGTATGAGACAGGCCTGGGTCAGCTCTAGTCCAATGATTGGTCACTGTTCAATGATAGATACTCTATAATGAGCTTTATAATGAGCTTTAGACACAGCGCTCAATGTTCTAATTTAAAGGACCCATCCCCCAACAACAGTCGCACACACATGACCCTGGTGACTACACTTATTGCAATCACAAAGTACTTAAGAAACAGAATATTACTTTCTATGTATGTAGCATCAGAGAAACCTAACTCCACACAAGTAGGCCTGGTTTCAGTCAACTGATTAGGCTTAGAGTATCAATAGATATGATAAATGCATAGAGGTGATAAATGTGATTCTGATTGGGTGTATCAGAATCACATTTGGATGTGTGCCTTGGTCTTTATCTAGAGCTAGCCCAGAGCAAGTCTTTGTTGTAATACACTATTGAATAATACAGTGATTGATAGGTTTTGATTGCACCAAAATTGCAAAAATACATGTGCAGGCTAGCCGTGTTGTGCTGGGAATTAGCCAGTATATCAAGAGCTATTCTTAAGTAACACAAAACATGCAAACAGCGCTGAAGAGGGTTTGCTCTAATGTAAAGAGGCAGACCGGGTTATTGAAGAGTGGAGGGTCTCACCAGCACTCTGAGTGGTGTCCGCAGAAGAAGGGGATCTGCAGCCACAGCTTCTCCGGAGCACAGTCTGAGCCTCCGGTCGCCACGCACTCATCAAATGTCTGAAACACAAACAAGCTGGTGAAGGTCTATGTTCTGTAGGATTAGAAAGGTTGGATTCTTTCTATGATTTTTTTTTATACTGTTAGCTGAAGACAAACTGATTCTAACTTTTCTGAAGTGGATTGGTTGTGCACACCACCTAAATGTTTGGCATATTGGAACTCTGATTTGAGAAATTATGAACATTAGACTGATGAAGTTTGCAGAATATAGTAATAAAGTATCAGCATGAATCATTTTGGACATATCAAAAATACACAAAAAGCTGAATGGTCAGATTAGTTACTTGGGGAAGAAAAAAATATAATTTAATGGCCCATATGATGCTCTTTTCTGATTTATGCTCTAATGTTTCCTCATTACAAACAGACCTGGAGTTGTGTTTTGTTTCATTCACATGTTTAACACACAAACCCTGCATATTTAGGCTGAGTTCTTTACAAACAGAAAACACTCATGTCATGTGGCAATGCTCCACTGTGTTTTTAAACTCCACACACCTTCACTAGAATCATTTGGATCATTTCAGGCCTGGAATTTCCGATCTTTACTGAACAAAAGGCAAAAGGTAACTGTTAACTTGAAACACATCAAGCAGTAGACAGACTAATAATAGAGTTGCTTAAACATGTGTGAGTGAAACAAAACATAACTCCAGGTATGTTTTTGAGGACGTAATAATATTATAACATGGCTTAAAGCTCACAAGGGTAAATTTTGTGTAATATATGACCTTTAATCCATAATACTTTTTTCTGGTGGAATTGTTAGCACTGGTGTACTTTAGGAAACTTAGTAGTATACTTTGATAAGAAACAATAAAAGATATTAGACAAATAGCTTTACAGATTCAACAAAAACCACAGCTCCATATCGTACCTTTTTATCTCCCTGCTTCCGCCTTCGTAGTCCAGGCCTGTAGTCGTCTCCAAACCTCAGGAAGTAGTAATAGGACACCAGGCGCTCTATAGGATCCCTCACCACATTAATATACAGCGGCTTCCCTTTCACTCCATACCTATAGAGACATAAAGCATTCTCATTTAAAAGTGCACTTGAACACTCAGGCAGCCTCTCAATGCTCTGTGAACCTAGTGTTTATTGTACTTAAGAGGGAGCCTTTTTCCATTAGCAAAAACACAACGCGAGAACACTTAGGATAATGAGCTTTGATGACTGAAATGATAGAGCCAGTGGAGATAAGGACAACAAAGCCATTAATCAACACCGCAGCATTAGCACTAACGGTCAATGGGAGATCCCTGCTATCTGGAGGCCTAACTGTTTCCAACTCCTCTGGATATGAACGCTATTAGAGTAAATGGGAAATACGGGCGTACTTGGAGAAGTCGAGATAGGCGACGTGGCCGTGGTAAAAGCCCGGTTTCATCTCTTTCCAGGAAGTGACATTTCGGACAAAGCGCACCTGTGCACAAGGACAGTAGAGAGGAATCAGTAACAAAACAGCAAGATAATACACACATTTTAGACAGGAAAGATTAATACAGTACAAGTGGATTAATAACAGGGAGCATTTGAGAACACACCCACGGGCTTTATCGTTTAAGAACAGACTGACATAGAAAACCAATAAAAAAATCCCATGCTTTTCAGAACATGTTTGGAGAGGTATAAACTTGTCATGTCGACTGAATGGCTTTAATCGTGCAGCATCATTGCCTGAGCTTTTTTTATATTCAAATTGTGTATTATTATTAATCTATTGTGTAACTTTTCTGGTGGAGGCTCCATCAAATGCTTTTCTTCATGGAGATGTTATTGATTTGTCTGGAATGTTTCACACTATGGCATTAAACCTTTCTTATTCATGGAGATCAAACCAGACCAAGCTACGGGTCAGGTCTGTGGAGAGGCGACCCCGCTCACAAAGGCTGCGCAATTAAATGAATTTTGATCGCGATGTTGATTTGTGTGTCAAACGATCTCCAAACTCATATCATTGAGTTGAAATGATTATCTTAAAAAGTATATTTATTCTAGGGCTGCAGCTATCGATTATTACAGTAATCGATTATTCTGTCGATTATTTTGTTCGAATAATCGAGTAATCGTTTGTTATTGTCGTGTCTACTTTGTTAAGTACACACCACGTGCATTGACAGATACACATGTTTTGGACATGAAAAACGTAATTATTGCTAGGCTAAGGTTGACTTACCTCGCGGTTTCTTTTCCACTTGATGTAATATACGGGCTTTCTGTTTACATGTTGTAGCATAAGTGTTGAGAAGGTGACTTTTAAAATGTAATCCCCTACAGATTACAGATTACATTCCCCAAAATGTAGTTTGTGACGTAATCAATTAAATTACTTAAAGTGAGTAACGTAATCTGAATACTTTGGATTACTTGATATTGTCATGATTTTTAAAACTACATAAATGTAGCAACCAACTCCTGCAAATTCTTGTTTAGTTTTAGACCTGGATTAGTCCTGGTTTTAGATCTGTTTTAGTCCTGGTTTTAGATCTGGTTTAGACCTGCTTTAGACCTGGTGTGAGTTCTGGTTTAGAGGTGCACAGGAGGAAGCGCGGTCCACGGAGTGTACGCGACAAGACACAATCCACGCGCAGAGTGCGCGGCGTACGGGAGATGCGGGGTGCGCAGCATACTGAAAATGCGGGGTGCGCGGCAAACCGGACCGTACTGCGCACGAGGAGGTTATGCTCTTATTATACATCCATTATACATCCATGGGCGCCGCGCTGTTTTGTGTACAGTGAAGTGCAGTGGTCGTGCGGAAACTTTACCTCTACCACAAAAGGTTCCGGCCATCGCCGAGCGTATGAAAATAAAATGAAGCATTGAGGCAAAAAAAATAATCAATGCATTTTTCTAATCGATTTAATCGATTAACTCGATGAAACGTTTCAGCCCTAATTTATTCAGTAAATAAGTATATTTATTAGGGCTGCAGCTATCGATTATTACAGTAATCGATTATTATATCGAATAATTGAGTAATCGTTTGTTAATGTCGTGTCTACTTTGCACATGTTAAGTACACACCATGTGCATTGACAGATACACATGTTTTGGACATGAAAATCGTAATTATTGCTAGGCTAAAGTGGACTTACCTCGCAGTTTCTTTTCCACTTGATGTAATGTATGGGGCTGTATCTGTTTAGATGTTGTAGCATCAGTGTTGAGAAGGTGACTTTTAAAATGTAATCCCCTACAGATTACAGATTACAGACCCCAAAATGTAGTTTGTGACGTAATCCATTAAATTACTTAAAGAGAGTAATGTAATCTGAATACTTTGGATTACTTGATATTGTCATGATTTTTAAAACTACATGAATGTAGCAACCAACTTCTGCAAATTCTTGTTTGGTTTTAGACTTGGATTAGACCTGGTTTTAGATCTGGTTTACACCTGGTTTAGACCTGGTTTTCGTCCTGGTGTTAGTTCTGGTTTAGAGGCGCACAGGAGGAAGTGCGGTCCACACAGCGTATGCAACAAGACACGTTCCACGCGATCCGTATGGGAGGAGATGAGCCGTACGGGAGGAGATGAGGTGTACGGGAGGAGATGAGGTGTACGCTCTTATTATACATCCATGGGCGCCACGCTGTTGTGTGTACAGTGAAGTGCAGTGGTCGTGCGGAAACTTTACCTCTACCACAAAAGGTTCCGGCCATCGCCGAGCGTATGAAAATAAACGAAGCATCGAGGCAAAAAAATAATAGATTTTTCTAATCGATTTAATCGATTTACTCGATGAATCGTTTCAGCCCTAATATTTATTTTCCAAATAAATTTCATTTTATAGAACAGCTGAATATATATTTTGGATAAATTTATGTTTTTCTGTGCCTTATTTCATGTTCAAAATATATTTTAATCATTTTATGTTTTATACATCGCAAAACTGTTCTAAGGTACATAGTTGTAGCCTATATTTATTTTCAGTTCGAACGTTTTGTGTAAATTATCAACAAAGAATAAATGCACCGTGTAACTAAAAAAACAATAGTTTGAATAATCGTGATAATGATTTTTTTTCCATAATTGAGCAGTCAGAAGTTGTTTTTCTAGGTAATTTTGAGCTATAAAACAACCTGTAATTTAATAATTATGTAAGGTAGAGCTGTTTAGTTGTTTATTGTCACACTGTGGAACATTCCAGACTGAGCACTAACATATCCAAAGAAACAAGCAGGTGATGAACCCCCAACAAAAAGTTACACAATGCACCTTTAACTAAACTGAATGTTTTTATTCAAACATGTTATGAATAGAATGATATGTATCAGGTTATTTTGCAGCTATTATGGACAATCACAAAATAACAATTGTACAGTTATATGGAGTGTTGTTTTGATGATTGCCAGTGTTATAATAGTAATAATGTTTAGTAATAATAGTCCTTTCACATCTGTCTGATACTTAAACCTTAAATAACACATTATAGCCAAGTTCGGCCAAAATAACTGCCGTTTATCTTTCTGGATTTAAACAAATGTGAATATCCAGGCTCGTAACAGTCTGAAAGGTTTTTATTCTGCACTCTTCTCTTTTGATGTTAATTTTATGATGATTATTTCTATTTTGATTTGTTTGTAGGCTGATTTTCATGTGTTTCTTATTCTGTAAAGCACTTTGAATCCCTATGTGTACGGACTGTGCTATACAAATAAACTTGCCTTGCCTATTTCCCACCCTAACCTTCAGTGTCTTGCCCATGGACACTACGATAGCATAAACTGAACAGAAACCAGATGAAAACGATCAAAGCGACCGCAGCGTCGAGTTAAACAAACATGCTTCTCATTATACCGTCTAGTGGAGGGGGGTACCCGTAGTCAAACAATAGCAGCGCCAAGCAGAAAAGTGAAAAGTCAGACTGGCATGTGCGCACGGTAACAACTATGGGTTCTGAACACCTGTAGGTAATATTTCATACTGTCCTGTGGTTTGACTTGAAATTATGGCAATGTCAAAACCTGGATTTGGCAGCGCTGCGTGGCTTTCCTGGAAACAAGACAAATGTTCCTGTTGAAATGAAACGATAGTGATGTGCGGTGTGGTGCTTTATCCTCATTAAAATAATAATAATGATAATCAGTAGAGCTCAGCCTGTAGTGACATGGCGCTCAGGATATTACCTTGGCATCGGAACCAGATTTCACCAGCATAAAGCCCCGGGCTGTTTACTGTGTCCTGGGCTAAACCACAGCTGTGCCCGTGTGGGGTGGGTGCGGGGTGGGTTTGTGGGGGGCCATGAAAAGAGTGGTGTCAAAAAGTGGGCGAAAAGTCAATGCGCCACTTTGGAAATTGTGTGAGAATGTCAAAGTGGTCAAAACAGCACCCCTAAAGGCACAGCAGTACTTTTAGCTGACAACATGAAGCGTTTATATTTTTGTAACCCTAACACAGAAAATAATTAAAGAAAGGCTTAATAATACTGCCAGTACCAGCATGCAAGTCTCTCTGAACGCTATGGGGAAAATATGACTGGGATAGCTTAGTGTGAGGAGTGCATTAAAGGCAGACTGTGCAACGATTCTGGTGGAGATGTTATTGTTCTGCCTGAAAAGTTCCACAGTATGGCATTAAACCTCACAGACGACACCACGAGAACAAGTCACAAATCAGAACTGTGGAGAGGTGAGGTGAGGAGGCCACTGAGAATTAATTCATGGTTTTAAATGTCTTCTGAGCAGTATAAAAACATCTGTGAGGAAATAAATGCTGGAGAAATACATAATGCCTCTCCATGGAGCAGGTGGCTGGCCTTTAGGACGGAGCTATTATGCAAAATCGACTTTTATAGTTATAGTTGTTTTCCCTTCTCATTTACACACTTCAAGTTGTATTTAGTGCGATTCATGCATGTCTGAGTAATCTTTATACTCAAGTCACCATTGCTCCGATCTGACCCCGTTTATACCTCCACCGGTACACGCCCACTGCCCTGTACGTCCATCGTTCTCCAATTTTATCAGTGGTACAATAGGATTCAGCAGGATCTTATACTCATGAAAAAAAAAATCTGCTACTCGCTAGTGTGATCTGTGGCTGTACATAGGAGGTGCTCAGAAGTCTGCAGCTCTTTGTTGTGATGATGTTTACAGCGATGACAGCTCCCATTGTACACCTCAATTTTCTAACAAGGAAGTCTGCAAATTCATTTCTTTTACTAAGTCATTAAATGTGTATTAAAATAATTAGAATAATTAAAACAGAATTACCGGTAATTATAATATAATAGATTATAATTATATGGCAGGCAAGAACACAATGTGTCTTCTTTCAGACAACCATTTTACCACAAAAGGCCAGTAGGTTGACCACATAACGCTTGACAATTAATCATGGTAAAGGCATTGAATACTGCTGCTCTAGGACCAATTAAACCATGGACGCAAAATGGCAAAGTGTATCTCAGACGTCCTGTAACTGTCCTGTTTGAGAAACATAAATGCATTTATAGCGGGCTGTACAACTGTGTGCAAATACAGTCTGTACTTATGGTCAGCTTAGGTCTTTTTAATTGACAGGTCTATTGCTAATCCCTGCAATCAGACTTTAAAGGATTTTCTTTTTACAATTTTCAGTTTTTGTGTTAAACGGAAATGATTATGCTTTTATAAAGATAAAATAAAACTAAGTCAAACATTGTCTTAGTCTCATTGTCCTAATCCATGGTTTAGTTTAGAATGTAAAGCAAATGATCAGCACTGGTGCATGAAGGCAGAGTCCCGGCTCTGACCTGGTCTTGTAGGGACATGACGGGGTTGTTCTTGCTCGTGTTGATGTGGAGAACGTGGAAGTTGTTCTTGGGGCAAAGGTCGTAGGCGATGTTGGTGAAGGAGGTGCTGCCGGTCTTTGGGACTCGGTTGTAGATGATGACAGAATCGTCTCTCTCTGATGTAACAGCAGATTCTCTCCCCAAAGACTCACTGTGCCTCTGCTCCACCTGCGCCACCTCATGTCTGGCTATGGTGCGCTCTGAAACACAAGGACAACAAGGTAAGGCCACTGATGGGATGCACTGTCATTAATGATCATGAACAACTGTTTCAAATATGATCTGCTTATTTTAGGTTACACTTTGGGAAAGAAATGGACACCTTTGCATTGTGTTAGAACTTCCAGGGCCCATATTACAGCATTTTTTGATCTATATTATAATATTGTTTCCTCATAAAAAAACATACCCTGAGTTGTGTTTTGTTTGTTGTTTAACACACAAACCCTGCATATTTAAGATGAGTTCTTCTCTCAAACAGAAAACACTGTGTTCCACCTTGTGATGTCATGTGGTTATACATGAAAAGCTCCACTGTGTTTTCAAACCTCATACACCTTCCCTACAATCATTTCTCTCATTTCCATCCTGGAATTGCTAACCTCTGTTGAACTAAAGGTAAAAAGGAGCCGTGAACTTGAAACTTGAGCTCACAAGAATAAATTTCATGTAATAGGCTACAGGACTTTTAAAATTATATGAATTATATAAATTAAGGGAACAGTATTCTGGAGGTTGTATCACCTGCATGATTAGAAAGTTAAACCCACACTTTGGAACATTGTCCATGGAGATAGAGAAGTTTAATGTCCTACTGTGGATGAGTATAGCCAAAGGGACAACATTTCTAGAGAAAAAACAAGCAGTAGGCTCTCCTCCAGAACAAATAGGGTCACTCACAGTAAAGACACATTTTCTAGGCCTGTACTCTAACAAATTGTTAAGTACTTTGAGTTTCCCTTAAAATACTATTCTGTATGGGCAGTATTGTTAATGAACATGAGCTGCAATGAATAAATGAAACACTTAATGAGTAATAACAGGTATTGTTCTATCTAACATATATTAAAGGATAAGTCGATGGATAAGTAGTATAAAGTGCAGGAAAAACAACCAGCATGGAAGTTGAAGTGAAATCCCTCAGGCAGGATCCAGGGCAAAAAGAGAACCACATGTAACAACATGTATGCTGTAGAAGTTTAGTATGTTGTAGAAGCTTGTCCAAGAAAGTAAAAGGAAGTAAAAGGCTGGAGACCAAATGGATGTCTTAAGCAGGAGAATATTATTTGCCATCAATAATCCGGGCCCAGAGGTCTTGAAAAGTTAACATAGTTTGATTACAAAAGTGAACATAGTGAACACTGATCTTTGCGTGTTAAAGCCCCTTTGACTCTGCTTCCAAAGGAGGAGGTTTATAAAGCAAGTGTGGTCAGACTATGAAGACCAGTAGGCACCAGTTAGTCAGCAATATGCCACAGTTTAGATAGTGGTCTGCCAGTGGTGCCAAGAGAAGATCATGGTGTAAATATAGATTTTGTGAGTCAATGTTCAACTGAGAGATTTACGTGGAGGATAAATTACTTAAATTCTCTTACAATGTATATATGTACAATATTTTAGTCTTTCAGCTAAAACGTTGCAAATAATTTGAATAGTGAATTGTGAATGATTAGAAAAGGGACAAAAGTGGTCATTTTTATTGCTGCCCAGCCCTAAGCATGAGACTAGAATGTTCTGATGTACAGATCATTACATCTTTTTGATTGCAAGAATTTATTTGGCAATTTTGCATTTATGAACCTATTCTTACTGCACAGCCTCAACAAACATCCCACTTTTCCACAGTAATGAAGTTGTATATTTCCACAGTCTTTAGTGAGTTGTTTACTGTTTTCCTCTGGCAGCAGGTGGAAGGGCCAACAACCCCGCAATAAAGACAAAGAAATAAAGCGCTACTTTTTAAATTAAGGACACAGAAGCTAATTAGCCAGGCTTAATTAAGGAAACAGCCTAGCCCTCAAAATACAATACCACAGAAACAACTCATTAGGGCTTCCATGATAATATTGACAGGAGGCATAATTAAAAGTGTTGCTCTCAGCTCGCTTCGGCGCAGTGTTAATTAAAGGCGGTTACAGCAGTGGCCTTCGTCTATGGCTGCTGCTCATTCGCTCCGCTCAGAAGGAATACATATGCACTGGGAGAAAATAAACATGAAAGAATAACAATTAAGGGCCGCAGATTGTAAACAAAGAGCACAATTACAGCATTAAAATAATACGGTTATAAATGGGACCAAAGTGAGTCAGTTTGTGCATTGTTGTGTCTGGACATGGTTTATGAAATTAAATGAAGTGCACGTTGTTGCAGCACGACATGCTGTAAGAAGACAAGAGATATTTTAAGGAATTTAACTGAATAAGTCTTAAAGGGCTTATATTACATTAGCTTCTGATCTGTAAACATACCTGAAGTTGCCACATGATTGTGCACACAGGAGCAAAATTATCTCATGAGATTTGTTAATCCTGAATTTTCCTTTGGCTTGGACAAAAAGAGCTGCTCAGTTATACAGTCTGAGGTGTAGTTCCAAAAAGCAGTAGTACAATGACCGCTAAAGCGTTACATAAAAAAAGAAAAAAGAAAAAAAGTGAAGCAAAAATTGTGAAATGGATTGCACTATTTATTTATTACAAATTATGTCAAAATCTTGTCTTGTCTCGACCTCATGGACCCAATCTCATGGTCTGTTTCATCTCATGAAAACTGTGTCTCGTCCCACCCCTAGGAGGTAGCATTACAACACAGCCTAAAGTTCACAAGAGTCAATTTTGCATCCCCATAAACCATCAGTGGACTTGCTCTGCAGTCAAACCCATGGCTGTATTAGAATAGTATTCAACGGACAGATGTACTTCACTGATTTTCTCATTGTTAATTCGTGTTGGTGACAGCAGAGGGAGCTCTAACATATAAATGCCTCTATGGAAACAGAGGTGTAGTTTATAAAGTATATTTTCCAAATGTTTAAGTTTTTGTGAAATACTTACCTCAAGGTGACCAAAAGCATGTGAATTAAGCCACATGAATGCAAACTATGCGTTCTAACCTCGGGTACCAGACGTTTCTTATGAGTATATGTTGTGTTATAAAAGCAGCACTTTGTGACTAAATGTAACTGTTGCTCACTGTTTACAGATTGACATATTAAATCCCTACTTTCTCTCTCTGCAGTGTGAAAATCAAGTATCCAAGCTAACTATAACTGCAGGGCAGGGTGTGATGGAAAGAAAAAGTAATTACAATGGAATTTTCTATTTAAAAACAGTAATTATGAGTTATGTAAGTTTGTGACTTCCATGAACACGCACAGTACTTTAAAAGTGATTCAATTTTCTCTTTTAATCAGAATACATGCACTTCTGAAAACAGGACCATAGGCCACTGGCCACTTGCCCACACCCACACCTTCTGTTTGTCAGCCTCAGTGAATGACATTTAATTAACAAAGCATGTGAAGAAGCAGATAATAATAACCAAAAATGAATGTAACTTTAAGTTTGAGGTTGTTGTTTTTTTTACCTTGGTACAAAGAAAATTGAGGTATTATACCATATTGCCCATTAAAACCACAAGATCAACATTAGAACTGGAAATAACAGGGTCATTCACACACAATATGATATTTTCATGATATTACTTCATTAATTAATCATTGCATTTATGTAGCGCCTTTCAAGATACCCAAAGCGCTTTATAGTTCATTGTTCATTCACTCCACACTTGGTGGTGGTAAACTACTACTGTAGCCACAACTGCCTTGGGGCAGATTGATGGAGGCGAGGCTGCCAATCTGCACCATCGGCCCCTCCGACCACCACCTTCACCACTTTTATACTAGGCAATGTGGGTGAAGTGCCTTGCCTAAGGACACAACAACACTTTTTGCCACTGCCACCCCACTGTGGCACCTGGACTTCCCAGTGTCTCCCATCCAAGTACTAACCAGGCCCGGCCCTGCTGAACTTCTGAGATCTGACGAGATCAGGCTTTGACAAGCCGGTATGGCCACAAATAATATAAGGCGATAAATGGCATAATTGATATGCACATGATACTTTGATATATTGCTGTTTTTAAAAACTAAATATATTTTAGCAACAGTATTTATTTATTAAGCCACTATTATATTGATATCTTGATATTTTTGCACACCCCTAACCAATGGCTATATTTTGAAACATCAAATTATCATTTACTAAGTTAACTTAATTTTGTTTTTCTTTTATCCCCCTATGAACTAACATCAAGGACCATAATGTCCACCACTCCTGTGGGCTCACCACCTGCAGAGGGGTTCATAGGGGGGGTCAGATGCTATGAGCAAAACTGCCCCCGCGACCCAGCTGGATTAAGCGGGAGAAGATAGATGGATGGATGGATGGATGGATGTTTTTCTTTTATCCAAAATTATGCTGCTGAAGTGTGTAACAGTATGACACCATGTACAGTATAGTACTTTACAACCTAAATAATTTGAAGTCCATACAAATTGCTATTTGATTTGATTGTGACAGGCTATATTATGCACTCCCTTCTAGACAATTATGCATGTTAACTTTAAAAATATTGTCTTGATAAAATTCTGTGTAATTAGGCTAGTGAAGTAACTTTTTGAATGAATGAATGAAAGCAAGTATGCGCTCCCACTTGCCCTTACTGTTATTTATGACCTATAGACTTTATCATCAACCAAGACATTTTATTTGGCATGTTTTATTCCATTTCAGAAGCATTGTTAAAATATTGTCTGTATCGAGATTAATGCAAAAATATAAACATATAAATATAATAAAAATAAATATTACTTTTTTGTCATTACTGTCCACCCAACCAGGATAACACTATAAACCAGTGTAACATTTCGACTCAATGTTTATAGCTTCATTCAAAACTTTGATAGAGCCCTGAAAGCTTTGACTGTTCTTACCCAGTTTGGCTCGGGACTCCTCCAACTGCTGGATCTGGTTTTCTATGAAGAGCACGGCCACTCCAAAAGCGAGCAGAGCCAGGAGGTAAAACTTCGGGGCCATCATCATGATCCGGAGAAGAGCCATCCAACTCACTCGCAGCCTCTGATCCCTGGTGCTGGAGGCTAGTCCCGCTCTGCAGCCTGCTACTGCGGCTAGGTACCACTCACTTTTCACGATCAACACTCACTCCAAGCCAAACAAAATGCATAGAACTGACTAGCTTTTGTGCTTCATGTTTCTGAATGTGAAAATTGTAGTTATTTACACGACGTGCTTGGATTTTTTGCAGAGAGCATCATTGCTAAACAGCATCACCCAATCTGGCATTGCTACTCTTGCTAGCGCTTCGAAGTATATCCACTATTCACTGTGATTCCCATTTCAGTTCAGGCTTTTAAATCTGTCAACTGTACAAGTGCTGTCTTAACATGTTTCCGACCGTTAAAATACTACAATAAAACGGGGGAAAGTAGAGGAAAAGCGTCTCGAAAGTCCAGAGTTGAGGGATTGTAGCATCAGTTAGCCTAGCATCACTGTTGACTTCGAAGCTTGTTTTCTTCGGCGAGACATTGCACAGAGTCACGCCCTCTAGTGGAACGGAGCACTGAAAATAAAATAATATATTACTTTTCATTTTCTTTTTTTTTTTATAATTTTATTTCTAAACATTTTCAATTTCGAACAACTATTCTACAAAAAAAAAATTGTGACAAGGACAAGCTTATTGTTGGTGCCAAATAAAATACACTGTAAGCATCACATACAATAAAAAAAAAAAAAAAAAAAAAAAAAAAAAAATATATATATATATATATATATATATATATATATATATTTATATAAAAAACGCATTTCTCACCTTCCACGGTGGTTGGTCTCTCTCACCCTCATCAGCTCGGGTCCTCTACCAGAGGCCTGGGAGCTTGAGAGTTCTGCGCAGTATCTTTGCTGTTCCCAGTACTGCACTTTTCTGGACTGAGATGTCTGTTGTCCTTCCTGGGATCTGCTGCAACCACTCATCCAGTTTGAGGGTCACGGCCCGAGTGCTCCTATCACCACAGGCACCACCGATGCTTTCACCTTCCAGGCCCTCTCCAGCTCTTCCTTGAGCCCCTGGTATTTCTCTAGTTTCTCGTGTTCCTTTTTCCTGACATTGCCATCGCTCGGTATTGCAATGTCCACCACCATGGCTTTGTTCTCTCGCTTATCCAGAACCACGATGTCTGGTTGGTTCGCCATCACCATTCTGTCAGTCTGTATTTGGAAGTCCCACAGGATCTTGGCCCGCTCCTTCTCCACCACCTTTGGAGGCGTTTCCCACCTTGATCCTGGGGTTTCCAGCCCGTACTCTGCACAGATGTTTCTGTACACTATGCCCGCTACTTGGTTATGTCGCTCCATGTACGCTTTCCCTGCCAGCATCTTACACCCTGCAGTTATGTGCTGGACAGAATGAGCAATAAAAAATCAGAATGAGCAATAAAAAAAAAAAAAAAAAACATACATACATACATACATACATAAAAGACATCAAAATTGCAGTATAAGTTGTATTATGTTGCTGATTAGAATACTTGAAAATAATATAGGCCTAATAGACAAATTCAGAGAAAACTTTCGGCACAGGCTACAAAACATTTTGTATAAAGCTGAGATTTTATATTTTATTACTTATTTTTCTGTTTTATTTTGACTTGTACATATACATTTAGATAATTATGTGTTATTCGACACCAGTTCTTTTTTGCTACTTATTTAGAATTTATTATTACCATTTCTATTTTTTACTCTTTGTTATTATATTATACTGTGATGAGTGAGCGACTGTGTCCAAATCATTTCCTTTGTGAATCAGTAAAGTTTGTCTAAGTCTAAGTCTAATGAATTCACATTTTGATCCAGTGACAGTTCTGTAGAACATCTGTACTCGCACTAGATGGAGCTAGAGTTCCAAGTATGTTTCATGTTTAGATAGTCTTATTAAAAATTAGCAGAATGCACCGCACATTTCACTGTTTTCAAAAGCATTATCGACATAGCATTTCACAGACCTCAAGCCTGAAATGTATTAACCTCCATTATGAAAAATAGCTTTTGTGTGCGTGTGTGTATATATATATATATATAGAGAGAGAGAGAGAGAGAGAGAGAGAGAGAGAGAGAGAGAGAGAGAGAGAGAGAGAGAGAGAGAGAGAGAGAGAGAGAGAGAGAGAGAGAGAGAGAGAGACAGAGAGAGAGAGAGAGAGAGAGAGAGAGAGAGAGAGAGAGAGAGAGAGAGAGAGAGAGAGAGACCCTGCTTCATTAAATTGTCACTCATGAACCCATGTGCACAATAAACACCTAAACCTCACCTATATTATTCACTTTAATTGTAGCCTAATGCACATGAGGCACCCTAACCCATACTTGCCTTAGTAATTGCTTTATCAAGTCCTCTTTGTAATCAGAATTTCAAACTGTGGGAGCAGTGATAACCATCCAGCTCATCTCCTTTATCGTTTCCTTCAATGTAGACCTTCTTTGAATCCTCTCCTTTTTGGTCTTACATATAGCTTTTAAAATACTTGATAGAAAGGAGCAGAGATAGGGTTATTTCCCTCTTTACCTCTTTGGGAGATGAGGAGAGCATTTGAATAGCGTTAGGTAAGGCTCACACCACCGGCTTAAAGGCATAATCATGACACAATTAAGATAAATTCACAACGAACGCTGGTGGCAAGAAAAGCAATTTTTACATGCTGTAATGGAGTCTGCTGACAGATTAAGATAGCAGGTGATTGGAGGGGGATGTATTGGCTTAAGTCTTAAGAGCGGGATCCAGGTGGCCCCAGGTGCGCTTCTCAAGTTGCCTCTGAGGAAAGACAGTTTTGATTTTTGAAAATGAAAGAAACATTTGAGTGCTGGATTTGTGAGTGTGAATTTCAACTAACATCTGCTTTGGTATCTTACTTTTACTTTTTTCAGTCAAACTTGGAGCAAATAAATGAACAAAATATGTAAAAATGGGCTCATATTATGGTTTTATTTGTGTGTTACTGTCATTCAAATTCTTTATGTAAGATATTTGTCAACCATTTATAAAGTACTTTAATATTTTGAATTGAGAAGGCGAATTGAATGTGGCATAATTTTGTTATTTTGTTAAAAGAAGACAATAAGGACTGCTGTAATGATTTTGATTGCCCCAAAATGAAAAATCAAGTGCAAACTGTGTCAAATTGACCTTGATTTTGGGGTCTAAAGGCTGTGTGCACCCACTAGATGGCGCTAATAGAATGGCATATTCATAAGTTAAGAAATGCTGGAAACAACATACAGTTTGTGGAATTATTACGTGATAAAAACAATGGGAGTGCATTATCACAGTGAATAGTTGTATTATGTAAAGGTGCACTATGTAGCTTTCTAGTAACATGTCTGCTACCTTCTTGTCTCCATGGAGATATTCTTGCTTGCCTATGACATGTTAAAAATGCCATACTGTCCAGTTCAGATACATTCCAAGCTTCAAATGACATATTGCTCCACCTTACACTTAGATTCCTATTTCTACAATTTTAACATGGTTTCAATGGGCAGATCTGACACAAAACGCACAAAACACACACATACACACTGGATTTCCATGATTCTTTGGACATTGCATTGACTTACATACGTACTTAACCTATTTTAACCCCAATGTAAACATTTAACCATGCTGTTGATCTAATAATAAAGAACTTATGTCGCGAGGACCTGATTCTTTTGCCTGCATGAGAGGCAAGTCCCCATGAATTGAGTGCATATCAGATTTAAGTCATGTCATAAAGATTTTAAGTAATGTCATAAAAACCTGCCCACATGAAAATCAAACCATTCATTTTCATATTTCATTTAAAAACATGTCCAAAAAAGCGGGGGTCCCATCTGTGTCTGGGTAAATTTGGATTTGGGGCGCTGGCAGCAGAGAGACCCACAGCAGACTGCAATCCCGAGCGATGTAGACTGGCACAGTTCAATCAAGCCACACATTTCCATGGCTGTCAATGCCCTGTTCGATACACAGGCCGCAGAATAGACCCGCCATCTGAAATTTCTGCTCAACTTTAAGCCTTGAATAAATAAATTTGCCCCCATATTTGTCCTGCATTAGCTCTGAGCATGTGCATATCTGTGCCTTTTTAAATCTGTTTGAGGGGCACCGTGTTGAGTGATTTTGGAGGGAGAATGGGAGTATTTCTTTGGAAGTGTCAGCAGTTCTGTGGTGCATTTGTGTAGGAGGTACAGAATGGTACAGGACAAGTGGTGTGGTGACCAGTAGAGGGCGCATGTGCACAGGGGATGCATCAAAGCATGAGGGAATGGATCATCTATTTATTTTAGTGTACGCACATCTTTTAGTGATATAAACAGACTGTCCTAACCAAGATATAATCTTAATTGAAAAATGGTGAATTGCTTTTTGAAATTTTAACATGTCATATCTTACTCAAAGATGTATTTCAGTGGATTCATACATGTTTGAGTAATCTTGTATTGTCCTGCATTTGAGGCTTGAGTGGGGTCCCTTTTCACTGACCCCTATCTCCGCCCACATCATATTACATACATATATGCAGTTATTCAGATTCATGGATATTTATAGGATTCATAAGTCACATTTGCATTTTAAACAATAAAAACATGTACATGGAAATTTGCAAACATTCGTTTTGCTGTTTTGAAGCTGAAGCTAAAACACTTGTTTCTGTCGAGGCATTTTATTTCCATGTTTCAACTTCAAATGGGCTAATGTCAAATATTAATTTAATGACTCTACCTGTCAGCATCGTGTGGTTCGGATCCAAGTGTTCCTCTATGTTTATATCCAGACATCATACAAAATGGATTCACCGTGTAGTGACTGTTACAAATGACTTGATAGCAATGGTTTCCTCTCACTGAGTCATTTTTTGTCACTAGATGTGTAGAATTCAGCACACACAAACACTGTGTGATCACACAATCAGTTCTGATTATGACCAAATATTACGGTAGTCTCTTGACTCTAAAGAAATGTCACTGTGGTTGGACTGGTTAGCAGAGGGTATAGATGCTAGTGAAAACGGGAAATGTGTTTTTATTGTCTATTTTTTGCTTGGTTTATGGTGTAGATCACTGTGATTCTGAAAACATCCACATGTCTGTAATGAGCCTATTTTAGTTTGGTCGCTTCTTTCCAAAATTGTGCCTCATTCACTACGATATTGGTCCATGGCCTCTATCTGAAATTTGGACTTCATCACATTCTAGAGCATGAACCTAACCCATTAGGAGCATTGCATTGTGGGATAGAGTGCCCTGGCCCTCCCCGGTGGTGAGCAGGTTCCTGGTGGATGGCGATGGAGAATGAGAGCAGCAGAGAGGATTTGGAGAGGAGCATCCACACAAAGACATTGTCTGAAGTACAGGCTCCTCACTGTGCTGCGCCGCAGAGACAGGCCTTTAGTATTTCCTGTCAAACGGGCCATTGTTGCTTTTAGTTCACCTTAAGTGTCTAGACAGTGGTTTTGCTGCTCCGCTGGTTCTCTTGGATTGAGGCCAAATCTTCACTCCTGAGGCGATAAGAGTCTTATCAGGCTGTTAGCGGGGCTGGAGACTGGAGCAGAGCTCAAGTGCAGTGTCAGTCAGGTGGGAGTGTGGGCACCTGAGAGAGAGCACAGGCACAGGTTTACTATGAGCTGCACTATGGCAACAAAGAAGCACAAGCACCAGGCCTGGACACTGATCAGACCAGACACAAGCAGGGAGATGCTCTTTCAGCTAATGCTATTTCTGTCTCACACGCCAGTTGAGCCATTTACTACATGTACAAGTTCTGTTTACAGGTGCTGAATTAAAGAGGCACCATGTACATTTTTAGGTGGAGGGTCTGAAAGGTTTTGAGTTTCAGGAGTGTTCCGCAGTGACATATAATTTGGGAGAAGGCTCGACTACCAGATGCTCTCTGTGTACCACCCGCTCTAGTCCTGGCTCCAGGTTTGATTCTCGGTGATACCAAACCAGATGAAGTAACTGGCCTTGTTTTTCTATTATTCATAAACTGCTCTTGGTCTGATCTGTTTTTCTGATCAGATGTAGGTCCCAAAAGCAAAGTTCCTGAGATCGTTCACACAAAATTAAGAGGTTTCAAGCCCTTCCCCATGCAGGGTAAGGTAGTGATTCAAGGAGGGGTGCTTTTTATTTTTGTACAGATCCAGGCTCAGACTGGCTCAGACAATGGGCTGGTCCACATTTGCGTGCATCACGCCTCACAACCCCTGGTCCTCATTTTCAACTATTTTCTATTTGAATCATAATAATTTCAAGTATCATTAAGGAAATAGACAGACATCCATGAATAATGGATGACATAGCAAAGTCATTTGAACTGTCAAGTCACTCAGTGGTAGTGATGATAAAATAATGACACAATAATTTAAATGTGCACTATGTAACTTTTCTGGCGTGTGAGTGTGTGAAGAAGGTGGTGGCAGGGGTGGGGGTCTTGTCTTTATGTTATTACTTTGCTTGGAATGTTTCACATTCTCACACTTCTCACATTGACTCAATTACATGTATTTTATTGGTTGTAAAATACCTTGAAAAACATTCATTGCTATACTGTGAACAGGTCGCCTCTCCATAGATGCGCCCTGTAACTTGACCTGGTGGCATCACCCATAAGATGGACATTCCAGCCAATGCAATGACATCTCCATGAAAAGTTAGTGCACTATGTATTCTTTATGTAATCTTTTCATAGATCTCTGTGTATGTCTGTATTTGTCCCCAATAAACACATAAGGTCACATGAACGTGTCTCACACAAGCTCCAAAACTCAGCTCATATAAACAGCCTCGAAACAATACAGGAACCTCCACTCGCCATAGCCACTTTTTGCTCGCCGCATTTTTACACAATGTCAAATTATGAGATTGAGGTCATCCTTTGGCGTACAATGACGAGCCGGCATTCTTTGCGACAAGGGGCAAGAGGGTAATACAATGTCTATTCAATGGATTCTCTTTATGTCCGTCATTGCTGGAAAATGTTTGCTGCGAAAGTCCAAGGTCCCTCAAGTAAAAATCAATGGGAGGGATTGTGTACTGGTCCTTGTTTGAAGTCTATAGAGGCTCTATTCCCCGGCCAGGTAACACAAGAATGCTGCTTTTATTCGCGCCATAGTTGATCCACAATATTGGCAAATGGCCCTTAATTCCACTCCATACAAGGTAACTCTCCAGCTTGAAGACTCCTTTCTCTCCTGTTTGAAAGATGGGTTTGTGTTATGCGCTGAAAGGGACTCAATAGATACGGATGATTTATTCAAGGAAAAGCGTTAAGACTTTGGAATACGAGGCGCGACTGCATTATTTTTGCGAAGGACATGGTGTTTTCTGCGACACAAGGCGGAATCTACAGCTGCTCGATCCATCCGGGGCGACAAAAGAAATGGGGGAGATAAAAGGGGGCGAGGGGAGGATCAGAACTTGGGGACTGTTTGGAGATAGGTTCTGTGTTTGCAGACAGGACGATGCAAATTTCAGAGCTGATAGTCGAGAAGTCTTTTGGGGTTTAAAGATTTAGTTTGGGTTTACAGTGGTGTTTTATGTACAGTGGCTGGTTATGGTTTGACAGTAGAATGGAGAGTGGGATTATACATTATAAAACAAATGTGCCCGTATTTTACATTATTGTCAAAGATGTGTCAAAAAGTAAACAAGTGCGGAGGGATTATTTTGTTATATGTTTTATCATCACTATCTGCATCTATTTGTCTCAGTAATCTGTATATTTTGTGTGAACAGAATATTGTAAAGTACACCACCAAAGTGAAATAACTATTTCATATATTTGAGGAAAGCAGTAATTTAGGATTAGTAAAAATTTGTAGTGTTAATTTTTCTTTGATGCATGATTCAGTACATCTTACTTCATATATTTGATGTTTTCTGTATGTATAGCAAATGTAGAAACTTGTAAACATATAGAAAAAAACAATGAATGAAGGTGAGTCCAAACTTTTAACTGGGTGAATGTTTATAAAAATTGTGGTAAACTTCATAAATACTACACCTTAAAGCTTCAAGACTTAAGTCACAATGAACATAATATTGTTTATTACATACATTTTCTTACACATTTTACTCACTTTCTTACCTGAACATAACCACCTCAATAGTGAGATCTGACAGTGTCCCATTGACAGCCAATGTTTCATCTGTCCATTTTTCTATTAGAAAATGAAAAAAAAAAACAGATTAGAATTTATAAAAGAGACACACATGTCAATATTATTAATGGAACTTACCTTAAAAAAGACATTTTTGTTTGTTGTAAAACGACTGTATAATACACAGGTCCATTTACTTATTGTTCAAAATGACAAAATTGAAAGACTGAAAAATGTCACTGTAACAAGCAGCATTTTTTCACATATTATTTATTATCGAGGAAAAGCTACATGTGACATTTCTGAACCCATGTAACCTGGAGTCAGATTTGTCTTTTTTTAAATAGCCACAAACACAGAGGAGAGGGTGGAGATAGGGGTTAGGTTAAAACTAAGCAGTAAATCGAAATGCAACTTTGAATAAGTTCATGACCACTGGAACACTGTTATTTAGGTGCAAATAGAAATGTATGAGAGCCTTCAGTGCAGGATTATACAGGATCACTCACATATGTATGTATCAACTCAAACTTTGTCTACGTTTTTTGATGTTCAAACATGAATAAAAGCTCATAATACATCTTGTTTAATACTTTCTGATCAGATTTCCTTTGCTTTATGTTTTGCTTATTTCTTTTTGCTTCTCCATGTGTCTCATAATAATAGTGTTTTGACGCCTCAGTGCTCGTGACGTTTGACGGTGCCTCTGTCAACCCTTGTCTTGGATTAAACCCGGCATCTGGCAGACATGTGTCCTTTCTACCTTTGTATCCGTTTGGGCTTTTTTATCGCCCCCAAATATAATTTTTATCTCACTTCATTCAGAGTGACAGTTCCTCAAAATCGCTGCACACCGAGGGATATTCATTACTTTTTGTGGAGCTGCCTGGGTAGCCGTCAACTTTCTCATCTCTTCTCATCTATTTCACTCTCCGAAAGAACTGTTTTTTTTTCTCCTTTGGCAATTTTCTTGGTTATACTTTGCTATGACCTTCCCTGCTTAAATTGCTTGGCTTGTGTTATTCACAGTTGGAGATTTGCAGAGAAGAATATCGTGCCATAGGATTTCGCGCACTCTTAGCTGCCCAATAACTTGTGACAGAAATGCGTTTTGACCTGGTTGTCTGTATTTTCTCAGCTTATGGTGGAGGTGATGGAGGCTGGAGTCAGTATTTGGCTTTTGGTCCAGTGTGAGTTTAACCTGTACCACAGGCAGTTCAAAAGCTCCATTCAACTTCCCCTCAGTGGTATACATGAAACTGCAGACTTCTTTTATTCTTTATCAGACAAGGCCAATGTTGTTTACTTGGCAATAGCGATGAGTTTGTTTATGACCAGAGAAGCAATAGTTTCAAGAGGTTGGATTAACCTTTGTAGACGTAAGGTTGAAATGGTGAATCCTGGTTGAAATTAACTTAGCAAAGAAAATGTTATATATGTACAATGTGCTTCTTGCTATAGCTTTGAACCTTATACCATTTACGTCTGATGCCCTACCTGACAGAACCTGTGACATTCATGATCCAAGTTTGGGACATTTTCAGACCTTTTGAAAGATCACATATTTCCCAATAAAAAATAAATACATATAATGTTTTTTGTTGGTGGTGTAATCTATCGGCAACATCAATTTTAGAGTTTTATCCTATTTTATGCAGCATAGATTCTTGTGAGATCTAAGCCATGTTATAATGCTGTTACCTCATCAAAACATACTCAAAATGCTCTGTTCCACCTTATGATGTCATGAAGTGGTAGTTTTTAGCAGCTACATTTTACTTTTAGTTCAGTAGAGATGGGCAATTCCAGGTCTGAAACCATCCAAATGATTCCAGTGAAGGTCTATGGAGTTTAACAGCACAGTGGAGCACTTCCTGCATTACCGCATGACATCACAAGGTGTAACAGAGTGTTTTCCATTAATGAGAAGAACTCAGTCTATGCAGGGTTTGTGTGTTAAACATTTGTGAATGAAACAAAACACAACTCCGGGTTTGTTTGTGATAAGGAAACAAGATTATAACATAGATCTGAAAACAGTGTAATATGGATCCTTGAAAATGTCTATCTGATCATGGAATCAACAATTCAGTGGCAAGTAGCGCAGAGGGTCAAATGGGGTTTCTTCATATGATCAGTGTATGTTGGTATTGTGTCCTTTGGCAAGACACATCAACCATTGAAAACTGAATATACTGTCTGGTTGTGACAAAAGCACAGAACTCACGGAAAGCTTTTTGTTCATTTTTTAAACTTTGATCATTTTTATATCTGCCGTCGGCTAATGTAATATTTTGTAAAGAAGGTAGCGTCTTTAAACATTAATTATCACATTTTTTGGAAACCCTTCACTGCCGATAATCACCATAATAGGCTTCATTTAAGATAGTAAACGTCGGGCCTTGTCCTGCCACACAAAACCGCAAAAAGCCAGAGTACAGAGATCTTATTCTGCTTCCTCCAGCTCTTGCTTTCACGTCGTCACCCTCTCATTTGTCCCACATAATAGTGTCTGGGTCTCTCTGTGGCCTATTGTGGACCGTGGTACTGCTTGTCCATTTGAGATCATCCAAAATACAGGGAGGGCTTTAATCTTTCTTCATTATTTTCCAATTTTGAGCTAAATGTGCTAATAATACCAGCCTCCTTTTGCGCCTAAATGAGAGTCTTTGACCGTCTCTCTCCGCTCTCTTCCACCCGCTTTCATCTGGTACAGTGGAGTGGTCCCAAATGCCTGGTGCCACAGAGCAGATAGAAGGATAATTGAGGAGATAAACACAGGGTTAGAGGTAAGGCTATTGTGGAGATTTCATTCAGGAGGTGCTTACACAGGTCTCAATGCACGTATTACCATATTTGACTTATTTGGATTAACAGGCCGAATTGACCCTAGACAGGCTACTATCCAAAACTGCTTTTGTGTGGGTAGTTAACAGGGCATTTAAGGTGATGCAGACTGGTATAGCTTAAATGTGGCTATTGAAACTTGTGGTAATTTATGTGAAAAAATGAAGATGAATTTGAGTTGTACTTTTCGGAAAAAGGCCACCCAAAATGTGAGTTTTTCTTGAAGCATTTGTTTTAAAGGTGGCGAGGGGGTGAATGCATGTTTTGTGATGTATTTTTGATTTGAAAGTAAACATTGGTATATGTTTTTACATCGGATGCCCTTCCACGGGATCAGACTGGGGTGATGGAGGCTCAGGTGCCACATAGAGTGTTGAATTTATAGCTAGCTGTTGTTAAATTTCTACACTGTTCTGCTGTCCAACTTGTAAGAATGTGATTTATATGATGTATGTGAACATTAAATAATGAATGAATAATGGCATGCTCTAGTGCTTTGAAAATGTTGAGGTAGAGGACAAAGACACTATGCTAAACTGTTTTGATGTATTCACATTTTCTTAATTAAATTGAGAAAATCAAAATTGAACTTTGAACTTTTGAAGCATCACATGTCTGATGTACAGTAGTAGTAGTACAGTACCTCATCCAAATGTATACACAATCAGAAAAACAAAGATTAAAAAACACACTTCACTGTCTTTCTAATTTACATTTATCACACTATGACATATGCAGTTTACTGAAAGACAGTGGTACAGATACAAAGGTAAAAAGTTACTCATGTAAAAGTGAAAGTATCACATTATTCACTAGCAAGGACCACACCAACAACACATGTGTGGAGCGAAAAGTGTTTATTATATGGAGATGAGGTGGGTCGGCTGGGCTGAGGCTCAAGGTGGGGGTTCAGTCTCAATCTTCACATGGCCCAGTAGGACAGGAACCCCCTTGTGTCTGGAAGCGATCACATAGGGGTTGGGGGGTCGAGTTATTTGGGACAAACTGTGTTGCCGGGATAGACTGCTACAAATAGGCTTCTGGGAAATTGAGCTGTGATTGGCTGGAGAGGAGGCGAGGGCGGTTGAGGCGTGGTCCTGCTCCTGAACCTAAGGTAATCATAGTAATTACATGAAATGTACTTTAAAAGTAACACGTAAGTGTAGGTTTTGCACACATCCATCTTCTCCCGCTTAATCCAGCGGGGTCACGGGGCAGTTTGCTGCCCAATCCTCATAGCACCTGACCCCCCCATGAACCCTTGATGTTAGTTCATAGGGGTGCTGGCATGTTTTGGGTTGATGGGGGAAACCGGAGTACCCGGAGAAAACCCATCCAGACACGGGGAGAACACGCAAACTCCACACAGAAAGCCCCGGGCAACCCGGGGATCGAACCCATAACCTTCTTGCCATGAGGCCTGAGTGTTGCCACTCAGCCACCATGCCGCCGTATTGCACACAATTTGTTAGTATTTTTGTTTGCCCAAAGCCAAATCTTAACTTATCTTAAAATTTGTCAGGATGTACCACAAACATGGTAAAACAACCCCTAAAATAATTTGAGTACTTTTTACTTTTCAGTCCAGTTCAAAAATATAGTGAAGTAGAAAGTACACATACCTGATTTCAAATGCAGTCAAATAAAAGAAAAAGTATCCACTGTAAAATGTACTTAAGTAAAGTACAGACACCTAAAAATGACCGTACTTGACTACGTACGTTATTACCTTCCACCACTGCTGAAAACAGGCTACGTATATATTAGACCATTTGGAGAAACTACAATACAAATAGGCTACACAGAATATCTCCCAGCCTTAATCTGACCTGCTGACTGTTGTATGGTGCTGTGACAGACCTGATTGGACACAAATGTGCCCAAACCCTGGGAGCACTGGCACCCGGTCATCCACTTTTGAAGACCTTATGTGACATTCCAGACATCTACCTGAGTTCTTCTGCATGTGTTAGACCATAGGGAAGGTTTTATCAGCCCCAGTAGAGGATAGAGGATGGAGGGGGAGGATATCATGGTTATTTAGTGGAGGCAGACACCAATTACAGCGTGCAGGGAAACTATGCCAACATTTTCTGTTTTGGTCTGGTGGCTTTTGGTGCCAGAGTTAATCAAATGTAAACTACAAGCTACACTGTGTTGTTATAAGAATCTATGGAAGAAGGGCAATAGTTGATAAATGGTTGTTTTTGTTTGAGATGGAAGGTGGAGAAAGATATATTTTGCTAAATTTACTACTGTGAGTTTTTAGTCGTGTTAGAATGTTGTAACCTCATCAAAAACATACCTAGAGTTGTGTTTTGTTTCATTCACACATGTTTGAGTAAGTCTTTATTATTAGTCTGTTTACATCTCCAAAGCTCAAAATGCTCTGTTCCACCTTGTGATGTCATGAAGCGGTAGTTTTCATGTTAACAGACACCTTTTACCTTTTTTCAGTAGAGATTGGTAATTCCAGGGCTGAAATTATCCATATTATTCTAGTGTAAGCGTATGGAGTTTAAAAACACACATTTGTATTACCACATGACATCACAAGGTGGAATATGTTTTTTTTTCTGACTGACAAAAGAACTGCAGAATTTGTGTTTTAAACATGTGTGAATGAAACTAAATAGGTATGTTTTTGATGAGCAAACATTATAACATCAGAAAATAGTGTAATATGGACCTTTAAGAACATTCAACTTAATCAGAGCCATAGTGCTCTTGCCTTTGAACAAGGAGACTGTCAATTCAATTGCCAGCTCAGTCAAGACGCTAAATCTGGATGGAGTCTATACTTGTCTTCCCTGTGATGTGCGACTTTTCTCTCATAGTCCACGATATATAGACCAAGAGCTAGAATGAATGTGAAAGATGGTTGGTGTTTGTTTTTTTTCAATACCAGCTCAAATGAGTATCTAGTTTCGATACCTGTTTAACTTTTGTTTGGTATCTGATTTTCTATACTTTTGACAACTCTAGTCCAGGCTGTACCCATGCCACAGGCCATAGTTGCTCTTTGGTAAACGTTTATTTTGACTTCAGTCTTTCTCAGTCGCGCCATGCAGTGATGTGATTATTCGAGATGTGTCTTGTACGCTGCTTACACGGTTTTGCCAGGGTTATCTGCACTGAAAGCAACAAATGCCACCACTGGATCAGAGAGGTGATCGAGATCCACAGATGACGTCCAAGGCGCATGAATCGAGACGAGGGAGCCTACATTTTAGCGCACACGTGGAATGCAGTGCTTGAGAAGGCGTCAGACAGTAGGAGGCATAAGCTTTGAGACACATCCCTACACCATCATGTGATGCTTTTGTGGACAAAAAGAGCCCATAGGTGCTGTTCCAATGACCCACAACTTCCAACGGAAAATGACAGAAAATGAATGGATGAAAGATTCCATAGCAAACATTCTTGCATTTGTGTGTTCAAAGTGTACTTAAATACTTTTACGTTTAAGTTTCAAGGCCACCATAATTCCATGGTTACCTACCAGACATTTTTGTAGCAATAGTGCAGCAGTTGTTCAAGTGGTCTTTTATTCAGAGATAAAAAGATTTTGCATTCTAAAATATCTTGATGCCTATACAATTCTGTATTTTATTTGACACTGTTCTAATTTGTGGCTATAATAGATGTGTGCCAGTCCAGATATCAAGCCTTGTGTGAAAAAGAGAGTAAATAATGTAACACAAATATTGATTCAAGTTCTCTTCATCTTTAAACATACTTAGGCCTATAGATGTAACATTGTTATATTGGTGCCTTCATGTATTTGCACATTTAAAACATTTCTAACTGAGATCTTGATAATAAAAATAATACAATCTGAAAATAGCTTCATTGGCGTGAAAAACACATTTAAATTGCAAAGAGAAACAGGTTGGCGTAGTGGGAGATTAGCTCAGTGCTAGAAGTGAGCGTGCAAAACCTTGTGCAAAACCTGAGAGGTATTGATCAGTAATCCTCCCATCCATCAAAAGAAAAAATATGAATTCTCTTAGAATTTAAAATAGATAGACACCTTTTAAACATGAACATTATACAAGTACGCTAAGACATCACATAAACAAAACCTATTTTTATATGTATCTGGAAACGCAATGAAAAATGACTTTGAAACGTGTAAAAATACAGGTCTAGCATAATGTTATACGTGTCATATTTAAAATCATTGAAAGTATGTGATTTTATGTTCTTCTTTCACCTGTGTCAGAGGCCGTGCCAGTCAGGAGCAGAGGTGGCAGGATCACGATATGTTCTTTCGACAGGGGCGCCTAAACCCGGCTCTGCACCTGTCAACCGCAAATTATCAATATATAACGTGAAGCACCGCAGGTTGAAAAAAAAAAAGCATTTTAAATAAAGCTTTGAGTGGAGAGAAAAAAAAAACGCACATCTCATTGGGTCTTAATCTTTAGCTTGGAGCGCTGCACTGCTAAGCCCCGGTTTTGGGCTGACAGGTCCCCCACCTGGACAAGCTTGGACAATGTCTCCTCCGTGTCTCATTTGAGCGGGAACAGTGCGTAAACCAAAGGCACCTGCCCTATCTGCCTCCCCACTCGCCGGCGAATCTCTAAAGCGCACTTTTCATGCTTGTCTCTCATTCACGGCTAGCTGCTTATCAAATGCTAGCTGGTTGCCTCTGCCCCATCTTCCCTCCCACCAGCTTTCCAAGACCGCAGAATCCTTGACGTAAGTATACCGCCAATCTGAGTAAAGACCAATCTGGGCTCATACTGTCAGTCGTGCCATATTATGCCCCCGAGGGAACATTCTTTTCATAATCGTCGTAAGCTGCTTAACGGTGTGCTGCTATTTAAGGCATACATATTAATAGCTATAAGGGAATCATATTTGGAGTGTACGCCGGCAATCAGTGTCTTTGGGTTTGGCTGTTGCACTTTTGTGTGAGGAGGGGCTAATAACTGGGAGGCACTGAAGAGGCAGATCTGATTCTTTTGTGCGATGGAGTCTGGGGCTGGCAGGAGCGGTGGCAGATCGCAAAAAGGGCAAAATGGTGCAACACTGTTTTAAGAGGGTAACTGATCATTTAGACTGTTCTGCAAAAAGGAAATGCGGGAATGTTGGAAGAGACTAGCTTGGTGGTGGTGGTGGTGATCTGGCCCAGTTCTAAAGGTTGATTCTGTGTGCTCCAATTAGTGCAATTAAACACCCACCATTCTGTATTATTATTATTATTAGTCACACACGCTCCGTATTTCATTTTTTCCTCAAATTTGAAATCTTGCACTCTCCTGCTTTGGGATGCTCTTTTGTCCACCCAGATGAACTGTTTCGTCTGTTACATGATTGGTTTTGGGTTAAATATTTACACAATTTACTGACATTTACTTGAACTTGAAAGTACATCCGTTTAAAAATGATAAGGATTTAATTAAGTAAGTATGTAAGTAAGTAAGTAAGTATGTAAGTAAGTAAATGTTAATAAGTTAGTTGGTTAAAACATAATATTATTAGTACTAGACACAACTGAGTGTTACAGTTTTTACAAGGGTGACCTTTGACCCTAAAGACCAATAATTGGATGGTCTGCTCTGCCGGAAATATCGCGAAAAAAATTCTGGCCATTTTAGTGGCCCTTCATTTTGAGATAGAAAATTTTGAAAAATGGAAAACTGCCTGAAATCCTCAGCGGGTTGAGTAAGATGACAATAAATGCATTCCAGATGTTTCCGGCAGATCAGACCCTCCAATTATTGGTCCTTTGGGTCAAAGTTAACAAAAAAAAAAAAAACCCACACAAATAAAAAGTATGACAGACCATGTCAGGTTCAACCCATTTTTGAGCTTTGGCTCCTCGACCAATTCTAGTTTTTCTCTGTATATGTAAAGCGCAGAACTTCCAAAATTCACTCACTGAGCTGCAGAGGCTGCACTAGGACTGATTAGTGACTGTAATCTTTTCAGTTTAATCCAACTGCATTTCTGCATTAAAACTGGCAACCCAAAACACCAAAGTATAACATAAAAAAATGGGGCAAAATCGACTTCACAGGTTTCAACCATCTTACAGTTGTTAGTTGTAGTCCTCTTCTTATTTACCCTCTCATCACTGTATATATGTAATGATTTGTGTTTGTCTGAGCAATATTTAATCACTTTTTATAAGATGCCATATTGCCTGTCGAACCTCGTTTTCACCACCACCCGCTGTTCTGTACATATATTACACATTTGTTAATTATATATTTATGAATGCTTTATTGCCACTTCAGCAACAAGTCTGAAAACAAATTGAGGATAAGGCAAAATATCACAGTGGACACTACTTCCAATACTAATACTTGTGATTATGTGTGTATAGTAAAAGTGTCACTGTGCTCCACACTGGCCCAGCCTAAGCAGAGCTGGAGGGTGGATCATCTCCTGCAGATCTGTGGGCTCTAAATTTAAATGGCTTCCTCTTTTTGTCAGGCACTGGATAATAGTCCTAATAAAACATCATTATTCAGAACAAAGAATTATGGGAGGGTATCCGAGTACGTCCACAGCCCACGGGAGTTTGACTTAAGTTAATTTTGTCATTTATCCAAAGTGACTCCACAGACCGCTCCAATTGTCTAGAGCTGATAACCTCTGAGAGAAGTGCTATGGGAAATTACTGTGCTTTAAATAAGGTGAACAAGTGCATGCTGGGAAAGAGCTAACTACTTACTGTTTTAGCACAACAATGTAAAACTGTGTCAGAGTTATCAAGCTGTGAAATGGATTGAGGTTAAATATGTTTTAGAATCTTTGCAACACGCTGGAGGGACTATGTCTCTCGGCTGGCCTGGGAACGCCTCGGGATCCTCCCAGAGGAGCTGGAGGAAGTGTCTGGGGTGAAGGAAGTCTTGGAGTCCCCGCTTAGACTGCTGCCCCCGCAACCCGGTCCCGGATAAGCGGAAGAAAATGGATGGATGGATGGATCTTTGCAACTATTACTGAAAACACTGAAATGCTGAAACAAATTTTTTTTAATCAAATTTAACAATTCTCTCTGTTTCTACTATAGAGCATAAGTGAGCGTGATGTCACCCATAGTGTTCGGTTCCAGTCAAAAGAGGCTCATGAGGCTAGCAGTTATTGGAGTGAATTTGGAGCGAGTTCCATATTAGGAACAGAAATTGATTTAAGGACAAAATAGCAACATAAAAACACCAGGATCATTTAGAGCAGGTCAATACAAACAAAATGACAAGGCTCACAGCAGCAGTTACAGACAGAAGGGCGTAAATTTTTCAGTGTAGTCGATGGAGACGGAAGTGCCTCCATGAACACTTCCTATTTGGGCTTTTTATATATACAGTCTGTGGTTGTTACAGCTAATCGGTGAGCATGTGTTTTGAAGCATTTCCAGCATTTTTTTTTTTTTTTTTCATTTTTTAAAGCAATTTAGTGTTTTGTTCACTTCCAGGTTTAACACTCCTTATTTATCCATGTTGGGGCCTAGCACAAATAGTTGCTCTGTACATGTTATACCCCAGATATGAGAAATAAATTTGTTAATAAACAAAACAATTGAGTCTGGTAGATCATTTGTATCACTCATATTGGGTAATAGACTGCAAACTCAAAACTAAGCAAAAATGTTTTCATGTCCTGCATATTTGTCAGGATTACGATTGTCAAAAGTATTGAAAATTGGATGCTAATCAGTACTAAAAGTAGTATAGTAACTATGGAACCTATCTGGACCACTGAGGGATTACACAGATATAAGGCCACATGGTAACATAAAAGAAAGTATTATGATTTAACGTTGAAAATCACATTCATTCAAGTGTTTTTTTGTTTTTTCATCATGGTATCAGAATCCATATTGAGTATCAAGTCTATTCCTTAATATGAAAATCTGTATTGAGTTTGAAACTGTATCCTGACAACACTAGTCTGGGTTTGGTAAACATTTTTGAGGCTGGTTACCCTTAAACTGTCTTGACAATGAGTTATCTGTCCAGCAGGGGGTGCTAGCTCACAGCGCTTGGACTGTCTGAACCCCTATACACAGAGAGGGGAGAATTTGGCTGGCTTTTTGTGCTTCCACTCTGCAGCTCAGATGAGTACTTCAATTGTAGGATATTTAGCTCTAAGCCTGCGGTTGACAGCAACACAGTGCACTTATTTAAAGCAATTTCAAACATGTCGTGTCTGACAAGTTTTAAATCCTACTTAACGCCCCGTAACAGCCACCAGTTTTCTGTCAGAATTAAAAGAAGAAGAGGATTCACCAAAAAAAGGCCAGAAATTATCACTTTCATTTTGTTCGACTCTTGTTTCGAAGGGACGTGGCAGGGCTGTTTACCTTCGGATGAGCATAATATTAACATCCAGAGATTCGTGGTTTCAAAGGGAAGTTTTTATTCTGTGTTGTTTTTTAATTGCTGCCATTAAAACTGCAGAAATGTGAGATTTAGCTTTACACGATTTAATGCCCTTTTGGCTTCATAATAACCACGCTGGAGTTTTTGCTACTAAAATGGAAGCTGGGGAGATGTTTATGCTACAGAACTAAAATTTTATCTAACAACACACTTCTTTATAAATACTTTTTTTTTTTTAGCAATTTATAGTTTTTTCATGTATGTTTTTGGAAAATTTTGTAATGTTGTATTTCTTTGTATTTAACATTCCTACTTTTTGAATAGGCATTTATAATACACCTCTACTAATACTATTTTATTTTACGTCTTTACACTTCTACGTCATGTTATCTTCTAGGTGAGTATGATGTGATTTTTGACATTTACTCCAGATGCCTTTCCATCCTCGGGACAGGCGGAAACAATATTGTGACCCTGTGGTAAGAAACATTTCAAATAATTTAAAACATTTTGTTCATAGGAATTACAAACCTGGTAAGTACATTTTTATGGCATTCACAAAGCTAAACCTGAATCATTCTTAATCATTCTTATTTCTTCATTTTGAGTTAAGTCTTCAGTCTGTTCATGCTTATTAAGGCTAAAAACTGTGTAGATACAAAAATATTTCCATTTTTCACCAGGGATGTAACAATATTTAAATTTCTCAGTACGATATATATATTGCGATATTTTGTAGGGGTTAGCAAAATTATAAATATACTACTTTTTCCTTTAAAAATGCCTTCACAAGCCTTTAGTTCTGTCATAAACCAAAGAGTTAAGGTTTAAAAGTGCTTAAAAAAAAGTTATTTCAAAGGGGAGCAAAGGATCATGGTCTGTGTAGTTCATTCTGTTTCTTTGCTGCACCACAACAATGAATTTAAGCAAAGAGACTTGAGATTCGATATATTGTGATGACCCACGATATTATAGAGAAATAAGAGGTTATTGAGAGGTTATTGTTACCTCCCTACTTTTTACTAATTTTAGCCGTATATCTTTCAGAAATTCAAACAAAAGATCGCAGAATCATCTTTAAAAAAAACACAAATCACCATTCTTCAACCCTTTCTCTCCCTGCACACCTCAGCCAGCCCCTCCCACAGCACAGCATATGTATTTGTTATTACTATTTCCATGAAGACATACAGATCTGGGCCTGCCTCTGCTTTGCTTTGGCGTATGTCGTGCCTGTAGAGATCTTCTATCAGAGAAAGCAAAAACAAATCACAAATGTAACAATCCTGCCCCGTCCTCCTGTGATTGCAGGTTAGCCGCTCGCGATAAGGCACAGCTACGTGTTGTTGCTGTGTGAAAGAGAGCCTTTATCGACTGGGCGCGTGCTTAGTCTAGTTCGGCTGGAGAAAATATGAGGCCATCTTGATAGAGGACGGTCCCATCTCGACATCAGCCAGAGTGCACGCCTCGCAAGCCAATGTTTATGCTCCCCGGCCCACTGTTCCTCTGGGAGAAATGTCAATAGTGTGAGTGAGGGAGGATACAGGCAGGGTACAGGGAGGGTACAGGAGAAGGAGATGGCTCTGACCTGTGGAGAATGAAGAGTAGACATCAGCGCGGTGAGGTGACGGGCTGCTTTGGTGCATGTATACGCCTGATCAGAGTGTTGAGCTGAGTTTTTTTTTTTTTTTTAAGTTATTTTCAATTGGTGGTGTATCACAACAGCAGTGCAACGTAAAATGTTTGGGGAAAGCAAATTTGTACTGTAAAAAGATTATATTCAAAAACATGTGACATAGTTATTTTTTTCAATATTTCTGCATGTTTCTGAATTAATGTTTTTAAATGTACAGTAACGACTTGCAACACATTTAAACTAAATTACTTATATGTTGAGGGTTTGGTTAGATTAGTGTTATTAAAAACACAAGAAGTGATACCCAGTTTAAATTTGGACCTCTCCTTTTTTAGACCACATGCTGAATGTAAAGAAAGTTCTATCTGTAGTATTTGTGTTAATTACATTATTAAATTAAATCATATTGTTTAAAAAAATAGTCATATAATGTTTTTAATCATCATTGTGGTATCAAAATGGATATTGCGTATCGAAACGTTTTCATACTATTAAAATTCCATTTGAAAATGTAGCCTATAGATTGTGACCAGCTCATATTGCAAAATGTTACATATTATCATGGGGTAGAGACATTTTAAGTCTTAAACAAAATCAAACAAATAGTTGAATGAACCTTATGGGTGCCAAAAGCATTAAAAATCAGATATTACTCGATACTAAACCTGGCACTGAAACTAGTTACTTCATTAAGAAAGTATCGATACTAAAAAAGTCACATTCACATGACAGAAAAGAACCTTTAGAACGCTTTAGAATGAATGTTCAGAACAAGTATAAGAGCACATAGACTAGTATTTGTTCATAAACCACTGTGGAACCAGCCTGGACCACTGAGGGATTACACAGATCAGACCACATGGTAATATAAATGAAAGATTTTATGTGATTTGATGTTGAAAATATTCTATTGTCTAAATAAAAGGTGTTTTTTTATTATCATAGTATCAGAATCAATATTGAGTGTTGAGTGTATCACGATGACACTAAAATACTTTGCGCACGCATATTGCATTGCCAGGTAACGTCTTTTATCTCCACATCCACGTGTTTGCTCGTCTGTAACCACTGGTCAGCATCCATCAGTGACAGGGGGCCAGTGTCTCTGCGATGGGGCCGGGACGGGAGTGGACACCGGTAATTACACAGACACACACAGGAGCACAGGAGCAGCACACACGCCTTTATGTCTCTATGGCTCTGTGCACAAACGCTGCTCCGATCAAAAATGTCACCCGTGTCAAATGGAGAGAGCACCTGTGAAGTTAAGCTGTTTTACGCGAACGGAATGGACACGTGCTGGAGAAGGGACAGAGGGAAGGAACAGGCGGGTCCTAATGGTCACAATAGAGGGTTTAAAATGTGCTGTGTGTAGGCCGGTAATTATGTCTATTTAAGTCGGCAAATTCAAACAGCAAAATATTTAATTCTAACTGATTCAAATGTATTTTTAGAGCACCATGTTGAAAGGATTTTTGAGATTTAAGAGATTTAAACAGGGTGGCCATATGCTGCTTGGCTACTAAACCTAAATTGTCAACAACGATTTCTCAATGCTGTTTTTCTTTCACAATGCAGTATAGGAAACAGTTGTCCAAATGTGTAACTTATAAACTTTATGTTTATTTTTAAGTAATTACAGAACAACTTTAAAAAATATAAGTTCAATATTACAAACTGGGCCAGTATTGGTGCGTAAATTCTCTTATTGCACCAATTTCTACACCAAAATGGGATATCAACTTTGCCCCAAAACCTGTTAGACCACTTCAGTTCCAGTCCGCATGCAGGCCAAAGAAATGCATAGGTGTTAGTTGGGGGCTAGGAGGCGTTCAAGGGCGTCTAGTAATTTAGCTAAGCACTAAAACTTTGCAGCTATAATCACTTATATAAAAACGTCATCATTCAGTTAACCACATTTTTGGTAGAAATCGATGAGAGGCAGCCATCTCATTTACATTATGCATGCTAGGAACTGCATACTCCCTAGTTATTTGCTCTCCGCAGCACAGATATAGCTTACACTGAAGCTTTGGTTAGTTTCATTTTCACTTTAACGTACCGAACTAAAACAAAGCGACATGTGGTTGGTGGAGAGGCCGTAGTTCACTGCACTTCATCACTGCTGAGCTAAAATGTGTGAATCCAAGCAAATGCTAATATATTCTTGGCTGTTTCATACCCCATGCAGTTGAATGCCTCTCCTAGTCTGTGCCTAATGTAAGTTGGACTGTACAGTTACACGCAGCTGGAATCTAAGTTCGTATCAGCTTCTCCAGATGTGTTAATGGGATCTGTGAGATTCGATTCACAATAGGCCCTATTCACGCTTACGTCACAAACCAGGAAGACGTTTGGAAAGATGCGATTACAACTTCCCAGGCCCAGTTTTCTTCATCTAAATGTCACGGTAGCGTTCCGTCATGTTCGACGAATCAACAGTTACAACCATACCTCAGTTTTCATCGTTTCCCACTGACTCACAACTCCGAGTGCACTGGGTACATGCGATTAGAAGAGACTAGGGCGCCAAATTCAAGATGATTCCAAACAGCACATATGTACACATTCTTCTATATACAATGATCACATTTACTTCAGTCGGTTTTTTCACAGTCGGTCGAACCCAGTGTCAGGACCTACACCAGAAGTTGTAATTGTACATTTCCAAACGTTTTCCTGCCGTGAAGAGAACCTATACCTCAGTCGTAGTTCCCAGGTTTGCATTTGTTTAGAAAAATCTGTTTTAATTGGACTATGCCACTTATAAGATTTTCCTGGCGTGCGTGTAACCATAGTGACGTAGTTAGCTCTTCCCTACTTGGATGAGTGGCGAAACGTACTAACTCTTAAGAACTTTTGTCCAATTCAGTTTTCTTTTGTTATCTACGCGACCTTTCCGCTTTTTACCATCAAACTTTGTGTCATCTATGTATACAGCTTTGATTTTTTTTTCTCACCACAACCTGGGAGGGTCCGGGGGGCAAACAAAGCCACTGTCGGCGCCTACATTCACTACCAGCCATTGCAACATGTGTCTTGTTAGCTTAGCTTCGATAACATTGGTGTGGATGGGGGTATTTGGAGGTGGAAGAAAGGAGATGGTATCCTGTTTAAATGAGGGAAGATTCACACGGAATAATGAGAGGAGGCCAGAGCTTCACAGCTGATCTCTATCTAAAAGGACCAGTGGTAAATACGTTTTCAGGAGAACAGAGGAGCTATCTGCAGATATACATATACCCTGTAACCACGGCCCCACATGAGGGCCCAGTATCGCTGCATCGCATTTGGACTGTTTTTATCTTAAAAGGTGGAAAAATGTAAGACTCCCATCAGTTTAACCCTTGCAGAGTTTGTGCGGCGTTCACCAAACACCCGTACAGATATTTGGGGACATTTTGCTATCACACAAAATCATTATCTCTTTGTATGGGTATCAGGAGTTCCTTGGTTTCAAATTGTCATGTAATCTCTGAAATGGACATTGGAGAAAAACTGCAGGAGATTTTTAGAAAGCAGACAAGAAACAAGAACTATTTTTGAATGGACATCACATTTCACAAAAGTGGTAAATGGCCACATACGTCAAGGAAGCACTCACCCATTCACACATGCATATTTTTACACCAATGTACGCCGACACGAGGGGTGAAGAGGGTTAAGTGTCTTGCCCAAGGTCACAATGACAGCATTCAACTGTGGGAGCTGGAATCACCCTGCCAACCTGTGGGCCAGTGGATCTGACCGCTTCATTTGAACTGCCAACCTTCAGATCAGTGGACGCTGCTCTCGCCCGCATAACATAAAAATCCAACACTGATTTGTAAATGACTGCATACATTTCTACAATAAAAAATTTCAAACATGCCACTTTTTCATATTGTTTCTCTGGTTATTCTGGCTTTCGACCCCAGACAACTGTTTTTTTTTGTAATCTGGCAGGTTATTGATGGAGAAATTGCTCGGCAGTGCTGAGGACACTGCCCACTCAGTCTTGTTATCTTGACCTACGTTATCAGAGGTATAATACTCCCTACAACTAAACCATAGCCAGGCTTGACTTGTACGGGTACAACACTATCACAGGTATTGAGGGTTCATGTCTCTAGGTCCTGTACGGATTTGACATAAACGTAACTCCAGACTCATGCCTCTTCTTATGTTATATTATTATACTTGGGACAATAGCCAGTTATTCATATAAAGATACTGTTGTCTTCTGAGGTCAAACATATGGTACTAAAGGTTGGTGGTGTAAATTTTGGTTTATATTTTTTTTATTAAATGTTAAATTGATTTTCTATCTGAACAAATAGTTTTTTCACCTTCTTGTCCAAAGAGTCATCACAATACCAAAGCCTTCCCTGCGTTCTTATTGGCAGAGTAGCACAACGTTCTTTAGGGACAGTTTTCCTTTAACAGCAAACCTGGGGCTGATCTAAGAGCGGTTTTGTTGCCTGGATTATCCTAAAACCACCAGATGGAGCGTTTAGCACAGCTTTGCATGTGCGCTTTCTGCTAACTCAGTCAAATGGTCCTTCATCCAGTGCTTCTCAAGCTCACTATAAGCACAAATATAACTTCAAATTCAGGCCAAGTGTGTTGTCTTGTCTCTCAAGTTTTTTTTTGGTTTTTTTTGCCTTGACAAAGAAAGTTTTTGTTTCAGTAGTGAAAATGTCTCTGAGTGGTGTCAATGAATAGTTTATGGTGATCAAACGCAATTCATGGCTTCATTTCACCGTGCTAAAGATATATTTAGTTTTAAAGTGTTAATTGTAATTGGAAATTGTAATTTTTCTTCATTCGTAAACACACTATAGTTAGATAAAAGTATCGGAAAACCTGAGCTTATCTCACCATGGTGAAGTGCTCAGGAAATCTACCACAAAGGCAATATACTAGTTCTACTACATCGTACTACTCCTACTACTACTACAGACCATTAAGTGAATAATTACAGTTTAAAGATGCAAAGATATTCAAGTTTGTGTCAAGGTTGTTCGACCTGTCGACACAACCTAAGAAAACTGACATGGGACCTTCTTTAATAAAATATAACAGGAAGAGCGTCCAATTCTGAGAACCCTGGTCCCTGGGATAACGTACCCCTATTTAGCTGGAGGTGGGGAAAGTTTGTGTTTGGATTCCATTTTCCTCCACTATTTTGGAGACTTTTATACATTCCACCACCCTGTATGTCAACTAAAGCCCACATAAAATTGAGGATTGCGTCTGTTTGTCCGGCCTTAGAAATGGTTTGAGATCCAATTGTTAAGGCAACAACAAGATGCAAAAATGTCTAAAATGGCCAACATAAATAATGACTAAACCTGCAGATCTCATAGGCCTAGTAGAAATGACAGAGCTAGACCCTAGACTCCAGTGGTCCGGTCCTGACTTAGATTGCTTGGTGTCCTCCTCTGAACAGGCGGTCTCTTCTTCTCCTGTCACTCCCACTGTCGCGGATAAAACCAGGAAGCGGCAAAAGGTCAACTGGATGTGAAGCTCCCATTATCAGCAATCTTCCCTGGGCTTCCGTAAGCAGCTTGTTTCTAAGCTGCGACCTAGCCAAGCATGAAGAGAATATAATTTCAGCCAATCTCCGGCTAGCATAGGTGCACAGAAAGCCATTGTAACACCAGCAAAATAGTCACAATAGAGTCAGCGGCCTCTCGATAAGGATCTGCATACGTAATACTGGACCAGCGAGGGAGGCTATTTTTGTTATTCCTTACGTTTAACATTGCTCCCTCTCTCTCTTGCACTGTCACTTTGTCAAACTTTCTCGCTCTCTTCTTTCTCTTTTCTCTTTTTTCTCTTTTTGTTAAGTAACTGCTTGGAAAGTTGGTAGCTTTAGAACTTTGAAACCTTAAAGTGCCAAGGACAAGTCTGACGACACGTTTTACACACAGTAAAGATCATTATAATTATGATTTTACAAAACATTTGACACTTTCTTGGACATTTTTTTTAGGTTTCAGTTTTGACTTCCTGGTTGGAAATGATGACGTCACACTAGGGAATTCCATAACTGTTACCTAGCAACCATATTGTAGGCCAAAACTCCTCCAATGCACGCAGAGATTATAATTTAACAAATAAAAATACAAGAAAACACCTTTATTTTGTTGAAACTATTGTTGAAGTATCCAAAAAATGTGTTTCTTATGTGAAAATTGTGCATAACTTAACTTAGTAAAATAGAACGCTCTATCTCCTGTAATATTCAACACTTTTTTTTTTACTTTATCATATGCATTTTAGTTGAGGCATGCAAGTTCATTGTTGAGTATTGCTGGGTTTCAGATAGAGGGCAGCTAAAGTTAAACTTGTTAAAATGCAAAATGATGTTTTAATACAGTGAGTTCTATATTCTTTAGTTAGTAATTGAAAATACCAAGTTCAGCATTTGTGAATTTACGTTTTGGATATTTCGTGGTAAAGTACAATGTTATCCATAGAGAAAACTGGTCCTTGTCCCCTGTTTGAGAGTATGACATTATCACATTATAAAATCTGAAAACGAACACCAGAGAGTCAAGGTTTAAATAATTCACATGACAGGATTTATTCTTTAAATAATTTAGCTTGAAATAGTGTTTAACAGTTGTTGTACTTCTTTCACCCGTATGTCATCACAGTTCATACAAGTCCGTCTTTTCTGAACACCCTGAATGGTTAGAAATACCAATTAGTGCCCCAACAAAAGTGGAACGAAACTAGATTGGATTACTACCTGGAGATGAGGGTGATGAGGGACAACAACAAAAAGGACAGGAGTTGAGTGAGGTCAGAGGGTGAGTGAAGTGCGTGAAGCGCTTTTATTAACGGACAGCTGAAGTAAGCGACCAATGACAATGCAGCTGTTAAGCGGCACTGCCCGCCTGCTACTAGTGGTACCACACATACAGACAGTACTAAATGGTAATAGAAAAGGAATTTAGGTTACAATGCAAGGGAAAAAAGCGAGCAGAACTCATACCATTAAGAGCTGCATTATTTTAGTACTTTTCGTAATATAGAGCACTGCATTGCTAATAGTTGTGATATGCAGTTTATACTTTAAATTTCATATAAGCGATAGATAAGTGTATTATGGGGAAATAAATCGGTGCAAGGCTTTAGTTCCGTTAACATTTTAGATAACAACATGCAAAACATAAACACTGATTTGGACAAGTCATAAGAAAGGAATGTTTATCCTGCCATCTATGTTTTGTTTTAAGAGGACTGATATACAGAGAAGGAAAAACACTGTAGTCCAACCAACACAAGGCAAGTTTAAACTGTGAACTAAATGTGAAAAAAGAGTTGGTCCGTACAACTTATATACTGGAAAAGTTAGTTTATTAATAACTGCAACTGAAACTTTTTTCAGTGTGTAACTTTTTCATTTATTGCACTGAAAAACAGAAAAATCACGTGTCCCGTCTTGTTTGTTTCTATGGAGATGTTGGCCATAATATTCCACAGTACAACATAAAACTTATCCATCTCCACGGAGAAGGTTCTGAAGTATGACTTCTATTTTCATGGAATTGCAGGTGATATTCCACCTCCTTAAAGTGACATATTATCAATTAAAACATGTTATAATTCTGTTTGTTAAAATTTCTGTTTGTCCAGCTGATAAAAGGAAACTATCAATCTTAAATCTACAAATAAAAATTGAGCCAAAAACAAAAATGTAATGGGACATTTATATGAATTCTGCCAGGACTTTTTTTTTTTTTACCTAATTAAAAGTCCCTAAATCTATTTTTGAGTGAGATATACTTCTTGTTAGACTGAGAACTGTCAAGACCCCACAAATGCTCAATCTACTGTTTCTCAGCTCATCCCCTGGGACACCTGCTATGCCTATTCTTATTTTACCCCCAGATAATTCAGGCACAATTTGAAATCTGATTTTCCTCAGTGTAGAGCCTCAGATTCAAAAGAGTCCAGCCAATTGTCAGCACTCCAAAGAGTTCATTAACACATTTAGTTTGAAAACTAATTTTAGTTAGACATTTAAAAATAATAATGAAATAGACAAGACCATGAGATAAGTCCCTTGGTTCTACAGAGCAGCCACCCAAATGCAGGGGATACATTTCCATACAGGCACAATTAAATATTCATCTCTCTTTACTGAATGTATTATAAGTTTATGCAATGGCCACTATTTTGACAGTTTCTTTCTTTGGTGACTCTTGAGCTCTTTAGCACCCGTTCCTGCATAAGTCGTCCATTGATGATACTTTTACCAAATGAACACAAACCCGAGTCTGCACTGACTTCTTATGGCTGTGTGTCCTTGATACAATCCAGCACCTCCTCCCCTTTAATTACACAGTCAGTCTGAACCGCTCACCTGGGCCTGGCCTCTTCCTCCTCTCGCTCTTGTCTTCTTGTAGCTCCGAGCGCTCACTTAGCCAATCAAATGATGACACGCTCCATTGTTGTGCAGTTTAATGGAAGGCGAGCCCTGAAAAGCAGTTTGTAATTAAGTGACAGCTTTAGTCCTAAACTACACAGGGCAGAGCTGAAGGTGTGGAGGACAACAAAACCATGTCTTTAAATGTGTTCCCTTCAAGGAGACAGGCTCTGAACCGGTTTGCTTTGTAGTTGACTGTACAAAGTGGATACACATGGGGTGAGGTTCTACTGCCCAATGGTGAAGACTGTAAAGAAGGTTTTCTCTGTGAATTATATTGGAGTCAGGTTATAATGTTCAAATGTAGGCTACTTAGAGGTGGACCTTACTTGAAACTAGTAACGTAATGTAAAATGGAAATATTTAAGATATAGATGGTGTAGTCAGTGTAGAGACAGTTGCAACAGTGGTCATCTAGACACTGTTTTTGCAATCAAGATGATTCAGCTTCCTGCTCCCATTTCAGTTTGAAAACATTATTATTGTCAATGAAGGTTTAAACTGTCAGAATATATACTGGTATATATACTCTTTCAATAACTGCTTACCTGTCTTTCATTTTGGGTGGAATTTTGTGTATTGATGAATACATAGATACAGAAATCCTTTTTTCAATCTAAGTTCCACTTCTCCATATCTGTCTGTATTTTTTATGCAAGTTGATATCAGTCTGGACACCACGCCATCCGTTGCATCTCAAGCCTGACCAAACATGATAGTACATTCAGATTTGTTTTTTTCACTGAGGCACGTGAAACAAAGGAGCTCATTGGTCACCTTTCCTTTGCAAAAGTCAAATTTCTTTCACCTCAGATGAACAATGTTAAGTGCTTTAGTTGTTGAATCTGCAGAAATATCTAACGTTTTTCAGTCCCCTGTGATACTTCCTTTTTTCCTCATCACAACTATATTTGTTTTGATATGGACAAACCATGCATGTCCCTGATTGGCTAATCCACCTGTCAGTCATGTCCATCTGAAATTCATTGGTGACCAGACTCACATCTTTCCTCGGCAAAAGCGCTACGTTATGTATTCTTCTACCTTGTTTCAACCTTTCTTCACCTTCTGGCACTTGACTGATGATAAACTGATACATATTTACCACATACTATTCTGCCAAAATGAGTAGAAATAGAAAAAATTAAAATAATTTCTCATATGCACTTGCGGACATATAATCTTAAGGACAGTGAAATGGAGATTTTTGTATTGGAATTATTTGTTGTTCAAAAGTTAGCCATAAAAATAAACTACTTATATATGAAGTTACATAATAATTTAATGGGATCGGTCATAATTGTCCAGTTTGCTGTTGTTAGGTAGAGCTTGATAAAATTGTAACAATCCATTTTGAAATATATATACAGTCCTGTGCAAAAGCCTTAGGCAGGCGTGAAAAATGCTGTTAACAAAGAATGCTTTCAAAAATATAAATAAGATTGTTTGTTTTTAGCAATTTACAAAATGCAGAGAAAAAGCCAAAGTCATTCAGAACTCTCTTCAGCGTAAAGAAGAAGTTGTGTTGGTGATGGTCGGGCCCCACAGAGCCCTGACCTCAACATCATGGAGTGTGTCTGGGATTAACATGAAGAGACAGAAGGATGTGAGGAAGCTCCATCCACACAAGATCTGGGCTTAGTTCTTCAACATGTTTGGAACAGTGACCAGCCCAGTTCCTTCACAAACTGTATGAAGTAAACCTAGAAGAACTGATGCTCTTCTGAAGCCAAAGCTCACACCAAATATTGATTTGATTTAGATTTCTCTTTTGTTCATTTACTGCATTTTGTTGACTGATGAAAATAAACGAACACTTCCATTTTTGAGGGCATTCCTATTTTACAGCATTTTTTCCCACACCTGCCTAAAACTTTTCCACAGTACTGTATTTATCATTTATTTTTGTTGGTGTTTTCAGTTGAATCTGTGCTTACTTTTTGCCATTCATCTCATTCATAATGCCGTACCAAGAATTTAAAATCGTTTCCAGAAGAACACAACCCAATTCAAATCTCCAAAATCCTGCCATTCCCACTTATGCAGATAGTTCAGAGACAAAACAGTGATTGTTGTGACATTCCTCTGCAGGTTTAAGATGATATGGTGAGGTGACACTCAGCTGGTGTAACATGTGTGAGAGCTCTTTGTATTGTCTGATGCTTTAACACAGCTCTTTGAATGTAGCCACAATACAGATCTCATCTCCTGTAGGATCTACCACAGCGTCCAACATCAGAGAGGAGCTAGGTGAAGCTTCACTCAGGAATGTGTTTGGAGTCATTATGCATTTTTTATAACCCTGGTGGTATGATGGAAATGAGGGTTTACTGTTCAAAAACAATATGTTTATAATGAAAAGACTCTCTGGAGTTTGCTAATGTATTTAAACAAGGAGAAGGTGTTTAGTTTGTTCTAAACATCTTGCTGGTGGGAAAATTATTAGAGGACCCAAACACTACTTTACGTCTGTAGTTCCTGGCAGGTCACATAATAGACGAACTGGCAATGACACTTCATAGGCCAATATTGGTAGAAACAGCACAATAAAACACAACCATGACATACAACACTGACATTTACATACAGTAGAAGCATAACATTAGTGATGACAGATCTGTTTCTCTTAAGTCATTGTTTCAGATTGGTTTTAAATGTGTTCTAATGTTGTTTCCTCGTCGCAAACATACCTGGATTTCTGTTGTCTCATTCACACATGTTCAATACACAAGCCCTGCATATTTAGGCTGAGTTCTTTTCTTAAACAGAAAACACTCTGTTCCACTTTGTGATGTCATTTGGTAATACAAGAAGTGCTCCACTGTGTTTTTAAACTCTATACACCATCAGTAGAATCATTAGGATAATTTGCATCCTGTGATTGACCATGTCTACTGAACTAAAGGTAAAAAGTCGCTGTTAACTGAAAACTACTGCTTCAATAATAACTCAAACATGAGTGAATGAAACAAAACACAACTCCAGTCATGCTTTGATGAAGTCACGACATTCCAACATGGCTTATAGCTCACAAGGGTAACTTTTGCGTAATATAGGATCATTAACTAAAGATTGATTTCTTAGCTTGTTCTGCTGTTGTGACGTTTTCAGCAATCAGCTTCAAATATTCCTCATGACGTTGTGCCATTCCATATTGATAATTGTGTTGTGTATGAGTGCGACCCATATTAATTTGAGGTGAGCCAGGTTAGTGTATAATCCCTGATTTGTCCAAGAGCGGTCCAATGTAGAGAAGGTTTCAGAGGTTTCATCTGCTCTCATCCAGAAGCCTTTTTTTTATGTGGGAGCTGAAACCTTGATTGTAACCTTGAAACCTGAATCCTTCTGTACATTGGACCACTCCTGGACAAATGAAGCATGTCCAGATGACATTTGAATCCTTTTCTATCATTATTTTCTATCCGCATATTAAAAAACTCGCCCAAATCAGATCATTGAACTTCAAATTAGGTTAATATCAAAACAACATTTACTATCAAAAAGCGTGGCATGCTATTCAACTTGAATGAAGAAACTTGATGATTGTTTGTGGATTAGGTAGCTAATTATCTAATGGCTGAATTAATAAACAAGCTCAATGGACAAGGTCATAGCTAACCTGTGGCTTATAGGTCTGACTAATTAAACCACTCTAACCAAAACTACACAATGTCCCTTTTTTCTACACACTCTCAATAAATGCATTTTAATTATGACTCATGCTTGTATTTCAGTGCACTTCCTCAAGGACAAAGCAAAGTCGAAATTAAACCCAATTCTCTTGCGCCACTGAATTCAAAATTATATAATTCAATACAGCGAAAGCCAGGCATGCGGCTTTTGTATGCGCCGTAATAACACAAACGTAGATATTGTTGACATTTTGAATGGTCCGTCCTCTTTCGAACACAATTTGTCCTTAACCACATCAGACACAGAGCTGCTACCTTCAGTCTTTTGTCTGCTTTAGTTTTACTGCATTGCAAGGTTCACCCGCAGAGGTCATCGGCATTGTGCACAGAGAAATATTTTTGTACGATAACACTTTTTCTCTCCATTTAATCTTGAGAAAATAGCTTGTACGGCGAAGGGAGGAAGTCACATTCTGTTGCATTGGCCTGTCTGGGATGGAAGAATGCTGCTTTGCTTGAGGTAAGGAGAAGCAATGGCGTTTAATTAACCTTTCCTGCCTCAATCTCCTCACAACAATTTTTGCCTTTAATAGTTTAATAACCTTGCAGTCGGTGTAAGACTGAAACGGACCAAGTCAAAGTATGATTTAATTAAAAAGGGAGTCCATATGTTTAACGGCCGAATGGAAATGCTGGGGTTTTGGGCTGACCTCTTCATTGAGTTACAAAATGACAGCATGCGGCGCAGTGTAAATAATTAGAAAAGAGAAAGAGAAAGCTTTTGGTTTTGAATAAGGAGACTTTATAGGCTTGTCACAGTTGAAATGTACTTCGCATAATCACATACCAGTAGTGCTGAGTCCATCCACAATATGGGGCTCAGAAGGTTGGAATTGTTTAGTTTTTCATTAAGGTTTTTTGCTTTATCAAACTTGAGAAAATATAGAAAGTGTAAATAACTTTGCCGCACCTTATATTCTTCATTCAAATTCATACGACGTTAGGTTTGAGAAAGTCAAGTTGCCATAACAGACATTTCCACTTACAGTACAAGCTGTCTTTTATATTAGAGTTAAACCATACTTTTCACCAAGCACTTTCACAGATGCAATGTAACGCTGCTCAAAGTATTGTACTATAGAAGCTGTGAAACACTACATGTATTTGGCACAACAGGGGTGAGCCAGTCCCTCCTATTTTCTGTTCATATGCAAGAGATGGACCACAGAGCGCAGTAAGACACCATCAGACACCATCCAATCACACCTAATTTGTCTCTCAAAAGTGGATCTTTGAGAAAACATCTCCTCCTCTTGCATAAATAAGTGTATGACATTCTCTTATGAACCAACGCATGAATCTACCATGCAATAGGATAATCCTGCAGGTATAGAAGCACCTAACCAAGACCCTGCTTATATGTGGAGCAGGGTCCCGGGGGACAGCAGTCATGGAAGAAGGGGTCTGATGCAGAAAACATATTTAATGTGTGTCAAACCTTTCTCCCTCATCAGGCTGTTTGTCACCTTTACTGTTTTCTCTGCACTTGCAGTGGGAGTCATTCTTTATGTACTTCTTATAGCTTTGATAGAAAAACATCAGAATGCTGCAAATTGTAATTCCAGAACCAGACACTTTGATGTATTCTAACACAAGGCAGCCATGTTGCTGACTGAACATGAAGCTATTAACCACTGTAACATGTCACTTTCCATGCTAATAGTCTTGTCTGGGCCATTTTAACCTTTCCTGTCTTTACTGTTTGTTAGATTTAATTTGATAGCTCTTCTCCACCTTACACTTTGGCAGTCATAACCTTATGGAGCAGTGCCATGGTCAACCCGCTCTGCCTGGTCCTCGTCCCACCTGCGGTCCACTGACGAAGAGAGAAATTACAGCATAATAGTGGGGTGTTCGGGGTTTATACAACGCTATCATAATCCTCTTTCGCACAATGGTGATAGCGATCGTTATTATGGCAGGGGAGTCGGGGCCGAGCCAACCGTCAGGAAGGCAGACTTTGCAGCATAATCCTCCCTGCCTTGAAAGGTTAAATACGGATTTGAATATTATGATCCCCCACTCTGAAAATGATAGCAGCGTATTTGAAGAAAATGTGCTCATTGTGCACTTTATGTCGGCAGCAGCTAGTGTGTACTGAAGGGGACATGCTAGCACGGCTGTATTTGAACAATCGCACTCAAAAGGCTATTATGGAGAGGGCTCTAAGAAGTTGTTGTCATTTTGAAGTTTAATTGGGGTTGAGAGTTAAGAAATGAAGTCGCAGTTGGAGGCACTGCAGAGCTAAAATCTTACCATTGTTTGAAACTGTAACTTTTTGTCCATGCAGACGTGAGGTTACAATCTCGGCTTAATGTTATTTTATGTAAGTGCAAGTCATTTAAGGTCTAAGAAATGTAGTTGGAGATGCAGAGTAAGAAAAAAAGAAAGAAATGTGAGCTCAGCAATGGTTCACAATATCGTTAGCAAACTCTTGAGACGGTCCATTTTTAGTCCCTCATTTGATCATTTGTTACTGGCAATACCAGTGTTTTCTGTTTTTTCTCTTTGGTCTAGTGCAATATCGATTTGAGACTGATATCAATGACTTTTGTATTGAAATTCAGCTATGGATTAAAAAAATAAATAAATCAGGATTTCACCTTTTTTTGAAAAATTTTACATATTGATTTTTACACAGGAATCTTAAATCAGCATTGATAAATCAATACTCAGTATTGATCAGCCCATCACTAAAGTCAAGGTCAGACTTGAGGTCAGTAATACAGATGATGCAATAAAAGATATGTTGGGCATATATGTACATTTTAAAGGTTATGGTACACTTTATTGTCCCTTTAGGGACATTTTTCCTTTGCATTTGACCCATATTTCAATGGTGCTGGGTCATCTCCTCAGGAGCAGTGGTGCTGTGTTGCTGTGACGAGCCTGATCTCTGTGACCTTGTTGCTAGGCTTGGTCAGGACTAGCTTAGCTGGAGGATTTGACCTATTATGTATGTTTTGGGTTGGCAATCTGCAGTGTCTCATGTTGTGTAAAGACTGAGCCCTGAAAACAACGATTACCAATGCCTACTAAACTGTGACTAAACCTGGAGCTAAATCAGAACTAAATCTAACTAAATCTAAAACTAAATAGTTTAATGGGTTAAACTAGGTTTAACCAGAGCCAAGCTTATTCAATGTTTCAATATAGTCTTACTAAACTAGAAGAAATCCATTTAATAAAAGAAAAAAAAAGTTGTAAAAAATCCAATCCCTTGATTGCTTTGCTTGACCCAAACAAAAACTGAGCCGTGGATAAAAGGATTACACCAGGAACAAGCCATATCTTAACCAAAACAATATCAACACAATGTGCTGAGTGCTCCGATTGATTACAGATCTCCCTTTATCCCCTTGACATGTGCAAGACAGTTTAAAACAGCCCCACCGTAAGCTCTGTGCGAGAGATAGATCACCAGCTATCACATGTTACAGGCAAGTCTTCATGGAAAGGCAAAGCTAAACATGTGACCCCAAACTTTGTGAAGATACTTACAGCTGACTCAGATGATTTTGTTTTGTGCATTAGTTTTGTCTGTTAGTTTTGTTAAGTTCTAATTTCATTTTGCCTGAACTTTGAATTATCCAAATGATTATGGTGTAGGTGTATGGAGTCTAAAAACACAGTAGAGCACTTTCTATACGACCACATGACATCACAAGGTGGAATAGAGTGTTTTCTGTTTGAGAGAATATTTGTGTGTTAAACATGTGTGAATGAAACAAAACCCAGAAAAACTCAGAAAATTGCACAATATGGGCTCTTTAATGGAGACAACCTTATCAAAGATTACTCGTACATGAATAATAAGAAAACACCGTCTTTTGGTATGTTTTAATGCATTTTTCATGACAGTACTGTAAATAACTTCAAGGAATTAGCTATAAAAATATGTCAACGGTCAACAGAGGCTTCATGATTTCTACTTTATGAGAGAGAGTTGGAATCTGAATGTCCCTAAACACGCTATTATGACCAAGGTTCTATAGTGTTATGAATAAGTCCTCTGGTATGAAATGTCGTGATATCCCACAATGCAACAGGCCATCTACCTTCTGTATTTACCACACCATGTTTTGCATTCACCGCAATAGCCTGCATTGTACTTAACTGTAGCACGTCCAATGTCACTGAGCTACTTCTATGACTGTATAGAAATCACAGCTTGTATATTTTACAATCTCATTATATTTAATACCTACATTATCTGACCAGTAAATGAGCTCAAATGGTCCATACAGTTCATAGTGGGCTGTCCTCCATGTTTTCTTGTTGGCTGTGAGAAGTGTGGCCGAGGTTGTGTGGTTGGTACCCAAAATTTTCCAAACACGATTTACATCCTCAATGCGATGTATTAAAACGTTGACAGGGCAAAAGGGATTCACAAGATGCTGCATTAGAAACTCAATTTCGGTGATGAATCGCCTCCAGGCACTGAATCACAAACTGCTTCCTAGCACCTTACCCTATTTCCCTCACTCGGACCCCCTCCTTGCCTCCTCCCTCCTAGCCGAGTTCTTTTTTATTATTATTTTTTGTGCGTGTCAAAATCTTCTTAAACCTCTGCTTTAATCTGATCTGCTCTATGTAAGAGGGTGAAAGGATTTTGGGACTAAAAAGCATTCATTTTTTGCCAGTCTTGTTGTGAACTGGCTCTTTCTCTCCAACTGCTAGGTCAGTAATATTCAAAACTTGCTGCATTGCTATTCCCTGGGCTTATAGATGTCCTCCTTCGCACAGCCAAAGTCCTCTATCATATTTGGGGTGAAAAGCTGCCACCGCACCAGACTAAGTGCTAGCATTATTAACCAAGCACTGGAGATAGATGATGACAAATTCATATATAGGTGACTGTAATGTACGGCGAGGTTAGCGGGCCACGCACAATGACAAGATAAATTAAACTCTTAGCCGAGAATCGCTAGCATTCGTGTCCTAAAACGCCCCTCGGTGCTGGTGGCCCTTGAATTAATTTTACAAAAAAGTCTAAAATGTCTGGGAGTAATTCTGAACTTAGTCATTACAAAGTCTGGTAAATGAAGAGCGAACAAATGTGAGTGATAATGCAGGTCTAAGTATGTCCTAATTGCCTGTCCGCCGGGATATAAAGTGGGTATTTTTATTGGGCCAAATGCGCTTGGGGAGAGCTGTCACAGGAGCAGACTGACTTTCCTCTTCACTGAGGTGGCAAATATACACATTAAGGGCAGACACACTCCAGACCTCTCAGAGCTGAAGAGGGGTGAGAGGAAAGGGAGAGAGGGAGAGCTGTGAAACGAGGTTCATTCTTACACGTGGTCAATGGAAGTTTCTGAAGAAAGTATGGGTAGATATAGACTGGCCTGATGAAGATGGGAGTCATGACCTTCACGATTAAGTCTAGGTGAAATCATTTGGGAAACTTTGAGGTATAGTTCATGGTGCACGGTGTAACTTTTCTGGTGTAGGGTTTGCCATCTTCTTGTCTCCATGGAGATCTTATTGCTTTGCCTAGAATTTCTTTAAACCTATCTATCGACATGGAGATAAACAGGCCAGATTCATGGAGTGGTGACTCTGCTCAGAGTAAGAATGCATGTTTTTCAAGATATTTTTTAACAATAATGAAACGTAATTGAATAAATACGACATAGGTTTGTTGCATGTTGCATTATTTTCTATTGGTAAGAAGAATAAAATGTATTTGGAGATGTTCCTGCAAATTCATTTACTTTTTCCACAGATATATACATTGGGCTACAGTTACCTGGTCATAGAAGAGTTTGTTTTAAACCTATTAAGCAAAGTCAGTTTTTCAGAGTTTTGAACCATGTTATAGTTGCTTCCCCCTCTCATTTACCCTCGTGAAGTTTGTGCATGTTTCAGCAATCCTTAATCGCTTAATTTCAAGACCAAATATTGGTGATCAATTCCCATTTTCATGACCTCCAGCATACAGTACGCTCAATGCTCTGTGCTTTTTTTGTTCTCCAATTTTATTTTCTTAATGGTACAAATGGCTAGTGTGTCGTGCAGCTATCCACAGTCGAGGCCGAAAACTTCACGGCTCCTTGTAGTATTTAAAAGTGACTTTAGACAAGACATTTTAGTTGCACTTCTACACTGCACAAATTAAGTCTGGTCCCATTGGTAGATTATTTTCTTATCAAGTAAAATGTACTCAAATCAAGTTGTTCATCAAGTATTTTTGAGTTTTTCCTATAGTCTATACCCCATTACATTTAGGCCACCCAGAAAGCTCATCTGGCATTTCTATTTTTACGGTTGGTCAACATGTACCACACCTCACTTGCTGAATAAAGACCTCTCCCATTCATTCACATTATAAATAAACGTGAGAGCAGAGTTACACGTGATTCATGGTTTAGTGCAGAGTCCATGTTTTATGTTGACGGTGCGCGGCCTGCGATTGTGCTCCGGCCTTTTGTTCCTCTTGATTTACAGCTAGCGCTACAATGGACGGAATAGCAGTTTGCCTTTCCGCGCTTTTGGAGAAGAGCTTTTCGGAGTAATACTGGAAAGACCCTTTTGTTTGGGAAGGGGGTATAGTCAATCCTCAGAGCTGTCAGTGGAATAAACCAATCAGAACGCAGATTTAGCTCAACTCCAGTCGCCTCTCACTGTGAAAAAACCCTCTGCGTTTAACAGCCATCCAAATACTGCGGAATTACCAGCAGATGATAATGTAAATGCGCGTTAATATTACTACAATGTATGCGTGACAGTTTGCTTCAGTGGGATTAGGCATTCATTAAAACAGGTTCGGCATGCAAAGCTACTGTCAGATTTTTGTCAAAGCGGACAAGAAAGAAATAAAAAGAAAAAGGAAAAAAAGACGCTGCCAAGATGAGCTGCTTATACAATTAAAATCTCCCATGCTTTAATCTTGTGGCGTCCTCCATAGATCAAAATGAACAATACTTAGCAAAAGAACAGAGAAGACAGGCGAAACAATGGTGTGTATTAAAGCGTTATGTTGGGTTTTTAAAGGGAAGCATTGTCAGAGAAATGTGTTGATTTTTCAGAATAACAGCATTTATTTATACCTCTGTTCTATGGGCTTCAATGCGGTCCTATTTACTCTGTGGTTGTTCATAATGTGGCAGGCGCAGAGATAAGAAAAGGGATCACATGCCATTGTTTTCCAGTGCACAGATCTGGAGATTTGGGGCTTTATGTTGTTGTTGGGAAAGCTTACATTTGTACTTTGACTGTTTCTGGAAACTGACTGTTGTAATACAAGTGTTTGGCGTGAGGGCCTTATAGACATTTGCATACATGCTTTTGTTTATTGAAATGAACAATGTCTAACCCTAAATATAGTGTGCACTAAATCAAAGACAGATTGTGTACATTGTATCATAGTATTATCTGCCATCTGATGCCATCCGCCATCTGCTTATCTCCATGGAGATGTTACTGCTTTACCTAGAATGTTCCACTGTAAACATTAAACTGTTCTACATTAAAAACATGCATTCTAACTGGAAGTGGGGTTGCCTGTCCACAGATCAAACCAGTGGATGATTTTGTCAATGGAGATATTGGGTTAAGGTTAAGGTAAGTTTTGTAGCATTGCCGAGTGGATGTCGGTGCGTAGGCTATGATGCAGTGTGTTGGCCGGGCGCTTATCAGAGCTGCATAATGCCCTGCTAAAGGTTCATAGCTAACACATAGCATGCAGTAGAAATAGGCTTTGAACTAATGTAATGTGGTAATCCTTCTTATCAGGTGCACTGGAGATCTCGTCTTTTGCAATGTCCTCGATGTGCAACAAACTTCAGGAAAAATGGATTTGTATGAACTTTGACAAATTGGTAAAATTAATTACAACTTTGGAACTACTGGAAACATTTTTTACTTAAAACAATTTCAAGCTTATTTATTTAGAGAATAAACCTGTCATGGGGATAACTTAAACTTTGCATCTGTCTATACTCAGCAACAAACTTGTGTGCCTTTGGTAACTTAACCCCAAGTCCTGAGCCTATCTCAAGTGGCGCTGTTTGGCAATTATATTTTGTTACAGCTGAAGATAAAAACTTGCTACCCAACCCATCACTATACCACACATGCAGTTTGTTATTTGTGCGTTCACTCTTGAAAACTGGGACAAAACCCAGAACTAAACCTGGACCAGACTATTACTAAACCAGGACTAGGTCAGGAAAACAACTGGTCTACAACAGAATTAAACTAAACTCAACCCAGGACCAAACCAGGACAAATGTCTGACTTAATACTTACACTCAAACTTGAATGATGTTTTAGCTTACTCATTCCTCTTAACCGCAGACACATTTGAGAAAAAGGAAACATGTCTAATCCCATGTTAAATGCCTCCCTGCCTGATCAGGTTCCACGGGAGTCAATGGGGCACTGTGCCGTGGCCCTCGCCCTCACATCTGTACAGTATATGTGTGTACAAAAGCATGAGTCTGCTAATCTACTCACTGTCACATTATTTAAAATCCCTGAGCGCACTGTGCCATTTTAAACCTCCACTTTCTTCACCAACTTTGGATTCACGCGCTATTGCACAAACAAGATGGAGAGTACAGATTACGCCGCTGTCAAAACATGAAATAAAGTTGTGCCTTATCCAGTGAATGACACCAATATAAACATTTGGCAAATCAAATCAAATCTAGACATGAATGAGTTCCCATACCGTCTGCAGAATGGAGCCATATATTATGCACCAAAAATAGCAACAAATAATCCAATTTGATATAGTGCCGTGTAGGGTGTGCCACCTTAAAGTCTCTTTGGAGATATTATTGCTCGGTTTATATAGGTTCATGTAAAAGGTCCTATATTATGCAGACTTGACTCTTGTTTGTTTTAAGTCACGTTAGAATGTTGATACCTCATCAGAAACACCTGGAGTGGCGCCATTCTGCCTTGTGATGGCAGGAATCAATAATAATAATACTAATAATACTAATAATACTAATAATACTAATAATAATAATAATAATAATAATAATAATAATGCATCAGTTTTATATAGCGCTTTTCTGGACACTCACAGACGCTTTACAGAGCATTATTATTATTATTATTATTATTATTATTATTATTATTATTGGCCCTCGCCTAACGAAGTGGCGAGGGCTATTGTTCTTCACCGGTTTCTTACGCTATATTATTATTATTTTTCTTTGCAAACGATCGCGATTTTGAGGGCCTGAACATCGACGAAAAGTCTCACATGGGGGTATCAGATCGACCGGTCCGGCGAAAAATTTGATAAAACGGGCATCGCGACAATGCCCAAAGTGCCCTTACTCGACAGCGCCCCCTGGAAAAGTCAAAAATTGAAAGTCTATGGGGAGCTGAAAAGCATATTTTGGCGTAGGCCGACAAAATTCGGGACAGTGATAGAAAACAAGGAGACAAGCAGAAAATGTCATTGTCACACCGCCCTATGACCAACAGGAAGTCGGCCATATTGATCAAAAATTCACCGCCGTTTGACTGCGTACGCCCAAAGTCTTCAAGTGTCTTGGTTTTGGTCCAAACGAGCTCAGATTTGACACGTCACATCTTCAGATGTGGGTCCACAAAAATCTTATATTTCTCAGCGCACTTTTTCACGGTTTGTCCGTAGCACGCCGCGAATAACACCTTCGCTTCCTGTTTCTTTGATGCCCTCTCACGGCCACAGGCTTTGGCCTACAGAGCTCAAACTCACATCACGATTGTGTGATCCCGGCCTGAATGTGATGAAATATGAAATATAATAAAAGTGAACTCTGTAGCGCCACCTAGTGTATACGTGAAACGTCAACATTATCGGATTTGTACCAAATTTGGGGATTATATTCTATCCATGATTTCAAGCAAAATCTTATATTATGGAAATGGTGCAATTTTCATCGTTCGCCAGCAGGGGCGCAAAGACTCCCTAAAAAATAGTAAAAATGCCTACACACACAGGCTTTGTCTGATCGTGCTGAAATTTGAATCACTAATACCTGATTAGGCTTGATTATAATAAACTATAAAGCATATGAAAAGTTACTCTACAGCGCCACCTAGCCTATACAAGAAACGTCAACATTATCGGATTTGTACCAAATTTGGGTATTCAATTCTCTGTATCAAAGCAAGCAAATAAATATATTATGGATATGGGGTGTTTCCCACGGTTGGCCAGCAGGGGCTCAAAGACTCCCCCAATAAATAGTTCAAAAATTACTACACGCACAGACTTTGTCTGATTGTGCTGAAATTTGAATCACTAAAGCTTGAACATGGACTGAATATAATAAACTATAAAGTATATGAATAGTGAACTCTATAGCGCCCCCTATCCAGACATGAAACATCAAGATTATCGGATTTGTACCAAATATGGGTATTAAATTCTATGCATGTCTACGACCAAAAAAATTCATTATGGATATGGGGTATTTTCCATGGTTGGCCACAAAGGGCGCAAATACTCCCCCCCATAAATATGTTTAAAGGTGCACTATGTAACTTTTCTGTTGGAGGGTCTGTTTTTATGCACAGTCTTAGTCTGACAGTGCTCTTGATTATAAAAGTCATGTGACCTGTGGCATCGTTTCTATAATTTGGCTCTAGATCGTTCCCATTTTCAAATATTAAAGGTGCCCTATGTAATTTTTCTGGTGGACGAGCTGTCGGGAGGAGAGAGTCATGCCAGGGCGGTCGCGAGTCCTCAGCGGTTGCCTGGCATGGGCGTGCGCGCCGGGGCGAGGGCCATCATTGCCGCGAGCGGCTTTAATTATTATTATTATTATTATTATTATTATTATTATTATTGATTCCTGCCATCACAAGGCGGAACGGAGCATTCCGAGATTTGGAATTGTAGACAGACTAATAATAAAGGGTTACTTAAACATGTGTAAGTGAAGCATCACTCCAGGTATGTTTCTGATACATACCACTTTGCCAATGCCTGATCTCTAGTTTTCAAGTTAACAGCCACCTTTTCCATTCCAGGAAAAGGTAAATAACATCTCTATGGAGATAAGAAGCAGCGAACCCTCCTCAATTTGATCTCTTCTTGGTTTTGACTACTGTAATGCACTTTTTTCTTACATTAGTTCTCTGTGGCCGGCCCAAAGCTCTGGAACGCTCTGCTTTCATTTGATTTTATACTCGTTTTACTGTTTGAGGACTAGTATGACCAAAGTTTTAGCAATTATACCTTTTGTTGTTGTCTTTTCATGGTCTCACTTTGGAAACTGTTTGGTTGTAAAATGGGCGACAGTAGATCCATAATGATGGTAGAGTGATCTGAAGGTTGCCAGTTCGAGTCCCGCCGCCGGCATAAACATCATTGAGTGAGCTGTCAGGTCCACTGACCCACAGGTTGGAGGTGTGAATGTGTGAATGGGTGAGCGGTGCCTTGAAGGTGTAAAGCACTATATACACATATGTGACTATTTACCATTTAAAATGAGCTATATAAATAAAGTGGATTTGAATGAAGTGACTGAATGAATGTGCGGCACTTTGAAATAAATATTAAAAGATGAGGAATTGTGAATGTACATACACACAAATAAAAATGAAAACGGTAAAAACATATATTTTCAAAAAGCAAATTTGAAAGGCATTCATTTATTTGATCACAGTGGTAAATCTATAAAATGCGTTTAGACCTGCCTATTGTGGGAGAAATTGAGTGCCCCCCTTTGGATAAAAAATGAAAGATTGTAAGTTTGTTTGACGGCCTTTGTCACTGCTGCTTTGAGCACACAAGCATCATAAATACTCCATACATTTCCTCATACAATCCCAGCTTTGGAGCAGGTTTGGGAGGAGGGGGCAAGGGCAGCGTTTGATAAAAAAAAAAAAAGAAAAAAAAAGATTGGTCTCCCGAGAGTGTGTTGTTGGCTGTCATAAAGGGAAGGCCGTGTCCACACATTATTATTTTTCTCGGTGAGGAGGTGCTTTAATCTGCCACAGGACAAGGTGCGGGGAGGGGGAGAGGGAGGGGGTGGATGGAGGGGGGTAGCGGGTCTGGCCTTGCCCCCTTTCACCCCCAGACGCGGAGCTGTGGTGCTAAATATCAGCTGCGACGTTGGCTGCGTGTAAGAGTCAACTGTAAGAGACGATGAGGATTCAAGACAGACTGCAGAGACCAAACTATTTCAACTGGTGGTGGTTTACTCATATTATATTACTTTATAAATGTGCTCAAAATGCAAATGCAGTGTTGTATTGTTTTTGCAAAGCCCCAAATCACATAATTTATGGTTGTAAAGCTGTGAGACTTGAGGATCCACAGTATAGGGTAAGGAGAAAACAGTGCAAAGTGAAATGGTGATTGACACGACATAGGGTTATCTGTGACAGTGAGTTGTTGCCATGCCTTATGTGAAAGCTCAGAACCTCCAGAATTCACTCACTGAGCTGTAGAGGCTGCACTAGCACTGATTCATGATGACTGGCTACACATTTAGGGTTTAGCTAGTCAGGAAACTCATGTGAGGCTCATTCTGCTTCCTGACTGAATAACCAAAACATCAAATAGTAACCACAACTTGGCAAAATGACAACTGTTATTAGTACAAGATGTATTTTATTTTAGACACAGATACATACCACTTTGCCAATGCCTGATCTCTTCTTATCTGTCGCTAAGCAAGGCTGGGCTTGGTCAGTACTTACCACTGGGAATATTGCTCTTGTATCCTTAGACAATACACTAGTTTATTATAAGTTCATTCTGTTTGAAATGTGCATCTTGTTACTTGTGACAGATAATATAAAACCAAACACAGGTACTGTTATCACAATGCCTTGCGACTGACAGGTTTTCAAATGGTCACCATCTGTTGCCATGTCTGCTTTACAATAGTTAAATCTGGTTTAAAGGCGCTATATAAACATCCACAATAGGGCTGAGTAATATCGTGCTTTGAAAGTGACTGACACATATTGTTATCTGTCTTTGAGCAGCGTTTAGTTCTTCATCAGTCGGGTCAGGAGGCACGCCCTGTCAACCCTGGAAAAGCTTTCATATGGTCTGCTCCTGTGGGACTATCTGCTCATTTACTCTAATACCATTTTACGCCACTGGACCCTCCCTCTCCCCTTCTTCTCCTCTTCCTCTCCACCTCTTCCTCTCACTTTGCTTTCATTGATCTCCAAATCAAGAGGCAAACGACTCCCCGGACAGTTACAATCACTCAATCGCGCTCCCCAACCCACCATGCTATCTTTTAGGGATGGTCCGATATGAATTTTTTGAGCTGTTACGATATCTGGTTTAAGGCCAATAACCGATATTTGTCGATACTGATATTTAGCTTTTAAAATCCATTGCAAGTCCCACAAATGTATCTTGGTGCTGTACTTGATTTTTACGGTCTTAGTTTTTAGTAGACCGTTATTTCAAACATTTTCGTTATTCATCTTCGCGGTAATGCTAACAACTAGGATGCTAATGACAGACTTCCTGATTCTCAAAAAATATATAATTATCATGTAGATGGTACACAGTTATTCCGCACCTACTGTATGCCATCACAGTATTGTAAACAACAAATATCACATCCTAATTATCGGACAGTAAACACTTCATAATTAGGTGTATACAGTACACAGTGAACTTATTTTAATATCTCTACTAGATTTTCATGTTTTTAGCCTAATTGCTTTTCTATTTTCTGATATTGGCCAACACCGCTCTCTTTCTCTGAACTTACACCTGCTTTAGTACATTCTCCTCACCTCCACTGTCCTTAACAATTTGTGTCTGATTCAGAGAGGAGGGAGGGCGGACACTTGGGGGTCATAAGAGGGGCAGATGGCAGGTCCCAGCGTTAACTGTAGAGCCTTATTGATTTGGACTTGTCCCAGAGGAGCAGGGGACAAAACATGAAGAGTGGTTAAATGTGTGTGGCAGAGAAACAGACTTTACAGGTCTGTGTGGGTCTAATAGTTCTGTTATTCCTGATGGTGCTGGAGGAAATTGAAAAGAAACAATTGATCATGTCATAGGCTGGTGGTCATAGGTCTTTCCCAGGGGGCGCCATAAAATACTGGCACATGTAATTGTATCAAAATACAGTGACTGGACATTTTTTGGTCTCCTTGGTAAAAGAAAATGTGTGACCTCTTACAAATTGCTTCACCAAAGAGGGGCTATACATTGACCAAAGGGGTTACATCAACATTAATTTCTCATAGAGGTTGCCTTTAGAAATAACTGGCACAAGTAATAGTATCAGATGCCCTTACGAATGCCACAAGTCAAATGCAGTGACTGGACATTTTTTGGTTCACAAATAATAAATAATTTTCTACTTTTCTGACAGGCTGGTCTGTCACCCGCTTGTCAAAGAGATGTCATTGCTTTGCTTGGAATGTTCCACAGCATGACATCCTCTGCTTGTCTTTATGGAGATGGTTAAGAATAATAGCATACTGTGGAACTTTCCAGACACAAGATAAGATGCAATAAAAAACAAGCAGAGCAGGAAAATCTGAAATCAGTCATATTTGACCTGGCCTTGAACAGTGCCAGGGTCATCTATGCCAAAAGAAACAAATACCAATGGATCAGAGAGGCTCTCGAGATCTGTAAACGTTGTCCAAGAACCATGAATCGGACCTTCCCCTACTGTCTGACAAAACTATGTCATCAGCCTACAAGACACATCTACAACACATCACATGACACTACAGGAAGTTGCCCAAACATGTAATGCGGGTAAACAAAGTGGCAAAAGGAATCGCCCATTCTAAGTTTAAAATTGAAGACAGAATGAACCTTTGTCAAAGATGTTAGGTAAAAGTTTCTCATAAATACATGAAGAATGTGGATAAAAGAGGTCTGAACATAAACTCCAGACCTTCTTGCTGTGAGACAGAAGTGTTTACTATGCCACCATGCCGGCAATGTAGTTTAACAAAATCACATGACATCCAGTTTTACAAATGAAATTCTTTGGAGTCCTCATATCATTGATGAAATTTAATACAATAATGATCCATAAAAGATTTGAACAGTTTCGAGCCGATAACAATCATTACATTTGGAACAAACCTGTGTCTTGAAACGCCACATGGGCCCAAATGAAACGCTTACCTTTCTCTAACCACCAAGTGACTATTATGTACTGAAGCATGCATACAAGTGGCAACAATGTCCACAAAGCCCGGGCCCTCCTAATGTCTGTACAAGTAGGCAACCAGGTTTTGAAAAGAATGCATTTAAGAGAAAAAATATTACCATTTGAAACGGTCCCAGCTGTTGTCTGTTAATTGGATGTCCTTGGGAGATAGGGCTAGCATCTAAAGCAACAATAGACCTTTTCATTTATGTACTTATTATTGCATTCAGCCAGTCTGCAGAGATTCACGTTTTGTCTTCATCATTTTAGATCATTCTGCATCACTCTTATCCTCATCCTCTTTTTTTTCTCTTTTCAATTACATGGCTCCAATGTGATGTATTGAGTCACTGGTTTATGCTGTGGTAATGGGTAGGCCATAGCAGAGTATTCAACCATCAAGTCCTCTCATGTTTGTCAATAGTAATGTCATTTCAAGTACTAAACTACAAATTTCAGAACCAGCTGAGAGTCCTTCAGCTCCTTCAGAGAGTCCTTTCCATAGAAATGTTTGAAATGATCCATTGTCCCAGTAAAACAATGATCAAATTATTAAATTGTGAAGGCTGGTGATATGGGAGATTGTATGGTGTATTGAGCGACCATTGTAGAAAAGAGCTCTTTAAAGTTCAATAGAGCTGAACTATAAAGCATTGCTACTCATTGCTATTGAAAAGTCGCACTCTCACCTCTTTCTGGGTCTTTCCGGAGTGTGTATGTTCAGTGCCCGGGTGGGTTTCCTCCAGCAGAGTCCTGAACAATCTTAGATTAAGTTCTGGAGATGGGTCCACGGGCACTGCACTGTGGATAAACTTTGAGATATTGCACTCAGAACCCTCTCAGTAGCATATACCCCCACCCCATATTAAACCAAGTATAAGTACCAGCCTTCACGTAGTTTTCCCTGGCTCCCTACATCACCAGTTAGTATAGTTAAGCATCCTGACCTGCACCCACGGGAGAGGAGAAGACAGTAAATTAGGAGTGTTCGGAAGAGCATAGGGGGCAAGACTTAAAGCCCCAGAACATAACTTTAAACCAAAAAATAAAAGCATGTTCCTTTTTGTTTCATTTTGGTTGTTTTTTATAGTATAGTGAATGAACCTGGATCTCCACAAACATGACTTCTCCTTGCATGTTTCTGTGGAAATGTTGTTCATTTGTTCATAATCTTCCACAACATGACTTAAAACGGATCTATTTCCATGGAGAATGTTCCAAAGTATGTTTTTTACTTTCTGTTTCTATGGAATCCTGGAAGTATTTAGCATATATATTTACAATTTACAATAACAACTTAATATCAGCCTCACTACAATCTAAAAATAACAATAATAATAATATAAAATAAGCTATAATTTCACAATAATACCGCTTAATCATACAATATATTCGAAGTGCACATAAACGAGTCAATGCAACTCAACTCTACCATCAACACTATCCCTCAGAATAAAGCCTTCCCCCAAAACAAAAGCGCTGAAAAGTATAGCATCAAAATAAAATAAAACTCACTTGAGGACTGTTTTAATTATGTACAAAAGAATGCTTCTAATAAAGGAGGGAATTAAGTCTACACAGTCGCAACCGATTGTGGGAAAGCGTCCAAAAGCAAGCCAGCACCTCTCCACCTCTCTCCTCTCCCTCCTCTCCGTGCCACCATTAAAAAGCCTGCAACTTCAAGCAGTTTTTTAATCAGCTAAAAAACATATGTGCTTTTGCCTGCTAAGACAGCTTGCCCAGGCACTGATAAATGCCTATCGCTAATTTGCATACGGTGGAAGCTACCCTTTAATCAAAACCTCTAATCCCTCACGACGGTATTAATATTTTTTTTTCCCGCCGTGTGCGTATAGTATCATGTTTGCTAATTCCGAAGTGATCAGCTCCTTGTATGCGTGCCGTTTTTTGTGCGGAGAATAATAGCGAAGTTGAGAAGTTCTGTTATCCTACTTTGGCATATAATTAGTACTACAAAGGCGGACAAATCGCGTTGAATGGCACTCACAATGAAACCGGGGCCTGGCTAACAGTTGTGTCACTTTCGGATATGGAGGGGTGAGGAGGGGTGAGGATGGGTGGCTGGGTCGTGTGCCAAATCTTTAGCGCACACGCTCATATGACAGTTCTTAAGACTTGCGCCTGGTTACAGAAAGAAGAAAAAAATACCAAAATGTACCATGTAATTAAAATGTCTATCACCCAGGGCTAGCTTAGGGCTTGGCTGCGTGTAGTGGCACTGGAGGCTGGCTAAATAACGTTCTTAATTTGTGAGCACCTTGCGTGGCACCAGACCTGACACTCAATCTTATGACCTTATTTCTCTCCATGCAAAAATGTGAGGAACCAGAAGGAAGTAAAGTTTGCGTAGCGGTTGCAAAGTACTAGTTAGTATTACAAGATCGATTTGAACATGTTATGATTTGGGGGATTGCATTTGGTTGGTCCACGCATGTTGATAGGTGCACAGTATCAGAGAGCATGCATTTTGAGATAGCAAGTTAACCAAATGTTTTTAGATAGATTCTCTCTTTTTTGTTTGTTTCATTAGGTTTCAGAATATGCAATCCACATTTATTTACTGACAGATTCACATTCTGTAATTTTTTTAATATTTGTAGCTATATATATATATATAGAGAGAGAGAGAGAGAGAGAGACAGAGTGAGAGAGAGAGGAGTTAGAGATTCGTACACAGTTGTACTTGTTTTTTCTTTATAAAATATTATTATGCATACATTTACCCATTACTTTGCACATTAGAATCAAAATTACACATAAAACAGTATTGTCTCAACCATAATGACAAACTTAAAGTTGAACTATGTAACTTTTCTGATTCGGTTCCACCACCTGCTTCTCTTCATGGTGATAATTTTGCCTAGAATGTTTCACAGTTACAGATTTTATCTCTAAAAAGCTTGAAAAACGTGCATTCTTGCTGCCTCTTCACAGATCTGACCTGTAACATGGCCTTGGAGTTGTGCAAGTTTAACCCTCAGTGTGAAACATTCCAGACAAAATGTCATCGCCAACTGCAGTACAACACTGATCAATAGTTTTAAAAAGAAAATGACTAAAGTTTTTGTTGCATTAGAATCTGTGAAAGATGAAACAAAGTCTCCCGGACACATTGCTAATAGCAGCCTGAATGTGTGTAGATCCGGATTAAAAGTGAAAGGAGGGATGTCAGCTCGGTACACACAGCGGCTGATTTATACAATTCATTTGGGCCATTACTTTTCATTAAAGATCAAATGAAATGGGTACTTACTTTACTAAGAGGCCTTTGGGGAGCTGAATTGCGGAGAAGAAAGAAGATTAAACTTTACATTCAGCCCCAAATTTAATTCAGAAGTAATCAATCGCATAATGGGCCAGCAACTGTAGCCGCGGTGATTGAAACGAAATTACCATATTTTTAATCTTAATTTTCCACACTGTTTATCTGACACTGTCAATATAAAATACAAACAGATAATGAAATAGCATTATATTGACACCACAATCATCTCTGGAGCAGCCCTCTGTGATTAAAGCGCTGGAATGTTTGATTACATTTTGTTGGCTGACATTACAAATGACATGGATGCTTCCCCGAGACTTGCTGCCGGAGGGAAAATGAGCCTATCCATCAAGGCGCTCCTGGCAGCTTCGCCCCTGCAGCGGATGGGCTACTGCCAGCGGGTCCCGGGCATCCTTCTGTCAAGTCTTTAGCACCAAATAGCAAAGAAGGAGGGGGGCGACTAAGGGGACGAGTGATTCACGACTCCCATGCTCCACTAATGATACAAAAGCAAAGGAGTCAAGGGAGCGTTGGCTGAAAAATGTCCCCGGGAACATATCGCCCATGCAGGTGTCTCCGGGAGGACCATAAAGGGACCATAAAGCCAGCACAAAGCATAGGCCCCTGCCCCGGATCAACACCAACTGTCCACCGCGCTAAAAACAAGGCCTAACTATGCACTAATGAGATTTTAAGGGGCTCATCAATTATTAGTTTGCACTTTTGGAAAATTTGGGAGAAGTTGGATGCGATGACAGTATGCTAATGAGGTTGTTGTCTTTAACGAGTTTATTTAGCTCGAGTTGGACATGTGCATTACAAGTGTCATTAAACTGCAAAGTCAAGTGTGAATGAGGACTGGAGTACACAGAAAGTTGAAGGACAGTAATTAAACTGTTTTGTTGTAGTTCTGGATCACTGGAAGAGTGGCTAAGGTTTCTGGTTCATGCTTATTCAAAGCATTTTCATGCTGCACTGCCCATTGCTTCTGACAACTTGCCCCATTGACACTGAATGATGGGTCACATATTGGGATTTAAGGATAAGGATACACTTTATTAACCCTAATTTGTTCTCTTCATTTGCTCCATCCTTCAGTGCCATTGCTGGAAACTGTGAGGAGCAGACACTCACCTCCAGATCTTTAACTAGGCTCAGGACTACCTTAAATATAATAATTGCTTACACTTGCAACGCGCTTTACAGGCTTGTCAGAGCACTACACATGGTCATTATTCACTTGCACCACACTGGGTGGTGGTAAGATACTATATAGCCACAGCTGCCCTGGGGCAGACAGATGGAAGTGAGGCTGCGAATCTGTGCAATCAGCCCCTCCTCCACTCAGAAAGGCACGGAATTGAACCTGCACACAGCCAAGTTGCATAGTGCTCCCTGTGGATATGGACTCTGTTATAAGAAAATCTGAATATGAAATATGAATTTCCATAAGTCCAGAGACACTAATAACTTAGTTTGTTACCTATACCTTGCTAAATGCGAAGGTGTAGGCTGCACACTCCCACTTATATCACACAGGATGGAGTAAACACCAATAATATCCATGTCTTTTTTAGAATGGTACAAATCTAATTCCATTGAGTCAGTGAATGCAGCGGCTTTTAGCTCAGTGAAAGTTTGAGCTGGAGCTGACCTTGAACGCACCTCTGAATGGACACAAATAATGGAGTGAGCCAAATATGTGATTATTATTACGGCAGTCCCTTGTGTTGGATTAGAATGGATGTGAAAGCAGTCATGCACACAACACTGGACTGTTTATCTAGTATTATCGAACATGTGGTCAGTTTTGGCCGGTTTAGTTATAAATGTAGTATTTTAAATTAGTAAAGGACATCATTATTTTAGTTGGTAGATTTAGTATTTTATTTTTATGTGTAACTATAGAGGGGATAAAGACCCAGAGGGGAAGTGAGAATGTGGAGAACCAATGGAAAACATAATGGGCACTTTGTCAATGTATTAGTCAAATGTGGCAATACATATAAAGACAAAAGTTATATTTTTTACTCTCCTGCTGTTGTTGTTGTACTTTGGATTGCAACACTAAAATTTCAAATAAAGTTTCTCTTTACTTATCTCTACTATTTTATCTCTTTATCACTACTGTTTTCAGCTTACAACCTGTTCAATGATATGTCTCCTGTGCAAACCATGAGACTGTATTTTATGCAAGGGCCTCAAAATGATGAAACATTTTGACTGTTGCCATATTGATTAACTATGTAAAACAAACTATATCTTCTGATAAGAAAAAATGGTGCATATAACAAGAAACTGTTGTTAGTTTGTTGGTAGTTTTGCTCACACACGCACACACGCACACGCACATATAGATTACAAGGTTTATGTTATATAACTTAACCTCAGTCAATCAATCAAAGTACCTGTTGTGTAGTAGAGGTTACCCATGACACTTGACGACCTTGGCAACCGTAATCTACACCTCTGAATTTGGCCTATGATTCTTTTTACCACACAAGTGTCCGGCCAAATCTGATCATTCTCCCCTGGCATTTCATTGTGCTGGTTCAGACTGAGCTGTAGATCGGTTTGTAATATTTGTATATATTTGTATATTTGTATATTTGTATAAGTTTTGATCACCTCTTACAGAAAGACAGAGACACGTTTCCATAGCGCCACTCGCAGACTCAAAAAAACAGACCTTGAGCTGTGAATGGGGCTGACACTTGGTCTGAGGCAGAAGCTGAGACTGCCATAAGGTTCACAAAATATGAGAATACCTTATCAGAGAACGGCCCCATAGCTGTATAATCACATAGAAAAACATGCAGCATATAAATATGAATACAAAGAGCCAGGGTTTCCAAAGAGAATTGTCTTTGGGATGGAGTTGGCCATGTTGTAAGACTGTTTTTTCCCCCTAGACACAGAATAGACGATAGACACTGACTTAGTTATGACTTAGTTTCGCTTTAATAATCAGAAATAAAGTGCCATAATTACTTCTCAACTTCTACAAGCACCACTTTGGATTGTCTGCTTAGTCTGATTCCTCTCCGCCCTCCGCATGTCTCACCCTGCACAGTGATCCCAGTGATTCCCCTGTATTCTGGCTGTGTCCTGTGGAGCTGCAGACTCAGACATTTGATCGAGTCCAGGGGCCACAAGGTCAAACCCGCGACACCAGGCTCAAATCCAGCTTTATCTGAGCGACCTTCAGGAGGGGCTGATACTGGAGATTACACAGGACTAGAACAGGACTGCAGCTTTTAACACAGGGACATGGGAGGGCCTGGACTGTGAAATAAGAATTCAACTGTAGGCATCCATAAATGATGTAGATAATTGCAGAACTGAAATAACGCTACATATAAGTGTAAAGTTAAAGGTGCACTGTGTAACTTTTCTGGTGAGGATCCGCCACCTCCTTGTCTCCATGGAGATGTAATTTCTTTGTCTGGAACTGTCAAAAGAATAGTGTTTAAACATATTTATCTTGCATTTATTCATTAAGCTTTTCGTTGAAGATCCACCACTTCCTTGCCCTTGCTTTGCCTTGAATGTTCCACGTTAGGGCATGAAACTTCTCCCTCGATGGAGTTACAAGTCGGATCTGTGAAAAGGCGACTTATTCACAGTAATAATGCCTGTTTTCAAGGTACTTTTTCAGCAACCAATCTGTATACAAGCCAAAAGATCTCCAAGCACCAGGAAAGTTGCAAAATTTTCTGTACGAGTTCTCCTCATTTAACATTGACTCTATCAAAATGATTCCCTTCACTTTTGTTGTGTCTTACCGTGTGTCGCCGGGGGGAGTTTGTTCAGTTTTATATTACACCTCTTTATTGAAACTTCAAAAGCTGTACTTAAGTGAGAGAGCTGTGTACAAATCCTTGTCAAAACCCCTTCAAACATCTCCACTTTAATGATATAATTATCCTCTTTATTTCACTGCGTCAGACTACCCCAGCAATGGCTTAACATTTGACATGTCAGGTAAACCACATTAAACCTACACCAAAACAGGCACACTTTAAAGGACAAAATGTTGCAATATTTTTTCTCAAAGCTTCTCAAATTCTTCACTCACCTCACTTGGCCTTTGCAACCCTCCAAAAGTGAGAAAAAACAGAATATTTTAACTTGTTGACTTTGTGAGCTGCCTCCTTTGGGTGCTCCAGGCAGGGTAGGACCTCTACACTCTCCCAAATATTGAAGCAGCACCCATGGTCGGGGTTGTAAATATTCTTTGTTCTCACCCTGTCTGTTTTGGTAGACTTCTTCACTTGGAGCATTAAGAAAAAGACCTGCTGAACTCGGAAATAACTAGAACTAGAAAATGTTGAGTGTCTTTGGTTCTTGGAATATGTTGGTACAAGAGTTAGATTCACTGTGATTGTTTTGAACTTTAGACTTTTAGTGTTCTTCATGCACATAATGAAATATTTGCAACTTCATGCCTTTAACAATTATATAGATTATTTAGACAAGTTTTTCCAAAATGATGAAACAATAAATATACATCAAAAACATAGAGTAAGTGAGTCGACTAAGTGAGTGTGGCGTCACCCTGAGTGCAGTAGTTTTTAACGGACAAAATAGCAAAATAAAAAGGATCATGTAGAGCGGGTTAATACGAATATTTTAAGACCAAAATGATGAGGTTCACTGCAGCAGTTACAAGCCACAAATCCCATTGTACAGTAAGTCAACGGAAGCCAGAGTAAAAAGGAGTCGGAAGAGCCCAAATGCGAACTTCCTATTTGGAACGCGGCAGCTAGTGAGTCAGTTACAGTATGTCCATTTATATATACAGTCTACAGGGTCAAATCCAAGCTATTGAGCCCATTTTAATTCTAATGCAGACTTAGCTTGGTACTATTCAAGTCCTGGTTCAGCCCTGGTCAGTCCAGATTTTAGTTCCAGGTCTAATCACAAATTAACCCCAATTTGAATGTGATGTTTGTGCACCATTAATTTTGATGAGTATGAAATTTCACAGTTTGGTTTCTGTTTCCAAATAATAAAAAATAGATTGCACCACTCAGGACTATAAAGGATCTGCTGCTTTTGACACAGGAGCATGAAAAGGGGTTGGAGTTGTGTAATTACAACAGCAATATATATACAAAATGGATATATACTTGCTAAATTTCGAAATGTATCCATATTAATTCATATCCACTCCACTGTATTTAGTTTTTTTTATCCCAATACCCTGATGTTGTGAAGACAGGAAATACTTTCTTCTGTGCTACATGCCATCTTTAAGTTTTATTTCTGTTCTGAAGTAACAAAATGAAGAGTGAAACACTTAGGAATTACAAAATGGTAATCAGTATATGAAAAATAAGTCTAGTTCAGTTAAGTTAAAACGATATGCAAACTTTTCAGACTACTTAATTCAATTGTAAGCCTAGTTCCAATTCTGCATGTAGTGGCCTTTGTTGTATTTCACTGGACATTCTATTTGAACCAGTCCTTGCACAGTGAAATACGGTGACAACATCATGACCGCTAAACACACACGTCACCAGTCCCTAAAGCACAGAACCCCCTCACAGGAACCACGCCACCTGTTGGCCGACAATGCTCCTTTCACTCCCCACTGAGACCCAGACCTCCCCTGCCCCTCCTCTCCCATTCTATCATCCCGTAACCTCTCTCCCCTTTTCAAAACTCTTTCCAATGGAGTTGTTGTGTCTGCCATTGCTATTGGCTTTGAATGCAACGCCAGGGTTATCAAAGAGTGAAGGAGAAATTGGCTCAGCTCTGCCCCTGATTGCGGAGCTATCGGGGTCGTCAGGGATGGTTCTTTATAAAGGCCGTGCCCCATGATAAATCAGACAAAACTGGCAGACGCTAGTCAGTGCATCCAGGCAGGTCCATGCGCAGGGGCCCGGGGTTGACTTTTGGCAGGGCAGGGCTCTCCGAACGCGCCCGTCGGAGGTCCCCAATGCGTACGTTCTCCATGGCGACGGGGGCTGCGCTCGCTGAGGTTTGTTTGTTTTTCGCACCCCCACGGCACATTTGCAGTGAAGCATTGTTTTGCCAAATTATTCTGCGCTTTCTTTCAAACTTCAAATCTGCATATTTTCACAAACTTTATTCACTTCGGAGAAACGGAGACATGGTTGTGTTTGTGTCTGAGGTTCATTGTTCGTTTCTTCAAGCTGTTTATCTGACTTTAAGGCCAAGTGGAAAGTGCATTGTGTGCTGTTTTGTGTTGTGATTTCAAAGGCTACATGCGCTATTGTCAGTCTTATGCATTTTAGACTTTTTAGCCTTTTTCCAGACCACAATTTAAGATCTATCAGCATAGAATAAAACCTAAATGTTTTATCATTTAGAAACCAACACAAGATCTCTTACACAAGTACAGAGTGGATTTTTTTTTCTTTTAATCAATCATTTATTTTGCACTTGGTTGTTCAGTTCCTTTTTACACATTACTTTCACGACAGTTGCATGTCAGTGCTTGACATTACAATATGTAAAACTAAAAATTCCTGCACCATTTGTACGCTTACAATTATGATACGTTTTATGTTTGCAAGGGTGACATTTTTTTGTAAAAATTGCTGGATTACAGTTAGCGCGAACAATCAGTTCATATGATGGGCCATTAAAGTACATTTATGCTTTTTGTTTGTTTGTTTTTTTGCAAGCGTGAAACACACAACCACCACACCATGTCCACACAATACATTTTTTCGGGGGTTGCAATTCGCCCGATCCATTAATACATGTGATGAGGCATTAACGCCCATCACATGTATTTTTATTCTTTGCAACATGAATGAATATTTTATCGAATTTAATTTTAAACACGTTTTTTTCTCCAGTTACTTTTTGGCATAACACGACATTGCACAAAGCTATAAAACACCAAATCCATCACTAATAACTTACCCTAAACTTTCTAAATGCCCTCAGACCATTGGAAAGATTACAAGCTGTATCATTTGTAAATATGAACACAGTTGGTGGTGATGGAGAGCTCTCTTAAACGTTAACATAACCTTAAAGTCCTGAACATGTGGCCATCTGGAGGGGAAATTAAGCCAGCGTTATATTCCTCATAAATTTGTGCTCTTGGTCGGACGGGATGCCGGGGTTTATTACTGCCAATAAAACGTTGATTTGTTGTGGCCTCAAGTGCTCCATGATAAGGTTGGAGTGGAGTCAGCAGCCCCCCCTTCAGAGCGCCCCCTGTCTCCGCCTGTGTCTCCCCCTCCTATTCCAGACCATAACCAGTGGTACCGCACGTGTTTTCATCAGGGAAATCTAATCTAATCTGCATTCGGCACTGCAAAAATGAATGTTGTTGTGATTTAAAATGACTTGAGTGCTGAGCGTTTGAGTGGGGTTAGCTAGTTGGAAGGCATGGTGGGTTAGGGTTCAGCGATTTAGTTTTGCAGCAAGAACTTACAGACTGGTAACTTCGCTCAGGTTTCTCTTATCGCTGAAGTGTAAATGTCTATTAGGAACTGTCACTAAATTTCGCTTTTCACAATTTTCAGAGAACAAAGCGAAGTTTGGGCAACGTGTTACTGCTAACAACAACTAGCATGCTAATCTGGCCTTGCATCTTGGTTCATGGACAATGAATCACACTTAGTTTCATTTTGACACTAAGAGCTGCTTTTAGAATATACAGGGTGTCCCAAAAAATTTTACATCATTTCACTGGCCAATAATTTGGGCAGTTCTTGTTGAAATAACCTCAAATTTTCACAGAATGTATAGAAACAGATCAAGATTTTATACTTTATGTTTTATTTTTGTTCTGTTTTCAGGTTGAGCCATACACTCCATCCATTCACTCACAAAGAGAAGTCATTTTGCATCTTGGAATATGCTCACGCACAGTCACCCAAAACTGTGCAGCGTGCAAAATTTGGGAAAAACTACACCAACTGGCAAACAATTTTGGACTTAGTACCAAAAATTAAAGACGAAGGCTGCTTATGCATGGTAGACCATCATCAACATAAGAAGAGAAGTGAACAGGAGTGGACAGCATGGATCTGATTCTGTGACAATTTGAGGTTATTTCAACAAGAATTGCCAAAATTATTGATGTCAAATGATGTACATTTTTTGGGACACCCTTTATTTTGTACTGGGGCAAAAAAAAAAAAAAAAACTCAACTAAACTCAAAATCAGGTACCACTCCATCTGCCTGTATGAAATTTGAACTTAAAGCTCCCATATTGCCCAAAATGGACTCTTGTGAGCTTTAAGCCATGTTACAATACCAATACCTGGAGTTGTGTTTTGTTTCATTCACACATTTCTGAGTAACCTTTTATTTTTAGTCTGTCTACATCTCCAAAGATCAAAATGCTCTGTTCCACCTTGTGATGTCACGAAGTGGTAGTTTTCAAGTTAACAGCGACATTTGACCTTTTGTTTAGTAGAGATTGGCAACGGAGCTGAAATTATCCAAAAGATTCTAGTGAAGGTGTACGGAAGGTGTTTTCTGTTTGAGAGAAAAAACAAAACAAAAAACATAACATAAATCAGTAAACAGCATAATATGGACCATTTAAGTAGTAATTTACGTTTTGCAGTGTGGATACTGTATGTCAATTCATTAATGTATTTCCTGTAGCCTAATATGGCTCATCTAGATCTAGCATTACCCCAAGTTCAAAAAAAGGATATTAATTCCACATTTTTCATCCAAGACTCATATCAAATGTATCTTATAACACTTAAACTTTTCTAATTAATCAGACATGGATATAGTGTGGTCGTTTATTGATGAACATACAGCAGTGGGACCAAAATGGCGTCCGGAGACAGACCCGTGAGCTGTGTTTAAAATGTCAAGAGACCATGTTACTTCAGCCGCGTCTGATTTAAGCATGCAAAAATATGCATTAGATGATCAAATCTGGTATTAATCCTATTTCACATACATTTGATCATTTTGTAAGTGAGAAGGAGGTGCTTTAGGGAGATGTTTTACACCTGATAGGATTTGACCCCCTACGGAATTCTCAGTTCACTTAAATTGAGCTTAATCTGCACCGGAGTCCACTAACTTGGTTCAGTCATGGTAGTTTGCGAGAATGAACACATGAATTTTAAAAGTTATTCTGATTTTTTTTTTTCCAGAATAGAATTTTCCTCAACACTTTGGTTCAACAAGATAAGATCTGAGTGGTGACAGAGCATGCCAATTACTACAAAATATTCAAATGCCCCTTCAGTTTCAGTCATTCTATATTTTTACTGTTTAAAAATATATAAATTAGTATTATTACTTCTTTATTTATTTCATTTGTGTATTTTTTTGTGTGTGTCTTTTTTTGTCTTTTATTTTTACGGAAATGTATTTTTTATTTTGTTTTTAAAGAAAGAAGACACATAAAACAGTGGCAAGCTTTGAGCAATACATAGAGAGACAAAAAGGTAGGCTAAAGCAATATTTATAGGTGCACACTTAAGTTTAATGCCCTACTGTGGAAAATTCCAATGCAATAACATCTCAGTAGATACAAGCTCATGGTCGACCTCCCTAATAGCGGCATTAACATGTTTTTTTGTAATCTATTCCGATACATTGTCCAATCAGAGTACTTAGAATACTTTCACATCGATTTGCTTTTAAATTACAGTGTATACACAATATAGTTTAGACACAACAGAGAATTAAAAAATAGTATTTTATTTGTTTCACTGTTTTTAAAGCATTTCCTGTCACAGATTGGGGATGGAAAAACCACACATGCCTCATCAGTTGTCTAATTTCTCACTGATTCCGTGTAGTTTGAAGGCTAAATTACATGATCGAATACCTTAATATATTATTGATTTTACAAAAGTAACTAAGTAAGTGTACCGGAATACTCAAAATTAGTATTCTCGGTGCATGTATTCAGTTACAACACTACGTATTGCAGATTTAATCCCACAAATCCACAAATTTTGACATATCTTTTCCATGTAAACCTGTTAATGCAGTATCTATGGGCACTTGAAGTCACAGTCCGTTTAACAAATCACTATTACGCCCTGCTAAGAGTCTCTTTAAGTCAACAGGTGATGATTTGTAAAGTGGTTCGTACACTGGAGGCCTCTTGTCCCCTTGGCCCTCTGCACCCTCCCTCCTTCCATCCCTCTCTTTCTCCATCCCTTCCTTTGTGTGCGTCGCGTGGGGGGCCTCACATGCCGTTCCCCGCGGAGCCAGTCGAGGTTAATGATCTCGGCGCCTCTCCTAAAATAAATAAATCGTTTCCAGTCAGGAGGGCCCCGCATAAATCTGCACTCAAACGCCGATTCGCTGCAATGGCCCAAGCACCACTAGTTGCTAATCACTGTTTTTTTTTTTTTTTTTGCCTTGATTGCCCGAGGGGATAGCCAGTGACACAGATGAGTTCACTCTCTCTCTCTTTCTCTCTGTTTCCCTCTCTTTCTCTCTCTCTTTCACTCTAGCCCCGCCCACTTCTACCCCCCAGCCAAGCGTCCGTTTTGTGGCTATTCTAATAAGTGTACTATCAGGGGACACTTTGAAATGGGGGGCCCGTATTGTAAGTGGCAGAGTTAGTTGTTTCTTGTTTCCGTTGCTCTGTAATATAGAGCCATGCATGCGTTAATGGGACCAGGGGAGGCTGTCAAACCCGATCGGGCCCCCGCTGCATCAGCATACTCCAGTATATATATGCAAAGCAGCACATTGAAATGCACTCTGGGTAATAACATGCTATTTCTGATTTGTTCTGATTATGCTGCATATGATAGATCGGAACCAGCCGCTGCGTTTAGTAAATGAATGGCTCAGAATATGTCTAATGGTGGTCATAATGAGTGATACATGGGAGTTAACCTTGTCTATAATAGTTAGCTTTTAATTTAATAAAGCAAAAATGATAATGTTGAACATAGAACATAGCCTTGAATCCAATTTGGGTTCAAATTCAGATACAAGATGTAAATTCATGCAGAAAATTCTCAAAATATCAAATGAGTAAAGAGTTCATTTGAATGAAGAAAGAAATCAGTTCAAATCATGATTGTATGAATTTTGAAATGCTCACATTACAAAGCCATAGAAATGTCCTTGAACAAATTATTACTAATAAAATTGAAAAAGCATGAATTTTTTCTTAAATTTTTCTGCAGATTCACATTTTATTTTTTCATTGAAATAACAAATTCTCCAACAAAATTAATTTTAAAAAGATATTTCTGTTAAAAATGTGTTGAAACGTTAAAATATTTGCTTAATTATTATTATTTTTTTGCATCAAAATTTGCCTACTTCTCTGGTATCTGATTTGTTTGGATGAACAACAATTATTACTTTGCACATCATTTAACACTCTGCAGTGCACATAGGGTCATTGACAGGCTGGAGTACTTACACTGTAGTAGCTGCTGCCTCTAATTAACACAGTGCTTATGTAGCTTTAGCCACTAACGTCGCGTCATCAATAGACAAGAGTCGCTAATCAATGCTACCCATTCACTGCTAATTAAGACAATCACACTTGAGCTGTAAAATTGACGCCACCGGCCTTTTGTGCTTGAACATGGACCACCAATTAGCCACAACTTAATTTTAACAACGCATTTAACTCAATTTACTCTCCAGACATCTAAGGTGAAATTGTACACTGTTTTTATTCCGCCAGCTGCAAAGTGTTTATATTTCAAGGTGAAAGGAGTCGAACTAGATCTAATCACCCATATATTGACTGGTTTGAGGTTTGAAAAAGAAAAAAAAATGCAACGGTAAATAAATAAAGTTATTACCAGAGCTTAGAGACAGAGGTGCCACGATTTTGGCTTTTATCCCCCACAACAAAAAGAGAAGAAGACAGAGGAGGCAAACGCAACAAAACACGACAGGGAGACCCATGCGCGCCTCTTTTCTTTGCTTTAAAATGCTGCATTAGGTCTTTTGGTGCAGTCAGTTTTCATAGTTCAAAGCCGGCAGTTCAATAAATAGCTGGAACTGGCACATCTCTGTTCTTGCAAAAAGAAATCAATGTTAATCCTATTACCGGCAGTTATCACCTAGCCCAGAAACGCTAGCAAGTGAGGGGGAGAAAAAACTGAGATGTCAAAGCCGGCAGAGGGGAGAGAGGGAGAGAGAGGCAGTCACCGTTCATTCACTTTCAAACACACTTTTGATAATTTACTTCTGAAGACGGGAGGGAAGGAGGGAGGGCTGGGGGGAAGCGGCGGGGGAGGGAGAAAGCGACAGTAATACCAGGTGTGTGTGTGTGTGTGTGTGTGTGTGTGAGAGCAAAGGAGAGAGAGAGAAAGAGAGAGAGAGGAGGGGTCCAATGCGACTGATGTATTCCCACATAATGCTTGGATCAGACCCTGCTGCTGTAAGCAAGATGTTGGAGGCACAAAACGCCATTTTTTCCAGGACTGTTCACAGCGCTTAGCAATCCTCCTGCAGAGACCTGACATCTGCCCTCTGCCCCTGGTCCCAGCTACCCTCTCCAGGCTCCATGTGTCCTCCACGCTGGGGCAAACTTAAGGAAGGGCAAAGAATGGAGGTGTAAATGGGAATATGTTGAGCTTAGGTTAGACATAGACCAATATATCATTTCGCTGATATTTACACTTTAATGAATCGGCTATCGGCCTTACATCATCTGATATTCTGTTTGTTTTTACCAACCTACTGCCTAAAGAGGACACACAAAGCTTTATTTCAACACTTGTACATAGATGACTGCTCAAAGCGTGACTACACAGCCCTCTTGAAGGTTTGTGTAAGCGAGTTTTAGTTAGTGTTAGGCGAAAATAAGCAAAATCGGCCTACACATTGATCCCAAAATATCGGTTGAGCTTATTAGCCATCGGTTGCTCTGGATCCAAAACAATCGGTATCTTCTTTCACAATGAAAAAATATATTGGTCAGTCTTGAATATAGGTGGGCTTATGGAGGGGTTACCCACCTACCCCTCCATAAGCCCACCTATATTCAATATTAGTCTGATAACAATAATGTATTTAATTTATAAAGCACGTTTCAAGCTTTTTACATTGCGTTATTCATTCACTTCATACTAATGTAGCCACAGCTGCCCTGAGGTACACTGACAGATGTGATGCAGCACTTTCATAACAGTCAGTGTGGATGAAGTGACGGCCCAACTGCACGCAGTATTTCCACCAGTCTCGCGCCCAAGTATTAACTAGATCCAGCCTTGCTTAGCGCCCGAGGTCTGATGAGGGGCAAGTGGAATAGAATGGAGGGGCAGGATGTATGGTTGGGTGGGAATGGGAGGTTAGGGCAGGTGAGGGTGGGATGGTTGCCTGGTGAGGGGGCTCAGTGCAGCTCCAGTGTGGGTACATATAGGATTTATGGCCGGACATGTTCCAAATGGATAAACCCTCTGTTGGGGAAGATGGGCACTTTTATCACACGTGTTGGGATTTGAAACATATTAGAAAATTACTTCTGTGAATGGAAAAAAATGTTTGTATCAAAAAAGAGTTTCTCAATTGAAAGAGATATAGCAGGTGTTGAATAAGGATTGTAAATGGAGCATGTTTTTGATGTTCATTCCTGTGTAAAATGACAATGTACAATGTCCATTCGTGAAGTTTTATTTCACATTTTAGTCCACGTTTTTAAACTATGTATCTGAAAAATAAAAGCTACTGTAGCGATAGTATAAGTAAAAAAAATCAAATAACCATCAGATGCGCTTCATCTCAGTTTTTTCCTTTTTGATACTTAAGGTGCACTATGTAACTTTTGTCTCCATGACGATGTAATTGCTTTGTGTGGATGGTATAAAACTTAACGATCTCTGTGGAAACAAGCAGGAGATTCCACCGGAACAAAAGCCAGGTCTGTGCAAAGCTACATTTTACCTTTTGTTTAGTAAAGATTGGCAATTCTGGAGCTGAAATGATTCTAGTGATGGTGTATGGAGTTTAAAAACACAGTGGAGCACTTCCTGTATTACCACATAACAAGGTGGAACAGAGCTTTTTCTCAACCTAAATATGCAGGGTTTGTGTATTAAACGTGTGAATGAAACAAAATTCAACTTCAGGTATGTTCGTGATGAGGAAATAATATTATAACACAGATCAGAAAATAAAGTAATAGAGACCCCCCTTTAATTCAAATGTGCCTACAGAATGTTACGATATCATCTAAAATCTAGCAATAGAAGAAATGATCCCAAACTATACACCATCAGAGTTAAAATGACAAAAGTGGTGATCCATTATAAACGCACGGTGCATCTCCCATAGTTCCACACTGCTCCTAAAGTCTCCAGCGGGGCGCACAGTCGGAGTGTGTATTCTCTCAAACACAGTCAAACAAAATGTGTCTTTAAAAACACACACATTTCTCCAAAGAACAGGAACGCCAGGATTAGACCTAATCACTGTCAGCAGGAGCAGAGCTGGGCCTCTCACTGGCGGATTAACTCCTCCAGTGTTGTTGTCCTTATTGTTATTGCTCTGAAATAATTACCTTTGAATCTCACCAAAACCCATTCAACTCTTGGCAGGGCTCTTTCCTTTTCTCTTTTTTGCATACTTTTAACCTGACTTATTCCGACTTCAAGTACAAACACGCTAGTTAATAATACGCAAAGTGAAAGGAAATTGACGCAGCGTTAATGGGTAGTGGGGCTGTTGCGGTATTGCTTTCAAAACGCTCTTGTTCCAAAGAATGACAAAATAAAATATGCGTTGCTGACATGGATTTTCACCTTGACTTGAGTGACTTTTTTGTATGAATTTATTTCCCAGCGCTACGTGAAAACCAAGTGACCCCATTCCGGTGCTGGCCCGTTCCCGGTGCCTATATTATAAATGAGATGTAGATGCGAAAAGGCTTTAACATGTAAAATAGTGGTGACATGCTAAATAATGAGGCAGAGTGGAATTACGTGTTAGCAGTGTGTGTGTGTGTGGAGAGGGGGGGTATTCCCGGGATAGACGAGTGCGGGACGGGGCCAGGGGAGGGCCTCCGAGTCGGGGCCGCTCGGCAAGGGGGAGGGAGGAGCTACGTATGGAAATGAAGAGAGAGGCCCAAAGCTACATTACAAAGCACTCATTTTACTCTACAGAGTGTTTGGGGAATATCCTGCAGTGTTAGGGCAATATTGTAAACAGATTATGTAGAGAAATACTGCATTAGAACTACATGGAAAAGGCCAGTGTTAAGAATCAAGGGGAAAAAAATAAAGAAACATTTATATACAGTGACAATTTAACATGACTTGCAGAAATATAATATTACATTTGTATTTGAGCAATTTTATAACTATAATTTATTTATTTGAATTAGCTGATCTTTAAAACAAACGTGTTATTATTAGAAAATTATTTCACCAGCGTATCTTTTTACAAGATTATTCAAAATGTCCCTCCAAGGCTGCCATATTGTTACTCTTACTCCATGCTCCGTAAAGCTTACAAAAGGCAACCTTGGATATATCGTGTGAGTATTGTATTTCTCAATTGCATTTTTGAACATTTCTGTACAATACGTGTTTTGTAAAAGATGCTTAGTTAACTTTTATTGGGGAGCTGTTAATTAAAAATTATGTTGTTTTTTCCGTTAAACTTATTTTCCCACAACAATCCAATATACCAGTTGTTATATTAATATAATTGAAACTAGTCTCTTCCACCTTGTGATGTCATGAAGTGTTTTTTGTTGTTGTTTTTTCAAGTTAAGAGCTGCCTTTATCTTTAGTTCAATTGGGACCGGAAATTCCAGGACTGAAATTATCCAAGTAATGCTAGTGAAGGGTGGAGCACTTTCTGTTTAAGAAGATCTCAGCCTAAATCTGCAGAGTTTGTGTGTTAAACATGCGTGAATGAAACAAAACACAACTCCAGGTATGTTTGTGCTGATAAAACAGCATTATAACATTGATCAGAAAATAGCATAATATAGGCCCTTTAAGTTAGTGAGTAAAAAGTACTGTTACATTGGAGTTTTGCCTGTTTTTCATTCCTACATATTTTCTTTTGTTGTGTTTGTTTCGAGGCAAGTTGGAATAACCTTGTTGATTAAAAATGTTAGAATCTTCACCACTATACATCTTTATTGCACAATCCATTTGAATCCACATTATAAACCAGACTACTTTTCGTCACTTTCTTTAGCTTCGCCCCAGTCCTCCTCCTCACAAGACAAGTGTTTCCTCGCTGACGTGAATGGTTGCCGGTACGACTCCCAGGTGGCCCCCACAGTGCGTTATATTGTTGTGTTTTTGATGCAGTGGCTCATTTTAATACAGTGTGTCGTGTCTTTATGTTCCCAGCATCTCCCTCCCGTTTGGGCTTTCCATCTCTATCCAGACCCAGTTATGGAGTTGAGATAAACATGCAGAATCTAATCTTTCCACAATGACGCGGACTGTGGCTCTTTTGACTATTATCGGGCGAGTTTCTTCAGTATGTGTGCAACCTTGGGGCTCTATGGCTACAGTTTTATGAGCATTGTTGGAGCGGGAGATAGATTTAGCGGCTTTAAAAGGTGCCATTTGAGTTTGTACAAAGCGCCCTGTAAATGCGGTTTTTACTGTTCCCCAGGCTGAGCTGATGAGGCCTGTCCTTCAGAGTCTCACAACATTTTACTGCACAGCGGACACACTGCTACTACTAATCGCTGTCAAGCTAACAAGAAGATTCTTAAAGAAATACTGTTTCACCATTTATTTTTGATACATGTTGATTTATCTGTTTAGAAAGTGAAAATTTCATACTGAAAGAAGGTTGATTGTTGTTCATCTACCATATAACTTTATAAGAAATAGTTCAATATTATTACTAAAATCAGCTGAACAAAATCAATACCTTTCTGTCACATCCCATCTTTAAGAATCATCTTTGGCCTAGTAAACTAAAAAAACAGAAATAGGCATTGTCATTGCTGCTACATGTGAAATTGGAAAATGTCTTTCCAAAGAACAATGCAGTGAATCAAACCTTTGACCTTTGGGATTGGAGTCATTGTTTTGCCCAATATCAACTCACTTTGTCCAGTCCATGTTCATATGTGCACATCAATGAAAATACAATATTCATTTCAGTTCATTTGTGTATCAGTATCAGGTATAGAAAATGATAAAATTAGACTTATCATGAAAAGTAAACAAAAATGCTTCTTAAAGAGGGGGTATTTTATTTCTATGGGATATTAGCAGCTAACACATAACATATTTTGATCACCATGTTACCTTTTACTGTTTTGAAAATGTTATATTCAACAAAAACAAAGTGGAGCTATCTTAGAAGTTTCACTTTCGTTTTAGGAGTCTGAGTCTCCCCTCCCTTGCTAAGTCACTCCCCCTTCAGAGCGCAATTGGTGTACATTTCACTGATGAAACCACTGCACATCGCATCAGGTTTGTCAAGCTGTTGTGTATAGTTTTGTGTCATGTCTTTGTAGTTTTATCCAGAACTGGTGTTGAAGAGATTGAAATTACTGAAACATGCATGGATGACATCTAAAACCTGGTAGGTTTTTTCGAGATCAACATAACATTGCAGGAAGGTATTTTACATAATACCCTCTCTTTAAGCTAGTTATTACTAACATTCGTTAACAGAATTACCCATAGACATTATCTCTCTTTACATACAGAGTTTTTACTGATCCATCCCTAGTTCTTCCAATTAATCTCACACCAGTTTTATTCTGAAAGCAACCTCCTGATAAACCCGATGACACTTTGGGACTTTGTCAGCCCTGAAATACAATCTTCCATCTTTCTTTCTTCCTCATTGTACCTCTGCGCCTCCTCCCAGACACTGGCTGTTCTAACGGCCGATGTGGTATATGTGCACAGAGGCTGGATTACATTTTTAACGGTTCCAAGGGCAGTCTTCTGCTCGTAAAAAAAAAAAAAAGCCTCCACACCAATGCGGGTTATTGCGGACACAATCGTACCCTGCAAGCCAACACTTCTCCAACATTCTCACATGAATTAAAATCTCCACATTTTTACTACAAAGATAAACATCGCGATAAGAAGGCAATCGGTATTCACAGTTATGAACTGGGAGGCGTCATAGAAAGCCTGACATGAGTTATGTCTCTTGATTGTCACCAGACATTATGCGAACTCTTTGGGGCTAAATAACCGCCGTCGTAAAGTATTGCGTTTTCTGTGCCACCTTGAAGCGTCTGTAGGCATCCCCGTGTCATAAACAACTATGTGATTTGAAGTAAGTCCGGCCCTGCTTACCCGGCACCTTTTGCACCTAATTTAGAAGCTTTTAAATCTTGTCTAAAGTGTTGTTGTGTGAGAATTGCCGGCTTGCAAATGTCTTTTATTGAATGCTGACTCGGTGGTATTACTAGGCTTGCAGATATGGGCCGGTGTAATATGTCCCCATAGCTTTATCTTGTAATGGTGAAGTGTATTAATTTTCGCGAGTGTGTCAAGAGCTAGAATTGAGTCTATTTAAGGATTGGGGATGACTTGCCACTGATTCCAGGTTTTTCCGTGCAGGGAATGTGCAAAATGATGCAAGAAGTATAAGTAGTAGAGGAGAAGGAGGGGAGGGGTGGCAGAATATGCTTTTATGAATGTTGTGATTTGAGGAGTAAAGCCCACAGACTTATCACAGGCCATCAGCACCAGTGGGATCATAGTAATTAAAGAGGGGTCTGGAGTGGTATTACTGAAAGTGGAATTGAAGTGTTTGTATTCGCTTGGACTGGAGTTGACATATACAGTACTGTACATACATGGATAGTCATGTGTTACAGTAAGTAGAAAGAGAAGGAGTAGTGGAACTTTGCATCGCCTACATGCAGTAGTTAGAACAAGAACACATCCAGTTTGGTCATTGTGAAAATGTCTTTGCAGTTAAAGTGGGTGCACCCAACACTTCTCATATGTTATAAAAAACCACTGTGTGTTGTCTATATCTAATTGTGCTTTTTAATTTATTCTCTGCAAACCAGTTAGTGCACTGTTAGCATGGTAGTTGCTGTTCGTACTACCATGACACCAAAACTCCACTCTTTGAAAGTTGTGAAAAGTGCTTATAAACTCATCCTGGTGAATGACTGTGGTGAATGCACACATTAGTGAACTTGAAGCTAGAAGTTAGATATGAATTAGTACCACCATTTGTCTGCACTGTTTACAAATGTCAAGATTAACCTCTAGAGCAGGGCTGTTCTGGATTTTCTTGAAGGCCACATGTTTTTGGAGGGCCATTTACACTTGTTTCCAAACCAGTTTTGCACCAGAATTTAACTAGACTAGAACCAACCAGGTCTAAAGCAGGACTAAGCCAGAGCTGTCCCAGAATTAAAGAAGACTAGACCATGACTAAAACAATAAGCAAGAGAAGATAATATTTGTTTGGGTAATGGGCTGTGGTCAGATCGCTTGTCGTGCAGTTAACTGAATAACCCATTCTTAACTAAACAACAAAGGGCAGAAGTAGCTGGCTTTGCTATTCAGATATTTTCTTTTTGCTGGGACTTTTTCTGTCCTTAGGCGTACTGCTGTAATCCAAGTTGCCTTGAGGACATATATTTGCTTTCTTCTTCTATTATGTCTCTGGTTCATCTATAGACCACTCAACACTGCTTATGCTGAACTTTCCATCTGCTGCATTGTAATCCAATAGATTTCCTCTATTCAGCAGATCATTTATTACACTTACTACACTATTCTTAAGCAGCAAATAGGTTCTATTTTTACATTTCTTACTCTTCCCCATTTCTTTCACTACCTTGTACTTCTCGCTGTGGGATATGTCTACCTATCTTTTATACTGATTTCATGAACTATTTTCCTTCAAACATGTGCTCAAGTCAATGCAGAACGTATTACGGAGCAAATCTTCTCTTTACAAGTACAATTCGTTCAAAGCCCTTCTAAAAATACATGTAACCGAATGCATAATAGGCGGTTTGTGCAAGGTACCCTGACTCCACTGTGAACCCCCCAGTGGAAGAACCAGCTCCTATTTTCCTCCATTCTGTGTCATTTGATTTGCACAGAGAAAGCATATCTCCATTGGCTTACGCTCAAATATAATAAGTCCATAGAAGTGTGGTGTGTCCAGCCATGCTAACTTTGACCATGTTATTTTGTCAACAGGCTAAACATTAAGCCCGCTCGCAAAGGTAGGTGAAAACGCGAGCATATTTTTCCCCTTTTTGCATTCACTTTTTCACATGTACCTCCAAATTGTGCTCGCGGTGATGCGTCCAAAGCGCCATTCTGGAATCAAAGGGGTTTTATTTGGCCTGATAAAACCCAGCGTCCACCTCTGTAAACGCGCTTTGCAGTGGCTAAAATGGGAAGGGAGTGGTGCATTTCGCTCGCTGCTGATAATGCCGTACGCGAGCTATTCGAGCGGTTCGGGGTGCTCCTGTCTTGCACGCCACTTAAGTGTGATTAATAACGTTCAGGTAGGATGCAGTGGTAGCTAGCAAGGTAGAGGGGGGAATTTGTGTCAAGATAAACGCTGGAATGACCTACTAGCGAATCGCCAGGGTTTTTTTTAACGCTCTGGGCTAGTGTGCAGAAGAGAAGAGCAGAGAGGCAGATTTTTTTTTCTTTCCGTTTTTATCAAACCCTAAACGGAAGACCACCAGAGGCTTGTGTGAAGGGAAAGAAATTACCGGGTGCAAAACATTCAACAATACAGCAACTCAACCCCTCCTCTACCTCCTCCGAGTCGCTCTCAATATTCCCCACTCTGCTGTCCCTATGTTTATCAGGTTTTGGGGGCACTGTATTTTGATGTCAATAAGCAATTTTTCTTGCCTGGTCTCCTGCCTGACCCCTTTAATCCATCAATATATTATTAGAGATAAAGTTTTGCGGACGCCTGCTGCAGTCACAAGATAAATGGCATCTCTGAAGTCACGCATTAAAGACTAGATTAAGGCCTTGTGACTGTCTTGGGTGCTCGTCGGTGCAGCCTCTGTCCAACCTATCACACTAAAGTGACAAGAAAGAAAAATAATGAAGTGAGGACGGGGAAAGGCGAGGGGAGAGAGAGATTTCTTACACACACGAGCGGACGAGCGAGCGGCGTACGTGTCTTCAGTCCGGATTAGGAGGCATTAGACAGAGCCAGAGCTGCTGTTTGCTGTTTGTCTCGGCTCAAAAGGGAAAAGGGGATTTGAACCCACAACCTCTTTGAAACTAAAAGCAGAGACAAGCGAGGGAGACAATGGAGATAAGGCTGCGGCACAATCGCAAAAGGACAGCAGGATTAGGAATATTGTTTTTGAAAGAGGAATCTTAAAATAGCTATTATCGCTGTGTCTGCTCTTGGAATATAGGCTTACTGAAATGCATAAGGACTGAAATGCTTAGCATTCATTTATTTGAATAAGGATATATTATATTATTATTAACAGCATATTTATAATTAAAGCAATTATAGCAATATTCTCCAAATCAAATAAACTGAGCAGCAAAATCACATGCAACACTTTATAATAACTAGACTTTTATTAGCCTTAATAAACCATGAAGAAAGACTTAATTCATAATGAACAAATAGTTTTTAGAATTTAAATGGAATTTAGCTTTAGTCATCCATACCGTAGCATGGACTCCTACTGTAATTCAAGGCCCTGTACTCGATTTCTTCCCATATATTTTAGTAAAACTGTGTAAAAGTTATGTTTCCCAATACTGATATATTGAATAAACAGCTCTTGAGGTCAAAATAAGTCAGCTCCGTAATTAGACAGCATTTTATTACGATTATCAGGAACTGTGTTGGCATTCTAGTTGCTTTACGATCATCGCCAAACACTTCCCTGGTCTCTGAGAGTTGTGAGAACAGAGTAAGAACTCATTGCAGTAGAAAATTAGGATGCTCAGAATGCATTAGGTAAATGAGGAATAACTATAGAGCAATGCAAATCATTAAAAATGAGCACGTTCTGTTTTTCACAGTTTTAAGTACAGTGATTTAAGTAGTTATTAAGTCTGACTCATTCTCAATGATCTATTCATTATGACTATTATGACAAAGTATTTGTTCATGCTCTATTGAAACTATACGAGGAGCAGTAATTATAAAGTGGCACCAAATCACATGATTTCTTTATTTTAAATGTTGTTTGATGTCTTTCCAGAAAACTATGTCTGGAGTCAGTAATTCATGTATTTATACTTGATCATCACAGTCACCAGTTAATCTGTTAGACCCACAATCAAACTACTTAATGACACATTTGTTTTTTCATTCAATTTAGTAATCCATAGTAACAGCCTTCTGTAACTATTGACATTCTTCTCATGAGTTTTCTCAAATTTAAGAAGTCATCCTTATTAAAGTGACTTCTTCTTACTCTGCATTTGATATTCCACATTTCCATATTTCCTGCAGGACTTTTTCTCTGTTTTGAATGTTTTCAGATCATTCTGAGGAGGCCAAATTTCAGCTGTGTAGGTATAATTTTCTTTTATATTTTTCCTTTGCAATGTTAAATGAAGCATAAGAATTGTATACATTAGATTTAAAGGTCATATATTATGCAAAATGGACTCTTGTGAGGTTTAAGCAGTGTTATAATGTTCTTGTCTCCTCAGAAACAGACCTGGAGTTGTGCTTTGTTTCATTCACACATGTCTGAGAATCCCTTTATTAGTCTGTGTACATCCCCAAAGCTCAAAATGCACCGTTCCACTTTGTGATGTCATGAAGTGGTAGTTTTCAAGGTAACAGCTACCTTTACCCAGAGTTTAAAAACACAGTGGAGCACTTCCTTTATTACCACATGACATCATAAGGAGTATTTTCAGTTTGAGAGAAGAACTCAGTCTAAATATGCAGAATTTGTGTCTGAAGCGTATCTGAATGAACACTGGTGAAGTTTCCTCATTGTTTTACAAAATATGTAAGTTCACGAGGCTATAGTTTACATTTCCCTTTCATAATTATTTTTTCACTGAAAGAATTCATTCAGTTCTTACATATGTTATGAATCTATGAATATATATTATGAATCCTATGAATCTATATTTCTCAAACCTTAAAGAGCCCATATTACGCTATTTTCTGATCTATGTAATAATGTTGTTTCCTCATCAAAAACATACCCGGAGTTTTGTTTTGTTTTATTCATTTCATTTAAGACCTTCCATATTTAGACTTAATTCTTCTCTCAATTAGAAAACGCTCTGTTCCACTTTGTGATGTCATGTGGTAATACAGGAAGTACTCCACTCCACTTCACTAGAATCATTTGGATAATTTCAGCCATGCAATTGCCCATCTCTACTGAACTTAACATAAAGGGTAGCTGTTAACTTGAAAACTAGCACTTCATGACATCACAAGGTGGAACTGAATATTTTGAGCTTTAGAGATGTAGACAGACTAATAAAGGCTTACTCAAGCATGTGTGAATAAAACAAAACACAACTCTGAGTATGTTCTTGATGAGGTTACAATATGATAACATGTCTTAAAGCAATATAGGACCTTTAACCACAGCACATGTTTGAAAAGCTAATGTGCATGTTGCTGTATTATGTGACCATGTAGCCTTAACAAGCTAGCCCCAAAAGCTGGCACTAATAGACAGGATTACACATGTGCAGTGACATGTCTGTAGCTTAGAGTGGAGAATACCTGGACTAGCAGATATTAAAGCTATATCTGGTGGCACTTAAGTGGGACAGCTGCTTATGAGGTTCCCCCATGCACTAAGTCTGCTCAGGACACAGCTGATAGAAGCAGAGGGGTGAGGCTAAATGAACTCAAGTGGATTTGAGCCGGACTTAGGTCTGGTTATCAGTGGGACTGGGTTAATGCTGAGGTGAAGGACCACTGCTAACATGTGAATAACAGGAACTAACACCTCCATAATGTTATTTTACATATTTAAGAGAGTGATTCAGTATTTTTTTTCAGTACCAATACTCAATACTGATATTCCCATTCCTAGTCAGGAGACCCGCATTGGGCAGTCACTATCAGTCTGCCATGGGACTAACCTGGCTCACCCCAGATTGATATGTGTGTCATGTGCATGAGTTATATAGCTACATTATCAGTCGGGGATGTCTCTTGCTGAATGTGATTGGAAAAACACAGAACGTCATGATGATTCTCCAGTTAAAATGTGCTCATTTGGCTTTTTTTAAATGTGTTTTTTGGTGCTATAATGCCCAATTCTACCTCTATATGTTCACTATGGCAGGTTGCTCATGGCTGAAACCGAAAAGACTTCACCAAGCTCAACTATCTTCTTTCTTCTACCATCCCCACATGAAAATGAATCTATGTGTCACCATCAGATCTACAGTCACCTCTCTTGTCTTCACCTTTGACCCTCTCACTCTCTCACACTATCTCCTCACAGGACACATGCTTCACAGGTCAGACCCGACTCTACCGGGGCATGCCTCCCTCTGTCTCTATTGTGGTCACTCATTTTCATCAAATTTTAGCTGCAAAAATCAATGAGCTCGTTTCCGTGGTGACTTGAGATAAAAGGCAGATGGGTGAATGGCGTGCTACACTAAGAACTCTGGCTAATTCAGCGCATTCATTTGGCCTGGCTGCAGAACACAAAACACTCAAGGTCTCTCGCTTATGGACAATTATATTAGATCTGTCTCATTCTGCGTGTTTATCTTGACTTACGAGGTGAGGGAAAGCACGCTCCCACATTTGGCCCTTGATGTTTTTCTTTGAAAGCAAATATCTCCGGGCAGTTATTTAATTCGCTTCCTTTCATAGCGCCAGTCCGTACAAATTAATTTCCTTTTTGCGTACAATGGCAGCATTTTGAAGGTTCTCCATCCTTTCTCCTGGAGAATGACGGAGGATTGTTGCGCGATTTGAATGCGCTAAATGGAAAAATAAAATAAAAATAAATCAAACTATATAGAGTGACTTTTGCCTTTCATCGGAGAATACGCACTTTTTTATTCACTGTAGTTCAGGCCAAACATTGAAACCAAATAATAGTCTTCGTACTTGAACCGTGAGCGATCTAAAAGAATATTTTCACCACGGTTTTGCTTGTTTCAACTCTTTCCATTGTACTTTGTGACATTCAAATGATGATTTCCTTAATGAGGATTAGAACAAGGAGTTGTGCATTTGCAGTAAAGGCCTGGAACAATGCGTCATTATGGAAGGTCAACAATTGTGGTCTTTTTCAGGCTTTCGAGCTGAAGTTGTGGCAGGTCGGAGCTCTCGTCTTTTGTCTAGAACATCTTCAGATTCAGATCCTTCACTCTCTCCAGTGAAACACTTGTATAACATTGACCTTGTTTCTCGTTAGCGTATGCAATCAAAAAACGGCAAGCAACTTATTTTATATTCTCAATGCAAAACACAACCTCTTCTAAAGAGCGGTGATATAACAGCTTTGGAAAGAATTGAGCGGTGAGTCAGTGTCTTTGTGTAGCATGTTTTTATGTATTTAAATGATTTTAATCTTATAATTTACCCAGAGGACTTTTAAAAGAGCATTAACAAAAGCAATGGAGGAGATCATGATGTGTGGCAAATTGTTAGTTAAGATGGTAAGTGTAAAATTCCACTATCAGCTAACTCCTCATAATTTAAATGTTTAAGATATTGTAGTAGATCACAATATCTACATGGTTAAGTTGCTGAAGATTATTTTTACATTTGACACTGTGTTGGAGGAGGAATCTCTAGCCATTTTTGTTCTTGATTTGTCTCAACCTACTGAAATAAAGTTAGAATCTGTCCTTCACTTTTTCAAAGCTCTTCAAAATTAAAAACTTTTCAACTATTCAAAACTCAAAACTTTTCATAATATACCATCATTTTTATTAATGTTTTAGTGTCATCTTGCTCTAAGTCTCAGAAATCACTCACTCAATTGTCCTTGGATAGTTACATCACAGGTAGAGGTCTGAAAGACTCTTTTGCAAGACTCGGTGGCAGACTCATTTGTGCAGTCTTACACAAAGGTACTCAAGGTCAAAGGCACATGCAAGGTCAAAGGTCAATAACCAGTCAAATCCAGGATCTATTTTTATACAGAGGCACATCAGTCTAGTCCCCACTCCCTCTGTCACTCAACCATGCAGTTGCTTTACACTAGTTTAGAGCTCATTGAATCAGTTTTTTAGTCCCCTGTGATATTTTTTCCCTTCCTTTTTTTTCTCATAAGCAGCCATATTTGTTTTGACATGGACGGATGATGTATTTCCCTGATCGGCTAATCCACCTGTCAATCATGCTCATTGGGAGATTCATCGCCGCTGACCAGACTCACATCTTCCTAAATTATTAAAGAAGTGTGTATTTTGGATCTCAGGCAAGTCCTTCACTTAAGGCAAAAGTTTATCTGGTCGAATATGTTTTGCAGCTTATCCAAGCTAAAAGTAGTCAACCAAATAAACTTTTGTCCAGTTGACAAATTGAATTTCTCCTTTTGCCATGGATTCCACCAGGACGACTGAGGGATTTTACACACATCCTTTACTTAAGATTGTACATCCTTAATATCATGTCCTTGCAAAAAAATGTAACAATTACTCAATGCACACTTGTGAATGGTCAGGTGTGGGTCAAAAAATATCACTGACCACAGAACGTACATATGATTGTATATTTGGACTTGTGTATCTTTGCAGTGGTGACAGTACAAGTATTTCGCTGGACTTCTTCAAGGGCAGTTGGTCTTCCAGGAGGCGAGAATCAGATTAACAGTGTTGGCTCAGAGCAGGGAGCCCAGCTAAAGCCATTGTAATCAGCCCTATCTGCCATGGCAATTTGAAAACAATGATTATTGAGGAGAATAATTATGCACATTGTCATATCTTCCAAAGAAATAAGCAAATTAGGTTGTGGACTTTGCGCCACAGCGGCACCATGGGAGAGCTGATAGCGACAGCAATTAGAGATGGTCAATACAGATTAGCCTGATCCACTCTAAACAGGAGGATTATGGTGAATGAAGGGCTGTTTATTTGTGGGCAGGTTTTTCGAAAAATAATCACAAAGTTTTTGCATCGAAGTTTGGTGTGATTTGTATTGTTGAAGCTATAACAAAGCACGTCAAATTTTGTTATCCTCACAACATCCGCTGTACATGGTTTAATGGCTCAAGATACCATGCAGTTTCTGAATGGACTTTAGCCACTAACTACTCTCAAACTGAAAGTGGTTGTGTGTTTACTCAAATTCTTGCATAATCTAAATAATACATTGCAGTACAATAATAATAAAAAAACGTGTTGCCTACTCTGTTTATGTCCTCTTGTGTTGGTTCAAATTAGAAAGGAAAAGATTTGATTCTTTTAAAAAATAAGATCCGGTTTCAAACCATTAACAACCCATTCAAAGTAGCTGCCTCGTTCACAAATTTCACATCACTCTGACTGGAGAAGGTAATATAGGCAAAGTTTAACAACATGATTTAAAGGTGCACTGTGTATTCTTCCTGGTGGAGGGTCTGTCAAATGCTTTTCTCCATGGATACTGTATGTTATTGCTTTGTCTGGAATGTTTCGTGGCATTAAACAAATCTTCATGGAGACCAAACCAGACCAAGTTACAGATCTGTGGAGAGGCGACCCCGCTCACAGTCCGAATGCCTGTTTTTTTGATACTTCGTACTTTAGAATATTCCAGGCAGAGCAATGACATCTCCACAGAAACAAGCAGGTGACAAAAAGTTACATAGTGCACCTTATTTTTAATAACGTACAATAATGTAGTACCTCTCTGTATACTAAAGACAGTCTCAGTCTGGTCACCACTCAGGTCAGTCTCCAAAAAGTACAGGTCACATCTGTGGAGAGGTGACAGTCACAGTAAAATGCTTTTCAAGGTACATGTAGCAATAAATACCGCAGAAGCAAGTTCCTTTTTAATTTTAAATGTACATTATAAAGTTTATTTTATGTGAGTTTTATTTATTTTTTTCATTTTACATTGGAAATAAAACTTATTCCGATTAAAAACACTTGTAGTTAAATAAATTCAGAATCAGAATCAGAATCAGAATTACTTTTATTCATCCCCGAGGGGAAATTTTCTTCGTTACAGATGCAACCGACCAAGAGCATGTACATCAAACAAGTTACAAAATAAGCTAAATACAATAAGATAAAAGATAAAATAGCTCTCAAGATAGATAATGAAGCAAAAACATCACCATGAGACAAGCTCCACCAGGAAAGTTACGCAGTGCACCTTTAACCCATTCTATTCAGGGCTGGAGGTGTTCATTTCAAATTAAAGGTGCACTGTGTAGCTTTTCTGGTGCTTTTCTCCAGAGAGATGTCATAGCTTTGTCTGAAATGATGCACAGTACGGCATTGAACTTTTCATGGAGGCCAAATAAAGTCAAGTTACAGGTCAGATCTGTGGAGTGGCAACACTGCTTACAGTCAGAGTGCCTGTTTTTGTCGGTATTTTTAAGCTATAAAACCACCTGTAATTGAATAAATGTAAGATAGATCTGTTTAATGTCATACTGTGGAACATTCCAAGCAAAACAATGACATTTCCATAGAAACAATAAGTTGAAAAGTGACATAGTGCACCTTTAATTTCCAAATCAACAAATCTAGTTTCACTTTTCTTCAATGCTATCACTAATTTTTAAGCTCATTAGTCACCAAAGCAAATGCTAGTTCAAATAATCGTCGTGACTACCATCACCACGCTCCACAGTGTAGCTTTAACCTCTCCTGATCACTTAATTGCAGCGCTCTGTCCCTCCCACTGTGTGTGTTGTGAGCCTGTAGTGCGAGGGGAGGTCCGGCTCTTTTATAAATGAATGCTTTGACACTTTAATAGCGGCTGCTCAGTGGCATAGGCTTTACAATTGAGCTCTCATTCAGTGCAGGGGGGCTATGGGGTTGAGTTATGTGGCCCCTCCCCTCACAGAAACTCCCAGCAAGCCCCAGTGCAGACATGATGGATCTTAAGCAGTCATTTAAAGCTATATTGATGATATACTAATGAATCAAGCGTGGCATTAATCACACCGCAAAGACAAATGGAGAAGCCAAACTATGTTAATGATAAACTACAAGGAGAGAGAGGAAATTACATACGGCCATTTCATGCATAATCTTGAAAGATATTAATATTTCACCTCGCTCTACAAGTCCCTCCCATTTTTTTCCCGGTCTTTAGGGGCACAATCAAATTTCATTACCAGCCAAAGCGGTGTGATTAAAAAAGAGCAGAGCGCGGGCACGTGTCGGCTGTCAATCACCGGAGGTCACGCCCACTTCATCAGTCACAAAGTCCCGCCCCCTGCCCTCACTGATGCTTGTCTGTGGTCAGTGTGATGGGTCTGGAGCTGTCCGTCATGTCAGCTGCCCCGGGGGAAGGCTAAAGCTGGGCCCCTCAAAGACCCCAGCCTCAGATAAGGGAGATAAGGCGGTGACAATGAAAAGTGGCCTTGCAGCAGGTGAAGGTTAGCTTTGTGTTGTGCTATAGGTTTGTGTTATTAGTTTTATTCTATTACGGCTGCAGCGTGAGAGAAATGTGTTGGGTATCATGTCAAAAATAACATAATTGTTTTAGATGTGCTCTTTTCAAGTTAAGGTGAAAGTAATACAAAAATAAATAAAGCAGAGAACCAGATTAGACCACGGGTGAAATGGAATCTTACACTAATTATTCTTTCTAAATAATGTATTTTTTATTGTATTTATTTCATTTATTTGATTGGGATGATGGGTGTTAAAGGGCCAAACAATAACACAAAAACACATAAGAGGACAGACTCACACTATTGCACACTCCACATTATTGCACATTTCTCTCAGTGCAAATGATCTAGTTACATTGCAGTTGAATGATGATGGCAAAACATACAATTATTGCTTTTGCAGATATACTGTTTATTGTAAGCATGATATAGTTTTTGTTGCCACAGGTAAAGATAACTCAACAGGGAAGATGTTAAGAAGCCTGTTATAAACCCCCAGTGCAGCAGGGGCGCTGTGTACTTTTCACTAACAAGATAGAGTGAGACAAGTCAAGACAAGTGTATTTGAGGCACAAATGATCAAAGTTACACAAAGAAATGTCATAGCGTGTTGATGCAATAACATGTCATGAAAATCCATATAAAATAAATATGCTAAAAATTCAGCATTTTGTCAAAACAAAAATATGTCACTCTTGAGTTTCAAAGTGATGAATGAAGAATGATTTAATAATTCAAAACTAAATATTTTATCATTTCAATTAGGGGTGGGCGATATGACTGAAAAGTTACTGCTGCACTAAATAGAAAATTAATGAATGAGGATCTGACCATGTTCAAAATTGTTTATCATCAAAAGGATGATCATGATTTAATTTTTATCTCCATATCGCTAGCTATTTTAAATGAACAAATGTCTTTAAATGGCACCCCAGTCTCCCTCTCAGAGCATATTATCTGCAGAACATGTCAGGACTTGGAGAGGACTATGTGCCCCATGCTGTAGACTCCTCTCAACCCTGCGCCCCACTGACCTGCCCATAGTTCCACCATCTCCACCATCTCCACTCCTGTCTTCTCTCCTCCATTTTTATTTATCCATTAACTGTTTCCAGATCTCATGTGTAGTCTCCCGCGATCGTCTCTGATGCCGGATGAAAAGAATATTCTATTTTTTTGCACGTGTCATTTCCTTTCTATCTCCCTCATGACTTCTTAATCCATCTGAATGCATAGAAGATAATGTTTTGGGCCAAATAACATAAGAAGAAAGATAGACTCCCAAGGACCAATATCTTTATTGCTTGGAGGATAAACGGATTATGTCAACCGTTTTCTGCTGCTGACAGCTTTTCTTATTAACCGATTTTATTTTTAATCTGCCGAGGAAGAAATGGTGGTTTTATGTCACAATAAAAAGCTGGTCACATCTAATGCTGCCCTCGAACAAACAGGACTTGGAAATCCTCGCTGGGAAATTTCAAATAAGTTTAAAGAGGGGTTTTAGGCGGAGGGTGGGGGGTTCTGGAGCACGAGCTTGTTCCACTGTGGACTAAACAGATTTGGAAGTCCTTCACAGTTGTGCGCTGCGTTTTAAAAATATTTATTTCTTTATTTGTGCTGATCTCCGGAAAACGGCAGGCTGTGGCTGTGTGGCGCGGCGTACAAAGGAAATGCACATGCTTCATTTTGGACATAAATAGTCAGAAGAGAAGATGAGAGAGGGAGAGCTTTGGGGTTTGGGAGATGTAGAATGTTTAAGATAGGACTGAATAGTACATAATAACTAACATGACCACAACTGCACTAATGAGCAACAATGATGGGAATATTACACAGCCTTTACCACTGGAGAATACTTATGTCATGCTTATATTATTTGAAGTGTATAGTTAGAGTTTTTTGTATGATATATTTATTTGTTGTAAACTATTGGATCATCATATTTGATCCTGCAGTTTGATGTCAAAAGCTTTCATATCTGCTAACTTCTTATTATTTATTATTATTTCATATGTCATTTTGTTACTTCTCAAATCTTTACTTGTCAAAATGCATGTTATTCAAGCTAATGTCATCTATTTTTCAAAATTAACATTTGCGGTTCCCATTTGGCCTTATGGAAATTTTTATCTATTAGTTTTTTGTTTTTTTTGTGTGTTTTTTTTTTACATTGAAATGACCAGAAACAGAAATATTTGCTATATTAACTAAACAAACTACAGATATGAAAACAAGTTCTGAATTAAAATTTTCATTAATTTTTATGCCAAATTTAATTTAATATTTGCTTTCAAACTTTTTTTTTTTTTAGGATTATGTCATCATTTATTATGGAACTAGCTGGGTATTAAACCTATGGAGATTTTAAGATGCTAAATGCTACACTTTGTGTCATTCAGGACTATTCTGACATTATAGTGTAATTAAAGAATTCACCAGCAGTACTCAACAGTGGTTGTGCAATGAACATTTTTCACATCTGCCACAAAAATTGCAGATTTTGTAAATATTGTTTACCCCAAGCTCTGTAACCAACCAAACCAAATAAATAAAAACATTCAATCAAAACATTTAAAAAAAGCATTTTACCAAGCAAAAATCATTGCATCCTTGAAAACTGGTATAAGTACAGCACACCTCCACAGCTTTTGTCCCATTGTTTCCATCGCCCAGACCCTGTCAGTTTAGCCCCCCTCTCCTCTCAGACATGAGCTTCAGATGACTTAGGTCTAAAATTGTAACGCTCCGGCCTGTATATTCCCTGTATTTCCTTATTTGGACCTTTGGAGGGGTGTGTGGGAGGTATGTGGGGGTATGTGGGGGTAGAGCAGCTATCATTAACCCCTTGAGGGCCTTGGAGCTGCCTGCTCCCTCATTTCATGCTCGTGATCTGAGGCTGTGAATTAGCCATCGCCCGCGGACAAGCCAACTTAGTTACCGGGGTGGACAACATGAAAGCAACACGCAGAGCTGCATAAAGAATCCACTCAAAAATCCCCCCCTCACCCCCGCCAGGACCGACCCAGACCCCTCTATCTCATCCTGGGGTGGGATAGGGGGTGTGAGGGGGCTCCTGGGTGTCGGAGGCAGGTTAAAGTGCATATGACAGGTTTTCATGTTTTTCTAATTATTACCAAAGGTGGCTAGTGCTGATTTTTTCAGTAACATTTACTTGAGTAACTTTTCAGAGTAGTTTCAGAGTAGATTTTTAGCAGCATACCACTTGAGTAATATTTTTATTGAAGTAACACTACTCAACAATACTAAAGTTTTGGTTACTGTGACTGTGATTAAGTTTGCAAGTGACAAAAGCTTTATGTTGGCAATATGAAATGATTTGAACATTTGTGTTTCTTGCTCCACTCTTTCAGATATGATTTAAGTTTTCTCATTTTTGTGTCCATCCTTTGAAAATAACTTTATTGTAATCTTAATTATAATAACATTTTGAGCCTCATTTAATATTTTGTCCTTCAAATTGTAAACCAGATGTTAGGTCCAGGCAGTTAAGTTACTCTTACCTGGGTAGTAGTTTTCAAAATATATTTTTTCTCTTACTTTATTCATTTCTCTGACCACTACATCTACTTGAGTAATAGTATTCTGAAATTGTATTGGCCCTTGTTAATATTACGGTTATGGAATTACCTACCGTGAAATAAAATTTAAAACGTCAGCAAAATTTTAAAACTAGGCAGAAACTAGCTAAGATTTTTAGTAAATTCTTAAATATAAGGATGTTAAATATATTTAGTGAAATTCGTAGTCTGACCTGTCATATACACTTGAACCTTCGCCATGGACATGCAGCTCAGAGTCAAAGTATTCAGATTTGTGGTGTGATGGGGAGTACATTAAAGCTTACAGTAAGTCCCAGGATCAGAAAAGATGCTCTGCTGAGGGAGGGGAAATTTTACTATGCGCACGCTGCTTCTTCTTCTGCTGACACAGAGGAGACTTGCATTAGCTGTATGGACACAAAATAATATTCAAAGCTCTCTGGAAGTATGGACACAAAATAATATCAAAAGCAATCTGAAAGTAACAACAATACAGGTTTTTGCATGAATAGTTTTTGTGTGTGTATTATTAATAGATGTATATTTGGACGACGGAAAGACGTCTGTGGCATATTTTTTAGTATTTCAAGTATTTTAACTCAACTGTCAAATCATACCTCAATCATACTTTGAGACAGATGGTATGAAGACCTGTATATACTACATAAAATCTACTTAAAGTTTAAAAAAAAAAAAAGGATTACAATCACAACTGAACTCAGGTTGCATCATGTGAAAAGTGCTTAACAGGACTAATAGACTTATTGCTTTGGTGTTTTTATTGGTCAAAAATATAAAATAGGATGTCTGTTTACTGTGTATAGTCTTGCCTCTGCACAGACCTGACCTGTAAGTTTGTCCACCTGTTTGTATTCATGGAAAGGTAATTTCTTAGCTTGGAATATTCCACAGTTTGGCTGCTACTTAGCTATCTCTGCAAAAAGTTACACAGCGGTGCTTTATGTTTAACAATTTAGCATGTAAAGTGAAGTCCGTATTTCATTGTCTTTGAATAGTAATATAGTTTATGTCCAAAACATGAAATCAATGAGTTAAAATTCATCCATTTTTACTAAACAAATTATATAAACCAATACTTTAACATTAACTTTATAAATATCTTCCAAAAAAAAAAAAAAACGTACACAAATATTTTCCCTCGACTACAGCTCTGCACCTTCAATACTGAAAAGTACAATTCACATTCACATTTCCACCAAAGGGACTGAAACTTCTCTGTGCTTTATAAATGCAAACCCCCATAGCACAGATATGAACAAGCCAAAGCCTTCCCAATTCCACTGTATAGCCCTGTGTATACCTGCATTCACTTAACCTGTGCGCCCATGGACCCACTGCACTACTGTCTGCTGCTGTATACACAGGCATCCTGGTCAAAATATATGGGAGGATTTGAAATGGATATGCACAGTACAGCAGAAGATAGGATAACAAGGCGGTTTATTCAGTGGCTGATTCAAACTGATAGTATGGTGTATATATAGACTTGTGTTTGTGTGTGTGTGTGTGTGTGTGTGTGTGTAAGCATACAGACATCAGTGCCAATACAGAAGCAGACAGCTGTCATTATTGGACCCAAATTCTTGAGGAAATCATTGCAGTTCATACACAAGTGCAGTCGCACCCATGTCTATGTTTCTATGGGTGTGCTGTGGCTTTTTATGCTGTGAGATATAAATAGAGAAATGCCTGCAAAGCCAGCCCTGACAGCTCATAACTTTTGGTTGGTTGTAGTATTTTTGGTGGTATCTATAAAATTTGTAGCTGTTGTTTCCCTTGTGTTTGCGATCCTTATGTGTTATTAATCCTGTTTCATCAATAAATATGATTAAATGTCAGCTGTTCAGCTTTCTCAATAAGTCAACTTTTGGATGAGAAGTGTTAACTTTGAATGTCACAGTGGACACACAACACCACCAATTTACCCAGCGGATCTGTAGAGAGGCAAGTCTGCTCACACTAAGAATGCATGTGTAAATGCAAGATAGATAAATGAATGCCATGCTGTGAAACATTTCAGCAAACTAATAACATTGTATGAACACAAGCAGGCGGCTTACCCTTTACCAGAAATGTTACTTTATGCACTCTTAACCAAAAAGTACACATCGACCTTTACATGACTAGTGCAGTGGGCTCAGTGTTTATTTGGTGGTTTGAATCCTGCTCTCGACATAAACATTGTAGCGGCAGTTTCAATGACCCGTAGGTTGGTCTTGTGACTCCAGCTACCACAGATGATTGCTGTCATTATGTCTTTGAGCAATACACTTAACCCACATCGCCCCCCAGTGTCTGTGTACACTGGTGTATGAATATGTGTGTGAATAGTTGAGGAAAGGCACTATATACAAAATGAGACCATTTCCCATTTACACACATAATCATATTTGATGTGATGTGCACATAGACGTCATTATGGAGTCATTATTTGTATTAATCTAACTAGGGTTTGTCGCTGTCACACACTGTATAGCAGAGTCACCCCTACTGACCTTGTACTAATATATTTGACAACACCCAAAGTGATATGAATTTGGACTTAATTGCCACTAATATTTTCAGATTATAAAAATCAAATTGAGGCTGTTTACAGAAGCTAACTAGTGACTGATGGCTGTTATCTGCAGAGTGGAGTCGATGTAAAGCTTTGGTGGATTCACGCTATCACCCCCAGTTTCCCCCTCCGCTGTGAGATCCGCGCATATCATTTGTGCTTTTAATTGCCGAACTTTGATTAAAAAACCCGCCGCCCCTAGTGCTCGGTGGCATTAGGCGTCGCCATATGTTCAGCCCTGCACAGTGATGATCTGTGCATTTCCATAATTGTCTAGGCAGTTTTGAGTTTTGTTTTCCCAGCCCTGATTGGATCTGACGACGGAGGAGTTTGTCTGCGTTTGTGTTCCATGACCTTTAATCTTGCACTTCCAGAGAGCACCATCTATCACGCTTGCCACTTTGAAATCCGCTAATCTCGCCTGAAAAGTCTTTAGGATTACTCCCAGATAATTAATCATATTCAAAGCCAACGAAAACAAAACATGTTTACATATCCCCGTCAACAAAAATGAGGGAAAATGCGCACGGAGCGGTGTTGATGAGTTTTAGGTGAGAGGTGAATTTGCATGACGGATATTTGGTTTGGTTTGCGTGTCATTTTTTATTCAAATTTCATTCAAAGCCATTTCTTTTGGGTTTATTCAGTTTCTTAAAGCCTGCAACCTTTCATTTGACAGGTTGTGTTTGTCAAAGGTATAATAACAACATCAGCAATATTCTTTTTGTGAAACTGGGTGAATAAACAGGACTCCTGATGTAGTATGATGGAGTATTTTGTGAGCAGTTTATTTGATTCAGAATATTTTCAGCACATTTTCTGTTCGGGTTGATCTATGTTTTTAAGTCAGGATGGTCATTTACATAGTTGTTTATCTAAGGAAATCACCAGTTAATCCTTGGAAAGACTTTTGAGTATTTGCTCATGCATTTTACTAAAGTATGCAGTGTACAAAAGTCTAGTTCACTTTTTGTTGTAATTGTTGTGCGCTACTATATATTAAAGAAAGCAGACAGGTCACTAGCTTGATTATAGGTTGTTATTATTTCCTTCTGCTTCTATTTCATTCTGAGATGGAAGTCAGGTTGTTCAACTGGAGGAGTTGGCAGTTCAATCCCAGCTTTGCCAGAAATTCCATCCACTGTTCTGTCTTGAATTGGTCTACTTGTAATTAGGCCTGTCACGATAATTACTATATCGACTTATTGTTCAATATATGAAAGATTTAACATAGTTTTTGGGGTCAATATTCATCTGAGGTACTTTTTCTTAATAATAATGGGGAAAATATGTTCTTTTTCTGAGATTTGAGCTGATAAACTTGAATAAGTGACTCCTTTGACTCATTATCGATACACACCCAAGTGTTTCATTATGCGATTAATTTGGTGCATGTCGTGTTTGTAAAGATATTAGCTTTTGGTGCAATCATTTAGTTTCAATAAAATCGTTTCCCATCTGTATTGTCTTCAGCAATGTATCACACTTCAAAATTTGTTCATGACAGGCCTACTGACTCAGGCCATAGTCCAACCATTCTCAGAGAGCGGTCTGGAAATATACTGTACTAAACATATGACGTTTTGATGGAAACAACTTCACCAATAAAATAAGGACTATGAGACACTGACCTATCGTCCAAGTGAGATGGTAAAGAGCAGTAGGGGGTCCTTGGGATATTTTCATTCCAGGAAGGGTCCCTAGCTTTAAAAAGTCTGAGAACCACTGAGTTTACCTTGTCAGACCAGCCAGTCCCTTTTACATTCTGTTTGAATCCAGAAGGGTCTGGAAGAGCCTCAGACCTCTGTCCTAACTTGGGCGGTCCAACCACATACAGAACAAAATATTTAAATAGTTCTTTAACTTGGGAAAAATAAGTATTTGCTGCATGATTTGTTGATTCTGTCTTCCGTCTTGCTTTTTTTTTTATAGCCACCATGTTTGCTTTGACACAAATGGACCATGAGTTTCTCTGACTGGTTGATCTGCCTGTCAACTCAAATGGAGAAGACAGCGTACGGCTCCTGCCCCATTAAACTTTGTAAAGTTTTATCAAAGCATGTAGTTATGACAGGCCAGGTAAGAGTCTACCAGTAACTTATGCTTTAAATTGTGTTCCCCTTGTAATTTCAACACATCCTGACTGTACTGAGCAACGGGCTGAAGTCTTGAGAACACAGGCATCACTTACCACTATTCTCCCAACAGAAAACTCTTTGATGGCAGAATCCTGGTTATGTTTTTGAAAAAGACACATTTTTTTCCATGGCAAAACGGTCGAAGAGAGAAAAAAGCAGATTTCACTTTTCAATTACCCCCAGCCCCTCCACCTCCCCCCCTTCCTCTGTACCCGCCTGTCTTTCCAATGGAGCCGATGCCTTTCACTTGGCCTCTCCTGCCTCCTATTCTCTCTCCCCTCTATCTTCTCAACCACCACTTTTATGCATGAAACACAGCGCTGGATTGAAAGCATTCTCTGGCCTTTCAGACAATGAAGAAAGGCCTTCCTCCGAGCTTTATTAGATATGAAGATCTACAATAAAAATCAATTTCTGCCCTCTTTATGCAGTTTAAATGACAAAGCCCCAACCCATTCAGCCATTGTGTGTCGGAAAGTAATTCGGGAGCCGTATACTTCCTGACCCGCGATTGCAGATTCTAATATGATACAGACCTCCTGAGATAATAGCAGGCACTTAATATGGTGTGTTGAGGAGGAGAGAAAAGTTATCTGGTATCTTTGGTGAGATAGATGGATGGGGGGCCAGCCTTAAACTGTTTCATGGGCAGAATACTAAGCAGGTCGAGATGGACAGCTGAGGCACACTTCACTCACACAAGGGCGCTGTACAGGGAGAGGCATGAGAGCACATTAGAGCATAGTGATAGTGTACAATGCAAATGGGATAAGGTATTATAAGTTTTACAGTATTTGAATTTAAAGGCAATCAGTTATAATAAATATGACTGTTTGGAGCTTGTTATAACATTATTCCCTCATCAAAAACATGTCTGTGGTTTTAGATGTCATTCATGTTTGAGTAATCTAGTGATCTCCCCTGGGTCCTATTTGAATCCTCCTTACAGTTAGCAGTACAATTCTGTCCAATGTTCAGGCCACAAGCCTACATTACCCATGCTCCCACACGGCAGTTCTCCATAAACATGTAAAAGCATCATACGAAACAATACACTAGAACTTCACAAACCTGATGCAAGGTGCAGTAGTTGCATTAGTGAAATGCACACAGATTGTGCTGCGATAGTGTGGGGTGACTTGAGTGGGGAACAGAGGGGGCGTACATGACTGTAGACACATAGTGATAAATGACCTGATGGAGAACACGGCAAAAAGAGGACCACAACAAAGTTAACATTTTTGAGGGTAAAGGCCAAAATTTGTTTGTTCAAAAATAAATAAATAAAAATTCTTGTAATATCAAATGTATGAATGATCTACATGGACACCTGCAGATATCTACAAGTTAATCTTTACACTATACCTATACCTGTATATATATATATATATAAAGAGACCAGATGTGATTTTGACATCATTTATAATTACTGAGGTCCTGTTCCATTTTGGACTTAAAGTTTATTTACAACTTATTTTAAACTTAATTTATTTGTTACATATTTTATATTATTGATTCTATTACTACACTACTTTATGGAACTATGACTTCTTAAGAGATCTATCTGTCTGTCTACTTATCTATCTACAAATAAGTAAACATTTCTTTCCTCATCATCTCATAATTCCCTTGACTCTACACTATTATTCAATTGTTTCAACAAGATCAGCACAGCCAACACTCTTGACTGAAGCAAGACCAAGTAACAAGACCCTGATCTTTAAGTCACTGTAAGCATTCATTATAGTGTCTTAAGTCTTTTGAGAAAACTGTTTATGTCGTAGAAAGACACTTTTAACAGGAGCTTTTCAGTTTATCAGTTCAATAAAATGTTAAGTTCAGATAAGTAACAGATCAGGTTTTCGTTTCATTACTTTCTTATAAACTCATTAATGATGGAAGAACAAGGCATATTTACTCTATTTATTTCTATTACCAAACAGCTAAATAGTTCAAAATAAAATCGATATGAACTTGGACCCTTTGAAATCTACACTGGCGTTTTTAAATCTCAAAACTGTATTACCTTAACCCTCACTGTACTTTGTAGCAATATAGCATCATGTAATTTTGCATTCAACTCAAAATACATTCACAGATGTAGGTTTTAGGTTCATTCTCACTGTAGCGCAACTAATCTTTTCAAACAGGCATGTACGGACAATAAATATAGAAGTCAAAACAGCAAAATTTGTCCAAAGTTGTCACTGTACTCAAACTATTCGCTGCTTTCAAGACCCTCACCATTCACCACGTGTTTATGTTTGTCAATTCACATCACTTCTTTGCCATTGGAACAACACAAGAACGCATCCATCTGCCCTCCCCACTTGAGTTTGAACCAAGCTGGTCCTATGTCACCACCAAACTCCTCACAATCGATGACACTTTAAACCCGCCAAGATGAATGATCCATGTAGCCGTAATGAAAAGAGTGGGGTTTTTTTTCATTCTTGTGTGATGGAGGCATGGATGAATTGGCCTGGTTGCTTCACATCTCCAAGGGCGTGAGGAAGAAATATTGCACATGACTTCTTTGCCCCGTCTGACAGGTGTAAAGCAATTGTTTCATGGCAGGGTCTTGACTGGAAGACATTTCAAATAAAAAACTTCAAGGTCCCAAAGTCATTTGTTTGTGTCAGGAGAGAGCGGAAACCAGAGAAGCAACAATAAATCCGAGGAGGATGAAGAAAATGACAATATATTTTGGAGTGTGTTTGGGGCTGCTGTTTTTGTCCGGGATGGAGAGCTCATTCAGGGACTAAAAGGTGGAACTAATCTGCCTAAAAAGACTACAGCACGTTTGTATTGTGTGGAGCTGAGCCGACCTCAAGAGGACAGGAGTAGACAAGGGCCTATAGGGAGAGGGAGAGTCTCCTTCAACTCCGGTAGACAAAGCAAGACAAGAGTGGGCAAAACAATGGAGGAATTAGCGAATCGAAATAGGGGAAGAGACTTGAAGGAGCTGCACCTGATGTTTACTATCTTAAAAACGTGAAAGACAGTCCTACATACTCTTGTGAGCGTTAAGCCATGTTAAAATGCTGTTTCCTTATCACAAACATACCTGCAGTTGTATTTTGTTGAGAAACCTTTTATTGTTACATCTCCAAAGCTCAAAATGCTCCTTGTGATGTCGTGATGTGGTAGTTAACAAGTTAAGAGCTACCTTTAACCTTTTGTTTAGTAGAGATTGGCAATTCCAGGGTTGAAATCATCCAAGTGATTCTAGTGAAGGTGTATGGAGCTTATAAACAGTAGAGCACTTCCTGTACTGCATGACATCATCAGGTGGAACAGAGTGTTTTCTGTCTGAGAGAAGAGCTCAGCCTAAATATGCAGGGTTTGTGTGTTAAACATGTGTGAAAGAAACAAAACTCCAGGTATGTTTGTGATGTTTGTGAAGGAAACAACATTATAACATAGATCTTTACATCAAGGAATCAATCGCTCATTCACACACATATTCAAACACTAGTGTAGTGGGTTAAGTGTCTTGCCCAAGGACACAACAACAGCATTCATCTGTGGGAACTGGAATCACACCGCCAACCTGTGGGTCAATAGATCTGACCGCTCAACTAGTGATGCTTATGTTGAGAGAGCGTTTCAAACCACCAACCTTCACAGCTCAAGAGAAGTTACTCAGCAAAGTTAAGGTAAACATAATATTTTTTTCACATGTGGCAATCTTATCTTGTAAGATCTTGTGGCACGAGATCTTCTCCCATCTTTACTGTCCTCATAGTCAAGGATGGTAAAGTGAAATAGAAGAAAACTAACTGTATTTGTGAGTTAGCAGCAGGACTGAGAGGCCTTGCTGTTCCTCCTTGACTGAACAGTGTGGACCTTGAAGGAGGCTCTTTGGCACAAATCCTGAGTGGCCCTGGAGACACAGCCCAGCGCTCAGTAAAACAAAGATGTTCTGAGCTAGCTTAGCCATTATCGCTCCACTGCACTACATCTCCCCCGACGCCATATTCAAACCAGCCCCTATTTACTCTGCTTTTTTTATTTATTAGGACATTTTTGCCTCTTTTCCAGGGAAATAAGCACTAAAAGGATTACGTGTGGAATCACCAAAATAATTAGTGATGCATGCTGTGAATGGTATTTTCTGTGAATGCTTGTGGAACTGTAACAAGAGTAGATTCATTCAAAAACATAAAGAGTTTGAGTTCGGAGGGAGACAAAGAGAGGATGGTCAAGTTACTTTGTGTTGTGGATCCTAGAAAAGCAATGAAGAAAGCAGGATCAGTTAAGACATTGTCAAAGATGATCATATTTAAACTGATGGGGAATTTCCTTTGCACTGCTGTACTAAGGACATGTCCAGCTGAGTACTTGTTGACATTTCTTAGAGGGTACCTTAATCTAAAGTTACAGTGTGCTACAACAGAACCATGTAACACTAGAAAGGACAATGGTTTCAGTGTTCATGTCACAAGGGCCCATACTGATGCTACATGAACTTCTCCTGCTTTACACAGTGTCTCTTTTTTGGTGACCACAACATTATACAACTGTATACAGTCTCGGGCCTTGTTAAACCACCAATATAGAGTTTGATTTTTTGAGATGCTAAATTTATTTGACACATGCAAAACTACGTCTTCAGGCCAAATATCTGACAATCTCTGCCTTTAGAAGCAGATAATCATTGCATATCTGCCAGATCTTGACTGTACACCACATACTAATACTGCTATTATTATTTAGGAATACTGCAATATAGTAAACTCCTTGCTATTTTTTCTGCAGGATTTCTGGTGAAAGAACATGCCAGAAGATCAGGAGAAGACCAGTCGATGAACATCAAAAAGCCTTGACTATTATATACTACTGGACCTTTTGGTGAAGGTAGGCCTATTATTAGTCTGTTTACATCTCCAAAGCTGAAAATGCTCAAATCTTCCACCTTTATGATATCATGACGAGGTAGTCTTCCAGTAAACAGTAGCTCTTTAGTGTTTGTTTTAGTAGAGATAGGAGGTCCAGAATTTCAGAGCTGAAATCATCCAAATGATTCTAGTGGAGTTTAAAAACACAGTGGAGCGCTTCCTGTATTATCACATGACATCACAAGGTTGCGTGTTCTCTGTTTGAGAAGAACTTAGCCTTAATATAGAGGATCTGTGTGTAAAACTTGTGTAAGTGAAACAAAACTTGACTGGATATCTTTGCGATTCGGAAACAACATAATAACAGAGATCAGGAAAAGCATAATATAAGTCCTTTAACTTGGGCACTGTGAGGCAATCATGAAATTTCACTTTGTGCATTGTGCAGTTAGCATCTGCATTCCTCATCTCAGCCATTTCCACTGTTTATTGTCTGGTTGCATCACATCCAACACGCTTTTCCCAGAGGTGGCCTCCAGCTGTCACTGCATACAATGTGCTGATAGCAATAACACTTGGAAAGAATGGTCAATCATATCCATTATATTCTGATGATAAGGCTTTGCAAAGAAAAGCAACAATGTCAGTACAATGCCAAGTGAAACCGAGCTTTGAACTACTTTGATTTAGCAGAAATAAATGAGAAAAAACACACTCGCAAATGAAAACAATCCCAAAACAATAAGCAGAAAAGATTGAATTAGCGCTTACAAAACAGCTGAACACAAGCATTCATCGGCCAAGCGTTCTAGTCATCCTCGCCGCCTTTGACTTTAATTTGATTTCCCTTAGATCAAGAAAGCCCGGTGATGTGAAGAGAAAGGCGCATTTTGAAGAATAATCACTGCGTTTTGCACAGATTTTTCAACAGTTGTCTGAAAGCGAGCGGTGAATCGGCGACAAAGAGCGTGATCCTGATATCAGACGCCTCATTCATGTGTGTGAAAGGCTCGGAGACAAAGTGGGAAGCACAACAAATTCATTCGCGAACATGATGGGCATCTGCATGGGCCTGGATCTTATTGCCAACGTTAATTAGATTCTGTGTACAGGCAGTGCATACAAACGGCCTGCTTCACTCCAGTGTTTCGCATCGATGTTACAATGTTTACTGTACAAACTGTGTGTTAACTTTGATCTTATCTCATTAGGTTTAGCACTTCTTCATCGTGGATATTTTCTGCATCCATCCTTCTGCTGGTGTCGGGGTAAGGCATACTAAAAGTGAATGTAATATGTAATTATGTATTTGTGACAATTCTGACCAAGAAAACAATGCCAACATGATGCCTCAAAGCTGTTCCATAAGTCTAGAGTCTAGAGATGTGGTTCTCCAACTTTTCACACCAAGTACCACCCAAGATTATGTTTGGCCTTCCAAGTACCACCAGGCCTTCATCTGGAATAAAGGCTAAGCATGGTTTTAATTGAGACCAAAACATGGATAAAGCCGTTCTAAATAGTGATTAAAAACATTGACTTCTGTCTGTAAACAAATGCTCAAACTGCAGAAGGCCTTAAGCACCACCAGAGGCAGACCACGTAACATCAGTGGTAAAAGTACCACAGTACTGTCTAGAATGTCTACAATGGTCTCTGTTTGCACTGCAATATTCTCTCACGATTATTCATTATTGACTCTTTTGACATGGCAGTAGAATGCTATGGCATTATTACTAATGTTGGCACCACACATAATTTGGTATATGTTTTCTGAATTGAAAATAAGAGTAATAGTAACATTAGAATGACTTGAGTATCCTGGCCCCAGTCCAGTGTTTACTGACTTTAAGCTCCATGTGAAGAGGCTGTGGTGAAGTGTGAGTGTGAGCTCCAGTCGCACTCGCCTCTCCACAAGAATCAAAGAGGGTATTAGACACCGGGGTTATTCCCGACACTGTGCTGCAGGCTGCCGTTAATCTGTGCGCTTTGGAGAAACGAGGTTAGTTAAGCATTTTAATGGCCCTAGCCCTGTGATAATTAGGCCTGCCCTGGAGGGAGCTCTGGGGGCCACTGGGGCCTTGAAATGGAGCCTGAACTAAAGCCCTGCACACACAATGATCCACGACTAATGCCCTCAGTAAATATGCTCTTCTTGCAGCTCTCTCTCTTTCTCTTCAAACTTGTAAAGGGCTGTTTGCCTTTCTCTGCCTCTGTACATATTTATGGAAGTGGCACTTGAAGCAGTCCAGGCTACATCCATACTAATGTGTTTTCTATTTTAATATGTGGAGGGGGAATTATACAGTAACACGCCTTTGAGGGTCAGGGGAAAGTACTACTACTACTACAACATTAAAAAGCCTTACCCTAAATTCAAAGTATATTTTACATTCAGCATTCCTTCACAAATTATTGTTGGTAAGTTATTTGCGTAGTTTGATATTTGATTACCAGTTCTTTTATTGCATCAGATTTTACTTTTTTACTGTATTAGAGCTTCGGTGGTCAAGAATAGTACTGCAGTATACTTTTTGATATTTAATTTTACACTGGATGACCTGCCATTAACTACCCTATATTTGGACTTGGGGCTAGCTCAGGCACTTAGAACGTTGGCTGCTTTATTTCTGTTCAGAGCTAAAATGTATCTGTAAAATTGTGTAATTGGTTTGTCAAAGTTAGATGGCACCATTTAGCAATAAAAATTAAAAAGTTACCATGACACCACATGACCACGCTACACAAAAGCATATTAGCATGAACAAAATGCCTTTTAATTTCATTTCTCGCCCCTCTCCCCCTGCTCTGTCTTTGGAGAATGTCATTGTGTCCTGTTTGATGCTAAAACAAAGCATGTACAACACAGCCTTTAGCGCTATACTTTGGCGTTGTGTTAGCGCCACAGTCACCAGGCGCGGGGGCCAGCCTCTGTTGTGTTTTGTCTGAGTGGCGTGACCTTTGACCCCGCCGCCCCTCCGAGAGCCCCCTGACTGACTGATGGGACGTTCCTGGAGGGATAGGAAGTCTCTAAACGGGGGAGCAGATCGTTCTCGTCTTCTCTGCTTGTATTGTCTGCCGGCACAAAGGCGCACGGCTCAGTATCGCCTTGAACTCGCCGCTTTAGTCTATGTCGATACAAAGAGAGGCAGAGACAAACGCCGGAACACAATTAAAGCTTAAATGGATTCATGAGGATCAGATGGGACGGGGGAGAGGGCTGTGAAGGGTTCATGCATGGATGACACTTACTCAAACTGTACTTTTGTGAGTTTCACATTGTTCCTAATGTTTCTTTATCACGACAGCTGTGGGTCAGTAGAGGACAAATTTAAAAAATACAAAAGTAATATTATGATCTATAGCAGAGCAGTTGGAGGCCATCTTGGTACAATGCTGTAGACATATTGACTTCCTTATCTTGGAAGAACTAGAGGTCTTGAACAACTTCTAAAAAGCATGTCCAGACACTAAAGTAATAGTAATATTTATTAGTATAGAAATATCAAATTGTAGGTTGAATAAACGTGATCATTTGTCACTTTTCTGTAGAATATTAGTTTTAGACCAGTGGTTCTTAGATGTTTTATATCCCCTATGCCAACATGTGCAGACATATACAATATCAAAAATAATTTTCTCGCAGCAAGGAATGTGCAATATGTCTAGGTTATGGGAAATACGATTGGATTTTTTAAAGGTGCATTGTGTAACTTTTCTGGTATAGGGTCTGTCATCTGATTTTTTTCCCATAGAGCTGTTATTGCTTTGCCTGAAATGTTCCGCAGTAGCATTAAACTTATCTATCTTGCCTTTATTCAGTTGTATACATTCAGGTGTACATGCAACTTAGCTTAGTAGTGTCACTTTTTTGTTTCTATGGAGTTAGATACGTGTAATGCAATACTGTGGAGCATTCTGGACAACACAACAACATCTCCATGGATATGAGGAGGTAACGGACCTTCCACCAGAAAAGTTACACAGTGCATCTTTATATCAAATATAGACCAGGTGACACTTTTCTTGTTTTCCAGGTCATTCGCCGCTAACTGCTTCCTGTTGATGTTTAATTCAGACGGTGTAGTCCTTGTGTAGGAGTTCACGCGGTCAGATGGATGGAGCGTCTTTGTGGAGGTCTTCTCTGAGTTCTTATGATTTATTCTTTAGCCTTTAGAATACATCCTGTCATTAAGTTGTCAGAGGACAAGTTTGAGCGGAGGTGATAAAGTTGGGATGTTTGACAGCAGTTGTTTGGGTGCTGTTTGACTGACACTTGGCCCTCCAGCCGCAGCAGACACGCGGGGTTTCCCAGGGACTTCACTTGTTTGGCTCCTGGACCCTTTGTGCCCATAGTATCTTCATCTGAGCACACCATTTCTGCAGGCCAAAGTGTCAGGCATCCGTTAAACCTGACAGGAGTGTGCGTTCAGTATTTGTGTGTGTGTTTTGTCATTCGTCGCTCCAAGGACGACCACAGCGGAGGCCTAGAGCAGAATGAGGGCCGAGATGGATGCGCTGGGAACATAGACTATCATTAAGGCTAGCTGTGTGGAGCTTGATTGATTTGCTGAATCAAAGTGGCTGGATGTTAACATAAAACTCGCAAATGGCTCCAATTTAAATATGTTACTTATCAACACGGCACAGTCCATCAACATAAAAACCCAGAGCACTAGAGTTAATTTAACGGAAGAAGGGTGATTTTTCATTAGACGGTAATTAGATGGTATTAATTGCAAAACATCGGCTGTGACATGTGACAGGTGCCCAGGCTGAGTAATGGCGCTGGGTTCTACAATGAGTCAAGCACATAGAACTTTTACATACAGGCAGATCTGGGTCATTTTGTTTACAGAGTCCCACATGTCCCTCATTTGTCCCACATTCACTCATTCATTGGCAAACGCACTCTCATTCATACACAGTCATTCAGCACTAGAGGCAAACTGGGTAAGTGCCCAACGACACAACAACAGTTTGCATTGCTGCACAACTGTGGCACTTGGTCTTCCCTGAGATCTTTAACCCGAATACCAGGCCTAACCCTGCTTTGCTGAGATCTGTTGAGATTGGGCATTCACAAGGTGGTTTTGTTCACTTCATGCGCATTTGATCCTGCATATTCTTGCGTACATGTACATTGTGTGCAAGTATGTGGGTAAGCAATTAGCCTGTCATGATAATATATTTTGGAGTGTGATAAATTGTGGAGGTAAATATAGACGATAAACGATAATAGTGTAACCAAACCATAAAGCAGAATTATCCTGAAAATAGTATTCTAAATGCAATAAAAATATGAGATGTAATAAATAAATAGCAGAATGCAACACTTAAATAGTTAGCATCTGTAATGAGTCATAGAAGTTCGTCATTCAATCTTCCACAGCTCAAATATTATTGTAGTACAGAAAAAGAACCACAATTTTCCCAGTAGTAAAAAGAAAAAAGCACCCAGGATAAATTATGACCCCCAAAAAGTATTGTTCTATCTAACATGTATAAACAATTGAGCAAAAGTTGATATAGTATTTATCGTGACGTTTTTCCACGGGTACAAAGGTTGGCAGTTCGAGTCCTGCTCTCGACATAAACATCACTAGTTGAGCTTTCAGATACACAGACCCACAGGTTAGCGGTGCAATTCCAGCAGTGAAGAATGCTGTCATTCTGTCCTTGGGAGACACTCATCCCACCTTGCCCCCAAGGTCTGCATACATGTGGAAGATATTTTCTACACACATACAAGATATTTTCTACACATATACACATTATTTTATATTTTATTTGTAGGAAATGCATACTGTAAAGCATTCAAAGTTGAGAGCTTGAATACTGCATACCACAGGACCTTTAAATTTCCTCCTTGAAAATCTTCCATTCAATATTCAACCCAACCACTGTCAGTCAAACCCATACATAGTCCTGCGTGTTATCCCATGTGTATAATCTTAACCCATGTCCCTCTGTGTCTTTTGTCCCTCTTGTCTCGCTGTATTACCTGCTCTTGTCTCGTCACCTCTCCCATTTTCAAGTCCACATCCTCCGACGGTCCGGGACTGTGCTCGGAGCGCCCCCTGACCCTGACTGTGTCCCTTTCCCCCTTTTCCTTTATCACAGCCTCCCCTCCCTCTCTCCCTTTATCCCCCTCTCCTTCTCTCCCTCCTTCACCGTGGGCTACTTAACCGTCCGGCGCGCTGACTGAAAGGTCCTGCGGTTGCCGTGGGTGATTGCGGCGTCGAGCAAAGAGACCGGGATTAACAGCGACACTTGATAAAGGGTTCAAAGGTCGCCGCAGTGATTATTTGCGCGCGCTACTGCTACTATACAGGACGTAGGGTCTGGGAATAGGCGGGTGGGGGGGTGAGGGGCCGGGTTGTGGAGGAGGGGGAGAGGGGGGCATGGCTACGAGCTGGAATAGATGGATAAGGTTAGAGGAGTTATCGGACAGGACCATCACAATCAGGCTGTCACCCTCACTGCTATCCCCCCTCTTTCTCTCTCTCTGTCTCCTCAACTCTCTTCCTGGTGCTTTTGATAAACACAGGAATAGGATTACAATTCGGACCAGTCCCGGGGCACAGGAGAGGAGACTGGCCTGCCTTTCAACTGTATTCTCCGCCCGAAGAAAGGAGCACAAGAAAGGGACAAATCGGGCTATGGGGTCCTGGGTGGGTTGGTGAGGAGAGAGAGGCTGGAGGAAGTGCACAACCGTAAGGTGAAGGAAATGATCCACACTGCACTAAAGCTGTCACAACCAAGAGGAAATGTCAGCGACTAAAAGCCCCAGATGGTATCCAAATGGGAGAGATCTGACAGAGTGGAGAGCTTGGAAAAGACCTGTTATTACAGTTATAATTTAGTTTTATGTTTTGCTTGTACATTTTGCTAATTTGTAGGACTACTAAAATATAAATAGATAATAGGTAATGCTGTAGAATGAGTAGCACCTGCAGTGTGCATGAGCTTTAACTTCTATTTATTGCAAGTATCACACAAATTACCAGTACTTTATTGAGTGGAAATATTGCTGCAAATATTATACATAGTTCAAGATTTAATTCAAATGTTCTTCTTTAATTATTTAATAGGTATAACAACTCCTGAAGTTTAACCAAACTAGGGCACTGGTTGTAAAGTTGACAGAGAAAATAAAGTGTTTGCACAGAGCCTGACTTTGTCCCTGAACGCACCACAATGGCAGAGCAGTAATTGGCTGTGTGTCTGTTGTTTTGTTCACTGTAATAACACTTGTTCCTGTGATGACTACACAAAGCCCATGTTGTTCTTGTTTTGTTGACTTTGTTCAGTTCACAAAAGGTTCACGCTTCCTCCGTTCCCCTCGTTGATACAATATGACACATTTTTAAAACCTCCAGTCTGCAGAGGGCTCTGAGATGGTGTCTGGGACAGCGACCGGAGCAGCAGCCAATTAAGACAAATTAATTATGGGCCGAGTGTTTGAGCGTGAACTCACAGAGGTGCATGCTCCTGGAAAATGTCCTATTACCTACAATGTATGAGGAAGATATCTGTGGGGTATGGCCTGGATGCATGGGTGAACAGAGATGGATCCAGCAGGTCCCTGGTCTACAGAAGCTTCGTCACGGACTCTGACCTTCATCTACATGTGCTGCTCAAAGTCCCTTTTCCACCAAGAACCTGGCACTCAAATATCTATTATTCTGACATGTTCAGTGTGTTCACATTGGCTCAGGAGTCCAGGGAGCACAGGGCCACACAATGTAATCTGAGCTAATACTCAGATGACCATTCTAAATAAAACAGAATACTCTACTATATTTTTGTATATGTTATATATATCAAAATAGTTGTATCCATCATTATACCTCAGTATCCTGATAATGTGAACAATGGCCACTGCTTGTACGTCCAGCACACAGTCACTGCTGTGCTTAATAATGTCCAAATAGTCCGCTTTGAGTAAAGCGGCGCTGAGCTGGCTGTGATGAAACTGTAGGAAAGAACACCCACTGCTCCTGTGTGAGAATGATTCAGTGACACAGCTCTCTAACAAAGGGAAGGGTTTGTGAAGCATTGTGTTGTAGTTACATATGTCCATATGCATTACAGCCTTTGTTCACAGCTCTAAGTGAAACTTGAGCTGGCAGCACAGGCGGCTGTTGTTTCAAATAGGATCATGAAGAATCATGAACATCTTCATGTGCTCCAGCAACAAGTGAAACCTCCTGAAACCTGAATGAGCACAGATCTGCTCCAGTCTTTTGTGAAGACCAAATCCCCCTTTGCCTTTCTTTCCAGACATAATGTGGCTTCCACAAGGTCCAGCCAGAAATCTTGCGGCATGGCCGTGAAATAAAGGAAGAGCTGCCATGCCTGCCTGTGCCAGTGAATACAGCCAAGGCAAATTGCTTAGGGAGAGTTTGGTCCAATTGGATGGCATCCCTTGGTATGTAATTCCCGTGGCACGTGGTTGGCAATAGCAGTGTGCGCCTCAATCAGGTGTGTGCCCGCAGCGAGCGCGCTCATTTGCATGTCCAAGTACGAGGGAATTCCTCTTAGGAGGAGAGCGGCCTTTGATGTGGCCATTCCCACTGGATTATGGACTCAAATAGACAGTAATGGATCAGTCAGGTCCCTCATCAGCAGTGTGTGCTGGCCAGGCTCTTCACCTGTTTAACACGAGGGCTTCAAAGACAGGCCTGAAGCACTGGCCTCAGTCTGAGGCTGACGTAAAACACTGTGGCCTGCACTCATTATACAGCACCATGTCCTCACACTGTCCTGGGCTCACAGGACAGAGGGCTCCAGACAGGGCAGTGCTGCCACTGTGGGTTAAAGGTTTGGTTTTTTTTCCTATCGGATATGTACACTCAGGGGGAGCAATGTCCACACCTAATAATTCTTTGGAGTATATTTATTTTCTCTGTTTCTCAAATGCACACAAATTAATCTTCTGAGATCAATTTGTAGCACCCAAAAGTCAAGGCCTCTCTTTCAGTTCTTATAATTTTGTAATGAGATCTAATAGCACAGAAAATAGCAGGTTTATTTATCATGTGGGTTGTGAGCTGTTTGGTAATCAAGTTAACAAACTGAATGTGCTTAGTGGCATTGTACCATGTGCTCAAATCACAGATATAGTAGATATATTCATACAAGCATGACCTTCTCTTTTCATTTCAGCGTTTACTTAAATGTACTGCCCTATGACCTCACAAAAACTCATTGCATTATCATAATTCAGTGTAGTGAAGCAAAAATCATATACAAACCAAACTTCTTTGCAAATCTATCTTTCAAATCAAGTTCAGGCAATTGGCTGAAAAATAGTTTGAAAGAAATACACCTTTCCCTATCAAATAAACATAAACCATTTAAGTGACAATGTCTGTCTCTGTCTTAGCTTACCAATGCTAACTACAGCTATCATTTATGTGTGACCTCTTCTTCTTCACATGAGCCATATTTTCAACATTTCTATGCCTGGCTTCTTCTACTCTAACTCCTCTGTCCTGTCACTTCACCAGAAAAGTAATTACCTCCTCACCTCTTCTCTCTGCATTATATTTGATCCTGCTACTGTAGTACACCACATACAAGCCAGCATCTGCCCACAACAGGTAACGCGTGAGAGGACGGCAGAGAGAAAGAAGAGAGAGACGAAGAGGGGAGCGAAAAGATAAACACTATGACCTTCTGTTTCTGCCAATTTACCCGCGGTCACCCCCTCCTCCTCTTCCTCTTCCTCACCCCTCTCTCTCTCCGTCGCCCTCAGCTCTGTGTCGGACCAATCCTTTTTGGAGGGATAAATAGCACTGCTGCGCTTTGATAGCCCCAGTCCCAAACACCAGCCTCCCCGATAAATAAAAGACGAACTTTCTCCATTTATCTCGCCGGAGAAAGAAGTTCCTATTAGGGTCCCCATAGCCTCGGGCCCATTCCCTCCTTCACTGCACAGCTTTGTAGATTGCCTGCTTGGTTTAAGGTGCTATTGAGTGCTCACCGGGACAATTACATGCCCGGACCCCCCCTGCGGTTATGTCCCCTCCCATCCACTTGGCTGTACCTCTGTGCCGGTGTGGCGGGAGATGCTCCGTGATAGGCCCGAGTATATAAGTGTGGCTGTGTGCATGTGTGCGGGTATTTATCACATCGTGGGGACTCCGATATGTGCACACACTCGAGTCATGGCGTCTCTAACAGGGACAAATATCAGGTTCTCGTGGTGTTGATGCACAATGGGAATGATCTTGACTAGGCAAGTAATTATTTTGCTTATTTTGAGACAATCATAAACGATAAACTTCTCTGCTTTCTTTATCATTATTAGTTTGTACGACCATAATACAGTACAATACAAAAAAAGAAAAATTGGGTTAAAATTATATTTAGTGCGCATAGTATGTCATTTATTTTCCGATATGTAAACATTTGTTAAGTTTCGGCATCATTCTACAACAACCACATCTTTTTTGAATTTTTGAAACAATGTAATGACCAGGGGTGGGTTCATATAAGTTTTTTCCTTCTTCCCACTCCTTTTGAGAAATGTGTTTTTCTGTGGTTTACAATGTATATGTTGTATGTATGTGATTATTGTTTCTCTTTTGTCACAAACTCAAAATAAAAGCAAATCAAATCAAAAAATCAAATCAAATAAATAAATTGTAATTGCATTTTGTGTCACTATCTGGACATTCCAGACTCCAAAACACATGATAAGAGATGTTTTATCACAAAGACAGTGGTATTATCAACTGTGAATGCCAAAAAATAAACAATTTCAGCTTTTTCTCTGTCAATATTCAAGCCTTTAGTTGCCTTATTTCAGCCTAAGAATGTACAAAAGAAATAACTGTTTGACTGCTTGAATGACTGTCGAATGAAAAGTTGTCCACTACAAAAATAATAGTTACACACGCCAACATTATTAGATCAAAACATGACTTAAAATTCACAGATTGGTTCAAATAAATTGCCGTTTGGATTGAGTTAGGCAAGTGGTGACTATGGTTAAGGTTAGGATCAGTCCCCAGAAAATGCAAAGATGTCAATGTATCGTCCCCAAGAAGCATGGAAACCGACTTGAGTGTGTACATGTGTGTGTGTACATGTGTGTATGTGTGTGTGTGTGCGTGTGTGTGTGTGTGTGCTTGTGAATGTGATAATGTCCGTCTGAACGCTATGGAATAAAGTATCATTGCTCAGTGCCTGGAGTCAGACACTGATGCCTAATGCAAATAGCCTTGGCCCCCTGCGATCCTGCCCCTCTCTGTCGGAGGTAATGATAGCCCCGCAAACAGTAGGTATGGGGAAACAGAGCGTTACCGTGGAGACGTATAAATAAAAATAGCTGGGATGACTTTTGGTTAACCCGCGGGGAAGCGGCGGAGACACCCTTGGACTCTTCCTCCAGGCTGACTATATACCACTCAATATTAAACAGACAGTGGCAAAGTGCAAGGCTATCGCTGAAATGTAATGGAGATGGAATCATGTTTTTACTGTTAGAACCATTAAACTACAAAATATATAGTTTCAGATTTGGGATCTTGTAGTTACAATGGTATAATATAATACAATTTAACAGCCAATCAAATAAAAAATTATAACCTTGAGAAAATTGCTTTACAAATGTTATTTTTTCATCCATTTGAGACTAGTGAAATATTTAGTCCATTGCCATAATATATTTTTGAATAGTCAAAAGTCACATTAATGGAAGCTGAAGCCATGAATAAGATGTCAGTGTGAAAGAAAACCGGAACACAGTTTTTTCTATATTCTGTATTTTCTCAAGTAATTTTTTTCATTATTGTTCTTTAAAAATGTGTAGGGACAATATTTTGGAACAGAAGCCATAATAGATAAAAATATGGTGAGGACTGTCATTCAACACTTTTACTAGACACTAAAAGAAATGAGCAGAATATATTAGAATTTACCTTCGAGATGTTTCTTAAGGACTTTGTGAGGACCTTTCCCTACTCAAAAGATATAATATTTTAATTTGATTTGGAGTTGCCATAGCTTGAAACCCATGAACAAGAATATAATGTAACTGATAGGAATGGCTCTGGAGCTGCAATTGTGAGAAAGACATGATCAATTTCAGTCTGAAAAGCAACCATTTCAACTCCAGTCCTTCTTTTTGTGTTTTACAACTGATAAAAAACTGAAAATCATATGCTGTTTTCACAGTAATTATCCCCCAGTTTTCATTTTCCCAAGCCTGTCCCTAAAGCCGGGCCTACACTGTGATTTTTGGCCATTTTTGACCCATTTTAGAGCCGATTTTGAGCAGATTTTTCGTGCTACTGTTTTTGGGATTTGGTTTAGTAATGTTGTGCTTCGTGCAGTATACATGGGGTAACGAGAACCGATTAATACCTCATGACCAGCTCCCGATCGGCATTTGCAGGTGACAAAAATATCAACTGTTCGCACTGTTGAAGTCGTTCGTATGGTGTGAGAACATGAATCGTGAGCTGTGAACTTTTAAACCCTGCGATTTGGTCGTACAGTTTCAGCTTGGAGTGAAACGATTGAAAATATCACACAGTGTACGCCCGGCATTAAAGGTGCGCCGCATAACATTGCTAGGTCTAGGGTCCACCACTTGCTTGTCTCCATGGAAATGTCATTGCTTTGTCTAGAATGTTCCACAGTAGATTAAACCTATCCACAAGCAACATATGCAGGTTACAACACTGCAATTCAGATCTGTGGAGAGTATCAGAATCAGAAAGGTTTTATTGCTTTATGAGTGAACAGGTTCACAACATTAAGAAACTGCTGCTGTACTTGGAGCGAAACGTAGACAAACACTAAACATGCAATAAATAAAATAGAATAAAATAAAGAGTCACCCCTATTAAAAGGAATGATTGTATTTTTGAGCAATAGAAACACACGTAGTGAATAAATGCTGGATGTTTAATGTCATACCATGGAACAGTCCAAAGAAAATATAACATCTTCATGGAGACAAGCAGAAAAGTTCCATGCATCTTTAATACTTCACTACAGTCAACACTGTGTCCCTCTTTCTCTACAATTTGAGATGGTCGCCTAAACCGGCACTGAAACGATAGGATCTGTACTTTATTTTGCCTTACCAGAACACTTTTAAACTACAAAAATGCTACAAAAACACACTACAATACACATTTTTGCCCTTCACAAACTTTGTCTCCATGTTTGGGTGAATCTTCCATCGATACATTAAATTCGAAGCGGGTACAGAACCAAAGCTGCCCGTCCTTCTGTCAGAATGACTTCTCCCCAGCCCGAAGGCAACTTAAGACACACGGTTTACACTTCCCCCGCGGGCCTCCTCCATTTCCTCTTTCACTGGATATTTTTCGATCATTTGATAACATATATAGTGGAGATTTCTGTGAGGAGAAATATAGAAAAGAATCACACTGCAGTTTTCAGAGCGACTTGGCCTTGAACCGGGCATGTCAATCTCATTTCAGACAGCCTCGCCAAATCAGGACTTCAAATGAGAGCGGCAGATTGGCCAAAGGTTCACAGTCCAAGGATTCACCTGCACCAGATACCGGTATTTTCCACTATATTGTTAAATCAGCCACAGCCAATAGTGCGACATGGTGTGCTTTACAAACCTGGCAGGATTAAAGTGTGGAGAGGTGGAGAGGACAGAGGAATGAGGGGTATTGTTTGTTGGAGGAAAGTATGAGTAAAATACTTGCATTTAAACAGGGAGAATGCAAGGTAAATCAGTGGACACAGGGGTGGTCATCAGAAGGAGCTGATCGTGGTCCTGAAATGTGAACTAACATTGCTTTATCACTAAAATCTTGACCACTTTCAGTTGCAGTGTGAAGCCAGCTTTGTATTGCTTTTCTGGTGGGGTGTTCGTTATCAGCTTGTCCCTGTGGAGATGATATTGCTTTGTCGGGAATGTTCCACAGTATGGCATTAAAGGAGCTGTACCTGATTTTTATGTCTTAAAAACACAAAAGAAATGTATTCTAGTCATTTCTAGTTTATTTTCAACAGTGGTAGCAGTGGTCCAAAGTTACCTTATGCACTCCAACCATTCCTAAGATCTCAGAGACCAGAGCTAACAACAACTAACATGCTAATGTGCACTTCCTGATTAACAGACAATAAAATGATTTTGAATTATATGCCGACAGCACTCAGTGGACATATTTTGACCTCAAGAGCTGTTTAATATATCTGTACTGGGTCAAACAAATTTTGCGGGGGAAAAACTCATCTACAGGGCCTTTAAGCTTAGACATCTAAAATGTATTCAGTTGTTCAGTCATAATATTTATATTGCCCAAAGGTACCTGTGACCAGCATTGACTCACTACAGTTTGAACTTGTAACTTGACCTGGTGGTTTCATCTGTTTATTTTGATGGAGATATAGATTTAATGTCATACTGTGGAACATTACAGGCAACATATCTCGGTGCAGACTAGCAGGTGGTGGACCCTCCACCACAAAAGTTACAGAACAGTTAAAATAGTTATTAGATTATTTTATAACAGCAACTTCCAACATAAGCTCTACCCCACATTCAGTTTAATTTTTGCTCTCTCGGCAGTCTGAGTTGCAGGGCTTTACAGTTAATCAGTTTTTCATGAATATTTTAGTCTTTGAGGTGCAAATATTGGTAAATTCCAGTCTGACCACAACCATAGATAGTGAACCACATCTACAAATCTTTTATCATTTAAAATGTCTATGTCAAGGTTCAAATCCTGCCTCCAAAAACTTTGATTTCAAGACAATCAAACTCCTTGCGGATCAAATCTTGGCAAGATTTTTATACCATTTTAGATGATTAGATTATTAAATCCGATTTAGTTACCCACTGGCGCTCGCAATACTTGAAGATGATCAAATTCCTTGCAGCTCCATTCTTGGCTCTTCAGTCAGCACTCAGATGCCCTGTAGACTTCTATCAGCGCATGGACAGATTCTCAGAGCAGGGCTGGTCTCCTTGCGAGACGGGGCGCAGATATACTCCGCCTCAGTCTTCTGTGGACTTTAAGCTCCTTTATTTCATAGTGTGACTTTTCAAAGGCTCCTCTTTTGTTTCATGAAAAGCTGTGCCACTTAGCTGTCCATTTGTGGAGTGGACTCATTGTTGAATAGTTCCAATTGTCTCTTGTTACAGAAACACTGGTGAAATCTTCAGTCAAACAAAACCCACAATGGCGCTTCTTCTTTATTAGACTTTGCTGGCTGTGTGCTAATTATAAATGGAGATAAGTGAGTTTTATAATGGACTCTCTGGGGTACTTGGACATACAGCACAGATGAAAGCGTTTGGGACTAAGATTTGGCGCTTTTGTCCAATCTTTTGTCTTTTCTTTTATGCCGTATTAAGCCACACAAAGTAACCATACACATCCTATCGCATTCTACTGGTTACCAATTAGCGAACGACTGAAGGAGCTGTTGTGTCTGATTTTACCGTCTTAAAAAAATGTGAAAAAACAAGCTCATTTTAAATCATTTCAAAGTTTTGCCTCATTGTCCTGACTCATTCCTAGCAACCAAATGATTTACCACAGTGACTTTCTAATCGCTTTTGACAACTTTCAGAGGCCAGAATAGGGTTTTGCGATCACAGTGATACTAACAACAGCTAGCATGCTAACAGTGCACCTTACTTCCTCATTATTAGATGAAGACAGCGCACAGTAGTCTTATGAACTGCTCTTACAATACAGCGTATTAGTACCTGGCATTTCTACAGGGACAGTCTAGGAAGTCCTGCCAAATGACACAATCGGACACTTTATAGTAGCAGATATCGAACCATCAAACTTTTGGTTAATGGTCAAACATCTTTTTTAAGCCGGCAATTGGTCAATGTAAGTGATAATAATTTTTAGCTATTAATTAAATCCTTTGCACTTGGTTTTGGGAAAGGTGATTTTCTGGTTAAAGGTGGATTTGAATTTGATCATTTAATTTCTTTTTAAAATAGCTAATAATCACTTTAACGATATATTTCTATTTCTGGTAGCTCACTTCTTTCTTTCAGCTTTAAAACCTGAAACAGCCCTTCCCTTTTTACAGTGCCTTTGTAATCTATCCTTGACTTCACAGTGGCCTAATACAGTATAAAGTTCCCTATTTAAACCAGTGCTTTTCTCGACCGGAGCTGAGTGGTTCTTCTTAGGCCCGTGTGCAGCGCAGGTCCTGGAGATAGGGGCTCTCCGGTGGCTGGGTCTCTCAGCGCTCTCTCTCTCTCCCTGGCACGGCGCTACAAAGAAAGGCAAGAAAGAACCAAGCGGCAGGAGGGGCGATTGACACACAGCTTGGCGAGGATCCAGCACCCGGCCTCCTCGCGTCTAATGTACCAATGGGGATTTATTTAAACACGGAGAAGAGAGGACAGCTTCACACTGCCAGATTAATTCCGCTTTTTATTCAGAAAATAAAAGAGACTTTGAATTATTAAGAGATAGTGGGATTAGGGGCCTCTCTTTCCAACCCCAATCTACACTCCTTTTAATTTCCACTTTATTAGAATTCTTTTTGAAGTATTTTACTGCGGACAAAGGGAGAAGAAGACGAGAGAAAGCAGCCAATATTAATATCAGTTCGGCTGCGTTGAGTATAAGACCACGTCCACCATTTTGGTTTCATACTGATCCTTCTCTTTGGCGTGGCAATTATCAACTTTTATTCTAGGTTCAGCCAAGTGCGCCATTCCTTCATTCATGTTTTCTCTCTCTCTTTCTCCTCCTCCTCTCTCTCCTCTTCATTCGCTTAAAGCACTCTGGAAGTGTCAGGGGCAATTGTGCGGCTCTCTGGCCCAGAAGAGAGAGGCGGAGGTGGGGTGGCTTCAGGTCAGTGCAAGGGTCTGGATGGATCAGCGGTGAGCAGAGGCAGGGGCTGTTTGTCAAGTGCACTCCAATGGACACTGACTGCAGTTCATAAGAAGGCATTTTGTTGAAAAATTGCAAACTGAAGCAAAATAAATAAATAAAAATAAATAAATAAAAGTTTGTATTTTTCTTACAAGAATTTGAATTTTAGCAGTCACTTTGGTAGAACACTTTTGCATACTATGTTGAGCAAGAGCAAGGATATGTAAGGTCCCTGAATGGATAATGAATATTTGCTATTTTAAATCTTAATAAAAATATTTTTAAATGCTTTTTTTTCTTTTTTTCTTTTTTTTTTTTTTTTACATCTTATTCAATATTAAATTATATTATTTATTATTTTATTGAAAAGTCCTTTGGTCACCTTGAGCACTGTAAAGGGCTTTGTAAATGAAGATTCATTGATTAAAAAAAAAAGTCCCTATTTACTGTAAACTTCTTGCTTAAACTTTAGGTCAATTCAAGCTCAGTTATTTACAACAAAAGAGTTGCCTCCATTCACAGAAGAAATTATTGTATTTTTAAGCAGCAGAAATACTTGTAATGATTAAATGTTAGATAGATTTTTAATGTCTAGATGTTTAATGTCATACCATGGAACATTCCAGGTAAAAGCAATAACATCTCCATGGAGACAAGTAGGTAGCGGAAGCTCCATCATCGGAAAGTTGCACAGTGCGCCTTTAAATAAATAAAAACAACAGGCAATAGCAGTTAAAACTTTATTCCTTTACATCGTATGCTTCTGTAAATATATACTTTATGTACTCCATGTGTGTACTACCCACTGCACTGTAACTGTACACATACGAGCAGCTATAAGAACACGATTGTGCTGGGGGATTCTCTCTGTCAGAAAAAGCACTCCATAATCTCTGGCATTCTTTGTGCGTGCGGATTACCACTGCCAGTGTTAGCACATATTTACAACTACTTCCTCCAACTCTCAACAGCCTCTCCTGCACCCGGACCCAGCCAGCGCTAAGCCACGGTTAACATAGGAAATCAGAGCCCCGATTTAGGATCTGCCTCTCCAATCTAAAGCCTCTCTCACATGCACTAGTCCCAGTAAATGACCAGAAAAAACATTCCCAGACAACATATTTACTGTTCACACATGGGGGAGGGTGCCGGGGTATTTTCAGGTTGGGTTTGTAGGGCTATAGGCCAAGGGTATAGCTTCAAAACAGACAATGTACTACAGGGAATTGCACATCTATACTTCATCGTAGTACTTTGTCTGGCAGTATTTATTTATTTCTTGTATGTTTTTATTGCACTAAAATCCTTGAAAACATGTTCTGACTGTGAGCAGGCTTGCCTCTCCATAGACCTGTTTCGTAATTAAGCCTGATGATGGACAGCCCACCAGTCTCTCCATGGATATGTCATTCCTTTGGCAGAAAGCTCTCACAGAATTGCATAAATCCTGTCTATCGCCATTGGAAATGTTCTAATATATGACTTTAAGGAACTGGAGAGTTTGAAAATGCAGGATTCCAGGACTATTGTTGATCGAGATGGCGGGTATCAAAAAATACAGTTCAAAGTGGAGGGTGCACGATATAACTTTTCTGGAGGGGGCCTGTTTTAGAAGTAAGAAGAAGTACAGGAACAAATGGAATACACTATACTGCAGAAAAGCTTGGCCAAAATATAATCTGATAAACTATCAGAAAATGACTTAAAAGTAGTGAAATTACCTGTCCATGCAGCAAAATGATTTTACTTAACAAGTTATCTTAAAATAAACTACCTCTAGGCCATAATCTTTGCAGGCTCAGAATTAGTAAGTAGATAATAAATCTGAAAACAAGATGAATAACCTGATATAAGTTTTAAAATCTTGGCCAGATCAGAGAAATTTGCAGTGTAAAGTAATAGTTTCAGTTACTCAAACTATTTTCTGGTAGAGGTTACGCCATTTGCAATATGGAAAGTCCTGCACTGTGGCATTATAAATATATTTTGGATTTCTTCAGTGTGTAATTCTCGAAAATATCCTGAAAACCATGCATTCTTCCTGTGAGTGAGCTTGCGTATCCACAGATATGACTTGTAACTTGACTTTGGCAGTGTCCCGGAGATAGATATAAGTTTAATGCCATACTGTGGAACATAGGCAAAGCAATAACATCTCCATGGTGAAGCAAATGGCGTACCCTCCACCAGAACAGTTACATAGTGCAATCATAACAATTAAAGCAATAATAAAAAACATTAAACAGATGTTTAACTGAATATTTGAGTGTGTTTTCTCTTACTTTAGTTTCTACCATTAGTTGCTACATCTTCTCTTACTGACCCTTGATTTTGTAGGTGTGGTTCTGATCTTGTTAACCTGCAAGTCTATAGTTTTTCTGCATCTCCACCCGTCTTAAATCTGCCCCCTCGTCTTGTATAGACTTAGCCCTGCGGATTACCTGTGTTCCCAAACAGACGACACGTGTTTGTGTACAGATCTCCTCTGGGTCTCTCCCCGGGGACAGGGGGCGCTCTTCAGTCAACACAGAGGCATTCAAGTGAAAATGAGCCAGAGTAATTAACAGCACTGGTTTACACTGGAGTCTGCTGTTTGCTTTTCCACATGTTGTACTGTGCAGTGTTTAAAGAGGCTGTATTTGAGCTGGGCAAACACTTCAGTCTTAGATATAACAAGATGGAGGTTACCTGATTAGCCCTGAGCTTTCAAACTTTTAATATAAAGTTTTTTGGAAAGTCTGTGGGAAAAATAAATGAGAAATTTTGTTCTGGACTTGCATGGTGGCCAGTTCATACCACTCCAATGCTGATATCCCTAAATGGAAACTACTTTATTATATAGAATTTACTATGGTGCTATTGTCATTGGTCCACCCCACTTTGAACTGATCTAAAAGTTAAAAATATATCTTCAGATAAATTAAATATAAAAAATGTATACACAATGACTACAATTTAAGAAAACAACTTGCTGAAGATCTCTTCTCACACTTCACTCTCATTTACACTAGCATCAGTCTAGTCAAGCAAATCCTATGTGGGCTAAAAACAAACAAAAAAAACAGACACATTTAAACACGCTGCTTGACTTGTACATATATAAATAGTGCCTACATCCCATGTGCTGTGGTCCAGTCGAGGTGGGGGTCAAGCGTTGGTTCCTGTTTAGCATCTGTGCCTTATCTCTCCATCAGAGTGTTTCATTCAGAACAGGACTCGATAGGCCGTGTGTCTGCCCGTTGTTATTGAAATAAAGTGGGCCCTCGCAGCCCCCCCTCTCCCCGGACGGCCCCCCTCTTGGCCCTGTCTAAACTGAACAAGTGTATCTTCAGAAACACGCCAGCTTGTTATGGTAATGACCGTGTGCCCCCCTTTCATGTGTGCGGGGGGTGTCAGCTGGGGCCACGTTTTGGTTTGTCAACTGGACAGTCCCAAAGGACGTACATGTACAGGCTGCTCTAACAAAACATGGAACTGTGCACATGGAAGTGCCAAAAACTGATCACAGGATGGACGTTCCATTGAATGCTAAATATGAATGTTTTTTGTATTAATACAAAGATAAAAACTTAAGCCAAAATAGATTATATTAAATGCCTTTTTTCTTTCTTTTTATTTTATTTTGTATGTTTTTATTGCACTGAAAAATGTACCAAAACATGTGTCCTCACTGTGAGCAGCCCTGCATCTCCACAAACCCGACTTTCTCCTGCTTGGCTCCTTGGAAATATTCTTCCTTTGGCTATAATATTCAACTGTATATTTGAGTGTGGCTAACTTTTTGTTTTCATGCAGATGACGCCTCCAGAAAGATACACTGCAGCTTTGACATAAAGTATTTTATCACATTTGAAATGGAAATAATATAATATATAAAATAATATTTAGCTCATCGATTGGTGGATATTGACCTGGAATAATTCAGTCATAGATAAAATGCTTTTCTTTTACATTTTATACCTTTTTATACAATTTATAAAAAAAAATGACAATGGTTATTGAAATAACCTATATTTCAGGAGAAATTCTTGAATTTTTATAAAATGGTTTACTTGATGGATTATGCAAATAGATAAGTACATACATTTCATAAAGAGTGGTGACACCATTGTTTGCGTTAAAAAAATAATAATAATACAATTTGAAACATCTACACTGCCAATCACCTTAAAACTCACATCCACAGTTCCTCATTGTCACTACTTCCTCACCCCACCCTCTGCTCCTCTCCGCCTGGCACCCAAACCCAAACTATTATGTCAGCCGACTGTGGCATTCGTGAGATCTTATTTCTATCATTACAAAAATACTGGGCCCAGACTGACAAGCATAACCACAGCTCTAAATGGAAATCAGCCAATATCTGATGCTAACAACAGTCAACATTGGTGGGAAAAGTGTTGCGCGCTTTGACAAGACACAAAATCCCTGGCAAATAATAATCCTTTGAATATGGTTTAAAACTACCAGTGCAACCCGGAAAATACTCCTGCCAATGTAATTAAAATAGCAACGTTCTCAGCCTCCCAGACAGCCCCCTCTTTAGAAGCCAATTGCGCGATGGAGATAGAATAAAGCACGGGAGAAAAAATAAATGCTGAACATTGTCAGAACTTGAAAGAATGCCGATAAGGATCATCTATTTAAACAAACCTAATGCTTGACTGCATGTTGCGGGCTACATTTCATACATAAAATATGTTCTGTCACTGATATTGGGGCTTATCAGTGGCAGGAGAGGAGGCAGGAGAAATTTGCAGCCTGTGTGCGAGCTAGCGTCAGCCTGGGTTTTGTGGGCTGAGATAGAGGCCCCAGAGCTGGAGATGCAAGGGCCGATAGCGCCAGCGTCTGTCTGTCAGGGGAGAGAGAGAGAGGAGGAGGGTGAAGAGGGGGTTATGGTGGGAGTCCGGGATGGGGAAGAGGTGACTCGCCACACGCATCACGACGGTCCAGGTAAAAATGCCAGTTCACTTGCAGGGATGCTCCCCGGGATGGTTTAACGGCACAACAAAAGCCCGAGGAGTAAAACCGGAATTGAAGGGGGAGGGATAAGCTGGGGTTGAGCAGAGTGGGCGGGGCTACAGTTAAGTGATGGGAGGAGCTAAGGTCTGAAGTTGTAAATGTTAAAGGATACAGAGTGGTTTTAGTAGACGCCGTGACAGCATTTTGAGAAAGGAAATTGCTAAGATCTGGTTAGGTTCAGAAGCTAATACTCCCACACTGGGGACACTTTACTTACTAATTAATAAACCATGAACAAAGACTTAATTCAACTACTACTAACTACTTACTATTACTGCTACTGCTACTCTTACTACTACACCCTTCTCCTCACCCCTTAATTACGTAGCCACTAAGTGTGATTCATTCTTAATAAACTTTTGTTCATTATTAATTAAGGTTTGACATATTTTATTGAGGCTAATTAAGATGAAGTTGTATTTTGTTTCTTAGTTATTTATTCATTTATTGGTGACACTTTAGTTCAGGGACCACATATTAATCACTAAGTGGTGACTGATATGCTAAGTAGCTGTTACTTAGCAATTAGTTGGTATTTATCAAACACTTATTCATACTTATTAAGATTTTAGTGTACAGTATGTACAAAAACATCTACTACTTTAATGGTAAGGAAATAGTTAATGACTTAATACTTGCAAAATACAAAGGATACTTAAGCAAAAGGCTGGGTCAGATGAGTCATACACTGCAGTTTTATCATGTTTAGCCTGTTTAGCCTGTCACTCTGCATACAGGAGTAAAGAAATATTGTTTTTGTATAATGCATGTAGTAAATATAGATAAACATCTGCGCCATTTGTGAGTTTGTCTGTAATAGTCCTATCTTTACTGTGTACTCTTTCTCTTTGTCCACAGTGAAATGAATAACAGACACACGGTACACTGCGCTCCTGCTCGAGTTGTGACCTGTGGCCTTTAGACTGCACTGGGTTGTTTGGTCCCATTGAAACAGCACTATCCTCCGAGGTGGCGGAGTAACTGTGATCCTGTAAGGTGGTGTCCGCTGTCATCCAATCAGAGCGCTCCTTTTATCACCGTGACCCGCCTCATTATGTGTTTGACCTTGGTGTTAGTGGAGCGCCGGTGATAAATGGCTGTGTGATGTGAGAGCGGAGCTGAGCAGAGCCAGAGTCAAGGCTGCTCCGCTGGTCTGCCCCCAGGTCTCTGCACCAAACCTGGCGATACCACACTAAACCACGGCCCCGCACACGCCCGGGGTCAGGTGACCTCCAAGGACAGCCGCAAATACTGGATAATGCTCCTTCCCTTCTGGGGTAAACAGACATAATATACTCCAATGATGTATGGGACCTACATGTAAGGAGAGTGTGGACAAAACACTGGAACCCTGGGCTGCAACACAGTGTCCTATGACATGTTGGGTGTCAGAGATGGAGCTAAGGGTGCTTAATAATGCTAAAATAAAATATGACAGAGAGTATAGAGCAAATTATATGTCCATTGGCACTACCTATCAACTACAGAGCGCTTCAATTAGATTTCGGTGTAATTCCTCAGTTGTCCAGGTAGGATCTATAGCAAAAGAAGTTTTCTCAGGTTGTTCGAAAGCAGCTCAGGACCCCAATCTGCTGTGTATCTCCATGTCAAAGCCACTAACCACTCCTTTAAATGTGGTTAGAGTGAAGGCGCTGTGGATGATGATGAACTATGCAAAATGCTCTGTTTGAATGTCAAAAACAGAGCTGGGAAATCTGAACTTTTGATGAAATTCAGTCAGTGTGTCTCAAACAGCTGCGCTCACATTCACATGAAAAACCATCCAATAAGACACTTTCGACTCATTTTTGATGCCGTGCTCTTAACGTATTACGGTTTAATGGGCGTAACTACAACCAGATACTTGATTTGGGGTGTCTAAGTCTCAGTTTGATGGTATGTTATGTTGCTTCTTAGTAGAAAACGTAAAGTGACCAGAGTAAATATATATATTCAGCAACCAAGTTTCTTATTATTTGCCAGTGTAGTATTGTGGCTCAAAGAAATGCCTTTGAAGCTTGAGTGGTTAAATATCATTTGTACTGCAGCGGAGAATGGACTACAAATGAACTACAAATGTAATATTATAATTGATTTCTGAACACTATTTTATTTCCATCTATCAATATGGCAGTGAGTGTATTGAGAAGCCTTGGCAGAGCACATGGGAGCAGTGCCTACGTGTCATTGAGCCCTACCTGATCTGTAAACAGGCAGGATATTTAACCCGGATTATCTGTCAGAATGAGACGCCGTCGCCTGAAACATCCCATTTGTCAGCTCAGTGGCTCTCATGAATACTTCCCAATGAGAGGGCCACCAAAATCAACTGTGGACTATCTGCACTAATTACACTTGTACAACACAGCCAGGCGAGGAAGCCCTGGATCTAGGCGCTAATGTAAAGATTGCATACATTTGGGGGATTGTCGCAGGCTAGACACAGAAACGAAAAAGGAATTACAGGGACATGTCTCAGTGCAGATGATTGGCTTCACATATTCATATATTCTGATAAAATGGTTGAAACATTTTATTCTCTTTCCTTTAGTGATGTAAGGGACAGTGAATGCCAGTCCATGAACTATGGTGCAATGAGTCTATTTTCAAATCTCAAAGGCCCCGTACTTGTGTTTAAATTCAAAGCAAACGTTTTCATCATGAAGTGCAGTGTAAAAGCAACTGTGAAAAAGAAACATACTGAACAAAGTCGTCAATGCATTTTAATTAACTTTATGTTGGATAAGAGCTACATGGAAGTGTTTCTCAGAGAGTTTGCGTACATACAGTAGATTTCAGAAAATAGAATCCAACCTGGGTTTTGATGCTTTATACTTTCTTGGTACATAGAAACCAATGCATTTGTTATTGTGTTTTTTTTTGCAATTGCCACCAGCATAATGCATTCCTGGTGCAGTTATGTCTTTTTTAAGGATTTTTTTCAGACTCCTAAGATTGTCAGTTTGGTCTTTCAGTTCCTCACGTTTTCCATGAGCATCCTACACGGAGAATAAATACACGCCTACCCAGTAAGTTACTTTTACTATAGACCTGTTACAAGTAACTATGCAAACACAGACAAGTTTGAACGGCTTTTCCATTGGAAAATAGTGACTCTTGTCTGTGGTTTCATGCTTATGACACTGCCAGTGTGTTTAGGCCCTAAGAGTATGAACTAAACAGGGCTAAAATTACTAACTGAAACATGTTCTTCAGTCATGGTTCAGGGCCTTTATAATGTCAGCTACAGATCCATTAAAATGAATGATAGGAAAGCCCTGCAATATTGCCCTTGGTGCCTTCACTGACCAGCCAGTCCCTTCTACAGTCTGTTCAAATCCAGAAGGGACTAGAACAGGACCATAGAGCGTGAAAATCCTAAATCCTAATTTAAAACGGCCCAACCACAACCGCTAATTTGTAGCATTTGCCTGTCAAACAAAGAAGACATCTCCTTCCAAAATTCTTGTAACATTCAGAACAAAATATATAACTTCTTTTACCTGAGAGAAAGAATAACTTTGTGCTTTGATAGTTGAGTCTGTAAAAATCCATGATGTTTTTCAGTTCTTTATGTTGTTTTATCCTCTTTTTTACATATAAACAGTCACGTTTGTTTTTTACAGCAACTAAGCATGCATCTCTCCGATTGGTTATCCCGCCTGTCAATCACGCCCTCTGAAATCAGGGAGATAGTACACGGCGTGTGGTTTGGGCTGATCAGGTAACTTGGTACCAGTGGTACGTGTTATAATAAAGTATTTTTATTAGCAGTTGCGAGACCCCAAGCTTTACAAAAATGTGTTTTTTTTACAATACAAACCCCCATTTTCTCTTATAACTCAATTAAATCTCCGTTCAGTACATCAGTGCATATTGACTTTGCCTGCCAATGACATTCATGCAGGGCCTACAAGGACCTTAAACTTGAAGGAAAAAGTCTTAAATATGATTATGATCAGATCTGACATTAATGCAAACAACTGGCTGAAAATCAATGCAGTGGCGAGCTCAGAGAGTAATTATTTGTGTGATTAGAATCGATCAACTGTGTCAGGCCGTATATTACTGCGGCAGACAGACCTTATCAATACTGACGCACACTGGGATCCCGTACACCAGGCTTTGTCCACACTTCAGTGACAGTACACAGGCCATTCAGCGCATGTCAAACTCGCCCCATTTACTTTTATAGAAATAAGACGCCACTTTAAACAGCAATGATTGTTTTTTCCAATGAAATGAGTGTTGGTTGTGCACATACAAATTTTGATAATAATAATTTGGTTTTAGAATTATAAGTGTTTGTGCGACTAGGGACAAGTTTGAATTCTATGTTGTACTTAAAATCTTGTGGTGTTGTATAATTCTTCTCTATCAAACGGTGCTCCATATTGAGTCACTTGGCTTATGTAGCACTTAGTCAGAAGTTACTTGCCAAAAATGGTTCACTACCACCACAAGAAAGGTGGAAAAGAGAAGGTGGAAAAACAATCCAACATATTCAAATATGATAAAAGGATAAAAATGTGTGGACATTTGCTGTGTGTGTGTTTTTTGTTGTTGTTTGTTTTTTGTTTTTTACCTTGGTTTTATTTTCTAACCAGAACAAAATCAAAAAGTCCAGTCTCATCTCATCTTCAAAGCTGAACAGGGTTGGGCCTGGTTAGAACTAGCATGGGGCAACAGTAACTTTATTACAAATGGTTGTGCATCTTGGCAAGACATTTAACCCACGTTGCCTCGTATGAATATGGTGTGTGTGAGAGTGATTGGTGGTCAGAGGGGCCGATGGGATGCAATTTAAGGGGCCCATATTACACTATTTTCTGATTTGTGTCATAATGTTTCCTCATCATAAACATACCTGGAGTTTTTTTGTTTTGTTTTTTGATTCACACATGTTTAACACACAAGCCCTGCACATTTAGGCTGAGTTCTTCCCTCAAACAGAAAACACTTCCACCTTGTGATGTCATGTGATAATACAGGAAGTGCTCCATTATGTAAAAAACTCGATACATCTTCACTAGAATCATTGGGATTGTGGAGATGTAGAAAGACTAATAATGCAGGATTACTCAGACATGTGTGAATGAAACAAAACACAACTCCAGGTATGTTCTTGAGGAGGTAACCACATTATTATAACATAACTTAAAGTTCACAAGAGTTAATTTTGTGTAATATAGGACCTTTTAAGCATTAAATAAATTAAATGCATTGTTTTTATTCCTCAGCAAGATTATGACACATGATTATTTACAATTGTCTTTAGTCTGTTGCTGGAAACCACTGCATGTACTTGTAATAGAAACACTAAAGTACCCCATTGTTCCAACTCTGCTAACTATATATACACACAACACAACTTCAGATATTTCCATTATGATGAATATGATTTATTTTCACTGTGTCCCTGTGTGGTTGCCCTGGCGAGACAAGTGAGTGATGCATAGTTTTTCCGCGCTCAGATTGTCTGGAAGGGAGCAGAGATTAGTCGCATCTGGGGCTTTTAAGAATGCTGCAAATTGTGGTCTTTCTTTAACGCCCCAGATAAGACGTTAAATGAAGGCAGCCCTCTTATCTGCGCTCTGCTCCCCCATAAATCACCCAGGCCCTCTCCTCGCTCCCCCCCGCAGTCCCCGTGGGTGCTATTGGGTCCCAGGCTGGGGAGGTCCGGGCACAGAGGCGGCTCCGGCTCTCTTGACACAATCGCGCTGTTTGTCTCACGACTCGGCGCCTGCTCTAAAGGTGTGCTTACATTATGTTCACATTATGAGCCATTATTGTTGTTGTTTGTTTAGTATCAGAGCGGATCTGCTTGGTTGGTGATGTGTGAAGGTAATGTTAATAAGGAATGTCGAAGATGGAACAATGGAAATAATGGTGGAAAGATGGTGTTTTGTTGAATGTAATGACTATTAAAAGTCATATACTACACAAAATTCGTATGAGCTTTGAGACATGTTATAATGTTATCTCATCAAAAACATACTGGAGTTGTGTTTTGTTTCATTCACACATGTTTGAGTAATCCTGCATTATTATGTCTACAACCCCAAAGCTCAAAATGCTCTGTTCTGCCTTGTGATGTCATGAAGTGGTAGGGAGGCAGGGCTGAAATTATCCAAATGATTCTAGTGCACTGCAAAAAGCTTAAGATATAAACACTTAAATCTATCAGAAAATGACTTAAAAGTAGTGAAATTATCTTGCTGCATGAACAGATCATTTTACTTGACAAGTTATCTTAAAAAAACTACCTCTAGAATACAATTAAGCAGTCTTAGAACTAGTAAGTAGCTAATAAATCTGAAAACAAGAGATGAATAACCTGGTATAAGTTTTAAAATGTTGCCAGAATATAGAAATTTGCAGTGTGAAGATGTGTGGAGTTTAAAAACCTAGTGGAGCACCTCCTGTATTACCACATGACATCATAAGGTGGAACAGAGTGTTTTATGCTTAAGAGAAGAATTCAGCCAATATATGCAGGATTTGTGTGTTAAACATGAAACAAAACACAACTCCAGGTCTGTTTTTGATGAGAAAACAAAATTATAGATATAACATAGATCAGAAAATAGCGTAATGTGGACTCTTTAAACAAAGCAAGAACGAAGCAGGGGAAATATGACTGTTTGGAGAAGGGATAACAAAGGTATTGGGGCAGATGGGGTTTCATTTGAGCCGACTGCACAGAGGATTTTTAGTCAGATTTTCAGCCCAATTTGCCTGTCCACAAATTTAGGAGGCTTGGACTGAATATCACTTCTCATGTCTCTCATGTTTATGGGGTCAGTGCCATTCTGTTATGATTATTTGTGGGGTCGTAGCTGTAACACTCGCCCACAGCTCACTGACAATCAACTTTACAACGGCCAATCAGAGCGGCCAGACTGCCCCGTGCTTCCATTGCCAATACACCTCAGACTGATTTAGATTACAGGAAATTTTGAACATGAATAAATATGATGTCACCTGTGTTATATATATAGGATATATCTACAAACAAGCTGTAGACCCACCACCAGAAAAGTTACATATTGTATCTTTAAACAGAAAAAGGTGACAAAGTTTAAAGGGCCCACATTACGCTGTTTTCTTATCTATATTGTCATACTTTTCCTCATCAAAAACATACCTGGATTTGTGTTTTGTTTCATTCACACATGTTTAACACGCACACCCTGCATATTTACTGTACGTTCTCTCAAACAGAAAACACTCTGTTCCACCTTGTGATGTCATGTGTAATACAGGAATTGCTCCACTGCGTTTTAAACTCCATACACCTTCACTAGAATCATTTTGATCATTTCAGCCCAGGAATTGCCCATCACTACTGATATAAGGTAGCTGATAAGTTGGAAATTACCGCTTCATGACATCACAAGGTGGAACAGAGCCTTTTGAGCTTTGAAGATGTAGACAGACTAATGTACAGGACTATTCAAGCATGTGTAAATGAAACAACTCCAGGTATGTTTTTGAGGACACAGTATTACATAGCTTAAAGCTCAGAAGAGTCAATTTTGCATAATATAGGACTTTTAACATATTTATTTAGGGTCATCGTTTGATTTTTTAAAAGTCAGTGTAAACCTCTGCACATTTTTTGCCACTAAACAATTTCAAATAATATCTTTTAACCCTCATTCTTCCATTGTTATGTTTCACGCTCTCTTCTGTGTTGTGTTTTGAGCAAATGATTCCTCCAGTGTGAGTGCTATCAGCTCTAATCCTCAGAACAACTGTCTCTCTGGCAGCAGCGGGTCTGAAAGGCAGTGGAAGAGCCCTTTAATGGGATATTGTTCTGCTTTTGTCTCATTTAACCAAAAGGAAAAACAGAGTGGATCGCACCAGCTCCGGTAATGAGCTTTTGTAACCCAGTCAGTCATAATTATTTTCTTCATTCTCTCCCAATAATTCAGTGGTACGGACAGTTATTTGGTGCCTCACGGTTCCAACATGCTCAAAAATTAACAATTGAACTGTTTAAAAATGGGTAAAATATGAGGCCAGCCAAAATAGTCCGGTTTTATCTGTAAACACAATTACATAGACTATTTAGTTTGCTTCTACAGTCTGGTTTTTCCTTTCTTTTTTTTCACAGAATTTTTGGGGGCTTGCTCATTGTGAACTTTTTCAATTAAGTTGCATGGACTTCACTTTTAGTCATAGAAAAATAATAATGTGGAAAACAGGGCACAAAATCATTAAGTTTCCACTATTTATTCAAAGTCATCTTAAAGGAGAGGTTGACTCAGCTGCTTTGTGGAACTGCAATATAGCAATTTAATATACGGAATAATAGAATGTCTAAAGAGGGATAAACTTGCTAGCTGGATGCATTTTAAAAATTCTATGGTGTACAAGAATCAGTGTAATAGCCAGTACTTCGAAAAAAATACCTGTACACCATATATACCACCTATACAGTACAACCTCAACATACATTCACAGAGCTGATTTTTGGAGCTTTTGAGTCAAATATCGTATAAGATTTGATAACCATAAAAAGTTGACTGTATGCACTAAAACCATATCAAAAACCTATCATCTTTCTTCTTTTGAAAATACAGGCTCACAACTTTTTCGTTCAGTTCAATTCAACTAGATTATGATTGCTAGAAATATTAAGCTACAGTGGTTCAAAATGGTTTAGTGGTTCAAAGATTTAGAAAATTGTGTTTGCCCCCACAAATTGTACAGTTAAAGAATTGTACTGATCGCAAACCTAAGAAATATCCATATGATTTTCTATATGACACTTTGGGATAAGAGCGGATTGGCAAAAAACATGCAAAGAGAACTATTAGTTAGACAAATTTATACATATTTCTCCTTTGATGGTTTGAAAATTAGGTACCTCATAACTTTGTCTTTTTAAATGTATTATAGCAACTGTACAATTTGAACTCATCTCTTCCATTGGTGTATCCAGAAAGAATATGGTCTTCTCCTGAGCTTCTGAACCTCCGCCAAAGTTAATGGAAAAATAGTGACCGTTCCACCTCCCATTAACAGTGAGTACATTACAATGCTGGATGCTACCAACACTGAGAAATGTCATGTCGAGGTTAAATGTAATCTATTGTTCCAAACTAATTCCAGTCCATAATAAAATAATAGGCTTTACAAAGACAGGAGAGGAGCGCGCAGTTGTTCCTAATTACACAGCGCTGCCTTATCTCCTGGGCTGTACCTGTGTGGCAGGTGAGGGAGTGTGCGCAGATAGCAGCAGCTCTGAACCGGGCCAGGAGTTAAGACCAGGCCAGAGCCCATCCTGCACACAGATTAGCCTAGCGCATTTATCGGCCCTTGTAAATGACTGGCCAGTGTAGTTAGTGCCAGCCCAGGCTACTGGAACAAGAGGCTTAAGATGCTATCAGTGAGAGCGGCGCTGCAGGCACTCTGAAGATTATAAAGCATGCACGAGACAGTAGGAAAAGTGTTGACAAACAACTGGGGGTTATTAAACCTTAATTATATGCTAAGCTAATACACTCTCTGACCCGTCGACACAAAGCTTAAGAGACCTGGGGGCCTCCGAGTCCCTTTATCAAGGTCAGAAGTCATCACTTGTGTTTGATTGGCTCGAGGCGCTGCATCATATTAGACAATGAGGATCAGGACTTTGCTCTTGTCTGCCACTGTTTAGAGCAACAGTCCAAAAGTCCAAAGTAAACAAAAGGCTTTCACTTTCTATCACAGAACCGAAGACAGTGAAGAACAAGAGTTGTAATGTTATACTATCTGAGACGAAAATTACGTGTTGGATAGTTATCACCTAGTTTTGTCCAAGACTTTTCTTTACCTCAGCCCCATTTCACAGTGGCAAACCTTTCTCTGGGGAATTTGCAAGTTCTCTCTGTTTCTGTGGACTGGTTTTCTCTGGGTACCTCCAAAAAACAAAACTTTTAACCTATGTGAGTAATGGCAAATAAAACACAGAACCATGTATTGACAGAATTGGCTCAATAAAATTAAGTGTAACACACTTTATAATTAGAGGCAGACAGCACTCAATAGCCTTATTCTGATCCTAAGAGCTGCTTTCACTATATATGTACTAGGGATAAACACATTCAACTTTATTATGGAAAAAACTAGGTACCGAACATCAGATGTGGTATACAGAAGACTACAGTCCTATACTAAACATACATACAGCTTCCAAATTTCTTTACTCATGCTCCTCAACTTTCACTTGAATGCTTGGACACATGTTTTACACAGCCTACCTGATCTTTTGACTTCCAATTCTGACCATCTTTTACCACAGAAGCATATAAAACAGTGGTGTTTTCCAGTTACATTCAGAAAGCGGTGTGGATAGAGATTACCTTCACTCGCACATACACTGTCAGACCAGAGCAGGGAGACATGCCTGTACAGATAATTAGCTTTACTCTCAAGGATTACTCTCGCAACAACAAAACAACAACTGGAATTTGTAAGTCTTTAGGCTACGAGATTACAGACCTGGAGCACCACTTAAACGTTCAGTAATGTGAGATGCAAAGAGTGGAAGTGAAAAACGATAACATAAGGTTAAGGCAAATGTATCTTATAAGAAACATATTTGGGGCAAACTGCCAGGAGCAGTGGAGACTCTTCTAGATCTTGATCCAGGAAGAGGGGACCTTTTTTCCTGGTAATATTTTCTGGACTTTTATTTAACCAGATGGGAACCTAGTGTGCATTAGTGGTAGGGGAAACTGGAGCACATGGAGAAAACCTATGAGAACATGTAAACTTCACACAGAAAGGCCCCACACTGTCTGGAAGTCAACTGCAGACCTTTCTGCTGTGAGGTGGGAGCCTGAACTGGTGTGTCATAACATAATAACAATAATGTTAATATATCTGTGCTACTTTGTTGTGGCCAGCTTTTGAGTTTTTATGTTAGCCATCTCCGTGCTCACCGGTAGCCACCCAAGCCCCAAGTTGGTGCTTCATCACTGGGCTTCCGTCATGACACCAGCTGCCCCTGTGCTGGAGGTGAACACTGGCAGAATAGGGCCATAGAGGAGATGAAAGCAGGCGCAGATGGAGAAAAAAACACAGCTTTTGGACATTTTCTACAAGATTATATTTGCCCTTGTACCTTTTCACCCTCCTCACTGTAACCTACTTCAAATAATCCTGCCACATACTGAAGATACTGTGCGCTACTTGTTAACTTTTACTTGTACTACGCTATTGAAAAGGTTGCAAAGTCTAGTCTGAGGTGGGCCCCTGATCTTGTATTAACCTGGTGGACAGTTTGTAGGTGTTTGGCACAGGTCAGAGGATAGGAAGGGCAGATTGGTGTTAAATGGGATGTTTTGGAGTGTGTCAAAGAGCAAGGACTTGTTCATAGACATCAGTAGGTCACAGCATTCAATACACTGCAATGCAACAACTGTGTGTGCCAGGGCAGGGTTGATAATAAGACTTCAGATTTTCTGAAAACTCATTTCTGTACTTTGCAAAATGTTGGTTTATATCTTGTTTTCAAATTCAGAAATGTTTTAGAAAATGTAATACTTCTATCTGTGTAATAATGTGTAGATTTCACTTGTTTGATTGACCCCTTAAAGGAAAGATATAAAAGGATTCGGATACTAGACAAATTTACATGAAAGTTACAGTTGGCACGCTTCCTGAACTTTGAAACTATGCGTCTGATACAGATAGTTCAAATTTAAACAAACAGAATAACTGGCTGAACATTATTTTAATTCAGTTAGTACATTGAGTAACACTTTGATTACAACAATGAATAAACAGAATTGGTGCCAAAACTAACCCTTGTGGTATTCCTCTTCCATTAATAACCGACTGCATGAGTTACTGATACTTGGCAGCTGATACCATCAACATTCCCTGTGGGTGTGATGCAAACTGTAGGCTCTGCTTTGTCTGAAGCTCTGTTACACAAGTTAGACTTTAATCTGATCTTGATCTGACCTATTTTAACACAATATGACCAGAACCAACTCCCTTAGTTAGAACTAGAAGTAAGTTGATTTTTACTGTTAAACAAGTCTCTCAAATAGCATTACAATCACAATATAGCTAGCATTAGCCAACAGTTTAGTCACTGTCACACCTAAACCTGACCATAAAAGCTCATATTGATCACTCGCTTCTGAAAATGTGCTGTTTAAATCCATTCTGTTCTAGGTTAAAGCCTTTCGGCAGTGTTTACTATTGTGTCCATTATGTCACCGTGATCATTTCGGAACATTATACCATACACATCCATGCAGAACACTTGCAGCATGATGTCACGGCACAGTATCAATAGTGTGCATAGTGGTACATGTTTTACAAACTCAAAATAAATACAATCAAATAGACTTTTACAGAAATAAGGTATTTACAGCTAACACATTATTATACTCAGTCTTCAAAGTATTTCTTGATTGTTCCTGTGAAACCTCCCCATATAATGAATGGTGCTGGATTTGAACGTTTGACTCACTGGGCCACAATTGCCCCTACAACAACTCTTTAGCAATATGTTAATTGATACAAGTTGACGACCTTGTATTATACATGGAATCAAAATCAGTGCCTTCTCCTCTTTTTATTGCCTGAATTACAGTCTAATTATATGATACTGGTATTTTAATGCAACATTTCTTTTTGCTTTGCCCTCTGCTGAACTCTTAACCATGATCCCACAGCCATTTTCCACAATTACCTCCTCACTCCTGACATGTGTAATTGCAAACCTGAAGCTATGTTTGTTGATACGTTATTTTTTTCACCCTGCATTGGCTTAATAAAGACAGGCAAGTCAGAACAAAACCACAGAGAACAGGTAGCTTCTTGAGTGCCTATTTTTAGCCTGGATCATAAAATTTATGCTCTGTTTGATATTTACTTCATAATTGGTGTTATAAAAACTGGAAAAGTAAAAGATATTATTTCATATGCCAAATGGTTGGATGACTTTCCTTTCCACCGTTAAGGGAACAAGACTGAACATGACTTTTCAAAAACAAGACTGCATCCTCTGTATCAGAATAGTAATGCTTGATAATTAGACAAATTATAGGTTTTATACTCTCTTATACCACGGTCAGTGAGAATTCCTCTCGCTAACCGCCATGTGCCAATACTACATAATGCCCGAATCCTCCGGTAACAGTTAAATCACATTTCACTGCTCAACGGCCATGACCGTGACATCTCCATAGCAGCAGGTAAACAAATGCTCAACTGAATGTAGGGGCTGCATTCAAAACGCACAGTTCCTTTTTGTTTAATGCTAACTTAACCATGTTATGCTTTCAGGGGTGTATTATAAATCCTGAATAACACTCTAATTGTATTGTAATTTCCAATAAGCAGATAGATGAAGAACTTCTTTCTTTGCAAATCTACTTTTACAAAATGTACGTAGGATTATACGTAGGATAGTTTGAGGATTATTATTATGTACTTACACTTTGTTTGTACCTATTTCCCACAGTGCTCATATGTTTTATGACAGATGGCCTTCTTGAAACAACTCGTGTGAAATAACCCACGCTTGGGACAACTAATACGCATAGGCCTAGTTCAGTTTAATTTATTTTATTTATTTACTGTGAAGGGATTTTTTTTATTTGATTTGATTTTTTGGATACCCCAGACTTACAACTTTTTTATTACACGAAGAGATTTGTTATATGTACTAGTTAATACAGTAAATAATTAGATGTACTACAGTATTGTTCATAGTCTTTATTATGACCACTGTATGCTTGTAATATATAGTCCGAATTCCCTGCAGCCTTTTGCACACAGCCCCTCATGCTTCCCATTCCACGGCAACATGAAACAAACCAGAGAGCAAGCAATTTTATTGTTCAGTGATATCTTTAATTGTGATGAGGAGGGATTATGCAGATTTGGGTAAGCCTCCCTGACAGGACATATTTGAGAGTGAATGGGCCGTAGAACAGGAGTCTGTGTCAGTGGAGGGGGCTTAGTGCACAGTCTAATCCTGAGTCAGGGGATCCCTCATTTAGCCTGAGCCCTCCTGATGTGCACTGGGCCACAATTACAGCCACTCACAAAGACAAAGCCAAGGCACACTCTGTGACTAAGTGTCCTAAAGATATTGCCTTTATCTATATAACTTCATCCACTAGTGTAGCCCGGCCAGTGGCATGGAGCTGAAACAGTTAAAATACTGTTGGCCAAATGACTAAATGATAACTTTAAATGAGATTTATTTAGCTTTTTCTAGGTATTTAGTATTAAAATACAAAGCTGTGTTTACATTTTTTTCAATGTAAATATTTTTGAATCCAACTTGTATAAATTGGAGTCTGATTTTTGAGTAATTATTAAGTTATGTTACAGGGTTGTGGGCAGAGAGGTAAAACAGACATTTTCTGAGCACTCAAGGTATGATTCTATCTAAATACATCTTATAGCAAGGGAACACAGTTAATCCCCTTTAAGAATAGGAAAAACAATGTGATCAACAATATGAAGTCTATTTGCAATTTGTAGGACTTTTACATAAACCTCAGGATTCACCATATGAGAAGCCATTGCTAGCGGCCTATAGGAAGTACAGGACGAAACAGCTTCTTCTCCCTTGTTGTTTCAGACTAATAGAAAATATATCTAAAATAATTCAAAAGTTATATTTTATATTTCATTTCTTTTACACTTTCTGACTGTTTTTACATTTCTTTAAATCAAAACTTTACATCAGGTGTTTGGGCTCCTGACAGTACATATTGAATCTTTGAACACACACCTTCTTGCATATCCATTTCAATTTCAGAACACTTCTCTATTGTACTGCCTTGACGGAACAATATCTTGCTTCTTTCTTTCCATTTTTCTTTGCAAAATCCGTTTTCACCAACTTTTGTGCTACATTGTCTGTTTTTATCCCCCAACGCACTGAGACTGACTTGTGTCCAATTGCATTATGCGTTGCAGCTATCTTTTCAATGCGCAGTCTTTGAGCAAAACTAAAACAAAAACAGCAAAATAGAGAAATAAAAGAACGTAGTGATGACTTTGGAAGATAAACTAAGACTTAGCGCTAATTACAGCTGGAGGTCAGTTTGGCAAATGCATTTTCAAACAAGCCACTGGTGCTTCCCATACAATCTGGAGCAGTCACACTCCTTTAATACCCTGAATAGGCAATTTCGCAGCGCGTGTGCAGAGAAAGGAGACATGAAAAGTTGTGAAGAATTGATGATGGACTCTTTGAGACTGAGCGCGATAAAATTGACCATGAAATGTGGAGCTCAGAGTTAAATTGGCTGGAAGAAAAGCGGGCGGAGGTGTGGGGTAGGATCACAGAGGCGGCCGTGTGTTTGCGAATGCTCTGCTCGATGTGGACACTGTCTAATGGGTAATTAAAAGAGACAAAAGAGCTAATGGAACGGAATGTTAGCACTGGCTCTGATCGCTGGGGGGGGTTATGTGCAGTTCTTCTATGTGTTTTTCAGTGTGCAATGTGACGTCACTGCTATGGCTATGAGGGTACGGTAAATTAGTGGATACAGTGTTTTGTTTTGTTGATAGAAACCAGCAGTGGCTCTAGTGCTGGTTAAACTGTTGGTGAGTGACTAGTGGAGGTCAGAGGGGTCAGTGCAGACAGACCGACTCAGTTTTCTAAGTTTAGAATAAGGTTGAACAAAAAAAAAATGTACTTGTGATTTGCGATTAGAGTGTAAAAATAGGATTCTGCTGAAAGTGAAACGTACAAACCAATTCAAGAATCACATTTCAGAACATGTTTGTGCAGGTCTAAACTACAGGGTTAGCAGTTTATATGCAGAATAAGACATATTTATATATTTTGTTGTCTGTGGAGGAAATTCCGTATGGTACTTAAAAAACCTTTGCGATTTGCTAATTATGTCCACTCAAACTTTTTTTTTTAAATATGATTGCGATTAGCCTTGCAGCCCTAGTCTAGAGAGGTTCAGTAGTAGCTTACTCTCACATACAGCCACAGTCATGTGACAAGCATGTTACATAGTGCAACTTTAACAGTATGACATATAGAACCTCTGAGTACAATGCGAAGAATCCTGGGGACACATAATACATTTTGCGAAGCTACTGTGTGCTATTTATCAGTTGTTAGAGGCGACCTTCTGAGGACCTTTCGCTGTTTAAGAGACCCATATTCCACAGCTTTCAGATCTATGTTTTAATGTTTTCTCACCACAAACGTACCCGGAGTTGTGTTTTGTTTCATTCACATGTTTAACACACACGCCCTGCATATTTAGGCTCTACTGAACAAAAGCTAAAAGGTCATTTGACATGAAAACTACCTCTTCATGACATCACGAGGTGGAACAGAGCATTTTTGAGACAAATAATAAAGGATTACTCAAACATGCGTGAATGAAACAACACAACTCCAGGTATGTTTTCGATGATTCTAACATGGCTATAAGCTCACAAGTCAATTTTGTTTAATATAGTCCCTTTATTGTATTAATTGCTATGGTAACAGTTTGTGTCCATCATTTTGAAACTCATGGATGTGTGGGCCGTGTTTTCATAGTTGTCATTGTCAATATCTGCTGTCAGCTTGACCAGTAATGACCAAAATCTTACCCATTTGACTATACAATCATCTGAGTCCTACTGAAACGCACACAGTTGGAGCAAAAGGGACATTAGCTTCATGCACATTTCCTGATTGACAACGTTATCCATTTGGCTCCCCATTCAACATCTACATCAAAGATTCTGGGTCTGCGTCTCTGGCCTCTGGTTTGGAGTGGGGACCTCTCTGTGCCTCATGGTTATAGAGAACAAAGACTTTGAAAACCTTACGCTATTAACTAGAATCACCAAAACCAATTGTATTCTATTAGCTTTCAAATAACACTGTGGAACTGACTATATAGGGCTATTCCGAGCCCGCCGGAGTCCCCTTTCACGACCATGAAATTCGCCCACTTGGAAACAGTGAAAACAATTCTTGCTGGTATACGCGTTTACTGAATTTAATTGCCTTTGGTCACCCCGGCTTATAGCGAGAGCACGTGGGCATCTCTTCTGATAGAAATTTTATTGTTTGTCTTAATAAATTCTGTCACTTGAAGAAAAAAAAGTCAAGCAAATTTTCTGATCTGTGTTGTAATGTTGTTTCCTCATCAAAAACATACCTGGAGTTTTGTTTCATTCACACACAAGTTCTCGCAAACAGAAAACACTCTGTTCCACCTTCTGATGTCATGTAGCAATACAGGAAGGGCTCCACTGTGTTTTTACACTCCACACAACTTTAGTGGAAGGATAATTTCAACTCTGGAATTGTCAATCTCTACTGAACAAAAGGTAACTGTTAACATGAAAACTACCGCTAGAGGCTTTTTTTTTCTTTTTTACATAATATAGGACTTTATCTGGTTGTTTCTATAGAGATGTCATTGCTTGGCCTGGAATGTTCCACAGTATGACATTAAACAGCTCTACCTTACATTTATTCATTTACAGGTAGTGCAGAAATACCTAAAAAAAAAGAGGCATTCTGACTGTGAGTGGGGTCACCTCTCCACAGATCTGACCTGTAAGTCGCTTGGTTGGTATAGAACAGTTTAATACCACACTGTGAAACATTTCAGACAAAGCAATAACATCTCCATGGAGAAAAGCATTTGACGGACCCTCCACCAGAAAAGTTACACAATACACATTTAATAACAACCATGAAATTCGCCAACTCGGAAACAGGGAAAAACAATTCTTGCTGGTATAGGCGTTTATTGAATTGAATTGAGTTTGGTCACCCACGACGACGTTTGAACCAAATCGCCACAGAGCTTAAAGCAAGAGCACGGCGGCATCACTTCTGATAGAAATTTTATCGTTCGACTTAATAAATTCTGTCACTTGAAGAAAAAAAAAAGAAAAAAAGTCAAGCAAATTAGGCTTCGCAAAGTGTGGGCTGAAAAATGCTATCTTTGGGGCCATCCTTTGCGTTTCAATAGCACATAGAAAACTCCACTTTCTTTCTTCTCTTCTCCCTCCCATATCTCTCACTCTCTCATGAATGATTTATATGTGTCTTGTTATCTGCAGCGATTTCTATAGACCCCGGACGCTTTCACCAAGACATTTGTGGCGTAATTGTTAATTTTAATGCCATAATGGCTTCAGATGGGAGCCCAGATTAGACATTTATTACACAATTAAATGAAACATACTCAAGAATCACAAAAGCCCTCCGTAATTATTTCAGGACCATTAATAAAACGGGCATTAAATTATATTGGACACAAAAGAGAAGCGAAATAGATTTCCATTAGAGCAATAGCGGCACAGAGTAAAGGGGTAATAGATCTAGCCTCAATTCACTCAGAAATTAATTGTTGCCTGGCCTATTTCAGCACACAGTGGAATAAGTGAATGAGAAGAAGAGGGTTGGTGGCCGAAAGAGAGGGGAGTGAGGGCTCGTGATGGCGCTGCATGCAGAGGCTACATTAAGAGGCTGAGATAAAAAAAATAAAGAAAAATCTTTTGTTTGACCCGCTACAATGGACGCTCTATTCAAAGGAGAGGCAGAGCAATTTCAATGGGGTCCACCCTCCATGCTGAGGTGAGAGCTGTGGAGGGAGGTCTTGCTTCTTTATAAACAGCCCAAGCTCATTGCTATACCTGCACTTACAGCTAACGTGAGGAAGTGGAGATGAAGCGGAGAAGCTGAAAAACACATGGAGTCCTATCAGTGTGTTATCAGTGGATCACATCTGAGTGTGATAAAAAAGGCTAAATGCACAAAGCAGGCACCAGTTGCACTGAGAAAGTTTGGGCTCTGAGTCTAGAGGGCGACAGTAGCTCAGTTGGTGGAGTGTTTGTCCACTGATCCACAGGTTGACGGCTCGCTTCTTGCTCTTTACATTATAGCTCCCATAGATATCAGTGTGTCCTTGGGCAAGACACTTCACCCACCTTATCCCCAGTGTCTGCATGGTGTGTAAATGTGGTGTGTGTGTGTGCGTGTCTGTGTCTGCCTGTGTGTGTGTGTGTGTGTGTGTAAGGTGCTTTCAGTGCTCTGAAGATGGAAAATCACTGTATAAAACTGTGATTTAGTATTTTTGTTTATTTAAAGGACAGTGCATGTTAATGAATACCAGTTTTATCTAAAAGCTATTTTACTGTAGTCCCAATAAACAGGGACATGCTGACATAGTTGTATTATCATGGTATTAAAATTTTGTCCATATGGTCTTACGCTGGGTTTACACTAACTGCTGGGCTGATTCGACACCTATTTTGAGCAGGTTACGTGCCAATTTCCTGTTACACCAACTATGAATGGGTTCACATGATAACATATATGTAATGACCTGAAAACCGCTCCAGGTTGCTGTGATGTCCAGGAAAAATAGGCTTCTTGTGGATTCTTTCCACAGACCTACACCTCGCCTGGAATCGCACTCACACTTCGCCAAGGTCTTGCAGGGTCCATGCAAGTCCCCTACTGCACCACACTTGAAGTCTGTGTGAATCCAGCATTGTACATATACTTCCATTTTTTGTCTTTTTTTAAATTTTTGTTTCAGTACCTCCTAAATTTCTTAACTAATTTCAATGCTAGTTTAGTATCAATAAGTTTGAGTATCGATGTTTGACTCTGTGACAGAGGCTTCCCAGATATTCCCAGAAGGAAATAATTCTTAGACTTTGATGTGATAGAAAAAAGATGAAACTAAAGTGCTTATTGGGGAAAAATATAACAGAATATGAGCTGTTAGTCTGAATGAATATGCATACGTTTTACTTTTAGAAGTGTTCACATCCTTTTGCAATCTTAACAATTCAGTATGATCTCAGTCTATTTCATGTAATACAATCCAATAATATAGACACTCTTCATTTAGTGGAGATAGGATTGTCAAACACATCCACTGACAATTACCAAACGCAATATGGAGCACTGAAATTCAGATTCATTGTTCAAAGTATCAAAGTACTTTCTGTCACTATCCTGAAAGTGTAGTACAAGCATTGTGGTAGAGTAAAAACAGCTGACAAAACGAACAACGGATCAGGAAAATCACTTTTAATAAATCAATGCCCTATTTTGTGAAGTCATGAATTACCCAAACACATTTTCTGCACAGGGAGCTGATTGGGGCAGTTAGTGCACATCAAAGCTCCTATATATGGCAGAAGCTATTTTCAATGGCACCTCCAAATTGAACTGTCTTTTGAACCTCTGCTCTCTGGAGATCCTCTATGAGCGCGTTAAAGTAATGGGAAGTCCTATCTCACAAGAGTGGGACATATCATTCAGCAAAATTAATTAATCATCCATTTCAGACATAGAATTGTACGTCTGGTGTTCAAAGTGATTTTTTCTTCCATTTTTGCAGCTTTTCTTGTGCTAGTGTATGGACTTTTGTTTGAGCCTTACAAGTTTGTGAGTGGTTGCTTGTCTGGGAAAGGACGTACCATCAGTCAATATGGCGGTGTGGGTAAACAAAACACACAGACTGGACACAAAAGGGCTCTGATGGATGTGTAGAAGTGGCTCACATCATAAGTCTGGCTCTGTGGACTATTGATCGTGCAGTGTTGCTTTCAGTTCAGCTCAGAAATTCTATTTCGCAGAGCAGTTTTTAGACACGATAGTTTTATGTCTACTTGAGTAATAATTTGTTTGAAGTAACTCTTATTTGAGTAAAAGTTTTGGTTGCTCTTCCCACTGCGACTAAGTCTATAAGTGAAAAAGATTTGTGTTGGCAATATTATGTACATTGTATGTCTTTCTCATATGCATTTTTACCTGTTACATGAAATACTGACAGCCCTGCACAAGAATTCCAAATGGCAAATACATACACTAGTGGTGCCCCTACCAATGCAGGAGAAGAGCATCTGTGACATTAATATAATTTGTATGTTATACTATAAAAAAGTTATGGCACATTTCTTTAAAGGTAAGATTTTGATTTTAAATTCCATAAACTTGACCTACCTGTGTTCCCAAATGCGAACATTAACATGTTCAAATATAGTTAAGTCTAATCCTGATTTATTCTTAATTGCAAAAACATAAGCACAATGAGCCCCACATAAGTCTCTTCAGTACCTAAACCCCACCTGCAGCCATCAGGAAATAGTGCTAGTGCAGCCGCTGCAGCTCAGTGAGAGAATTCTAGAGGTTCTGAGCTTTCACATGAGGCGTGGCCTGTTCATATACTGTTAAAAACATTTATGTATTTGCAGGTTGTACATGGCAACTTGGCTGTGATCGTAGTATGTTTTTTTTTTACTGTAAGCATGTAGGGATGTTAAAACGTGTAATATCAATCTTAACATCAAGTTTAACTGTTCAATATGCTCTCCATGTGAAATTGCCTGAGAGATGCCTGCTGTTCGAGACAAATGATTTGCACTGATGAAACCTGACTGCAGGCTTATGAAGATGTAATGAGTGAATGAACAGTGCCATAGGAAAAGGCTCATATTTTAAAATATGTAAAAACACTTGAGGTTCTTAATTCATCTTCTCCAATCAGCACAGATGGTATTTAGCGGTGCACATCACCTGAAGGCCTACACGCCATTTAAGAGCAAGGACACCATTATCTACTACAGCTTCAAGTTAGCACATGATCTAATTACATGTCTGCATATAGCTCTGATTTGTGTTGTTTTAATTAACTTTGGAGGAAATGTCTCTTCTCTCTTGGGGCAAAAGAAATGAAATTATGATGTTATGTGCTCAATATAGGGGAACTAAAGCTTGGCATCTGAGGTTTTGGAGAGACAGGTGAGTGGTGCAACTGATCATGAGTGATGAAGTCATCTTCTGAGGACAGACAGGGACTGACAGACAAGGCTCCTGGTACAATCAGGACAGTTTGCAATGCTTTGATTTATACTATATGCACAACACCCAAAGCATGTGAAATAATAATCTTATATACAACACCATGGAAGTTAGTTTCTGTTTGCAATAAATAGTGGCCTATCACAATGCTGAGTATCAGATAACGTAGTTTATGCTTTTTTGACCTGGTTTAGCTCTAACACTTGATATAGTGCCGCCATTGATCTGATTTAGATCTGGTCATAGTGGAAAAACAAACATGTAATTAGATAATACTTAAAACATTTTAAAACCACTCAGAGCCCATTGCCTGCCTGCCATTCTCTTCTTTCCAATTTCTAAAAATGTGCCATTTGTCCTGAGTCCCTTACATATCACAGAGGTTTGCTCAGACATGGCACTTCTAGCTTCTCACCCAGTGACGTGACATTTGTGAACAAGTCGGTCCTATTGAATGGTTCTTTAATGGGAACAGTTGGAATGGGATCTAATTTTTGAACAGATCAAAAAGATTCGGATCCCACAAAGAAGCTGAAAGTCCCATCACTATTGTCTACCAGTAGACATATAGGAGACTTGGTGAGGTCACACTGTAACCACCCCTGCATGAAGCCCAACACTTTCCTCCATTTTGAAAAAGTAAAGGGCAGTCCAGCGCTTCCCATCTTTATATTGTAATCCTTTCTTTCCAAATAACTTTTAATTACATCTTTAATTAACCTTTTATAGCAAATGTAATCAGTTTTTCATCTCCACCTAATTACAGTGACTTCAAGCCTTCTCAAGTCAGTTGCGTAAACTACACCAAACCTACCCACTGTGCACATATAGAGAAGCGTTAACCTTTTTTATTGCCAAAAGAAATGGAATTGCAATGTCCGCCCACCTTGACTCTAGTTATTACATTAACAATAGGTCAGCATTCACTTTTAATAAACTTGTCACCCAATCCTCAACAGCCACCCCTTTAAAAACATAATTAAAAACATATCTCCAGTAGTGTTTTCTACAGTATGACACATTGAATAATTAGTTGAATATGCCCACTTTATGATATTGTTTAGCGAGGTTCACTTTCTCATTTGTGCTGTAGAAATCTTATCAGTGCAGTGGCAGTGTGGTGTAGACGCCTCAAATCCCCCTGTGAGGAACATCGTCTCGAAATGAGTTTTTTTTCTTTTAATGAAGGTCAATGGAGAGTCACATCTTTCCTACCGCGATAATTTATCCCTATCTGCACTTATCTCGGCCGTGCCCCTTTAATCCTAATTGTATTGTATAATTGTGCTATGGGAGGCTGCTCTGCTTTGAAGTAGTGGCCCTATCCCTTTATAATAACCTGACGTTTTCAACCTTTGCGGACTCTGGCTGCTCCTCTCTCTCTCAGGTCCCTCACTGTGGTGCACATATGAAGGCATTTCACAAGATTTATTAAGAACTATCACTGCCAAGATAAAGCTAAAAATGCACGTATCGCTGTTAGAATAGAGGATAATGTAAAAACATCTCTGCTATTGTGTCTTCATTGAGATACATGGGATTGTCTCAGTGTGGGTTTGACTGTGCGAAAAGGCAGCCTTTCTCTTCCACTTTATCTGAAGAGAATAAAGGATAAGTTATGCTAATATATAACTTTTGTAGTGTCTATTCCATTTCTATTACTGCCTGTACTGTGGGTAGTGAATTGCAATTGTTATGTGATACATTGTCATTGAAGTACTGAATATATTAAGTCCTATAGTACATAAAATTGACTCTTGTGAGCTTTACGTCATGTTAGAACCTCATCACAAACATACCTGGAGTTCTGTTTTGTTTCATTCACACATTTTTGAGTAATGATTTATTATTAGTCTGTGTACATCTCCAATGCTCAAAATGCTCTGTTCCAGCTCGTGATGTCACGGAGCGGTAGTTTTCAAGTTAACAGCTACTTTTACCGTTAGTTCAATCAAAATTCATTTTGGGAAAGAACACAGCCTAAATATGCAGGAATTGTGTGTTAAACATGAACAAATGAAACAAAACACAACTTTAGTTCTGTTTTTGAAGAGGAAACAACATCATAACAGAGATCAGAAAATAGAGTAATATAGGACATTTAAGAGAGTGTCCATGCATGGAGATGTGAAGTCGTGGTTCAAAGCTGCCACAGGCTATGTTTACATCCACAACAGAAATCAAAAAATTGCCTAGTTTTGGGAGTTATCTGATTATTGAAATATCAGGTACCTTTGATGTGAGTAATCTGATTTCTTCCTAACTGTGCTGGTTCTGACTATGAAAATGATGTCAAACAGGCAAACGAGTTTAAGGCAAATTAAAGGTCCTTGACTCTTTAAGCCATGTTATAATGTTACCTAATCAAAAACATACCTGGAGTTGTGTTTTGTTTCATTCACACATGTTTGTTTTTATTATTAGTTTGCCTACATCTCCAGAGCTCAGAATCCTCTATTCCACCTTGTGATTTCATATAGTAGTGTTTTTCAGCTTCCTTTTACCTTTAGTTCGGTAGAAATGGGCAATTCCAGAGCTGAAATCATCCAAATGATTCTAGTGAAGGTGCAATGATTTTAAAAACACAGAGGAGCATTTTCTGTATTGCCACATGACATCATGAAGTGGAAAAGAATGTTTTCAGTTTGAAAGAAGAACTCTCTGAAACCTAAATATGCAGGATTTGTGTGTTAAACAGGACTGAAACAAAACACAACTCCAGGTATGTTTTTGATGAGGAAACCACATTATCAAAAATCAGATCTAATCATTGAGTTATCTGATTATTGTAATTATCTGATTTTTACTCACTTTGTGCCTACTTGTGTCCATATTTGTTTTATATGTATTTGCATCAGTAGCAATAATTCCCATTATTTTTATGTAGTATGTGTAAATATTATAACTGTGTACATGTTGCATACAGCTTATAGGACGTGGACACTCTATGTACCTTGTATTGCACTAAAATTAAAATTCCAGACCTATGGATTTTTTAAAAGGCACTTATTCATTATATTAAGCTTTACCATATTGATTACCATGTTTAATATCATCACAAACTAACACTAAGAAAGGGTAGTTGGTCATTATACTATATGCAAAATGTTAAATTGTCACACTGGTATAGACCCCACCCACCACTGGAAAAGAAAAGTGGACTTGGTGATTTCTAACCCATTCTAGCAATTTTACGACTACAAATAAAATCACAAATATTGACTTTGTTTAGGCGCCACTTAGAAACATAACCTTAATTTCAATGAGACATCTGATATTTGGACAAGCCTTACAGCTGTTGTCTGACCTTATGATATTATATTTTCCATAGAGCGCAACTAAACCGGATGCTACTTCCAAATAAAGGCATGAAGCGTCTGTACCAGGCCAAGAAGTAGCGGTAGAGACCGGATTAGCGCTCCAGCACCATGGACAGTTCCGGTGCACGCTCCACGTCGACCCTCTGGTTAATAGACTCTGTCCCCACATGTACACCTCGCAATCGGTTTACCAGTCCGAAAACATGCTTACAAGTCACTCATAACATCATGGATATATTTTTGTTCCACCCACATGCCTTAAAATGGCCTTCTTTGGGACTAAGTTAAGACATAGCGCATGAAACTGTTTGGTATCGTGTTTATAAAACGTGCAAAGTCTTTTCCTCTAAGCATACAGCGATATATAAAGACCAGTGAGGGTGGGAATAATAATAAATCATTATCATGGCCATCCTTGACGAATCAAACCCCTATTGCATTTCTCATTATCCTGTTAAATTGTCCCGGGAACTTTTAAAGCGCGCGCATACGAGACAATCCCGTTTTAGAATAAGAAAAGCAGCCAACACGGATGATGGGTGAGCCTCTAAATAAAATAATTCCCTCCAGCTATCACTCGCGTTCATCTATAAAGGAAACCGGAATAAGCTGCTGTGGCTGTAGTGACTGGTCTACTAGGCACACGCAAAATTGCATACACGCGTCCTTCGTAGACAGATAGCGCCACACAATTTGGGAGAGTGTAAATAAGGCGAGGCGCAGGCGGGGAACACGCAGCCAGCGCGCTACCTCCTGGCTGTGGGAGGGCATCAGAGGCAAGGACAGCAGCAGAAGAACGCGCCGGGGCAATTGTTCTCGTGTGTTTGTGTTGGCACGTGTGTTTCAAAGTGAAGATCTGATGGGGATGGATGGATGTGGCCAGGCGCATGCGTGTGGGAGGGAAAAGGAGGAGAGAGTGAGGGAGAGAGAGGGAGAGCGTGAGAAAGACGAGCGTGGATTTGACTACTGTACATGGCAACGTCGATTTAAACTGTGTGGCGACAATACAAGCCCCGATATTTAGCCAGGTTCTCATATTTAGACCTAATAGAGCCTAAACGCGATATAACAGGTTTTTTAATATAGGTGTACACATTTCAGTTATATTAATTTTCTATGTTTTGATATTTTGCTGGTAAATCTGCAAACAGACGCAACACGATTTTATTCTTATTAACTGGGAAACATGTCTGCATTTGGGTTGTTTTGTTTTAAAACATAAAAACACAGTCTGGTGTAAATGCCCCTTTAAAACAATAGTTTAATAAAAACAAAACTAAATAATTACATCTTTATTTTAAAATTGGCATCGGTCAAATCTGCACTAACAGGTTTTAATGAATCGTGATATAACTGCCTTTAAATTTTAATATGTTGGCCTATTTACTTGGGCGTTAAATAGCTTTGATTATTGCTAATTCGACTCTAAATTATCTCTTTGTACGCTTTGTACTCTGAGTATTGTCTGTTACTGTTGACGCAACAGAATGTGGCCTATTCATTAAATAATTAAATAAAGGATGTGGTTTCGGTGCAGCATCCGCCTTGTCTTGATGTTATGTCTCTCCAAACAAACTTTTCTTTACGCACACGCCCATCGGAGCTCTATTATTCGGTACTGCTCACGTTAACGGAGCCCACTTAGCTGCGGAACTAACCCAAGCCGACCGCGTGTGACCAGCGCGCCCTCCTCCCCGCGTGTTGACGGAGTGCTGTGGAAATTCAGCTGAGTGCGTTTGGCTTCATAATCACCGCAGAAAGAATCATATATCACGCACATGAGCCCGAGGGCCATTAGGCACTGGCCCTCTTTAAATTAGCATATTAAACGCATCAGTCCGCACCGCCTTCAAACCACACTGGCGCTCTGATATCAGCTAATGCTACAATTAGCAGCTAACCTTTCTGTTTCTCCAGCCTTTTACACTTAAAATTCATTATGTGCCTTTTCAGGTTCAATTAGTCTTACTTTGGAAGAAAACATTAAAAAACAATAGGAGATTTGAAGATAAGGCCGCAGTGTATTGGCCTGTGAAAATGGAATCTGTTAGAAGTTTACAACTGCACTAATAAGAAAAAACATTTTTTCGATTTAGTTCAAATGAGTAAAGCATTACAGTTCTGATTTGTGTTGGAAGCCAGTCTATGAAATATTATATTGGCTTGTAACATATAAGAATATATATTTATATACTGAAACACAATAGAGGTGTTTGCAGTGCACCTGCACCAGAGGCGTTGCAATTGAACTGAAATATTAAGAAATTGGCAGGGACCAAGGGAACTGGTGACATGGGCCCAGTTGTATTTATAATCAATTTTCTATAGAAAATAAAATGAACAATTGTTTCCAAATAGCAATAGTCAAAAATAAATACTGATAATAAATACTATTTTATTCCAAATTAAAATAAAAATCTATTCACGTTTTTGATAGCAAAAATGATGTGGGTAGTATGCATTAATTCCCTGGTGGGCATCTATAGCCCGAGGTCTATAGTCTCTACATCCCATAATAATAATAATAATAATAATAATAATAATAATAATAATAATAATAATAATAATAATAATAATAATAATAATAATAATAATAACAGATAAATGTTTTTGAATTACTGGCAGTGAAATGTGTGTTTTTACATCCTTGTAAATGGTCTGCACGCTCCAGTCACCTTTGGAGTGAAGTCAGCTTTTAACAGAGGCTGAAGGTCCGTGTTTGGAGGAATCATTACATTAAACGGACTCAGGGAGGGATCCTGAGCATTACCCCGCCACGCACGCGCACACACAGTCACACACGTGCACTCGCTCTCTCACACACACACACGCACACGCGCCCATAGCCCCGTGTCTACTGGCTTTGTTTCTGCGCGCACATGTATTCGGTGAAGGTATTCTAATAGGCGCTCTCCGTGCTGATTGGGCGCTCAGGTTGGTGAGTGAACGCCCTGCAGATTATGTCAGATTGCGTGCAGAAACCAAACCAGCCCAGCCTTTGAACTTCACCGCTTTTGGCTCGTATTCACGCTCTTCCGCTCATTTCCAAGCCAGGTGCTTGACGACAACCCTTCCGAGAGGCAGAGTGTGTGAGACAGAAAAAAAGAAAAACAAACGCGGAACACTTTTACGAGCAACTGACTGCGGAACATTGCTTTCACCTTTGTGGATTCTTACGCATCCCATCCTGCATGTGTTTTCTCCACTTTGCGCACCAGTGACAGAGTTTTACGCACCATTTGGAAAGGACTTCAAGACGTACGGAAAGTCGAAACAAAAGTGGATTTTTCTTCCTTTTCTTTTGCAGCTCCCGCTCTGTCACATCCCACACGGGCATGACTGGTATCTGGCGTCTGGACAGGTGAACAGCGTCCCTCCTTTCTCCTCTCCTTCTTTCCTGATAAGAACTTTTGCTTTGCTTGGCGCTTGGGGATAAAGCTCACTTTTGAGTCATGTCAAAGCCGGCTGATCACATCAAGAGACCCATGAACGCCTTCATGGTTTGGTCGCGGGGTCAGAGGCGGAAAATGGCCCAAGAGAACCCCAAAATGCACAACTCTGAAATCAGCAAACGCCTGGGCGCGGAGTGGAAGCTGCTATCCGAGTCCGAGAAGAGACCGTACATCGATGAGGCCAAGCGGCTGCGAGCACAGCATATGAAGGAGCACCCAGACTATAAGTACAGACCACGGCGTAAGCCCAAAAACCTGCTCAAGAAGGATCGCTACGTCTTTCCTTTACCCTATCTGGGAGACACAGAGCACTTAAAGGGACTGCCCGTGTCCGCCGCTGCAGACTCGCTGCTGGGCGCCTCGGAGAAAGCCCGCGCCTTCCTGCCGCCCACCTCTGCGCCCTACTCCTTTTTAGACCCGAGCCAGTTCAGCTCCAGTGCCATCCAGAAGATGACGGAGATGCCGCACACGTTGAGCACCAGCACTTTGCCATACGCGTCCTCCTTGGGATACCAGAACGGCGCTTTTGGGACCCTAGGGTGCCCCAGCCAACACACCCACACCCACCCTTCTCCCACCAACCCGGGCTACGTGGTGCCATGTAACTGTACCGCTTGGTCTGCCTCAAGTTTACAGCCCCCGGTGGCCTACATACTCTTTCCAGGTATGACCAAGACTGGGATAGACCCGTACTCTTCCGCGCACGCCACTGCCATGTAACCCCTTGTTTTTACTGACTTCCTAATGCATGTAAATAGACCGCAGACAATGGCATGGACTGTGGAACCGCGTGGAGAAATAGACTAAACTTTTGCAGCGATCCACAAGTTCCCGCGTTGCGCAGCAGAGCGTCTACTGCTTCGGTCCCTGCCTGTGAACTGTAAGAAATGTAAATGTTATAACGTTTATGGCAACCAGAAAAGGGAGGCCTTTAACTTTATTTATTGTGTACATTTCAACGCTGATAATGCTGATTTGTGTTATGAATAGGATTTGAAACAAGAATTGGCTTGCACAAAAGAGCGTCTTCTTACCTGTATAGGCCTGACGCTAGCCTACATTTGGCACTATTTCTGATCAGAATCAGAACCTGTAGGCTGGATTCTATACGGGTTTTTATTTCTATATTTAATACCCCCAAAATGCTACTATTTATGGAAAGACAGCACCTCATCCCACATTTTGTTTACATTTCTGTGATTCAGTGCTATAGCAGTCCCACGCGCCATATTTCTGTTTTTCAGGATAACTTCTATTTGAGGATGTGTATTTTTTATCCAAGATGGTCATTTAAAAGCTGTCATGTTAAAAAGCAAAAATGTATTTAGAAGGTTGATACCTCTGGCTCTTTGTTCAGCTGCTGAGCGAAGACATTTGGAATAAAGACAATCTTGTCTTCAACTCAAACACCCCCTCTCCAGGCATTTTCATTGAAATAGAGACCAGAAATATACTATCAGAAAAAGCAAATAGGTACAACATTCAATATTTTTAAAATGACAAATGATCAAGATTAACGGTGTTATCAATTTGAATACATTGCAGAAATGTACGTAAAACTGCACTCCTACTTTAGTGTATACTATTTTAAAATCAGTCTTTTTAAACTGTTTGACCCACATGAATGGATTTACGGTGGTTTTATGGACATACGTGTATGGGCCACCTTGACGTGGACTCAGTTTACAACAAAAAATAATTACACACTGGCACACTGTTTTCTATTTGTTTTTTCCCCGTGCGTAATTTCCATTCGTTATCCCAATACTCGTAGTGATTTGGAACAGGTTTTGGAGGATGTGCTGCGTGCGTGTAGTACTGACACTAGGATGAACCGCCGCTACCGCTGCTTGAGTGACAGTTCAGGAGAGGCCTTCCTTTCCCCCGGAGGGATTGCGCCCGTCCGACCCGTCTGACTGCTTCATCACGCAGCAGCAGCCTTTAATTACAGCCTCGCGCTAATGGAGCACGCGCTTTGTACTCAAGTCCTTTTCGCGTGTGCGCGCGTTTGTGTGCTCGTCCAAAAGCATCCAAACCGCACCAGACACTTTTACTACACTATTTATCAGTCATTTATGAGCCTGCAGTGACTTGCATTAGCCTCAATTAAAGCTGGAGTAGAAATCTTTTTGGGCGCAAAGACTAGTGAAAAACTGAACAGAATTAAAGATTTTTAGAAATTCTGAACACAAAGATGTAACCTTTTAATGGACATTTTTTCTCAGTGCAGAAAAGTTAGTGGAAAAAAATAATTCAAGCGGAGTTTCAGTGGGTCATCTTACGAATAAAATTGAAGAATTTCTTGAGCCATGTAAATTGCGTCTTAAAAAAGTTTTTTTTTTAATTTTCAGCACAAGACTGACAATGAATGAGTGTCAACTCTATCAAATATATAGATATGAATAATATTATGATAAGCTTTTTGTTGTATAATTAAAATGACATCTTTTAAAACTGTAGATAAAGAAATTATTTATTGCACTCTGTATTTTAAAAATAAGCATTAGTGCATCATTAGATATTGTCACTTATTGTTCTCTATAGTGAACAATGTAAAAAAAAATTCACTCCAGCTTTAATTTCTGAAAAAAATGCTGTCAGTGACATAACACCTTAATACAACCACTGATTAACAAAACTACAGGCTTTGGAGGTTATGGAATCTTTTTGCCTCACTTTTGGGTAGCATTATTTACCATCCACTGAATGTGTTGTGACAGAATTTTAGAACGAAAATTAAACTTAAATTCCCTTTCTTTTATTTCACTGCTTTCCCATCCAGCTTTAACCCTGAATAGTTTTCTACTGTAGACTGATCCTGGCCCCATTAGCCCACTGTATTATTAATTAAAAATTTCATTCCACGTCCAAATTGTTTACTTATCTGCCAGGAACATATGCAGGGGAGAAGTTGAGATTCTGCACTATTGCCCAAGGTGCAATTCAATCCTGGGGAAGCGGAGAGGAAAAGGAGAGAGGAGGGGGGAAGAGAGGTGGAGGGGGGCTTGGATAGGATTTCTTTTTTTACGAGACTTATCTGCCGCTGTAAATTAACGCGATACTTCATTGAACCGATGTGAACTTCTCCATCAAACCCCTTAAGCGTACTCATACCAGTTTGATGTAATTACTTTGAGAGAATATTGGCCCCTGTTTTTTCATGTTATAAATAAACCCTTAACTGTATTTGTATTAACTGTTTAAAAAAAAAAGAAAGAAAGTTTGGCCGTCGTTTTGTTCCGCGCGTAATTACGCACAGTCCACATGACACTTCTCCGCCACGTTAAAGAGTATAATAACGAGCCTAAATTATGATTTGAAAATTATAGGGCTACTAAATCTCCCTGTCCCCCCTTGACGTTTTTATTGGAGCACAACATAGAGAATCCAATCCGTCCTTATCTCCCCAGCACTGCGCGGATCACACGGCAAAAAGAGGGAGGGGGGCATAATTGTTCTTGATTTGATTTCATTCAAGGCGACGCGGCTTTCAGGTCATTTCCCGGCGATAAAAGTCACTAAACGCCGCGACACACACACTTTGAAAGGATGAAAAAGTAAAACAGAGCGTGGGGAATAAAGCGGGGAGGGGGCGAAGCGTTTTTAATTAAAAGCCACGGGTCATTTACGTTATTGTCTTTGAATGTTGCTTAATGATCGCTGATAAGTGGCTGTTGAGAATTTGCGTTGAGGCATTTGACAAAGAGAGGAACAGAGGAGCAGAAAAGGAAGCCTGGGAGAGAAAGATGGAGATGAAGCGCGTGAGTTTGCTTAAATACAGTTCACAGTCAAAAAGGGGACTAGTTTCTCATTGGAGCATATTAAATACAGTGCGTAAAAAGCCCAAATGATCAGGCCTAAATCCGCCACTATCTGAAATTGAATCTGGATAGCAGTGTGTTGTTTGAAGCCGTGTGGGGTGTGTGTTTTTTGGAGGGGGGTCCCTGGTTGGATTTTTCATTTGGGAAAAAAGCGTGATAAAGAAAAAAGACGGAAGGATGAGCTGAGAGAAAGGGAATTGTGGTTAATGCGCAGCGCCAGACGGAACAGTGATTGGAGACGCGCGCCTATTCCCCTGATGCGCACATGTCCACCCAGAGACGCTCTGTCTAAAGTTTTAATATGGACACCCACGCACGCGCCTGGACACGCACGCGCGCTGGACATCAGTCATTTTAGATTGCGATCCAAGAAATACAACCCAAGCTCCAGACGAACCACAATCAAAGCGCGACATCAAAGTGCGCCAGTTTTTCCAAAATGTTTAAAATAGTCACCTCTATTTGATGCATTTTTAAAATCTCTCTGTCGTCTTTTGGGGGCCACGAATATAGTATTTGGTTAAAAAAAAAAGGAGAAGAAGAAAAAAAATGCGTACTTCTCCACATTTTCTATACACCCAAGTGTAATTTTGATCTAGGCTGTTTATAATAATTAATACAATTGTAGGATTTACTTACAAAAACTACGTATAAAAATGATTTTGTTAGGGTTATATTCTGTTATTTGATTCAGGTTCTTGCTTATTGAAAGAACTGTTAATTGATTTATCAATGAGCAACAGTTGTTCTATTGATTAGAAATTACTTGGTGAGCTTGAACCAACTGAAGAGGGTCACAATATTAATAATTCTAAAACTGAAAACTAAAACTGGTTCACTTCAAATACGGAAGCAGCAATTATCACTTAAGTTTGGCTATTCCATTTTAACTACTGGCACTGATGGTTAAATGAAAGTAAATCTTCTAAGGCCTAAAAAAGACAAAAATCAACAACTATTTATTTGATTTTGGGTCACTATCTCATCTTTGGAGCATGGAGAATGTGTCACTTGCGTATGTTCTGAGTGGATGGGTAACATTAGCAGCAGAAATACATAAAACTATTTTAATATTGACACCATAACTCAGTACTCTCTGTGACCTCTGAGACCAACTTTCTTTGGTCACTAACATTTTTTACATTACATTTGAGTAACAATAGGATATTCATATTATTGTATATCTTTGGACTTCACATTAGAAATAAATCAAAGAGCTTAGAAAACAAAACAAGCTTCTGATAGTGAGAACATTTGCGGTACAGTCTGTATTTTTGTCAGCATTTACCTCTATGTTGATAGGCCAGTTTATAAAATAATAAATAATATGTATAATGTATATGTATATATGTATATAAAGCATAAGCATTTCATAAAGAACATATATTTAGACAGATGCAGACATACACAAACAAAAGCATATACTGTCCCACTGCGGTGTTGTCACGATCCCAAAATTTCAAACTTGATTTCAAAACTAAATAGTGTCAAAACTTGGTACAGTTTCAATACTACAATGATGATTTAGATTTTTTTTTTGTAATAAACATTTACATTAATTTTACACTTTCAACTCAAAATGATAGAACTTTTCTTTATGTTATAGTGTGGTCTTATAGTTCTGATACAGCTTAAGATCATCCAAAAACTAGTTTTTTAGTATTGATCAGTGCACTACATTGTCCATAATTTTTCCCTTCCAAATTTTCAGTGTAGGAGTAATAGGCCTGTCACGATAACTCTTTTTGAAGTGTGATATATCGGTGAAGTAAATATAGATGATAAACGATCATATGATAATAAAACAATATCCCAACAACAGATTTAAACCACAAAAGCTATTCAAAATGCGCAGTAAAAAACACAAGTTGCAATAAATAAATGGCAGACTCGTGTTTACTTTGCATCTGTAACGACTCACAGAAGTTATTAATTCAACCTTTTACTTCTTAAATCTTATTATATAACCAAAGAAAAAAATCCCAATCATGCAAAGAAAAAGTATAGATAAGATAAATATTGACCTAAAAAATCCTGTTCCATTTCTCATATACTGAATGATATAGTCAATATAGTAATTATCGTGACAGGCCTAAGGAGTAATGGGTTCACATTTTCAAATCTAGCCAGCGCGTGTCACAAGTCCACTACAGGTTTGCTCATATAAGACAATTGTCCCTTCAGTCATTCCAGTATTAAACAGAGATATTTTTCAGCATGTACAACTTCACATTGTGGTAAACAGACTTCATTTTGAGCAGGTTTGAAGACGACATGACCCTCACTTACCAACCAGCGTCAGTAAACAAAGCCGCTTTTCACCGTGTTCATTTCATGTATTTATTTGCATTGGTGCTTCTATTCAGCTACACTCTTGGCTGTTTGTTATTTCACTAAAAGCAATGTAAGATTCAGTGTGGGCTTCACAAACAGAAGGTTACGTTGCACAACATACCAAGTCATATAATGTGAAAGTAACTATAAAGGGAGTGAATGTAATGAGATGAACTAAAGATTCCTGGATATATACTTTGCATCTGATGAAGTTAAAGGTCACGGAGGGGAACACTGAAGACGCCAACATACGGAAACGATAGGCTTTCCACGGCTCCAGACAGGTAAAGAACTCTTTGTACGAATGGGAAGAATGCAAACAAAACACTTGGAGTACTTGATATGTGCGGTATCAGGAGGGCCGGGTGAATCCTTAAATGGTTGTGTTTCAAAACGATGTGGCGGTTTAGATATTTTGTAGGTAAGGAAAGACAAAAGACCCAAGCTACACCTTTACCCTCTACGTGTCGAACGCTGGTGATGAAAGGAAAATCAATAAAGCAAGTTCACTTTTAGTTTAACCTCAGGAATGATGAAACTGGTCAATTTTATTTTCTTCTTCTAATATATATCTTGAGGTACACGAGGTACTCAAGACATTTTTGGTGTACGGGGAAAAAATCTGGATTTGGACCAGACCAACAAGACAACAAGTGGACTAAGGGAGTATGGCGTCACCCATAGCATTCAGATCCAGTCAAATGAAGCTCATGAGGCTAGCGGTTATAAGAATGAGTTGGCCATTGAGTTCCATATTTGAAATAGACATTTATTTACAGACAAACTAGTGAAATAAAAACCACAGGGTCATGTAGAGCGGGTTAATATGAACATTTTAAGAGAGAGTCGATGGAACAGGAAGTACCCACATGGTCACTTCCTATTTGGAATGTGGCATTTATTGGGTTAAATCTGTCCATTTATACAGTCTATGTTTTGGACCAACCGTACTTACGCTTGTTGTGGAAGTGCGTCTTAAAGTGCTAATGTTATTTGAGATCACTATTAGATTTGTTTGAGACTTTCATTGTATATTTAGTTATAGAAAATAGATGTATACTAACAAAAATGTGCAGGAATGTGCATTCAGTCAGTTTCAGCCATTAATATTAGCAAGCATGTTGAAAGTGATTGTTGTAAGTTCATTTTTCACAGCATTACAACCTGCTCGATATTTGTGCAATAACAAATTGGTAAACAATTAATTTAATGTAAAGGTTAAAAGTCATATATTATAGACATGCAGATTAATGTTGTAGCGGACTGGATTCTGTAACAATCACAACTTTAGAGCATCTTTGCATTCACATTTTACGTAGTGGAAAAGAAATCTGTGCTATCAAAAAATGCACTTGATGGCCTATGTTTGCCAAATTAAATATGCTGTACGAAAGAAACAAAAAGACAACTCCTCGTACGTTTTTGAGGAGAAAACATTAGCTTTGTAATTTTTCATTATGCTGATCCTTTTCCTTGTCATGTTGTCTACTTTTTAAGTAATGTGTCTGTTAAATAATGTTTCCTCAGTACATTGACATGTTTGGTTTGCAGTGGAATGAAAAGTCACGTGACTGAAGATGAACCGATGGCATGCAAAGATTATAAGGAATATCTGCAAATGTTGAACCGAATGCTTTAGCTTGCATATTTGCGGGCAGGCTTTTGATCTCTATATTACAACAAAATGAGCATCATAGCATAAAATATTTACCTGTCCATCCAAATTGAAGATTATAGGACTACAGAATGTTTGTTAGCCTTAAAGCTATCTCTAAGTTTATTTGATTTTTGTTTTTATCAGTAGACGGCAGATCATCTTCTTCTGTCAGACCAAAGCTGGGACACTCTCAGACAGCAATAACGTAGACACCATCTAGTGGTGATATGTGAGAATACAACAGCATGTGAGCCAGTCTAATAACAAATGATAGCTTTAATAACAAATAATAATTCATACTGAACAAATAGTTTAGTAAGAATGAATTAGATCCTAAACTCCTATTAAGTAGCTTCTAAGTCCGCACCAGTAAACAATGTGTTCATAGGTCACAATAACAAAATCTGAAGCATGATCTATCGCGGTATCACTGAAACTACTTTATGCCACTGACACAATAATAAAGCAGAATAATCCCAGCAAACCAAAAATAAATAATATACTATAATATACATACCATAAAAAGAATGAACCAATTATTAGTTACAGAAGTTATGTATTCTATTCTACTCTCTACAGCTCAAATCGTACTTTTTTACACGAAACCGCAAAAATGTCACCATTTTCGCAAAGAAATTGTAGAAATGTGTAAGAAATTCCATCTTTCACACACTGAACGATAAGATGATATTGTGATTATCGTGACAGGCCTGTGTGTTCAGTGTGATCGTGATGTGATCTGAAATCCTGCAGCAGCCTACGATACAAACGCTCCAACCTCCGCTTGACTACCCCACCTGTCTTCACCCCGTCTGGACACTTGGCGTGAGGGCCGCGGTGGATTTTGGACGCTTATATAGACGCTGCTCCCGGAGTATGTCGTACCGGACCAAATGCGATTAGCGCGAGCGGAATCCAACGCCGGGACCAGAGCGCGGGTGCGGTTCTGCGGAGGTGAAAGGTAAAAGGCACTTATCAGAGGGGAGGGGAATGAAAGGGGAAGGGGGTAGGGGGTAAGGGGGTAGGGTGGGTGCCTAAAGGGGGTTCTCGACGACCGACTCAATCAAACCCGCTGCACGCACATCTCCCTGGATTAGACTAATCAGGAGCGCGCAGGGGGATGTATGGAGCACTTATCAAGAGAAAACATGGCGCCGCTCTCCTCCGCTTTGAAAAGAGCCTACAGAAATGTTTGTTAATTTTATTTATTACAGCGGGGCCTTGTCGCCGTGGCAATCTTCCATGTGATCATTAAACGCACTAAAGGCATCCTCTGTTTACGTAAAGATACAGACGCGCTTTGATGTCCCGAGTTTCCCCCCTCATTTTTTTGCCTCATTGTGATTATTATTTATATATTTGAGAGCAGATTTGTTTGTGTTTTGGTATAGGAGCGGCAGATGGGAGGTGATGGGAGAGGGTCGATGACACAAAGGCCCTGAAAGGTGTTTGAATATTTATTAAGGGGGCAACATCAGAGAAGACAGGCCGGTAGCATCGAAGCCATAGTGAATACGAGATAACAGGCATTTCACACTCACGATTAACTTCAAATTAATCTTTTTCTGCAAGGGATGTTGGATAGGTGACTGGGAGAGCTCACTGGGAAAAAGTTACTGAAGCCAAGTTGTAGTTGACGAATTAATCCTGAAACAATTGTGGAAATGAATCGCAGGATTTGACAACATTGGCAATAAGAGCGCACTCTGGAATGGATTGTCATGTTTTTATTGCAATCCAGGGGTTTTAAAGTGATGGAAAATGAGCCATGTTGTCATTACAATTAACAATTCAAGACAAAATGTAATATATTTTGATTGGTCAAAAGTCCTCAAAATAGCACCTATAAAAATGAAGCTGAAATGAGCAAGTATTAAGTATGGATTAACTCCCTAAGATAAGACACTCCCCCTTCAGAGCGCTATCGCAACACAATTGAAGTGCATTTTACTAATGCGTTTTGTAACTGTGATAAAAGAACTTAAACATTGACTTTTTTATACATTGGTCCCTACTTATCTTGTATTTAAAAGGTCCACATTACACTATTTTCTGGTCTATGTTATAATGTTTCCTCTTCAAAACCGTATTTGGAGTTGTATTTTGTTTCATTCCCAAATGTTTAACACAAACCCTGCATATTTAGGCTGAGTTCTTCTCTCAAACAGAAAACACTTGCCACTACCATCTTGAAGTTATGTGGTAATACAGGAAGTGCTCCACTGTCTTTTCAGGCACGTTTACTAGAATAATTTGATCAATTTAAGCTCTACAATTGGCAGTCCCTCCTGAACTAAAGGTGTGTGAATGAAACAAAACACAACTCTGGGTATGTTTTTGAGGAGGAAACACCATTGTAACAAGGCTCACATGAGTTAGTTTGTGTAATACAACACGTTTAAAGTGTCTTACCCAAGGACACAACAACATTACAGACTTCGACTATCCTTCAATACCTGGGCAAACGATCAACTCATTGTGCCATTGCAATTTCCTGTTATTTCATGTTACAAACACTAAAACTAACCTTGAATGCTTTGTATGCAATATTTACCAATATTCCACTGAGGTGCCAATGTTAGTGTATGAAACATTTTGCCACTGCACTAAATTACCTTGAGAGTGAATGGTGTGTATGGCAGCTCACAGCACAGCCCACACGTATGACATGATTATGTGTAAAAGTGGCAGAGTTGATTGTGTTGAATAATTACATGGCGATGAATAGTGAAGGAGGCAGCGAGCAGCGCTTAATGAGAAGAGATGCTTGTGGATGTGCATGTGAGGAGTGTACTGAGCATTCACACTCAAGGGCTGCTCACCCACCGCATGGGCCAAGATATTATACCTGGATTGAGGAAATCTACTCTGTGTGGTGTTGTTTTAGATGGGGAAATCAAAAGGGCAACTCTTAAACAAATAGTTTAGTGGCATTTTTTAAAAATATATATTTTCATATTACTCTGTTTTCTGATCTGTTGCAATGTTTCCTCGTCAAAAACAAATATGAGTTGTGTTTTGTTTCATTCATACATTTTAACACACATTTTAACACACAAATCTTGCAGTTCTTCTCTCAAACTGAGAACATTTGGTTCCTTGTAATGTCAAGTGGCAACACAAGAAGTGCTCCAGTGTGTTTTTTAAACTCCATACGCCTCCACTAGAAACGTTTGGATAATTTAATCTCTACTGAACAAAAGGTAAAAGATAGTTGTTAGCTTGAAAACTACAATTTCATGTCATCATAAGGTGGAGCAGAACATTTTGAGCTTTGGAGTTGTGGACAGACTAATAATAAAGGATTGCTCAAACATGTGTGAATGAAACAAAATACAACTCCAGCTATGTTTGAGGTAACAACATCATACCATGGCTTAAAGCTCACAAGAGTCACTTTTGTGCAATATGGGACCTTTAATGTTGAGAAGAAAATGTTTGAAAATGTCATGTTTTTGACGAGGTAACAGCTTTATAACATGACTTAAAGCTCACTAGAGTCAGTTTTGCGTAATGCAGGACATTTAAGATTTGGACTGGAAACCTAAACATTATATTCCATCTAAAGTGTAGCCTGTGGATCTCCAATCACCCCAGCAGCTGCAGCCAGACCCTACTCAACCAATTTATCTGGTACAAATGACATACCACGGACAGATCGAGTATGACAGCAGCTACAGTAGCCTGTATAATAACTCAAATATTAACTGCATGTTCAGGGTCATAAAGACGATGTAGTGAATGGCTGGGATAAGACCCTCAGATGTAATCACACTGCTGTGATGGGGCCAGAGTGTAAAATCATAAATAAATGACTTTTAACACAAACATGAGCAGTTGTGTGGTGCTGACAGCTGCCTGGCATGTATCCACAAACTGCTCTTTCACATCACTCCCTCCACGACATGAAGTGTCAGTCTCATTATGGAGTTTACCCCCGAAATATGGCTCAAAACACAGAGCAAAAGAACCAACCACTGAGAGACCACGTGGCGCCCATATCTGCAGCTGTCAACACAGAAGAGCAAGCAGCCAAATAAGAAAGGATTAAGGTTTCCATTCACTTCAGTCATTTGTTTTACAGGTTTGTGGGGGGTTGCCAAGTCTAAATTACTTGTAGTTGGGAACATATATTTGGGTGACTTCCAGGATTGCCACATTGATTGGGTGAGTTATCCCAGATGCTTTTAATGTCAGTATTAAGTATTTACACATTAATGATTATTAGCACTTGTTCTACATACTCAAAGTAATTTAACAGTTTCCAGATTGTTTTCATTTTACTTCTGTATTCATCCTGGGAAACTGATGGAAGATTTTCTGCCAACAAGAGCTTATTCACTCCTACACGCTACATTCTTAGAAAGACAGGATGGGTGAAATCTTGCTCAAGGAATCTGGACAGTGCCAGGTTTAAAACACTCTTAACCCCATGTCTAAGTCATAATGAATAAACCTTAATTTAACTAGCCCAACTGTAAATGGGCACTGTATGTACGTTTTTACACTGAGGGTCTCAAACCTTCTATTCTCCATGTTATTGCTTTACCTGCAATGTTCCACAGGTTGGCATAAAACTTAAATTTCCATGGAAACAAGCAAGTGACACAACCAAATTAAATCTTTTCGCTATAAAAAAAAAATCCAAACAGAACTAGTTTTTCTTGGCACTCAAATTATTCAATGCACATTTCACCTTTTTAGAGACCACAGTTTTGCTATCATGACAATGTGATCAGCAACTACCGTGGTAGCAGCGCACTTCCTGGTTCAAAGAGAATGAAAAGCTTTTGATACAGACATCACACAGCTGTCTTTTTTTTCTTTTCTTTTTTACAATATATACTGTGTATATACTTGGGTAAAACAGACTAATAAATGCCCCTTCTACCATCAAACATAAACTTTATTCCCCACATAGACAACCCACTAGACAATACCAAACCACACACAGACCCCGAGAATGGTGCGATTTGTGAAGAGGGAGACATAAAAGCCAGGTGAAAAGTGTGTCCGCGGCTCCTATCGGCTCAGAGAAAGACACCGTGGTTTCAGAGCTCACTGGACAAAGCCCTCCTCAGTAAATCTCACATCAAACAGCCCGCTGAAAACTCAGGTCTCAACAATAAATGGCCTCCGTCCGCGGGCCTGTGGGCAGCATCGGCCGGAGGAGATTGTCTCAAATGAAAGACGCCCCATTGAAATCCTATTGAGCTATTTTCAGTCCCAAAAAGGAAGAGAAAGCGCTAAAGGTCGGTGTGAAGCCAGATCATATAGGGCTAAAACAGGTGCCCAGATAACGGCCCGCTGACAAATATCAATTACGCCTTGACATTTTCCGAGGAGACAAAGAGGAAGGATAATACCTGGATGGTGAACCGCTGTTAGCTGCTTCAAACGTGCTTTAAATGTTTCCTGGTCAGTGCTAAAGGGTTTGGAAATTCTTGCAATTTATATCTAAAACATATTTACATAAAGATTAAAACATGAATTTCAAAGCGTTAATGCAACAGAGAAGGTACAAAGCATTTCACAGCAATCTCGGGTTGGATCGTCTCTACATAAAGGTGCTATGCGGTAATCTCCAACAACACATGAGCATAATACTTGATTTTAATTTTGTCAAAGAGATAGGGATTTTTGTGGGTTTTCTTATTATTATGTAAAACACACCTCCCACAGCTAAACTGGGAAGTTAGCATTGCAGTTGTGGTTAGGGAAGATGGCCATAAGCAATGGGCAAAAGAGAGAAAAGAAGCTAGTTTATATTTAATATTTTTGTTTTGGCTCAAAGCAAACCCCTTCTCTTGTGAGTGTGCATGTTGGCGGCATTGCAGTTAAATAAAATTTGTTCAATAAAATTTACATTATTTACAATTTACATTTTTTTGTGGTAAATATTTGATTCTTCATATTAATTTCATGTTTTCTCTGTCTACTTCTATTGACATTACTGGTATTCCTTTGCAGTGAAACTGACTGGAGTCACTGATTTGTCTGAAGCTCTGTTACTCAAATTAGTTATTTTGTGCTTTGTTTTAACACACTATGTAACCATAAAGAACAAGTGATCTGATTTGTAGCGCTCACAGCGCTCACAGGTTTGAGAAATGTTATTGTTAAAACCCATTTTATTTGTTTTTTCCTGAGTTTTCAAACAATCTGTGATAAGATTTTATGTGTAATTCCTTTATCAAAATGTATCTTGAAATGCTGTCAAAATTACATGCTGTATTGTGCTGACCATGGTTTACGTGACTAAGGCTGAAAGATATGTAGTAAACAAGAGCGTTGTGAAGCCAGATTGTGAAACAGGAAAAGATATACAAGATATACAAGATATACACCTCATATTAGTAATGTGTAAACATGGAGATATGTGAATATTTTGATGACTCATATTGTGAATAAAAGGCACGGAGAGACGATGGTCTGAGAGAGAGTACCAGTACCCAGCAGTCTACTGGCGTGGGACGAGCTGTAGCGAGCGCCACGTCTCTCCCGTGCACGTAAAATCCAAAGACTTGTCTCAGGCTATTTCTTCTGAACCTTGGTGATTTAATCCACAATTGGTTGGAGGTTTATTTTGATAACAACTGTTGATTCTACGCTGTTTGTGTAAAATTCCCCAAAACAATCTAAAACTGTGTCACCATGGTACCAGTAGAACTGTCCTCCCTGGACATGCATGCCCCTCTGCTCCCTGAGGTAATGCCATGGACATATAATTATTATATGTACCATCCATCCATTTTCTTCCACCTATCTTGGGCCAGGTTCCAGGGGCAGGAGTCTAAACAGGGACTCCCAAACTTCCTTTACCCAGGACACTTCCTCCAGCTCATGTGGACTGGTTGGGCAAACTCCCATGAACCCTCGAGCACCCAATGGAGAATGTAGAGCTGGTCCAGTGTTCCGCAGCTGGGACATAAACCACACTGCTCCTTTTCAACCTGAAGTTTTACTATCGGTCAGATTCTCCTCTCCAGTACCCTGGCATAGACCTTACCAGGGAGGCTGAGGAGTGTGATTCCCCTGTAGTTGGAACACACACTCCAGTCCCCTTCTTAAACAGAGGGACCACCACCCCGTTGCAGAGACGTGTCAGCCAAGACAGCCCCACAACATCCAGAGACTTAAGATACTCAGGACAGATCTCATCCACCCCTGGAGCCTTGCCACCAAGGAGCTTTCCAATCACCTTGGTGATTTCAGCCAGAGTGATGGACAAGTCCACCTCTGAGTCCCCAGCCTCTGCTTCCCCCTCAGAAAACGTGATGGTGGGATTGAGGAGATCCTCAAAGTATTCCTTCCACCATCTGACAATATCCCCAGTCGAGTTTAATGTTCGGACCATCTCCACAAATGGAGTTCGGAACATGTCCACAAGTGGCATTTGGACCACCTCTTGAAGTGGCGTTCAGACTAGCTCCTGAAGTGGTGTTTGGACCACCTCCACAAATGGGATTTGGACCACCTCCTGAAGCAGCGTTTGGAGCACCTCCACAAATGGATTTCAGACCACTTCTTGAATTGGCATTCAAACCACCTTCACAAATGGCATTTGGACCACCTTCCACAAGCAAACATCTGAATACAAGTCTGAAAAGTCTACTGAGCAACAGAGAGCAAAAAGAGATTTTTTAAACAATTAACAATTGCAGTGACTCCTTGTTCATCAACTGTGGTCCAAAATGCAGAGGAGTGCGTCAGTAAGAAAGTTCTTCAACATAATGAAAGAAAAAACCAGACTGTCATCAAAGTGGAAGGAGCAGAGGCAAAAATCATATACGTAGAACGCAAGATGAGGATACCAAAGACCAGCGAGATGATCAAGAGAATGCTCTGAGATAGCCATAATTATGGGTGCAGCAAAGGAGGATCTGTCAGGGAACTGCAGTGATATGCTGGAGGACATACAGAAACTATTCCTGCATGAGGAAATTACAGAGGCCCAGATTGCCTCCAAGTCTATATTTGGCAGGATGATTCCACGTCCTCTCCGGGAGTTGTTTTCAAGATTGTCTACCTGCTGAAACCTTGCCCAAAAAAGCCATTCTTCAGAAAACCTACAGTATATATGGGTCAAATGCATTCCGGTTTTCACAAGAAGATCCACAATATCTGTGCTTTTCGCCCCCTAGACCCATCACACCAATTCAGATTTGTGTGTGCATGTAACTGCAGCCACTGTTAAATAAACAAAAAAAAACTAAAATATCTTTACTGAATGTGTTATTTCATGTATTTTTTTTGCATCCTTGTTTCTTGTCTCCCCCTTCTCCTCCTTCTTTGCGTCTTTGCTTTCTTCCATCCTTCTTTCCTTGTATCCTTGCTTCTTTGCATTTTTACTTTCTTGCATCCTACATTGAACCATTTGAGGATGAATGAACGATTACAGTGTCTCAAACCTGTATGGAGATTTTTTTCATTGTTTTTTGAGCCAATGATTTGCCCAGACTGTTCATGACACTAATCTGCTTTGAGTTTGAGTTGTCCTGTTCAAGGTCTGGACAGGCAAACCACATTTATTTCTTTATTTCTTGTTTATGATCTTAATTGAGAGGAAATTACAGGACAAAATCTTGGTTGCATTTTACTGGGCATTTTTTAGTTTTGAAAAGGCTTTAGAAAATGAGTGAAACAAACCTTTGTCAATGGCAGCCTTGGGTTAATTAGAAATTTGCTTCTGACCAAAATGAGATGATCTCTGAATAAAATGATTATGATTGGCAATGTCCTCTCTGCAGCTGTCCCCAAACTATATAGTCCACTTATGTGACAAAATAATAAAGTAATAATGTTAAAAATCTATCAAGATTACACATATAGTGTGAACACTTTACTTATCTCAGGGAACAGAGAATGTATTCACTGAAGTCAGTGCAAAAAAAAAGGCAGCAGTGCTTGTATTAATGTGCTACTTCAAATTCAATAGAGTTAAAAAATAAAGTTTTGTAAAGCTTTTAGTGCCATTAAGATTAAAGCTTTAAAATCTTATAGTATTCGTATAAACCGTAAGGCTGATCATTGTCTTTTTGGAGATACCAAAAAGGTCAGAAACACTTTGTACTGTACATTTTGTATAGAATGTACAGGGACAGTGGAGGGCCATATGAGCACTGAATGATTTGTGAACTTGGTCACACCTTTTAAAATGTGTTATATTTAATATTAATAGTGTCAAGGCCAATTAAACCTTACAACATATTAACATTGTTATGGAAAAATTAAGTCAAGTTGTGCATCCCTACTGATGTTAATGGGACTCACTGTGTGACAGTGGTTAGCATTTTATCCTCACGAGTTAGCTGGTTTTCTCCATACTTTTGTAAGTATGACATTTTAAGACTTCGTAATTCTGACCTTTCCTGTCTTTGATAACTGCATAAACATTTCCCATTGACCAGACCCTCCCCTGAATGTACTAAAGTAATTGAACATGGGAATAAATGGTTTGTTCAGACACAACAGCTGTCATTTTTCCATGAGGACTCACTGTGCACTTGTGAACGTGTAATCCTCTTTCAAATGCAAAAATACACTTTCTATATGGGATACGCTCCAATGCACCCAATTACAGGCATTAATTTTTAAATAATTTTCTTTCTCATTCAGTAAAACTCCAGTGCATGCGGACTGCTGGCTAAAGGGAAAACCACACAGGGCTGGGATAACTTAAGTGAAATCAGCCTCCTCCTGATGGCCTTGCAGTGCTGTGTCATTAGCATTCATTATAGTTGTATGAGCCAGAGTAATTACAGGCCCAAGTGCAGGGAGGAATAGCAGTTTACACTCCTAGTAATTTGATTTGCATCTACGCTAATAACTTCTTTTGTGCGTGTTTATGTGCCGTGTCAGAACACAAGTGCCATTTGGCTGCAGGCATACCAGGCAAAAAAAGCTTTTAAATTGGAAGATTGAGCTGCTTTTTGCTTTCAGCACTTCAAGCTCCAAATCTGTTACAGCGCCCAGATTAGCGTGATCAGAGAACAAGTGATACCACAAAGTCGTTCTGATGAGGTTTGGAAGGAAATGTAGGCCAGTGGAGGAAAAACAGACAAGTTTCAATACACTGTTACTGTTTTCTCTTTGCAAAAAAATCAAACATGTTTTTAATGGTGGGAACCTGTTTCCAAGAAGTAAGATCCACACTTAGGTTGGCACAATTATAGAGCAGTGATTATGGTGCAGATAAAAGTGTATGCCTCTGGTCTGTGTGTGCTTGTCAAACCTCTGTCTATCAGTCATCCTTGTGAAGCAGTAAAAGACATTAACGCCCGTGTTGCCACAAGTTCACAAGGCTGAGTGCACCGTGGACCCTCAGGTAAAAATCACTACTTTAACATCATGTAGCGTCTAGTCAAATGTATCATAAATTATTTTAGTCAGGGATATCCAAGGTATAAACCAGTACGTGATGGACGGTTGCCAGTGTGAGTTATGCTCTCTGGATCACATATTGTTCTTGTGTCCTTGAGCTGGACACTTCATCCACCTTGCCTGAATCACTGTGTGTTAGATAGATTCCTATATGTAGAATGGCAGATATGTAATTAATCTGTTACCATAACCAGGTTTGACTGAGTAAAGTTGTTTTTTTTAGCCAAATGTTAGGACCTAAATCACAATAATGTATTACTGTTGATGTGTGTGATTCAGATAAGCAACTCCGTCTTTAGAGAAGAGACCATAAGTACTGATGGCTAAAGTTGCATGTACAAAACAATGTTATTAATCGGTACAGTGGTACTCTCACCTCACAGAAAGACGGTTTCAAGATTGACTCCCAAGCGGTTCAGTTTCCCCCATCAACCCAAAACGTGTACAATAGGTAAAATTCTCCAGCTTAGGTCCTGACCAAGGCCAGCTCAAGATCTGGAGATGTGTACCTGGGTGCAGCATTGAGGTGCCCACTGCTCCTGTCAGGTTCCCTTGGAGGCATTGAAGGATGGGTCAAATGTAGAAGACAAATTTCCCTATGGGGACAATAAAGTGTACCTTAACCTTATCAATTTTGTTATAATTAATGTAACAGTCTTTTTGAACCAATGTCATTTTTTAACTATTGTTCTTAACATAGATTTCTGAGTTACAGTTCCCAGCCTTGAGAACATCCCCAGGGGCCTCATACCTGTGTCGTCTGTCTCTGAGTGAGAGAACAGAGGGGCCGGCCCAGATCTGATGAGGGCACAGGTTAAGACTGGGCTATTGTGGACGGACAATAACATCCTACTTCTACCTGCGGCGGCTGCTTTTCTTCAGCAGCAGCTGTGACCTGACAGAGGAGCTGGGCTTTGTCTCACACAGACAGAGGCTCACAGGCAGATCCACTCAGATTCACCCCAATGGGTCTGAACCCTTCCCCCAGGCTGTGCTACCATAACCTGAGAGTATTGGACAACAGCAGGGCCATAGAGCTGGTCACATTCACTGTATACACATTCTGCACATAGACACAAACAGAAGTTACACTGGTTTATACAATTTAATATTAGAACATATGGGTTAAAAGTAAATTCCCCTGGATTTTGTGAGCAAAATCAGCGTCAGCCTGTCCAAATAGACATGGAAAATTATATATCAAAAATGTTAATGGTCCTACATTACACAAAATTGACTCTTATGAGCTTTAACCCATATTATAACGTTGTTATCTCCTCAAAAACATATCTGGAGTTGTGTTTTGATTTGTTCCCACATGTTTGAGTGACACTGCATTATTAGTCTCTACATCTCCTCAAAATGCTCTGTTCCACCTTGTGATGTAATATAGTTTTAGTTTTCAAGTTAACAGCTACTTTTTACCTTTTTTCCGTAGCAACTGGCAATTGCAGGTATCAAATTATCCAAAAGAATGAAATGAAGGTGGAAGGTGGAACAGAGTGCTTTCAGTTTGAATATGCAGGGTTTGTGTGTTAAACATGTGTGAATGAAATAAAACACCACAGCAGGTGTTTGTGAGCAAACAACATTATAACATAGATCAGAAAATGGTGTAATATGGGCCGTTTAAGGGGGAAAAAAAGTCTCCCTTCTATGGTGATAGTGGTTCAGTGGATGTGTTCTTGCCTTATAACCAGAATATTGGCACTTCCAGTTGTAGCTCCTGGCTGTGTACAATCATTGTAACTAATAATAATAATGGCTTAAATTTATGTTGAAGTTAAAGCTTCTCAAAGCACTACAGTATGTCATTATTCATTTATTCCCCATACAAGATGGTGGTAAGCACATTCTCAAGCCATAGCAGCAATGTGGCTGACTGACATAAATATGGCTGCCAAACTGCACCATCAGCTTGTCCTATCCTCATCAGTCACGCACTCAACACATTCATACTCTTACAAGGTTGATAAAATGTCTTGCCCAAGGACACAGTGACTGAATGAATGCACTGGCTGGAGCTGAGGCTGAGATCCAACTGTAAACCTCCTGGATACAAGACATCCACTTTACCACCTGGACAGTTTGGGTAGCACAGAAGTCAGATAATTGCTATTAACCTGGAATTAGTTATTCATCTTTTCCACTGGGTGGCCCAGACTTCCCTCACCCCAGACACTTCCTCCAGGGGTTCGAAAAGTGTTCCCTGGCCAACCAAGAAACATAATCCCTCCAGGGTGTTGATCAAGCAAAGATGGGTAGTCAGTTACATTTACTCAATTATATTTATTTAAGTAACTTTTTTGGTACTTATTGGGCAAGTATTAATGTGCAGAATTATTACACAACTAAATGAAAAATGAACATATTCCATTCTCAGTTGTTTATTTTCATCTGTCTGAATAGTAATGTAGCATTTACACTGCGTAGAATGGTAATAAACCAGGTAGAACACTGAACTATGGGCTAGGAACCAGAGGACTAGATACGGCTCAGGGAGAGAGAAAGCAGAGACTGAAAAAGTTGCGTTGGTACCATGTATTGAGACAAACAGACAAAAGACACAACAACATAGAACACAATAAAGAATGGCCATTCAGTGATCCCAATATTTACAATGCAAAAAGGTTTTTTAGTTCAGTGAGGTAGAATATATATATTTACAAGGCACGACACTCAATGTTTGATTGTCCATAAAGTAATTGATCCGGAGCGCACAGATCAATTATGGAAAGGACAGTTGAGCACAGTTCAGTGCATACGCACGACAGTTCGTACGACCCGAAATGATTAAGTCCAGAAGGAACAGTGTTTGTGAGGAGTGGGCAAATGGGAGGATGGTGGGGTCGTAGAGCTATGTGCGTCAAGGTGCGAGGGTTCAAATGCCGGCTACAAGAGCCTCCTACCAGCCCAGACAGAGAGTAGGGAGTTGGGGTTCCTGGCAGGAATCTCCTGAGTTGAGTCAAGTTGAGGATCTTGTTGATTCAGTGGGCTAGAAGCCTTTATCTTAGCTCGCCATCGGGACCTGGCCTGTGCAAAGAACAGGACCATGCAATGTAAACTATGTGCACATAATTCATAATATAAATCATTAAATAATAATACTAGTTGTATTAAAATATATAAATACTTTCTGATATTCAAACATTGTACAATACACTAGACAAGTTCAATTAATTAATCAATCAAATAACCATAAAATGATTAATTAAATAACTCCGAGAATTAAAGTGCATGGGAATAACACACATTCAATATAATATAGCAGCTTAGTATTTAAAGTGCTTAGTGCATTTCAGTGGGATAAGTGAGACACAATGTTTAGCAAATAAAACTGCCACAAAGTGCATAATAAATAACTACACAACATTGGATAATAAAAGTAATCATTTCACTGTGATTACATTTAAATTGGACCAAACATTGTAAATGAAAATGCAGAAATCTGGCATAAAAGTGATGCTAACCGTCCCATAGGAAACAATGGGAAAGGCTAGGCTAAGCTACCCCATACAATGAATGGAGGACGCTAAAGCTAAGCATGGCTTACCAATTCCGCCTGTTTCATCAAACACAAAGGCTCGCTTGAAGCGCTTGGGCAATGGTAGTCGGCTCCTACGGGTTAACATTCAACACGGTCAGTTTGGTGACTTGTCATGACGAAATATGACAGAAAGAAGTTAAAACATACCTGTAGCAATCAATCATTTGTTTGTCTCTCGCGTGTCTGCCGCGCTTCGCGCTAATATAGATAGCTAATTGGTTGCTCGCGGTCACATGATCAGACGCACGCAGGGACGTAAAACAGAGAGCAATAGCGGGACAAGAGAGCAGACTAGACACGGATTTGACACCCGCGTTACAGTAACAACTCAAAATTTACAAATAAACATTTAAACATTAAAAAAAATAAAAATAAAAACAGTGACCAATATAGCCACCCTTCTTCTCATGATGGTCATAAACCTTCCATTCATGGAGTCCGTTCGTCCGTCAATTGACTTTTTGTGCAGAAGCAACTACAGCCTCCCAGACACTGTTCAGAAAGATGTACTGTTTTCCTTCATTGTAAATCTCCTGTTTAATTCAGAAGGGCCCACATGTTTAGGTTAGATGAGGAAGGAGGCCATTTTTTCATCTTTAAGGCCTTTACTGGCTAGCCAAGCAGTGGAGTACTTCGATGCATGCAATACAGGCTGTCTTGAATAAAAATCATGGTCCTCTTGAAAGATGCAGAGTTTTTCTGTACCACTGCTTGAAGAAAGTGTCTTTTAAAACTGGCAGTAGGTTTTGGAGTTCATTTTGAGTTCATTTTCAACCCAAAATTGTCCAACAAGCTCAATAGCTGTAATAATACTAGTCCATACCAGTACCACACCTCCACCTTGATGTCATCTGAGTCGAAGTGGATCTCTGTGCTCATTATGTGGCCATACCGGCTTGTCAAAGCCCGATCCCTTCAGATCTCAGAAGCTAAGCAGGGATAGGCCTGGTTAGTACTTGGATGGGAGACACTGGGAATTCCAGGTGCCACAGTGGGGCGCCAGTGGCAAAAAATGTCATTGTGTCCTTAGGCAAGACACAGCACCCACATTGCCTAGTATGAAAGTGGTGTGTGCGTGAATGGTGGTGGTGGTCGGAGGCGCAGCCTTGCTTCCATCAGTCTGCCCCAGGGCAGCTGTGGCTACAATAGTAGTTTACCACCACCGGGTCTGGAGTGAATGAATAATACTCTGTAAAGCATCTTTGAGTGTCCGGAAAAGCGCTATATAAAAAAAAAAACATGATGATGATGATGATGATGCATTACTGATCGATCTATTTGGTCGGTCAAAAGTCACTGGCATCTCATCAAACCTTTGAAAACTCTGTCTTCAGATATCTCTTGGGCTAGTCTTGACATTTCAGCTTATGTTTCTTGTTCAGTGGTGGTCGGGTCTCAGCCTTTCTTACCTTGGCCATGTCTCTGAGCACTGAACCCCTTGTACTTCTGGGCACTACAGGTAGGTTGCAGTTGCACAGCTGCGCAGCCAGTATATGCACAATTAGTAGGCAAGTGGGTAATTTGCCCATATTATGATTTTTATGCATATTTTCCAACTCCAAGTTGTATAAACCTGAATTCTTATTTGATTTAAGTATATTTGGTGAAGTATTTTTGTCTAAAGAGGAAGTGTGTGGCCTAAGGAGATCAACAGTATATATCAATGTGTGCATAACAATTAGGCAGCTTCTTTTCTCGGGCAAAATAGGCCAAAAAAAACTGATTTAACTGATTCTGAAAAGTCAAAAACTTGAAAATGTCAGATCGATGCAGCACTCATGAAACTGCAAAGATACTGGGGTGTGATTACAGAACCTTCAAACTTTTTGTTGTAAACAGTCAACAGTGTCACAAGAAACATGCTGAGAAAAAAGACACAAATTAATCCTCATAAATACAACTTGCCTAATAATTATGCACACAGTGTAGTTATTGTTTTGACATTCTACTTACTTTCCTTTCAAATTAGTAATCAGATACCACTCCTATTACTCCATAGTTCAGGGGTGGGCAAACTACGGCCCGGGGGCCACATCCGGCCCGCCAAACATGAATGAACTGCAATAAAATGTATTAGTATTATTTTCCCTGCAATTCTAGCATTTCCCAATAGATGGCACACTCTAGATACATTGATACATAAAACCAAATTATCCACATGGGCCTATGGCACAGTGCCCGGGGGTAGAACTATATCTTGAACACGACTTCTTCACTCATGGTCCAAAAACCTTCCCATAAAGCACTGCGGCCATGTATATATCTAGTGTGTCGCGCCTCACCTCCTCTTGTACAGCGTGGACACCGCGCGTGGATCATGTCTTGTCGCGTACGCTGCGTGGACCGCGCTTCCTCCTGTGCACCTCTAAACCAGAACTAACACCAGGACTAAGACAGGTCTAAAGCAGGTCTAAACCAGGTGTAAACCAGATCTAAAACCAGTACTAAACAAGCATTAAATCAGGACTAAAACCAGGTCTAAACCAGGATTAAAACCAGGTCTAAACCAGGTCTAAACAAGGTCTAAAACCAGGTCTAAACTAGGACTAAAACCAGGTCTAAACAAGGTCTAAAACCAGGTCTAAACTAGGACTAAAACCAGGTCTAAACAAGGTAAAAAACCAGGTCTAAACCAGGACTAAAACCAGGTCTAAACCAGGACTAAAACCAGGTCTAAACCAAGTCTAAGCCAGGTCTAAAACCAAACAAGAATTTGCAGGAGGTGGTTGCTACATTCATGGAGTTTTAAAAAAAACATGACAATATCAAGTAATTCAGTAATTAGTTTAAGTAATTTAATGGATTACGTTACAAACTACATTTTGGGGTATGTAATCTGTAATCTGTAATCTGTAGGGAATACAGTTTACAGTAACCTTCCCAACACTGTCAACAGAATTATCAAATGTGTCACAATGAAACGGAATTCAAAATTTCTGAAATGGAAAATGTTAATTTTTGAAGTGGAAAATCATTGGCCCTTTATATGGTGCACATGTTGAACTGAGACATCTAAATATGCCACATGTAAATCGTTTGATCCTGCAAGTTAATTTCGGTTTATTTGCTGGGCTGATGTAGTCAGACCAGAACACTCCATCCATCTGCTCCTGGTCCGGCCCTTCCATCAAATTTTAGAACCCTTTGTGGCCCTCGAGCCGAAAAGTTTGCCCACCCCTGCCATAGTTACTCCTACAATTATTTTATTTTTTTCATGGCCACTATTATGTGCTTTTTCTTGATTAATATTACTTTGAAGTAACATATCTCTTACTTTAGGACAATATTTGGCAACTATCTGCCTCTGGGGCAAAGACATGTTACTGTATACTATACGATCAATGCCACCGTGATCCAAGAGTCCCTGTTCCTTTTCTACTTCAGTAAACCTGTTGAAGCTGAACCAATGCCATCCAATGTCTCCCAAATCTAAAGTAGCACACAAAACTCCTTGCACGTTTCTGCTATTTGCGGGATTGTCTTCATAGGCATATTTCTACTATAAGATCTGAACCACTTTCTCTTCGTCATTTGAGGTCTTCTTCACCATCCGATGAAAACCACTTGATAGCTAGCCAACGGGAGCCCTTTCTCTCTTGCACACTGCCTGCTTCCCTAATCCGCTGCTAATGGTGAGCAATGGAGGCCCAGAGGAGAAGCAGGCTGCCTCTGGAGTGTGGAAATCCCTGCTGGAGTGGAGAGTCGCGCTTGAAGAAGTACCCAGCCAAGCGCGCAAGACACCATCCACAGACGCTCAAGGTGACCCGCTAACACAAATTCAACGCACACATGCTAGGGCAGAGGACAGAAACACACTCGGATTGTGATCGGTGTGGCAAAGAAAGGGATCATCTTTTTGGGAAATGTTGGGAATCTTTTTTGTCGTGGTTGAATGTAATTTGTTCAGCACTTTAGGTTCTTGTAGGAGTTGTGTACTTTGAAATAGGGATACTGCAGATGGATATCGAACTCCAGTGAAGCACATACTTGACAAGTGAGGGAGGGATGGACAGAAAATTTGGAGCTAAAAGCAATTAAAAGCTCTACCTAGTTTTGAATCATTAGCGACCAATGTGTTTGAAATGAGCCTTGCTCCTTTCTTCTTTTCTCTCATTATTTGTTGAACTGTGACAAGCAAACATGTGTGGCATTGTCACAAGGTACTTTCACATGGTTTTTATCCAACAACGTGTCTGCATTGACAAAAAGTATTCATACAGTTGCTTCTATATGGTTCATAAGATTCAACAAAATGCCTCTTAAAATGCATGGCTGAACAATATGAAAAGAAAGTCAGGTCTTTAAAGGCCACATAAAATCAAGGTGAACATCTGTAACCAGGCCATTTATTATCTACAACTTAATAAAAGAAACAAGTCCTCTGCTTTCCATGTTAGAAAACTGCAGTGCCCAACAGGAGTTGACGTCGCCATAAACATCATCACAACAAAGAGTAGTGAAGTTGTTGGCATCTCCCATGGATAGCTGCAGGTCACACTTACAAGCTGCTAAGTTATGGGAAGCAGTGGAGTCCTAAGCACATCACAGATTAAGAAAATAAAACTGGAGAACAAAGTTAGAGCAACGGGCCCATGCTGGTGGCAGAGAGAATGGAAAAATGACGTCTTGAAATTAAGTGAGTAAAGGTTACTCAAACATGCACGAATCACTCCAGACACAACCTTGAGTGAGTAAATGATGAGGGGAAACAACTATAACATGGCAAAACTCTGGAAAGTCTATTTTACATGGTCTGCTTTAACTTAGGCGACACAAACAGAATCCTTTATTATTTTTGTAAAATCTCAGTAAAAAAGTAAGAAATCATCTTCAACAACATCTTTAAAAGAAGCAATAACCCAACCACAGGCTTTGGCAATTCCTACCCTGATGATTACATTTTATACAGTATTTGAGTGCAGTGGCATGCTTTATATTGTTACCTTGAGAATAATTTCTTTCATGTCAAATCCATAATGGAACACAATATCTGTACTATAAGGTAAATTAGGCCAAGACAGCAATTTGTAAAGTTGTTGATGAATGAATAATTTATACTTTCTACTGGACCCTTTCTGTTTTTCTTCACACCGCCTCCATGGTCCACACACAGTTTGAACTTATTCAGCACTCCTATTGTTACAGTAGCCTTATATTCTCCACTGCTGCAGATACCAATCGACTTTGAGCCAGATCTTTGACAATGAGGCAGTCCACAACGTGAAGAAACCAGCCGTCAAGAGAAACAAAGGCTTCTGCGAGCACTCAGTATCAAACCTTCTGCAAACCGCTGCTAGCGTTTAGGCCCATTGTAGCCCGAGTGGAAGCCCAGATGAGATATAGCATGATAGCACACAAACGGCTAATTAAATGATTCAGGGTTGCGGCCGTGTAATTTCCATCTCCAGCTGATAAGGCATTTAAAGGTTCGCTCCTCATCTCCGCAGTGCCTTGGACTTAGCTTTGTTGGCCCTTTGATGGATGACATTGGCTTTTTATTTGAAAGGGTAACTTTTCAAATCGAATTATTGTCACACTCAATTGCACTCCAGCTAAAGCGGCGCTGGTTCACCTCATTGTTTTAGCCTCGGGGTGCAGGGTCAGACTTGAAGGCAGTTTGTTAGCTTTAGCGTTAGCGTCGGTGCGAGTGTGAGGTCTGACCTTTGACCCCTGCTTATGTGAGCGTGGGATGTGGTGTCAGGAGGGACAATGGCGGGGTGACAGGATGGACTAATACAAACAGGGCCAAGGGGCTTATGGGCTAACCTTTGGCTAGCACTGCTGTCAACACAGCTTGTTGTGAGGATGTAGAAGACATAAGGGACATTAGGACAAAGCTGTTTGTTAAGCCAGGACTCAGTCTAGTCTTTCCCCTCTGCAATTATCATTGTAAAACCTCTCCCTATTTTGATCATTAAAGATAGATGCTACAATGCAATTCCTCCATAAATAATAGTTCCTCCATAAATAACATGCTTTTGGGTTGTTTATCCCATGGAAGTTTAATAAGATATGGAAGATCCGAAGAGGTGTCGTATTTGTTTCAATGGCCCGTGCTCATTGGCTCGTGTGGACAAAAATGATATTTTCTTCCATACTACTTCCTTATACTGCCCATGTGATCAGTTTTGACCAACCAAGTCAGGCAGCTAAAGCGGAGAGAGCACAGGCTTAGAGATAACTCTTAAACGCTTTGACAATTTATTTATTTTTTATTTTTATGTTCATGTTGTGGTGAATCACTTCAAAATGTGACCTTTGAGAAAGCTGTCGATGCCTTGTCATCCAAACATGGGCAAGTTTGCTCTCACAAGAATTCATTATGCTTTATGGGAGAATTCATTCTGAGCCAGAACAATAGCATCAATGCAGTGGACACTAACTCAGCTTACATTAGGATAGAGGAGGGAGTGCCTTATTAGTTCTTATCATAGAGCCATGTTTGTCCATGCATGTGTCCCCACTCATAGTAAGAAGGCATGTTTTTCAGGGTATTTTTGTGCCAATAAAACAACTTTTGAGTAAATGTGAAAGATAAGTTCTACACCATACTGTAGAATAGTCCACACAAAGCAGTAACATCTCACAGGAGACTAGAAGGTCAAAGCTAGCTAACTAATTATATTGCTACTATAAAAAGAACATCATTATAAGTATGATTTTATAAGAAGAAACACTGAAGAGAAGGTGAAGAGAAGAGGTAGAGCGCTTCACTGGGTCATAAAACAGTGCAAAGGTACTCTCCGAGGGTTAACGTGAAATCTAAACAAGAATTTAGCCCTTACTGGAAAGTGTAAAAATGGGCCAGGTACAAACCTGAGCTCCATCTATATTTTCCTCATGGTTGGGCAACCTTTTCTGTTTTTTTTCCTTAGTCATGTGATGTCATGTGATATAATTGTACTTAAGGACACCAGTGGATCCTGTCTTACACTTATGCTCTGACGAAGACCATCTCGCTGGTCGAAAAGTGTTGTCATCCCTTGATGTAATAAAGGACTTTTAATATATTCATTCGGTGTGCCTCGGGTTTGTACCTTGCCCATTTTTACACTTTCCAGTAAGGGCTCAAATTGATGGGTACAATGTGAGGTATTCAAACATGATAAAAGGATACACTTCCCTTTGGAGACAAAGAAATCTGCAAAAGAAATCTACACTGAAATAAATCAGTTGTAATTTTCTCTATATATATTATAGAAAGGATTGCAGACATACATAGTACATACCAAAAGCACTTTTCCTTTCTACCTCATAATTGCACCTGTCATCTTTCGTGTGTTTTGGCATCTAAACAAGTAGAAACCCAGTAGACAGTTTATCACAACAGATGGCATACATTACATACACAATACATAAACCATGCCAAATCAAATAATACATAATTCGGCGCTTCAGTGGGACAAAAGAATGCCTTTATTTAACAGATGAGATATTGTTAAATCTTTTCTCAGAATTGTAATTATCCTGTCAACCATTTCAGTCCTATCTAATTACACTGCAAAGTCTTTGTTGCCTTAAAACAGTCATATGTAGATTTTCCTGTTAGACCAGTTCTCTGTACTAGATAGACTATTCACTCTATTCTCTTTGGGTTGTTTTTATTGCAGTGTTGTACCATAAAAGACTTGAAGTTATAATTACAAATGCGACTAGAAGTATCAAGGGCTTTTGTGCTTCCTTTTTATAATGCTAAGATTCATTATGTTTATTTGAATGGGGCTATATTATGCAAAATTGATTCTTGTGAGCTTTTAAGCCATGGTATAATGCTGTTACATTATCAAAAAGATACCTGGAGTTGGGTTGTGTTTTGTTTCATTCACACATGTTTGAGTAACACTATATTGTCAGTCTGCCTATTTTTCCAAAGCTCAAAATGCTCTGTTCCCCCTTGTGATGTAATGTAGTAGTAGTTTAAGTTAACAGCTATCTTTTACCTTTTGTTCAGTACAGATTAGCAACACCAGGTCTGAAATTATCCAAATGATCATAGTGAATGGATTGTATGGTGTTTAAAAGTTGTTGTTTTATCATTTGTGAGAAGAACTCAACCTAAATATGCAGAGTTTCTGTGTTAAACCTGTGTGAATGAAACAAAACACAACTCCAGGTATCATCATGATGAGGAATCAGTACTATAACATAGATCAGGAAATAGTGTAATATGGGTCTTTTAAAGTTTAAGTATTAGTATTAATGTTATATGTGATATATACTGGTATGAGTTTTCTGTGCTTAGGCTACTCCCAGCTTGTTAGTACACTGCATGATCCTAGGTGGGACTCACGACTAGGAACCAAAGTAAACCGAATTTAAAAAATGGGTAATGGTGGAGGACAAATGTTGTTTACACTTCCTAATTCGCCTTAATAAAGCAAATAGTAAAGACTGATATGATCCTACTGCTAGTCCTAACCCCTTAATTAAGTTGTTACTAACGCTGAATCTTTCAATTATTATTATTATATGTTAAACACAATAAGCACAGTGTTTTCATTATTGTGTAAGTTCTCATGCTTGGTAAGGATTAATTAAAGAACAAAGTGTTTGTGTCATGTATTAATTATTTTTGACACCTGTGGATCACTCTGGATCACTATGTTATAATTGGCGCATTTAATTAAAACGACTAAAGAAATAAGTCTGTTTACTTCCGCATTACAAAACTGTGGTGTCCAGTGGGAGCACATGTCGCTGTAAACTTCATCACAATAAAGAGTCATGTTGCTGTGGACCCCTCCTGTGGATGGCTGGAGATCACACAAGCAAGTCGTTTTTTTCATTTACACCAATGTTAATGCAAAGCTGTCCAATCCTATGCATCGATTAAGAATAAAATTGAAGAATGAAGTACAGAGGGGTGGGTATATGTCAGTGGTGAAAACAGGGATTGATCGGTATCAGCATCTTGAAAATAGGTGATTAAATATTGCCCAAACATCCATGAATCACTCCAAATACACCTTGAAGAGAGTAAATGAGAAGGAAAACAGCTATAACATGATTAAAAGCTCTGAGAAGTCGATTTGGCATAATAGGTCTTTTTTAAGATGTAGTTAATCCAAATTCCCATACGGGAACAAGAGAGTGTAACTTTGGGTATGTTCAAATTGGCACACACGCACATAAACACACACTCACACACACCACATCAATATCGGGACTAAACTGGGACTACCCAGCTCTAAACCAGAACAAGAGCTGGACCAAATGTCAAAGGCTCTGTACCTGATTTTTACTGTCTTAAAATGTGAAAAACTAGTTCCTTTTAGACAGTTTGCAGTGGTTGAAAGTTCTTCTTCACGTATGAACTCAGGGCATCTTATTATTATTATTATTATTATTATTATTATTATTATTATTATTATTATTATTATTATTATTATTATTATTATTATTATTATTATTATTATTATTATTATTATTAATCACAATGAGTTTATAACTGCTTTCCACAACTTTTAACTTCATGGTAAATAACAACTTGTATGCTAACTCTGCTCTTCCTTATTTTATATATTATTACATTATAAATGCTTTATAATTAGATGCACAGTACATGGAATACTTATTTTGACCTCAAGAGCCCGTTATACAATATATCTGTTCTGAGACAAGGCATCAAATATAGGAAAATCAAGTACAGGCCCTTTGAAGGATCTATAATGTTAAAAATGTTAAAAGACAGATTACTGAAATGAGCATAAAAATACCATGTTACCAGCCATCTTGTCATTCCTTATTCTGTATGTCTTTCTGAACAGGTATTCCCAATTTTCTGACCATGATTGACATGAAACAATTATGAGAAATCTTGCCCTAATTGTATTTGTGGTCATTAAAATCACAGTTTAGATTGTATTCAGTTTCCCTTCTGTGAGAGCCAAATGAGTGTCAGAAACCGGGTACAGAAAGGTGCTAATCTCATTGAAGAAAGAGCTAAAAGCAAGATTGATATTAATATGAAATCAGGTTTGTGTGGGAGAGGCAGTGTACCGCGAAATGCCCAATCTAAACCAGGGGCCAGGCTCTAAATGTGGGCTGACCCTTCTAACCCGTCCACCAGGAGCTGTTCTGGGGTAATAAATAATAGAGGGAGGGTTGGGTCAAGCGCAGCACCGGCGACGCCCTGCCCTCCCACATGAGGGTCCTCCGCCGATGGGCCCCAGAAGATACAATGCTCTTGTGTCCCCCAGTGTCCCATAAGCCAGGATCAATTATTGATGTTTGATGAGAGACAATCTGAACTTCCAGCATGTTGGAGATGTTGTGGTGAGATTGAATGGTGGCGGACACACGGAGGGTTAATTGTGGTTAAGAATCATTTGTGAGCACAGAGCAGCGCTGAGATGAGACTGACCCTGGACCAACTGAGGACCAAGGATCAAACTGGCTCATGCAGTTATAGTTATTTTACAGGAGTGTTCTAATACATATATATATTAAAAAAGAGATAAATCTATAATTCTGAATTCTTAAAGGTGTCATCTGCCTGGAAATTTCCACGGTATGGCATTAAATGTATGTATTGTGCATTTATTCAATCATGTACATTATTATTACTGCAGGAAAAAGAATTAGCCCTTCCATCCATCATCTTCCTCTTTATCCAGCTGGGTCGCAGGGGCAGCAGTTCGCGGCCCAGTCTTCTGTGCATCTGACCCCTATGAACCTATGATTTTTGGGGATGCTGACAGCATCATAATCCTGGGTTACTCAAACATGTGTGAATGAAATCACACAATTCCAGGTAGGTTTGTGATGAGTCAAAAACATTATAACATGTTTTTTTGTGTGTGTTTTTTTACTTGATTTGGTGGGATAGTACCTCTGATATTTATCATAGTTTATGGCACTTTTTGTAAAAAAAAAAAAGTTGAAAAGAGTATACAGGAAGTAACGGTGACTTCTAAAATGGTATGATCTTACAAAAATAACAATAGACTGTAACCAAAAAGTGTTGTAGCTATATACCAAACCAAATGAACCAGTGAGCAACCTTATGCCTGATACAAGCTTAGATAGAATCCAGAACAAGATTATTATCAGCCCCACCTCCATTCTCTCTGCTGAAAAAGTGAAACTAGATGGACTTCCTTTGTAGCGAACCACTCTCACACTCCAAGCTGTCAGCTCTTCTCTCTGCTCCCCTTTATCCAGTGACAGTCAGACACAGGTCCGGACTGAGGCCTATAGACACAGAACAACCCCTGTCTGTCTTTGGGATCACATTTCAGCCTAAATACATGTAGTGCCCTAAACACATCTTATCTCCTCTCCGCATCTTGATTGTCTTCCTTTTTGGCTCACGGGTTTTCGAAGGCCCAGCTCATGTTTGCACAAGCTCCCAGTGGCGGTGGAGTCCCTCGGGGCCAAACGCAGCAACAGCAAAACCCTCTGAAGCCTCTGATCGGGGGCTTTTTATCGGCCTATGCATTGGCCCCCTCCCTCCTCCGCACACATAAGTACACAGACATGGAGGTGCAGGTGATGGACTCTATCTCAACCCCACGGAAAGAAGAAGATAGTGTCCGCATTTGTCTGATGCTAATCTCCCAAGGTTTACCTGAAAATAATCTGATAATCGAATACAAGAAAGACGAGACACAGAAGACGGATAGTGGACTGTGATGTCACCTATGAAGTCCTGGAAGTTGGCAAAGTTTATAGAGCTGTATGGATAAAAAGATTCTTCAGTATATGTAATATTTTGTGATATTTCTGTATCTACTGTAAAGTTTTAGCCTTTGCTTTTTGGCATCTTTCATGTATGAGTATCTAATCTAGTTTTTTTCCACAATACCAGGTAGAGAGGAAGCCACACCTTACGATGAAATAGACTTGACTAATAAGAAAGGTTATGAAACTCAAATTAAATGCATAGCAATAATAGTGACCTCAATAGGCCTATTAAAATGATCATTATCATAATTACAGAGGTTTTATTTGAAAAAACAAATGCATTATGAAGGGAACAGTATATGAAACTTTTAGAGGAGGCACCACTTTGGAATATTCTCCATGGAGATAGATCATTTACAGCATATTGTGGAATATTATAGCCAAAACATTTCTATGATAACAAGCAGGAATCAACTTTGTGGAGTTTTTCAGTGCAATAAACCACTAAAAAAAACCACACACACACACACACACACTTTATTCGATTAAAGGTCCTATATTACACAAAATTGACTCTTGTGAGGTTTAAGAAATGTTAGAATGTTGTTACCTCATCAAAAACATATCTGGAGTTGTGTTTAGTTTCATTCACACATGATCAGTCACATATGAATGAAGTCTGTTTACATCTCCAAATCTCCAAATGCTCTGTTCCCCCTTATGATGTCATGAAGCAGTAGTTTTGAAGTTAACTTTTAACTTTGAAATGATCTAAATGATTCTACTGAAGGTGTGTGGAGAACACAGTGGAGCACTTCCTGTATTACCGCATCACATCACAAGGCGGAACAGAGTGTTTTCCTTTTGAGAGAAGAACTCATCCTAAATATGCAGGGTTTATGTGTGTTAAACATAAATGAAACAAAACACAACTCCAGTTTGTGATGAGGAAACGACATTAGAATCAGAAAATAGGGCAAAAATTGGACACTAGACATATCAAAACCTATTTAGCATATTTACAATTAGTTTGATATTTTTATTTTCTTTATTGCTTCGAAAAAACAAACAAAAAGCCTCAAGCTCTCATTAATTCCCTTCACATAAAAGCCTTCATTAGCTAACCTTTCCCTGTACCCCTTGGTCCATTACGAGCCCACTATTATGATGTAGTTCTGAAGAGTAATATTGTGCTAGTATCTTTGTGTGCGGAGAGCTGAGTGATTTGGCCTGCCTTGGATCTGTGACAGTTGTTTATTGACGCCTTGGGGCCCGGTGACAACATGATGAATAGAGAGGAAGTAATCAGACGCACTCCTCCACTGCACCGCTGCACCATATAACAATTAAACTGCAGCGCCATCTTATTCACAGCCCTTTTAATACCACCTATCAGGGCCACGGGAGGAGGGGAGGGGGCCAGTCATAATGTGGATGATCAATGCTATGTAGGTTTAGCTAGTTTGGATTGTGGCAAAAATGTTTCTTAAAGGAAGTGTATTGAACAAATTTGCCTTTGTGAGATGTTAGAATAAAGTCCTTGTATTATTATGTAACTTACTCAAAGTTGTATTTTGATTGATTCATGAAGTTTTGAGTCATCCTGCACTGTGCTGTATTCAAAGTTTGAGTCATCTCTGGACTTATTTAATCATTATATGAACATTTTAGATTTCCAATGTTGGTATAGCCATTTTTGTTCTCAGTAATAAAAGCACACACATGAAAATCTATGGATTGCTAAGTGAAATCTAAAGACACGGGGATTCTTAGTTGTTTTAGATCATTTAACATTGAACATAATGTAAAATAGTGATCTACTTATGTTTAGTATTATGTCAAAAGTAGTAGTAGTATATTTTGGAATACTGGGGGGTGTTACAAGGTTGTTGACTTTCAGACAGGCTGTAATAGAAAATACACAAAGCAAAAATCATACTTTAATTTTACCTTTACTCCTAGAACATTGAGCATAGTGGGGTGTGGTATTTGTCACTGAATAGTCAGATGGCAATTCACATACAACACATACTGACATTTGTACTTTCCTAATAATAATAATAATAATAATAATAAAATCCTACATTTACACACCTCATGGCATTTTTGCAGTTAAAGTTGTATGAATCACTCGATAACTCTATGTATTAAGCCTTAATATACAACTAACAGGCATTAAAAAGTCCATAAGTAAAACCTGATTCCGATACTGAGGGAATTCTGATTCCTCACATTTTTACTTAACTTTAGAATGTAGCTTTTCTTCACTAAGTAGTAACAATTTATTTTCTATTACCATGTGGTCCTTTACTGTAGAAAAGTATAGAAAAGAGCGCTCTCAAACTATTCAAAAGGTCACATTTTTTTAGTTACAATTCGTATAAGTTTTGATTCTGGTTTTAGTGGTTTAATGGTATTTAGTTTAGTTTAGTTTTCATGTTATCAGTTCTTAAATTTGGAAAAGGCCCATGCAGACTTGATTCTTTCTCATCTTAACCCCATAATGCCATCTCTTTCACTGACAGACGGCTAGTGCACAGGCTAGTACTTACCTCTTCTGACACACTGCTGTACTTGCATTCTTCTGGACGGATAATAGTGAATCTGTTCCCCCCACATAATTACACTCTTAGAAATGAGTCACGGGCATTGCATACTCAACAATAGTGAGAGAAAAACTTGCTCATCCGATTGTGTTGCCAGCACAGTGCCCCTTAGAGACACGAGCTACAAAAACAAAAACCAAATCCAAATTAAACTGCTTACACTCTTTCACTTGAATGCCAGTGTAGCTATTTGTTCCCATTGTGACTGTTTTCTTAGCTTCAGAGCAAACTTTCTCTCACTCATTTTTCTGGGTTAAATAGAAACAACAAGGACACAAAGTGAAAAGAAGGGGGTGGCTCAGACCCTATGGGAGGATTTGCCGTAAAACTATTCACAATCAGGAGTGAATCAAGGCGATAATGCATCTTTAAGAATCTGGAGCCCTATAGAGCATGGCGCAGTTTATCTGATGGGAGTATCTGTCTTTGGTTCATCCGCAGCAGTGGGACACACAGCACCAGCAGCAGTGGGAGTAGGGGAGGGACGAAAGAGCTTGGCTGGAGTGCCCTCTGGTGGACACTGGGGAGGGTGCTCTAGATTGAGTCTTAACTTTTGAAAGTTGGGCAAAAAATGTTTTCTAAATGTCAAAAAGATTTAATAATAACAGTCAAATTCAAGCCATTTTGTGTCCCCAATTCCTACTTTGTAACTGAAAAAGCGCTAAAATATTTTGAATATAGGTGTCTTTCAAACCTCAAAGTATATTTTTATAGTTCCTTTAAAGGGCCCATATTATGCTATTTTCTGATTTATGTTATAATGTTGTTTCCTCATCAAACACATACCTGGAGTTGTGTTTTGTTTCATTCGCACATGTTTAACACACAACCTCTGCATATTTAGTTCTTGTCTCAAACAGACAACACTCCAAATTGTGATGTCATGTAGTATTACAGGAAGTGCTTCACTGTTTTTAAACCCCATACACCTTCACAACAATCTCTTGAATGATTTCAGCCCTGGAATCTCTACTGAACTAAAGAAATGAAGTAACAACATAACAACATGGCTTAAAGTTCACAAGAGTCAATTTGAGATTTAACCAGGAATAGGTTTATAGATAATTAGGTTTATAACAAAAATAAGTGTGTTTTTACCCAAATTGCATTGCTGAGTGTTTCACTGAGAAGTACAGGTATTAAAATAAATTGCGTATAACTCCACAAAAAACAGTACATTTTCAAGCTTCAAATTGCAATTCTCAAACTTCTTACCAAAGTTACCAACTTGCTGAAGGTGTTTATGGCACTTGCAGCCATTTACCTAGATTAAGTTTTGCGAGTAACTCTTGCAACTTTGCTTTGGCTGGAAGTCACAATATTCTGCTTTAAATGTTTTTATCATGCATTTGTTTAGTTTTTATTGTATAACTATTGCATGAAAATTGTTTTTCCAGATTAACATTGCTTAATGTCTCCTGCTTGTCTCCATGGAGGTAAATAAAGACATTTTCGTTAATGCTGTAAGTCAAATATTCAGTCAGTGGTTAATCAACCCAATTTATTCTTTTACTGTAAGGATGCTAGAATGAAATGTGAGTTTACTCTTTTTACATGTACCACACTGGGTTAGATATGTGATCAGAAAATAGATATAAGAGCCCATATTACACTATTTTTCATCTATGTTATAATATTGTTTCTTCATCAAAAACCTACCTGGAGTTGTTTTATTTCATTCTGTTCCACCTTGTGATGTTATGTGGTAATACAGGAAGTGCTCCACTGTGTTTTTAAACCCAATTCACTTTCACTAGAATCATTTGGATGCTTTCAGCTCTGGAATTGTCCATCTCTACTGAACAAACAGTAAAAGGGCGCTGTTATCTTGTTATCACTTAATGACATCACAAGGTGGACCAGAGCATTTGGAGCTTAGGAGACATAGACTAATAGTGTGGGATTACTGAAACATGTGAATGAAACAAAACATAACTAAAGGTATGTTTTTGAGGAGGTAACAACATTCTAACATGGCTGAAAGTTCAGAAGAGTCCATTTTGCATTAAAAATAGGACCTTTAAAATAGTTGTAAGAGCTTTTTCCAGAATTTCTGATGTACCCTGCACCAGAAAAGTTGGAATTGCCCCTTTAAACCGTAGCATGAGCCAATGTTTTGACTGTTGCGCACACTGCTCTTGTTTGTATCGTCATGTTCGTCCCAGATGCTCTTGCTTGCACTGCGTCCATTGGTGGAGATAGGGTTCTGTGACAGAGGAGCAGGAGATGATGAACAAGGCCTCGTTAGCAGGATTTTAATGCGTGGACAGATAGGCTCCTCATTAGCGCTAGTAATGGCCACTTGACTGCAGTAGCGTGCTCTAATTGCATGTTTTGTTCTCTTTGGCTCCGAGCTGGAACCTCTCTGTCTCTCATTCACATCCCAATGCTATCACTGCATAACTTCTCCAGCATCTGTCACAGCCTTATTTGTGGTCAGTGCCGAATGAGGCATGGGCGATTAGCGGAGACTTCAAGCTAAATGGAGTGTCACAACAAGGAAGCTACGGTGGCCCAGAAGGTTCAGGTGAAAGAGATTGAAGACTGTTGTTTTTATTGTTGTTATTGTACTCAAGCTCAACTTATTTGATTGATATTTGTGACAATGTTGTGGTAGTATACAGTCTTTTTGTTGTTTATTTTGTATGGTTGCAGCTACAAATAAAATATGCCACAACGTTTTAGGATTTGACTACCAGTAGCTTACAATGGACTTAAACATGGGAGAGATGGTGGGAGGAATTGTTGAGAGGCTGAGGCGGTTGATAATTCTGCTGCTGTAATGCAATAACAGGCTGGGACATGTAGCTGACTAGCTAAAATGACAGGATAACAGAAGGAGAAAAGTAGGTCTATATGAATTGCCAGAGAGTTGATTGGATGAGTTCAAGGTTGTGGACTGTGATTGGCTGACAGTGTTGAGGTAGGAAAAGTAATCATAGATGTCATACATGTTTGTTCACACGCAATACGGCTATATAACACTTCACTATGAATTGAATTACTGATGTTATTATTATGTATTGTTGCTGCCTGAAAACTGAATTTCCTTCAAGATAATAAAGTATTATCTGTCTATCTATGTTGGGTTCATAGACTGTAAATGGACATAGATTACCCACTAGCCACCGCGTTGCAAATAGAAAATAGAATAGAAAATCGAAGAAGTGCTTATAGGAGTGCTTCCGGCTCCATCCAATAAATTCCGATTTATTTTATATTTCAAAATTGTCCCCTTTCTCTTCGTAACTTTCAGTATGAACAGGTGTGGCTTCCCAGTTTTGAATCAGGTCTATGTTTTTTTGGGAAGCCTAAAGATTAATCAGCCTCAAGTAATAATAATAATAATGCATCAGTTTTATATAGCGCTTTTCAGGACACTCAAAGACGCTTTACAGAGCATTATTCATTCACTCCATTCCCGGTGGTGGTAAACTACTATTGTAGCCACAGCTGCCCTGGGGCAGACTGACGGAAGCAAGGCTGCCAATCTGCGCCATCGGCCCCTCCGACCACCACCACCACTCATGCACACACCATATTCATACTAGGCAATGTGGGTGATGTGTCTAAGGACACAACAACAGTTTTTTGCCACTGGCGCCCCCCTGTGGCACCTGGAATTCCCAGTGGTCTCCCATTCAAGTACTAACCAGGCCCGGCCCTGCTGAACTTCTGAGATCTGATGGGATCAGGCTTTGACAAGCCGGTATGGCCACAAGTAGACTATTAATCAGAAAAATTTGTCAAATGAATTCTCGGTAACAGTCTGGACCCTGTTCGGTGCATGAACGCCAGTCCAAGTCCCGTCGACCCTTTTTGGGCCACTGTAGGCAGCACACCTAAGCTGTCCTTGTGGCAATTATCTCAGCTATGCCCCAGTAATAATAATTCCTATTCATATTATAATAGCAAAATGGCGCTTTGTAAATAAAACAAACTTAAGATCTCACCTTTTAATGCAGAGAAATACGCCTTGCTCTCAGCATCAAAAGGCCTAATCGCGTCCCATTTTCTGAACATAAAAGGCTTGCTCTTTCCCATTTTCTTCCACAGCTGTAGCCATATGTCATGTCAATCGCTATATTATGCACAAGTGCTGTCTTTTATTGTGGTTCCTCATTCGGGTGGACATTTGATACGGCGTTCACAGGAAGCCGATGCCCTTCTATTTTCCTTGATTTTGTTAGCAGTGGGACATTTTGCTTGCAAACTCTTTCATGCCAATCCCTCCTCTCCAAAGTAAGTTGTTTATTCTCTCTGATGACTATCTCCAGCTCAAAAAATATCTTGTGAAAAGGACTTCTGAGCAAATCTGTCCAGGCGTTTTAACTTTGAGGCTTGGGCCGGAGCCGACAATGGCTTATGGGCTGCACGGAGGAGGCGGCGCGTCTTTGACTCTCTTTCAGACGCTTTGTGATACTTGTGAAAACGGCGCTTTATGACAAGACGCAAACTTAAATCAATTTAAAACAGCTTTTGGAATTCCTTTCGATATGCCATTGTGTTGAGGCGCAAAAGAAAGAAAAGCAAATCTAAATTGTAACATCTGTCGCAGTGGCTGCACCCCTCCTGAGACTCTTTCGTCACGCACACAATGAGGTATTGATCGATCCCAGTCCATTTAGGTTTTTTGAAATAAATATGAAAAAAGTATCATCTAAGGGGCTAGAAAGAAGGAGAAAGAATGGGAGGGCCTGCAGGCAAACAAATGCTTTAAAGACAGCCAGTGCTCAGAGAGGCAGCCAAGCCATGCTAAGCCACAGGATGATTCCTTTAAGCACAGATCTCTCGGCTGTAAGCACCACACTCATTGTTACGCAGTCTGTATGGTGCTGCTTCATGGGGCTGTGGGGTGTGGTCATTGTTTAGTGAAACTGTACATTTATACACAAGATAAGCATCACAAACTCACTAAAATCACAAACAAAAATTCCAACTGTTTTCTTTTAGTTTGCCAATGATCAGCAGTTTTATTTGTCAAGAGGGGCTTTCATTCAAGGTGAATTATCTAACTTTTCTGTCTGTCTGGAGATATTATTGGTTTACCTAGAATGTACCACAGTATGGAATCAAACTTATCTTGCACCAATTAAATGGCATCATCTGCTTGTTCCCATGGAGACAGATGAGTTTAATGAACCTGGAACGTGTTTTTTGTGAGTTTCCACAGCATTGTAATTATTTTTAGTTATTTTTTAATTTTTATATATATCTCTGGATTATATATCTCTGGAAAGAGATATATAATCTTAAGGGCATACTTGGCTTCTCCGATCAGACTTGAATCAATAACTTTCTATGAAACTAAATCTGAAAAACATACTTGGGATTCATAATGCATAAGACATAGGCTACTTGTAGCCCACCCACAGGTTGGAGTAATTCTGATATTGCAAAGTGAAAAGGGCCGACGACCTGGTCTGGGATCCAGAATACACACTTTTTCATTACTTTACAAAGACCTGAGTCGGGTCACCGGTGAATCTCCCTGTTTTCAAATGGACATGATTGACAGGTGGATTAGCCAATCAGGGCCATAATAGGTCTGTATGTATCAGGAAAAAATATCACAGGGGGCTGAAAACCATTGTGTATTTCCTCAGAATCAATGAGCGAAGCACGAAACTCTATTATTCTGAGATGAGATAATCTTGATTTTATTTAAAATCATATTTGACTAAAGACCTTGTTCGTTTCACATGCGTCACAGAAATAGACAAATCCAATTGCAAGCTCAAGTTTGACCGGGCATGATCATGTTTGACTGAGATGTAAAAGAGAGCGTGGGGACCAGACTGATATCTATCTGTATAAAAAAAATACTTAAAGATGTCATTGTGGATTTACCAGGCAACCTACCACCAGGCACAAACTGAACAGTTACATTCCAAACCATTCCCTGTCCACTGCAGCTACTTCCCACTGAAGCTGGATAGTGCCTCAACTCTTGACGGGATCAAGAAGCTCTCCAGTGAAAGAACTGACCACAAAGCCCTCATGTTTCATTCTGTATCTGCCAAGACCATCGACCCTGCTCACAATTCACCCGCAGACCCCTCCCGTGACATCTTAAACCTGGAGAAACCTCTCCCTTTTTACCAAATCCAACCTCAGATACAAGCAAATCCTTCTAATCCACTACAGTATACTCAAAAGTGACCAGTGGTAAACCTCATAGAAGTATTAATAAGCTGTCACTGGGCTTACTCATTCTGGAGACACTTAGCCAAGGCAGGAGGGGTGGATCTTTGCCCCCTCTTGGAGACTCAGGGAAAGTGGAGGCACAGACGAGGGATTAGGCAGCACAGTAATTGTGGCGAGGTGCAGGAGTCAGGATGCTGCATTTCTGCTGGATTTAGACAAGAAGACAGGCTAATCTTGGGATTGGGAGAAGAGACACAAGAGGTCGGACTTGTTCTGCAGCCTGGGGGCAGTTTGGAGAGCTTAAAAGAGCGGTTTTATCCACATATGTACCTCTAGGAGTAACAGAATGATGAAGAGAAAAATGGGTGACCAGGTTTAAGCTGTGTCTATTATAGGCTGTGAAGAGAAGGAAGCACAATATATCACAATCGAAATTTGCGATTTCAGTTGGTACAATTATTAAACAGCAAAGGCAGTAATTATTTAGATATTAGAATGTTCTCTGCAAAGAACAAATCCTGTCTTTTATAGAAAAAACCTTTTCTCTCTCGGTTCACACAGGTTCTGGGTTCAATCCCCAGGTCGCCTGGGCCTTTCTGTGTGGAGTTTGCATGTTCTCCCCATGTCCGGGTATTCCGGTTTCCCCCCTCAACCCAAAACATGCTAGCACCCCTATGAACTATGAGCAGGGACCATGCCGTCACCCAGTGCTCAGCTGGGCTCAGTGTGAAAGGACGATGTGGATCCACCCTCCTGTGGGCTCACCACCCTCCTGTGGGCTCACCACCCTCCTGTGGGCTCACCACCCTCCTGTGTGCTCACCACCCTCCTGTGGGCTCACCACCCTCCTGTGGGCTCACCACCCTCCTGTGGGCTCACCACCTGCAGAGGGGTTCATAGGGGTCAGGTGCGCAGAGGACTGGGCGGCGAAATGCTGCCCCCACGACCCAGCTGTATAAAGCGGAAGAAGATGGATGGATGGAGGCATTTTTAGAGGAAGAAGTAGCATATTCACAGTTTTGTGAGCCACCACAAAATATTGCAGTATATATTGCACGGTGAGATGTATATCGTGAAAATATTGTAGTGAGAGATTTGGATATCGTTACATCCCTAATGACAATAAATGTACCAAATGACTGATCAAAGCATTTTATAATGTCAGTCTTGTTATTATGTACAATAGTGTAATATCGTAAGACTCCACACCATATTGTGAGCTTTCCCATGATATCGTAATAAATATCATACCATGAGGTTCACACCGTGACGATATCATATGGTGAAACTTGGATATCGTTACACTCCTAGTAAGCATCCATGTTTGTTTTTGACGTGAACAGAGCATGCGTCTCTCTGACTGGTTAATCCGCCTGTCTATCACACCCTCTGAAATCAGGGAGTCTGGATACAGCTCTAAATCCACTTGTCTTTGTAAAGTTTTCTTAAAGCATGTGGTTCTGGCTGGTTAGATAAGGTGCAAATGTAGCAGATGACTTCAAACCAAGGTGCCATTCTACAAGCATGCCAGATGCAGCTACATTTTTGGCTAACATTTGCTAGGGTAATTAGCTTCTTTGGTGACTGCAAGTGTACCTGCTGTCTTCACTTTACTATGCTGGACAACTTGCATACATTTAGGTTGTGCAGAGTATGTACATAAATACTGAAATAACTGAAATCCAATTGTAACCTCATGAAAAAAGCATTGTTACAGTAGCCTACAATTTGCTGACAAAAGACGTATTAGTTGTGGTAAGTTTCTGAATTTTAAAAACACTTTAAACATAGGCTGAAGAACATAAACACAAGCATTCACATATTGGATAACAGCATCTGGCCTGCACTTCTATAGTCACTCTACAGCCCCACTTGACATTGCTTAGCCCTTGATGCGTATTACCAATAATAAAAGCACTGCTCCTTGTTTCATTTGCCCTGCTTTGTCCCGGGCCGTTGCCTGTGCAGTTTGTGTTGGCTCATTGTGCGTGTGAGGGGAGGTGACCCTGTGTCTGCCTCTTGTATCTCCTCTCCTGCATTGTGCTCGGGGAAGGATTTAGCCTCTCAAATCATCTTCTCCCCAAAGTGCTATCTCGCCTTTTCTCTAGCCTAGACATTAATCTTGCACAACCCTTCTACATCAAAATGCTTGTATTGTCACGGCACGCTAATGTTTGCCTCCTATTCACTATATATACGCACATATATGTATTTTTGTGTGTGAGGGAATCAGTCGAACGCATTGTCCCCGAATCATTGTAATATCTATTTAGAGTGGCAACAGCGCTGGCTCCGATGCTCAGTATTCATGCAGCATAAACCAGCCTTAAGACTTAGAAAAGCTGAAAGGGCTTATCCCTATATTCTTAAACTCCAGTCTTTTATGTTGGTCTTAAGCATTAAGGATAGGATTGTGAATAGCAATTGTTCAAGTGCTGCACTGCGAGAGAGTCTGTATACGTGGGTGGGGGTGTTTCATTCTGCTGAAAAATCCGCTCTCTTTCTTCCATTTTCCCAACTGTATTTATTAAGTGTGTTCTTAACTCTTAGCGCTGTATGGAACGCGGTAATGTGCTTTTAAGGATATATTATGTGCAAGATTTTCCACTGCATACACTGCTTCTTGAAATAAGAAAAGGCTATTTTATGGAGCCTGAAAACAAATTTGCCACGGCACCAATGGAAAAAAAATAGATGGAAGTTTTGCGGTATCAAGTCGTCAGCGCACAATGAGACGCCGATCTCAAGAGGGTTGGCTAAAAATGATTGCATCCCAGTTATTTTTTTACTTATCTTTCTTTCTTTTTTTGTTCCCGTCGCTATGTTTCAAATCCGTGCTTGGTCTTTCTTGTGGAAGTGTGTAGCGCTAATGCATTTGAAAAGCTCCATTTTGCAGACGCACAATACAATATCTGCAGAGAAGTTTAGTGGCTGCGCTCAGAAAGTGGCTCAGTCAGTGAACGCTGTACTCCTTTGTGTCCCGGCTTAAGACCTCGTCTCTCCAAAGTTACACTCATTTCTGCATCTCCCAAAAGCCCCGGCTGCAGTTAAAAGGTTGTCAAAGAGCTTACACATCTCTATGTTATAACCAGTTATAATAATTACCTTTGTGGATCTAATTGTGCAACGTATTACTCCGCAGCAAAATAAGATGTCGTCTGGAAAGAATGAGCAATTTAAGTGAGTTCAAAGTAGGGCAGCGCTGAAGGGAACTTGTATTTGGAGGCTACTAATGACTTTGCATATCCAAGAAAGCCTTTGTGAAGACAGTATCTCATCTGAGCATTATGCATTGATTGTAGTATCATCTAAGTCATCTAAATTTAGTTCACATACTGAGACCTTTCCAAACAAAAATAGAAGACTTTGGTAACAATCATAACAGTGTTATGTTGGACTGCATCTTTGGGTAAGATTGTACATCCAGTTTGTTAGGGGGGCTGTTTCAGCAGAAGCAGTGAAGCGCCCAACTGAGCCAAAATGAACATGGCAACACTGATGGACTTCAGCTTATTTTAGGAGAAAGAAAGATTTTGTTTCTGAAAAGAAGCAGAATCAAGCACTTTAGTGGACAAGAAACAAGTTTTTTCTCATAACTGAAACTGATTTCTCAGCTTCTTCCACCTCTGTGATGCTCATCCAATCAGCTTCACACCTTTTCTCACTTTCATTTTCAGATTGGCAGATTTGCTACTGTCATTTGACTCTGGGGCTGCTGTTGTTAAATGAGAACATTCTGTAGCCACTATTATAGTTCTTGTGTTTGTTTATTATTATTTCTTCCTTTTTCCAGTTTTTTGGCACTCACAGTTACTTAATTATATTTCCACTAAGATTTTCTTACTTTTTTTTCCACAATAAAAGCACTTAAAACTGGTTTGGTGGTTTTCACCATATTAATATAATATTATATTTTAATTTATATTAATATTATAACAATATTTATAAATGTATTTATTTCACAATATCAACATGACATTAGTCAAAATCACCCTTAGCTGGAACCATCACCGATGCTTAGTTTAGTGCTGCTGACGCCCTGTTATGTAAATGCTAATCATTCTGTGTGTGCACATTATCAGTGTGGTGACAGCTGAAGCCAGCACTATTACAAAAACATAACGCACTTATTCAGAAACGGGCCACAAGGAATATTCTGAAATGGGACAGTGGGGTATTTAGCTGGGGGATATTTGCTGTGGCCGGTTCATGCTAACTTGTACATATTCTAATTTGTCCTTGTCATGTTTATCATTAATCTTTGGCCTGGGTTTTGCCACAGACACAGTGATTTGTGGAGACTTCTCCGGGGAGAACCAAAAACATTCACCAATATGATAATGGCATTATGCACCCGCCCCAATGAAAATATGTCACATGAATGATGCATTATGGGTAAGTACATGCGTTATATGTTGATGTGGCAGTCGTCAGTCCAAAGCAAAACAGAGGCACGTGTCACTGTTAATCTATTTCCATCACCTCAGGGCTGCAGGGTGGTCCCCTCTCAGAGTTCAAGTACATTTGATTATAATTTAGGGAGTGTTGAGGAGGTGGGTGTGAAAATAAAATAATAGAAATAAATAGATAGAATGACTACTAAATAATAAGATAAATAAGGAAATGTGACCAAATTAGCCATGAAATTTATTGTAATTGAAATAAGTGAAATAAGTGCTGTAAGCAGGATGGCCAAGGACTTTGATTGGAGCACACATGCATGGCTCTGGTGCTGATCTCATGTAAGACACTCTCCTCACTTTTCACCGCAATTTCACTCTCCCGGTCTGATTAGAGCCAACATAAAATAACTGAATAAAAATGATCCACTTTAATAGGGCCTATATTACAGTATTTTCTGATCTATGTTAGAATGTTGTTTCCTCGTCATAATCATAGGAGTTGTGTTTTGTTTCATTCACACAAGTTTAACACACCAACCCTGCATATTTAGGCTGAGTCCTTCTCTCAAACTGAAAACACTCTGTTCCACCTTGTGATGTCATGTGGTAATAGTGTAGTGGTAGTAGTGCTCCAGTGTGTTTTTAAACTCTATATGGCTACACTAGAATAATTTTGATCATTTCAGCCCTGTAATTGTAGATCTCTGTTGAAGAAAAGGTCAAAGGTCACTGTTGACTTGAAAACTAATGCTTCATGGCATCAGAAGGTGGAACAGGGCATTTTGGATCGCTCAAATGTCTGAATGACACAAAACACAACTCCTGGTATGGAGTTTTGGTGTTTTTGTGGAGGTAAAAACAATATAACATTGCTTAAAGCTCACAAGAGTAAATTTTGCATAATATAGGATCTTTAAAGCTTTGCAAAGGTAAGCAGATATTCAATCTGTTTGTTTGGAGGTGGCTGACTCATGGCTACATTTTTTTTTACCTCTCTGCTTTATCAAATAAACAAGTGCTCAACACGACTAAAAAGGACTATTTTTCTCATTCACACAAACACAACACAAATTATTAAATGATAAGAATAATACAATATTGTTCCTGTCACTTCTTCCCCACTCTCCCCACATGAGTTATGCATTTTTCCACTCATAATGCTTTGCTTTGTGTAGATAAAAGGAAATTATATTCAACTAACAGAAAGCTATCACAAATAATGGACTTTCTTGGGGACATGGAATTTGTATATGCATTAATTAAAATGATGCAAAGATGTCAACAGTGCCAGAGTGGTTATTGTCTCATCTGTTTCTGTGGGTTCTCTTTAGGCACTTCTTCTCAAACAGATATAAGTAGCACTTGAGCTCAAAATATGTCTGCTGTGCGTTTATTGTCTGATCATCAGGAAGTACGCATTAGCCTGCTAGTTGTTGTTTGCGTAAAACTCCGCTCTGGTCTCTGAGCGTTGTGAAATAAACTAATCACAGTGAATAATTAGGATGCTCTGAATATATAAGGTAAGTGAGGAATAATTTTGGACTACTGCAAACTGTTTAAAAGGTCCCATACACAAAATTGACTCTTGTGAGCTTTAAGCCATGTTAGAATGTTGTTACCTCCTCATAAAACATACCTGGAGTTATGTTTTGTTTCATTCACAAATGTTTGAGTAAGCCATTATTATTAGTCTGTCTATATCTCCAAAGCTCAAAACTCTCTGTGCCACCTTGTGATGTCATGAAGCGGTAGTTTTCAAGGTAACAGCTGCTTTTACCTTTAGACCTATAGAGGGTGGCAATTCCAGTGCTGAAATGATCCAAATTATTCTAGTGAAGGTGTATGGAGTTTAAAACCACAGTGGAGCACTTCCTGTATTACCACATGACATCACAAGGTGGAACAGAGTGTTTTCTGTCTGAGAGAAGAACTCAACTTAAATATTGTGTGTTAAACATATGTGAATGAAACAAAACAAACACTGGGTTTGTTTTTGATGAGGAAGCAATATTATAACCAAGCAATATTATTAGATCAGAAAATAGCGTAATTGAGGCCAAGTTACTGGTCAGATCTGTGGAGAGGCGACCCCACTCACAGTCAGAATGCCTGTTTTTCCTGGTATTTTGAGCTATAAAACCACCTCTAGTTGAGTAAAAGTAAGGTAGAGCCATTGAATGTCATACTGTGGAACATTCCAAGCAGAGCAATGACATTTCCATAGAAACAAAGAGCTGATGAACCCCCTACTGAAAAGTTACATAGTGCACCTTTTAACCCTATAACGCCAAACGTATCATATTTGATACATGCCCTCCACATGAGCAGTGTGACATTTTTTTCCCTGAAAAACCTGATGTATACAATCAGATACATGCAGTGCACAAATAATCCAACAGTGGGTGTGATTCACTGATTAGAGGGTGCTCCAGTGACAATACAAGATTGCCATAAATAATAATATATGGAAAATGATATTTGAATTTTTTTGTTTGTTTGTTTAGAGGGACCAATAAAGGCTCCAAGTTCAAAGAATTGGAATTTTCTGCCAATTATTTAATGGTGTGGGCTTTACAGGGTTAAATAATAACAAATGTACAGCGTGTTCTCTAGCTAGACCAGGGGGGCCCAAACTTTTTTCATCTAGGGCCATATATTAAAACACAGAGCAGCGTGAGGGCCGATCGAGGGTCATAGACTGGAGGTCAAAACAGTGAGTAATTAAAATCTGTGCATTTATAACAGGTTTGAATGACCCTCCAGACCTTTGTTCAGGCTTAGACCCTCAAAAGGACACACTACATTTGCTTGATCAAGGTAGATTTCAAAAACATGCAATAAAAAGTACTACTTGTGGTAGTATGGGCCAATTCACCTGGAAGCCTGAGGGCCAAAAACAATTGGTCTGAGGGCTACATTTGGCCCCGGGCCATAGTTTGGACATGCCTGAGCTAGACCCACAGTGACAATCAAGCAAAACCAAGACCTTGTTTTACTTACAGTCTGAAACACGCTGAATATCATAGGCACATACTGTACAGTACAAATCATATATCATCAAACTCATAGCATAATGATGACAACGAGTATTTTGTCCCTTTTTCAAACCTTAACACAAATTGTAGTCTATCTGTCTGCCTCTCTCTCATTAATCATTTATATGACGTTTGCATAAGCTGTTTGGGCTGTGAGCTGACAAAACTCATCAATCACCGAGAACACTGGCCACACTTGATATTATTGGCTACAGCGCATTATTCCCTATTGTCCGCAGTCTTTTTCAATGTAGCAGGTTCACAGTATATCAATCACCAGCTTTGTTAACTATTGATGCCTTGAGCCGCGTACACTCTCTGCATTAAGAGCCCATGAATCATCATACGGGAACTTGTAATATGTCATCAGACTCATGAGTACTTTTGTGTGCCAGTTTTAACGTGGTTTTGTTACAAACTTTCCGGGTCCGCCATTTGCCTGTGCTCCAGGGCGATGTTGTTGCTTTGCCTGGAATAATCCACAGTAGCGTTAAAGTTATATTGCAGGTGTGTTTATTTGCAACTGTGAGCGGGGTCGCCTCTACACAGATCTGACCTGCAACTTTGCCTGGTAACTTCACCTTCTTGTCTCCATTGATATACAGAAGTTTTTATAAAGCTTCACTGTGGAATATTCCAGGCAAAGCAATAAATTATCCAATGAGACAGGAAAGTGGCAGACCCTCCTCTTGCAAAGTTACAGTGGGAATCCTAAGGCCCAAACTTAGACTGTATATAAATGGTCAGAGCTAACCTGCTAGCCGCCATGTTCCAAATAGGAAGTGAATAAGTGCTTCCTGCTCCATTGACTTGTCGCCTCTCTCTGTAACTGCTGCTGTGAGCCTTGTCGTTTTGGTCTTAAAATGTTCGTATTAACGCTACATGATCCTGGCCTTTTTATTTCACTATTTTGTTTGTAAATAAATTCCTATTTCTAAAATTCACCCGTAAAATTTGTAGGATCCTGAGCTTCATTTGACTGGAGTATAACGCTATGGGTGACATCATACTCCCCTAGTCCACTTCTTTATATAGTCTATGGGCCTTAATCCAAAATAATATTTGTGATTTGAGAATAGAATTTTTTTCTTGTAAAATTATTGAAAGAAATAACTTATGGACTTTGCATTTGCTGACATTTGCCAAACAATACATTTCCAACACAATGGAAAAACAGAAAAATTGATCATTACAACTCTCTACGCCCTATTGTTTGTCTATAACAGTTTGAACACAGCTGCAGTGCCATAGCACAGGTATGAACTTCTCTGTACTTTCATGTTGCACTCGCACAAAAAGCCCAGCGCTGATTTGTGTCTGAGGAAGTGGACCCATCAGCGTCAGAAAAAGCCGGAGTGCACAGCCTCATGGCAGAGATGAATGAGTCCAGGGCCAAAAGCACTTGGAAGGCCGTCCGTGACATTCTCTGCCCCCCTTCTCCTCCATTTTCCCCTGCACCAAAACGAACAGAGGGCAAAAAAGGCTCTTATTGTGCAAAATGGGACAAAGTATAAAACGTATTCAAAGAAAGTGTGAAATTCTCCCCCAACTTCAGAAACCCATTTAGATCATGCAAGCCAGGTGACGCAAGTGAAAATAATATACGTGACCCTTTTGTCTGCGCACTTTGAGAAGTTTGTTATAATGGCCAGCCCTGTAATAATTCACTGTACCTCATGTATATTAAGTAGAAATTCGCCGGCTTTTATGATAAATTGCCAGGGTAACGCCAGGACACCTCTTTTGCATTTCAATACCAAAGAGTGTCAGATACTTATTTCATTACCGGCAGACACATTAGCTGACGGGTTTTAATTTTCTTTTTTTTCCACGAGAATCCGTAGAGACCGAGGATAGGTGAGAAATGAAATAAATAAATACAAAGTAATGTCAAGAGCCTTTATTGCAATTTTTGGGGGTTATGGGACCAAAAAAAGGAGAAGTAGTTTGTGTAGCACACCTTTGTGGATTGCCTGTCCAGTCAGGAGGGATAGGGAGGGATGTGACTGTCGCAGCAGTCTTTGCTGAGTGGACACAAAATCAGGCTTTAATTTGTGATAAAAATCAGAAGGAAGTGGAATCTGAGAAATGTGGAAAAGGACCAGACAGGAGAAAAGAGTGTGGTAACAAGAGTTTTGCACAATCTGTGGTAAGAAATGGTGGCAGTATGCTAGCAAAGGTATTGTCAAACAAAAAGGTGTCCTCTGCATTTGACCCATCGGTCAATGCTGTGAAGCAACCAGTGAGCAATTCATTGAGAATAACATACATAAGATCTTAAATTTGAATAAGATCTTAAATTGGAATCTATGGTATCAAGAAAATTGGAAAAAGTGTGGTGACCGAGATGTGTATCTTTTTCCTGAGTGATGAAAATGGTTTTATAATGTGATATTTTGTGATGTTACTGTTTTCTATAGATTGTGTTGTTGCTACCTTGGCCAGGTCTCTCTTGAAAAAAAGATTTTGAATCTCAATCGGGCTCCCTGATTAAATCAAAGAAGAATAAAAAAAACTAAACAAAATAGGTTGCGATTTTATATTTTGTACTACAATATTGCCCTAAAACAACACAAATTGGTCCTCTGGCTTCCTGTTCCTAACTGTAGAACTGTTTCTCAGCTACTGGCCAGTGGCATTCATAATGGCATTTCACAGCTTAGCAATAGGTTTTGTGACATCTTTGAACATATGTGAGCTGGTGTCTGATTTATTTAAAAAAAATTGCAGGTGTATGGGCAGGGATAGTGGATAGATGAAAACAGGAATTTTCTGAGCCCTACAGCCACAAATGCAGGATGAAATAGTATTTGTCAAACATGCATAAATCACTAAAAATGTCATACGATATATGCCTATTTAAAAGCAGCAGGGAAGCAGATCACTGTTAATAATAAATAATCTATATTGCCCATTATACTGTATATTTCACATAATAATGCAGTATTTAAATTTTATTAGAAACATTTATTAGTATGATAACAATTATGGGAAACCATTATAACAAAAGCTAATATAAGGCTATTTTGCATTTCTAAGTTCAGTCCATTTGTAACCATTCCACAGTTAGACATCCATTTCTTTAGCAAAGATATATATAAATACATAACAATTCAATAGTCCATCCATCCATCCTCTCCCGCTTAATCCAGCTGGGTCACGGGGGCAGCGTGCTGCCCAATACTCATAGCACCTGACCCCCCCTATGGACCCCTCTGCACCCCTCTGCAGGTGGTGAGCCCACAGGAGGGTGGACAACATGGTCCTTGATGTTAGTTCATAGGGGTGCGGGAATGTTTTGGGTTGATGGGGGAAACCGGAGTACCCGGAGGAAACCCATTCAATTCAACAATTCAATAGTAAATGAAGAAATAGTGAAATGCATCTGACTGTGTTGGGTTGGTTGTAATTTTTGACTTGGCCTATCTGCTAGCAGTATGGGACGATCAATTTAAAGTTGTTCAATTGCAAAACTGTTACACCTTTTCATAAATAGACTATTGGAAAAAAGTTGTGTGCTGATCATAACAACACTTCAAACCCTACTAGAATTGTGGTACAGTCTGGCTTAAAAAGTTTTTAAAGAATTTTGCCAGTCTTGTGTTGTGTTGTATTGGTTAGAGGGCCATTGCCAGCGCTTTTACCTGCCTATTTTCTTTGGTTTCGTGGATTGTGAGGAAGGAGCTTCATGTCGGTAGCTGCTGGTGCTTGGCCCAAACCACGTCTCAATAACTAAACTGATCCCTCTCCTCCTGCAACATTACACTATATTCACCGCTATGGACCCTCCCTCATTCCTCAACCAGCCTCCCACCATCCATTGTCCACACATTAACCGTAGGCTAGCATAAAAGTAATTGGAAACTGACGCGAGCATGAGCTTCAATTAACGCCACGGCAAAAGTCCCTGTTCTGAGTGAATCAGTAATGGCAGTTTCATGTTTCGCAGGGCACACGGTCACTAACGCTCAGCTCCAAACCTCACGACCGAGACTTTTAAAACCCGTCTCACCAAATCCCCCGCTCAACAGTAATCTCTGTTTTTAGTCATTTTCCAGTTTTCTCCAACGGTGGCCATGCATGGCTGGTAGTCAGATGGTGCGCCCCAGTGAGCACGAGGTGTAATTGACTACTGACAACTCCTAGACGCGACTCTTAATTATTACTCTGGGGTATGGCAGCAAGCTGACTCCTGTCCTGTTCTCTCAATGCACTGGCTAACATAGTCATTTTTCCTCCTTCGGTGAATATTGGAAAGCACTTTTGTCCACCTCAGACCTCCAGACTTTGAATTTTTAGGGAATGATTGCAAATGAAATGCATAGGCTCTTATTCTAATGCTGGGGAGAATTTACACACGAGTACTGCAGGCTATTGAATATAGAGTGTGAAGTGAAGCAGCTGTAGCCATTATGAAGGCTACATCACATGGACAATGCAGCCATCTTTAATCAAATGCATTTCACAAAAGAGTGGTAATAATGAAATGGATTGTCCAGATTCACATTCTCTTATAGTTAATAAGAAATGGTGTAGCATGATTTTTAAAAATAGCCATGTTCCTTTAAGCAAGATACTACTTTGACATATTTACTGTATATTACATATAAAATACATGTATGATATATTGCCACATTTGTTTACAATCCTGAATATCTACCATTTACTGGAAAGCAATAGAGAACACAATTTGATGGCAGAAATGCTTAGAACGAGTCTGCTGATGATCTATGGCCTGCACAGGATTTCTACCTATGATGTAACAATCCATGAAAATTTTACACAAAGTGATTTCTGAGGCTCAGAGCAAAACAGCCTCATAAACATGATCAATGAAACAAGTGTTAATGAAGCATACAATTCCAGGTATATTTCTGACAAGGGAAAGTTATGACATTAAAAATCTATTTAGCATAAAATGTGTCCTTTAAGTATTCTAAGAAATTTAACACTAACTGAACTGAACTGAAACTGCATTCTAAAAACACATTATTAACACAGTACAAAGTTCCTCATAGCTTTGTGTTGTGTTGTGCTTGGTGTGCCCTTCCCATGATAAGCCTCTGAACTCTCTCCTCTTGCGGCTGTTGCTACAGTTGAAATCCTGCTTGTGCCTGCGCTCTGTGTGATAGAGCAAAGTGGATCGGCCCGGAGAGGCTTTGTGCTGCAGTCTCAGGCCTTTGTGAGGGCGGATATGGAAGAGGCTGTGAAACAATTGCACAAAATGGCCCTAATGTGCTTAAAGAATCTAGTGTCTTTAATCAAAGCTCGCACACACACGGCACAAAGGGCGACAGAGTAAACCCGATCGGCCCCGCTCGCCTCTCTCCTCCGTCACGTCTCTGTGGATTGTTCCCTCAAATGTCACTCCTGCATTGCCATTGCCTCATGCTCAACAAAAGACATTCTCTTCTAAGCACCAGACCAAAGTAGTGTAACTATATCACTGTGTGGCTCTTCTTTTAAAGCCCGGTGTCCACTACACAATTGTTTAGGCTTAAGGGTTCTTGCATGTCATATTACAAGACCTGAAGAATTGAAAATCAGTACACACTGTGCAATGGTTCACAAGATTCATCATGGCTACAATCAAAGTTTGTCTTAGAGAATATCAGGCTCTAGGGTCAGTGGGGTAAAGTCATTATACTTGTCCTGGTTAGCAGGGGCTAGCACTACATTCTAGTAATGTTTGTTGCGTTAGTTAATGAAAATGAAATGAGGTCAGAGCTGCTATTACCTTTGACCGAGCTCTTCTGTTTACTGTTGGTCACATGACCAACTGTAGATGCAATGAGAGGAGTGCTCACTCTGCAGCAAGGACTCAAAAATATCAGAGATGCTTGATATAAATCACCTTTGTTTATACATGGTTCTCTATTGTAGCCTCTGTCCTCCTGGTGAACCTTCAACCCTCAGATTTTATCCACGACACGATACAAAACTCCAGAGTGCTACTCTGTGTTTCAGATTTGCCTTCACTGGGTCCTTTTAGAGCTCAAATGGTTTTGATTACAATGTCGACTACAATGTCTATTGTTTTAAAATCTTTTTAACTGTGTCACTTATGTTCATGTGTCCTCTGCTGGCAAAAATGGTGTTTTCTTTAACATCATGGCTGAATTCTTTTTTTATTGTTTTGCGATGAATAAAGACTTAACTTGACAGTGTAATTGTTATTTTCCAAGTAAATATTTAGCATTTTGCTTATGAAAACTTTCTGCCAAGTATACTGGAACATTTGGGACTATTGCTATATACTTTTAGGATGAAACAAAAACAATCAGAAGTTCATGTGATTGTATTGAGGCCATTCTCTCCTTGTTTGTGATCATTGCCAACAGTTCAGCATTCCTCAGATTACCCCCTGCCCTTTGACCTCTCCTCTTCTTTCCCGCTCTTCTACAGTTAAGAGATCAAGAGACTTAACAAAATGGTCGCCTATCTCATCTGTAATTTGACGTGGAAATAAATGGGTCAAATCAAAGGGGGGTTCAAATGAAGAGTATACCTGGCATCGCCCCTAGCGCCGTTCCTCTTCTCTGCCCTTAGTGTAACATTCAGCCTTGGAGTGTCTTTTTGTTACCAATCCCCCTATCCCTCCATCCCTCCCTCCCTCCTCCACCCTCCTCTTTTTCTCCCTATTCCTGGCAATTATCAGAACCTCTACTTCCCCTGCCCCGAGAACTAGGCGAACCGTTTGGGAGAATGGTGACATTTATAATTTTTTTCATACTTCCCATAGATTAATTTTCTAGGAAGCCCTGTCACCACTACTGCTTCTGTACATTGGGAAAGGAGAGAGAGCACAAAAGAAGGAAAAAAGGGCAGTTGTGGGAGGGTGGTGGTGGTGGAGGAGAGGAGGTCTAGAGATTGGGGCTATAGTGATTTGACAGATCATTTCCCATGCAGGGGTATCTGGGGGTCTGGCCTGATAATTGGCATGCAGATTGCAGTTGATGGCGTGGAGCAACGGAAGAAAAGAAGTGGCTAGTTAGAATAATGAGCAGGGTGAGCTGATGGATGGGCCAGGCGCTGAGGTCATACGAAAATGGTTCAGACACCCCATCCCGCCACCAACCCCCCTATCCCCTACCCCATACCTCATCTACGCAATAGCAATACCGCCCCATTCACGTTTTCTACCTTGCACAAAGGCTTAATATTTCATTATGTGTCCATTGCCAGACCCTTCCAAGGCAATAAATACGGCCCATCTTCCAGTTTGGATTTTTTTTTTCATGCTTTATATTGTTTGAATGTTTTTGTGCCGTATGGTTGAGTTTGGCTCGTCAGGGGCAGACAGCCTGGGGAGACTCCAGTGTTTTAATTACACTAAAGGAGTTAATTACGCTGCTCTCTGTAGAATCAGGATTCACAGCTTTAGTTATGACATTGCTTCAGGACTATGTTAAGATGTTGGTGTATATAAAATGACCTCATGGGTACAGAAAGAGGGTGGAATTCTGAATTATGTTGCAATGTTTTCACTCAAAACAATGCATTTTTAAAAATAATATATAATCAGTTTTAGCTGATCATCATAATACAATATGAAGTCAGAAAACTGAATAATTGACCATGAAAATCCACTGCTAAATTAACCTCTCAAAGCACATTAGACTACATCAAGGAATCATTCACATGATTTGTCAATTGCCTGTACGTGTACAAGAGGTACTGACAGCAAATTAAGTGTCAAGTTAAGGTTTAAGTGTCTTGCGTGAGGACACAGCAGCAATGTGAACTGCTTACCTTCTGGTTCTCCCTAAAAGAAACTACTATCCAAAAGCATGTAAAGTAAAACCAAGAAGTTAATTTTAAAGGCAATGATAACAGTTTTCAACTAAGTGGTAGCAGGGCCAGTACCAATGCAAAATACATTGTTTACACTGAGATTTGCCATTTGGTATTGGGTTTATGTTAAAACTAATTTTGACATCTTAACTAAAGTGATTGCACTACATAAACCTTAAATGATAAACATGTTGTTTTCTGCACAGGAGCTGCACCTGTGCTGCTTGGGTCTTGTGTTTGCCTGTGAACTGCTGTAATCCCTCAGCCTCATAAATAATGAACCCTCTGTCATTTCAGAGTGAATTAGTTTGATCTGCTCTGCTCCTCTAAATACACTGTTCTAATGTGTTTCCAAGTGCCATTAACAGCTTAGATTTACATGCAAGTATCAGAGTATTGTTTGTTTTAGTTCTGTCCCCATCGATCTGCACCTCTGCCTCTGCAGCACAGGTACATTGTGTGTGAATTAATTTACCCGTTTAGTCAGCTTTTGGGAAGTACAATGTCTACAAACAAAGGATTACTTACAGGTGCCTTATGTAACTTCTGCCACCTCTCTCCATGGGAATATTATTGCTTGGCTTGTAATGTTTCACAATATGGCATTTACCTTTTCTATTTTAATCGAGACAAGCAGGTGGTACCATCAAGCCAAGTTAACCTTTGGAGGGGCAACTGCACTTACCAACTGTAATTGACTGTATGATGACAGGTTTTTTTTCCATTGACATTTGACAATTGTGTAGAGCTCCCCCTACTACTGTACTGAGCATTTCTCCAATATATAGAAAATAACCACATGATGGAGCCAGAGAGTCTTACTTAAACTTCTGCATAAATGATTTTTTTCCTGTTATACTATAAGTGCATAAAAATAGTTCAGTTGTTGTTCCCGTGCAAACTCCTCTGCAACTCCACCATCACTACAATGCCGACCAGTGGCACAAATTCACATCCGCCTGTATACCGTTCACAGCTGATCAAAGCCTTAATTGAAAAATAATTATAGGCACTTAATCATGGAAGCTCTGGGCTAATTGAAGTGAAAACAAGAAAGCACACACAAACCCTAGGACTGTGTAGAAAGAGAATATTGTAAGCGTTCCTTCTCCAGTCCCCATTGTCTTCCAGATTAAATAGGAGAGGGCTATTAGCAGAGTTAATTGGCTCTCTAATTTAGATCTGGCCCGGTTGAAAGCATAACGGATGCGCGCCTGTCCACTCGTGATGTGGGCACTCTGTCACTGCATCCTGCCACCTTCTGATTGGTTAATTGCTCTGGGAATTTTGAAGTTTTGCCTCATTCTTCATGGGGCAGTGTGGTTAAGTGTGTAAAAAAGTGCAGATTGTACAACTTACTGGATAGGGCTGGGAGAAATTTGGCATGCTAAGTTGTTTTGTTCTGCAGCAACAGGCAGTTTATGATTTTTGCTATCAGGGTGGAAGATGGATTAAGGTCATGGAAACCCAAAGTTAAGTTCTAGCTCTGCTTTCTGATTAGATCAATAATGTAAGAATCAAAATCACAAAATATAAAACCGCAGGAAATTTACATCAGCGTTTTGCAATTAGACTACAATATTAATGAAATATTTAAACGTGCACCATGTAACTTTCATGGTGACTGGTTTGCCACATGCTTGTCCACACTAAGACATCTGGTATGTTTATTGATAGCAACAAAAAAATACCATGAAAACATTTCATTCTTAAGGGCTTACCTCTCCACAACCTGATACTTTAATGCCATTCTGTGGAACATTTCAAGAAAAGCAAAAACATCTCCATGGAGACAAGTAGGTAGTGGACCCCCACTTCAAAAGTTACAGTGCACCTTTCATGTTTGCGACCCTAAAGTAGCATCATGTTACTAATAGCAGCGTGAAGATTATGCTGCTATTCCAACATTTTACATTCCCCACAGTTGTCCAGGAAGGTTTAACAACTTCACTCTTTTGTCCAGTTGACTTGATTTAATTTTCTTTTGTTATTCCCTTCTTTTGTCAACAGGGGGCAACAGGTACCTTATCTAAGAATTATAAGTGACGTGAAAGTAATAACTTCTTAAAAGAATCTACTTTTGTTCTCTTTATAGGCTTTTGTAAATGAAAAATGAATAACAATATGAACAAAATAGAGATCAGAATTAGAGATCAGAATGTTGAATCTAGCCACAGAATCATTGGAAATGTGAAATAGAGCACAGGTATAGTGTAATGTCTGATTGTCATACCCTTGAATTGCATGCTAAAAATACTTACATTTATTTTCTCTTGGGTTATCTGAAGTATAGTTTTAATACATGCCCGGTTATCCGAGGGTTGACCTGATTACGCCCTGAACATGAAAACACATTCATACTGTGCGCTGCACTTGTGACGCCCTCTGTTGTTCCCATGACAGAACTACACCTCTGCTGCTGTAAAGTCAGGCGCAGACACAGGCAGAGAGAAGTCAAATCAGTAATTTAATGTGTTTTGTCTAAAAAGTGAAGGCTCAAAAGATGCATGCTAAAATATTTTGATTGTTCACTAAAAACATTATGTCCAGTTTTGCTTTCTTGACATTTAATTCTAATTTCAAATGTGAATAATAAATTTCCTCCAATCACAGCAGCTCCTTCCCTTCACATACAGTCCGCAGCCTGTTGATAAATGTGTGTATGACCAGTTACTCATATTAAACAAACACTGGCTCCTACAGGAGTTATTTGCCTAAGGTTCAGTCTGACTTTGAATCAGTTCCATTTGAAAATCATTAGCACACAGCTTCTGGTACATCTATCACTACATGCGGCCACTGTGCATGGGCTTAGAGTAGGGGCAAGTACTTTTTTACTGTCTGAAAAAACATTAAAAACAGAACTAGTTCATTTTCAGCTGTTTGCAGTGGTATAAATTTATTCCTCAACATAAGGTAATCGAGGAATAACTTTGTACCACTGCAAACAGTTGAAAATGAAATAGATCTGTTCCATTCTGACTATTCAACGCAGTGAATAATAAGCAATATAAGCACTTTTTCCTATCAGGGTAATGCTCACGACAAGCATACCGTGCTATAATAAGATGCAAACACACAGATGCAGAGTACACAGCATCTTTTGACCTCAAGACCTGCTCATACAATCTATCTGTAGTGGGACAAGAGATCATTTCCTTTGGGATAATTAAGTATGAAGTACTCCATTGGGTTACTTAAGTGTGTATGACTATTTAGGCAAATAATTTTACTGACGCATGATGTCATGTAGTGGTGGTTTTAGAGTTAACTACTACTTTTTTATCTTTAGTTTAGTAGAGATGGGCAATTTCAGGGCAGAAAAATATCCAAATGATTCTTGTGAAGGTGTATGGTGTTTAAAAACAGAGTAATCCATATTACCACATGACATCGCAAGAGTTTTGAGAGATGAACTCAGCCTAAATATGACAAAACAATAAAACTTCCAGGTAGGTTTTTGATGAGGAAAAGGGATTATTGTATAGATCAGAAAATGGACTAATATGGGCCCTTTTTAAATGGTACAGGAGTTAGAAACATTCATTTAAAATGTTTGCTTTTGTTCAAGAACCTTGCTTATAACCATTTTTATTAAGTCGTTTATTTGCTTTTCATGAAGAAACCATAACATCAAATACAAAATACTAATTATTATCATTGAGGATTCATTTTTTTCCATCATACAGCCCTGATCAAAACTTGAACATATTCAACTTCAGACAGGGGTCTCCAAGCTTTTTTCTTTGGTGAGCTCCTTTATAAAACGAAAATGCCAGAGCTAATTTTTGTGGTCACAAGAAACGGTAAATATAGGAGTCACAGCTTCAGGTGGGAACAGTTAGATTTCATTATCCAGTTATTAGTACACAAAGTTGCATATCAAAATTAATTTAATGCCTTTGGCCATTATAAATATATAATCTGATATTCAGCACAATATGTATAATTAAGAAAGTCCTTGACGAGTTGCTTGGAAGGGAGTGGAGAGATAATAGTTGGAGATCCCTGACTTAAAATCTAGTCAAGACAACTATTGAACCATTATCATTGTTGCATTCAGTCCTCTTGTGTTCCCTTCTCTGTCACCAACTCACTCTTTAGGATCTCCACAGGCTTCAGTGAGGTTCATCTGGCTCTGGACTCGCTCACCGTGGGCTTGGGTTTACTGTCAAACTTTAAAGCTCTGAGACCTGTAATATGGAAGAAACTGATCCTCTGCTAGAGCCAGGTAGTCGGTGGAGTCTGTTCCTTCTGGCTGGTATTTTTGGTGACACTGGTGGTGGAATGTCTGGGGTGGTTTCTACAACTCTTGCTGTTCAGCTTGACTTGAAGAATCTTGAAATTGCTGTGCTAGATTTCTAACAGTTGAAACTTTTGGCATCTGTCCAGAGACACTTGGATGCATTTTATATTCCAAATATATTGGCCACTTTGGTGTTTGGCTACTTTACTCTGATTTGTAATCCACTTGTGTATAGTCACCAGGTTCTTTTGGATTGTAGATGCTACTCATAGTTCTCTTCAGGAGGATCATATCTGAAAGACTTTGTGGAGAAGAACCAACTGGAATATCAAAATTTGGAGTCACGCTCTGTTGCTCCTCTGGCTCATCTGGAGGGGTGATTTAATTACTGTACTCAGTGACCGACGTTTGGTCTGGTGAGGTGATGAATTCTGAATTCTGGAGGTGATGATGGATGGCGTTTGTCCAGTATCTGTGTACTTACTGTAAATCTCTGTACCCTATTTCCTGACTTGAGCTGAATGACCTCTGCTCATAGGTAGAGATCAAGATGTCCACATGAGACCCAGGTGTGGATCTGTCAATGCCACACATGTCTTTGTTCTGGCTGTTGCCATCTTTGTTCAGCGCACACTCTTTTTCTTCTCCCTGGTTTTACTTCCGTCCTCCTTTCTATTTCTGAGAGAACTCCCATGTTCATGTGGAAGCGGTAGAGGCTGTATCCGTCTGCGCTGTTGACACTGAAGGAGGAGGGCTCACATATGGATGAGTTTCTTGAGTAACTTCTGGTCCGTTACAGTTTGTCCACTCAGGACAGCTTCTCCAGAATCACTGCCATTCTCCTGTAGATCTCCTTCAGCTGGGCCAAGTGCAAGTCCACGGTCTGCAGTGAGGCCTTCATTGTGTTCTCCCTCTCATTCACCACCTCTAGATGCTTGGACATGTTCTCCACTCTGTATTTAGGACAGATCAGGGTTAAGGCTGCCTGAGATCTACAGACTGTATAAAGTGGACTAAGCAAGTGTGATGTCACCCACGGTGTTCAGCTCCAGTCAAATGAAGCTGATGTTGAGGCAAGCAGTTACGGGGCGAATTTGGAGTTCATATTTGTATCTTAGCAACTAAAGAGCCAATTCGAAGCAAGACAGTTGAAGATGACGCCCCTTCTTGCCCACATCAGTGGTGTTATAGGGAGCATTCACTTTGCAACGCTATCAATCAAACCTAATGCTAACGGAAGCGACTTCAGGGAAAGCAGGCACCTGATTTGTCAGTTATTAATTTTTGTATGTTTTTTTAGGGACAAAATAGTAACATGAGCGTTTTAAGACCAAAATGACGAGCCTGACTACATCACTCCTCTCTCTGTAACCATTGTTAAGTCAATGGCAGTCGCTGGATCCAGAAGCACGTTCATACTCACTTCATAGTTGGAATGCAGTGGTTAGCTATGCCCATTTATACAGTCTATAGTGAGACCAGAGGTCTGCTCTGAGGTGACTTTGATACGGTCATCACTGGACGACTGCTGCTCGTCCTTTTTTCTCCCTGATGTTCTCCTCAAACTCATACAGGTTTTTCAACTCTTCAGGATTCAGCCTCTGTTCTGGGAAGAAAAACAGGTTTCATCATATTGATCTTTTAAGTCTGTGCTCTGTTCATTCCCATCCAAAACCTTTTTGGATTGAATTCTGTGTCCTTTTGACAAACAGTTGACCTATTACCTGTGTAGATTTGAGACCATATGGAACAGTTAAGTTACAGGCGCTGATTGTAATAGTGTAATTTAGAGAATATACACACTGAGGTCGTGGTCCTTCTCGTCTAGCTCCCTCTCCTGTCTCTTCTTGGCACAGCGCTTGAACAATCGGCTCTGGAGATTGTACAAGTGAGAGGATGAATGGGGCGGTCGTGGAACATCATGATGAACTGCTACCTCTAGAACTTCCACTGCTGGTTCGAGATGGACTTCACCTCAAATTTCCCACCTGCTGTGGGAAATGGAGAGTTCACAATTAATAAAATGAAACTCTAAATATAGCAACTTTACTGTAAATATCCTATGTCTCTAGAGGTCAACAAACACTTGGTTTAAAGTGCCTTTCATTCATAATGACTTTGCAATGAATTAATGGTCAAAAAGTGTGGTATGTGTGCGCCTGTGTGCCTTTTGGTTGGCCAGCTGCACTGTATTTCCTGGGTACCAAGGGACATTTAAACCAGGTTTTTACCAACATTAGATCACAAATTAAAGTTTCAAATTGGAAGTCTTGGAATAAGAAATACCTTGACACAAAGGTTAACATTTTTATTGATATTGAGAAATAATATCAATGTTCTTATTCAGTGTAGGTAACAGAAGAGGACTCCACTCACTTGAAGACTGTGATGAGCAGGAGTTGGCCACCAGCAGGTAACAGGCCATGAGGGCCGGAGTGAGGCAACTTCTTCCCATTCTCATCATACTGGTGCTCACCACATGACGCTGCAAGAGGACAGTACATCTTTGTGTCAGTCACGTGTTTGTTAATCAGACTTAAACGTTTAACTATTTAAACAAACACTCACGGTTGATTACCATGGCTTAGACTTGTACGAATCCCCAAGTCGAGAAGAAAACGTAAAGAAAGATTCAAAAGCATTAAATTGACATTTATACTGTTATTTCAGACCAAATATGCAGTTGTCTATATAGATGCACTTATTTGCTTTAATCTAATCACATCAGTAATTACACTAGAGCAGGTCTCATTCTGCTGTTAGTCACTGTCATAAATGGACATTTTAAACAAAAATGTAGATATGGCTTATAGTTTACCCCAAAAAATATTTTTAAAAAGTGCATGCATAAGCTTAGTCCGATCATGCTGAATCACTAATGCTTGTTCTCGACCTGAATACAGTAAACTATACATTTTATGAAAAGTTACACTATAGAGCCCCCTAGCATAGACATGAAAATTGAACATTATCGGATTTGTATCAAATTTGGGAATTAGATTCTATGAACCATTAGAAGAAAAAGGCATTACTGACATGGAGCATTTTGTCATGGTTGGCCAGCAGGGGCGCAAAAACATTTAAAGGTCCGCTATGTCATTTTTCTGGTGGAGAATGTATTGACCTGGGTGGCCAAACCTGAAGTCTGCCATCTTGTTGTTGTTTTTTTGTTTTTTTTTAAATCAACATGTATAAAAATTTTGAAAAATGGTATGGTTAGGTTTGGAGTTATGCTTAGGGTAACGGCTAGGGACTGTGGTTAGGGTTAGACTTAAGAATATGGTTATGTTTAGGGTTAGCCCTAGTGTTAGGGTAGGGGATAGACTTGTGGTTGGGATTTACGGTTATCATTTATGGCGCGGGCAGGGCTGGGCGAGGGCCATTTGATGCCGCGTGTGGCTTTAATTGACATAATGTTTGTGAAATCCCTCAGTCGTCCAGGTAGGATCTATAGCACCATAGCCATATACAATGCAAGATAGATCCCAGCATTTAATGCAATACTGTGCAACATTTTTTTACTCCTACTTCAGTAAGATTTTTGTTGTAAGTGTACTCTTGAGTAAAAGTTTTGGTTACACTGTTAGTATGTGACAAAACTTTATGTTGACAATATTTATTTTCATCATTTGTGCTTCTTGCTCCGCTCCTTCAGATATGTTTTTTTTCTCATTTTGTAATATACAATATACAATATCCTTTGAACATACCAGATTTTGTTTAATGTTTTGTCTTTCCTTGTACATTAACTTTAAATTAGAAATCAGATTTACATCCTGAAATACATCCTTAAATATGTCTATTGAAGAAGGAATGTCATGCATGGAGACTTATTTTCATTTATTTTCCAGTTAAAATTTAAGTAGAATTATAAATGTAAGTAATGTTTTTATTTGTCCATGTGGAGCTTCTGACACACTCTGTGGCCCAGTTTCACCCGCGCTCATTATACAAATGGGTTTCAGTTGATACAATCATATCAGTGTTTGCCTTTACCTGACCAGTGCCAGTGTCAATGCTCCACACACCTCCCCTGGTATTAGCACCAAGCGAACAGCACACATGGGGCTGTGTATGAACTGTTTTTGGTAACCTGTATATGTAATGAGAAAAGATGGTGGGATTGTTTTGTATTGCGACTATCACACTTCTCAGACTATTCCCACCAAGTACCACCTTCAGAGTACCAGCAGTGTCAAAATGTGACCACAGTTTGAGAAACCCATTATGCTTGCTCTTGGACATTTGTTTGTTCATATTTTTTTTATTTTTGTGTCCTATGGGTTGATCAAATCGGCCAAAAAATAATAGAAACCATTTCATTGACAGATTGACATTTCGAAACTGCACAACTGATAGACCCCACCTCTTCACAGAGGCGTGTGACAATGACAAGCACATTATTTTGCATGTTTTGTTATTGTTGAGAAATGGTTGTGTTTAGAACCCTATATGTATGACTCAAAGGCTGAACTTAATTATAGGTACAGAGCACTGGATGGGAATAGGGGGTGGATGAAAACTGAAATTATCTATACAATCATGCCTCAGTTGCAGGACAATACAGAATTACTCAAACATGCATAAATGAATCAAAATACAACTTTGCATAAGTAAGTGGGATGACAGCATTATAACTGCTGTACCTAATGTCAATTAACAAACCCATAATGCATATGTCCCATTTAAAATGATTTTGTGATCTTGTGGGTGGTATATTGGTGCAAGTAGTAAAAACATGCCATTCAAAAATCCATACCATACATCTAGTAAAGCTCAGTAAGTTATATAAAATGTTTTAAGTGATTAATACATGATCACGAGTACACTTATATTATTCTGAATCATGCTGATACCGATACGCTCCGCCCAGCTTCACGTAGATGAACAAACAAGGTCAGAAATGGTCAAGTCCCTCTGAACTCATATCAAAACCAAACATCACTTCAGACTTCATCACACCTCAGTCCTGTTCCTCTCTCCTCTCTTCTTGTACTATGGCGGCCACTCTTTGCCAGGCGCTGGGCTTTGTGCTTAGCTTGTTGGGACTGGCGATGGTGATTGCAGCGACAGGGATGGACCAGTGGGCGACAGAGGACCTGTTCGATAACGTGGTGACAGCGGTGTATTCGTACTCAGGGCTCTGGAAGTCCTGTGTGAGGCAGTCTTCAGGCTTCACAGAGTGCAGGCCCTACTTCACCATTCTGGGACTGCCAGGTAAACCTGGGCTGTGGGGCGGGGGACAGTACTCATCCAGTCTAGTATACTGCATGTACTATCAAGATGTGAGATCAGGGTGAATACTTGTGTTTTAATGTTAGCCATATATTAGACAAATATTACATCGTTAGCTGTGCAATTTTGAAGGAAGATTTGAAAGTGGTCTGCACCTCATTGAGATAATAATAGTACAATATCTTGCTACATCTGTATACATAAAGTCATAGTATCTAAATTTATGAAGTTGGCACATCATCTGCATCTCCATGCAAATAGAAAGTTAAAGACATTCTCCATAGAGAAGTCGTTTTAATTTGAAATCATTTAGTGTTTAGTAAATAAATGTATTCCAATTCAATTTATCTGTTGAAGGCGATTTTCTTTTTCAAATTTGTTAATTTCATGCTTATTCCAAAATGTATTATAAATAATAAAATCACAAAACTATAAATGAATTATTATGAATAATGATCTTATATATAGTGTACTAAACCCTTTACATAATCTCATCTCATTTGTCTGTCATAGCCCTCAGTAATGTCATAATGGCAGCAAAAAAGACTTAAAACTTGATAAAATGACACACATTATTATACATAATGAGCTGTCAAATGAGATGAAATAATGTATTTCTAACATATCATTTCTGAGTAAATGGAAATGAATGAGGTCACACCACTCCTCTGGTTCACACAGGTGTGCACCCACTGCCACTCTTTCCTGAAAGTGGCACAAAGGAGAACGGACATTTTAGACAAATGTGATAAGAGCCTTGTGATAAGACTGCACACAAGCTGCCATTTCAAATCACTAACAGCTTTATTTTAACTACAAAATGGCGTTGTTTCAGTTAGATGGACTCCAGTTTGGTGCTGGCAGTTTAAATCTCAGCATATTAATCACATCATGCAGGATTATTTTAGAAAAATCTTTTTGTGATTTTGAGATTCTACAGGTGTAACCTCTTTTATTTCATGTTAGACCCATAGACTGTATGAAGAAGTGGACGAAGGGACTGTGACGTCACCCAAAGCTCTCAGCTTAAGTCAAATGAAGCTCACAAAGGCTAGGAGTTATAAAAGCGAATATGGAGCCAGTTCCATATTAGGAATAGGAATTTACATAAAAATGGCAAACACCAGGATCATGTAGAAGGATTAATATGAACATTTTAAGACCAAAATGAAAATGCTTCCAACAGCAGTTATAGAGAGAGGGGTGTTCATTTTCAAATGTAACGTCAATTGGAAACAAAGCCGGAAATGCTCCCATGCTAAGCTATGTCCATTTTATATGGCTAAACCCAATAACAGCCAAGGTTAAAGCATGCATCCTACAGCATTATCTTAGTGACAGATTGTGGTAATGTAAAATTATGTGAGTTGAAACATCACAATAATTGGCTTTTCTTTACAGTGGATGCATTCTGATTTGAAGATGACAATGTGGGTGGCGTGTCTTGCTCAGGGGCACAACAAAATGGTAGGACTTGGAGGACAATCTGTCACTTACTGGTGTGGTCCTCGGTAAAAAGGTAATCATCTGAAATTGCTTTATTGAAAATGTCCTCCAGATTTCAGGTGAAACGTTTCGATTTCAAAAATATTGTTCACAGTGACTGACTGTCTACAAATTACCACAGTTTTGTTGTGTTCATGGACAAGACACTTCATCCACATTGGTATCGCCAGCATGCATTCACTGAAAAGAAAAGCTAAATTTATGGTACATAGCCTTTAAAGGGTCCATTTTACACTTTTTCTGATCTATTTTATGTTTCCTCATCACCACAATGTACTTGAGTTGTGTTTTCTTTCATTCACACATGTTTAACACAAAAACTTTACATATTTACTTCTTCTTTCAAACAGAAAACATTCTGTTCCACCTTATGATGTCATGTGGTAATACAGGAAGTGCTCCATACACCTTCACCTCCAGGTAGTTGGTAACATGAAAACCACCATTACATGACATCACAAGGTGGAACAGAGCACTTTGAGCTTTAGAGATGTAGACAGACTAATAATAAAGTGTTGCTCAAGCATGTGTGAATGAAACAAAACACAATTTCAGGTATGTTTTTGTTGAGGTAAGTTTCTAACATGACTTAAAGCTCACAAGAGTCCATTTTGTGTGATATAGGACCTTAAAAGTCAAAGCACTGGTGTACAGGACAAGCCAGTGCTCTCCCTGTCTAATTGTCCCAGTGCTGCCAGGTGATAGACTACCCCTCAGATATGAAGCGTTATCTGTGATTCCGCCAGTCGGATTAGGAGGACATTTTAACGGGACTTTACAATTTTTGGGGAGGTTTTTGGAGACTCTTCCTCTTCCCCATTGCGTTAAATTGCAGTCGACAGCAGAAAAGATGGCGTCTCTCGAGAATCCAATGGAAATTTGATGAAACATCCAAGGCTTAAGCTGAGCAAGCAGAAGCTTCAAGGAGCGCTACACAATGTAAAGCACATTTGCACACTCGACTTAACGCCTGAATACCGCGTTATGTACAAGGGTTTATGGGCTTAAGAGCAGGAATTATACAGGTACAATACGCAAGTCACTGGTCACTATTTTTAACACGCCAAGCTGTACAACACAACTTTTTCACTTCAGTTTTTTCAGAGTGACTTAATTTTTGGAAAAAGGAAAGCTAATCCTCTTAATGTACATTGTTGGAGTGCAGTTGTAGAGTAAGAGCAGGAGTGGACCAAGATTGTGTATTTTTGGCAGATGTTTTGCCGCATACAACTGGGAATATTTGTGTACTGTAGGATTTGCAAAAGTCAATTGGGAAGCTTGAGTAAACCTTTTATCAATTAGCATCATTTCCTAAGTCATGTTTTGGCCAATTTGGGGTTTTTTTTGTTTGTTTTGTCTTGTTCTAATCTCCAGACTCTGCTGTAAAGATTTTTTTTTTAAAGAACATTTTTACAGCCAAAGAAACAAAAATAGTTTATTTTTGGTTTTCCTTGAATACCTTGAAAAATTACTTGATGCTATGAGACAATATGTAAAAGAAAATTGTGAAAATGTGTAGGCTAATTATTTTTTAATACATTGTTTTCTGATTTTGAAGAGGATCAAGCTTAGGTAGAAAAGGAGAATTTTTTTTTAACTGTCAGATTTGAACTAAGTTGTAGGATACTTACTGCATATGTGCTATCGCTATACCACTGAGCCACACAAGGTATCCTTTCATTTTTTGTGTCAGTCACTGTATGTGTTTAGCTGATTTTTTTCAGTTTGTTGAATGCTTCATGTTTCGATCTTTTTACCTCCAGCCTTGCTCCAGGCTGTGCGAGCCTTGATGATTGTAGGTCTTATTCTTGGAGCCATCGGGTGCCTGGTCTCCATCTTTGCTCTGAAGTGTCTGAAAATGGGAAACATGGAGGACAACCTCAAGGCCACCATGACACTGGTCGCAGGCGCCATGCATATCCTAGCAGGTACACTTCTTCTGATGTCGACTATTGATACTCAAGGTCTTGAATAGACTTGGACACAGTAGCTCAAAATAGTTAAAGGGCCAACAATACGCTGTTTTCCGATGCATGTTATAATGTTTCCCCATCACAACCATACCTGGAGTTGTGTTTTGTTTCATTCACACATGGTTAACACACAAACCTTGCATATTTAGGGTGAGTATTTCACTTGTCCTTCTCTATGTTCCACCTTGGATGTCATGTGGTAATACGGGATGCGCTCCACTGTGTTTTTAAACTCCATTTGCCTTCACGAGAATCCTTTAGATAATTTCAGCACTATGTAATTGCCAAACTCTATTGAACGAAAGGTAAGAACGAAAGGTAAGATGTGGCTGTTAACTTGAAAACTACCACTACATAACATCCCAAGGTGGAAGAGAGCATTTTGAGCTCATAATAAAGGGTCAGTCAAACATGTGTGAATGAAACAAAACAATTCCATTACATTATAACATGCCTTAAAACTCACAAGTCAATTTTATGTAATATAGGACCTTTACATAAATAGTAGTAGTAATATATGAGAAAATAAGTACACATACACATATAATTTATGTATTTATATCATTGCTATTGTTTATTATTTAGAAGCATCAAGAGAATATTGGTCAGTATCAAAACTGGTCCAGAGAAGTAACACTGACGACAAATGATGCATGAATGATATGGGGACTAGTTTGTTCAAAGTTAGGAAGAATAATAATGTATTGGATTAACATAGAATTTTTACAAGACCCCCAAAGCTCTTTACATGGCATTATTTGTACATTCATACTAGGAAAAGCGGATGAAGAATCTTGCCTATGGACACAACAACAGTTTGAACTATAGAGCTACTATTGCCCCACTGCACATTGTATTTCCAGCAATCTCCCATCCAAATGCTAACCAGGCCCAACCTGGCTTAGCTTCTGAGATTTGGTGAGAGTGGGCATTTTAGAAATAGGTATTCATAATGTTATGCCTGATCTTTCCAGGAGTCTGTGCCATCGCCGGAGTTTCGGCTTTTGCTAATTTGATCGTCCAAAGTTTCCGCTTCACCACTTACACTGATGGAGCCTATGGGATAATGGGAGGAAGCAACGTGGGGGGCCTCACTGGAGCTCTCACTCCCAGGTAAACGAGCCTTACCTGTATGTCAATGTATTTGGTTTCTATCGCTCTCTGCTGTTTATTGTGGTAAACAGAGGATGATGAAATTGAAATGATAAATTACTCAAAATATAAAATCTAATTCAGTCTTGTTCTATGGGTGTTTTCAGGTACACATTTGGTCCAGCGTTGTTCGTGGGGTGGATTGGTGGCGCCATCTTGCTGATTGGAGGTGTCATGATGTGTATGGCCTGTAGGGGGATGATGTCTGACAGAAATGAGAAGTAAGTTTCATTTCAGTGACAAATAAACGATGTCCAACTATCTATGGGTTTAGTTCAGATTCTTTCAAGCAATTTTATCTATAGAGGAACAACTGTATGACCTTTTTAACTTATTTATTTAACAAAAAGGCTCTGAAAAATCCCATTGTCCGTGAACCACACACTTCCTCACAACACTGAACACTGAAGACATGACAGCAGTTTTCTCTACCACAAAACCACACATTTAGTCCTGGTGAAACCCCCTTTAAAGTGACTAGGAGCCACTCAGCAAATTGTAAATGACGTATTGTGGAAAGTGAAATGTTTGTGATGTTGCTGGCAAAGCATTACAGCGGCCCCACTCTTTTGTCTCATTTGTTCTGCTTTGAGAGTCCGATCTGAAGCTCTTTCTAATACAGTTTTACAAGTGGAAAATTGAATACACAGGAGATAAATGTTTATTTGACATGATTTTTTTCTTATAATTTTACTCGTGCATGAAGGAATTGCAGTACTGAGACTGGTGCATTGGATTTATGCAAGGTTTTATGCCACCACTGTCCATCCACTGCATTGCTTTTGGCCCATACAAGCACAAGCTCATCTACCAGGAATGAGGGAAAATTATGAATGAAAGAAAATCTGACAGAGATCTGACTTATAGTGCTGCATGCTCCTAATAATACCATGACCCACTGGTTGGCGGTTAGATCCCAGCTACTGTCCTGGGCCAAGACACTTAACCCGTCTCGCCCCCAGTATCTCTGTAGAGTACACTGGTGCATGAGTATGTATGTTAATCTGTTTCTTGATGTAAAGATCTAATAGTCACAAAAGAGAGACACAAAAACGAAAGGTGTATTGTGTAACATTTCTAATGGAGGGTCTGCTACCTGCTTATCTTTTGTCTAAAATGTTCACAGTATTAAAAGCAGTTTACAGCTCTACAGTATGTTACTACTCAGATCTGTGAAGAGTCGCCCTTATTCACAGTAGAAATGATGGATATTTTGGATGGATAATGTCATACCATGGAACATTCCAGGCAAAGCAATAACATCTCCATGGAGACAAGTAGGTAGCAGACCCCTCCACCAAAAAAGTTGCACAATGCACCTTTAAATAAAAGTAACAAAACATGTTTAAAAAATGTTAAATCACCACACACAATTGGACTTGTATATAGTGTAAAAAGATGGCCTTTTAATACCCAACATCTAGAACTGCGTGAGCTGGGTAAAAACAGCTGGTGTCGTAGGCAGTTATTCTTACTGAAGCTGTTCTCCTTGTGTCTCTAACCACACTGTTGTTTGTTGTCCTCAGATATAATGGTATGGGGTACAAAGCCTCCTCTCAGCACACACAGATGTACAGACAGGACAGCAGACCCCGCCCCCCCTATGACTCCTACAAGGTCCCCAGCGAGGGCCCCCACTCCAACCAGAGATTCGACTATGTATAATTCACTCACTATATGGTTATTTCCTCCTATTTTCAACTGTCTTTTAACAAAACTTTTTTTGGAGTAAAAAGCCTTGTGTGTTTTGTTTTTACGAAAGTCCTATATTAAGCAAAACTGACTTGCTGTTACCTTCTCAAAAACATACGGTACTTGGAATAGTTGTTTCATTCACTCTGTTGTTAGTCTGTCTGCATCGACAAAGTAGTGAGGTTTTTCTGTTTGAGAAAAGAACTCAGACTAAATATGCCGGGTTTGCGTGTCAAACAACTTAAGCAAAACTCCAAGTATGTTTGTGATGAGGAAGCAACATTATAAGAGAGATCAGAAAATAGCATAATATGGGACCTATAAGAAAAATGTATGCTTTCTTAAATACAATTAATTTCCCTGTTAACCATTTTTATTAAATTGTGTAATGAATCTGTTTTTTACATTACTTGTATCTTACTATCTTCCTGTATCAGCAGACAAATAAATAAATTGTAACTGCTGATTCATCCACTTTTTGACATTAAAACTGTTTACGTTTGATTTTATTAAAGTAAATCTAAAATAACCTGCCTGAAGTGGTTTGGGCCATTGTGAGAATCTTGGACGTGCGTGTAGATTATTAAACATTTATATTCAAGTTGTTTACATTTTAAGTTTAGTGTTTATAATAAAAAGGATGTAAAAAGAGGTAATTAAAAATTAAAGGTGCACTGTACACAATGCACCTTTAAGATGAAAAAATATATGTGGTTAATAGGGTGATAATAGGATATTTCTGCAGTTTTGTTGGCCATTTTACAGTCAATTTAAAGATGGGTTTAGCTCATTTCGGTCAACTAACAATGTCTGAAAATGATTGAGATAGTCATTTTTGTCAATAACTCGCACCTCTACTTGGACGTGTCTCTGACTGTTGTTTATCCCATTACTCTTATCTGTAAATAGTGGTCATCGGTTTACCAGTGTTTGTGGCTATTATCTGTACCCCTCCAGCTTCAAACTGTACAAACAAATGCAATAATTAAATAAACTAAATAATTGTTAGTTTGTCTCGATTTTGTGGATCTTGATTGAGACGCTTAAAAGTCCACTGGGACAGATTCAGAAGAGTTTTAGAATGAGCTGCACGTCAAATCACCTCCAGCCTGATTTTATAATGTGGTGAAGTAAGTGCAGCCTAAACAATGACTCCACAGATGAAGGAAATTCACTGGTCTTTGGCGTCCTCTGGTGGGGAATATGGGATATTGATGGAAACTTTAAAGGACATATTAGATTTACAGGATGTTTTGTGGTAAATGGCAATGGTTAATTAATTTTACGCTGTTACATGAAAATTGCATAAATAAATCTCCCTGGTATGTCTAGACTCAATAATCAAAGAAGTTGAAAACAATAATCCTTCACATGCCTGTGAAAAGTTGTCACAATATACTTACCTTTCAAACTCGATTTTCATACTAAGGAATAGGCAGATATTCAATACTCATTTTCATACCACAATGATTTTTGTTACCAAGTTTAATATTCTAAAACTGTTAAGTAAAAGTCAAATTTGTCCAGTTTGATATATTTTTCACCTAGTACTGATACTAAAGAACAAACATTGAAGTATCTAATTTCAATATTAGGTTGTATGGATTAGTAGTCTGATTTTCCAATATTTTTGACAACCCTACTACATATACAACTGAGGTCTAATCCATTTTGAAGAAAACAAAAAACAAAAATGTACAGAACACGCTAAACAATACTGGACAAAATTTTCAATTTTTATTGATTTTTGGACAATTTCTTTTCCAGTGTCATCCACAACCGTTCACTTCAAATGGTATTTGCATAATCTTTTCATTTCTATACTAGAAAGATATAAACCACAGGCTGATTGATGCTAAATGTGAAATTCATTAATGGGGAGATTTCCAAAGCTCCATAAGGAACCATCTGCCTTCCAGTTCATTGGTGCACATTTGAGCATCAGTGTGACTTGGTTTGTATCTTTCTAGTTTTAAGGCTGTTAAAAAAAGGGCCATTGCTATTCAACAGAACAAACTGCATAGCAACTGGAAGACAAAGGGACTGGACACTGACCCATAAGATGAGTTACACAGAACATGATTAGACAGGAAGTTGGCACATGATGGTCGCTATTAGCTCACAAACAGTCATTACTTTTAAAATGAATAATCTTAAACAGTTAGTGTGAGGTTGATGCACTGGAGCACTGGGCCTAGTGTTGTAGGTTTAGTTCTGACATGTCTCCACGCATCTGGCAGTTTGATTACAGCCGTTCTTCCTCCTCCTAGAGTTTACCAATCCATAAGGCTACAAGGTGCCACTAGTTTAGCAGGATCACATTAAAAAGCACAGTTACGAGCAAATGGAAGTTTAGACAATACTACAATGTGCTTAAGAGCTGACGTCACAGATCTCACTCGGCTACATGAGAAAAGCAGGAGGGGAGATGACTGAAATAGCTGGACCTTATGCCGTTATTCAATCACTTGACCCCACCCTGCGAAGGCAACTAAGATAAGGGTAGCTCAAAGAAACTGATGTCTGGCCACCATTTAATTTGGTTTCGGAACAGTTCAAACCACAATGAAATGTCACCTCTAATTAACATTTAAATGCCAGCCTTTCAAGACTGTGCGGGCCGCTGTTGCTTTGTTAGACATATATTTAATGTAGTTACGAAGCTCACAATAGTGTCTGAAAGCACGGTTAGACCAATGAGTGTGCAGGTCAGGTTAAAGACATGGGATTAACACTTTCTGAACTGAAGAAGTTGGGGTCAGCGGTCAGTCCTGGACACGACGGGGACATGGGAGGGAGGGGGTTGTGTCTGGTTTGATTCAGGCCCGTTTTGTGTAGCAGCATGTTTAGAAGCGCTTGGGTCCCCATGGGGAGGTCTTTGTGGCCACCGGAGCTCCGAAGCTGGGAAAGTCCTCAGAGCTGCTCATGTCAGGAGCCTAGAGGAACATGAAAAGGTGTGTGCGATTTATATATTTAACCCCACCCAAAAAGTAAAAGAATGTAGGTGAATGAGGTTCTGAGCTTTCACATAATGCATGGCCTGTCCATATACTGAGAATAAGATAAACTTGTATGCGTACTCTATATGCAGGTTTAGGGACTGGCAACATAGCACAGGCTACCTACCCTCCCTTCAAAACAAACCTTAATAAAAAAGACTGGAGGAACAGGCTTACCTTCTCACTGCCGGCTGCCCAGGGAGCTTCTCTCACCACAAAGCCCTTGGACGATCCGCGCTGGTCCTCAGAAGCAGCAGCACTACCTCCTGAGGGCCTCATGTACGCCATCTTAGCTTCATTCTCCACAACATCCACCATCTGAAATGTTCATTGCTGGGACTTTAATATTAACGTATATGACCAGGTTCAACATGTACAGACTTTTTATGGATATTTAAAAACAAATGCTTTGAGATTTCAATAGTGCAATTTCTACAGTTTTATATTAGATTATTCCTTCACTGCCCACACTTGACAATACGCCGATTGGCTATGAGGCTAACTGAGGGGGAATATTGCTGTCAATCTGCACCAAAAGCCACTCGCACACAAAATTAATACTTGAGCAAGGTACTGTACCCACTTTGCCCAAGAACACAACTGTAGGCAGTGGTCAGAGCAAGTGTAAGTTCAAGAATAGAGCACATATTCAAGTAAAGAACAGTGCAATATTGAAAAATGAAAAGACATACAAATTCCTCTTCAAGGTTGAGGAGGTGGTCAATGGCTTCATCCACATGTTCAGGGCGACCGGTGACTGTCACAAGGTTGGGGTCTGCAGCTCCATTCTGAGGAAACCTGAGATCAACCTAAAAGCAGCAGATAAAAGCATGTTTAGATGATATAACATTGGAAAAAAAGTAAACGCAATATCCAGAATGCTCCTTAACCTTGAATTAATGCTGTCACACAAAAGGATTCTTTTGAGAAATGCCTACAATTCCAAGAGCTGGTGAACATTTTCAATAAGATTCTTACACAATACAAAAAATGTCTACGAGCAACCCATTACAATTTACTTTCTTCGAAGCAGCAAGTGAATGACACTTATGAGTGATGGGATTTGTGTGAGAATATGATTGGCTAAACAAACTTTTATGTGGGTTGACACAGAAAGCTTGATTTTATTTTATGATGCAGTCCAAAGAGTATAGTTTTAAATGGAAGACTGTCATGAATTTTACACTAGAATTTGCCAGTTTTTCCAATCATATTCCAAATGTTTTGATCTAGCACTTTTAATATGCAATTACTAAGCAAATACACACAAAAACTGACCCTTGCCTTCTGATATCCAATTCTAAAGCCTTTTAATCAAAGCTTCCTACACCATAAAACATACAGATAGATTGCTGTGAAATTTAGAAACCTACACTACAAAAAAAGGGGGTGACAAATCAGAGACTCACCTTAAATTCGTCCATGATCTTGCGGATGCCTTTGCCGCGGGCTCCGATGATACGGGCGTGAACCCTGCTGTCTAGTGTTATGTCCTCAGAGATCATCTCCTCCAGCTCATCCACAATGGCCTGAATAGCATCACGTGCAGCTATGGCTTTGTGCTCATACCCTGTAATGGTGATCTGATCCTGCGCAAAAGAAAAAGATTCATTCGTTATGGTATCAAATGCATAAGGATGGGCTTCCTGACTGTATTGATAGAGTAATTTAATTTTTTCTTTCTGTGATAAAAGCTGCTCTCCTAACAACCTTGAGTTCATGAGTACATTTTTGGTCATTATGTCTATGTTGTCAAATAATGTAAATAATCAAGAAGGATTCATCTAAGATCTATTTAGAGGGTAGGTACACATGGATTTAATCATTTGCTTTGACCTGATAATTACCAGTTTCTCCAAATCAATATCAATGTAGAGACGGAAAATGGCACCAGTTTCCTTAAAATACAGCTATATTATTAAACAGGAGATCCAGTTGTGTTATGCATTGCTTATTAACCCTTCAAATAACTATTGAACAGCTTCGTATCAATAAAAGTTTAAACAATATGAGACATCTTAGGATAAAAATCATCCTGTAAATATGGTTATTATATTCAATTAAAGCCCAACAATAAAATGCTAAGATCAAGATAAATTGTTGCTGCTTTACCTGGTTCTCGTCATTCTTCTCTGGGAACTGGATGTTGACATCATGCTCCGTGCGGATGGTTGTGATAATAGCACCCTTACGGCCAATAATCTTAGGGTGATATTTGGGGTCCACAGTGATGGTCAGTTTGAAGCTCCTGAGAGCCTGAAAATACAAAAAAATGACACAATGTCAAAGAAAGAAATGGCTGAAGTCCTAATGTATGTTGCTACAAATGGCTTCCTATTTATTTATTATTTAGGCTTTCAAACATCCTAGTCTCCACTCCGCACTGACCCGATCCTCCTGCTCCGCTTGCAGTTCTTTGACGCGCTCCAAGAGGCCGCCTTTGGCGCGATCAAGGTGACTGGACAAGCCGGTGATGGCGATTTTGTCGGACTGTTGCTCAGGTGCAGGCACTTGAATATTCACCTAAGGGCCAATACAGAAGAAAGGTCAGGTGAAATTTGACATTAAGAAAACATAAAACCTTTAGTCTGTGCGAGTTCTAACATTGTCTGCACAGCATACCTCAAATTCATCCATCATCTTCCGAATTCCGCTTCCTTTCTGTCCAATAATGTATCGGTGTAGCTCGAAAGGCACTTCCACCTCAATAGTGACGGGAACCAAGGCCTAAAGAACCAAAAATTCAGTTAAAAATGTACTTATAATAGAAGTGGCTGAACATGTGACCTTTTATAATGACCTTCAATGCCTCCACAGCAGATTCGCATCGCTCCTTTCGCCCAGAGATGACAATCACATCACACTTTTTGGGTGCATTTGGATCAACCGGCTCCTTCACCTCTCCGTTAGCCTCTCCATTCTCCTGGGGTGGTGCTTCTGTAGGAGATGCAGCTAGAATGCATAAATGTAAAAAGGGGTTATAATCAAAATGTACACTTCTGAGCCAATAAATGGCTAAATATTAGTGCTCGTCAGGAAATGAATGAGATAAATTAGACTTGTATCAGTTGGTAGGCAATACTGGTTCTTGCTCTGTACCTCATCACATTCTAGTATCCAAAACCTATTAATTACATAGTAAATCCAAATTTATCATGATAATGTAATTTTTTATCCAATAGTCCCACAAAAGTTTAACCCGATTATTTAACAGCTTGACTCTTGAACAAGTTTTGTTTTTATTGAAAAGTTGAAAAATTTTACCTACTCCTCATTAGATTTGAATATTATAGGCCTACAGAATGTTGGATAAGCAGAATCTAAAATGTTGATGTCGACGTCAATACTGATACAATCTTCAGTGACATTCTGCTACCTATAAGTTATAACTTCAATAAATAATATAATATTTACTATGTTAAAGCAAGGTTATGCTCACCTTGAGCCTCCTCCCGATCTGGGAATTTGATCTGTACGTTGTGGTCCCTGGTGATCTGTTGGATCCTGGAGCCTTTGGGGCCCATGATGGAGCGGTGGAACTTCTGAGGAATCACACACTCCACAGTCACCTGCGCCTCCTGCAAATGAGCAAAATAACATTAAGAAATGCAGTCAAAATATACAGCATGACATGAACAATAATTGTAAGAATCCAAATTTCGATAACTTCTGGAATAAGGTGATTAGTTGTCCTAAATAATTAAATCTAAAAGCACGCTAGTTTAAATATACTAACCAGGTCCTCTACGATCTCCTGCATGCGTTTCTTAGCAGCCTCCACACACTCTTTGGCTCCTTTAAGAGACACTTTGTCGCTCCCAGATGCAGTGCGTGGGAAGCTGACCATCACACCTCCATATTCATCCGCCAGATCCCTCAGGACCTGTCCGCGCCGAGCCACAAAGTAACGGTGGTGCTTTGGGTCCACGCTCATTGTGTCCTCCACAACGTTATCCTGCAAACATGTATTCAAGTTTTACATTCACAAAAAAAGAAAAATTATGGACATTTTTAAAATTCAAAAAGCCCATTATAATTGTATGTAATGCACAAACCCGAGATGCCCTTTTCCTTTTCCAAATCTGTAGGTTGTTATATCATTGTCAACCCAAAACATTTGATATTCCTTTATTCTTTGCTTTACAAATGTAAACATTTCTTATTTTTAAACAGTAATACACTTTGCTTCTAAATATAGAATATGTACCAATATTTGGTCACCACATTTCAACATTTATTTGCTTTAGAATGTGTTCTAAATTAATCTAATCGTTGACTAGTGATTTAAGTTTTCTCCCACTCAACACACATATGGAACAAAATATACTACTCCTTACCAGACTTTTGATGAGCTCCTCCAGCTCCCTCTGAGCCTCCTTCACAGCCTCCTCAGTGCCCACGACAGTGATGAGTTCCTGGTCTTTGTCATCCGGTGTAGGGAAGATGATGCGAGCTCCAGTGCTGTCACGAACCTTACGGATGTTTCCACCTCCTTTACCGATCAGGAACTTGTGGTACTCAGGCTTAGCACGCAGCTCAGCAGTGTGGCTCTTAGTTTGCTTTAGAAGGGTAAGAAAAATTAAAAGGGAAAGATAAGAAAAATGTCAAGTTTTAAATGCAAACATATCACATCCTTATTCAGTCTTAGTCAGTCTTTTGTACATGTGAATATCATCAAGTCCCTGATTAATATTATTGTTATTGTATGCAAACTAGCAAACACTGCAAATATTTCATTAAGTTTTTATGTTTATACATAAATAACCAAAAATTTTAATTCAATTTAATTTGAATAAAATTAAAAATGTAATTAATTTAATTGGCTTAATGTTATCATAAATCCATTAGCCTGGTGTCTGGTGTGAAATTTGTTCCATGTATTGCACTACAAACCTTCTCCTCTGCCAGTGCCAGCAGCTGTTGCTTGGCCTTTTCCACCTCCTCCACTGGTCCTCGGATGGTCACTTTGTCGATTCCTGAGCCTTCAGTGGGAAAGTGGATGTGCACCCCTCCACATTCCTCCATGATGGACCGCACCAGACGGCCTTTTGACCCGATCAGGGAGATGTGCAGTTTGGAGGGAATGGACACCTCTATCTCTGCAATGTTAGCCTGGAAACAACAGCATAATTTAATATGCATCTATATTTAGTACATGTTTGTATAATTGTGTTTAATTGCAGCATGTGTTTCTTACCAGTTCCTTCTGAATGGCCAAGATGCGATTGCGTGCAGCTTCACAGTTTGCCTTCTTCCCAGTAATGATGATCATTTCTGAGTTGCTGTTCTCAGCAGGCAGGTCGATTTTAGTGTTTGTTTCTTCGCGAATCTAGAGAATAAAATTCAAACAATTAGAAACTATTTCATCAAAATGACATTACCAGAAGTGAATGCAGCATTAAGACATACCTTTTTGATGTTAGAGCCTCCTTTGCCAATAATATTTCTGTGAAACTGCTTGAAGATTGGGACTGAGACAGAGAAGCTGTTCTCCACCTGGTATAAAATACTAAAGATTAAGCTGTGTTTCAGGTTTAAATTTGAGAGTTAATATTGAGCGTATTTACCATTTCAGCCACAATCTTCTGCATAAATTTGGAGCATTTCTCAACTTCAGTTCTCGGGCCTCTGAGTTGGACAATGTCACTTTTTTGTGCAGGGTCGGGGAAGTTGATGATAACCTGCAAGAATCAATATTCATCAGTATTTATTCACATAGGTATATCACTGTGTGAAATTCAAAATAATCTCCAAACAAATAAATTCAATCTCACCTCAGGAAATTTGTCCCGCACTTCTTTGATCTTCTCCCCTTTTTGGCCAATAATGGCTCTATGAAAACGCTGTTCAATGATCAGGTCCTTTGTACGCTCATTCTCCTGTCAAAGTAAAGCCAGAGCCATTGTCAGAAAAATCAGAGGTTTACCATAAAGCAGAGGTATTACATAACAGTGTACTGACCATGCGTGACGCCAGCTCAAGCAGCTCCTTCTTGGCTTCCTGAACACCCTGTGGATCTCCTTCAATTCGGATCAAGTTGCTCTTCTCGTTGTCAGGAGGGATTCGGACAGTGACCTTGTGCACTTCTTTGATGCGGTTGACTAAAAATAATAAAATGTTGTTATAGAAATAAATGCATGTTACATTGTCTACACTTTAAATATCAAAGTGGCTTTTGACTCACTGTTAACTCCTCCTTTTCCGATCAGATGTCTATGGAACTTGGGATCCACACTTATCTCTGCATAGTCCATTCGGCTTACCTTTAGGGAAAACGATATGGAGAGGTAATAAAGTTAAATAATAACAGTTTCTTGATAAACATTAAATAGTGTTAATTGTTATGAAAAATAGTTTCATACCAAATCTGTAACAATGGCTTCAATTTGGCTTTGCACCATCTGTACGTCTTTGGTAGGTCCCTCCAGAGTAATCTTCTCTTCTCCCTCGGTAAACTCTATGTGCACCTACAAAATACAAATTTTATTCAAAACTACTCTACATAAAAAATCATAATTTATGAAAAGGAGCTTATCAGACCTTGGGCATTTGTTGGGTGATCTTAGCCAAGTTCTGTCCCTTCTTGCCAATAATGAAACGATGAAGCCAAGAGGGAGCTGAGACCGAGGAAACAGTGTAACTGTTTGCCTACAAAGGTATGAAAAAAAGCAGTCAAAAATTTACATCACTGAGAATTTCTAACTCTTCGAACTACAGGTTAGTAAAGGCCGCAGTTAATATTTAGAATAGTAATCAACATTGTCCATAAGTGCTCATATTGGGTTTAATTTAGATCCGAGTCAAGTCTTACCTTGGCATAGACTTCAGTGAGGGCCTGACCCAGACGGTCAGGCTCCCCACGAAGGATGACTGTTTCTGAGCTGCTGTCGGACGGTGGGATTTCGACAGACACACCAGTTCGATCCAGAATCTCCTGCAGAGTGTTTCCCTTGGGCCCGATCACATATTTATGCTGAGACTTCTTCACCTCCACAGCAATAGTAGTGGTGTTCTTCTTCTGCAAAACAAACAGATGTAATTGATCAAAAGATAGGGGGGCTGCACAGCAAGGGATTTTTATGATGCAAGTGAACTCTGCATTATTGCACTTTTGTTCATGACAGGTAGGTTTCAGTCCAACAAATGTCCACAAACAAAATTCTCTTCCTTCCAGATCAAATCAAATATTTACTAAAACAAACTTTCCTTCTTTGGATCTCACATCTTTGTGTCATTATGCAATTTTGAAATCATGTTTATCTTTGTAATTAAAACATTACAAATTGCCTGTCCATTAAAATGAATGAATCAATACAAATAGTAAGTACAGACAACTTTTCTTAATTTTCCACATCTCTATTAAAATAGCCTAATTTAACACTGAACATGTCATACCTTATCTTCATAAATCTTCTTGATCATAGCCATCGCATGGGCCACCTGCTCCTTCTCCCCGGTGATAACAATCTCTGTTTTGTTGACACTTGGAGGAGGGACGTTGATCCGAGCGCCAGTTTCCTGCATCATCTCTGACACCAGTTTGTTGTAGGCACCAGTGATGAACGGGTGGAACACTTTGTCAATGTTCACCCTCTCCACTGCACGCTTGTCCTGAACAATATAAAAACAACCTAGTCTAGGTCCCCTTGTTCAACAGAACACAATTTGTATTTTTAATATCCTAATGCTATGGTAGTATAAAGTCTTGATTTCTGAGTGTCCACAGAATAAAATTACAATCTCTGTGGATTTAATTTTTAAAGCATGAACAGAAGTTAAGAGAATTTAGCATTTTCATTCTGTCTATTATTATTGTCTCTAAGTTGCAATATTCAAAAATATTGCCATCAATATGTGAAAAGAAGCAAAACAATCACTGCTTATAAAAGTAACTTTTTTATAATATAATAAAAATGCCACTTACTAAATCTCTAGCCCAACTTGAAAACTTAACTTTTGGTTTACCTGTTCAGCTGAGATCAGCAGGATCTCATGCTTGGCCTTCTCCAGGCCCTCTTTTGTTCCGGAGATCTTGATCTGGTTGCTGGGGTCGTCCGGTCGTGGGATCTGGATTTTGGTGGCAGTCTTCAGCTCGAGCTCCTGAAGCTTCTCCCCATTTTTACCGATGACAAAGCGGTGGTGCTCTTTGGGGATGGCAACAGTAGCCGAGGCCTGCAAAAGGATTTCAAATTTATTATTACAATTCAAATTGTATAATTAAATATTTAATAACGTTGAGTGTCTGACATCATAATTTGACTATACAAAATGTAGTCTCTCTGGGAACCAAACCATGGTAAATTTGTCCCATTTCACCAGTGCAAAATTAAAGAAATTACCATTAATATATGTCTGAGTCACACTGCAATAATAGTATTCTGAGATTTAAATAGACCTTTTTTATGCCCCATTCACACAAATGAATCAAATGAAAAATCTAGTATTGACCTGAGTCTGCAGTCGGGACACAATCTCCTTGCGAGCCTTCATCACAGCGTCCAGTTTTCCAGACACCATGATGGAGAGGCCTTGGTCTTTAGCCAAGGAGAGCTCCAGGTGGGCTCCAGTCTTGTGCATGATGTCAACGCAGACCTTCGCCTGGTCTCCCTCCCCAAACTGGTTGAGGTCCTTGTACTTGCGCTCCTCGAGTGGCACATGGAAAACCTAAGAATAACAAATAATAAAATCAATATGGCATATAGGGTGGTCTTATGAGGGTAAAAAGAGTGGAGCTGCACTATTACGTCCAACTGATTCAAAATCGCAATGTCACAACTGCAAAACCTTATCTACGAATCCCAACATGTTCAGAAAAGGCAAGCTCAATCAATTATTACAATTGCAATCAATTTTATGCCAAGTCACCCTATATGTATGGGCAGTTATGATCAGAAGGACCAGAAGTTTGATCCAAGCTACAATCAATGACCTTTGCCCCACCAGGGAGTAAAGGGAATAAGTAAATACCATCAATACAGTGCGTCCTAGCACAGGGCACTTCACCCACCTTGCCTCCAGGGTCTGTGTGTGCACTGTTGTACAAATGGGCAAGTGATTTTAAACGGGTGAATGACTCCTTGATCCATTTTGCTTTGGTTTAGAAATGTGACCTCACTGTGAAACAGTGACTGAAACAGATGCAGTCATTTTATCCGCTCCAACACATTTTGTTGCAAAGGCTTATATTGGTCTTTAGTTACATGAGTGATCTAATTGTACGGCTATAAAGTTCAAACCAAAAGTAGTCTAGCTTTGCTATAAATTTTATTACAGATCATTTTTCACATTAAAAAAGGCAAAAATGGGAATTTGTTGGCTACATTCAGTTATTTAAAAATGTCAAATTAGAACCAAAGTATGCAACAGGAAATCAAATCCTAATTTTACTCCTTTATAATGTCCATTGGATAACTATAATGTAATTCTGTATGTAATAAAGTAACCTTAGTGAAGTGCATTTATAAAAAGTACCTGGGTGATAATAGAAGACTTGAGAGGCCGGATCTTGTTGGCCCAGGCGTTGGTGGTTTCCTGGGTGGCCTCAGGTGTCACTGCCTTCTCGGGGAGAGGAGGGAAGGCGTCCTTGTAGGTAGGGAGAGCGTCCTCCTCCTCTCCAGCAGCACTGGGTCCTGCCACAGCAGCTGCTGAAAAGAGAAGTTCATACCTTTACTCAATGCATCTTGGGGTTCATCTTTTAAACTGTTAAACTGAATTTTGTAGTAAAATGTACCTCCTCCAGCCTGCTCTGGCATGAGCCCATTGCGATGCTCATTGAAGCTTTCCTGCGTAAGTACAGCGACTGAGCTCATGGTCAAAATCCCACGCTAACACAGAGTCCGAGTGCGTCACTGCAAACAAAGGCAAATCATTTCATTACCAAGGGGGTAACATAAGAGGCACAATTTTTCCCAGAATTTAAAAGGTCCATGAGAAACAGACCCTACAATTAAGCCAAATATTGTTTTAAAAAAGGCCAGTTATAAATGAATCTGAATTTTGACAATTCTGAATGCATTTACATTACCATGAACTTATGGAATGGTGTGTAAAAACGAATGACTCAAAGTGCAAAACAGGTTGAACTTCTTTGTAACTGTACTATTAGGCTCCGGAGAAACAAAATGTACAAGTGGGCAAGTAGAAATATGTTTTAAAAGTTGTGTTCGTCTATAATATTGCAAATATTTCCATGTTCTCATCTCTGTCTTCTCAGTGACTGAAACTGGGATGGAAACCAAGGGCCACATGAGAGACGCAATCATGCAAATTAGTCAAATGAGACGTCCCTGGAGGATTGTTGTACCGATTGCACTTTGTCTTGAAGTAAAATGTCATTCTGTTATAGTTCATTGTCATGTTGTTGTTATTGTTATTATTATTATTGTTATTATTGTTGTTATTATTATTGTTATTATTATTATTATTAACTTTGGAAGCTTCCAACTAAAAATCAATTTTTGCCTTCTTTGTTATATTTGGACAACTCCCAGGTTACAGTGACATATAAAATGTTGCAAGTACTTGCAGCTATCTGCCCCTGTCTAAAATTAGAAAACACAATTAGATTTAAAGAACAGTCTTTCATTAAAAACTGGTTAAACTAGACACTTGCCTATGTACTCCCAATTTGCCATCAAAGGTGTTGCTAAATAAATACTTAACAGTGGACTTTACAAACACTAGCCCATCTAATCTGACTTTTATCACAACAAGTAATCTATGTTAAAGAACGACCATGCTTATCTATGAATACAACACCACTATGCTGACACGGTAATAAGAGTGTGTGTCCTTAGCATACCAAAACATGTGTGTGGGTAGGGCCAGAGTAAAAGTACACAGTGTCTTTTAAATTGTCCCTGTTCTACTCAAGGTACTACATGGCAGGTAGATAATATCTGGCTGCATGGTTAAGAGGATTTGCCTACTGACCCAACTGCACGTCCATAGTGAATTGGATTAAACAGGCCATCCAACAAGATACTCTCTCCAGATCATTGCCATCTTTTCACTTTTAGATTCCCAAATATCCATAACAAAACCAAGATTGTGAAAACTGAGTTCACTAAATGCTTAGATCACATCCGAAACACAATATCAAAATAGAGAGCCCTCCTTGGTAGCTCGCAACAAAAAAACTCATGTCGGGCCAAGGAGCAAAGGAATGTGTGCGTTTTGGGGGACTTTGTCTTTCAGCTTTCAAAATATTACCAGAAGTGTTCATGGTCAAGATGTTATAGTCCTAAACTGATACTAAAATATCTTCGGGTTTTTTTTACGATTAAAGGAATAGTATCTGGACAGAAGCTGAGGTAGGCAGATCAACAGGCCATTTCCCCCCTAGCACACTTCATAACCCCTTTTATGGCCTCCTTCTTGTCAGGCTCCATAGAGTTAAGGTTGCCCTGCGCTGTGCAATAAGAGTTAGTCCTTTCTAGTAAGTAGAATTTTTATTTAAAAAGGCTACTTAAAACGATGTGAGCATGCAGTCTTGTTTAGTCAAGAAAGTAGTGTTAACATATGTTTACATTTTGCACAAGGGCCTCCTGAAAACAAACAACAATGTGGTAAGAAAAAGCACAAAGTTTTATGTAGTTTGCATTATTTGAGATCAAGATTAAATAGCAGTCAACAGATGTGAAACATTTTATTTTGTTTAAAAAGAACTTTCTGTCCGAGTTGCTTGCCTTGCCATATCTATAGGTTGTCATTAGGAGTATATGAGTATAAGCATACTCTTATTTAATATGATGTGTTAAAAAGGTTCACTGTCTAACTTTTCTGGTGGAGGTCCTGCTACCGGCTTGTCTCCATGGAGAGGTTAAAGCTTTGCCTCGAATATACCACAGTATGGCATTAAACTTTTATATGTCAATGTAGAGCTTTAGTCGATGTCAACAGGCCAATTTGCAGTTCCAATCTATGGAGAAGGAAGCACTGTAAGCTCATTGTAAGAATCCATGTTTTTTTCATGGAATTCACAAGCAATAAAAACACTTGTAATGAAATAATTGCGGTAATGTCAAACTGTGGAACCTTTCAAAGCAATAACAACTCCAGAGACAAGTGGCCAACCATCATAGTGAACCTTTAACTATGGCTGTAATTCAAAAGTAATTTGGGGTATTGGAGTAAACTCACCCTTTCAATGTTGAGGACATACCATTCATTCAACTTTATAATTATGTTGAGAACAAAAAAGTTGGACTAAGTAACAATAACAAGGGAAAAACGTGCAGTTGTAGAGGCTGTGAAACTCACCAGCTAAATGGTCAGTTACCAGATAATCCGTCCTGTAAGGTGTAAACGCCCGTCAGCCTGCCAGCTTTTGCCTGAAAAAAAATAAATTTAAAAAAGGATTATTTGCCTCAGAATTCCTCAAGACCCCTTGGTACCTTCACAATAAGAAGCATGACTTTATCTTGTATCTAATAATACCTACAATTAATAACAACTTGATTTGCACCTGACACGTTTTGGTGGATGTAGTTTAATTTTAAAGAAGTGAATGATTTTTCTAAAGCTTGCCAAGTAACTCAGCTTTCTACATTACTGTGGAATTAAAATGGCACACTAACCTCAAATGGGTAGGGTAAAGCTAGACCCTATTACAGTCTTAGGGCCAATAACATTACACCCAAATCCCAGATTAAGGGTTAAGTAGCTGGTTAGAGCGTCTGAGCAAGCTAACATATTATCAAGTTAACTATATGAACCAGAGTACAGTAACTACTAGGTCTCGAGAGCAGCAATGCATTCCTTTCCAATATAATGTATACGAGGGGTCTAAGGCTTTAAACAGCCATATAAGATTACAGGTTTATATAGCAGAATATGAATCCATTGAGAGACAGTCATGTATTAACATTAATAAAATAAAAAACACAAAAGGAAAAGTTATCTGGCAGGGCTTGACAAAACATATTTAAAAAGCAAATGAGCAAAAGTTGTATTTTAGATAACTAACTTAATTAGTAACAATACCATAGCCAAGTTTAGTTTAATTTCCCATGCATTTCTACATGTTGGTACACACTGTGATCGCTGGGCCAAGTTGAGAACTGGTGGAGTGAGGTGTTGAGACATGTGATCAGAAGCATAAAACTGGGACTGTCTCCAAATAAATAGTGATATATGGCCTCTCTACACAACAGCTAATGAGAATAATAGTAAATGTCAGACCCTGCTAGTTACCAAAGTTGCTAAAAACTTTGGCTGCGGTGGCTGTGACACGTAGCTCCTAAGCGGCTACATGCTAATACGCAGCCTGGCTCACTCCCCTTCATCCCTCCTACAACTCCAAGTAGAAAATTAGCCAGCTTATGACAACGGGGGAAACAGCGAGGTCAAATCACACAGGACTGTGTAGTAAATGATAAACGTTCATCTACACGTAAGATATTCGATTAGACACAGTGGGCCTGTTTAAAGTACAAGAAGAAGTGTAGCCACGTTAGCCGCTAATGTTAGCTTCCAGTACAGTCCAGCACTTGTGTAGCTCGCTAAGTCCACGTAGGCACACAGCTGAGCACAGGAGAAAATGCCACGGAATCAGGCCCACAAAGCGGTCTGTACGCGAGCCCAAGTCACAACAAGTACAGATCAGGCAAGCACACATCAGGTAAAAGCCACGGGCAAACGGGGATGTTAATATGATCAATGGAAAGCAACGGTTTACTTACTTATTTTTTGTTCTCGTCTGCCCAGAAGGTGCAGAAGCTGAGGTGAAACTCCACTGGCGAGAAGGTGGGACGCAGAGCTGGAAAGATATATACTAGATCCGCCCACCAATCACACTCTCCAACGTCACTTTACAGAGTCCGGTTACAAGGCACTAAACCATGTCCAAAACCCACCCTTGTGTAACTTTTTGACTTTCACTCAGTCGTGGGTAAATAACTAAATTTACTCCATGTTTATCTTTTTTCATAGGATTGAATCTAAAGACAAGGGACTACATTGTATCAGTCTGAGAGATTTTGACGTGTAGAAAGTGGGATAGAGCCAATACTGAATAATCCACTCTATTTCAGAAGAAACATGACATAGTTTATAGTAAAACAAGGCCTAATTTGAAAGATCCTATATTACGTAAATATACTCTTGTGAGCTTAATGTTGTTAGAATGTTGTCACCGCATCAAAAACATACCTGCAGTTGTGTTTTGATTCATTCACAAATGTTTGAGAAACCTGTCTTCATCTCCAAAACTCAAAATGCGCTGTTTTCAAGTCAGCAGCTACCTTTTACCTTTTAATGTGTAGAGATGGGAAATTCCAGGTCTGAAATAATCTAAATGATTCTAGTGAAGGTGTGTGGGGTTTAAAAACACAGTGGAGCACCATATTACCACCACTGAGAGAAGAACTCAGCCTAAATATGTGGGATCTGTGTATTAAACGTGTGAATTAAACCAAACACAATTTCAGGTATGTTTTTAGTGTGAAAACAACATTATAACGTGTAATACGGGCACTTTAAATAAGGATTCAGATAAAAATTGTTCAGAAACATGAAAATAATAGCCCAGAGAGCAGTTTTTGCATTCAGCTATTTATTTGTGTCCAGGTTGTAAGAAACACAGCACTTATCATTTACAACACATGTGCTGTGTTCAACTAGTGTTTTGTGGACTGAATTAAACAAAAGGTCCAAGGGTTTATAATGTTATTTGATAGTGGGGTTGCAAGTTTTCCAGAACTTTAATATAAGGGAATAAACATGAATTTAGGGGAGAGACACAGGAAATCTTTCCTGCCTGTCGCCATCAAACTGTTGAACTCTGCACTTTAAATCACAAACTACTGTATCCTACTTTATCCTATTCCCTGCTCACACATGTATATAGTTGTAAATATGTCACTGATGTAAATAATTTTCCAGAGAGAACTATTTTTATCTTTTATCTTATTGTATTTATCTTACTTTATTTTTGAAACTTGATTCTATCTACATGCTCTTGGTCGGTTGCATCTGTAACGAAGAAAATTTCCCCTCGGGGATGAATAAAAGTAATTCTGATTCTGATTCTGAAAATAAATGAAAGAGGCTATCAGATGTTTGCAGTTTTACAGTGAAATAACAAATATATATTTATATTAACGTTCTTCCCCATTACTGTTGGTTAAATACTTGATTGATTTACTGTAGTGAAAGACAAACATCCTGTTACATTAGAAGGCATATGACTGGTTTCATTATGAATATGATGCAGGTGTGTAGCCTCTACTGCACAGTCAATGGCTGCACTGTAGGGTAATTATTTACATATGTATTGATTTTATAGATTTCATAAAGGCATTTTTTATAGATTAACAATGTACAGAAACTGTGTATGCATTACTGCTTAGGAGACCAGACATCAAACCAGAGAAATCCTACATATGAAGCAGTTTAAAATGGGGTTGAATGAACTTGACCCATGTATTTGTGTTTCTTTACAATTTACAAAAGAACTTGTCAAAATAACCTCGGACAGTTAGTTGTCCAGAGTATAATTAAAGTCTGATTTCTACAGATGTGAACCAGTGAATGGTCTATAGAACCCAAATGCAACAGATATCAGAATACTGCACAACTGTCAACAGCAGGGGGAGTTCTACCACAAGGTATGGCTGCTCTTGCTGTTTTCCCTTTCAAATGTCTTTTCCCACCTCTTATTTGAGTAAGCTGCCCTGAGTTTAGAAAATACAGCAATATTGGCTATGAAGAACATTATATGATTGTTCAGGGCATTTGAAAATTAGGGCAATAAGGGCCATTTAATGTATTTTGTTTTGCATTAATCCTTTAAAGTAAATGTGCCAGTATATACTGAGCAGAATGGATGGGCCTTATCATTTTGTTTAACCAGAGGGCAAACATTACACCCTAATGACTTCATCATCAGGGTCCTTCTTTTCACTCGAGAATAAAGTTAATTTTGTGATTAAACAGTCATTGTGCCTTTTTCGGGTGTTGGAGTAGATTAAAGACTGTCGAAACTGTGAAAGCCTTGACGAGACCGCAGTGAAAAGCCAGCGCGTATATTTTCCGTCTCACTCAAGTTTATTCTTCGGCCTTTAAGGCTATTTAAAGTGAAGGGAAGGTAAATCTTCAGCTCTACAAGCCCCACAATCCCATTCCCCATCTGAACCAATAGGGGGGTTGCGCCAGGGTTCTTCTAACCAATCACAGCCCTGTCTGAATGCGCACTCCAGAGACGACGATCATGGAGCGAAGTCGTGTCCTCTTCGATTTTGCTTCAAACTTTTGGGTTTAATTCGTAATAATTGGTAAGTTTGAAGTTTGTGTGTTGTGGTGTTGTGTGCCTGAGACTACTGCGTTTCTTCTGGGTATGGTAAAACGTGCGCGTAAAGGAACAACTTTGGTCACCTCTCTGCCCTGGCTCCCTCCTGTAGTTGGATGAACTGCAATGAGCGACGATTCCTAAAAAATAGGTCGCCTTGGTCCTTAGCTTGTTTATCGTGTGTGTAACTTTGCTCAGCCTACACAGACAGGGTTTCAACTGAGGTGTTGTGTTAAAAGATCGTTTATTTTCTTTCGTTGATTGAAATTGAAACTTTATCGCAAGTGTACTGACCCAGTTAGGCCCCCATGCAAAGTAATGAAACCTCTCACGTCGTGGTTATGTGGGTATTCCTGGTATTTTCTTTTACCTTAAAAGCATGTTCAGGAACGTTGGGGATCTGACCGTGTAAATCTTTAAATGTTATGAATGAGCCTTTTTCTAAATTTTCAGACTAGCCGTTAGGAAACCTGGACTTAATGGTCATTGTGCATATTTAGGCTACATTAGATAGTAAGTATTATGATAGCTCTGAGCTTACCACATCGCTACAGCGTGTTTGCTATTGTTTTTTTTCTCAGGAGTAAAGAGGAGGAGAACAGCCCCCCCTAAGTGAGAAGTTATGGGGGAAATAGAGGGTTCATACCGGGTCCTGCCCACTCCTGGCACCAGACTTGGAGCCCAGTTCAATGCTGGGATCAGTACATTGGAGCCCGGTCAGAGCCTCAGTGCCAACATGATCAGTGGGAACCACAACCATGGAAGAGGACTGCAGATCCGTGTGCAAGGGCTGGATGAAACTCAGGAGTTTTTCGATATTGATGTAAGTTGACACTGATGTCTTATTTATTTAACAAAGAAATTCTTTCAGTGGACTGTGGTTCTGTACATGTAGAATGTGGACTTCTGGGGGTCCCAGACTCGGTTGCAAGCCAACTTCTTACAGTTTTGATTGTATCATGTTGGTTGATTTCTGATGTTGTGTCTGTGTACTCTATTGGTCAAGTTTAGAGCTTGGTTCATTTCTCTTTTATTCCTGATTTTAACTTGTACCTAGCTCAGTCCTGGCTACTGGTTTATTTCAGTCCCACGTCAGTCCTAGATTAGTCTTGGTTTAGCTTGCTTTAAAGTTGTTTACTTATAATATTGCATGTTCTATTCTCTGTTTCATCTTTGGGTTTCTGACCTCAACAGTTAATGGCTGCCCTCAGAGTGCTGAAAATGTTATTGTAATTATATTGCAGTCTAAGAACTCCTCGGTTTGCTCTTGTTGTTTATACACTGGATGTTCTGGGCTGCGTGTGGCATAGTGACAGCTGCCACATGGCTTTGGTGCAGAAATCCCTTCCTTATTAAGGCACATCTTCAGACAACTTAGTGTAATGCATCAGACTCTTGTAAGTGTCTCGCCTGTGATTTGCTTGAAGTTTAAGATAATTTTTGATTGTCAATGTCTGTGAATTTTGAAAACATACTAGGCTATAAATCATTTTTGAAGCCAGTGTTACCTGAACAATCAAATAAATCAAATGATTAATATTATAGATTTGACTTGGACTAAGTTGGAGAATAAATATGGCTAAATTGGGTACAGAGGTGATATTTTTTATTATTTGTTATTTATTCTTGTACTGATGTATTAAGATTCTACTCGTTGATTTTGTTATTGCTAATATTGTATTTCATAAACCAAGGAGTAGGCCTCTATTTCATTGCACTGATTGAATCTAGCTAGATCAAAAGTTTTATTTCCAACCCTAGCTAAGATCCTCCATTACAGTTGTCAGTTTTTCAAGCCATGAGTTGTGCTTTCTCATGTTTGCTTGGCAAGCAACTGCTGCTGGAATCATTCACGAGGTAAATAGGAAGCAATAAGGAAACCACTTTATCAGAGTGAGTTTCCTGCCTTCTCAGCGAGGACAGACCATCCAAGTGCTGGATCGCATCTTATACAAGAAAACTACAACTATTTAATTTGATATCAATCTGTAGTAGAATAAATCTCTCTAATTTCTATTGTATCTAATAAATCTCTTGCGTGTAGCCAAAACAGTAGTAGTTTTCAACTTGGAGTAAGTGTATTGACTTGAGGACAGCTTGAACTTGCATTGCAGCAGATGTATTCAGCTCTTCAAAGCAAATGTGGACAGTGCTGATAGGAGAGGGTAGACGGAAATATACAGCTGCATAAAGGAATTGACAGTGATGTTGTCAAGCAGAAAACACAAACAAGATGGCCACTGTCTGCATAGCTCAGTGCTTCTTTTCATTCAGTAATGTAATCATCTGCCAGTAGTATTGGCAAGTAATGTCAGGATGGCATGTGAAATTATATCTGATGTACTTACAATTTGACCTCCACTATGCTAAATAAGCACAAGGATACTTACTACACAAAACAAGGATTAAGTCAAAGATAAAACTGGGCTGGGACAGAAAAAAAACATTATACATTTATAGCCAGTTAATATTTTACATCCGATGACTTGAATACAGTTTTGTTGCATTACACCAATTGCTTCAAAATTATGAATGAAGACACTTTTTCTGCTTGTTGTTTAGTTGTAGTTTTTCTCCCCCAGATAGTGAACACCAAAATAGCACAAAAATTGCAACGTGGTTTAAATACTTGTGGCCTTCAAACAATTCCCTTTATTGACTGTGGGGCACTGTGGATACATTTGTCTTAATCAGCCCTGCCACCGTCATTGTGTACTTTGAGTCAATAGTGTCAGAATGGTGTGTAAAGTCCTCTCCACATGCACCGATAGCTCTTTTCAACTGTATTCACTTTATAAGGGGGCTAAACTATAACTAAATGTTACTGAACCAGGGCTAAACAGGACTAAACTTGCTCCCAGGGAAACAGGAAAAAATGGGAAAAGAATAACTGGCAAATCCAAGGGCTAAACCAGGGACTAAACCAGGGACTAAACCAGGGACTAAACCAGGGACTAAACTAAGTACTAAACCCAGGAGTAAACCCAGGACTGATTCAAGACTGAACCAGTAAGTTTTTATATGTGCATTCTCTAAAACAACCAAAGATTTATAGCCTTGTAACATTTTTATCTTGGACCCACAACAGACAAATCATATTACGGCTTTGATGTGCAGGTAGCTCTCATGGTCACCGTCAGCAGCAGACATTATTTGCTCTGCTGGCTCTGCTCCACTTGCCCTGCCCACTCGGAGCTCAGGAGAAAGCCAGGCCTTGTGGTTTCAGGACAGGGGAGGCAGGGCGACCGGGCCAGAGCAACACAGGCTCCTTTTATCCCCTCTGTGCAGGCACTAAACTTTCAACACAACTTGCAAGAAAAGAAAGAGATCCCGAAAGTTAGAACCCAGAGTCTAAAGAACTGGACTATGAAAAGACTGCGAAGAACCTAGTGTTAAGACCAAATGTCTTAAGATCTAAGACAGGATTAAACAAAAATATGGGTAGGAAAATATGGAAGGTCTACAAAACCTATGGTAAACAAGTTCAAGATCAATTCAGGGACTAAACCGAGACCAAACCGAAACAAAACCAACAACTGAACCAGGACAAAATCTTGTACTAAACCAAAAGATAAACTAGGATTTAACAAATTCTAAATCCAAAATAAGATCTAAGCCAGGAGGTTGGTAAAATCCTGGTTTAGTTTCTTATTTTAAGTCCAAATACCCCAGGCCTCCTTAAACCATGTGAAACTGCAACATAGGGCCTGGCATTGCTTTGCTTATAGTGTTGGGCAAACAAGAACATAAATAGCGGGGTTGACAGTGAGTAGGTTGTGGTGAAGGGGGGACAGAGGGGTGAGCTTCTGGTGGTAAAAGAGCAGTTCTGAGAGAGACGGGTAAAGTTTGTGGGGCAGTGGGGGAGGGGCGGAGCATGGAGTGTGGCCCAGGAATTTGACCACTGTGGAGGATATGTAACAAGATGAACTAGACCTGTACTATCAGACGAGTTGAGGTTTCTGTAACATATTTTTTATAACACAATTCTTAAGTAGGGTAGTGACTGTAGTAACTGACACGGTTGCAGGTGCAAATTGGTGAACTGATAACTTGTGTTGTCTTTCTGCTTTGCTGGAATATCTCCAAAATCAAAGATGAACAGCACAATTCAATGCCGATTTACTCCCATTTAGAGCTAACATTTCACCATCAACCAGGCAACTAATGCTAGAGCTAAAATCCCTTTAAAATAACATTGCTTTAAATAACAGATTTTTTTTTTAAAGAAAAAAGGGTGACTATTTAACCAAAATCATTTAGTGAAATGAGCATGTCCTCATTTCCACCATGTTATAATGCTGTAACAACAAAGCACTCACTTGGTTTGGTTGCACTTGATTGTCTGAGAACATAAAACAGAGTGTTGTGCAAACATAGACACTGGCATGAGATGGTTGCCAAGTCCAGAGACATGCTCATGAGAATAATTTGTAGTGGCATTTTATTTGCAGTGTAAGTATCAATAGTCCTGTCATGTAACTGTTTGGTCTGTCTCGTCTGAAGTGTTGGCTTAAAGGTGGTCTGGGTATGCAGTACGGAGGCTAAAATTAAATATACTTTCTTTTTTTATTTCAGTTACTCTGTGAACATTATCTCACGGTATACAAAATTAGCCTAATGACCCCCAGGCTTTGCTCAAAAGGATCACTGTTAACACTTTCAGACAGAGGAGGAATGCTGGACCAGTAAACAGTGGCGTCAGGCTTGCAGCAATCACGCGATGGACCCCTTAGCTGGACTGATTTGATTACCTTGTTTGGTTTAAAACGAACAAAATGCAATGCTTATAATAACTTACTGATGACTAGAATATAGGCACAAATTCGAAGTGCGTACCTTCAAAGTTATTTTTCCTGTTATGAAAACGGCATAGATCTTTCAATAAGTAATAGGGCTTTGATTAGGGCTGCCCAATATATCGCAATCAAACTGAGTAGGTGCAATTGACCATTCAGATAATAGAATAACCTCTGCAGTGAAAGATGTCTCTTTAGTCCTCTACAAACATCTCATGAAATGCTTGGGATTCTTGTATTACTTTATCAGTTTCATGCATCTGAAGTCTGATCTGTTTGAAAAATGATGTACCCTTAACTTTGATTGACTTGGAAAATAAGGCCTAAATATGCATTATGCAAGAGTAGGCTTCCCTGCTGCATTATCTCTGGTTTGCTGGGTTAACATTGGTGTTTATTCACAACCCAAAACAATCCAAGTTAGCTGACGCCTGAATTTATGCATCTCCATTTGTCAGAAAAGTGTCAGTTTGCACTAAGCCCATTTTAGCTCATTTGTTTATTTCTCTCACGCTCTGTCAGCTCACTGCAGGGGGCGCAGAGTGTGTGCTGAGCATCTAAACTATAGCTGTCTGCACTCTGTATCATTTTATGACGGTGTATTATATTTTATAATAACGCTCTACATTGACTTCAGTTTTGGTCTAACTAAAAATTGTCACTTATAGCTAATATAGGTTAATTATCTTATCTTATTTTATCTTATTGTATTTAGCTTATTTTGTAACTTGTTCGATGTACATGCTCTTGGTTGGTCGCATCTGTAACGAAGAAAATTTCCCCTCGGGGATGAATAAAAGTAATTCTGATTCTGATTATACTTCAGTTTAGTTTTATACCTTGACCTTACCTATCCTCATTTGTCATGTTTCCAGTCAATTCGAGTCTAAATAAACCCCAAAATCATGAAATAATATAAGAGAATATAAGTAGGGCTGCAAGATCGTGATCATGAAGTAACACAATTGGCAGCTTGCAAAGGCTGCAATTTTTTAAGTACAAATTTCCTTCAGAAACAACAAAATATCTTGTCTTATTCTGCATAAAAATTACTAACCCTGTATTATTAACTACCAAACATGTTCTATAAACTGTGATTCTTGTACTAGGATTAGTTTGTCATTTCATATTTGAGTCTTTTTGTAATTTCTTTCTAGATGCTTTTAAAATGCGAAATGTAAAATTCTCTTATTAAAACAAAAATTGCAAATCTCATCACAATCAAAATTTGCAATCAGATATTTCCCCCAAAAGTTTTAGTCCTACGAGATGCCATTGTATTCACGTTTTTCTGTGTAATTGAAGTTCTTTGATGCATGCAATACAATCCACCATTGTTTTCATATGGGAACTAGCTTTGTTTAGCTGACGCTGAAAATGTAGGATTTTATGTGAGTTGCACAGGTGAGCTGAACAGAAGGTGTAGGGCCTCATCTGATCCCAATTACCTCTTTTTTGTCTTTTTGCCAACAAGCCCTCTCCAAGTGACCTCAAGTGTTCCCTTTAAACAAGGATTGAAAAGAGGTGTTGCAGTTAGATAGCCATAAAAGAAACCGCTACATTCACAGCCCCTCTCACCATCTTGTGAATGTGGTTTTAATATGCATTTGAGCAGGAAATCTCCCAATGGCAAAAGTTAAACAATAAGCTCCCCACTGAGCCACATACAAGCCCCAACACACCCCTGCAGCCAGTGAGTCCTGCCTGTTTGAAGTCTACTGTTTGGTAATCTGGGGCCTAACCTGTCAGGCAAGGTAAACCCAGGCTCTAACTGGCTTTCATGATATTTTGTTCCCACTTTGATTAAACTGTACTGCTGAGTAAAAATCATTAGGAGTGTAGTCATTCAGTCGATTAATCGGTTGATGGTGTCTTAGTCTACTAAAATTTGTATTGGTCGACAAATCATTTTATTGAGTAGTGAGTAAATCTTTTTGCATTTATATGTTAAAAAACTCTTATGCAGTTGTCTTGTAGTGAGTTTGTGTCAGATATATAGAGATATGTAATAATTTTGATTACTTTTGCCATGCTCCTATTTTAGTCGACTACGCCCTAGAAATCATATTGTGGGAATTAAATACAACAAATTGCTTTTTGTGGGTTATGCTATAGCCAACAATAAAAACTACAAGATCCTATGTTTCAACTGGTTTAAAAGTGTCCAGACCTTGATCAAGAGAAAAATATTTTTCCACGTTATATGTTGGAATTGTTGTAAATTGAAAGTTGAACCTGGTTTAAACTATCCCATCTGTAATTAAATGTGTTTATTTTGATTTGTTAAAGTTTATAACTATCAAATTCACTAAATGTTTTTGTGGTGGTAGTTTTTTTTCCCCGAATAGTGAATACAAAAATAGATTTAAAAGGACAAAATAGAATGTGAAATTTGAAATTGTTGCGGCTTTCACATAACTGCCTTTGTACACTTGAGTTTTTGTCGGCTGCCCAAATATCTGGATACATTTGCGTCAGTCTGCTCTGCTTCCTCCTGTAAGTCAATACTGTTTGAATGGTGTGAAGTTTATACAGTCTGCCTAGTTTATCTTTTTTCTACAAATTGTGCTTCAGATTGTATCTGCTATTTAGCAACCTACGGCAAAAAAAATCTGCTTGGAACAGGTTTTATGTGTGGTGCCATTCCTGATGTGGTGTCCTCAATTTATTGACACCGGAGACTGGCCCATTGCTGTGGCATAGTGTTGGTTAGCCAGATCAAGTGCTTTGATTTCTTCTACTGCTCCAACGGGATCCTCCTTCAGTCAGAAGGTGAAACATGTACACACAAAAATGGGATTTTTGTTGCTTATGAAGCTGCAATGGGATGGATAATTTTGACTAGTCGACTATTAAAATAATCATTATCTGGACAAAACAGACTAAAAAGCACATGAATAAAAAAATTAATCATTTTAATACAAATTAATTTATTTGTACAAACAATCAGGCTTCAGTCAGCATATTTTACTTACATCAGGCAAAGCATTTATTTTGATAATCAAAAAAGTAATGATCTATAAAGTATCTTGTGATCTTAAGTAGCTGACTAGTCGCCTACTTAAATAATCGTTAGTTGCTGACCTCATTGCTCATGACTTTCATAGTATTAAATGATGTTCCAGATGCAGAAAGACTTCCAAAATATAATTGTGTATAATAGCAGTATTTTTAGAAGTTTGTCTTGTGTACAAAAGCCATGGTCACACCCATCTCTCCACAGAAAAGCCCTTTGTGGCAGAGAAACATCTGTTTGGCCCATAATCCCTGCTGTCTCTGGGCCTGATTGCCTGACCCATTGACCCGCCTCAGTATGACTACCACTGCTGACTCTGAACCACCAGTCGACTCTGGTGGGACTGTGAACTGGGTATTGCTGTAAAATTCAATGTGAAATACAACTGGTAATAATACTAGATAGGGTTCGACAATATGGCAAAAAAATCTTAAGGTTTTTTTCCTCATTGATCGATGCACATTTCATTTTTGTTTTTTTCAAAAACAAAACACAAATTGCGGTCAGTATTGATTTGATGAACATAGACTACTTACTGCCTTTTATCAGTTTCATTTAATACAAAAAATTGTTCAATTTGTTCTTCCAAAGTCTAAACTCCTCTAAACCAAATGGTTTTAGTGACAGATTGGCTGGAACAGGAAATGCATTTCATAACAATACATTTCATAATTATGATAGATGACACTATATAAGAGTTTTACAAGCAACATTATTTGATTTGAAATTTGGGGTGGACAATATAAGTGTGTATAAGTGTATATGATCATTATTGTTAATGTTGATGAACGTAAGTACTTCACTTATTTCTCCCATGTTGTCTGTAGTTGTGAGAATAAACACTGACAGTTTTGATCATCATGATACTGAGATTTGACATTGTAACCCTCCTAGAAAGGGAAATAACTGTTAAATGGCCACTGTTTTGTTGTGTTGCTTAGAGACAATTCTGAGTCATGAATCTTCAAAAAGAAAGATGACGTAAATATTTTACTGTCATAAATATGATGTAATGATTCAGTTAAGTCCAGATCTCGAGTCATACTGCAGGGCTTGCCTATGAGGAAGCATTTTTGAGTGATTCCCAATAAGAAACAACTGTAGTAATTTGCTTGTCATTGAAGTGCTGATGCTTTTCGGGCCGGCATTGCAGTTGAACTTGTTCACAATACATTTCTTTGCCTGAATGTGCTGAATGATGAGCTGCTCTTAACAGTAGTTTCATTGTAGGTTGGACAAAAGCGTGGGTGATTTCCACACGTCTCTGTGACTGTAGCCGTTTAATGTCAAGTCTTTGGAGATAAAGTCCAATGACACAAAGCGGCGGGCTGGAGGATACTTGAGACTGGAGTGAATGGACTTTTACATTCCTCAAGTGGGATAATGAGTAACTAAAGGGAGGAGCCTCTTGGACACAGTTAACACTCAATGTTTACTAGCGCTAGAACAGGGGAGATGAATGCAAACACACCACTGTAATCCACACTTGACTGCTGGATTTCTCTGTCAACTTTGCAAACTTTCTTCCGATTGCTCGAAGAAGTGCTAATGAGTTTATTGCCTACCATATACAGTTGAATAGAATCACCTGTTTGCATTATGAACATAATGTACATCTCATACCCTAACCAACTTTTACACCTTTGTAGGTCGTAGTATTTATAATAACATCATATTCATGTGAATTAGTGTGTTTTTTATTTACTCCACTCACTTGGTTCACATACTGTCTATGGCCCCCTCCGACCACCTCACAGTGTATTCATACAGGAAAGAAACATGAAGTGCCTTGCCCAAGAACACTACAAAGCTGAGGTTGAATCACCACTGCTTCTCTCTCAATTACCACAACGGTTGTATTTTAACTTTTATGATGAACTATAAAATTTTATCTTTACTGATGTTTGAGGCAAATTGCGGTTTTGTTTTAAGGTAATAGTGCATTTGGTTGCATTTGTGATGTGAAAATGAATTGGGATAAAGCAGGAAAACTAGAGTGCAGTCTTATATGTTGATGTTATGAGCTGGTGGGTGAAGTGTGGAATGGGACGGAAAAAATAAAATTGGGCCGTGGCTGTTTAATAGTATGTTTGGCTTCTGCTCAAAGACGATAAGTATTTTAACACACATTTTCATCCTTTGGCAGCTGGATTCTGTAACAGTATGGAAAATTAAGTCTTGAAACACATTCTCACAGTTATATTTGTTTAAGCAGTGGGAAAGTAACTGCATACATTTACTCAAATTCTTTACTTAAATAAACATTACATTGCAAAGATTTTATTTTGAAGAATATGTAGCTTCTAAACAGATTTGAATTCTTTGAAACAGAAAAGATATTACTCCTGTACATTTGTAGAATTTGTCAAATTTAACGGCGCTAGTAGTAGTGGCAACAATGGTAGTATTTGCTGTAATAGGACATGTAATGACAACAAATGGGCTATTGCAGTAAACAACAGTAAAGGTTGACACATTTTGTCTTAGGCTGTCTATTTTAGTATTCGCTGTTACCTTTTGAATTCTTTCACCAACTCAAAGCAGTTCTTTTCATAGGGCTTTTAAAAATACTATTGCACATTACAACCAGATGTCTCAGGCTGTAATTTTCTCCCAGAGTCACAGGCCTGGACTCCAAACCTCAATTGCAGTCAGTTCTTGGTACATTGTAATTAGCTGTCCATTTACTGAAACAAACTCCGTAGACCTATGGGGTAGTCAGGAGCAGCAGACCTTTCCTTGTGATGTTTTTCTGTTCTTTGGACAGCACAGGACGGCCCTGTACGTGGAAACTATTTGGATTGACAGAAGGAACATGTGTGTCTGTAAAATGCACAATAAAGTGGGATTGTTTTCAGATGGAGTGGTGAAAAGTTGTTCCCAACATGCAAGAGCTAAAACATGCACTGAGCATCTTGTCTTAATAGATTTTAACATTCTGTTTAGAGGTGTGAAATCACACGGCAACGATTAGACCGACTCATTTGAATACTTAAGCTATATTTACTTTGAATTTGTTTATTTTTATTGGTAAGTACTTTTCAAGAAATATTCAGGAAATTGATCCATAATTAGTAGAACTCCTTACGATTATATAAGTAGAAGTGGCTGTTGGTATCAGTAGTACAGGAGTTGTAGCAGCACTGGTAACATCTAAAACCTAATGTAACTTGTACTTGAATTTTTTTACTATGCATAAGTCTTAATAATCAGGTCATGGTACTTTAATTGGATTTTACATCTTTCACTTCTGTAAAATATGTAAATGTGTGGCTACTCCCTGGGTCACAATAACCTTTTTCAGACAAATGTTCCTCTAAAATCCACGAGTATTTCAAATGCAATCATTAACATTGTTTCTTTTTCCTTTCAGACCAAGTCTCTGGGACAGACGCTGCTGGTGGAGGTTTTCCAAAGAGGAAACATTATGGAGAGCGATTACTTTGGCCTGGAGTTTCAAAACACGCAGATGAACTGGGTATGTACTCCCCGTTTAGTCCTGGGTCTACACTGAGCGCAGACGGGGTAATAAGAGATGAAAGGTCACAGCTAACAACTTAGGGGGCAAGATTTAAGCCACTAATGTTGAATTAAACTATGTACTGTGGATTTTGATTTGTGAAGGCCTAGTTAGACCTAGTTAGTTGTTGAAATGCTTAGTCAAGCATGAACTAATGGATAGTATCATTAGGCCTGTCACAGTGACACATTTTGAAGAAAAATATATTCCTGAAGAAAGTAATATTGAAATGTTGATGATAATATTGAAACTTATGTATACCACTGACTCAGTAATACTTCTAAACATGATAAGATATTCTTCCCAAAAAGGCCTTCAGACCTATTTTCATGCTTTTCTTATTTAGCCCACAGTGATCAGATAGGGGAAAAAAGGCAAATACAATAGCTATTCCCTAATTCAATGTTTCTCAAACTGCTCTTTGGTAATTTGTTGGTGGAAACTAGAGTTGCAATAATGTGTTCAAATTTTAGACCTTGTTTATCTCCAGTTTAGTCCAAGAATAGTATTCTTATAGTCCTGGTTTAGATCTGGTGGTACTCAGAAAGCCAATCTTTCTGTATGTGGTACTTCAAGTGAAAAGTTTGAGAACCTAATTGAATTGACTGAAATTTTAAAATGAATGAACATGTACATTGAAAAGTGGTTGCAAAATGAAAAGGGAAAAATCAGAACAATATACACAACAATCAGAATTCATCTACGTTTTGTGACCACTTTATTTCCTGTCCTTTTAAATTCCTCCTGTTTTCTTTTGCAAATCTGTGAACATTGATGATCGAGTCAGAGTTTCAGAGCTGTGATGTGGATCTTGCACATTCCTCTTTAAATCAGGCCCAGATGGAAACAACTGAGGCTTTTACACCCAAACACCACCACGACATGTGCCACCATATAACTGCACTGTTTATTCTTATCACGTAGCTTTAATTTCTTTTTAATATTTGTTTTAGGTTTGGCTTGAACCAACCAAGCTCATTGTAAGACAAGTTAGAAGTAAGTAAGAAAAAAATTTAATTGTAATTGTATTGTAAAGTATGAGCATAAACTGATGTGTTATTTATTGATCCTAGGGCCTGCAAATACACTATTTAGACTGTCTGTGAAATTCTTCCCCCCGGACCCTGGTCAACTTCAGGAGGAATATACACGGTTAGTAAAAGCAAAATTATGCGTGCTCACCTATTGCTTCATTATAGTTATTTTTACCAGTATGCTGAAACAACTGCTGGTCTTAACATTATAAAAGAACTACACATATTTACATTGTATATCTACAATATTTACACAAGGGAATGAATTAAAAAAAAAATGTGAGAAGCAGTGTGAGAATGTCTATGTGCCACTTACTACAGTACAGTGCAATGACTTTGATGGCAACAGACATAAATATAAATTGATAAATCTTATTCAGTTATGTAACCAAAAAGACAGAAACATCAGGCATCTACTTTGTAACAGTTACAAAATTCAAGATGATATAACGGTAATAGTAGTACTGTACATACTTAACATTAATGCATTTTTTCTCTTTAGGTACTTATTCTCCTTACAGATGAAGAGAGATTTAATTGAGGGAAAATTAATCTGCAGCGAAAATACAGGAGCCCTGTTGGCATCTCACCTTGTCCAGTGTATGTTAAATTTAATGTTTATTTTATACATTTTACGAAATCTGATTATTACTCATTATCAAAACACAGAAATTTCAAATTCTGTTGACCATAAATAGTTGTTGTTTTCCTCCCTCAGCTGAGATTGGAGACTATGACGACGCTGCTGACAGGGACTTTCTGAAGACAAACCAGGTGTTGCCTTATCAAGACAAAGTAGAGGACAGGATCATGGAGCTGCATCGCAGACACCTGTAAGACTTGCTCTATACATTTATGAATGATGTTCTACATTTTTTTGCATCATGTGAGTCCTGTAAACATGTTAATCAATGATCCCTTAAGTTACAGCAACACTAACTTTCTGAAGGTACCACATCATTTCCATGGAAATAAAGTTCAAACCATACTAACGTACATATATTTTCAATGGGGATGGATACGTTTTATGTCATAATTTAGAAGAATAGAGCCAAATAAGAGCTGTTTTTCATAATGTACCTCAGTTTCACAATTAAACTATTGTTTGATTCATTTAAAAATAAAAAGGCCCAAAACTATGGGAAACTATAGCCAATGGGAGCTCTTTTCAGTATATTAGGTAGCTCTAAAGACGTGTTAATCTCCTTCCTCAGTTGTCCGTGGAAGCACAAGCCGCCAGTTCCCCTGGTCTAATCCTCGGCACTGGCTGCTCCATTAGCCTTAAGGCCAGTGGGGCAGGACCTAAGCAGATTTCAGTGCTTAGCAGATGAACAAAATTAGACAGTGGTGTTGATTGGATGGATATGTCTGTTTAACATGCCGTTTGGTTGTAATCAGCCAGTTTGAGATAATGCCCCAAGAAATCCCTAGAAGTTTTAAAGGATTTACAGACACACTGGACAGCACTAAAAATATGGCGCAATTAAATAGTCTCAGTAGAGGCTTATGAAGCAGTTAATGTGGAATGTACAGTCTTTTTTTTTTTTTTTACATTTGAGAGTTAAACAACTGAAATGATTTCCCTTTTAATCAGAGTATTCTACTATTGCAACAAATAGCAAGCCAAAACATGAAAATGAGCTGCATGCTACCAAAAATGTACTTGATAATGATATTGTTCATCTGAACTTTTTTGTCTTGTTTGCAATTGTAGTTACGCTTTTTAGATTTTTCTCATATGGCCAACCTTTTGTTCTAGGGGCCAGACTCCAGCTGAATCAGACTTTCAAATCCTAGAAATTGCCCGAAAACTAGAAATGTATGGCGTGCGTTTCCACCCCGCAGCCGATCGCGAAGGCACCAAGATCAACCTCTCTGTGGCACACATGGGCCTGCAAGTTTTTCAGGTAAGAACTGTTTTAATTGATGGTTTGTGATATAGACTGTTGCCGGCAACTAACTATTATCAGTAAGATGATTTTTGTTTTTGGAAACTTGAAGCACGATAATGAACTTTGTCACTAATACACGTGTAATTGGGATAACATTTTAAGTTTAGGGTATTTTTACTGCCTTTAATGTCAGAGAAGTACACCAAATGTTTTTATTTTGCTTTTTTGTCAGGGTAACACAAAAATCAACACTTTTAACTGGTCTAAGATTCGCAAACTGAGCTTCAAAAGGAAACGCTTCTTGATCAAGCTTCACCCTGAAGTCCATGTAGGTGTTTTTGTAATACATTGATAAAATTGTGACATTTCAGGTTATTGCATTTAGTGAGTTCTGTTTCAGGGCCCTCATCAGGACACACTGGAGTTTATGATGGGCAGTCGAGACCAGTGCAAGATCTTCTGGAAGATCTGTGTAGAGTACCATTCGTTTTTCCGCTTGTTTGACCAGCCCCAGCCCAAAAACAAAGCCAAACTGTTCACCAGAGGCTCCTCCTTCAGATACAGGTGTGAACTATGGTCTGGTCTTATACAATATATAATGTAATGTAATGTAAATGTCATGCAGTTTTATGTAACACTTTTATTTAATTTCAGTGGAAGAACTCAGAAACAACTTGTGGACTTTGTTAAAGAAAATGGTGCAAAGAGGACGCCCTATCAGAGGTTTGTGACTGTTTGTTTACTTATATTTTTTCATTTTTATGAAATTAAATGTCACTGTCTTCTTCAGGAGGAACAGTAAAATACGAATGTCTGCTCGCTCCATCACCACCGATGTGCCAAAACAGGTTAGGCTGAACACATGATTTTTCAAATAAACTCATAAGAAGTAAATAGTAAATTTTCTGTATTTTGTTGCTTTTCAGAGTTTGTCATTCAATGACAGCCTCCGTGCCCAAGGCTCTCCCTCCTCTATGTCCTTCCACCCTGCACACATGTCCAACATCTCCAGTCTCCACTCGAGACAGGACGTCCCGCCCCCCTATGGCCTCATCCACAGTGCGGCGCCTCCTCTGCAGCAGGTCCAGCCGCTCTCCCCTCCTCAGACCACCAGACCCCCCAGTCCGCCGAAGGAAGACTCTGTCAAGACTGCTGCCCCATCTCAGTTGGCTTTTCAAGGTGCACCTAGTAATGTGTTTGTGTGTGTAGAGAGTGGCAAAAGCCTGACGCTGCCCTCCCGAAATGCCAATGAGGATGCAGATCAGGGGGGCAGAAGGGGTACAGGGCACTCTGTGGGAGGGGGGCGGGGGAAGAGGACAGGGGTCCTGTCTCCAGAGGCCTTTGAGGCCGAGCTGCTGAGGACCAAACAGAGCCCCATGTTTTCACTGGTGCACTCCCCTCTGCAGGTGTCAGAGGAGTTCATTGACGATGATCCCACTGAGATCTCGTTCTATGGAGGTGGGGCTGAGGCCTACACTTATGGCCACGATGAGAAAGTGGATCAATTTGACTTCAACGAGGGCTCGGAGCTCAGTAAGAACAGGCTGTTCAGTGTGGGCCTGGAGGACCTGAATGGGAATGCCCACTCTTTCCCTGACAGTATTGTGGGTCACTCTGAGACAAGCTCGCTGATTAATAACCGCTCTGAGTGCAGTTCCCTGGACAACCTGGGGCTCAGCTCTGCAGGAGAGTCCATGTCTGTGGGCTATGGGGGCCCTGACTCCACCTCCCTGCGCCTGCCCGGCTCTGACATCCAATCAGAGGCCAGCTCCATGGTGAACTTCCCAGCCTGCTCTGTGCGCTCCGAGAGCAGCAGCGCAGTGCAGTTCAGTGAACTGGTGGAGCAGCTGGAGCAGCTGAGCTACCCACCCACTGCCACTGAGGGCTCAGGCAACGGGTCGGACTCGGACTCGGACTGGGGCTTAGACAGTGTTCTGCCTCCAGAACAGAACCTGTTCTACACAAATGCGCTGAGCGGGACCAGCGGCATTGAGGGCTTCCTACTGCAGTGTCACAACCTGCAGGCCCTGGCCCTGTCCGAGCCCTCCACATCGCCCCATATTAACATGTAGAGCACCAACATAAGCGCACTTCAGGCCCGAACACGAGCATATTATGTGAATGCAGGACAGAACCTATGCCTTTAACAGTACAAGTAACCAACAAATAATAATTTCAAAGAAGCAATGCAGTGCAAGTGTGATACAGCATGCATGTTGTCATAGGAATGTGAAGGTACAAAGTGGAAAAAATCCATGTGAAAAATGTAAATGTACAAACTCAAAACTTATTTCAACAGTTTCATAGAATGTATTATTTTCACTTTAAGATGACTTTAAGGTGGAATTGGTGTAGCTGTGAATAAAAATGTAAAATGTATTTTATTTTAAGTACTTAACAAAAACAATTCAACTATTGATCACCACAGCGATGCACTAGTGATTTAGAAACGGTAAATCTAACAGGTTCTTTCTGTTATTATATGGAGACCTTACAGACAGTACTTTTGTGTGCCATACTGCCCTCTGGTGGCCATATTGGGTACCAGTACGCTGCAGTCATATAGTGCAAGTGAAGTGAAACATGATGCAGTGTTTTTTTATTTTTTATTTAACAGCATTGGATATCAGAAATGGTCCACCAGCCCACTATCAAGGTAGTTTCAGATAGAATATAAGCCGCATATAGATGAGCCATGGAGTACAGAACCAACATGTAGAAAGAAATGAATGTATAAACTTGTATAAATGCAAGTTATATTTACTATAGCATGTATAGTAGTCTTTATACCGAAGTTATATTACCATGAATGTATGCTACGTCCAGGAAAGTTCTGCCCAGTGGCACAGGCCTCTGTATTACTACACTGCAAAGTAAAACCCCATTACTGTCTGGCCCTCAGTATGTTTTGGGGTTTGCAGACTTTTTGCACACTAACTTCTGTACAAGCATTTTTTTTTTTATGTTTCTTGAATTGATTTTAAGAGAAGGTCCTATTGTTGCTAATCATCAGTGGTGCTCTTTTTTTTTTTTTTTTGCTTAATTTGCTTTTTTCTTAGCTTTTTGTGCCTGCGCTTGTACAGCTGTGCATTTGTGCACCATTTTTGTGCCTAATCTCAGGTGTTTGATATTGCAATCGGCTTTTGGTACCTTCGCTAGTTACTGTTTATGTTGAAGCATGTTATTCTATTTTTAGCAAACCCCTCAGTTTATTCTCATTGTAATTTCGAAAGATGGCAAAGCAACACAAATTCAGGTGTTTTAATCTCTCTACAGCCACAACCATTTCTGTGTCACCTTACAGAGTGAGGTATTGTTTTCAGTAAAAATGAAGGCTTGTTGAAATCATTTAGATTTAAACATAATTTTAAAATGATGTTTTAAAGAAAATAAAACACAATAATGGGTAACTTTTAATAGCTGTCAGCACTTCTTCAATTTGGGGAAATGGGCAGATCAAATAGATTTTGTGACAAATGTATGTGTTTACATTGTTCATACGATTTGGAAATGCACTTAATTAGGACCGTTTGAACCAATGCATTGTTAATAATATGAAATCCTCTATGGACCACACTCTCAGTGCACATTTTTGTATTTCCTCTGACAGGAAAAATGCCCATTTTCAACTTCTACCAATGAATAATGACCTTGACTCTCAATAACAACAAACTGAACCATTCCTTTAGCCCATGCAAAAATACTGACCTAAAGATACTCTTGACCAGCTACAGTTAACTGCACTTAAACAATACTTAATTACCAACTAATCTTGGACTTGTATATTACTAATCATAAAGCTCATGTACTTATGATTGTATGTTTTGACTCAAGAATAAAGTACTTAATTTTGGTACCACAAATGTCAGACTTAACTTTCTTTTTAAAATGGATATGACACAAGCCCCCTCACAACTTGTTGACCAGGACAGTTCTTTTTCTTCTACTGCTGCAAAGTTGACAGTTGGGAGAACCCAGATCCTAATTTTGAAGTTTATATCCACATCAATAGAGCTCAGCTTTACCTTTGGCATTTTTTTTTCAGAATTGCTTCCTAGAATGTAATGATTTTTATATTGACTAATAAGGCACAGTTTTTACACCAGATGCCCTTCCTGACGTCACTTGAGCTAGACTTCGGACTGAGGCAACAAGTTGATAGCGGTGTGTGCCCCCTTATGATAACCCTTATGTCAACACACAGCCAATAAGGATTTTGTCATTCAAAAAGCTCACAATTTAATTCAATTTAAATTATTTCAAGTAGCAGAAGATATTTTTGGACTTTTGTACTCACTAATCGTGTAAACAAATTTCAAAGTCCTTTGACATCATGTCAATTATAAAGTCTACACATAGCTCCATATTTGTAGCAGCAGACTGTAGCTAGCTCATATTCATGTGTTAGATTCCTCTACCTAATTTCCAGTGTGTGCTCTGTGTTTGGTCAGGCTATGTGCCAAGTCATTCCTTAGTAAACCCCCAGCCTCAGTCGCTCTCTTTCCCTCTCTCTCCACCCCCTCTCCCTCTTTTTGCGTGTGAGTCCCAGTGGAGCTTTCTACATCTACTATAAACAACTCCATGCCCTGCAGACACATGCCACATTCCTGATAAGTCTGCACAATCATTTCCGGGTCGAGCTCTGCCCTTTTTTTTTTTTTTTTTTTTTTTTTTTTCGGTCCACTCCCCTCCCCTTGGCCTTCCTCCTGTGTGTTCTCTCTCTCTTTCTCTCAGCACAAGTAGAAGAGCAGCTGTGGTGACCTATGCCTTAGTTTGAAAAGCTTAGTGTTTGGTCTGATTTGTTTTTCAGCCTGAACAAAAAAAGCCGCAAAGCCAGTTCTATGTTAAGGGTAATTGATTTTAGAAGTTACTTGTGGCTTTTTTTAAATTGTGGGAGTTGTCTCACTTTGGCATCTCTCTGTTCTACTGTGACTTGTTTGTGTGTTGAACCATGTAGTTTGTTTCTAAAGACTAGACTGGACTTTTGTTTTTCTTTGAAAGAACTGATTTAACTAATCTTCTCTTCCTATTGTCATACACATGTATTTGTTAGTATAATTACTGGCATTCAGTTTATTATTTGCCCATTCAACTTTTTGTCTGACAACAAAAGAATCATCTATTAATTTGAAATATTTTGTCTCATATTGCTCCCATGAAAATTTTGCTACTTATTGCTAGTAATACTAACTGTATTTTTGAATTATTTAAAAAAAAAAAAAACTTTAATGAATCAAGATTTTTGTTTAAAATTTTGGTCTGATAGAATAGAAACTTAATTTGTGTTATGTTAGTTCTTTGCAGTATTGTATGTTTACAAATATTGCAATCAAAACTATTTTATGGCTATCAGTTTGATTCATTATTTGTTATCTGTTTTCTCCAGATTCAGTGGACAGCCCACAGCTCTCCCCATGTATCTCTAAAGGCCCTCTCTGTCTGTCTCCCTCCTTTCAAATGTCCACCCTGAGTCTGCCGGGACACACCTCGCCCCTGCAGAGCCCCATTTTGACTGAAGGGGGCAGCACCATCAAACTAGAGGAAGAGGAGGAAGGCAGGAGGAAGGTAAATGCAAATACTGCATACATTATAATTTTATATATATATATATATATATACACACACATACACACACACACACACATACACAAACACACACAATGTGTTTGCATTCTACTAATGGACCTTTACTGGACCTTTTTTATTTTAAAATAGTCGTGTCTGGTCATGTGCAGAAGGCAGGGTTTAACTGGTTTAGTTTTCTTTTCATTAGTTATTATTTACTTGGGTTTAGGCTAGTCCGGGTTTAGACCTGGCTTAGATGTGGTTTGGTCTGGCAATGTTTTTGGATAAAGGATCCTTCTCCTGCTTGTCTCACGAGAATGTTATTGCTTTGCCTGGAATGTTCCACAGTATAGTGTAACTATATTTTTCATGTATTCAGTTACAGACATTTGTTATTGCCAAAAATACTTTGGTGGTATCATGTGCATGTCTATGTCTCTACGGCTCCACAGAGATTGCAAAGTTGTATGACATTTTGTGGAACATTCTAGGTCAAACAACTCCACTTGGAAACAAAGTTTTCCGAACATCCTACTAAAAACTTACATAATGTTGTCATGGTTTGTCCTGACACATTTTATACATAAAATGCATTTTCCAACTTATTTTCATTGTGTCTGGCAGCGTTACCCCACAGATAAGGCCTACTTCATTGCCAAAGAGATTCTGACCACAGAGCGAACATATCTGAAGGATCTTGAGGTCATCACTGTGGTAAGATCTCCAGCTATTTTCATCACTATGTATGGTGTAATGTGTAATGTGTTGACTTAATAAACTTCTGAGACCCAAAATAGGTCATGTGATGCAATCTGTCCTTGAATAAACTTTGTTTGAAATTGGAATTGAATCTTACTCTCTCTGTGCAATTATAGGCTTTCTATATAAACTTGGCTAGAAATCCAGCAAAGAATATTAAACCATAGAAAACACTAAGGAGTCAAGGGCCATATTGTGGTTACTATATTTTCTATCCACCAAAAACAAACACATAGATATTGTTGAGAAGGTGCTATATTGCATTTTTTTGAAAGGCTTGTTTTCACAGACAGGCATAGACTGATATCAGTCTTGGCAGTGAAAGCTTAAAATCCCTACAGCTCACGGTAAAGAATAGAATAGTTAGAGTTCCTTAGAGTCTGTATTCGTTTACCTTAGCAATGAGATAAAATATTTTTAGCAGGTGATGTTTTTGTCACTACTCAAAACCAAGTAATGCATTAGGTTTGTATACACTGCAGTCCCTTTTAAAATATTATGTGAAATAAGTCTAGTATGACGTGCTGTAAACATATTAACAGTCTGTTCTGTGTTGTTTTGCTTTGCCTGCAGTGGTTTCGCAGTGCAGTGATCAAAGAAAACGCGATGCCCGAGGGCCTCATGAACCTGCTCTTCTCAAACATTGACCCGATCTACGAGTTTCACCGCGGCTTCCTCAAAGAGCTGGACCAGCGGCTGGCCCTGTGGTCTCTGCCCTTCTTATTTGCCCATTATCATGAGTGTTACTGTGATGTTTGTTTTTAATGAATTATAAATGAGGGGATGTCTTTGATTATAATTGTTAAGATGCAGCAGGTTATAAATAAGTTGTGTGTGTTTTCAGGGAGGGGCGGTCAAATGCTCACGTCAAAGGGGACTACCAGAGGATCGGTGACGTCATGCTTCGAAACATGTGTGCGCTAAAGGTAATTTGTATTGTTGACCTTGCAAATAAAGGTTACAAACAAAACAAGATGATGAACAAGTCTATGCCAACTGATAAATAGAGAGGGCAAACAAGAGCCATCTATTTTTATTACTTTAATAATGTATTATTCACAAGGGCAATTAGATAATGCTTAGATGGCACCTAGTGATGGCCGTAAAAAAAAAAAAAAACTAAATAAGCATGATTATTTTTGGATCCTTTTTACTGTGCACCAGGGCTGCAAGATGTATTGTAATCAAAACAGAATCAAAATTTGAATCCTTGCAACTGGCAAATCGCAAAGACTAATTATTTTAGTAACATAAATTCACTTTCAAACAAAATATACTGTCTTATATTAAAAAACACAGGTCAGGTCAGGTTCAGGTCTCTATAAGCATGTTCTGAAATGTATCCTGGACATGTAATCACAATGCCTGTCAGCTGCTGTTAGATATCTTGTCAAAATAGTTCACCGTTCAACCCTAATGTGCGTACTGTTTACTTCATAAATTATAATTTTGGAGAGCATGTTTAAATGCTATTATGTTTCCTTATAATATATGATCTCTTGGCCCAAAATTTAACTCACTGATCATCATCTGTACAGGGCATACCATCTGAAATCAATAGGTTCCAGCTAAAGGCAATCCAGAATTCCCACTTTTAGTTATTAATGTTATATTTGCATGTTGTATGGAGACTTATAAAACATTATGCAGGGTTCTTTATATTTAAATACCATCTAAATGTCATCTCATTCTGTATATCCAAAACTCATCCACAATGACATATGTATATGTATTTTTTTACTTATTAATTAGGAGTTCACCAGTTACCTGCAGAAACACGACGAGGTGCTGACGGAGTTGGAGAAGGCCACTAAGCGCCTGAAGAAGCTGGAGACGGTTTATAAAGAGTTTGAGCTACAGAAAGTCTGTTATTTACCTCTGAACACGTTTCTGCTGAAGCCAATCCAGCGCCTCATGCACTACAAGCTCATACTGGAGAGACTGTGCAAGCACTACTCTCCAGCACACAAGGACTATGACGACTGCAAGGGTGAGAACGGGCAGCTGGGGTAGATGGATAATTATAGGAAAATCAACACGTTTTATTACAGTTTTAATTTAAAGGACTCATATTACGCTATTTTCTGATATCTTATTGTGTTGTTTTCTCATCAAAAAACACTAATTGTGTTTTAATGACATGTTGTAATTTGCTGACTCATAAAATAATTGGCTGCCATTTTGAGATGCCATTCTTTCATATCCTGATAAAGTGCTCGGATAACATTACAAACCAGAAAACAAGAAGCTATACAGAAAATGATAATAGGGAATAATGGTTCCACTGGACTTGTCCTCTGAATTTCCACAGAGGCCTTGAAGGAAGTGACTGAGATTGCGACTCAGCTCCAGAGCAGTTTGATCCGACTGGAGAACTTCCAAAAACTGACGGAGCTACAGAGGGACCTGATCGGGATTGAAAACCTGACCACCCCTGGACGAGTGAGTGCAGTGGGGCCCAGTTGAGGCTAGAGGGCGCTGTAGAAACCTTACTAACTAAATAACTTTTTATTTATATATATATATATATATATATATATATATATATATATATATATATATATATATATATATATATATATATATATATATATATATATATATATATATATATATATATATATATATATATATATATATATATATATATATATATATATATATATATATATATATATATATATATATATATTTTTTTTTTTTTTTTAGGAATTCATCAGAGAGGGATGTCTATACAAACTGGCCAAGAAAGGGCTACAACAGAGAATGTTTTTCCTGGTTAGTGATGATTCTTAAATTTGATAGAAAATGATTAATATTTCACTACAAATTAGGACTGCTTATTTTTAGACAATCTGTGTTACCAATTTACTGTTCAACTTATGAAAGATAATCTATTATCGTCATACCTTTTCCCAATTTTTCAGTTCTCAGATATGCTTCTCTACACAAGCAAAGGAGTTACAGCAACCAACCAGTTTAAAGTTCACGGCCAGCTGCCTCTTCATGGCATGATTGTAAGTCCAGAAATGTAAATGTAATTATTTTATGCTTTGAGAGAGGTTCAATATTGGGCTTGAATCTGGTTTTATTATACAATATAAATATAGGCACAAGGCTTTCCTAATGTCACATGTCTCTGCTTCACTTTCAACCACTGCAGCTCATAGTCTTGGATTGTCCGGTAAGTTCTGAGCCAAAATAGATAAACCCAAATAACCCAACCCTTTTCTCATGAGCCTCAGTGGCAGTAACCAGGAGACCATCAGACCGAAAAAATAAAAATGCGTTTGCTACTGTGGCTACATGAATGAAGTAATAAAATCTCTAAGGGAATACTGTACATCAGTGGGCACATTCTCTTTATGATAATGGCTTATGCTATAAACCACCACCCAATGGTCTGAAACCACTGGCCTAGATAAAAGCGACTGATATTTCTTTCCCTAATGTTTCCCTAAAGTTTTAAAGAACAAAATAAACATTTAAAATAGATTTGATTCTTACATTTCTATTGCTCTCATTTGTAGGTTGAAGAAAGTGAAAATGAGTGGTCTGTCCCGCACTGCTTTACCATCTACTCTGCTCAGAGGACCATTGTTGTGGCCGCCAGGTAAATCAGAAAAAACTTTTAAAAATGTGTCTCGAACCTATTGAAATATTATTTGTTTTAATAAGATAAGTCAATAATACAATGTCATTACTGATCTGTATGTTGTATTTTTTTTATCATCACTTTGTGTTTGCTTATAGCTCAAAAGTGGAAATGGGAAAATGGATTGAGGATTTGAACTTTGCAATCGACATGGCCAAGAAATCTCAGGAGAAGTCCAGTGTGTTCATTGACTCTCAGCTATGCGATCGCTCCAACCGTAAGTTCAGTTTAGTTAGTCCATTAGTGTAGACATGGTCAGAGAGTAATAAGTGAGTAATAATCTTAGATTAATTTTTACATGGCCTCTGTAGTATTGGACAGTATTTTTTCCTGAGTTAAAGCAGGAGAAACTGGCAAGTGTATGAATGACCTTCTCAGGAGCAAAAATGGGTAATTGATTGGGTTAGTACATCTTGAAAACTTTTACCTCCTGCGGGGTTCATGGTCTGCATAGGTCAATATCAAAAGTGGTCCAAGGAGGAAACTGCAATGCACCAGGAGAAGGTGAGGCATGTTAAACTGACCCATCAGGGTCTGATACTAGTTAGAATGTTACTATGTTTTGTCTGATGTTATATGTTGCAGGAAATGTAGTCAGGATTTATGTATGTAACAAAACCCATGACAGAGCCCCAGTGATGTGATGACTTCATACACTTAACAGTAAATGACAGCAAATCCCATTATGACCCCTAATGCTTTAAGCCCCCCTCCTCTCCCCTTCCTCCCCTTCTGCACCCTGGTCCCTCTCAGGCTCGTCGGATGAGGTTTCTTTGGAGCAGGAATCAGAGGATGACATGAACTCTTCGCGCACGTCTTTAGACAAGCAGACACACCACCGCGCCAACACCACCATGCACGTGTGCTGGCACCGCAACACCAGTGTGTCCATGTCTGATCACTGCCAGGCCGTGGAGGTACCCCTCCTCTGCCCCACTACAGCACAACATACAGCAGTATACCAGCCCCATTTACACCTACACAACTCAATCATCCTAACCACTGTGGGTCTTTTCTTTCGTGTTTCTCCTTTACTTTCTAACAATAGGAGGTCCTACGTCAACAAATTATAATATTATGGAAGTACATGGTACAAATAAATATATGTAATAATATTTGAAATCTGTAAATAAATTCTTAAATTAAAATACAACTTAAAAGCTCTGGGAGAAAAGTGCTTTCATCTGACCATGTGTTTAAACAAACTAAGAAAAAAAAAGACTTTTCCACCATATTCTAATTCAGTGATGTAGGACTATCAATTTCCCACTTCCTCCTCCATGTTTTCGATTGGTTACTTCCTTTTATTATTTATATCTTTCTTTTCATCTAGAGTCATTCATAAAATGCACGGGGACCTTTGTTTCACTAACAATCTTACTCCACAGAAGGATTTCCTGGACTTTCTCTTCATCCTTTATCACCCTTGTAATCTAACATACTAACACTCCACTCTCCTCTTTTGTTTCTATTCTTCACTCTGTCAGTTTTTGTGTCTCCGGCCGCATCTCCTGAACTGCCCCCTCGGTATCTTCTGGGTCAGGGCCAAAGACCAAACACCATCACTCATGTTTGCTGGTACCGAAACCAGAATCTCTCTCTCACTGATTACCTGCGCATGAACCAGGTATTAAACAGGCTTAACCACTTCAGAGACACTATCATCTCTCTGGTCTTTACATTGTGTATTGTGTAATTTAATTTAATCTCCAACATGTATATAACTGGAGATAAACTGGCTAAAACTCACCACTGCCCCGCACACATTTTAATCACCCTGTTTGTATCTATATTCTACATATTTTCTAAAATATTAAGTGCCTTATATCTAACAGTATTTTTTACTTTTTAACATTTTATATTACTGATTTTTTTTGTCACCATATCAATACCCATATCTACTGTAGAGGAACCACACATTTAATAAGTAATCACAATAATGGCCACATATACACCAACCCTATGTATGTAACTTGTCTTTAGTGGCTAATGTGTTTTATTTTTCTCCTTTACTTCACACAGAACCAGCTCTCAGGATACCTGCTCAGAAAGTTTAAAAACAGTAATGGGTGGCAGAAACTCTGGGTTGTTTTTACCAACTTCTGCTTGTTCTTCTACAAGACCCACCAGGTTAGACAAAACATAATTGATCATGGTTTCTTCTCAAACATTAAAATGAATGCAAGAAATAAGTAAATAAGATGGCAAAAAAAAAAAAAATCAACTGTCAAGAATATGCTATTAAGAAGCCAGAAATATACTGTATACAAATGTTTATAGGACACACATTTAAAAGAAGTTAAAATGTTACTCTGTGGTAACTATTTAAATCAAACCATTACTATCCACTTTTACTATAGCAAGATCTTGTTTTGCATGATCTTCTCCAAATATATAGCAGCACTCAACATCTGCTTGTTGTCAATTTTGCATGATGTTTTCAGTGACTATGATTCAAAGTTTGCATGCAAAGTGACACTATAAACTATTTTAGGACGATTTCCCACTGGCCAGTCTCCCTCTGCTGGGATATACAGTGAGCACCCCCGAAGAGACGGACAGCATCCACAAAGAGTACGTCTTCAAACTGCAGTTCAAGTCCCATGTGTACTTCTTCAGAGCCGAGAGCGAGTACACCTTTGAACGGTATGTTACTAAAGTCATAAATGAACAAAAATACGCAAATAAATGTCAGTTCTTAAAGCACCTGTATATGCAAACAATGGACTAATTTGGTAATATTAACTTAAAATGTTCTATTCTTTTTTAAACTTGTTGCCCTCTTCTGGAAGATGTTAGGGTTTAGAATTTTCTTTTGTCAAAATGGCAAAGAATCCCTTTACCTTAATTACTTATTATAAACGATGAGCTACATTCTGAACAAAAATAAAGGATTTATTTATTACATCCATCCATTTTCTCCCGCTTAATCCAGCTGGGTCACGGGGGCAGTTTTGCCACCTAATCCTCATAGCACCTGACCCCCCTATGAACCCCTCTGTGAGTGGTGAGCCCACAGGAGGTATTTATTACATTACTAAGATTTTCCTAAACCTTCTACAATGACCTCATTTAATAGCCTATTATTCCACAGCGTAGTATGTCATGTAGTTCAGTAGAAAATGGTTTAATATCGTGTATCAGAGCATGTTGTCACCTGTTGCAGATGGATGGAGGTGATCAAGAGCGCCGCCAGTACGACGGGCCGGATGACTCTGCTCATCCCCAAAGGAGGAGGAGGAGGAGGTCCCATGGAAATTAATGGGAACGGAATCTAAACAGTTTTACTCTGAGGGCTGGGCCTTCAGCAGAAACCTTTCACTTTTAACAAGAATCAAAGCATTTCAACTGGACACGGATTAATACTTTCAGTTTAAACACTTAATGTTTCTAATTATGTGTGCATTGTTTTGTTTTTTCATTGATGTATAACACTTGTTGTGATGGATAACAAGGGAGATACTATATTGTCAAATGCTGCCCAACCAGGCCATTATAGACTGATAAACATAGCAGGTTAGTATTTTATGGGACCAATTTGAACACAAAGGCTTGTTTTTTTTTTGTTTTTTTGACTGAAACTATGTGGCTATGATCTGAACAAAGATGACCTATTGCATGTGCTAGTGGTGAGTGAAAGAAACTTTGCATTGTAATTCAAGGTACACACTACTGTGCAAAAGTTTGACTTTTTATGGTGTATTAGTGTCACCATCACAAAATTGTGTTGAAAAAGTTTAAAATAGTACCACTAAAGGAACGCTGTATGGATCGGACAAAAGGAAATGATGAAAACAGAATATCTGAGACCCAGCTGCATAATAAAGAGCAAAACCTGGTAATGGCAATGGTAAAAATATATATATATACATATATAAAATAAAATAACCAGACCTAAAGCAAATCTGTTTTCACGGTGCAACAAATCTCACTATTATAATACAACATTTATAATAAAATATATTTCAAAGCATTGATTTGATTCTATATGTTACTGGCCCCTAAAACTTTTGCACAGTATTGAATATGACTGAAAGGGATAAAATGGTTAACTGAATGTGTAATATAGAAGTTGCTACATTTTGACAGATATATTGGATGTTTTAAGGACAGTGACAGGAACGTCCAGGTTTCAGACATTACTTAAAGCTTAGAGCAAGAACTATTTATCTTAGCAGTATTTATTTCAAAGGCCAGTGGAATCTAAAGGGTCTATTTACCTCTTATTAGAGAAGGGGAGCTTGTCTTGCTTTATAGTTTTCCTATAAAAACCGATTTGGTGCTACACATTTCAATATCAGTCAGTGTAATCTTTTTTACTTTGCATTGTGTGGTTAACAAAAGAACGTCAAGCTAGAGTTACTTTAAATGTTTTTTGTTTTTTTCCATGAAGAACATATTTTTGAAGTGAAGTTTTTGCCACTGTTTTAGAAGAGTTTTGAGAGATTTGCGCTAACAACAGTGGCGTAGCTACATTATGTCCATCTGTGGTACTTTTGTTTATTTTATGAAGATGAAACTGGAATCATTGTATGTATTTGTGTGGAGAAGCCAAAATGGTAGACTATGCCTTTAAAACCTTCTGGAGCTAAATGAGGTGACGATAGGGGTGTATTCTTGTGTTAGAAACCGCTGCACAGCTAACACTATGTATTTATTGGATGGCATATCATCAAGTATGTGTAGTCCCCATGTTATTTCATTGGAAGGCTAATGAATAAAACAGATCCTTTGGAATATCAATTATGTGCATTTTTCTTTTATATTTTGCTGAAAAAGCGTTCCCTAGATCTCCTTAAATAAGTCAACATATTATGCAAAAATGATTACTGTATTTAGACACTGTAAACCCCAACATTTTTTTTTAATTTTAAACAACATTTTTCTTCTTTTTTTTTCTTTTTCTCAATACCACCATCTTGTTAAACAGACTAGGTAGGTAGTTTCTTACAATTTGAAATTTATGCCCAGACAGTTACTATTACAATTACTCTACTTGTACGTCTACTTAAGTAATATTTTGAAGTAACTATACTCTTAGTTGAGATCAGCTTTGTCTACTTTGCATCTTTAATAAAATGAACAGTTTGTTTTAACTTTTTTTGTTTGTTGACCACTTTATAATGCTGCTGATGAACAACTAACACAGGTGTGATTTGAGGTCTAGTTGTCCCATTTGCATTTCCTAAGCTGTGATTACAGGACACTACAGAATTGTTTGCAATGCTACAGTACTATGCAAATTACATTCACCAAATATTTCAGTATACAGTGTTGGGTTCTTTGTCTGCAATCATGGCTGCAGATCTGACGACTCATACATACACCTCAGGGCATTCCTCAGACAGGCCCTAACAGAGTAAACAGAGGGTGTGGTGGCTTCCCCCGAAATGCCAGTGCAAAGTGTTTTCTGGAGTAGGGAGTGGAGAAGGTGTGGAGCTGTCGTGATACTTGTGCTGTTACAGTCTCGCATATCAACTGTGTCAACATTTACGCAACAGACAGGTCGCACAGTGCAGCTCTATGGCCTAGAAACAAGCATGGGACATCTGGTTTCAAGTAATACACCTGCATAAAACTGATATTTATCTAACTCACAGTGAAAATTCTATATAGGTAAAAGAAGAGTTTCAATGGCAGCTCCACTCAAGTACAAAGTAATAGGTTTGGTCATTGTATTTCTAGTACAACCACTGCTACTACAACAATAGGTCAGCTACTACCACACGATGAGAAACTTGCACTCACTTAATGGGACTGTGACTGTGTACTATTGTAATACTAATATCTTTAACTTATTTAAAGAGAAAGCATTTTGTTATAGTGATGAAAGAATTTTAATCACAAACTCAAAGTGATTAGGCCATTTTTTTGTAATTGTTCCAGTTATTAGAGTGCTGCTGTTTACGTAGGCGTGATAATTACTTTCAGTGAGTACTTATTTATTTTAAAAGGTTGTGATCCATTGCTGCACAACTGAATCTATTTGACTCCTACAGATTCCACTGCATAGCCTACAACCTTCCCTTTTGCTACTTACTGAACTTTGCTTGTACTTATTAGTTTACCTCTCAGAGTACAAATGGAAAAAAGAACATATATTTCATATTATATTTAGTTTTTTATGTACTTGTCTTTAAGTTCTAGCTTTTTTTAAACTTCTAGTTACACTATGTACTCCACATGATCTGCTGCTTATAAAACATGTCACTGAAGGATTATCTTTGCCTGATTACAAACGGGTGGGATTAATATTATCATAAAAGGAACATTCACTGTCTGACCTTCCTCATTCCCAGGAGGCTACAATACAATACAATGTGAACGATTTGCACACTATAACAACTTGCAATATGTGTTTTTAATAGCATTACAATGTCATTCCTTTCGAAATACTGCTCCATTCCAGTTTTTATTTTGCATCTGAATTTGATTAAACAATTGTGGCGCAGTCCCAGAGATTAAATTACACTTTTGGATTTATTTAGTTATTTAGTATTTGTTGACCTTTTAATGACTTGATTGTTTTCAAAGGGAAATTGGGTCTCTATGCCAGTGCTACGTGTTATAAATGGTCAAATAGACCCCGTATTATATAAAATCAACCAAGCTGACACACCTTATTGAATGCGGTTGGTTATTAACATTTGCAACAGCCTGCTTGGATTGAATGTGAGAGTTGGATTGTTGTGTGCAGCCCTGTGTGCCGTGCGTACCGGTGGAGGCGGGACCAGAGGCTTATCTCCGCCTTTGGACTTTTGCAGACAGTAGTTGGACTCCACATTAAGTGCCCTTAGAAGGAAAGCTTGTCAAATCTGGCTACGTTTTGATGCCGAGCGTTGCGTGCCATCTGCCTGCGCTATGGGAATAACAACCACGTAATAGTCATGGATTTGCCCCAGAAATGAATTGAAATAGGCGCAGTCAAATAGATACTTTAAAGTCAGTATTAAACGTGTACTAACAAAAGATTAGTTCCGTGGTATGATAAACATCCAAAAGAGACCCTGAAACGCGCAGCGCAGGAAAGGGGACACAGTCAAGCGCAAGTGTCCGCGGCTCGACACAGCGGAGGCGGGCGGGACACGAAGGGCACTGCGCTATGGAGATGTTGCGACGCTCCTCCGTATTTGCAGCCGAAGTGTTTGACCGTTCGCCCACGGATAAAGAGCTCGTATCCCAAGCCAAAGCGCTGTGTCGGGACTACATCCACTCCAGACTGAACCGGGCCGGGATTGGCTGGTCCAAACCCGAACACGGACTGGTGGCGTCAGGTGGTTCACTTGGGGAGATCTCCTCGGTGCTGATATGGTTGGGTGAGTCTAATGCATAATTGTGAACATGCTCACACTGTCATTGCGTTAAGGTCATAATGATGATAGAAATTGATTAGGTTACAAATAAGAAGGTTAAAAGCAGACTTATATCCAACTTGCAAGTTTCAGGTGTGAAAACTGTGTAAATTAAAACTTATGATCCACTCTGTAAGAAATATTTCAGAAAAATCTCAAAGACACAATTGACCCATTTTTGAGTATTGGCAAACCCCACAAAAGTAGATAATATTCAACTTAAGTCAAACAATTAACTTGTGCAATGTCAACAAACTTTTATAGAGTTTAAGATCTCGGTTTTAAGATTGTCCTTGCTTTCTTCTATTGTATTATGCTGTGGTTAACACTTTTTTATTGTGCATTCTTGAAACTAAAGATTATTCAGGTGTATATTTCGTTTTTAAAGTAAAAAAAATACTGCCCATTTACCTTCATTATCCCATACAATTGTATGCATGGTAAGTTAAAACATAAATATTATCTCCAAATAACTACACTTACTCCATGTTTATTATTTAGATTACGGGAGGATTCCCATAGATTTTGGGTCAGGTTTTGTAACTATGATGTCATAGCCTGTCTGCCCTCAATTTATTTTTAACACATGATGGTCTTTGACTGCTTCAAGCTGTAAACATCAGACCCAAGCCATTTTACCATTCAAATTATGAACAATGGTATAAATAATTATGACAATTAAAGGTAAATGCATTATTGCCAATTGCCAATAAGTGCGTTTATGTAATTACAAAAGCATAATCTATTGTATACTGTATATAACGAGGTGGCAAAGCATAAGATTAATGGTGCCTAGTTTGTGCAATAACCTAATGCCTATGGCAAAAAACTGGCTGCAGAAAAACTGGGAGTGTCTGGAGTTAGAAAGTATTATAACTTGTTCTTGATTTGAATAGTCAGGATCCACTGATTGAACTTTAATTATTGAGATTTTTAGATGAAGCTTCATTAAAGGTCTCAGACAAATATTATATAATTAGCAGTTATCGATGCTAAACCACGCAGGTAAATTTGATTTCATATAAACAAAATTCAAATCTGAAAGTGTGTAAGAACAGACTTGATGCACAGGCTGTAGCAGTGACATACCTACCACTATAATTTATCGGTTTGCAAAGACATTGTTCAGAAATATTTTAGTATAAGACTAAAGCTAAAAACACTGCAGTAACTGACAGATAGTGAAACATACCAAGCCAATAATCGGAATAGAAGAGATACTTTAAATCAGAATTTTTACTGGAACTGACTGAAATCTCAAGGAGTTTTACAAGGACTTATGTTTTGTTGGTTTATTATGTTTGTAGGCCAACAAGGCAGATGCCTGTTGTACATGTACATGTATGTTCAGAACAGTTGTACTTGTAGCAATAGTGGCAGCAATACAGAATTTATCATATTGTGTTCAGTTATTTTATTCATTTCATATTATAGACAATTTGAGAGTACCAACATCCCGTGACTAATATATTATAACTACTACTTTAACAACTTTTTCTTGTGATTAAAGTGATTAAATTAAAGTGATTAAATTTCACTACACTGTTTTTGATTCTAAGTTCAACTACAATCTGATGTGAGCTTGCTTTTTACCGCTTGTTTTTCCTTTTATGGTCAGGTGACGAGCTGGAGTACCTCCGACCAAATGTTTACCGAAACGTGGCTCGACAGCTCAACATCACGGTGGCCTCTGAGAACGTGGTTTCAGATGCCTTCTTGGCTGTAGCTGCAGATATTTTCTCTACAGGTAAATATGCATTAATCTACTGCAGGACTAAACCTGGTCTAAACAAAGGTGAACTGGATCTCACCAACTCGTGGCTATACCAAGAAATAAAATGCATTATTTATTAAGGGAACAAAAGGACTAGATTTAGATTTTAGAACTAAATTTACATCTAGAACTAAACCAAGACAAAAATAGGACTAAAGAAGTGGTCCAAACCAAGACGCTCCAAATGTGAACCAGCCCTAACTAGAGATTTTGGAAAATATTTCTTACATGGCATATTACTTGTCCTTTTACTTCAACATTTGCTTTCAAAAAAGGAACCTCTTACATAGCCTACAGTGGTCTAGAACCATGTTCCCCTTTCCTATTGTTTGTGAAGTTTGTGAAACCAGGACTGTTTAACCTCTATAAACTGTTTTAATGCACTTCTTGTCAGAGATAGGAGTTGACTTATCTTTCAGGAAAAGAGCAGTCAGGAAAAGCCCATATTAGGTTAAAGTTATACCCAGAAGACTGATTGTAGCAGACAGGGATGGTTACACCCTGGACTTAAGTTGTAAACGTCAGCTGTCTCCTACAACATGGAATCATCATGCCACACATAACTAGGAAAAAGTTATATTATTGCAAGAGAGTTCAGTACTGGGCCAATGACACAGATCAGTTCAGATGTTTATAAAAAACATTTACCATTGCAGGATAGGGCTTGTGCCTTAGGAGAGGTCTAACATTCAAGTGTAGACAAACTAAATTAGAAGTAAATTAAATACTTTTTGTTTATTACTTAAAGGAACTAACTGTAATAGCATTACACCTTGACAACATTTCATTCATTTTTTCCATAGAAAAATGGATTGTCACTGCCATTTAAAGCTTAATGATTTCTAATGTTGTTTAGCTAACTACATTTACATAGATCTGTGTGGTTACTAAATTGCTGTGTCAGAGGTGGCACTGTGGTAATAGTGACTACACATACAAAAAGGAAGTCCAGGACCAAAAGAGATTAGATTACATCCCCAAAGTATTGGGATTGCTTTGTCATATTGTAAATACTTCTCTTCTTCATAAAGAAAATGCATAGTACCAAAAAAAAGGCAAAACGTTAACACTTCTGCATCGAAAAATGAAGTTATGTAGTGCAAGGTTCTAAACTCCAACTTGCCGACTTGTTAGTATTACATTCAAATATAATGTCATAAAAGTCACACAAGAAAAATAAAATTAAAATAATAAAATTTTATATCAAAACGAGATGTCTGTTTACAAGACTACAAGATATATATGGATTGCTCAAGGGTGAAACATCAATTCATAAGTGAAACTGAACAAAGGAGAAGAAAGAAACTCAGGCAAAGAATGTGCAAATGAATGTGCAAGAAAGCAAGCAACAAACTGTTAAAAATAGAAACTCATCAATAAGTCTATGTCACTGATGGACTTAAGATGCTCAAACAAAAATGTAGCATGTGTGTGTGTGTGCATAGTTTTACTCCAACTCTTGGTTATGAGAAAAACACACACCAAGTGGATTCTAATCAAAAAATGTCTCTCAAACCAATTTACGTGTGTGTTTTTGTTTATGTGTCCCCCCAGGAGTAACTTGGGGGAAGGTTGTCTCTCTGTATGCTGTGGCCGGAGGATTAGCTGTGGACTGTGTGAAACATGGACACCCAGCAATGGTCCACACTATAGTGGATTGTATGGGGGAGTTTGTCCGCAAGAGTTTGGCCTCATGGTTAAAGAGAAGAGGAGGCTGGGTAAGAAAATTAACTGTTGTTACAAGTAGGTCATGCACTATCTAGAAACAGATGATTAATGAGTATATTTCTTTATATTCCACTTATAAACACCACAGAAATAGATACTTTATTCATAATCAACACTGAGCACATTCCAACATTTTGTTACAATACAAACTATTACAATAGATATTATGGTTGGAAATTGCTTTTAATTTTTTCTTAACTACATGTGTGCTTAAGTATGTGTGGCCATACCGGCTCGTCAAAGCCTGAACCCGTCAGATCTCAGAAGCTAAGCAGGGCCGGGCCTGGTTAGTACTTGGATGGGAGACACTGGGAATTCCAGGTGCCACAGGGGGCGCCAGTTGCAAAAACTGTTGTTGTGTCCTTAGGCAAGACACATCACCCACATTGCCTAGTATGAAAGTGGTGTGTGCGTGAGTGTTGGTGGTGGTCGGAGGGGCCGATGGCGCAGATTGGCAGCCTCGCTTTCGTCAGTCTGCCCCAGGGCAGCTGTAGCTACAATAGTAGCTTACCACTACTGGGTATGGAGTGAACAAGTGTCTTTGAGTGTCCAGAAAAGTGCTATATAAAACTGATGCATTATTATTTATTATTATAAGTACATGCCATAAACAGACTGTAACAGGAACATAACAGAACAAAACAGCCCAAGTAATTCAAGAAAAAAGTTAGAGGTTAGAGGTTATACAGACATATACAGTACAGATTAACATAAACCAATAGCCTATTAGAAAAAAGGGACTTCCAGATACACATACTCTTAACATCTGATTTTGTACAAAAGTGTGAAAAAGCATCAGGAGTCCAGACATGTGCTGAGTGAACAACTGTGTAGTGGTGTATTCAGAGACCGTGCACATAAGTCATGTCTGTTTGAGGAGAACTGGAGTGTGACAAAGGGGTACCAAAGCAGTGTATAATTGACCTCATAAGCACAAATAATAGGATTGTTTAGCGCTGTCTCACAGCCATAACTCTGGATCAGCATTTTGCTCCGTCATTCTGCCCTGGAGGAAACATAAATTATAACTGTAAGCCTGCGGACCATGAGAGGGAAGTGATTAGTGTCAAAGATGACATTAACCTGTGTGCTCTGTGCTATTTTATGGACACTGAAAGCTCCTAGGTCTTAAAGTGACACTGCTCTATTCTTCTTATATTTTGTAAAACAATCATTTGGTGTTAGTGGCCTCTCCAAAATCCATGAATAGTAGGCATGATGGGCGTCTTGAACAGCACTGACACTGAATCTAGCCATAACATGACATTAATGTGCATAAAAAATACTATTGATTAGTGTAACTATTGTCTGTGTGAACCGTATGTCTTTGTATTTCCAGGTGGATGTTACAAAGTGTGTGGTGAATACAGACCCCAGTTTCCGCTCTCATTGGCTTGTAGCTGCTGCTTGTACGTGCGGGCACTACCTGAAGGCCATAGTTTTGTACCTACTCCGAGACAAGTGAAAAACAGTCTTATATTGAGTCATCTGGAAGGACAGACCAGTGCACTACGCTCACAGCTTTGGGATATGTTTACACTTCACTGCACTGAGCCTTCATCCATGGACCACAGTTTCTTCACCATCTATATCTTATTTGTTTTAGTTTGGCCTTAAAGTATGTGGCACACAGTGAAAATATAATGTGCATGCTTTATATGTTGATTAGCATATGTTTTACTGAATGATAAGACTACACAACTTCACATCTGTAGTTATAGATTGTACTGCCTCTTGTGGTAGAGACTAGGAATGTTTTAATGTTAATAAAACAAGAAGTAAATAGTACCCAATAAAAGTAAAAGTACTAAAAGTATTAAACTAGATTATGGAGTACTTTTACTTCATTAACTTTACATGAATTATAGGCAACTTTACTAACTGTCCAGATTTCCCACTTCTATCAAAAAATCATACAGTGCAATATAGATAAAAGGTATTTATTGTTCTGTTAAGTATATTCATCTAACTGAATAGTAACTGACAGATTTTAACTCATGTACACTGAGCTGTATTAGAAGACTGTATGCATTTTTGAGAATTTACAAACAGCCTCAAAATGCATTGTTCTGTTATAATGATAAGGCTTAAAATTTTGTGTAAATTTGCATTAGGTTCAGAGACCCTGGCAGTTGCTAATCTGTCACTATCATGATTTGTGCGTCTTTTAAAGCTCTGTTGTAATAGCTGTGATGCAAATGGAGGCATTGTCTTCTCTGTGAGCACTTTGATGACATTTCATATGTGTAGACTTTATTCTATGAATAATTTCACTTTTTATAACCAAAAGCACTAGGAGTCCTAGTAAAATGAGCAAATGTCTGTCATTTCGTACACAAATAATGTAAGATTAAAATAAATGTTTACAACTGTATTTACTCAAGTGTGGATAAATTCAACTTCATGAACCAGTAATGTTTTTGTTCAAATATCAGTAAGCAGTGTCTCCGTAAATTTAATTTCTATTTATTAAAAGACTATGACTACTTAAACTGCCAATCATAGGCAAATGTGCATATTTTGAATTTGAATGTGGGCTTAAATGTTAACACAATGACATATTTACATATTCGAGGCCTGATTTATATAAGCATAGGATGAATATGATTCACAAGCAATAAGGAATAAGTCAATAGTCATGCAATTTGACCAATTTCAAACTTTTTTGAGTAAAGTCTATATAGTTTATTGGTTATTTTGTTTTCTACAGTGGCAGACAACTTGTCTGACAATGCGATCGTAATCGCTTAATAGCGATTACATTCCTGTATATGTAATATCCAAGGAACTGGAGGGATGCCACGGTCAGACCAGACAACCTCAGTGACTTTTCTTCTTGGTGTGCTACGTCACCGTTCAGGAGTCCTCTTTTGTCTTGGCTCTGATTGGCTGAGTTTAGGAGACGTCCCGCCTCTTTCTGAATTCCGCAGCAGGACTGGCTCCTCATTGGCCCAGCTGACCCAGTGCAGAGAACAACAAACAAGATAGGCTCAAGACCGTCGGGATGGATGCAGGTAACCGCGATCTCCCTCTACTTTTCTGCAATATTTCAAAGTATTTGAACAGCTGAATACTTATATCAACGCAGTGCGATCACCCGATTAAACAGCACCTTCTCAGTCATCTAAAATGACAAAATCACCAGGCTGTATATCGTTGATGCTTTGTAGCCTCGCAGACATTAGCGGCTAAAGTGATGACTAAAGCTAACTGTGCTAACCAACATTTAGCTTGATGTTTATGCTAAATCTGAAGGGAAACACGCCATGACAGCTGCTTTGACAATTGTGTAACTTCCTGGGCTTTTTTTGGATGCCATTTCTGTTTATCCCCCGGTGTTGTTGGACTGTCTTGCCTCCACTTTACTGACACGTCTCCTGTCTTTGGCTCATCTGTTGTGCTAACTTAGCGTTACGCCCAAAGGAAATTATTACTGCTGATGCACGATTTACTGCATTATTTATTATTTAATTACACGATATTACACTGTACTTACTAATGTCAGTAGTCGAACAACAACACATAGCTGTGTGATTTTATTTTGTTGGGAAGAAACCAAAAATCACTCCTCAAGGCTATGAGGCACATAGCTTAACTTTTGTTTTCATAAGTGATTTGTTGTCACCACAGTGCAGTGTCACGTTTGCATTGCATCAGAAGCTGTTTGGTCATTGGTCAGTTATCTTTCATAATAAATACAATTGTTATGCCATCTGTATATTCTTTAAAGTCCAATTTGGCGATTAATTTCGAAATGCTAACAAATAGGGATGCAAGAGCCAGCTTTTTTAGTTCCGATACCGATTTCAATGCTAGAGCTATACTAGTATACTACTAGCATACCAGTGCAGAGACTGAAAACAGTATTTCCTTTAAACAAAAAATAAAATAAGCTAAAACTGATCCAAATGTGTTATATAGCTGCTATTTATCCCTTAATTAACTACAGAACAACTTTGTGTAAATAAAAAAAAAAACATTATGAGACTTTCTGGGCCGACTACGAACAGTAATCAATTTATATGTCGACTGAATCGATATTTGGAAAGTGACAATCAAAATCAGTATTGGATCGGTGCATCCCTACTAACAAACTATCTCCAAAATGGTAATTATTGTAGAACTTAACTGTTATTTGTTTTTTATAGCTACTTTGACATACGACACATTGCGTTTTGGAGAGATTGAAGATTTCCCTGAGACCTCTGACCCAGTGTGGGTCTTGGGAAAAGAGTACAATGCCCTCACAGGTTTAAATCAACTACTGTGATCAGCTAATGATTATAATGCAGTCTCTACATTTGTGTTATGTTTATCTTTTAATATCTGTTCTGTATGTAGAGAAAGAAGATATTTTGTCAGACGTCACTTCAAGGTTGTGGTTCACATACAGAAAGAACTTCCCCCCAATTGGTAAATCAAATCAAACACTCAGACACTATAGATTAGTGAACAGTTTTTTTCCCAAATTGCTAATGGAGTATATTGGTAATGTTGCAGGAGGGACAGGACCCACGTCAGACACAGGATGGGGGTGTATGTTACGGTGCGGCCAGATGATCTTGGGGCAGGCTCTGGTGTGTAGACATCTAGGCAGAGGTATGGAAAGCAAAGGAAGCCAACTACTATCGTTAAAAGTGGGGCTGTAACAATATTCCAATGGCACAGTCAGCTAATATAGAAGACCTTATAAATCTAATCAGACTGATTCATTTACATTGTGATATTGTGGGAGGGCTTACAGTGTTGTAGAAATGTCATATTTCAAAAGATTTATACCAGTCAAAGCAATACATGGAATAAACAGCTACGGCCAGTGCTGAAATTCTTGTTATATCATAAATTTTCATGTTTATAAATAGTCTTATAAACAGCTGTTATCACTGCATGCCACTTTTTCAGTGTGTTGACGTGTCCAACAGTGAAAAGGGCAGATGAGATAAGGGTCTTTTTGTTCCCAGATTGGAGATGGGCCAAAGGCTGTAAACAAAAAGAAGAGTACATCAGTATACTCAATGCCTTCATTGACAAGAAGGACAGCTATTATTCCATCCATCAGATTGGTAAGATTTTTAGTTACACTGGTTAGTATATGTCAACAAAAGCGTACTGATTCACAACCAGAATTTCTGGGTCAAATGGTAGCTCTATTATTTCAATATGTACTAATGTAAGATATAACTGTGAAAAGGACAGTTTGGAATTTTGGACATAGAGCCTCATTTTCTAGTGAGCTAGAGTGTTGGAGACATGTGGAGACACCAATGTCTCCATCCAATGTTTGTATTTTCAGAGGTTGCTGGTGCTAAGCTAGCTCATGTCAATGGCCATAGTTGGCCTGCCACTAAAAACGGCCTTACCCAATCCATAAAGCACCCGAAGCAAAACAATTACAATGCCAGACTATCAATGTAAATGTCTGTGAATGTTTGAAATAAAACTAATCAGACAAAAATCAACACAGACATTCACATCGACAGTCTGGTGTTATAATTGTTTGCCTCAGGTGCACTGTGGAGTGGATAAGACTGTTTTTAGTGGCAGGTCAACTATGGCCATTGACATGCACTAGCCTAGCACCAGCAACCTTTCCAAATACAAGGGCTGGATGCAGGGCTCTACAGTGCGCCCATTTCACTTGCATTTGCAAGCAAATATTTCGGTGTGTGAACTAGGAAAACAAAACAGGCGCATCTTTGCGAGTGCTTCTGCAGCCACAATAAGCACAGATGTAACATGACGAGTTAAACATTCTAAATTAGAGGTAAGATCGGGCCTAAAAAATCCAGCCCGACCCAACCCGACCCGCGGGTATTAAAGCCCGACCCGACCCGAGCCCGACCAATTAACTTGATTTGCAGGCCCGAGCCCGAAGCAAACCCGAAATTTCATGCGGACCTGCGGAGGGGAAGATTATTAAGAGGGCGTCGTTCATGTGCGCAGAGCATGCGCTGGCTCTGCAGGAGCCGCTCTAGCTCTGGCTCATGCTCTGCGCACGCATTTAACTGTTTATTTATTTTTAAAAAGTCAGCGAGAGAGAAGCCCGGCCCGACCTGACCCGAAGCAATGATTGACATTTTAGGCCCGACCCGACCCGAATGTCGGGTCGGGCTCGGGCTTAAGATCTTACCTCTATTCTAAATGTATCAACCACTAGGGGCACACTCACACTAGGACTTCAGAACCGCGCCCAAGCCTGGATCTCCCCTAAAGCGCGGCACGCTTGCCCAGCACGAGTGCAACCGATCCGAACCGTGCCCAGGCATGGCACCTACTGCGCATGACCCCAGCATTTGAGCTCCGCGTGTGCGCCAGTATCACTCACACGAATGAACTCCGCTTCAAAACACAACCACGCCACCTTAACCGAGGAGCAGCACCACAGCAGGACCCACACCTGCCGCACCACTCAATAGATACTCCCATGTCGCTGGACTTCCTTCTCCGCTAAAGCAAGAGTTTTGTCTTGGTCTTGTCTCGGATTCGAGCGCATTTGGACTCGGTCTCGTCACGGACTCGAGGTCTGAGTACTGAGTGCGATCGTATTTCATTACGGCCGCTGCTATCGCCAATAAACTCATACCGGCATGCAGGAGTGCGCGGGACGTTCTCTTAAAGAAGAGGTTCTCAAATTGTGGGTGAGGGTCCAAAAAGAGGTGCAGTGTTTCAGTGCAGTACAGTTTGTTTGGCTTATTTTAAGTCTAAATGAATATTAATCAGATAAAATGGAGATAGATTTATATAAAAAAACAACAACATTGTGATCATGCTGGAAAAGTACAGTCATAGTTCTTTTGTTTTTTTGTATAAAATTAATTCATAAGCTGGTGTGCAAGTTCTGCACTGTAATGAACGTTCAAAACAAAAACCTACTTGTGCCCCCATTTTTTTTCCTGTGCTCCTAAAAATTTTAACTTAGGGGCACGTGTGCTCCTGAAAAAAAAAGTTGGCGTAGAGCCCTGGCTGGCTGGAATATTTAAAAAAGTGTCTTCACACATCTCCAACACTCTGGCTCACTAGGAATTGATGTCCAAAATTCCGAACTGTCCCTTTAACAAGATTCTTAGATTTAGAGAAATTGTTAGCCACTGTAGCTCTATTGCACAAATATTCAAAATTCCAGTAGTAGTTATTAAAATATGTTAGTAAAAATATACAATTTTACATTAACAACTTAATCTATAGACTATAAACAGAGAGGACATGTTATTTTGTTCACAGCTCAAATGGGAGTTGGAGAGGGAAAACCTATTGGACAATGGTATGGACCAAACACAGTCGCCCAAGTCCTAAAGTAAGGATTGTTTTGTTGTTCGAGGCTTTTTTTGTGTCTTTTGCCTACATTGATTTTTGTCACATATTACTTGATTGTCAGAATCAAAATTCAGCGAACAGCCAGTCGCAAAAACAGTCGTTGTGTCCTTAGGCAAGGCACATCACCCACATTGCCTAGTATGAAAGTGGTGTGTGCATGAGTGTTGGTGGTGGTCGGAGGGGCCGATGGCGCAGATTGGCAGCCTCGCTTCCGTCAGTCTGCCCCAGGGCAGCTGTGGCTACAATAGTAGTTTACCACCAACGGGAATGGAGCGAATGAATAATGCTCTGTAAAGCGTCTTTGAGTGTCCAGAAAAGCGCTATATAAAACTGATGATGAAAAATGATTTGATGAAATACTATGCCTCAATTAATACGTTCGAATTATTTGCCAGTAAACTAATTTACAGTTTATGTGATACAGTTCAATTCAATTCAATTTTATTTATATAGCCCAGAATCACAGCCCCAATGGGCTTCATAGTGAAAAACATGGAAACATAATCTGACATAGACTTCAGCAAACACATTGTCCCATCCTCAGTCTCTCGATGAACACACGATCCTTGTAACATATAATGTTTAAAAATGGTTTTCCTAACCTTAAGCAGGGCTCTACAGTGCGCCCATTTCACTCGCATTTGCGAGTAAATATTTCGTCGTGCGAACGTGGAAAACAAAACAGGCGCACATGTGCGAGTGCTTCTGCAGCACAATAAGGAGAACTGTGCACAGACGTAACGTGGCGAGTTAAAAGTTCTACATGTGTCAAACATTAGGGGCGAACTCACACGAGGACTGTGGAATCGCGCCCAAGCCTGGATCGCCCCTAAAGCGCGACACGGCCAGCGCGAGCGCAACCGAACCGAGCCCAGGCACAACACCTCCGACCGCACATGACCCCAGCATACAAGCTCCGCGTGTGGCCGATATCACTGATACGAACAAACTCCGCTTCAAAACACACCCAAGCCCCCTTAACCGAGGAGCAGCATCGCAGCAGGACCCACACCTGTCCCACACTCAGTAGACACCCCCACACCGCTGGACTTCCGTCTCCGCTAAAGCGATGGTTTTGTCTTGGTCTTATCTCGGACTCAAGGTCTGAATACTGAATTTGATCATATTTCATTATGGCCGCTGCTGTCCGCAATAAACTTGTACTGGTGTGCGGGACCTGTGGAGCCCGCAGACACCGCGGCACCGCCAGTGAGCGGCTTGTCCACAGCGCGCACCCTCACAATACTAATTTTATGTCCGTGTCCGCACAGAGCAGATCTACAGCACAAAGCAGGTGATATGTGGGCTGAAGTTTGCCTAAGAAAATGCCAAATAAATCTGTTTGTCACAATGTGCGTTTAGTTTGGTAAATGTGCAGAGGCTAAATACCACTTTAAAACCAGTAAGAGAAAGTAACTCCAGTTAGGAATTTGAAAAAAACAGGTTTAAAAATCCTACCTACGTTTTTCACTTTGAAACAGTTTTGTGTAAAGAGCCAGTGGAAGTTCTTTTAAAGAAGAGGTTCTCAAACTGTGGGTGAGGGTCCAAAAAGGGCCACAGAGTGTTTCAGTGCAGTACAGTTTATAGTATATATAGTAACACATTTTTTGATTATGTGTCAAGCATAATATAAAAAAAAACAAGCCCTGTTGTTATGATATTATTATTACTTTATTGGTAAAAGATGTCTGCTCCTTTTTGGACAGCAACTGTGACCAACTGTGTAGGACTGCACCTCTGCTTCTAGTTACATCTGATTGCATCATTTATTTCTCATTTAAGCAAACACCACACTTATCACGCCAAAAATATTAATTTTGTCTTCTTAATGCATTAACTTCTTAGGTTCCTTTCTAAGACAATGTAACCAAGTGTATTTGTACCTTGTTGACATGTTTCGGCTGCAAGCTGCGAGCCATCTTCAGAACTGTCACCGGTGTTGGTGGTGACGTGTCATATATCAGCTGTTGTTACTTCCTGTAGGCGTGGTCAGCCTGATGGGACCTGCAGGTCGCCCAGACTGACCACGCCTCCTGTCGCCCGGTGGTCTCTGGAGGAGGGTGTCCCAGGTGTGTGAAAGGAGGAACGTGCCGTCATCACGGTTGATGCTGTCAGTGCCTCGTTTCCTGATCTCGATGGCCTCCCTGATCCAGCGTTTGAACTTGTTGTTCTCCGATCCAATGACCCGAGCCCCGTCCCAATCCATAATGTGGTTATTTCTTTTACAGTGGTCTGATATGGCAGATTTTAGGTTTTCCTGTTCTGCTTTGTCTCTTTGTGTTCTGGTGAGTCTCCCTGCTGTTTCTTTTTCGCATTCTTTTTGGTGTTCCTTTTTTCGGATGTGAAATGCCCGGCCTGTTTCCCCTATGTAAGATTTATTGCACCATTTGCACTGGATTTCGTAGATGGCATTGCATTTTTGTTCTGGTGGTATTTTATCTTTGGGGTGTACTAACTGTTGGCGGAGTTTTGTGTGTGGTTTGACTGCTGTGCTTATGTTGTGTTTTTTCATGGCTCTCTGGATGGGTTCTGTGATTCCTCTGATGTATGGTGGTGTGACTGTGTTTTGGTGTTCCTGCTGCCCTCTCTTGGTTTGCTGTGTTTTCTTCCGGAGTTCGTTGGTTTTATTGAGGACTTGTTGTCTGCCTTTGTTGACGGCCCAGTTGGGATATTGACATTGTTTGAGTGCTTGTGTGATGTGTCTCTCCTCCTCTTCCCTGTCCGTGTGATCTGTAATGAGTGCGGCTCTTTCGAATAGGGTTCTTACTACTGATAGTTTGTGTGCAGTGGGATGTTCGGATGTCCAGAGTAGATATTGGTCGGTGTGTGTGGGTTTCCTGTATACTGTTATTTTGATGCTGCCGTCTGCGATGTGGTGGATTTTTATGTCCAAAAATGCTATTGCTCCATCTTTCCTCATGTGTGAATTGAATGTTACCTGTAGTGAAGATGGCTCGCAGCTTGCAGCCGAAACATGTCAACAAGGTACAAATACACTTGGTTACATTGTCTTAGAAAGGAACCTTAGAAGTTAAAACACCACACTGCTACAATACCTGTAAATGAAAAAAATAGACAAAAATAAACAACTCTTATTGTTATACCCATCAAGTAATTTGTATTTCTACATTTAAAATAAAATGCCCTTGAATATGCCCTGATGTTCTCTGATTTCTTTACAGGAAGCTGACAGTGTTTGATACATGGAGCCGATTAGTCGTACACGTGGCAATGGACAACACCGTGGTCATAGAGGAGATCAGTGAGTTCACGAGTTGCAGTGATTTATTACACCAGCTTCTTCACAGATGTGCTTACAAGTCAGTACTTGGCTTTGCACTATGGTGGTTACTGCATTGCCAGTGTCTTTCTGGCCGTCTTAAGGGGAAACATAAACCACCCGAATGATTTATTTTGCCATATCCTTCAACTGTACATTCCCTTTCTTTTCAGTGTGCTCCAGCTCATCTAATACTGCAGTTTCTCTTTGTCTATAAACAGTTTCAATTTGAAACCATTTGTGCTGCATTATTTTTATAATGACAATGCATTATGTTATTGCATAATGTATTTGTTTATATCATTTGTATTTCTTGTTTACCATTGGGTTCAACCAGTGTTGTTTTTTGTATAAACATACATCAGCAGAAGTGACAAAATTACAGTAACTGCAGTACTTGTATCACTAAGTTAGAATGCTGTCATGTGACTACAAACATTTTTTAGTCCTTTAAATAATCCCTAGTCTCTAACACAAACACTCCCATGTAAATCAAAAACAGCTAATACTATGATTTCCCCGCAGAGCGCCTGTGCATGCCGTGGCTGGAGGGGGCATGTGCAGAGGTAGAGGGGGCAGAGGCATTAAATGGCTACCTGGAGGGTGCTTGTGCTCTGACCGAGGAGGAGACATCTCTGTGGAGACCTCTGGTTCTGCTCATACCACTCAGGCTGGGACTGAGTGACATCAACGACGCATATATCGAACCCCTCAAGGTGACCAACACTCACTCGCTTAATTTAAAGCACAATACTAACAAGCGATCCAAAATTTTAAAAACAAGCCTGACAATGCGCAAAACAAAACAAAAACAAAAACACTAGTGGCAAATGTACTGTTCTAAAAGGACTTTATTATATGCAAATAATAAGTTACATTTTTCTATAAACAATAGTAAACTACTACCAGAAATAACCACAAATACTCAGACCAGACTAGACCAGGGCCATAAAACAAATGATGGCAATAACCATCAAGTGCAGTTGGTAACAATAGAGGTGCAGTGCACTGAAAGGTAATTGGAGGACTGGGAGAAGTGGGTGGAAGGATTTTTTGTCTTTGTTAAAACCTCACTTACTCAGTGGGTCAATTTGTGGGCCCAAAATGTATTTAGACTTCAAATGTGTTCTGTCTGGAAATTATTCTAAACATTTAATGGTTAAGTTATACTGTAAACTTGCTTGGTAAATCCAGAATGATTCCTCTGTATGTAATATACAAATTGACATTAATCTGGTCACCATGCCATCTCTCAACATGATCATGCAATCTTTTGTTTTTTCAGTGATGCATGTGAAGCAAAGGTGCTCTTTGGTCAACTATGATTTACAAATAAAATCAAACGTCTCTCACCTCAAAGTTAATGGAGTTTAGTGCTTTGCTCATTTGGTTTTTGTTTTTCCAGCCCTTTCGTTTGTCCCTTTTTCCCTTGTAAGCATCCATCCATCCATCTTCTCCCGCTTAATCCAGCTGGGTCGCGGGGGCAGCTTGCTGCCCAATATTCATAGCACCTGACCCCCCCTATGAACCCCTCTGCAGGTGGTGAGCCCACAGGAGGGTGGACATCATGGTCCTTGATGTTAGTTCATAGGGGTGCAGGCATGTTTTGAGTTGATGGGGTAGAGGTAAGATCTTAAGCCCAAGCCTCGGGTCGGGCCTAAAATGTCAATCATTGCTTCGGGTTGGGCCGGGCTTCTCTCTCGCTGACTTTTTTTTAATAAATAAACAGTTAAATATAAATAAACATGAGCCAGAGCCAGAGCAGCTCCTGTAACAGGAGCCGCAGAGCCAGCGCATGCTCTGCGCACGTGAACGACGCCCTCTTAATAATCTTCCCCTCCGCAGGTCCGCATGAAATTTCGGGTTTGCTTCGGGCTCGGGCCTGCAAATCAAGTTAATTGGTCGGGCTCGGGTCGGGTCGGGTTTTAATACCCACAGGTCGGGTCGGGCTGGATTTTTTAGGCCCGATCTTACCTCTATGATGGGGGAAACCGGAGCACCCGGAGGAAACCCAACCAGACACGGGGAGGAACATGCAAACTCCACACAGAAAGGTCAAACCCGCAACCTTCTTGCTGTGAGGCATGAGTGTTGCCACTCAGCCACCGTGCCGCCCCCTTGTAAGCAGTCATATTTATTTTGATACCGACAAATCATGGGGGTCCTTGATTGACTAATCCACCTCTCAAGTCCGTCTGAGAACTCGGAGATTCACCAGTGATCAGACTCACATCTTTGTAAAGTACTGACGAAGTGTCCAATAAAAGGTTGAGCTGCCCCGTTCCTTAGAAAACAGGGTTAGCTTGTCTGGGTCATTGCTAAGAAACACTCAACTAATATTTACTTGGAACAGACAATTAATTTAAGCTTGGCTGTTTTTGCTTCTCAGCAATGTTTCATGCTGCCCCAATCCTTGGGTGTTATCGGGGGCAAACCCAACAGTGCACATTACTTCATCGGTTTTGTCGGTAGGTAGTTTGCCTGTCTTAATAAACTTTGTGATTTGCTGTATTTCGTCTCTTATAATTGTTTTGCTTTTGTGCAGGAGAGGAATTGATCTACTTAGACCCTCATACCACACAGCCCGCAGTGGAGCCCAGTGAAGACAGCCACGTTCCAGATGAGACATACCACTGTCAGCACCCGCCCTGCCGCATGCACATCTGTGAACTGGACCCCTCCATCGCAGCGGTACAATATACAAGATGTTTACACAAATACAACTGACAGGTTTTAAGTGTGCAAAAAATTTAATATTAATTTTATTGCATCCCATATCAGAAGTTTTCTTAAATAAAGCAACATATATATGAAAATCAGAATATTCATATTGATCCTCTGAAATGATTTTAATCAAATATTTTCTTGTTTCTCAGGGTTTCTTCTTCCGAACAGAAGACGAGTTTGATGACTGGTGTGTGCGAATCCGACGGGTAAACTTTCAATAGATTTCTTTTTTTCTGTTTGTTTTTTTACACTTTGAATATTATATTAATATTTTGATATATCTGGTAGCTCTCCTGCAACAGAGGTGGCTTGCCCATGTTTGAGCTAGTGGACAGTCAGCCCTCTCATATGGTCAGTGTGGACGCCCTAAACCTCACTCCTGGTAAGGGCAACAACCTACTTTCAGGTAGTGTTCATTTCATTAAATGTTGTTGAGAAAAAGGAAAAGGCTTAATACTCACTATCAATTCCTATACCACAAGGTAGTTCAACCCAAATATTGTTTCTTTAATATTACATTACACTAGATGAAAATCATTTTTAAAAAATCTGGAAAGGTCAGAATGTGTCCTATTTATGCATTTTGTTTTAGTATCTCTACTTTAGTAGCATTTGGGTTCAATACTGGTTTTAGAATATAGATTAGTATCTGGGTATTGATACTTTTCACAACAACTTTCTGGTTTAAGGCAATACTTCACTGACATTTTTTAAAGATGTAGTCTTCTTTATGTAGCGTGTATTGTATCGAGACCAAATTGGTTGTCAAATAAAGTTGAGTGATCAGTGGGATTACCCCCAATATCCTGCCCTTTCTTTCATTTTATTTTGCTTGTTATGTATGTTTGTATGTTGTGTATGTTTGTATATTATGTATTATATATGGATCGTCACCATTCACATATGACTATTGTATTTTTGTACTTTGCAGATTTCTCAGACTCTGACAGACTGGAGCGATTCTTTGACTCAGAAGATGAGGAATTTGAAATCCTTTCCCTGTGATGAGCAAACTGACATTCATTTGACTGTTGAACTGTAGGCAAGGACTGTGGCATCTCTGCTCTTGAACCAGAGGGGAACAAGCACGAAAACAAAGGGCCGAACAATACAGGAGCCTCTTGAGCCTGCCCCGCTCTGATGTAGTTAAAAGTGCAAAACGGTGATCTCTTCTAAAGCTTCTGACCTATCCAATATGGCTGCCCTGTGGACGCAGCAGTAGCAGGAGCTCAGGATCCATCTGTGTGCCCATCTCTACACCACGTTATACATCCAAGTCTTAACGAGTCTTTCTTTTTTTTTTCTCAAGTGATATGGTGCCTTTCCCTGACTCCATTAAATAAATTGCCATAACAGTTTTATGTTGTGTAAAAGACAATGGATGATATTGTAGGCAGATGCACCTCCATGGCTAACAGTGGTCACTAATCAAACTACAGACTGTAATGAATCCAAATTTAGTCGAATGTGCAGAAGAGCTGCATTAATTATACACTTTTTATTTATTACTCATACCATTTAGATTACAGTACATGTAATATCAACGGTTTAAATAAGGAAATAAAATTACTCCCAATATTTGAACGTATTTATGACTGCTTCTAATTATCTGTTTGTTTTGTTTTATAAAGCTGGTGTAGTGATAGGTAATAACCCAAAAACATGCACTATAGGTAGGTAAAAATGCTCAAGCTAAGGTAGTCCTGACCAAGATCAAGGAGACGGGGTCCCCAGGTGCCCCAATGTGCTGCCAACTGCTCCTGAAGGATGGGTGTAATGTAGAGGACAAAAGGGATAGTAAAAGTACGACAAAAAAGTAGTATAGATGCCTACTTGTTTACTTTACTATTTGTAATACTTTCAATTGACTTAAGATTACTATCTCTTAAAATCAGACCATTACTTTTGTTTAACACTGGCTGTGGATTCATGCACACTCAAAATCAGATTATTGACAGATTTTTGAGTTATACACTTCCTGGTAACACAAATTGCTTGAAGTTACTTCAAGATATTCAACACCATGGTTATAAAAATGTAATGTGTTATTACATTACAAAAATTACAGTCTTTCAAATTTAATATAATTACAAAATAGATGAATTTTCAAGGTCCGTAAAGCATTACATTGACTGCAAATGTTTTGAAATTGAGACAAGATCACTGCCACAGCACTCCAAGAGGCATGTCCTGTGCTTTGCTGATTGCATTTAAGCTGTGGTCCTGAATATTCGTGTGAACATCCTCAATGCTTTGAGAAGCATCAATTACCTACAAAATAAAAGTATGTTTAGGGCTGTTGACAATGGAGCAACAGACAATCATTACATTTTTATACAAAGGCTGAAACATCCTGGTTGATTATGAATTTGGAGCACTTTTTTTTTTTTACCTTCCAGTTGACCGTCGTATCCTTCATTAGTTCTTCAAACCTTTGCAAGACTCTTTTCTGGAAATCGCTGTTTTCGTATCTCTCCTCCCCAAACTCCCCCCTCTGCGCTGCCTCCGATGGGTTCAGCTGCAGGAACATGACTAAGTCCGGTTTGGGCAGACCCACATCCGGATTCTTACACCAGTTCAGACAGAAGCCCTGAGCAAGGACGCACAGGTTAATTGTGCTATATAGAGCAGTATTATATTAAAGATGCACATTAAATAACTGCTGACTTACAGGTTTGGCACTGGTGAAGGCAGCTCCAGAGAAGGCATAACGGTCTACAACTAAAGTGGTGCCCTGCTCCAGCTTTTTCTTCATTAAAGGCCTGTGGGCAAGTAAAACAATTGTTTAAAAAATATACAGCTATTGTTGTGTCCTTAGGCAACACACTTCACCCACATTGTCTAGAATGAAATTGTGGTGTGTGTGAGTGTTGGTGGTGGTCAGAGGGACCGATGGTGCAGACTGGCAGCCTTGCTTCTATCTGTCTGCCCTAGGGCAGTTGTGGCTAATATAGTATCTTACCACCACTGAGTGTCGAGTGAATAAATAATGCTCTGTAAAGTGTCTTGGTGACATATCTATGAAAAGCACTATATAAATAAAAACTTACAAGTAACTGATTATGTTAGGAAAGGGACCAACAATGGCAAAACAGTTTAGGTCTGCCCCACAACTAACATTTATTTAGCTCAAACTATTCCTTTTGGATAGAGAAGAACAAGAACCAGGATATTATTGATCTAATAAGCTGTTGCAGTTAAATGTCCACACATTGGAATAACTGAGTTTACCAATTCCTGATTGACGAGCATACAGATTAGAACTGGGAATCACAGGGTCTCCCATGATTCAATGTGTGTTATCATGAACATATGGCTATATGTGCAATAATCAATATATTGCTGTTTTTTGAGAACCAAATACATTTTAACAACAGTATTTTGCTGTTAAACCACTACTTGTGCAAAGTTAATATGAAATACTTGTACTTTAATCAAAACAGTGAATGTCAAGTGTATTACATAAACAAGTTTCCTTACACTAAATAAGCAACAGAATCGCAGTGTAGTCATTAGTCATAAAATATAAGTGCTAAAAGATATCAAAAAATATATAACGATACTGTATAACCAAATTTAGTGTTGCAATATTACAATATTTTGCACACTTGTATAGATTACATCAAACATTGTGTCTCCCAATCTGTGAGGTGTGGCTGAGTGGCAACAAAAGGGGATCCAATATACAAACAAATAAAAACATGTCTTACACTAGTTCCCATCTGTTGGCAGAGAAGAGCAGGTGCACAGTGTGGTCCTCCAAATCACTTTTCTTCTCCAGGTAGGCACTGATCAGCTGTCCAATAGTGGTGGTCCTGTCTGAACACATACAGTACAAAAAAAAAAAAAACACTTTAACTTTTCCCCATCTTTGCCTGTGCTTTTCTGCTGAAAACGCGAAATAAATAATCGTGTGTATATTGAATCAGCAACATGTTTATCAATGAGTAGACTTAACACGAGGATGGCTGTTTAGTGTCACTGCAGTTTTGATTTAGGAGGGAAACAGCCTACAGGGCGGGAGTCAGATGGACTCACTGGAAAAAGTTAACTCATTTGCGTGTCTTTGGTCTTTTTGACTTAACATTAGCGTTATTTATGAATGCAAGAAGGCTTATATTTTACCTGGAAACCTCATCATCTCCGCTGGTCGTCCACTCAAATTCAGCGCCTGCACGAGTTTCTTGCACTGTGTGGTCTTCCCGGCTTTGTCCACTCCTTCCAGGACTATGAGCGCCCCTCTTTTGCACGCCATTTTATGGTTAATTAATTCTAAATTAAATTCTTAATAAAGCTAAAGTGCTCTGTATAGACACCGCTGATTCCCCGCCTTTTGGGTCGCATAATAAATACGGAAGTGGTTCTTGGAGCGGCGCAGCGCCATCTGCTGTCACGGAGAGTTCGTGAGATGTTTGTTAAAGATTTCTGAACTAAAATGAGTGGATTTAGATTGTTAATACTTAAAAAAAATAATTTACAGTCTGTACAGTTTAATTGACCATTTCTTCTGAATTGACGAAAGTCTGCCGTTTCAATACAAAAATACACGATCATGAGTTTCGGAGTCGACGTCAGAGCACATTTACTGGAGGGGCGTGGGTCATCAACAGGGGGGGCACTGCCATTTGATAACTATTTTAACGCAGTGGAGTCAGAACACCAGAAATACCATCAAACACGTTTTTCTTTATTAATATTAGGCTAATTATTAACAATAAGGCCTGCCACTGATTGTAAACATCCATGAACATCACTGAAAGACGCGCTGCATCGGGCAGCACTGACACAAGACCATCCAGGCAGTTACCTGGTCGCCTACCACAAAACACAAATTCAAGACCCAGCAAACGTCAGTCAGTCTTCAGAAATGTTCTGACATCTGGATTTTCAGTGTGGTTCTCCTGCTGCACTAAGGCCGACCTACACCTCTCCAGAAGGTGGAGAAAACAGCAGGAAATCACCGGGACGACTCTCCTGCAGATCAGTAGCATCTACAGCACCAGTATGACCACCCTGAGGCACCACCCTGTGGCTCCACCCTGCTCATCACCTTTTCCCCCTGCTGCCCTCAGGTGGAAAGTCCAGATCCACAGAGGCTAGAACAACCAGACTGACCAACAGCCAGTATCCCCTCCGGCTGTCAGGCTGCACAGTGGCTGCTGAACAGTGCCCCCCCCCCCTCTCTCTGCCTTTCTCCCTTGGACAATAACCACCTCCACCAATAAAATAACGTTGAACTGGACTTTGCTTTGTTGCATTATTACATCTGTGCTGTCCTGATGTCCTCATTGTGCTAATGTTACTCTGGAGGTATTTAAGGGGGGTTTTGCACCTGTAGTATTGCACTTTACACCGAAACTGTCTGAATCTGAAATAAATATAATAATCTAAATCTATCCTTATTGTCTAGAATATTAATAGTATATTTATAATATTAACTATTTAGCCCTAAATGACTAGTGGGAACGTGCTAAGGTGCAACTGGACTACAAATCCCATCACACAACACATAAACTACAACATCTGATCCCTGGGTCAGGCCTGAGGAGCGCTGGAGGAGCTGTCCACGGGCCGGTGGTGCTGACCTCTGCTCTGATCTGTCTGCACCCTGGTGTGTCTTAACATGGAAACCACATCATGCAGGCCTCCAGCTTGAGTCACACCTTAGCACTGCATTATGGGAGATTCAGTCCTACCCCAGCCCAGTGTAGGACTCAACCTACCACAATTTAAAGGTGCACTGTGGGGCATTTGATTTGTCTAGAATGTTCCACAATATAATTAAAACCTATCTATCATGAGGGAGACAAGCAGGTCACAGCACTATGCTACATTACAGTTACATTACAGTGAGCCAGAAGCCAGTGCTGAATGATTTAGTCTTAACAAAAGAACAGCTTGTGTCCGCTCAGAGTGAAACTGTTCATATTTTCACTGATGGTTCTAAGAAGAGGCATGAGGTTCTGGAATGTATGTCTCTGAGCCTCTGGTTAAAGAAAGTGTGCTTAAAGTGTCAGATGACCTGTCTGTGTTCTCAGCTGAGCTTTTCGCTATTTGCGGTTGAGCTTCTTGCGTTACAGTGGATTTGAAAACCTCTTCTTACATATTATATAGTGTGTTCTGATTCTGCTGCTGCACTGTCTGCCCTTAGTCACAGGTCATCTGAGACTCACCCTAATTTAATATTTGAGAGCCTGATAATTTGGGATCTGTGTTTGTGTTTGTCTGGACCCCGGGACATGCTGGGATTTTGGGTAATGAAGCTGATGTCCTGGCAAGAATGTGCGTCTGTAACTTCTGGTTCAGTCCTGTTTTAGTCCTAGTTTAGACCTGGTTTATCTTTGCACGCTGATGATACTGTGAAAAACTTTACCAGGCATAGACCATGGAGTTACTACAGCCACACTCGATCCACACTCCATCCAATGACCCAGATTTTCCTGTGCTCCTGAACCGCTGTCGGCGGCGAGGTGGGGCATTTGTGGGCCGTGCCTAGCGGCCATTGGTGCCCCCCCTCCAGCACAGGGCGAAAAAAATCTTTTAGTTATTATAACTATTTTAAAATTAATTTTGTGAAAACTGTAACTACATTAAAACAAAACGGTAATTTTGGTTGTCAATGCTCATTGGTCGCTGAGTAAACTTGTTACATTTGATTTCAGCGTCTGTTGAGCTGCTGCGCGCAGACACGTCAAATAGTTTGAATGATCGAAAATCGACTAAAGGACAGTGTGTCACTTGAATCAGTTTGCATTTTCACCAAAAAAATATATTTACGAAAATGGCTTATACCAGTTTGAGTTTACTTGAATTTAAAGTCTGGTCATATTTTTGCATTGCGTTTTGCTAATTTAGTTTGTTTGCTTGTTTTGTTTTTGCTTGTCCTATTTAGATTTTCTTAGATATTATAATAATAAATACATTAGAAGGGTAACTTTCTACCCAACTTTCAACGCAGAGTAGGTTCTAATTTAGAAAATTATCCTCTACACAATTTACTACATTTAAGTCTAAAACATGATTAAACCAGATTGTTAATACTTATACATTTCTATGCAAAATTGGGTTGATTTTTGTTATTTATGTTGTAATACGATAAGATTTTAGTTGTAGAGGGTGGAATAAGTGACTTTCATTCATTCTCTTTTTTATTTGAGCATCAATCGAGCTTTTTATGGGAAAAAAACAGTTGTTTGGTGACATTAACATAATCAGTAAAGAAAAAAAGAAAGAAAAAAGTCCAAGATGCTCAAAAGGAGTAGGAAGAAGTTTTAAAACTTATAGAGTCCTACCCCACATATTTCATATACACTTTTTTAGTTCAATACATTTCCATAATTTCTTATCACAAGACATTTTACGTGAACATTACAATTCTTAATACAAATTTCATTTCATAATACATAATTTCAAACATCAACTTCAGTGTATTTAACAAATATGTTTTCCTTACCTAATTATGTTTGAAGTGGATTATATTTTGCTTGTTTTGAGCTCCATATTCAGGGAGTTCCACAACTTAACACCTGTTATAGAGATGGAAAAACTTTTTTTCACAGTGCGTATTTTTCGCAGCTTAAAATTGAGCTGCGCCCTGAAGTTGTATCTATCATGTCTTTCAGTAAACATTGCCTGGATTTGCCTCGGTAATAGATTGTTGCTGGCTTTAAACATTATTTGTGCTGTTTTAAATGCAACAAGATCATCTAGTTTCAGGATTTTTGACTGTATGAATAGCTGATGAGTGTGATCGCAATATCTGGCCTTATGTATCATCCGTACAGCTGCTTTTGTAGAATACGTCGTGATTGTAATGTACTTTTGTATGTGTTTCCCCACTTTGGCTAATTATTGGTTCATTATGCTATCTATTAGTTGCAGACTATGTCTTTTAATGATGCTGTCTATTTTTTTTATTATTGAGGAATATCCTGCTTTATTTTAATTGCATCAGTGGCATAAAATAGGTTCAGTCTCATCGTTTATTGCAATACATCTCTAGAAATATATCATTCAATGCTTCAAAATTTGTGACAATTCTGCCCAGGTCAAAATCAAAACTAGGCCATTGGTCTATGGACAAAACAAGGTTTGAACAGGGAAGAAATATGTAGTGGGACACCTACTGGCCTGGATACAATCAATAACAACATTTTCTAATATTTTTAAACATGATTTATTACCCCATTCACATTTTATTGCAATATCTTTACACTTTGCTCTTATGGCAGTGTTTCAGGGCATCTTTGAGAGCAGCCAACACCATGTCAACATTGGGCTTAGTGCTGTTGCATCCCATCAGTCCAACGCGCAAGACCTGAGAATGAGAAAAACAAGAGGATACAAAAAAGATCTTGGCGAGTAATTTTTACACAATTCTTATTTTCTTACCAGACCCACAGAAGGACCAAGGCCTCCTGATATCTCCAAATTATGAGTTTTCATGATGTATGCTGTGATTTCTTTCCAGTCATATCCATGTGGAGCAACAATGGTAGTAACTGTTGGTAATCTAGCTTTCTGAAAGGATTAAAGAAAAACATCGCAGTCATACTGAAAACTGTAAATCTGTCTAGATGCCTTCACTACATTGTAAAGTTACATTCATATAAGCACTTACTTTTTCCTTAACAAACAGCTTTAGGCCCATGCTCTCTAGTCCAGTGTGGAAATACTCAGCCACTGACTCGTGTCTTTTCCAGGAATTTTCAAGACCCTGAGAATTATAATCACAAAATTTTAAACACTACAGTCCAGAAAATCATCTAATTATTTCCCACCTCTTCAGCAAGAATAGCCAGGCCTTCCCTCAAAGTGTAAAAAGCCGTGATGGGCCCGGTGTGGTGATATCTGGAAGGAAATATAGTCTACTATATTATACCAGTCAGGCTTAATATTATGACCATCTGCCCAATGTGCCATCTTGTATGCAACAAATTACAATGCAATGTGTATTTTGACCCCTTTTTATTATAGTGCATAAAGGTGTTCAATTGAAGTGTACTATACTACTTCACAAACCATTGCTTACTACATCACCTGTTGCTGCTTCACTCCAATCCTTACTTGGACCACTTTTAATAGATTTTTGCAGATTTTATTCTGTCAGTAGGGAATATGACCCCTTCTTTCAAACAATGCTTTTGGGTAACCCAGTAAAGATAATCAAATATATTTTGGCAATCCAACAGAATGTGGTAATGATTTTGAGGTTTAAAGGTGAACTATGTAACTTTTTGTTTGGGGGTCCATCACCTGCTTGTTTCTGTGGATATGTCATTGCTCTGCCTGGAATGTTCCACAGTATAATGTTCTTTAAATAGCTCTACCTGACATTCATTAAATTACAGGTGGTTTTGTATCTTAAAAAATACCTAAAAACACAGACATTCTAACTTTGAGCGGGGGTTGCCTCTCCACAGACCTGTAACTTGGTCTGGTCTCCATGAAGATATCCTTTACCATACTGTTAAACATTCCATGGAGAAACGAATTTGATGGACCTTCCACCAGAAAAGTTACACAATGCACCTTTTCGCATCAGACAAATGGACTTTAAAATTACCCACAAATGACTTTATAGCCTTGTTGGATTTTTTTTTACCCAGCTTTTGCACCTTTATTCAAAGAAGCTACGTTTTTATGGATATCATAGCACTTTTTATGACACTTTATAATCATTTTCTAGCTCTCAACTTTCAAGACAAAATCTACACTTGCTTCCTAATATATTGCAGATGCTTATGTTAAAGATCACTGGTCATAATGTTTTGTGTGGTTTAATCTTACATTCTTGCTGGCTTGTCGTCACATCCCCAGTAGTTTGCCAGCCAACTCAGATCCAAGAAGAAGGAGACTGGTTTGGTTTTGCGCTTGAATATTTTCTGACTATGGGCAAAATGAATTTCGTATGTCATTTTCCATATAATAATTGGAAATAAGTCATACTAGTACTCTCACCATGCTCGTTCACTGAAGGAAATGGGAGCTGTGCCAGGGGGAACGTTTAGGACTTTTTGTGATCCTGTGTACAAAATGTCTATCTCTGCAAATAAGGAAACTATACTGAGTGAAATGCAAATCTTAAATGTAACTCAAATCTTGCATTGTTAGTCTTAGAGTTGTGCTAGCAAAGATGTATTATTATCTCAACATCCCAAACAACAATACAGTTTAATCAGCTTGGTGCTCACCTTGCTTGTCCATGTACAAAGGTGTTCCTCCCATCGCTGCCACGGAATCAACAAGTAACAAACAGTCATATCTGAAGAAATATCAGTAATTAGTATTATTTACTGCCATAAATAAGCAGATTATTTCAGATGACTGTACAACAAGTATATATTATGTGTCATGTGTTTTTGGATTAAACTTTTTAACCATTATTTGATCTAACTTGTGACAGAGTGCTCCGATGCCGTCTAAAGGGTGCAGGACGCCAGTTGATGATTCTCCATGTGTAACAAACAGTAGCACAGGTCTGTATTCTGACAATGCCTGTGGGTCAAGATTATACACTCTGTTACTGTAACTGCCCTGTCATAGTACAGTATGTTCTAAAACTGTTTACATGTACAGTATGTCGTAAAAAGCTCTACCTGCTCAATTTCTTCTAGAGTGAAGAATCCACCAGGAGCCGCTACAATAGTCTTTACTTTGGCACCTGGAGGTTGAACAAAATACTTATTAATCAATTATTATTTATCGCCCTTGGTTTTCTGTACTGATTTCTGTAATTTTATTTACCTATCCTCTCTGCCATGTCAGCTGCCCTTTCCCCCCAGATCCCGTTGACCACACTCAGGACACTCTCTCCAGGCTCCACAGCGTTAAAAATGGCACACTCCATCGCCGTGTGGCCCGTCCCACTCACTGCAAACGTCACTTTGTTCTGAGTCTGGAACATGTACTGGATCCCACTTTTGATGTCGCTCATTATCTGTCAGTAAATATTTAAAATCAGTACAGTTATCACTTTGACATTAGATTTAATAATCAGTGGACAGTTTGTTACATTTTAGTTAGAATTTCCGAGTTTAAGTTTAAAGGGGCATTGTGTGACCGGTGGAGGGTCTGTCAAATCCTTTTCTCCATGGAGTTATTGCTTTGTCTCGAATGTTTCACTGTATGATATTAAACCTTTCTATCTTCATGGAGACCAAACCAGACCAAGTTACAGGTCAGATCTGTGGAGAGGCGACCCCACTCACAATCAGTGCCTGTTTTTCCAGGTATTTTTGAGCTATAAAACCACCTAGAATGAAAAAAATGTTAAGCAGAGCTGTTTAACGTCATAGTGCGGTATATTCCAAGCAGAGCAATGACATATCCTTGGAAACAAGCAGGTGACGGACCCTCAATCAAAAAGTTACATAGTGCATTAAATTATAAATCAGTGCATTTTTCTGCAACTAAAATATCGACAGTATTCATAGAGGGTAGTTTATCTAATTGTTTCAAATTCTTTCAAATTCTTGTTTTGAAACAACTTCATTGGATAACTCATGGATTAATGGGATTTTAAAAAAAACTTTCTTTTTTTTAAAATCAGATACATTTTATAAGTGGGACATTAGTTATATGGTTCCATAACATTGTTACATAAACAAATTAACCTTTTAAATGTAGTCTGAAAATGTAGGAGCTACTTTGAAAGCATACCATATCCCCTATGATCATCATGCTTAACTATAAAAAATGTGGTTGCAACTACAAAAACCTGCACAATAGCTTGCACTTTTCCCTGTTTTCCAACACAGGGAACACGACTATATTACATCTATAATAACCAATTCCAGTAGGTCTTTCCACTCACCTCAAATATTTCTGGATGCATATGTCCGATTACAGGCTTGGCCCCTGCCACTAGGATCCTCTCTGGGGCATTGGAGGGTCCCGGCCCAAACATGTGCCTCTGGGGTACGTGGAGTGGCCTCTTCAGACATTGTGGTGGAGGAATGGTAAGAGCTGACATGTTTTCAGTAGATTCAAATGCAGACTAAATTGTTAAATCCTGCTCTTCGCACACTCCCCTTTGTGTGTTCACGTCATTGCGCTGTCAAAATAACATTTTAGGGTCACTTTGGACGTCTGTTTGGTGGCTCGATATTGTCCCAGAGATAAGGAAGTCAGGCAGCGTGTCCTCAGATGTTAATCATTGACTTGTTACATAGTTGTTGTGCCCCACTTAGCAAACAGGTAATGAAAATCAACCATTCAACAAGCCACTGTATTTTCATTATAGTAGTAGCAAGTTTAAGGTAAGTAAAATGCTTGTCTTGTTACAATGAGGGACTACTTTAAAGGATCTTGCAATTACTTGTTTATTAGCCTGACTAATGGTTACACATTTACTGTGTGACTCAACTTAGTATCCTATTACTATACCTCTGCACATCTGCACTGTTCCATATTAAATTAGTTAAATAAAATTTCCAGGGTGGAATGCGGGAGACCAATATTATCTACAACAAAGGCCTATTTACTACTTTCTGGTAAAACAAAACTATTTTAACAGTATATTTTTTCTATATCTTTTATAAATTTTACTAACAATAACACACCACTTCGAGAAACAGAAAACCTCAGACTAAATTTTGGATTTTGCTGATTCCATTTTATTAGAAAGAAATATGTTAATTGATTCGGCAGCTTTGTAAATACATAGCCTGGAATATTGACAGGTTTCACATCTAGAATCTAAGGTTAAAATCAGCAGCATGTTCTGATTTTTTTTTAAAAATCATGTATTTGCACTTGTATGTCCATTTCCCTCACAGTTGTGCCTGGTTCCTCTTCTGGTGGATGAAGAGGTGCTGTCCCAGAGGCTCAGGGCTGAAGCTTCCCTCCCAAAACACCAGCTGCCCCCGGACCACCGTGCCCCTGACTGCACCCCGCAGCTTCATACCCAGGTACGGTGTCAGCTAAGACACAAGCACCATCTCATTAAACGTAGCAACCACAATGTGAGTAACATACACTTTTTACATATTAGTAAAAGGTTTAAGATACATATTTGCCTTTTTCCATTGCTGTATCATTTTTCCTGACAGTGATTGGCAATAATTCACACTTGACATGTGTGTTTGGAAATTGCTACACATGATTTCTTTTTGTGAACAAAAGTGCAAGTAAATTTCTCAGAGTGAGTTTACCTTGTTCCTGTGATGGATACTTTCTTCTATTATCTGTAAAATATGTAGAAAGGTTAAACATAACTCACAGTTGTTCATGTATTGATGAAGGACTTTTAATATTTTTAAGCTTATTCTTTAAGCTCTACTACCATTTGCACAACTTTAATGGTATGTGTTCAACTAGCCTACTCAGTTCTTCATCTCACATCTGATGGCCTCGTCTTTGAAGAACACATGTGTCACACCCTACAACTTCACTTTCTGGAGCCCCAAAGTAGCACCTTATCGCCTGCTTTTTAATTACTTACATTATTTAAATTTGGAAAACAGTTTAATAAATATAGATTTTAAAGTGCATATTCCATTATTACACCTCAAACTCCCTCTCTGGGTCCCATATGACCAGGTCTGCGTCAAAACCGGGCGTGAGCCTGGACTTGAGGTGATCCAGGCGGCACATCTCGGCTGGTTTTTCACTCAGAAGTCTCACCACATCCGACAACCCAAACCCTCTTTGACTGGCAGAGGTCCAAAACAGAGGCAGACCTGGAATAATATAACAACACAAATGTACCATCTGATTGTGTCACTTTCACTCAGCAATTATTAATTTTTTTGTATAAAGCATAAAAATGAAAATTTTATTTATCGGAGCGGGACTCTGATTTCACGAGGCCATATTTGAACACTGTCTGAACAGTAAATGATTGGCTCGGTGTGAACTTTACCCATTGTGAGAGAATGCCAAAAAGGTTTAGCTATCCATAAAAATGACATGATTGGATGTGTTTTTTTTTTTTATATTTTTGCAAAACTAATACGTATAGTACTAACATTTTGCATTGTTTATATTTTACAACAATCCATGCATCCTCAATAAATATGTCAGGGTTTAAGCATCAAAGTTGTCTTCAAACTGCTTACCAAACTGCAGAGAGGAGATCCCTCCCCAGGCCTCAGTAAAGTCCCCGGTCTCCAGTCTTTTGAGGTCTGGAGTACAGGGAGAGTGATCAGACACCACCATGTCAATGTCCCTGGCTTTTAATGCAGACCATAATTCCTCCTAACAACACAAAATACATCTTTCTATCATTTCACCATTTTAGTACACTAGTAAAGAAGCAGACACATGGACCAAGATCTTTCAGATTCAATGTTGTCAACATGAATAAATGACTTAGTCCCAGTATGTCTAAACTTTAGACTAAAATATTACAATAATGATTCCATTTAGCAGAATATTCGATTACATTACCGTGATTCTCCAAAAGTGTAATTATATGGCGTAAATGTTCTGTTCACCTGATTTGCAGAGCTCCTGATTGGTGGACAGCACTTGAACTGTGTGGCCCCTGCTGGTATGTCCTCCGCTCTCAGGCTGAGGTAGTGATGGGTGGTTTCCACAGTGATAGGGGCCCCTGCATCTCGAGCTTCCTGGATCAACTTCAGTGGCCGGGCAGAGGACAAGTGAACTATATGACACCGCACCCTTCAACAAACCACATCTTATTTAAAGAGGAATTAAGATTTATTTGACATATCTGACATTTGGTATGTCTGTTTAGACATACGATGAAAAAAACATGCTCTGTCAGAATCTAGGCTTCAATTTTACTAGGAATGCCTATGACTGATGCGATTACAATATGGCATTATACATACTTGTTTGTGTAGTGCACAACTGAGCATGATTTGATCTTTTAACTAGCTAACTAGTTGTTAGTGTTCTTACAAGTATTGTAGACAGAGCTGTGTGACAATGTGAATGGCCTCAGTTTCCATCTCATCTGGCCTTGACTGCAGAAAAGTGGAGTATTGACAGGGGTCTAAAAACAACACCATTTTACTCTGATATGTATATATTTTGCATCAACATATTTAGATAGCATTACAAATATAAATGCTTTTATCTAATATATTCTTAAACATGGGTATCAACATCTCCCTTATTTGCATCATAGTATCAACAGACTTCCACTTATCCAGGCATATGACTGGCAAAAAATCCAGCTTTGATGTAAGTGATATTATGCCATAACAGTACAATGAGTATTGCATTTTTACCTCCTGAATCTGGTTTGACATCTTGGATTTCCCTTTCTGCATGAAACTAGACCAAGAAATACATTTCAGCTTAAGAAACCTGCATCATTTTCATTTAAAGGTTGAAAATGGTGATTGTGCTATTGTTGTCTTACCAGGAGCACAGTACCAGTCCCTTGCAGCTGCTTCATGGCTGTGTGCAGATCACTGTTGGTCACATGTGGAAATTCGTCCACTCCACTGTGAATCATGAAGCATTTAAACCCTGCAACTCCAGCCCTGATCATCGGCTGAAGCTCCCACTGTACAGACAGCACAACGATGACTCACCAGTTTATTATAGTAAGCCATCATTGTACTGATTTCAGATTGATCCATTATTGGACCAATATGAGATCCAATGAATACAGTGCAGGCTGTGTGTCTTAAAGATGCTGTACCTCATTTCCAGGTATGACTCCACCCCAAAAAGCAGTGTCCACAAAACACTTCCCCGCCGCTTCACGCAGTTTCTCTTGAAAGTTAGCGAGTGTGGTGGTGGGAGGGATGCTATTTCTGAAAGGGCAAACACAAGTACATTTTTGTGTAATCATTTTGTGACCTAATTATACTGTACAAATTGCATAATAGTTTCACAAATAGTGCGGAATGAATAAATAAACGGGACTGCAAAATTGTTGTGTGTAGTTTTACAGCGGCATATCCACAATAGTCGTCACCCCTCCTGCAGCGGCTGCTCTGGTGGCGGTCCAGAAGCCCTCCCATGTGGTGCGCCCAGGTTCGTTCACATGCACATGACTGTCAACTAGACCTGGCATCACCACGCTGTCTCCCACATCTAACACCTAAAACAAAATAAACACGATTAGACAATTAAGTCCGTTGATATATAATTGATATTGATATATTCGACATTGCCCTCTTTCTACCAGCAGAGGGCGTTCTCGCTCAGTTTAGCCTACCTCAGTTGCAGAAAAGTTGGAGTCAGTCAAAATTTGGTGAATCTTCCCGTTCTTTATAACAACTACTGCGGCCTTTAACTCAGAGTCCCGCAGGACCCTGGTGCTCCGGATAGCTCTCACCGGTGTTCCCAGCTCCATACTCGGCCTGGCTGATGCAGTGTCAGGACAGTGTTATCTTGGCTGTGGCAAGTGTGCCCAGGGTCAAAGGATCCGCCTCTGTGGACTTTCCTTTGCAATGTTAGACTTTGCTCAGCTTGTTTGCATTGGAGTAGCTTGCAAAACAGCATTTGGATTTAAATGCCATAGCCAGTAGCCTTAATGTTGCCTTGCTGTTTTCAGTCATTTTAACGTTGCACCCCATAGATACGCTTTGACGCTGTTTACGTCAGTAGACCATAACACAGCCCAGGCCCACGCAAGCTGCATGTACATTACAAGTTCGTGCTTACCTGTCTGCCAGAGGATGGAGAGTGAGATGCCCGTGCGGCCCTCTGATTGGCCCTGCGCTGGAAACAGGGCCGTGTCTGAGCCAATAGGAGCGCACGGAGGCAGAGCTGAGACCTGAGTTTGATGCGCTACGGCCGCTATGACGTCAGCCCGTCTGTGGACGAGAGCGTGAGCGGCAGAGACTGAGCCTCCAGCTGCTCGGGCTGTTATGTAATGCGTCAACAGCGGTACGGTTTGGGAGGTGAGGGCACGGTGGAGCGGAGCTGGGAGATGTGCGTGAGCTGCGGCTGTGTGTAACGGGGACAATGCTCTTCGTGCTTCGCCGTTAATCGGTGTTGAGTCTGGGCCCTGTCTCCCTGAGGTACACACGTCTGGAGGCTGCGGAGCTGCCCTGAGGAGCGGCCATAGGCGCGTCTCGGTTCACATCCGTCTCTCTAGCAGTGGAAATAGCCCAATGCGGCTTGGCTTCAGGCTAGAAACAGGATCATTTTTTCTTTACCTTCGCTCAGCTCTCAGCCAGCAGCCTCCACGCTGTGGATCTCACAATGGCGGGTCCGGAGCAGTCCCAGCAGCAGCAGCAGGTCGAGGAGAAGGCAGAGCCCATAGATGATGCTGAGATGGCCCTGCAAGGCATCAACATGCTCCTCAATAACGGCTTCAAGGAGAGCGACGAGCTCTTCAGGAGATACAGGTAACTACACGTGAGAGCATGCATTATGCCAATACAGCACTGCATAACAGCTCATGCATGTGTGAGTAAAATGTATGCTACGCATCTCAGTGGTGACACTTGCTAATGTGAGAAAAGACGCACGCATAAGGAATAAATGTAAATGCCAAATTAAAAAGGAGTTGGGAAGCACATCTTATTTTCCACCCAAAGCAGCCTTGTTATTATTTTGTAAGAGAAACAGTCACTTTCCATAATTCATTGCCCATATTCTCTGAGTGGCAGATGTCAATCAAAAAGATTATCAGAGGCCTCTGTTCCATTATAAGGGTTAGCAGTACTTGAGGATAGTGTGTAATTAATGAGACTTTGGTTGCTATGTTCAGTAGAAGCTTGTGAAACTCAAACTGAAGAACAATTACACAGATACTTGTTTTAAAGGTCCTTGTCACCAAGGCAACAGCCAAGAGTCAGAAATATCAGGGTTTACCTGCCTTTATCCATATCAGAACATTCAAGCTAGAAATGTCTACTATACTAAATATGTAGGCTAATAATATATCTATATATTTTACATAACAATGCATGAGATCAAGCCATATGAGATTCAACTGTAAAATCTGATGGGTCAGCCATTCATACAATGCAAAAGAGTGATACTTTTTTTTTTTTTATGATGGCTTCAAAACTAATTTTTAAAGAAGTGAAATGTTTTCCATCCTGGTGTGTTTTATCTGTTTTCTCCTTCTGCAGGACGCAGAGCCCTCTGATGAGCTTTGGAGCCAGCTTCGTCAGTTTCCTGGTGAGCTTTATTTTTAAACTGTATTTGGTTTTGTGGACATACATTTATATTGCTTATTCTGACGCTAACATTACAAACTGTCTTCACTTTTTATTTATTCAAACCAAATTACTTTAGTTTAATTACTTTACTAAACTAGTTTACATCATCAGAATAAGTTGACTCCAGAGATAGCAGCTGACCAACAAAGGTTTATTGAGAGAAAGGGTTTCACATCTGATGTGAACATTAAAAAAATAGTTCAAATTCATGACCAATTTACATTTCATGTTGCCCTACTGAAGCATATTTTTGCCTCAACAGACTTGAAATGAGGGACAGAGATACTTCATTCACATACTTCACCAGTAACACAGCACAATATTGTTACTTTTAAAATGTTTTGGTCGTCACATCACCTTCCTCAAATTGTCTGCACTGGTTAGATTTAACACTCACTTTAGATCGGATGCCCTTCCTGATACAACTCTTTGTGGCTTAGTTTGAAGAATCTAATGTAGACCAGCTATAACAATGTATGACATATTGTTACCACTTTGCATTCTTTATGCCATTTAGTGTTAGTTTTGAGAAGTGTTTAGTTTTTAAAGAAATGGCTGTAGTTGAAAAATATAACAGGTGTATGATGTCATCAGAACCTGTGATAAACCTCTGTATCAAATCTTGGACGATTGTCACCACTGGCTTCTCTTTGCTTTTCACTTTTCCATCCATTAACATAATGGATCCCTCCTCCCAACAGCCCCACAAGCATTACTGTTATATGTGCTGCATGAGTCTCTGATAGAGGAAGTGATGTGTCTGTACAGTATCTGCCACCCCCACTGCCCCCTCACACATGTACCCACTCATGTATCCACTCAAGTGACGCCACTGGGTCTTTGATGACATGCTGAGAATCTCATTGTCCTGTAGGCTTTATCAGACATTCGCAAACATACCTGGAATTGTGTTTTGTTTCATTCACACATGTTTAACACACAAACACTGCATATTTAAGCTGTTTTTCTCTCAAACCAAAAACACTCTGGTTCACCTGGTGATGTCATGTGGTAATACTATGTTTTTAAACTCCATACACCTTCACTAGAATCATTTGGATGATTTTGGTTCTGGAATTGTCAATGTCTGTCGAACTAACGGTAAAATGAGCTGTTAACTTGAAAACTACTATTTAATGACATCACAAGGTGGAACAGAGCATTTTGAGCTTTGGAGATGTAGGCAGACTAATAATAAAGGGTTACTCAAAACCTTTATTATTATTAAATGAAATAAAACAATAGGTAAAACATCATGCTCCTCTGTGTTTGTTCAAGTCCGTACACTTTCTTTAAACTTGCACAATTTTATTAGATTTCCAATGAAATCACAGTATTCTATATGCCTGTAGTGTACAACTGCGACAGGGAACAGGCCCAGCAAAATGACTACATACTTACAGACGGGGAAAGAAGCTAGTGCTCCTGAATAAATTATCCCATGACATTTTCAGAAGGAAGAAGGAATCAAAAGTGAACAATTTCAACATGCATTATGTATTAGTGATGTCTTACAACATTTAAAAAAATTCGACCTGCCTCCATTTCATTTCAACAGATTCTGTGATGTTATCTGTCCCCTGATGCTAGACTACAGCCATGCGGGGGTGGTGGTATCTGACCTCCAATGCTAATATGAGAGGCGCGAATCAATATGTATTACAGAAATTAAACTCATTTGCATATTTTCTTTTTATTTCTGCCAGTATTATCACATTTTAGTAGTTTTCAAAAAAAAAAAATTTCAGTCGCTTTGTTCCTCTTTTCTTTCTGCAGCACAAAGAGCAGCTTGTTTTCGCCTTCCTTTAATTCAGTTATCTAACAACATGTCATCTTATTACAGTATGTCTCATTGTGTCTGCACAGATCTGTCACATTCCTGCAGTAGTGTGCATAGAGAAACTGAAATCCGAGTTTATGTCAGGAATCACTTATTTAGACCAATGTACTGTCTGCTGTAATGCTGAGATTAAGTTAGTCATGTCTGTATTTATTGTTCACTATTTATCTGTATGTATGTCTTCGGCAGAGCTCCATTTAAACCCACAATCTTCCTAATCTGAAGCCTCCAAATGTAATGCATGTTGTGTAAGGCCTTATTTTTGACTAATCCTTTCTCTGTATATTTTGCCTTTTGAACTTGTTTATAGCCTACATCATAAAAAGCTGCAATGAATAACAGTAGTAGATCCAAAACTGTTAAAATTCCCATTAGTTATGTAACAATATGCTAGTTCTGCTGTACAATATTTACTGCAAAATTAGGGAAGGCTGACAGTATACTTCTAAAATGCCCCAACAACTCAGTGGCTTTGTTCACATGCACATCAAAATCTGTTTAGAATCAGATTTCTGGACTTTAAGATTATGTCAATATTTACTCTGCAAAGTATGATGTGAGTAGTCAGAGGGACAATCATCACAAAAAGACTTGATAACATGATGATTTTGCTTTTTACATGTTTTTTTAGTAATCTTAAAACTGCAAACTGCAAACATCATAAAAATGAGTAACCGTAAACCAGTGTTTTTGTTACTGTCCTATACATAAGGTTTAAAAATGTGTAATTACAGTATTTTATAGGCACTGAAACAAACAGGGCTAAGGACAGTACCGGTAGTCTAGTTTACTGATAAATAACCGGTTGCACATAATCATGTATTTTATTGTCTGTCCCTTCATGTACAAGAATAATCTACCCACACACTGAATGCTGTGTGATTAGAATTTATGATTTTTTTTTAACTCCCACCCCTTTTTACCAAATAACAAAAACATTAGCGATCATATATTCTCATTCAACATAGATAGCTATGACAATTAGACTAAGGCTCTGTTATTCATATCTCTAACCAGTTTTGTGCATAATTTGTTGACTGTTATTCAGAATGCGATGATGACATTCGAGGAGGAGAAGATGCAGACGGCGTGTGATGACCTGAAGACTACAGAAAAACTGTGTGAGAGCGACAGCTCCGGAGTTATCGAGACCATCCGCAACAAGATCAAGAAGAGCGTGAGTCCAATCTGCTCATTCCAATAGGATCAAATCAGAGTCTATGCTGTAAAGTAGTCTCTTTGTACGTTCACTGTCAAACTGCTATTTTTATCTACTAGAGCTTTATTGGTTAATCTTGAAAGTATACATTTTCTTCTTTGGTGTATGGTGGTGAATGGTACTGCATTTTTTAATCTTACTGTATGTAAGGTTTTTAATTTTAAGTTGCAGCCTCTGCAGCTGCAGTATATGCAGTCCATACACCAGTAGGCTATAGCACTGGCTTAGGTATGATTGTGATACCTTTTCCAAACTGGAAGAACACAGGCTACATACAGTCCCTTTAAATTATCTTAATTTTAAAGAACCAGTCACTGACATATATTCATATTCTGTTCTAATAATATAGAAGTTGCCTACATTGTGAAAAAGCAAGCATGGCTCATTTATTATTACATGTCTGCCTATTGTCTCTAAGGTTCTCCTCTCATATACCCAAATTTCACACTGGCCAAGTTAAGGTTTTGCAAATAGTTGTAATCTATCTTGTTGTTTGCCCTGTTTGGTTAACCTTTGCACCTGCCACCATGTATGAGCTACCCTTGAAAGTTTGACTGTAAATATAAAGTAACAGATTGCCATTACAGAACTGGCTTCTCAAGCACCCTATACCTGATTTTTGAATGGTTATACCAGAGGTCAGATAGAAGAAAATGTACTATTTTATAGTTGGCTGGTATTGTATTGTTTATGTTCAGGAAATTAATATTGCAAGCCATTTTTGTTGGTTAATAAGACAAAATAAAATCAATCAAAATGCGGAAAGAAAAAATTTGATTATTTTTATTCATTGCATCTGTCAATACAAGTATTATCTATACCAGTAAAGTACATAACAAAAGTTTTTGTTAAAAGTTTTAGTTTAAGAACTGTAGTGTCCATCCTCTCTTGTTTTCTGTTGTGGATGACTGTTATTGTAGCTATGATCTCATACCGGTGCCGCTCTCTGATTGAATTACTGTCTGTTTGAGATGAAATCAGGAGTCCGCACATGTCCTGGAGTCTCCTCTCTTCCCTGGACTCCTGCCACTGGGGAAACTCCTCCTTGATATATATTGGATTAGAGTTAGTGTGTGTAGTTTAATGTGTAGTGTGTAGTGTGTGTTTATATAATTCTAGGTTATGTATTATCTGCTATAATATCAAATTGAAAAAGAAATTGGATATTGTGACTGTATCTATTGTTCGTAACAATAAAAATAGCTACCTCAAAAATAAGTTTTTTTAATGAGTAGTTGGGAATGTGTTTGTATGTGACAGATGGACTCCCAGAGGTCGGGTGTGGCTGTGGTGGATCGGCTCCAGAGGCAGATCATTGTGGCGGACTGTCAGGTGTACCTCGCCGTGCTCTCCTTTGTCAAACAAGAGCTGTCTGGTAATACGTTTATTTACATGCACATCAGAAATGTACATCTGCCATTAGTTTGTAAATGAGGTACTAATAGTAGAAGTAGTAATAAAACTGCGCATTTGTATCCATTTCAGCATACAGTGTAGGTCGATTGATCTCAGTAATTGAATGTCAGTGCTTGTGGTGATCTGTCAGTGTCTCTCTTTGTTATTCCTGTGATTCACTGGAGCTTGTCGCAGACTTCTAAATCGACAAGGACTGGTAACAACAAATAAGACCTGAAAAGTGACATTGAAGTTTATAGAACTAATAGACATGAAAATACACATTTCTGAATACCACTATAGTATTTCTATAATTGTAAAATAATCCTGTTACCTTGACTGCAAAAACTGCATGTCCAAAATGTAAGATATAAACACTAAAATCAATCAGAAAATTACTTCCATCCATCCATCTTCTCCCGCTTAATCCAGCTGGGTCGGGGGCAGCTTGCTGCCCAATACTCATAGCACCTGACCCCCTATGAACCCCTCTGCAGGTTGTGAACCCACAGGAGGGCAGAAAATTACTTAAGTAGAGAAATTATCTGTCCTTGCAGCAAGATAATTTTACTTGACAAGTTATCTTAAAATAAACTACCTCTAGACTAGAATTAAGCAAGCTCAGAACTAGTAAGTAGATAATAAATCTGACAACAAGATGAATATTCTGATATAAGTTTTAAAATCTTGGCCAGATCAGAGAAATTTACAGTGTTACTACAAACGACTACTAACAAGTAGCTTCCATTAGATCAGTGTTTTCCAACCATTGATACAATGATACATCCTTGTGTTCTACAATAAATTACTATATCAAAATCATAAAAATTAGAAGATATAATGGTAATAATTGGAAATGTATTAGTAACTGGATTCATACATAATAGAAATCGGACAAAGCTTAGGGTGTCCAAGACAAAAAAGTTTGGGAAACATTGTTTCAGACAATCAGCAGATCAAGAAGAGTAAGCAAGTGGAAAAATATTCAATATAACTATTTTGATACATAATATATAACTATATCAATATAACTATATTTTGAGTATAAAGTGTAATCTTCATTTTACCAACTGGCATATGTATCATCATTATACTTCTATTATTTACCCACCCATATATGTATTCACACTTTATTCACACAGCCTACATCAAAGGAGGCTGGATCCTGCGCAAAGCCTGGAAAATGTACAATAAGTGCCACAGCGACATCTCCCAGCTCCAGGAGGCCTCGCACCGCCGCTCCTCTGTCCCGCAAACGGAGTCCATGAGCACAGACAACGACAACCACAGCCCCAGCCCGGAGTCCAGTCCAAACACCAGCCCCCAGTCCAAGGTCCCAGCAGAGGCCGGGGTTACAGATGAGGCCCTGGATCGCCTCAAAGGGTCCGTCAGTTTTGGCTATGGCCTCTTTCACCTGTGCATTTCTATGGTTCCACCTCACCTGCTAAAGATCATCAACCTGCTAGGGTTTCCCGGAGACAGAACGCAGGGGCTGTCTTCCCTCATGTACGCCAGCGAGAGCAAGGACATGAAGGCACCACTCGCTACGTAAGTGGGCTCTTGGTTTAGCAAGTATGTCTCTTGTGATGTAAGCGCTGTGTTGACTGTTAAGTGGCTCTTGAACAAAATACATTTACCTACTATTTTTTTTTTTTTTTTTTTTTTTTTTTTTTTTTTAACCTTTATTTACCCAGGAAAGTCCCATTGAGATTACTAATCTCTTTTTCCAGGGAGTCCTGCCATGCACACATCACTTTCACACTATAAATGCTGGCTTTCAATAGTAACTTAAAGGTGTACTCTGTAACTTTTTTGGTGGAGGATTCATCAAATGCTCTTCTCCAGGGAGAATTTATTGCGTTGTTTCACAGTATGACATGAAACCATTCTATCTTCATGGAGACCAAACTAGACTAAGTTAAAGGAGTTACATCTATGGAGAGACAATCCCGCTCATAGTCAGACTGCCTGTTTTTCTAGGTATTTTTGAACTATAAAATCATCTGAAATTGAATAAATGTAAGGTCATGTTGTGGAACATTCCAGGTAGAGCAATGTCATATCCATAGAAACAGACAGGTGATGGACTGATGAACCTCCAACCAAAAAGCTACATAGTGCACATTTATGTACACATTTATGTGTCATTTGATAGATGAACATTATATACTGTATTTACCCAATATAAATGCCAGCTTTCAATAGCAACTTACGATAGGACTCAATATTTAACAGTAGATTACATAATTTGTGAACAACTTAGACTAAAACTTTTATAACAATAGAATAATATACTATAAACATGCTCAAAGACTACTTATGGTATCATTACAAAATGCTATTTTTAAAAAAGTGAATAATTTAACTGATCTAAGTAAGAGGGGCTTAGCTGGGATTTTAATTGCTTGAAGCAGAAGATGTCGTCAGGGTAACAGCTTGAGGTTGATCAATATCCAGAGTAAACAAAAGTAGGATGACCATAGGGTTTGTTGTTGGGACACCTGCCTGTTTTAACTATACTGTACATGTGAAACATCATTTCAAAGGAGTAGAGAGGAAAGATACTTTACCTAATTGTGATGTGTTTCTTTGAAGTAACTGGATGAAAAGGATTTTAAATATGTATGCATCATTGTGGAAAATGGCACATGTCATGTCAAAAGAGTTGTTTAATTTTACAAACTGACCAAAATTTAAACCTACATGTCATACACTGTATTTTATTATTATTGCATATCACAAAACTATAAATGTAACGGCAGTCTGTTCATTTTCATTCAGCTGTTCAACTGACAGTACAGTAAAAATGTTCTTATAGTTGAATTGAGTGATGTAAGAAATATTTCAACATTTTCCTCCTCTGTGTCGTGCCTCAGGTTGGCCCTCTTGTGGTACCACACAGTAGTGCTGCCCTTCTTTGCTCTGGACGGCTCAGACACTCGTGCTGGGCTCATCGAGGCCAAAGAGATTCTTCAGAGAAAATCTGTAGTTTATCCAAACTCCTCTCTCTTCATGTTCTTTAAGGGCAGAGTCCACCGGCTAGAGGTAAGTACAGCAAATGCATGTTATCTGGTTTTATAGGTCTCAGTCCATGGCAATAGAGTTTTAGAGTTTGTTTTTGTTTCTTCCTATTATATTGTACCACGATCATATTTGCATTTTAATAATCTGCTTCCTAGTTCATTGGATGTATCCCTTTTCCTTATTTGCAATACCCAAGCTTTTATTGACCTTATTCTTCTGGCCGTCTAACTTGGTGGTGTTACTTAACGGCTTTTCTCTGCTTTACTCCTTGTTTGCAGTGCCAAATCAACAGTGCTTTAGCCTGTTTTCACGATGCACTAGAGCTGGCCTCAGACCAAAGGGAGATTCAGCACGTGTGTCTGTATGAAATTGGTCTGTCATGTCTCATTCTTTTACTGCTATGATGTCCTTTCCAAAACAACACACTCATATTTATTATTTTTTTAGGTTGGTGCAGCATGATAGAGCTCAACTTTGAGGATGCTTACAGAGCGTTTGAGCGACTTAAGAATGAATCTCGCTGGTCCCAATGCTACTATGCCTATTTGACTGGAGGTAAACTCACACACATCAGCAACCCCCCCAAAAATGTGCGATATTTACTTAAATTATGTATGTTTTTCTTGTCAGTATGTCAAGGAGCATCTGGTGACCTGGAAGGAGCTCACGCTGTCTTCAAAGATGTCCAGAAGCTTTTTAAAAGAAAAAACAATCAGATAGAGCAGTTTGCTGTTAAAAGGGTTAGTAAATGTAAACTCAAATACAATTCAAATTACATTATATTACAGTGAATAATGTCCCAAGTGGAAAGTGTAGACAGTTGCACAACAAGAAAAGATAGTATTGGCATTCTTCATAAATGGAAATAATAAACCATATACAATTACTCCTTTTCACAAAATTATTCCTATCTCACATTTCTGCATTTCCTTATATAGGCTGAGAAATTAAGAAAAATGTCCCCCACAAGAGAGCTGTGCATCCTGGGAGTTATTGAGGTGCTTTATCTGTGGAAGGCCCTGCAGAACTGTTCCCCATCCAAACTTCAGATCATGAACCAGGGTAAAACGGCTTTAGAGTATGTCAGAACTTTGCTTGGAATATAAGTTTAGTCTGAGGGTTTGTGTGTTTGGACAGTTTTGCAGCGAGTAGATGACACTTCTTGTAGAGGCCTGAAACATCTGCTGCTGGGCTCCATTCATAAATGTCATGGGAACATCAGAGATGCAGTCCAGGTAATGGAAACTCTTTTAATAACATAGACCACATTTTATCTACCTTAATTACATTAATTAAGAACAGGGTCTTAACACATTGCAAGTATATTGTAATTTTAGTTCCAGATATTCTTAAATGTCGTATTTTTCCAATGAACAGGGTAACAACTAGTTTCACATTTCAGTTACTTCAGTTATATATTTTTTAAGATGCACTATGTAACTTATCTGGTTCACAGTCTGTTCTTGGAATTACATCACGCTCTGTTGAAACAAGCTGGTGACTCCACAGGTCAGATCTGTGGAGAGAGGTGAATCCACTTGCAGTTAAAAAAAAAAAAAAAAAGGAATGTATGTGAGACATATTTGTCTGTTATATAAGTTATATTATCTATGACAGCCATGGATCATTGTGTTATAATTTGCACATTTTAAATCACAATATTCATCTAAAATTGCTTAATAAAACTTTAGTTAAAAAAATAACACTTAAAACTGTGGTGCCCAATGGGAGCAGATGTTGCCATAAACGTCACCACAATAAAGAGCAGTAGATTAATGTGCCTCTTCGATGGATCGTTGCACAGCACAATACCGAGCAGTAGATTTTTTTTTCTTTTGTGCCAAAATGACTGTGCAAAGTTGCTGAATGCTATGCGTATCACAGAAAATTAAACTGGAGAACAAAAGTACAGTGCACTGGGCATGTACTGGTGGCAGTGAAAACAGGAATTGACTGGCAAAATGCCTCCTTGAAAATAAATGATTAAGGGTTGCTCAATCATGCGCTAATCACTCCAAATACAACCTTGGGTGAGTAAATGGTGCAGGCAAACAACTATAACATGGTTAATTAAGTAAATTTTGCATAATAGGTTTGCTTTAGCATCTCTTAAGTGAGTTCAGTTGTTAGCGGGCCCCTCACTTGAAAAGTTAGAAAAAAAGTGCACATTTAAGTAGTGCTCATTTCCATACTGCTCACAGCATCTTGTCCTGAGGCTTCCTGGGACAAAATGATGTCGAAACAGTGATGGGATTAAGTTGGGCCTTTGCCAACAGTTGAGTTTTGCTGATTGGACAGTTGACCATTCTCTGCAAAGTTCCATCCATCTTCTCCTGCTTAATCCAGCTGGGTCACGGGGGCAACTTGCTGCCCAATTCTCATAGCACCTGACCCCCCCTCCCCCCCTCTGTGAGTCCACAGGAGGGCGGACATCATGGTCCTTGATGTTAGTTCATAGGAGTGCCCAGAGGATCGAACCCACAACCTTCTTGCTGTGAGGCATGAGTGTTGCCACTCAGTTGCCACTGTGCCACCTCTGTGCAAAGTTCAATCACCAAAATGAATCTGTAATATTTTTACGGCTCTAATATTTTGAAGGCTTTATATACTGTGCTTAAGTTTTGTCCCTGTTTCAGTCGTTTCAGTGGGCTGCTAGAGACGAATATGGTCGTCAGATTAACTCCTATGTTCAGCCTTATTCTGTCTATGAGCTCGGCTGTATACTACTGGGGAAAGCAGAGGTGAGCTATTAAAACATAATTCTTTTCAGATATCATTAATTGCCTCTGTAAATTGATTCGAGAATCTAACTTTTTTTTTGCTATGTAGACTGTTGGAAAGGGGAGATCTTTTCTTCTTCAAGCAAAGGTAAAACAGAAAGATTGGATTGGAGATGGGAAGCTGTGCTTGTGTATTTTGGGAGCAAAGAGGTTTAGAAATTAGTATTTTTAGATAAGATGTGTCCAGATTCAGATAGTCTGGAAAGAGAAAGAGGATATCTAAAAGAATTGCTGGTTTGAGAGAAGAGAAATTGTTTTTGTTTTCTGTTATGCGTCACAATTCAGTTAATATCATGTCTTTCTATTATTTTGTCTTTCATCAGGAGGATTTCACAGGCTACGACTTTGAAAACAGGCTTCATGTTCGCATCCACTCAGCCCTGGCCTCCATAAAGGACGTAGTGCCTCAGTGACCTCAGCAAACCTACAATACAAAGGCTCAAGTTACTCGCAGCACACAAGCCAGTCACTCTTTCATTTCATTTACACGTGTTTGCCCATAGTAAAACAGTTCATATCTTTACATAATGGATTGGTTGAAACTAATGTGGAAAGAGTAGTCATTGCAGTTCAACCCTGGTTTTACATAGTGATACAGATGAGAAACAAAAATGGATCATTTATTTCATGAAACTCAAGGCCTTACCTGAAGAAAAAAAAGTGTTGACAGCAAAAAGCTTGAACATGCTTCTTCACACTTGCATTACAGTATTTTGTCCATAGGTTGTGAAACAAAGAGTGAATTAAAGGTATTCAAATCCAAATGTATTTACATATTTCAAAAACAATCGATTTGATTGGCAAAGAGGAAAGGGGCTCAACCTGCCATATTTTCATTTGACTAGGAATATCTGCCCCCTAGTAGCTACCATTCAGCCTCCTACCAGTAGTATAAATATTTTTTTCATTCAGAGAATTAAACTTAGAATTGAATGAAATGTTTTATAATATTGCTTTTTGTAAGTACTGAAGTAGCTAGTTTGAACTTGTACATTACAAGAATTAGCTGTTAGTTATCACATTTTAGCTCATTAGAAGGCACCAGACTACACAATGCTGTAAGATGACATTGATTGGCCCACTTTGCTTATATGGACAGGGCATCAGTGACTACACTGTACCGGTGTCCATTTCTTATGTTGTATTTCAGTATAACTGTACAGTACTGTCAAAGACAGTTACTGCTAATCATACCTTACTCACGTATACATTAACTCATATAGCCATGTTTTGCTTTTCAGTCATCACTTTTGAGACTTATAGTTGTATAGGCTAGACTGACATATCAATTAAAACACAATTAGACAATATTTACAGCATTTTGCACAATTTATAATAACCTTTTTCAACATTTATTTAGATGTACATATCATTGTGTGCAGCGTATTGGCTTTGACCTCTGTAAGCAATACACGAACAGACCATATTATCCCATTATTTGGATGCACATGTTTTCCTTAAAGAAAAGACATTGATGGTCATTCTCGTTGCTGGTTGTAAATTGTACCTGTAAAGATGGCTTGGCAGGGCTCAGTGTGTTGAATTGTGATGGTTTTTGTCAGTAAGCTGTGATCTACCTGCTCTATTGAAACGGTGTCACTTTTTTGTTATTACTTTCCCCTCTGAAGCTTTGACTCTGTTACATGTCAGGCTGATGGTGTTTCAGTGTGCCACTGATCTCTTCAATAAAACGTCCTCAAGTGAAATTGCTCTTTCTGTTGCAGTTTGCAGTAATTGGCTCTAGAGGCTCAGGTGGAGGTGTTTATTAACAACATCAAATGCCTGAAGGTTCAATATCTCCTATCCACATATTCAGATCATGTTCAAGACACTTCCCTTAATAGGTCAAGACACTTTCATCCCAAATCATTGAGGTGGAGCAGACAACTTTACAGGAATTTCTGAGCATTTATTATTAAAGATTAAAGTTAATAATAAATATGTGCAAAATGTACAGAAGTGCATGGTGGCAGTCTGTTCATGGCAAACAGATGTTTTGTGTTTTCACTGTGTCCATCACCACCATCCAAACTCTCAGTGAGGTCACACACATAGATTCACACTCATGTATATTTTGAAAGGTTTCTGAGGTGGGAATTCATTCACTTAAACCTGTGACTTCAGATCAGTTGACTCCTTTTGGAGGACGACCGGCCCCAGACACACAGTAATGGTAGTGTCATGTTCTAGGGCTGCAACAAGTTAACTGATTAATTGCAATTAATCGATTATTGCCATGAGCTGACAAAAGAGGTTTTATGACACGAGCAGAGAAGTAACTGCATGAAAATGACATGAGAAATTTGTGTTTTAGATGAAATTGCCTAGTTTCAAAGGTAGCATCATTCAGCTGTTCAGAGGCCATTTTCAATCAATATAAATATACCCCATCAGAATGACCTCAAGCGGCTTTGCTTCAGCTTCATATGGGTAAAATTATGTAAAATCTCATGTATAGGGGACCTTCACGTTCTGAACAACTAAACAGTTGAATGAATACTCGCAAGATAAATTGATTACCAAAGGAATTGTTAGTTGCAGCCTTAGCATATTCCTACTAGTCAAGTAATTTTAAAATAGTTAATATTATAATAGTAATTTTAAAATAGTTAATATTATATATATATATATATATATATATATATATATATATATATATATATATATATATATATATATATATATATATATATATATAAAATTAATTAATATACTAGATGATAAGGATAGATTTAGATTATTATCTTTTTTATTTCACATTCAAGAGATTTTATTGTCATTGTCATAGAAAACAACTAAAAACATGTTTAGAGCATCAAACACTGCATAGTTTTGATGTAAAGTGCAATACTACAGGTGCAAGACTCCACCCAATAACTCCTTCAATACTAACTCCAATGTAAACATTAGCTCAGTAAGGACATACAGGACAGCACATATGCAATAAAGCGACAATGCAAAGTCCAGTTCAATATTATTTTATTGGTGGAGGTGGCTATTGTCCATGGGAGAAAAACAAAGAGGGGAAGGGGCACTGTTGAGCAGCCTCAGGTTGTAGGTCGGCTTTAGTGCAGCAGGAGAACCACAGTAAAAATCCAGATGTCAGAACACTTCTGAAGGCATAGTTATAGAAGGTCACCATCAGTGGACTGGGGATGTTGGCGCTCATTTTCCTCAAGTAGCAAAGGTGTCATTGGGCCTTCCCCACAGCTGAGGCGGTGTGAATGCCTCAGGACAGGTCCTCGGTCATCTACCTCAGTGCCGACAGAGAGAGTTTGGTGGTTGTTTTGCCTATTTTTGTAGAAATCCACAATAATCTCCTTTGTTGTCACCATGAGGCCAGATGTCGCCATTGTTCCAGTAGTCCGTCTCACCGTCATTGTAATTTTTCTCCAGGCATGCAGTCTTTTGATGAGCTTCATCACTTTGAGTCCTCCAAAGACCATTTGTTTCTTTTTGTTCCTCCATTAAATCCACATGTCCAGTGTGCTCCTCAGCACCAGCAGTCACAATATAACAAAGGGATCATAGAATAAAAATCTTATTGTAAAATTTGCAACAATTTAGTATAGTCTGTTTTCTCTCACCACTGTTGGAGGTTCTCATTCCTCTGGAGATCTTCATCAGGAGGTGCTTCAGTTTTGATTAGGTTGAACTTCAGAGTAACAGCAGATGACACAGACTGAAGGCCTCTCACTTGTGTTGGTCCAAGTCCCTTATTGGACCAGGTCTCATCCACCTCTTCCTCTCATGTGGGTGAGAGCGTCTGATCAGTCACACTCCAGGAATGTTTTTGGATCCTAAAACACAAGTTTAGTGTAACTTTATATTCTACTTTACCACACAGATGTAAAGTGTATTTTCAGATAATAACTTACAGAGGTCCATGGATCATCTGACTGGAGCTGGATAAACCACTGTAGTTGTAGACGTCTTTGCAGGGATGACAAGGACTATGGGTCCTAAAAGTGCAATAAAAGTACAAAACACATTATTTATCATTATTTCATTAATATTTTTTCTCATTTCTCAGATTACCTTGTGTTCTAACGCTAGGATCAGGGCTCCCTCTAGTGGTGGTTTACTGCACTTCATGGATGATACCATGGATAGCTCCGTCAGAGATGCACATCTTTGTGAAAAGAGAACAGTCTTTAGGAATTAATAAAAATATGTTAATATTGTTCTTTACTCACTAGGACACAGTGGATCCGACTGGAACATCTTTCTGGACATACATATATAGACATACTTACAATCAAAGCCCTTTTTATGGAACTAGGAAGAATGCAAGTGTGCATCTACACTCCTGCGAAATGCAGTTTGGTTTAGGCCCTTCTTAATGAAAAAACATCCTGAAAAACAGATACTTTTGCGTACCAATACACCGTGCAAAGAATGCTGTGTAAAAAGAAAGTACAATGTTTTATCACATAAACACAGTTAAAGATCAGCTTAAACATGAGAAGTAGGGAGTGTCCCACCAGCCGAAATTCTAAACATAAATCTAACCTACAATGTTTTAATCTGTAACTATATGACAGAAAGGTAGCTGTTGAAAATATTGGGTATACTGAGAAGAGAAAAAAAACAGACAACATGGTTTTCCTCATCACATTAACACTTGGCTGGTTGCCCTGAATGATGAGCAGAAATTGACTTTGAACAATGATTGTGCTGAATGTCTTTATTTGGAGTTGAGATTGATTTTTTTTTTTTTAAAGAACAAAAAACACAAGAAATCATAAATTGATTAAAATTAGATAAAAATGTCAAAGTTTGTATTTTTCTTCCAAATACCAGGTAACCAGTCATGGATGTATATACTGCACTCATTATGAACAGGAACACAAAAACATTTCCAAGTCAAAGTCAAAGTGAAGTTTATTGTGAATTCCACCAAATTAGTAACCAAATTACACAGGAGGATCGAAATTGTGATTTCACCAAAAAACTCCAACGTGCAGCTAAGTGCATGTTCATGTGATTATCTTGAGTGCGTTGATTAGCCTGTTGGCCTGTGGGAAGAAGCTGTTGCATACTCTAGTAGTGTTGCACTGCATGCTCCGATAATGTTTGTCGGATGTTCGGAGGGAGAACAGTTTGTGTGCTGGGTGGGTGGTGTCGTGGATGATATTAATGGTTCTCTTGCAGCACCGGGATGTGTACAAGTCCTGAATGGCTGATTGGGGTGATCTGATGATTTTTTCTGCAGTCCTCACCATCTGTAAGGCCGAACAGTTGCCGTACCAGACTGAGAGGCTGCTGGTGAGGATGCTCAGCCGCACCCCTGTAGAAGGTGGTGAGTGCAGAAGGGGGAAGGTCAGCTCTCCTCATCCTGCGGACAAGTGTAGGCGTTGCTGTGGTTTCTTGACCAAGGAGGAGGTGTTGTTAGTCTATGTGAGGTTATTAGTGATCTGCACCCCAGGAACTTGGTGCTTTTCACAGCCTCCACAGCACTGCCATTGACGGTGAGTGGGGTGTGTCACACATGTTTCCTTCTGAAGTCCACTGTTATTTCTTTTGATTTGCTGACATTGAGTTGAAGATTATTTATTTCATTTCAAGTCATAATTTCTATTTTATTTGACAATGACAAGGTGCAAACCATAAACACAGTTAAGTTAAATATGAAACTATCTTGTCACTGTCTTGTCACTATCCTTATAACATAACCTTAACCATTTTACCAGCAATAAAACAATGACCCAGGCCAGAACCACCAATGTGTGCCTATTGAAATGTGTCAGGAACCACACCTAGTAATGCAAGCCAATAATACATAACAACTATTATGGCTTCTTGTATTTAATAGGTTCATTCTAATTTCATGGTGAACAGTTGGCACTATCTCTTTACTTTTAGCACTATACGAAAATAAAAATAGAGTTTACAAGGGTCAGACGGACTAAGATTTTGCTTTTGTCCTAAAATGAACTGTCAGTTTGATCAGACGCCACTAGAGAGCAGCCCAAACCACACAGAGATATCCATCTAAAAGGGTGTGTAGCATCTTCCCTATGCGTTAATTTAATTTGGTTGTAGAACACTATTGATTACAGCCTGTATGAAGCTCTATTGCCAAGTATGCATACCTAACAAGAGATAAACTATTAATAATAGGCCTTGTTTGTATAAGTCTAGACAAGAGATTTTATTACAAAATGAAAAGTATGCATTTTGTTTTGTATATTGTTACATTTATTACAGCATGCAGAGTGGATAGCTTCTTCAGATATCTGACACCATGTGCTATATTCTGAATACTTGAATTCAAATCTATTTTGTAATGTAATTCTGCTGCATAGTATATAGTATAGAATATTTAGAATACTTTTACATTGAGTTGTATTAGGCTGTAGTGTAAAAAGACACACGTGCATGACCAAGTACAGCCATGTATTTCTTTGATTTTGGGAAGATAACTGTATTTTGAATCATGAAAGAGTAATAGTACCGGATTACAATTAGTCAAAATTAGTTTTAGGAGTATCTTCAGTACATGTATTTCCCTAATATATAAAAATGACAAAATATACATTCAGTGTTACACACTGACCAATGTTATGTCATGCTATGTAATTATGATAGAACCTACAGGCTGTGGGACATGATAAAGTGGGAATTGCCTCTAATATACTTGAACTCAAAGCCCTTGTGATGAAACCATGTCTCTCACACTGAAGCTGAAGCAGCGCTCTCTCAAGTCTATCAATTATTCAGAGCCCTGGGCCACTGGCTATAGACAGAGGAGTGTACTGGGAGGGTGGGGCTAACCATACCAGCACAGCCATACTGGATCCAAACCAGAATGACTTGGTATTTTTAACTATAATGCACAACTGTATTGTCTGTGTAAATGACAATGTAAAATGTGATAGTTTAATATTAAGTATACAGTCACTAATACATTTAAAGTATAATTGTACATGGATAACTGAAAATTACCTTTCTTAAATTTTTAAGTTTGTTTGTTGATAAAGATTGTACTAGTAGGTATATTATAGCACTATGGTTGAATAAATGAACAGTACAGGGATGAATTGTTGGTGATATTGTTTCATAATGTTTAATCTTTATTATGTAGAGTAATATAATTTGGTCCCACTTCAGTATCAGTATTTTAGAACCTTGGCTAGACCAACCTCTGTTTTTTAAAGGGATACAACCCAAACAACATTGCAGCATACAGTACAGAATTACTTTAAAAGCTTAATGTTGAATGAAGAAAGCATTTAAAGCATTTGCATCAGAAGTGAATGCCTCAAGGGAGTTGTTACACTTGGAGCAAGTGTGTTTGAAGGAAGCAAGTGGAGAGAGGTGGAAAGCAGCTAGGACTGAGCAAGGTCACTAATCTGCATTGTATTTCACTGGGGCTGAAACCTGAGTGGGACGTATTCTAGTTCCTCAAGAATTCCTGTTTACAAGTCTGCTAGTGTTATGGGCAAATGTTTCTTGTTATAAATAAAATTAAGTGGATAAGGATTCATGACACCAGTGCAATTTTTTTATTGCTACATGTCTATTATTACAACTTCCTACTACTACTAATTCTTCAACCAAACTAACAACAATAGGCCTACAATGTTCACACTAGGCCTTCTCCAAAAATTAGACTTACTATATTAACACTATTAGAAGTCCAACTGCAATAAAGGTAATTAGTTACTAGAAAGAATATTTTTACAACTACCATCAAAAAGCTCTTATGTGATAGCTTACTTCAACTACTTTGTACTATAATTACCAGATTAATTTACTACTATAACTACTATGTAATTATTGATCCTGCTGCTTATATGTGTGAACCATTTATGGCAAGCATACTGCATAATGTCCTGTCATGAAGCACAAGAAGCAGGGTCTTGTAAAGTATGTTTTATATATGATATTGTTAATTTACCATCCATCCATCTTCTCCCGCTTTATCCTGCTGGGTTGTGGGGGCAGTTTGCTGCCCAATCCTCATAGCACCTGACCCCCCTTATGAACCCCTCTGTGAGTGGTGAGCAGCACAGGAGGGTGGACATCATGGTTCTTGATGTTAGTTCATAGGGGGGTGTTCATTTACAGGAAAGCACTAAAACTATTAAAATTACAATGCATCAGCAACATTACAGTTTTATATTCATTGCTCACGTTCCTGAAGCTTAGTATTTGACCGTTTTGGCTATTGGGAATAATAATGAGTCTGTCCAACAACATTTATAATTGCCCAAGACATATTTTTTTATTTCCTTGGGCATTTGATCTTAAAGGTCTTATATTGGGTGAAACTGACTCTTGTGAGCTTGAGCCATGTTAGAATGTTGTTACCTCCTCAGAAACATACCGAGTTGTTTGTTTCACACATGTTTGACTGAACCTCTATTATTAGTCTGCCTACATTTCCAAAGCTCAAAATGCTCTAGTCTGTTCCACCTTGTGATGTCACAAAGTGGTAGTTATCAAGCCAACAGCTACCTTTTACCTGTTGTTCTGTAGAGATGGGCAATTCCAGGGCTGAAAGTATCCAGATGATTCCAGTCAAGGTGTATAAAGTTTAAAAACACAGTGGAGCACTTCCTGTACTACCACATGATGTCACAAGGTAGAGTGTTTTCTGTTTGATAAAAGAATTCAGCCTAAATATTTAGATTTGTTTGTTAAATAAAACACAACTCCAGGTTTGTATATAACAAAGATCAGAATTTAAACCAGTGTCCCTTCACTAACAACCTATTCCATCCACTCAACACCAAACACTCATCATGTACCATTATCTTGTGTAAACAATTCAGCATCCAAGGCAACACAGTTTAACTCAAATTGCCTTAAGATTGAGACTAAATGGTCCTAACATGCATTTTTAACTTGTAATAGAAGTAAAAAATATAAAAAGTAATAAAATAGTGGTGATTGTTGTTGGTTAAATCTCGCATATTACCAAGATTTCATTTCATCACTGATTTACAAAGCCACTAGGCTGACGTTTGAACTGGCTCCTATGTTGAACTTAACATTATCTAATTATACACTTAAATAGACCCATACAAACTGATGGTGCAGAATGGTCTTTTTAACCTTGGATTAGAATCAGTGAAAGTCTTTAAGTGACCAGTGAAGGCAATAGTTGATCAATAGATTTTAGATTAGATTTGATTACAATGAAATGTGACACTGTACACGTTTCTTGTTCATATAAATAATGTAAAAATCTTTTCAGCCCTGGCCTACATTTAAGATGTAAATCACTATGGCATAGATTGAAGTATGAAAACAACTGAACGATAAAGCACTTGTAGCACATTTGTAGTATAAGTACGGTGATTGTGCAGACATGAGGGCTCTTAATGTAATTAGTCTGTCCTTGTGCTCTTGAGCTGGTGACCTTCTCGGGACACTTCAGACATCCTTTAGGGCAATATACAGAGGGGCCTGAGATTGGATCAATAAAGCAACACTCTCTCCCTGTCATCCATTTCATGACGAATACAGCTGGTGCTGGTGAACTATGACGTTGTTCACTTTACAGGAAACGAGAGACTGCTTTTAAATGAGTTTCTGTTTTCTCCTTCCTCTTGGCAATCATCCTCTCTTTTACCACTCTTGCTTTTCAGAGACATGCTTTAATTTGATTAGTAAATATCAGTGAAGTCAAATTTCTGTATTTATTAAGCTACATTTCAAACGCTGTAAGCTATATTCAATGGCCACACCTTGACGATGTGATGGGTCATAGAGGCCTATTTGTAGCCTCTGTAAGTCAATATTTGTCATAAAGATTGTGATTGATCTTAGAGATTGTGTTTCCCTGCCTTAAGTAGGTCACATTTTTATAAGCAGAGTATAATAATAGCCTATTGATCTCGACCACTTGAAATGAGAAAGAAAAAGCCATTTTGGATTGATAAGTCTACCCTAAAGGGCTGTTGTTATTGAAAAATGGCCTACTTGTATTATGGTGAAGAAAATATGAGATATTGACTTAACAGGGAATGGTTTTAGGATATGCCATCTGTTGTTTTGTGCGCTAATCCTAATAATGCTGTCGTAAAAGCATCGGGAAACAGCCTGCTAGGCATGTAGGGCCCACTTCCTTATTCCATTCTCAAACAGAGCCCAAAAGCAAGAAAATAAATAAATAAACTAACGTGTGGCCATTTGCCGTAGTTCAGCTGCCTATCCTGGCTTGTTTTTCGTTCCACTTGCTCCAACTTGAACACATGATCAACCAAAGAGACTGTCAAATGCTCAGTGTGGTTCTAGGCACCTTTCACCGCCTGTCACCAGTAGGAATCGACTCTTCCTGTAAACTTCCCAGCCTTAATCCGTGGTACATTTCCCCTCTCCTCTTCCTCCTCCTCCTCCTCCAGGCCGCATCACCATCACCGCATCGCCACCGAGCTCACCTCCCTCCCTGACGTCAGCGGCAGCACCCTCCTCCTCCTCCTCCTCCTCCACCCCGGTCCTCCTCCCCCCGGTCCTCCGCGCACAGACCCGACACAGGCAGAGCCATTTTGGACAGCGACGGGCCGGGGCGCATCCATTCACTCGACCCCAGGGACATCACCTCGCCTTCGGATACACCTGACAGGCCGGGGCAGGGCAGTGGGGGCGGGCAGGGACAGGATACGCCCGCTGTCACCCCCGCATCGAGCCGATTTCGCCTCGTTTTCATGGCGAGAGGAGGCTGCTGCTAGCGGGGCACGACCTGGAGGAGAGCAGCCGAGGAGGTGGAAGTGTGTCGGGATAGAGACGAGCGCAAAAACCCGGGAAGGGGGACATTAGGTGGCACTGCAGAGGTGAGATTTCTAGCTATGTTATTTTACTATTTCTCAGCTTGATAATACTGTTGTAACGAGACAAGATCCTATTTGTTTAGCGTTAAATCTCCTGGGAAAAAGATGGGTATTGGGTGCGGCCATTGGAAAGTGTAAAGAATAGTAGGGATGCAATACGGAGTGGATGACATTACAGACGTCTGGACTGGACTGGACATGTATTGGCATGTCAACGTAGTTACATAGATTTAGTGTTAAAATAATGTGATGATCGTAACATCTGAACTGCGACGGTTTAATCCCGCATCTCTGGGGGAAAAGGTGAAGCGAAGGTAGAACGTAGCCTTAGGACGCAATGTTTCATCAGCTATTACTTTTACAAGGACATGTATTTTTTACACTCTTATTTTTATTAATCAGCCATTGGGCCTGTAGTATAAGTTGACATGTATACATTTTTATGCCTTACATCTTATGGTTAGAAATTAATCTTAGTACAGTAGGTGAGGTGTCATGTAGCAGAGGGTACACTAACCATAACCCTATACCTGTACATCACATTGTATGGAAATGACATCAGTTTTGGTCACTGGGAAAATGGTGGACGCCCAGCTGAGCCACATCATCAGGAGTGGGCATCCTGTGAGGAGATTAAAAGCCATATTTTCATTTGGTTTTAACAAATGTTTTGCTTTGAGATCCTGTAATCTATAACCATCAATTGTACCACATTTCACCATTTCAGGCAATAATGTCATATGGTACAGTTTAACCATGCCCCTGTTTTTCTGACACATTTTTACTGCAATATTGGTTATTGTTGTATATTTTTCAACATATGAAAGAATTCCACAATACGGCTATAACAAAAAAAATTGGAATTCTAAGATGTTTTGTCTTTTGTCTTTTGTGGTTTATGCTGTTTCTGCTCTGCCCATCTTGCCTGTTACTGGAAGGTGGGTGACACAGCAGATTTATGGGTGAACTACTCAGATGAAACCAACTGCTGCTGCCGGTGCATCAATCATCTCGTTATCTCAGCCATGTTGCTCTGCCCAGACCTATCAACTAGACTAGACATACACTGACTGATCACAATAATAAAAAAATACAGTTTACAAACGATGTGCCTAACGGCTTTGTTGATGCTGGCTGTATACTAGTGTCTATTGAATAGAGACATTATATGTACGCTGTATTTTTAACATTAGTTCATCACATCTTTATAACCTAAGACAAGGCTCAATTGAAAGAGGTCAGTTCTCCAAATTAATCTTAACAAGCTTTCATCATCATACAAAAATAAAACTCTAGAAGGTCAGATTGTCTCTTATTTCCAGCTATAATTCTTACTGATGATCACATTGACTTGATTGTAATTTAAGCGCTCTGGGAGATGACTCACTGCGGCCCTCAGTGGACCGGTGATGATGCTGGCTCACGACAAAACTGCATTCATAATAAGTACTTTTCAGCCCACTGTCCCATCACCTTCATGCACAGTTTTAAACCCTTCAGGACAGAAACATGTATTTAACAAAAATCTGAAAATTATTATTAAATTATTATTATTTCTGTTGAGAGAAAAAAAAAGAGCAACAGCACTACCTGTTGGCCCTGTAGTTTTAGACCTCTACAAACATGTTATTATAATTTCTCAAGTAAAGCAGTACAGCAATTCATATTTCGGTCTTTTCTCTAATGATATTATAATTAGGCCTTTTGCGATATATTGCTACAGATATATACTGCCATAAACTATAATATTTAAACTACTTTAAGCCACTGACACAATAAACAATAAAGCAAGACAATACCAGTAAAATCTTTTTAAATAGACGGTATCATTAAAAGGCACAAATAAATAACAGAATGAAGCAATAATTAGCCATAGAAGTTAGTTATTCAACTCTCTACAGGTCAAATTTCATCATATTACAACAAAAATACCCTAAAATTCCACATTTTTACAAAAAAATATGTACACAAAATAGCTATTGAGTCCCAGATATATTGTTCCAGCGTTCATATATTGAGCAATAAGTTGAGAAGTTGATAAGATAAGTAATTACTGGTAAAACCAAGCACTAACTTTGCTAACTTTATTAACAACAATTCCAAGTTTTCTACACATTTTCCATCCTCAGCAGACAATTTCCTACGCCGAGCTCATCTCTGGATTGTAACTGCTTTCATTGTAATCCAGGGAAATGGCGAGGCATTCAGCTGCTCGTGCACTTCTATTGTTACGGCTGTGGCTTCATTATGTGTGTGTCTGTCTGTGGAGCAGGAGCTGACCATGCATACACTGCCCTGCCCTCCTGAGCTTTGTGCTGACCGTAACGACCGGAAACTGTTATAATCTAAAGACCACCTCCTTCCTTCCAACAAATGCATCTTTAATGAAAACGTCAAGCCTGGAGTAATTAAACATTCTTGGGATAAAGGTCGCTCAGCATTGCAATATAAGCTACAGAGATAGCTCCTCACTCCGTCAGGGTGGGAGTTCAGGAAGTTGGGGCGGGGTGGTGAGTTGTAGAGTAAATCAGGTAAATGAAAAAAGTTTATGAGTAGAAATTAACTCACTGTGCCGTTTTATGAATCTCAACCAATTAGCTCATCCTTTTCAATTCAATATTTCAATAAAACCGAGAAGTTTAAAAATCAGACACGAACCTAACAATATTTCTATAGAATGTTCCACACTAGCATTAAACTAATCTATTTTTTATCGCTCAAACAGCATACAGTATGTATTCTTGCTGTAAACAGGATTTCCTCTTCACAGATATGACCTGTGATGGAGATAATGCCTTATTATGGAACATGCCATGGAGAGAAGCTGGTGGCAGACCCCCCCTTACATAGTGCACCTATAAGTTAAATATTGAGGTTATTGGATCACACAGAAAATGTTTTGTTCAATTTGTTTTGGCTGTATTGTTTGAACATGGCCTTGTGTGCAGCCAGTTTTCCTTGTCGTCCAGATTACGACTTGATTCTTTCCCACCCAGTAAGATTATGTAATACTGCAGTGACAAAGGCTTAATCCCACTCCTCTCTCTTCTCTCTCCTGCAGGATTTAGCCCCTCATTTCGGGCTTCTTTGACGTCTCCCATAGGTGCCCCTCTGACGCAGCACCATGGCAGGGGCGTCGGTGAAGGTGGCGGTCCGAGTCCGTCCCTTCAACTCCAGGGAGATCAGCCGCGAGAGCAAGTGTATCATTCAGATGTCTGGAAACACCACAAGTGAGTACACTCACTGTCTTTAATTTTATTTTAATCTCGAACACTATTTCATTTTATAATCATTTTGGTCATAATGTAAACCACTAACCCTGTAGTTAGAAAAACTGTTCCTCACGTTGTTCTGAAATGCATGGATGTTTTCAGTATTAAATGTACAGTATATATTACAGTCTTGTTATCTTTATCTAAAAATAGTCTTCTTTCAGATATGGGACCTTATCTTTACTTGGCACAAAAATGTAATCTCGTAATATTTATTTATGAATTAGTTAGTTACACAGAAATAACACACCTTATTCTGTCATCTTCAAGCCATGATTTTTTTAAAATGACTAAAGTTTTAAATTAATATAGACTATTTAACAAGAATAATACCAGTGATCCAGTACTTGTACATATTTCTAAACAAGGAAAAATTATTTATCCATTGTATTGTTTAACACCAGCACTAAGAGTGTAGTACCCAGTCCTCCAGTCTGCCTTAATCTTCTTTTGTCATATAATGTGCTTTCTAATGCCACACTACTGGACATAGAGCAGTGGTATAGACACAGCAGATGTTCACCCTGAAGGTTCACACGGGTTCTCGTGGACCTTCACCTTAGAGCTTTACTCTGTTCATGATGAGTGTATTAGACTATTGGGTTGTATTATTATTTTTGCATATTTTCTCATGGTTCAGGCTGGGGGGAAGGTTTAATAGCTACCATTAAAATAAATTTACTTTACTTGAATATAATGTGCCCTTTTGGCATGCCCACTCTTACATAATAATACTTTGATGAAACTTGAACAAAAAATGACACATCCCTCAAAGGATTCAAATGATTTAATTTTTTCATTCTTATCTTTGTTGTGACATGACTAGTTTTTCATTACATTTTTGGCAAGGTGGCAAAGGAGAAGTTCAATTCTCTCAACTCTCCCAAGTTTTGATAAAAATTTATGTCCAGTTGACAGAAGTTGACACCAACATTTTTAGGAAAACTTCAGCCACATTGTGCCTTCCAGTCACAGTATCTGATTTTGATGAGAGGGTATAAAACATAATATGATCTAATATGTAAAATGTCTCAAATTTAGCTGCATGAGCCCAATATCCCTGACCACATTCCTTTAATTGACTGTATACAAAACTCCAGTGCGGACTGGAAAGACACTTGATCTGTTCTCTGCTTTGGAAGGTAAAGCCATTCATCAATAATACATGAAACGTTCTGAAATATTTACTGTTTGGCCTAATTTAACCACCTCCCCTCCTCCTCATGTCACGGGTGACTAGACAACATGGGTTGCTCTTTTTATGTGTTTCTAAATAGTGCACAACTTTTAGTAAGTTAAGAAAAGCATTAAGAAAATGTGTTGTAAGTTAAAATAGAATTTAGTTAGAATAAAGTTAAAAGCACCATCTTAAAAACTACAATATATATATATACACACGGTATATTCCTCATTTTCCTAGCACATATTGTCTCTAAGCACTTTTTTTAGAGTGAAGTTTCTTTGTCAGAGTAACACTAACAAGAACTAGCATACTAACAATGCACTAGAAATATTTTATAAGCAGATGCACACAGCACACAGCTTTTGAGCATTTTTACCGTAAGAGCTGCTTTTACAGTATATCTGTACTGTATCTTTAGCCCATTTAATGATTTTTATGTCATTAGTGCCACTACATAGGTATAGTGTATTTATTATTTCAAAACCACTATTATAATTGTGAGCTATATCAAATTTCATATTCTTATGTTAAATTGTGCAAAGCACCACATTGTACGAGGTGTTAGATACCCTCTGTTCTCTGCTCGACTGAAGCCATATTGTCAGCAGTTCCTCTTGTGAACCTAAATCAGTATCTGGGTCCACTGGGAGGGTGTTATCACTGAGCCATTATAATATCCTTGGAAAAGCCCTGCACAGTCACCAACCATTTTAATCTATTCACTAGATTATTTGAAGGTACTTCATTGTAAATCTGTGCAAAAAATTCAACACTTTTGCTTTGTAAATTTACAAAACAAAAGTATTTATATATTATGGAGTGTAGCCCTAAACCCCCTACTGAAAGGTTCTTGGATTGGTCTCAATCTGAGGTATGTGTCTGTTCCTTTACTGTAATTCATAAAATTGCAAACAGTTTAAGTAGGGTGCTCCTTTGGGCCATTAGAGGCTGTGAAATGCAGCAGAGGAGACCCCTAGCCATGTTCATGGTCATAAGCACCTAGTACAAAGTGCTCTCTCTCACTCTCTCTACTGAATTTGAAAAAAACAGAAACACATTAATAACATCATATGAATAGGAAATATAGCCCAAGCCCAAGGAATAAAATATGCATTCAAGATTTGTGTTTTATCTTTAACACAGGGAGGGATTAGGCAGAAACACTTACTACTTTAGTCGACACAGAATATGTCCATTGAATGATATATCGAATGCTATTATCAACGTGCTCAGCTAAATCTGCTGCCTGAATAAGGAGTTTGTGTTGACCTCAGAGAAGGGTCAAGTGGGGAAGAGCAACACTAGAGAAAGCTGGAGCTGCTTGAGTCAGTGGGATTAGGACTAGACAAGAGATATACATGGTATTCAGATTTACAGAAAGGGGACATACTGACAGCAGAATACATGAATTGATGACAGCATTCATCAGCTGTAAAGTAAACATTAATGTTGGGTGTATTTTGATTTAAGTTATGTAAATGTTTATATTTACTTTTTCACAGAAAGGAACTGTGTCTCTTGTCTTCAGTATAAGGTGACTTCATTTGTAATTGTTGTAAAGCTTTTTATCCAGTAGGGGCACTACTGTATGTTACACTCCAGGCCTTTAGGTGGATTAATCCCATGTATCAACTTGTACATATTCGTACTTGAACAAGACACCTTTTTAAAATGACCTGTACTGGACAGCTTGACAGCCAGGGCATTGCCAGTCATATGATCATTTTATTCTGTGATCATCTTATTTGCTCAGAAGCAAGTTTCTTAGAGCAGGACAATTCAAAAGACAAGGAAAGCTACAGGTTTGTTCAGGATCCACTATTAGCTTTTACATGCTATAATGGCATTGACACGTTTAGTACAGGCCAAACTAAGGACACCAGAAGACAAATGCCTTAGATTTATGCAGTTTAAATGGTAGACATTTAATCTGTGGACATCTACAGCATTTAAACTGCACAAATCTCTCAGTCTTTGCTAATATATCGACATCACAAAATCTTTTTTTTAATTTTTAATTTTAATTCTAAAGTCAGTCTGAGTGAACAAGTTATTTATGTTTTATTATGACCATAATGTTACTTTTGCTCAGGAGTAGTTCACTAATGCTCGTCGTTGTTAGCTTTAAGTTTTCGCCTTTCTTACCTTGATAGTTGTGGATAAATTCTTCATGGACAGAATATGTTCTTTGTCGACCTTGTTGGATGAAGATTTGGTGGTGTCATATTAACTACTGTATCGTTCATAAAGCAGGCCACATAATAGAAGAATGGTAATTTATTGTACCATGTGAGTGAAAATCATCTCATTAATGATGATTAATCATGGTGTCAATTAGGGCTGCAACTAACGATTATTTTCATAATCGATTAATCTGGCGATTATTTTTTAACTAATCGATTATTAATCGGATAAAAATAAGGAAAGTGCTCCAAAACTGTGCTAAAAGTAAGTTAGCCGTGCGTCCTGGGTTTACGCACAGAAGCTGTGCTCGCTCTGCCAACCCCTCTCTCTATTACGAACGCGGTCAGATCAACAAAGCTTTGACCAATCACGGTGTTCGTGGGCTTGTACCGCACACTCTGTGATGGACAGGAGCACCAGCGAATCACAGAGAGGGTTTAAGAGGTTAACTGGACTAGTTAATGGCTTAGAAACACATTGTTCCAATGCAATCGCGGCTAATATGTGCTAACTAGCTAACACCAAGCAACTTCGGTTTAACTTGTATAGTGTCAAAAAATACGTTGTGATTAAAACGTTCCTATTAACTTGTACCAGTAATGCACCCAACTACTTTTCATGTCAAAAAAAGGTTGCCAATATGTTTGTGAAACCTCACCTGAGTCCGACTGATTTTAAAGGGGAGACGCCATTTCTCAAGTGTCCTCTTTTTTTCCCCCGTGTTAACCTGTTCTCGCCCCCTAACCGTGGTTGGGGAGCACAGGGGAGATCGTCTTCTCCAGGGCCGGGGATTGCTTCCCTCCGGGGTTAACTCCCTTGAGGACCTCGTGCGTTTGCGGTGTATGAAAATGTAAATAAAAGGAGGCAGTTTCGCTGCAGAGTGGGGCTTTATTAGCTCACTACACTGTAGGAGTAGCACCTTTTACCCTCTACGTGCCCGATCGCCGTGCCCGATCCCTGAGAGCACACGCGGACACACACACGGAGCGAGACCCGGCTCCACTGCTCCGCGCGGACATACATCCAGCGCGCCCCGGCGCGCGCACGCAATCACTCACCTCTCTCTCTCTCCTGCACTGAGCTATAGACACAATATAGACACGTCTCACAACACCCGATTCTCCCGCTTGGACTTTGTCACGTGAACTAGTCAACTAATCGACTACTAAATTAGTTGCCAACTATTTTAATAGTCGATTTTAATCGATTTAATCGATTAGTTGTTGCAGCCCTAGTGTCAATTATTGTGAATAATCATAAAATTGTGATTTTTTTCCCCACAATAATCGTAATACTAAAATTTGACATTGTGCCGCCCCAGTTGCTGCAGTAGCTCTCTTAACCTATGCATAAGAATGTCGTTCCTCTAGTCTCAATATTCTTGGCCTAGATCCTCCATACTGTACCAGCAGCTGTTTTGTGAGTGGGAAGTGCTCTGACCAGACCACATTGTCCTGTGTGAATGTCCGTGGATGTTAGCTGGAGGCTGAGCTCTCTGATGTGATGAAAAACTCCATTGGCCTCAAATGGTTTTCAAAAATGTAGTATAAAGCCCAGCCTTGTCCTTTTCAAACCCAGACGAAGAAAGAGGAAAAAGAATTGTGTAGTATTTTTTGTGTGCCTGGGTCGACCTTTTTGTTCTGACACTTGTGTGGTGCCAAGAGCCTGGTTCCCACAGACGGGAGAATGCAGTAATGTGGAGTGTGTGCGATCGCCCCTCCCAGTCTAGAATTAATTAAGATGCATGAGACAGGACAGGCCTAAACAGCAAACCAGGTCCAGACTGTGAAAGCTTTTGAGGGTAAAAATCCTAAGAATGAATAGCAATGAATAGGTTAATAAATAGCAGAAAATGTGGCTTTTAATTTAATGGTTTGTGAAGTTCTTTTGTAGTTTAGTCCCTTTTTGTTTGTTTTGTTTTTGTTTTTAGTGTTTTAAATTGTGTTCCATAGCAAAGATACAAACAAAGCAGTGTACACAAAGAAGCAGTTAATTACGTGGCATTCTGGCCTAGCACAGATTCTATATTTAGCTCATATATTCTGTTATGTACACGTCATAACTGTTCCTCCACGCGCAGCCACTGAGTTCAGACTGTCTCGCTGACATGGGCACTTTACCTTGGCTGAATACAGATGTCCTCCATGTTACTGTAGGCTCTGCTCTTTCTCCCACCGTCCAGAGATGAAAAACATCTGAGGAAAACTGGTGACCCTGTCTGTAGACGTGTTGCTAAAATATCGCAATATCAATATATTGTGACACAAAATTTGGTGATACAATATTTGACACTTGACATATTGATTGTTTTGATGATTAAAACAGATGTATTTCATATCAACTTTGCAAAGGTAGTGGTTTAACAGAAACCAGAAATATTGTTGCACAAATGTATTTGGTTCTTAAAAAGCATCATGTGCACTATAACCCTTATTCCGTGTATAACCCGTGTATTGCCATATTATGATAATATCATATCCCGAGCCATGTATTGTGCATCGTTTTGAATCATGAGGGACCTTGTGATTCCCAGCCCTAATCTGTGTCCACGTTTACGCTGTGACTGGCCTTGGTGCAGATCTCTCCAGATTTTGTGCCTAGATATTGGTCTGAAGTGCTAATCTGTGATAGGAAACCCAAACAAAACACAAAACATACATTCCACACAGAAAAACTATGTAATCCTGGATTCAGTCCTAATCACTATGCTACTATTTCAGACAATAAATGTCATTTTTAGTTCAGTTAGGTCCTGAGATGTGACTGGTGTGAATAAATGTCAAGTATCTCACTTTTCTCAGGTTCTAATATCTGCTGGTTCTAATATCAAAGTGTGGTATCAAGTGGTTGACTAGCCAAGTACATTGCTACTTCTTTGTTTTTTCTATATCCAGAGTTGGATTAGTTTTTTATTTGTTTGCATATTATTTTCTAGAAGGATTGAAGTCTTATCAACAATGGAACCATATCATATTTGGTTGTGTCTTTTAAATATTTTTTTTCAATACATAAATTCAATGGATCTTAATGAAATAAGGTAAAATGTGTAACAAAACAAATCTAACCTTATAATACCATGGCTGTCAATAACTTGTAGTTATGGAAGTAACTAAAAATCAGACTTCTCCTTTCACTCCACTCTGACTAATCTCATAAACTAACCTGGCAGGTTGTAAAGAGACTATAAAGGGATTTGGAGACATTTTGTTGTCTTTAAAAAAGGTAAATGTGTTCTCAGCTGGAGAAACCATGACACGCTGACATTAAGCGCTAGCAACGTCATCAAAACCTCCTTCCCATTGCGATTCACAAATGTTGCCAGTGTGTGCCACTCTAACCTGATTATTCCATCTGAACGGGAGGTGCGTTTCTTCCGGTGGCGGAGGTTACAGAGACCATTTTGCATGAATCACTGTTCAATCAGGAATGAGTAAGCAAAGGATGTCTTAGTGCAGTCAGACACAGGCAAAATGAGGGGCGGCTCCCTCAGTATGGGCTAACTGCAAGAAAAAAAGTTAAAAAGTATAGTATTTATGGTGTTGCATTTGACCCATCTTTCTGGATGGCTGTGGTAACCTGCATATTACTGGCTAATTATCATGTTATCAAAGCTATTAAATATGGTGTTGATAACAGTGATAAGCTTTTGAATTGGATTTGAAAATACTTACTGTAGAATTAATTTAATTTACAGACTGTAATACTGTGGTTTCCATTACATTCTTATGTTGAACATTTAAATATATTTAATGCCGTGGCGTAAAAACAAAGCATTATTACTATCGTACTGTACAAAATAATATGATTTGGTGACTTAGTCAAAAAATATTTAGTATAGAGATAGAAAATATTTAGATTAAAACATTGCAGTGATTGACACTCTGTGGATAAAAACACACTTACCCATTTCACAATACACTATAGACAGACCATCGCCTTTGTAAACCATGTTCTGTTTACCATATGTTCATTTCTGGAGCACTGCCAAAGTCCTGGATGCGTCAGAGCATTTTAACATGAGCCCAGCAGCTCATTGTCATCACCAAGGACTTGAAACACTATACCAGCCCTGCCAAACTCGCCTAGATTTCATGACTGGATAGAGGAAATATAATTGTGTACACACTAACTGCAGAGTGCACTTTGCTCAGAGCCCTTTCCTCCTTTATTGACCACACCTGCATTACCGACCAAATGATCTGGATCACCAAGAGAGCAGGAGGAAATCAGTTTGTAGATGGCATCAGTAAAACCACAATCAGATATGGCCTGGTTTAGTGTTCATAAAGACAGTACCTCATATGACAAAAAGGTTCAATGGTCTTTGGTTTTTAGAGTTACCACAACAAATCTCCATAGAAACAAGACGTTGGTGAAATCTCCACCAGGCTTAGATATGACACAGTACTGTTGTTTTAGTCTGATGTGTTTAAAATGTAAAATCAATAGTTCAACTACAGTTTTCAACAGGGAAAACTGATATATGTCCATGATTCAGCACCACACTAAAATGCTTTGTCTTCATTAAAGTATTGATTTGCTCATTCATGCTTCATAGCCGTAACAGTAGGAAATCAACTGGATAATGGTTTTTTCATGAGGCCCCAAAGTGACAAATTACAAATGAGAATCCAGCAAATAGCTCAGGGAACATTCATTATAAAGACACAAAGCAAATTGATCTGTCAAGATTTCTCATGCTCTGATAATAGAAAATGAACATGATTGAGGAAGAAAAAGCCTGTTTCTCCAAATAAAGTACTAAATCAGGTTAAAGGGATTTTTAGGTTTAAAATGCCTGTTGTTGGCCTAAGCACAAATACAAGACACAAGTGTTTGGTATATATAAAAAAGGTCATAGATGTTGCTTGGCAAATGCTGAGAGAGTGCAGATAAGCTACCTGTATCTTAAACTTCTCCTTTTGAGTTCTGTTTTAATACTGTGTTACAAGAACATGTACATTTTAATGTGGGGAGTTACTAAAATAAACACTAAAATCTAACATTTGCTGACTTGGAGACTAAACAAATTTAAAACCATTTTCCAAAAGATGGAAAATCTCATTTTGATCTAGCGCGATCCCTAAGTCATGTGCATAGATAGATGTTGATTAACTTATGCTATGCAATGTGACACATTTTATTGCTTTGTTAACGTGACCTTTCTGTGCTAGAGTTGCTACCATAACATTTCCTGTCATCTGTGCCTTGCTCTGACCTGTGTGTCCTTTGTCTTTCAGCCATCATCAACCCCAAACAGGCCAAAGACAACAAGAGTTTCAACTTTGATTACTCCTATTGGTCTCACACTACGGTAACTCTCTCCATTTTAAACTATATGAAACAGTCCAACATATTAACCAACTGCATGTCTAACTGGGTTTTCCTTTTAAAACCAAGCTCTATGAAAGCATGTTTGTTTGTTTGTTTTTTTCATTTTTGTTGTTATGACTGAAAAACTTGTGCACTTGAGCAGGCTTGCATCTCCACAAACCTTACCTTTCACCTGGAGGGCCTCCTTCTTCTTGTTTGTTATGTTACTCTGGCTATAATATTCCACAGAATGGTATAAAATGTATCTGTCTCAATGGAGAATGTTCACTCTGGTTCTATCTCCATAGAATCGTACACAAACCTGAAAGTTACACAGTGTTGCTTTATTTATAAGGCATGATTTTGAATAATCACGAACTTTCTCTTAGTATTAACCAACTTTAGTAATTTTTGGAACAAAAAACAACTTGCTTAAACTCTTAATATGCTCCTCTCCATTCATCTAACACTTTAACTTTGAAGACAAAATGTTCACTTGGTTCTTTCTCATCCTGATGAAGTGAAAATCTTTGCCATTCAAATGTTTATGCTTGATCATTGTATGCTTAACTGCACTCTTTTGTATTGAGTTTGTCAGCTTTACGACACTGGTTCAGATTTATAACGATTATTGATCTGTGCCCACAGCCAGAGGACGTTAATTTTGCCTCTCAGATGCTCGTGTACAAAGACATTGGGGAAGAGATGCTGCTTCATGCCTTCGAAGGATACAACGTTTGCATCTTTGCCTATGGACAGACGGGAGCTGGGAAGTCCTACACGATGATGGGCAAACAGGATGTCAAAGATCAGCAAGGAATCATCCCACTGGTAAAACTACAGAATATTGTTTTGATATGCAAAGACTGAAGATTAAAGCGAAAGAACAACCAAATTACTTATATTTTTACCTACTAATTGACAATCTGCCCAATTCTGGCAGTCCAGAAACCATCAGAAGACCACTAATCCATACCATTTTCTCTTTGTAGATGTGTGAAGATCTTTTCAGTAAAATTAATGAAAACACAGATAACAGCCTGTCTTACTCAGTCGAGGTAAACCCACTCCCACTCTTTAGATCACATATCATTTGTAGCCTGTATACTCACCTTGTCTAACTATGCACAGGTAAGCTATATGGAAATCTATTGTGAGCGTGTGCGGGACCTTTTAAACCCCAAAAACAAAGGGAATCTTCGTGTCCGTGAGCACCCTCTGCTGGGGCCTTATGTGGAGGACCTGTCCAAACTCGCTGTCACCTCCTACAACGACATCCAGGACCTGATGGACTCAGGCAACAAGGCCCGGTACAGAGCTTTTATCTGATATAGGCAGATTAGGCAATATATTGACCTCACAAACACACAACCTATTGAGAAAATTGTGTTTTTTTTTTTAATTATTTACTTTGCAGAACCGTGGCGGCCACAAACATGAATGAAACCAGCAGCCGCTCACACGCTGTCTTCAATATAATCTTCACACAGAGGCGCCACGACGCTGACACTGACAATGTATCTGAAAAGGTAACAAAATAACATATGACATACTTTAAATTGTATAGCTTTAATATACTTTTTTAGTTTTAGTTAGCATCACTTAGAGAAAACAAAACAATGTCTGAAGCTCTTGGTCCCCTTATTTTTGTGGCTGTGTTGTGTTGGGAAAGTCTATTTTTAAAGTGTAGGATTAAATCTCAGGTGATTAAAAGTTAAGAATCATTTTTGCAAGTCATCTTCCATTGGCCACACTCAGATGTTGCTGGTGATAAAAAGTGATACTGCTTGAATGTATCATGGAAAGTGATTATAGTATAGTGTAGTGGAAGGTTCAGAAAAAAACATACCCACACATTTTAAAACACCTGTATCAAAAAGTAATAATAAGAGACATTTTAAAAACAGACAAAATACAATTACATTTCACGTTAATGTGTTCTCGCAATCATAAGGCCTGCATTTCAATGAGTCAAACAAACTTTATTAAGGGGTTTTCATATAAAAAATTTAACACAAAGTTCTTTACAGTGATTATAAACAATCCCACATTTCCTTCTACCCACCTACCAACTTCCACAGCTGCCGACTCCACTCAACCAAACAACCCAGACAGTCACATGCGCAGTCTCACACACATGCACACACACACACACACACACACACACACACACACACACACACATGCTAACATGCTAAAATACATAAAACTACATATTGTAAAACATGAATACTGGCGAACCAGGTGAGAAATTTGCATACTGTTTATTTAGACTTCGTTTTATATAGACTTGATTGCAGATTGAAGATATTTCTTAATCTCTTTATATTTTTTTTTGATCTATTCTTATTTGATGCTGTTTTATGTCAGGTCAGCAAAGTCAGTTTGGTGGATTTGGCTGGCAGTGAGAGAGCTGACTCAACTGGAGCAAAGGGGACAAGACTTAAGGTACAGTTATATATATATAGTTATATTTTTCTGAGTTGAAATGATGACATTATTATTAATTTTTGATATTTGATTTGCAGGAAGGAGCTAATATCAACAAATCTCTCACCACATTGGGAAAAGTCATCTCAGCATTGGCAGAAGTGGTACGTTTGTGTCCACTTACAAAAAAACTGTCTATTATAAGTAGCATGTTATATCACACATTCTGTTCTATGTTTTTTAGGATTCTGGGCCAAATAAGGTAATATGACTTTACATCGACATTTGCTAACTGAAAAACAATATGTAATGTTTACATTGTTTTCTGCAGAATAAAAAGAAGAAGAAAGTTGAAAGTTTTATACCTTACAGAGATTCAGTCCTAACATGGCTGCTCAGAGAAAACCTGGGTAATGATGGTCTTTTTAATCTAAACATTTCTTGTTGCGGTAATGCATGGTTAGTGCTCTTTGGACTTTTAAAAGTGTTCTTCCTATAGATGACATACACATTTCCATTTTACATCTCCTACATGCAACAATTTCAATATTATGTTGTAAATGATAAATCGCCCACCTCTACTGTGTCTAATCAAGTATTTTTGCATTTTGGCAGGTGGGAATTCTCGAACAGCAATGGTGGCAGCTCTGAGTCCTGCCGACATAAACTACGATGAAACTCTTAGCACTCTCAGGTAGAAAAAAATTAACACTTTCCTCCTTGTAAAGCCTCTTAATGTGTGTGCAAAAATGACACGGAGTTATGTAACAAGTGCACCTAAAGGGATGGCACAAATTCACACTTCAGTCAGTCTTCTCCAGCTGCTGCTGTGTGTGTGGGTAGGTGGGACTAAACCAGCTATATTAGAAAAAACATGTTAACTGATTTGAATAATGCATTAACATTATGACTGATGTGTGTGTTCCCCCAATGATCAGGTTCAATTGAGATATTACATTTTTATATGTACAGATTTTAATTACAGGAGAATTGACCATAGTAAAGTAATATTTTATTTAATTCTATTATTACCATACACAATTTATCAGTCAGGGCTGAATATTTGAGTGAAACAATGTTGAAGAACAATTACAATGTTTAAACACATTATGATAAAACCTAGTTAAGCATGGTCTAAACCAGCTGTTCTTTCATTACAGTTTGAATTTTGGACAAACTGATGACAAATAAAGTAACATATTCATTGCAATAAGTTTGTGATCTTCTGTTCATTTGTCTTAACCTTACAGGTACGCAGACCGTGCCAAACAGATCCGTTGTAACGCTGTCATCAATGAGGATCCGAACAACCGCCTGGTCCGAGAGCTGAAGGAAGAAGTATCCCGCCTCAAAGACCTGCTCTACTCTCAGGGCCTGGGAGATATCATCGAGAGTAAGAAATCACATTATCACAAGTATTGTTATTATAAACTATACATGACTCAGGTAGCTATTTCTGCATATCTGAAAATTGAATGGTCCAGTGGTATTCATGTTTAGTAGTATTATCTATAATGTTTCTGTCTGTGACAGATATCTATTTATGTAGTAATGAAAGACAGCAACAAAAACATGTATATAGGTGATTATACTAAACCTAGAAACTTCTGATTTTGATAATGCACATTCAAATGAACCTGTATGCAACCTAAAAATCTAATCTACTATAGTGTAAAAAACATTGTTATTCAATTAAATATAAAACAAAAACATTGTTATTATCACTATCTTTCTGAATCTACCCACTGTAAACCATGTTAAAATAGAAAACCACCCACTCAAGTGCTTCAGGAAAATAGCAGCGAGCAACACACAAAGGCGGTCTGTTTCATGACATTTATTGGCAACTGGATGTCTCTGTCTGTCTTCCCTCTCCCTTTCTCCTCTTTTCACTCCTTTCTCTCTTGATTCTTCCAGCGTTTCGAGGCACTGGTGCTGACCTGGAGGGTTTGAAATGTGTGTTCATTTGGCTGTTTCTTGTTTTTGCGCTTGTGGCATCCGAACAATTATTATGTGCTTATTACTGTAGCAAATTGCTTTATCCTCTCTGCAGCACCACAATATTAGTTATTATTTGTTCTTGAAAAATACAATTTTAAGTAAATTTAAGATGGTCAATTTGAAAGTGAAAAAGTCCCACTGTATGAAGAACGATTGCATCAGAAGTGGTAAATGGCATAATGACTGTTACATAAATTACTGATCACTGATGCTCTAGCATCTATTAACATACAGTTCACACCTGAAAAAAATATCTTAGTGCTTTCAATGCACTCCATGCTACACTCTGGTGCTGTTGAGATATGTGGCCTGGGAGCTTTTGCATTGAACAGTCTGCACCATCAATAGAACACTGAAATCTGTCTGGCCTTATCGCCCTCTGTTGGCAGCCACAGCACCAAGCACATTAACTTGTGATGGCGCAGCTTTTAGTCACTCAAGGACCTCTGTTTATTTGCATATTATTGGTCATTTGAGGTCTCATTTTTTGCATTACATTTTTACTGTCCTCCCCTGACATATGACATCATTTACCACTCAAAGGTGGTTGTAATATTGGATCCTTTTTGACAGGCAGTAGTCCGTGTAGTAGATGGATAACGGTGATAGCATTTTCCCATTTTATTGCACTGTGTTCCCATAGCAGCAGCTCCAGGTTTGATGAAGTACCTTTTACGGTGTCCTGGCAAGATAAGCCTGAAACACGCATGAGGGACAGTCATAAGATTGCTGTCACTGGAAAGTAAACAGTGAAATGAAACAGAAATGTGATAATGTTGAAATGTATGGATTTTATTGATGTTGCAAGCCTTACTGTACATAATTACTGTCTTACTTCTATTCTATATAATAGTTACTTTCTTGCATATCCTATTTGGTGATGCTGGGTTAGAATAAATATAATAATACATTGGTGGCACATTTTTTTCTATTTCAGTGGTTGTTGAGTAATGTAGAGGTCCTTTCTCATTTATAGAACAATCCTTGGAATAAATTGTTTTGAAAACTTGTAATACCACTGCATTTCAGCATTTGCTTCTTGGTCACATTGAAGATAAAGTGCATATTGATTAGGGTTTTTATAAGACGCATCTGTATACATTTTAGAAAACACAGTCGTAAATTACACTTCACCACACATTAGCTCTAAATTGCTGATGTAAAATCTGTTGAAAATCCCTGAAATAATTGTTCATAAATAATGCAGAAGACGAATGCACAAAACACGCTGTGTTGGTTATACTATGGTAAAAAAAGCATTTATAAAATATTGCTTATGAATGTTCCTACATATTTTGACATTTTGCTTGTGTTATCTGCCTTTTGTCTTGCTAAACTGGATGGCTTTCTTTTATTTTTAAGTTCTCTTTGCCTGGTTTTCTGCTGATGCCGCCCGAGCTTGTTTCCACTCAGATCAAATTTCACTTTGTCAATTAGATTTGTTTCAAGACACATATCTTCTTTCTCTCCTCTCTCCCCTTTCCTTTGACTCTTTAACTATCTTCTGTACCTTTTTTTGTCAATTTATATTTCCTCTCCCATCATCCATCCAAATGTGCCCCCTGTCCTGTTCTGACAGACGTGTCCGATTTCAAGAACAATAACAATAAGGGATTTTCCACAGTGACCAATGCTATGACCGGGATGAGCCCCTCGCCCTCTCTCTCTGCCTTGTCCAGTCGAGCTGGGTCCATCGCCAGCCTTCACGACCGCATCATGTTCAGCCCTGGCAGTGAGGAGGCCATTGAGAGGCTAAAGGTAAAAATAATACAATGGAAAAACATACACAAAAATACACATTGACAGTGATTCCCAAATGATATTAAAATAACATATGGCTACAAAAATAACATCATTATCATTTATACTTTTCAGTATTTTCCATTGCCCAGTTGGTGACCTATATTCTGTATGCTGATATCTGACATTTTCTTCTTCTTTTCATTTAAATTTTATGTATTATCAGGAAACAGAGAAAATCATCGCAGAACTCAATGAGACCTGGGAAGAGAAACTCAGAAGAACAGAAGCCATCAGAATGGAACGGTATTATAAACCAGTTCAAGTGTTTAAAAACAATACAATAAAACAATACAATTATTATAGTAACATGTTACATGTGTCAGTCAAAACCTTGCAACAGCCCCACTCTTTATTTTTACCCTCTTGATAATCTTACTGATTCTGAATTTCTGTGACATGCGATTCTCAATTTAGGCTATGTAATATTTTCAAATACAAATAATCTAATCTAGTCACAGCAATTCATCCGTGTCAGGGAGCATTAGCTATGGCTCGTAACACAAGTAAACACACAACAGTTACTAAATATGTATGCAAATATACCTGTGTAAAATGTTTGTTCTGTTCCCTTTATATAGAGAGGCTTTGCTAGCAGAGATGGGTGTTGCAATGCGAGAAGATGGTGGGACACTGGGAGTATTCTCACCTAAAAAGGTATGAAAATAATTTATTTGACCACTTAAAACACACCTTATATTCTTTTAATAAATATGTATCCTAATGTTTTTTTTTATAATTTCACCCAAAGCCATCAGATAGTTCTAGAAAACCAGAACCTGTGTTTATTGACACAGTTGGGCTGTTTTCACCCAATGAGGTTTGTGGCTCTGAAGTGTTGTGTTCTCTCCTTCGGTGAAACATTTTATCTGGAGCTTTGCCTGATTAATCCGGGAACCTCTGGGTGTATTTACTACTACTATCTTTGCACAGATGAAAATCTAGGGCATCCTCTTTTACATTATCTTATCACTCCAGAGACCAAGTCCCTCCTGGAGGTTTTGGTGTAATGCACTGATAACGTTTCTGTCCCTTTTTCTCAGAATATTGTTGAATTGAATTTTGTTAGTTTCACCCTTTAGTGTCTCACTGACTTAAAACACTTAAACGCAGTGGGAGAGTGAGAGATGCATGATTTTAATTATCTCTAATTGTTTGATGTTTTGTTTTCACTTTCTTGTGCACTGATGTGTGGAGAGTCCAATGTTATATAGTTAATAACATATGGGCACACCAGAATAATCTTTATATTAGTTCTAGTAATTTAATGTGTGTTTTTGTCTCAGACTCCACATTTGGTGAATTTGAATGAAGACCCTCTGATGTCTGAATGCCTCCTGTACTACATTAAAGATGGAATCACCAGGTGAGATACGCATACAGATGGAAGACAGAGCCCTCATAAAACCCTGGCCCTTTTCTTATGTGACACATAAAATTCACATACGTTTATATGCATGTAGGTCATATATTATGGTTGGCCATCAGTAATTATACATTTACACACCACATTTATACATAGGCAAGGTGGGTGTTTTACCAAAGGACACAAAGAATATGCATTGGTCAGAGCTGGGATCGACTCCTCCATCACCTCATTATTGTTGACTCTTTAATGAAAATGCAAAATTAAACAGATTTTGGAAATGTTGACATCCACAATACATTTTAACAATTTTTCCTGCACTATATTTCACAAACTCATCATCATCTTGCAGAGTTGGGCGTGAAGATGCCAGCAGCCGTCAGGACATAGTTCTCAGTGGTCATTTTATCAAAGAGGAGCATTGCACCTTCACCAGTTCATCGGACGGCAATGGAGAAAGTGAGATAACCCTTCTGTGTTTTATTACGGCACATAATGGTTCATGTGTTTGCAGACAGGAAATTAAGCCTTTACTGTTGTCTGCCCCTGTCTGTGTGTGCAGCTGTGATACTGGAGCCGTGTGAAGGAGCAGAGACCTATGTGAATGGGAAGAGAGTCACCGAGCCCACTGTTCTCAAATCAGGTCAGAGAGGGTCTGTTATTATCACTTAAGAAATATATTACTGCTCTGTTGTATTTTGAACTACATAGGCTTTTTAAATTTCATAACTTAAAGGTGCACTGTGTAACTTTTTTGTTAGGGGGTCGTTTCCTGTTTTGTTTTTATGGATATGTCATTGCTCTGCCTGGAATGTTCCACAGCATTAAACATTAACATTAAACAGCTCTGCCTTACATTTATTAAATTACAGGTGATTTCATAGTTCAAAAATACCTAGAAAAACAGCCATTCTGACTGTGAGTAGGGTCGCCTCTCCACAGATCTGACTTAAAACTTTGTCTGTTTGGTGTCCATGAAGATAGAAAAGTTTAAAGGGACAGTTCGGAATTTTGGACATAGGGCCTCATTTCCTAGTGAGCTAAAGTGTTGGAGACGTGTGGAGACACTTTTTTAAATATTACGTCCATTCCTTGTATTTGGAGAGTTTGCTGGTGCTAGGCTAGCACATGTCAACGGGCAGAGTTGACATGCCACTAAAAACAGTCTTACCCACTCCACAGTGCACCCGAGACAAAACAATTATAACGCCAGACTGTTGATGTAAATGTCTGTGTCAAAAGAATAATTTTAGAAGTAAAACCAACCTTGCATTTGAAGGATTTATGTCTGAGCAGCAGAGAGTTGTACTTCCCTATAGAAAGCTTGGCAGCGGCAGGACTGATATATGAGAAAATAGTCCCTCAACATGCAATGATTCATGCGATGTAAAGTTAGTTTTATTTCAAACATTATTTTATCAGCACAGACATTTACATCGATAGTCTGACGTAATAATAGATTTGCTTCAGGTGCACTGTGAAGTGGGTAAGACTGTTTTTAGTAACAGGTCAACTATGGCCATTGACATGCACTAGGCTAGCACCAGCAACCTCTCCAATTACAAGGACTGGATGGAATATTTAAAAAAGCTTCTCCACACGTCTCCAACACTCTGCCTCACTAGGAAATGAGGCCTTATGTCCAAAATTACAAACTGTCCCTTTAATATCATACTGTGAAACATTCCAGATGAAGCAATATCATGTTTATGGAGAAAAGCATTTGACAGACAGAAATGCTGCACCTTTAAACATTAACGTACACTATATTTAAAATCTCAGTTATTAAACCTTAAAATGAAATAATTTAAATGATCAAGACTACTGCAACTACGATAGGTAACCAAGAATTGCTTGAATCCCTTTAGGAAACCGCATCATTTTGGGTAAGAGCCATGTTTTCCGGTTCAACCACCCGGTACAGGCGCGGGCAGAGCGGGAGAGGACTCCCTGCGCAGAGACCCCCTCGGAGCCTGTGGACTGGGCCTTCGCTCAGAGGGAGCTGCTCGACAAACAGGGCATTGACATGAAGCAAGAGATGGAGCAGAGGTATTCTACAATGGGGATGGCTGTATATTTCATTTTACCACTTTTTAGATGCATAACAATGAAAATACATTCACAGAAAAAAAAACACAGCCCATGACTGAAAGCATCCTAATATATTTTAAGGGTTTATGTTTGGTTTTGAAATCAGAAATTGGCTCTCACGCACAAATGTTAACCTTAAAATCTCAGTTAAAACCTATAGGTTTTGACATCAACTGAAATCAACTGAATTTACCAACTGAAAGGTGTTGGAGGAAATGGCTATGAAGTGATGTGCGGCGAGAGGAGGTCTAGAGTAAATGGGTTTTCTGTGCGTTTGTGTCTTCAGGCTGCAGGAGCTGGAGGACCAGTATCGCAAAGAGAGGGAAGAGGCAAACAATTTACTGGAACAACAACGTCTGGTACGTTTTCTGCAGTACATTAAGTAGACCAGATTGCATTGTCACTGCAGTTTGCATATATTTTTTATTTAGTGTTGTGTAAAATGACCACCAATGACAAGACACTGTAGCTTTCACTGAATAACACATCTTATTGTTATCATTTACTGGGCTTCTTTTAATTGCATATCAACATCAACAGAACTACAACAGCTTTTACAATACACTATTTGTACTGCTAATCTGTGCTCTTTATTTACTTTACCAATAATTCTTTATTGTCATCTTTATTATTTTATGAACTGTAGGATTATGAGAGTAAACTAGAAGCCCTTCAAAAACAAGTGAACCGTTGCTACCCAGATGCTGCTGAGGAGGAAGAGGAGCCAGAGGAAGAAGGTATAAAACTAAGCAGCGCAATTTTATTAGGGGTGTTAAGTCATTGTTAATGCTAAATAAATCTAATGATTTTGCCTTTCAGTTCAGTGGACCGAGAGGGAGAGAGTGTTGGCCCTGTGGAGTTTCCGAAAATGGAGATCTTACCAGTTCACCTCTCTGCGTGACCTCTTATGGGGCAATGCTATTTTCCTGAAAGAGGCCAATGCTATAAGTGTGGAGCTAAAGAAGAAGGTTCAGAATCTAGTTATTACATTTTAAGTACTGTGTAAAATTTGAGTAATTAATCCCTTAATTAAAATCACTAAACATTTTGCACTGTATTGCTCCTGTGTTACATAAAATGTAATCCATCTACTAACAGGTGTTATGTATTTTTTTTGTTTTGCTTTGTCATTTTCAGGTACAGTTTCAGTTTGTTCTGCTGACCGACTCACTGTACTCCCCCCTGCCCCCGGACTTCTTGCCCCCGGAGGCAAATAGTGACAGAGAGAAGCACCAGTTCCCACGCACCATTGTGGCTGTGGAGGTGCAAGACCAGAAGAATGGGGCCACACACTACTGGACCCTAGAAAAACTCAGGTGCTTATTAGTTTGTTAATTTGATTATAGATTATGGTTGAATATAGTTTCTTCTTTTCAAAAATGTACATATAGTACTTCAACTGATTTTTTTTTTCTGTAAATAGTGTTGAAAAAATACATTTATACATTTTAGAAGTATAACTGAAGATATTAGCGTGAATATATATGTAGATGGATGCTGAGGTTAGAGTTGTATGTCTAGGTGAAGAACTTAGTACATTTACAGGGGTAGTGAAAGGACACAAAGTTCATTGTGTGAGGGAAGAAAGAGGATGAAGAGGAGGAGAGAAGAAGAACACAGAACATTAGTTAAACAGCAATAACAACACTAATTAGTTTCTTTATTGCAGACAAAGGCTTGATTTGATGCGGGACATGTACGATCGCGCAGCTGAAGTGCCTAACAGCTCCATAGAGGACAGTGAAAATGTGATGACCGGAGGCGACCCCTTTTATGACCGCTTCCCATGGTTCAGGCTGGTTGGGAGGTAAATGTCACACAACAAGAAAGATAGAGAGAAATAAGGGTTTTATCAGAGTCCACAACCCAAAGAACTCCCCATAGTTTTGAGTCACTACACACACTAATTTAGAGCGATAATTTTTGCTGCCGTTCTGTTAGCATTCAAGTCAAAAAGTGAATAACAATTACACAACACCAGTTATGATGTGAATTGATAGATACCAACCAAACCTTACATATCGGTATACAGGAAAACTTGACCCACAGTACAGTCTAATTCAGCTATTTTATTACACTGAGAGATGCTAAGCTACTACGGTGCATTCGATATCAAAGCACATTAACTGGAAAATAACGGTTAATGTGTGTGTGTGTGTGTGTATATATATATATATATATATATATATATATATATATATATATATATATATATATATATATATATATATATATATATATATATATATATACATACACACACACATACATACACAATATATATAGTATAATACATTAAGTGTGACCTTAATTAATATAATAATATAATTAATTAATAATGTAATTAATTCCAACATGCATTTTCAATAAGTTTTGTTTTAAATAAATACAGAGTATATTATTAATATAGTCTTCACTATAACAATGACTTATTACATTTGGTACATTACTGACAGAGAAAGAAATATTTTTGAAGGATTTTTGTTCTTGCCTCCCACTCAAAACCTGCAGATTTGATCTTTTTCATACAAATTTTGGTATCCGGCCTCCTAATCTCTCCTACACAGTCACAAGCTGTGATTACATAACAGTAGCAGCCTGTGCACATTTCATTCAGCTCATTGTGATTCAGGACCAAAAATAAATCAACTAACCATTAATTCCTAAACCATAAACATACTTTATTAATCCACAAGAGAAATTATATGCAAGTAGATTGTAACCAAGTTGTATTAAAGAGTTACATGCTATGCTTTTTTTTAAATTTACAGCACAATACATTTTATTGAATCACGGGAATAGCATATTTAAAATGCATAATCAGTAGTATGTTTGTCAAGATCATTATCTTACAGCAATGCAGTCTAATTTGCATCAGACACTGAAACTGAGGCGGGTGTGAGGATAAGTGTGTGTGTTTGGCATACAACTGCATTAAACAGAAGCACTCAATCATATGACAGTATAATCAGAAGAGCGTAATCACAGGAAGAAATCAAAATTGGATTTTTATTTTCATATTGACCAGCCCTGAGCACACATATTAATGAACCAGCAGTTCAAGCAAAGGCTTGTATTTCAAGCCTTTGCAGACATTGCCCTCTGGCTTATAACTGTGCAACATTGCCTGCCCCAAATCTGGAAATGCTGTGCATTGCAGCACAGCAAGGACCACCTTCGCAGCTTGCTGCTTTGTGTCACGTATTGTCCATGATTAACAGACTGTCTACAGACCTCAGCTCTGCGCCTCTGCTGCTTCTGCCTCTCACTGTACTAACCCAGTTCTGTGTGTGGCTGCACCAGAAATCCTCTGTTCAACACGTGCATGAGCGAGCGCATGAGCGACCCCACCCCGTCCCCCACCCCGTCCACATCTGAGGTCACCGAGCTGGCCGATGCGCAGCGGGACGGGCGCGGGGCGGAGGGCGAGGATGAGCTGGAGGTTCTGGATGATCTCGACCAGGATATATTTTTGGATGACTCGTGCTTGGAGCTGGATGATGATGATGATGATGAAGAGAGAGGGGTGTGCCGAGGCTCCTGCGAAGGCCTGGACCCCTTTTACGACCGTGCGCCTTTGTTCAGTGTAGTGGGCAGGTTGGTGAGGTCTTGGAGCAGGCTGAGAGGAAACTAGCTCTTTCACATCGGGAAGAAATCTTTTCACAAACATCATACTGGTGATAATAATTTTTTTTTTTTTTTTTTTTTTAGCAATGTTGTTGATGATTAGAAATTATCATGTGGTTGTTAATAAACCCACTTTGGCATCAAAATTTCCCATTAGCCTGGCCAGTCTGACCCATTCTCTGTGAACCTGATGCTCTTGAAGAATTAAACTTGGCCGACTGGCCAGTCTACTATTCTTGAGTTATTTTTTTACATTGTTTATTTATAGTAAATGCATTGTCATTTTGCTCTCAAGTCCACCACTTTATTTACATCAGCACTTGTTTCCTTAAAAGTCCAAGCAATGTTGATGCTCAGCATCTGCTTGTTTTTGTGTCACAAATGTTTATCTTGTAGAGGTAGAACTATATTTCATTTAAAACCTGCACCAGCACTGACATGTCTTATTGATGACTACTACTTCAAAATTGTTTAAATATAAAGTTGTGTTTTTGAAGAAAAACTCTCAAGTTGAAAGAGCTGGTTTCTACTGCAGCGGTCTCTTTTAGGCATGCCAGAGCACAAGCATTTTTTATTTTTAAAATGAATTTTGGCTTCAAGTCCACAAGTTCAGTGCCCATCACGAGGAGCACCTTGATTTTGATGTGTTTTTGTCTGGAGCGTTTGGCAGTTTTTATTACGGCTGAAACATGTGATGATTTCTGTTTCATTTGCTTATGGTTCCTTTAAGTCCAGAAGTATTCAAAGTATTTTTGTTCACATTTTTTGTCCTGAGCATGCCTTATTTGCACCTCACCAATCTTGTCATACGCCTTGTTCCCTTTTTTACACTTTTCATTTGTAATTGTTTAGTGGCTTCTACAAAATGACTGGTCCTTGTATGGTCCATGAATGATGAAGATGAAGGAATGTTGATTATATGTCGCCCAGTAAGAAACTACAATTGAACAATTTTCATTTAAAAACAGAATTAATAACCCAACAAGTACAGGAGCTGGTTTCTTTTCCATTTAGTTCAGTAGCTCCTAGCCTCATCAGACCTTATCAGTACAATGTACATTTTTTTAATTTGCATGTTAACAATTGTCCTGATAATACATTTGACTAAACGGTGAGAAAAGCCCCCATATAGTAACAATAGTAAAAGGTTTATCCATGGCCATCGCAAGAGCCGTTCTAGCTTCTGTTCAGTTGCTTTGCTGCTCTGTGTTTTGTTGTCCAGTCGAGTAATGATATTTTTTAATTCCACACTACAGAGTATTACTTTTGACAGCAATTTTTATTGTGTTTCCTATTTTTGTCTGTTTTTGCAGGGCATTTGTGTATCTAAGTAACCTTCTGTACCCAGTTCCTTTGGTTCACCGCGTTGCCATTGTCAATGAGAGAGGAGAAGTCAAGGGCTTTCTGAGAGTGGCAGTGCAGGCCATATCAGGTAAGAATTTTATCCTTTGTACTAACAGACATAATATCAGGCTAAACATTATGATCACCTGATTAATACACAGCCTGTTGCAAGGGGCATAACCTTTCTATCTGAGCTGGAATAGTATTTTAGTCATTTACTGTAGATTACTATAGTTCAGAGGTTCTCAATCTATTCACCGCAGAAAGTATTTATAATATAATAATAATAATAATATAATAATATACTACCTCCAGATCTAATTCAGCTGTAATACAAGGACTACGCCATAACATAATAGTTATAAACTAGGACAAAATTTACTAAATAATTCAAAAAGTGCAGATAGCCTGCACTTTTGGAGATGCTCTGACCTAATTGTCAGGCCATTACCTGTTCTTCCTCATTGATATTACTTATTTGAGAATGTGGTACAGCTACTTGGCAATGAGTGGTCATATTGTTATGGCTGTATTGTGAATATAAAGTACAAGTGGTGTGTGACTTCTTGAGAGAGTGAGGTGAAGGTGCTCTGTGTTTTCCTCCAGCCGATGAAGAGGCCCCAGACTATGGCTCAGGAGTGAGGCAGTCCGGCACCGCTAAGATCTCCTTTGAAGACCAGCAATACGAGAAGGTACATTACACAACTTTCATGTATCCATCTTCTGGTTCCATCTAGATGAGAGGCATCTTATTCCATTGACCTATGAATCAAACTACTTTTTTGGGTAATTTAGTCATACGGTTGGTGGGAATATAGCTAATCATGGGACATTTACTTTGCTTTGTATGGTTGGTGGTTATTCTTTTCCCTTTAACAGTTCCAGTCTGAGTCGTGCTCTGTGGGACTGTCCCGTAAGGGTGTGTCTCAGGAGGAGCTGCGTATTGTGGAGGGAGAGGGGCAGAGCACAGAGACGGGGCCTTCAGCTGATGAAGTGAACAACAACACATGTGCGGGTAATTTTATTTTAGACGTGAGAGACAAGTCCAGTCTGTAAGTCTGTTTTATGTTCACTAATGTACTTTAAAATGAAAAACTTAGCTAGAGATAAATATTCTATAACTATATTTATATTTTTGGAGATTTTAATCTAGAAATAACTTGATTAAAATTAAAGATCATTTGAAATAACAGTGATATAGCGAATACACGAGTTTACCGTATCCTGATGGGCAACACAACTCAATCACAGAAAACAACAATTTGTAAAGTTAAATGAATGTTTTTTCTTCACAGCTGATGCAGATGATGACAATCCTGTGAAGGCCGGACTGGAAGAGGCGAACTTGGAGCATCTTCAGGTTGGAAATCTTTTCACTTTCAGAGTCACAGTGCTCCAGGCCTCCAGCATCTCTGCAGAGTATGCCGACATCTTCTGCCAATTCAAGTGAGTATTTCAACACCAGGTTAGAATTCATCGAACTTACATGTGCTGTATTGACCTAATTGTACTGTTTTTTTCTACAGTTTCATCCATCGCCATGATGAAGCTTTTTCAACTGAACCCCTAAAGAACACAGGTCGTGGTCCACCTCTCGGCTTTTACCATGTCCAGAATGTAAGATGTTTTAAAAGACCAGAAACAAAGAAAAAGAATAGAAACTTCACAACTTCAACTTGTTTCCTTTTCTAAAATTGCTAATTTTCCTGTAGATTGCTGTTGAAGTCACCAAATCATTCGTAGACTACATCAAGACTCAGCCAATCGTGTTCGAGGTGTTTGGACACTATCAGAAACAGCCTTTCCTCCCACTCTGCAAAGATGTTTTGAGGTATTGATACAACAAATTTGGTTTTATTTCTATTTTTATTAGGCCAATATTAATCATCACTGGCCTAGATATCATATTATGAAAATACATGCTAACGTATTGGTTATGACAAAAACATACTATAATCTATTATACATTTATACACTTAATAGATAATAGATAATAATAACAGTAGAAATCCCAGTTAATATTAATGTTAATTTAATTATTAGATGAAACTACACATGGTAGATGAGATTCTTTTAGCCATACAAATTAAACATATGTAGACCTATGTTGTGCTTATGTTTTCTGGGTGTTGTATTTATGTAATGATTTCTAATATTATTTCGATATTATCTTATACACAGCCCACTCCGACCCTGCAGGAGACAGTTCCCTCGGGTCATGCCTCTTTCTAAACCAGGTATGTCTCTCCTTCAGAATCAGAATCAGAATCAGAATCAGAATGTGTTTTATTGCCATATGAGTGAACAGGTTCACAACATTAGGAAATTGCTGCGGTACTTGGAGCAGGATGTAGACAAACACTGACATGCAACAAATAATAGAATAAAATAAAGCTATAATATAACACTCATATTCACTCTGTCTAATCCTCATTCATGTATTTAAATGTATGTCTGCGCACTGCTGTCCTGCTTCAAGTCATGTCATGCTAGCTTCATGTTGTTGGGTGTAAACAGCAGGCTCTGAGACTTCCCCGGACCGTGAGAAAACTCTGGACTTGATCCGATACCTGGTCCCAGACGCCTTGAACGGGGCCTTAGTGGACTCGCTGTCTGGACACGCCCTTTCAGCTGCTGGTCTCGCTGCTTCTTTCATCATAGAAGCACAGGAACGGGCCCAACTCCCCGCTCCACCCATCTCTATCTGTTCAGTTATTAAAGCGCAGACACCCGGTTGGTTTTCATAAACAGGTCACATCCAACAGGATCATGGGCTCACTGTCTTTTTATATCCAGCTATATATATATCAAGTTCAGAGTAGTGCTGATCATATTCATGTAAAAAAAATCTAAGTGTATTAAAAACAGTGTCATTAGTCATCAGTTATTGCATAGCTGCTTTGCCCCTGTCAAGCTCAAACTGTATTAGACATTGTGTTGTTGAAAAATAGCACAGAAAATAGGTTTGCCTTCACAAAACCATGGAATAATTACTACCACTATAAAGTCACGCACCATTTACTACACATACTAAAAGTGCAGTACTGTAGTAAGTCTGTGGTATAAAAAGACAAATAATCCAGGATCCTTTGGGGTTGACTCCAGTGTGTGACTTTCGAATTGAGTGGTGGATTCCTTGCAATTCCTTCTTTGCATTCCTCTCATCTTGAATTACTGTATACTGCATTTTCAGCATTATATACTTTTTTACAATGACAAAGGACTATGGTACCTATAGTAGCCTACATTTCATTATTCATATTGTGTATGCCAATGTTTATTATATGTGAAATATTGCATTATTATATCTTATTAAATGTTTAGGGTCAGATCTATGGAGGTAAAGACTGTAGTACAATGAGATAATTTTTATCTTGCTTCCAAAATCATGATGAAAATTTGTCTCTAAAGCTAAGTTGTACTGGAGTTTATTTGGCTCACCTTGAAGCCTTACAGCATAGTTTTGTTACCGCAAGATAAACCACTCCCTGCTATTGAACATATGTTTGTATTCCGACCCAAAATTACACAGTCTGACAGATCTGACCCTAAGTTTGAACTACAGCAGTACCTTTTCTTGAAAAATTCATACGTTGAGTCTTCCTTTTATTACAAACTTGAACTTGGTGACATGACAGATGCTCTCTTTTGTGTCCCTCTACAGCCCTCTTTTCTTCCCTCCATCTCTCCTCTGTGCGCTAGATCAGGTCTCTCACCCTGTTGTTGGGTTGAAAATCTCACATTTTCTAACAGCTTTGTCCTGGTCTCATTTCAGTCCCGGCCACAAAACTGTCTGCACTGACGCGACCGCAGCCTGGACCCTGTCACAGCAAATACGACCTCATGGTTTTCTTTGAGATCTGTGAACTAGAGGCAAATGGAGAGTGAGTATCAAGTAAAAGATTAAGCCTATAGCCTACAGAGTTGAATTTCCTGTACAAATATGTTTTCATAAAAGGTTGACCTAATGTGCCTTATGTCTTGGTTTATAGGCTTACATTTGATTTTATGAAAATATAGGCAAATATATTTTTTATACAGAAATCCTTTTTAGTTTCTTGATACTGCCACTTAGACAACTAACCTAACATTTTCAGCTCTTTCTGTGTCGCTTCCATCTGAATTGAATTTTAAATTGAAAAGTAAAAACTGCGTCAATATTTAATCTGGTAATATTTAAATGTAATGTTAAAAAGTATGTCAAACTTGATTTATGTATTTTCAAACTTTTTATTTTTTATTTACATTTTACACAAAACTTAAGACTTGATCTGATTAATGTCTTCTCCATAGCTACATCCCTGCAGTGGTGGATCACAGAGGAGGGATGCCCTGCCATGGCACTTTCCTTCTTCACCAGGTACTGTCTGTCTTGTGCTGGAAATAGACTTGTTACATTAAATATTCATTAAATATTCATTAAAAACATTGTTTACTCTTCTTACTTGTGTTTTTCCACTACTTTCAGGGCCTCCAGAGAAGAATTGCTGTCACTATAGTTCATGAATCTACAGGGGACATTGAATGGAGAGATATCAGAGAACTTGTAGTAGGTGAGCTAAGGTTTAAGCATTTTAGCAGTGTTGTTTTACTTGTTTATGGCTGCCTGTATAATTTATAACCCAAAATACCAAGTACAGCCAAAATAGGGTAGCAAATCATTGCTCTTTGTGAGACATTACAATAGAGTGGTGGTGTAACAATACAAAAATTTCAAACTCAATTTTGATAAGGAATAGATTCAGTGCTCAATAATGATTATAATACCACAAAATACTCAATACAACTCAATACAATCATTTCTGTCTTTTTTAGTATTTATACCTGCTCAAATGAAAGTTATTATAGTTATATTTATTATTATTTTATTAGTGTGTCATTTTTCCTACATTTGACAAAACTGAGGTGAGATTTTTTTAATTTGTAAAATACCATCTTGTTTTTCAGGACGTCTCCGCACAACCCCAGAATCAGACGAGACAATCATAGACCCCAATATTTTGTCCTTGAACATTTTGTCTGCAGGATATGTCCGACCATTGCCGGAAGACAGGTATGCAACTTTCAGTGATTACTCTTTACAGTAATACAGACCAATTTATGGCATATATGTTTACTAACTAAATGTACATTTTTTATTATAGTACATTCTTCATGTTTGGGGACTTATATAGATGATAATTTATTGTTGTTATGGGTATAACTAAACATAGGACATGACCAATTGCTGTAAAATCATACAATGTGTCTGTCTTAGTGCTTTATGGACATTTAAAACTGATTTAAATTGCATTGTCCATTGACTTCCCACAACTAACAGAGGTAAGTAACAGCATGTTGCTGCAAATCTGCACCAGTGGTGTTCAACCTCCTTCAATTACTCAGTTACACACCACATTAACACAGGCAACATGGGTGAAGTGCCAGTGGCTGGCCGTATGCAGGTAAAAGGTGCATACGTTTTGAACCAACAACCTTCAGGAAAATATTCTGATGTAATTTTGTTTTGATTACTCGGGTTTTAGGATTGAGAGGACACAGCGTTTGAACTGCTGGCTGAACGACCCTCCTTAATGTTCATGGCTTTGAATGTTGTCATTGTTATGTCTCAATTGCATCCTCATATTTCATTTCATAATAATACATGTATGTTGCTGATTTAATCTCATTGCCGCTAACACCCCACTCTGCTCATTTAATAATGTATTTAAAAGATAATAGTATATCATAAATACTCCACTAATAATTGCTATATTTTTTATTTCATGAGTCACTCAAATTAATTAAATGTTTAAATGCTTATTAACCATAATGTGATATTATGTCAGGAAAGGCATAATATTGCTGTTATTCATTCACATATTATTATCACATTTAAGTATCTATGTAATTTACATCCCACCAAATGAACAATATATTTGTGGCTCATGTACATATATTTTAATTCTGTTGTCAGCCAGTTGAGGGCAGTGTTAGTTCAGGTATATGACTATTGTTATTCCTGGTAAATAAATTCAATTATATAAGGCACTTTATGTACAATCAATGCATTGTCTATGTGATTACAAAATATTTTAAGTTTATAACGTTGTATGTATTGGACTAATTTATCTGCATTATCTGCAACCTTTGTAAAAACACCACACCAACCATCTTCATATACCTGTAGAGACATTTGGTACAACTTTTCCTGGAAAAATGCAAGATTCCAATTGGCTGAATGCTCTGTTTCCCTGCTAGGTAACCAGCTTTTTGACAAAAGCACTCAAGTTGTCAATTCTTTGGAAGCTTGCTGTTGTCCATGACATTTGCTCACACCTGCAATCCCCTAACCTTGAAAATATTAAAAGATCCTTATAATGGGTTACTAACTGAATGTTGTTTTTGCTTTTGCAGACAGTTTCTTGATTCGGACATGCCTAGGTATATTATTTTGCCTCCCTAGGCTCGTCAAATGCATACTAACTCCATCTTGTTACCATGCTGTATCCATTTCCCCCTCTCTCCTGCTCTTTTTGTACTATTCTGTTGTGTGTTTCGTGTGCCCCTCATCAGAAGTGAGAGCTGTGGTTTTGCATGTTCTTTGCTGCTGTCCTGCTGTTTGACTCTGTCTACCATGTTTGTGTGATATAAAGGTTATAAAGAGTATCTATGACCGACAAGGGCGCGCATGGCTGGCTTCATGTGCAACTTTTGGTTGTGGAGGTGTCGTGGAGCCAGTCCCACAGTCTAGTACAAAAATTATAATCTTTAGCCCCTGAATACTCCAAAGAAACACTGAAAACAATCAAATTAGATTTGTTATGGGAATACGTCTGTATAATATATGACCACTAGAGGGAGATAATGCTCTATCAGAGGAGGCTATAACATATTTTTTGTTACAGAATTTGTAATGGAAATGGACTATTACTTTTGAAGAGTTGGAAGAGACAATTTAGCATCTTTAGCATTGTGTTTTTATTCATAAATATGGCATTTGATTTAGCTAAAACACAGTTAGGTCTACATTATTAACACTTTATGTGTAACTCTAGGCCAGATTGAAGATATATTTTAATGATATTACTTAACAACATTCACAGTTTACTTTTTATGTTCCACATCTTGTTGTAAGAAACAGTTTTCTATTAGCAGCCGCTGCTTATTAACAGAAACACTCAACTCAACAGCTTGCATCATTTACAGTACAGCCCTGGCATTAGTTTCAAATACTGCTATTAAAAACTAATCCAGGGGTGCATTACCTCACCAGTAGCACCCTGTGTCAAATTGCTGCGATGTTGTGAATATTTTTAAGTCTTTCTTGTCCCACCCTGAAGTGTTGCCAAACTCCAGAAACAAATGTCCCGTTACATGTGGTGCCAGTGACATGACTTCAGTCCTGGCTCTGAGATTTAAGGAGGCAGTAAAACACAAAGTGGCAAATGTAGATGTAACACTAGGGAATAGTTTCCTTTTTACAAATGTTTAATGCATCAGTTCGTGTTATAAAACCGCAGGTGTTCTTGTTATGTGCTCTTGATGATTTGAAGTTTGATTTTTTTTTACTCTTTTCAGTTTTTTGGTTAGGTTACTTACAGGTCATTTTAGCTGAAAACCAGTAACGCAATATAGATTAATGCAAGATAATTCTACAAAGTGTATTTATATGTTTTATTCTTTGCATTAGTGCTTGATTTTGGTTGGTTCATATGAAAATGAAAACATAAAATGCAATTTAGATTTTAGATTTAGATTTTTTCTTTTAATTATGAAGAATATATACAAAAGCCTATAGATAGATAGATGGTTAGATCTTTATTTATACCAACTACCCAAAGCTGACCAAATGAGTTAAAGGGCTGAGTAAAACTTTCTGAACAGTGCATGACCACAACTCACTTCTTGACTCTTTTATTCTTTTACTGATCTCGTCTTCTACAGTATCGTCTTGGAGAGGGACCATAGGTATTTTATTGTCCCAGCTCTCTACCCTGCTGTTCCTTCATCCCATTTATTTATGGTTATCGCTCTCCATCAAATCATTTGCATGCAAAACTATTACAATGTTAAAGCTTTGGAAGAACTTTACAATGACGCACCAACCATAGAGAGTTTAATGCCAATACATGTGTGGAAAATGTTTTGTCAGGGAGGGCATTTGGTGTAATTCTTGTGCTAAAGTAATATATAAATTACCAAACATAATGATACAAACAGTTGCTGAAATAATATATGCTTTCTGAAGTGGTGCCTTGTTGTAAAAAGAAGATTGTGGCCAAAACATCAATTTAATTTGAGCACTTTTTTTTTTTCACCATGTAATACTACTTTATTTGACTAAGTTGCTTACGCAAATGTATGGCTGTGTCAAGCATTGGGTTTATCTGTGTTTTGAATCTATATTTTGGATTACTAAATTGTATTTTTTCACCTACCATAGGACGTTTTATCGCTTCGAGGCAGCGTGGGACAGCTCAATGCACAACTCATTGTTACTGAACCGAGTGACTCCAAATGGGGAGAAAATCTACATGACACTGTCAGCCTATTTAGAGGTAAAGTTTGTCTGGAAACCACAAAACCAAACATTTTGGAGATTATTGGACTTGACATCACTGCTTTGTCCTTACTAAGCCTTCTGAAATTGTAAAAGCTGCCCATTATCCTGCTTTCAAGACAGAAGAAGACTTGAATAGCCTTTCAGTGGTCTTAATATTTTATCTGATAATATGTGATATGATTAGGATTATATGTTTTAGTAATTATTATATATGTCTTCCTTTCTATATTTCAGATGGAGAACTGCTCTCAGCCCACAGTCATTACCAAAGACATCTGTATGGTCTTTTACTCACGAGACACTAAGCTCTCGGCCTCACGCTCCTTTCGTAACCTCTTTGGGACAGGCAGTCTCAGAGCAGCAGATGGGTGTGTTCAAAATATTATATTATGTGTATGTTTTCATACTTTTATAAGTGGCGTATATTTAACAACTATTGTATTCTTTCATAGGAACCGAATAACAGGAGTGTATGAAGCCAGTCTTTGTAACTTGGCAGATATAGGAAGCCCAGGTAATTTTAAAATTTCACATGTGCTCTGGCTTTTTATTTGATATTCTTAATTTTAGATTGTCACATGGGAAGTATGATCTTAAGATAATTAAAAGCATCCAAAACAAACAAGAAAACTTTTGTGACAGTTGTAAGATGGTGTGGAATTAGTAATGCAACTTAAAGTGTGTAAAGCTTGCTTGTATGTACAGTAAAGTCCTGTCCCTGTGCAGGTATGCAGAGGAGGCGGAGGCGGGTGTTGGACACCTCGGTGGCGTATGTCCGTGGAGAGGAGAACTTGGCTGGATGGAGACCACGCAGTGACAGCCTCATCCTGGAGCATCAGTGGGAGCTAGAGAAACTCAGCCTCCTACAAGATGTATGTGCGCAGTTGTTTACTGAGATACTACTAAATGTCTTATGATGTGCTTGAAAATTAGGAAGAAATTTTATATTATGTTCTGTGTATTTTAGCCTTGTAATTTATTTTCATCCAAGAAATTTAAGTGCAGTGTTGCTTTTTGTTTTGTTCAGTGTTGGTTACTGCCTACTAGTTTTTTCCACACATTATATTATGGTGGCCTACTCCAGTGTCTAAAACAAGCTAAGCAGTAAATGCGCTTCATAAGAAATGCATTTTGGTTTGCCTAAAGATCATAATATTGTAGGAAATTGTAGCATTGTAAGAATTTTTTAATTAATGAATTTAGTATGAATGATTCATATTGTAGTATCCAATGTCAGGAGAAAAAAATGCTGCATGATTTTCGAGATACTGTATATCCTACAATTTGGATTCAATCGGACTAAAATGATTAAAAAAGAAATACAAATTATTATATTGTGCATGTTTTTTTTTGTTAGATTAAAAGCATTCCCCTTTTTTGTTCAAGTATGCAGTATTTATCTATATTTTTCTGCTCTTCAGGTGGAGAAGACAAAGCACTTCCTTCTGTTGCGAGAGAAGCTAGAGTCGAGTCTTGTGTCGGGACCAGACCCAGTTCAGTCCTGTTTGACCGAGGACCTGACAGAGACTCCTCAGACCTCAGAGGACCATGAGGCTGCCCCCTGCTCTGAAATCATCACGGAGAGGCAGAGGGAGCTTGCAGAGAGGGTCAGTAACCGCCATTTTTCCACTAGTAGAGACAACAATGGTGGCCTTGCTTCTTTTAATGTCAAACATAAAAGTAACTGTACTGTTCAGAAAAGAATTGCTCAGTCACTGTAATTTCCTCACAAAATTTGTATTACACAAAATGTTTTGAATAAGGATGGCCTGCACCACTTTAGCTCTAAAACTCTAACACAGACATCCTCCACATATTTTTTAAGCTCGGACTATTGACAGGAAATACATTTTATCTTAATAGTTTAATAGTTTTGTTTTTAACATCTCTTTATCTCTTCAGTGTTTACGGCTGCTCATGCATTCCTTCAACAGAGAGTACAGCCATGTTTGTATCAGCGCCAGTGAGAGCAAGGTATGGTTAACATTGCATAATCTATTATATTTTCATACAAACATACATAAATAGTACTGACTATTGTGTTGATGTTTGTGTGTTTCAGATCTCTGAGATGTCAGTTACAACTCTCAAAGACTCCCCTTCAGTGTCCACATTTAACACCATCACTCCCTCCACAACTTGCCCTTCACTGGTGGAGGGCTGCTATGGACCCACTGATCTCAGGTTTCCCATTCTTCTCTGTCTACCTGTTAAATTTAAATAATACAACTAACATTGAAAAGGGAAGTTGGTAAATGATGAACAACACAATTTAGCAAACATTTTTTCAAGAATATTTACCTTTTTATAGTAAATCCCTCCTGTGGGCTCACCACCTGCAGAGGGGTTCATAGGGGGGGTCAGGTGCTATGAGTATTGGGCAGCAAGCTGCCCCCGCGACCCAGCCGGATTAAGCGGGAGAAGATGGATGGATGGATGGATAGTAAATGCAATTAAAAGTAATTCCTTTGGGATCAAATCCAGTCCGTTTTTGCAAATACATTATTTTTGCCAGATCAGTAAAAATGATATTTTTTGTATTTTTATTAGCCTAATACCGGTAATTCATATTCATACATGTGCTGTTTCTCACTTTCAAATTAATAAAAAATGTACACTGAGTTACATTACCCATGTATCATGATCATGATATGTCATAAATCAGCGGAAAGAATGTTTTCGATAATCAAATAACAAATTTCTTTACTTTCAGACCCCCCACGCCTTGCTCTGGTGCGGTCAGTCCCAGTTCAGACTCACATCCTGAGCCAGAGGAAAGGAAGCCCCACAGCACCCCCTCTGACACAAAACCACGCAGCAGAAGATTTGTTCCTGATATCCAGGAGATCAGAGTCAGGTATGTTACCAATATAATACAATTATGACAAACATTTCCTGTATCTTAACCATCTTTGTTAGCTAGTTTGGTTAAATGTAGTCAGAGAGAATACCTAAACATGTGCCTGAAAGGGTACATTCTAGTATTGCCCACACTTTGCAACATAAAGATACTTACAGTAATGTAAACTTATTGTATACTAATAATATATCTAAAACCGCCTTTGTCTTCTTTCAGTCCCATAGTATCAAAGAAGGGCTACTTGAACTTCCTGGAGCCTCACACAAATGGGTGGATAAAGCGTTTTGTGGTGGTGCGGAGGCCTTACGTCTACATCTACAACTCAGACAGAGACGGGGTGGAGCGAGCCATCCTCAACCTCTCCTCTGCTCAGGTGGAGTACAGCGAGGACCAGCAAGCCATGCTCAAGGTACATCCAGTCCCATAATGCAGTGTGCTATTTTTTAGACCAGGAAATACTTGATTGAGTTATTTAGTTAGTTCATAAAAAGGTTCACTATGTAATTTTTCTGGTGGAGAGTCGTTCATATTCTCCATAGAGATATTGTTTTGCCTAGAATATTCCACAGTATTGCATTGACATGTCTATTTATTCAATTACATGGGCTTAGTTTCGTAAACATGCATTCTTAGCCCTATGGCTTCACATGCTTGCCTCCATAGAGAGCAATAAACTTAATGTCACACTGTGGAACATTACAGGCAAAGCAATAACATCTCCATGGAGACAAGCATGTGGCAGATCCTACCATGAAAAAGTTAAGCCTAAATAGAGCAACAAAAACAAGTCAATCAAATGTGCTAAAATAAGCCTTGGTTTCTCCATAGACTCCAAACACATTTGCCGTGTGCACAGAACATCGCGGGATCTTGCTTCAAGCCAACAGTGAAAAGGACATGCATGACTGGCTCTATGCGTTCAACCCTCTTCTTGCAGGAACTATCAGGTACTGCATTTGAGTACTGCAGGTGAGGCTTCTCAAAAACGCAATACTGACACTGCTTTGTCTTTCAGGTCAAAACTGTCAAGAAGAAGAGTTGGACAGATGAGGATGTGAAACTGGAAAACCACAAAGACTTGATGTACATAAATCTGTGTCTTCTTTTTGTGCTGAGCTGCGTCCTCTTCATCACCGACCACCTTCTTCATCATTAACAAACAAACAACTTTACTACCATCTTTTTACTTTGTATGCCGTATCCCCTGCCACACCCCTCCGTATCTGCCTTTTGCTGCGCTGTGAGTCTCGCTATCACTGTTCTGTACTGGAGGTTATTTATAAATGGGCAAATGGAAAAAAGAAAATATGGAAGCAGTAGCATCTCAAAGTCAAAATTACTCATGTATGTTAATGTGCTGTAGTCGTAATTGTCAGTGAGCCTTTTACATTGACTCTTCAAATGCAGAGATAGATAGTTTTCACTTACAGCTGCCATGTTACCAAGAAAATATGAAAATTCCACAGCTAAATATTCACTGGTTTGCATAACGCATACAGCTTGACAATAACTATGAGAAAAAAATAATATTGAAGCTATCTCTGAAGCTATTTCTGAATATTTTCTATGGTCTGTGAATCTAATGTAATTTGCTTCATATTAAGAAAACAAAGTAAACAGTATTGGTATATCGCACTTGATGTCCATAAAGGTCAATCATCCAACATTATAAATCCAAGGGTTAAAAGAACAGAATGCCTTTGTTTAAGAGTAACTCACCTCCTAAATTAAAGACCTACAACATATGCTTTAGAAATCCTATTTATTTAGAATGGCAAAATAAAAATGTGGCCACTCTTGATGCTAGATGACAAAAAGCATGTTCAAAACCATGTCATAATACGTAATACTACAGCAAGTGCTTATGTCCCAGCTGTCACTCTAGTTTTACCCCCCCTCCTGCCTAACCCTCTCCTACCAAAGTTTTGACAGTGAGCTAGGGATGAGTTACTCTTAAAGTTTTTGATATGTCATCTAGAACTCATCACTCGAACTTTCCTCTTCCATGTTTTCGCTAATCACTTATCATAGCTCCCCTCTTCCACTCATTTTCCTTTGTTCAAAATGTGATATTTTTAGATTTTTAATAACTTTAGTATTTATTATTTCTGCATGTATTTATTTTCAAAGACATCTATATTTCTATTGTAGAACACAGTGCAATTTCTGCACACTGCACTTTTTAATATGTTCTTGAGAATGGTACCACCTCTTCCCTTGTACTCCTATATGACTTAGCATCTGTTGTTAATATTGGACAGTTTCTTTTGACTGAAAATTACTTGAAATACAAGTACCACTAATGTTAAAAGAGAAGAAAATAGCTGATAGTTGAAATAATGAGTGATACTAATTAAAAAGTAGTGCCTATCTTTTACTCATATTGTTAAATGTTAGAATCTACAACCTTTAAACAGTTCCCATTTGCTGCTACAATGAAACTACTCTGATAATGAGGCCATGTATTTCTATTTTCAACAACATAATCAGGTACACAGTTATGAATGTGTAATCACCATCTGTCATTTTTTCATTGATACACTTTATCATATTTTACATCTACTAAATGTGAATGACCAAATGGGTGACAGGAAACATAATAAGAATAATTGTTTTTTTACAATATGAAATTGTACATTACATTTATAAATCTCCCTCAAACTTAAGTGAGGTGATGGGTGAAGTTGATTTTGAAGCAAGCCAAAGGTCAACCAGCCTTGAGAGCTATTTCAAAGTCAACATGCACTTCACTATAAAGAAAACTATTGTGATAAAAAAAAAAAATTCCCTAATGTCTAATGCAAAGATCCAGTTCAATTGCTCTAGATAGATTGTGGTATATTGACAGTGTGTTTATGCTCCAGCCTCTCTGCCAGATGGTTGTGAGTTAAATTCTGTTATCCATGAATGTTGAATTAGTAAATCTAAAAAGCATCTTATGAATAAATGTGAGAAAGAATGACTGAATGGTTTAGCCCTATAATCCTTGACTAATTAACAGGGTTCCCACGGTCATGGAATTTTGTAAATTTGATGACAGTTTTGGAAAGTCATGGGATTTTAGTATGTCTTTCATGCAACTACAACATTCTGTTAAGTTATCATTAGGCTATTATGATTTCCAATTATTTTCACATGGCTCTGACACCGGCTAACCCCTCCCACTGGGAATTACTGCATGACAATACACAATAAGGTCTTTTGTTTAATGCATTGACAATATTTTGAATGTTATAAAGTAAAATACCAAACCATAAGATGAGTGGAAAGGGTTAACATTTCATATTTAGTCCTAATAGTATGCTAAATTCTATACACGTAGGGTGCTGTAAAGTCAAGGAAAATTCACTTTAGGTCATGAAAAAGTCATGGAAAAGTTTAGAAATTTTGTCAGTGAAAAAGAGTGGGAACCCTGAATTAACTTTTGATTTTATGTATACTTTTTTCTTTATTTTGTCTCTGTCACTTTTGAACAAACCTGTCAGCAAGTCAAACACTGAATGTAAACTGTATTTTCTATATTATGTTTACTAATTTTTAAACGTTACACTGGTTCAAAATTGATTGTACTTTGTTATTAATATCAGGGAGTCATAAATAGCTCATAAATGGCCCACTTAGGCTTAGCTTGTACAGATAAGATTGTAGAGGTTACTTACCAGTCACACTTCACTCCTTTCAATATCTAAACACCTATATTCACGTATCATAGATTTTCTAAGCTACCCCTCTCAAAGTTTTGTGCTTCCATGAGTAATCTTTTTGGCACTGTCAGATTGTAACATTTTGCTGTTTTTGTTTATTTGAAATTATTTTGCATTGTATATAAACATGATTGCTGTGACATGTGTATTATAAAGGGACCCATTTGCAGATAAGGTGAAAATGGGCTGTAGTTGTGTCTCTGAGTGTTGAGGTTTTGCGTCAGATGTTTGTGTACACTGGACACATTGTCATATAATAAATAAACATGAAATTTATTCAGCCATGGGAGATTCTACTTGAGCACACACTCATTTAAAGGGAATTGTAGAAGATTATTTCTGTGTTTAGGTTTGTGCACTAGACAGTTGGATATAGACTGTCTATTGGATTATAAACAACATAGGCTATAGTAAATATAAAAATATACTCATTAGTCATAAGCGATTGAGTGTATTGCACAGTACAGTGGATAGAAGTAGAAAGGCCTAATGTTTGATTGGATTAGATTGTAAAACTGATTTTATCTTTATATTTACATTTTAAAGGTAAAAAATACATGTATTAATTAAATGGAAGATAGATTTATTTAATACCATGCTGTGAAAGATTACAGGCAATGCAATAACATCTCCATAGAGATGAGCAGGTGGTTTAGCCCACACCAGTAAAGTTACAATGTGCAAGAATGCTAAATGTGTTGCCAGTTGTGTGGATGAATCAGCGTGAGTCATGTTATATCAAGCATAGCGTACTTGCAGACCTTTGGCCTCTAGCTGTTAATTTGTTAAAGGATCTGGAGACATTTCACCCCACGCTTCTAGAAGCTTCTCCCACAAGTTGGATTGTCTGGATGGGCACTTTTTATATACCAGACGGTCAAGCTGCTCCCACAACAGCTCAGTGGGTCTGTCCATAACACTTCTTTCCAATCTTCCTCTGTCCAGTGTCTGTGTTCTTTTGCCCATATTAATCTTTTGCTTTTATTGGCCAGTCTCAGATGTGGCTTTTCCTTTGCCACTCTGCCCTGAAGCTGCATCCCAGAGTCGCCTCTTCACTGTAGATATTGACACTGGCGTTTTGCAGGTACTATTTAATGAAGCTGCCAGTAGAGGACCTGTGAGGCGTTTATTTCTCAAACTAGAGACTCGAATGTACGTATCTTCTTGCTCAGTTGTGCAGCGGGGCCTCCCACTTCTCTTTCTACTCTTCTACGCCTGTTTGTGCTCTTCTCTGAAGGGAGTAGTACACACCGTTGTAGGAAATCTTCAGTTTCTTGGCAATTTCTTGCATAGAATAGCCTTCATTATCATTTCTGAGAACACGAATAGACTGTCGAGTTTCACATGAAAGTTCTCTTTTTCTGACCATTTTGAGCATTTAATTGACCTATGTGATGCTCCAGATACTCAACCTGCTCAAAGGAAGGTCAGTTTTATAGCTAAACTGTTTTCATCTGTGCTAACATGACTGCACAAGGGTTTTCTAATCAAACGAATTTCTCACTTTCCACGGTGGTTGGTCTGTCTCACCCTCATCAGGTCCTGGAGGTCTGGGAGCCTGAGAGTTCTGTGCAGTATCTTTGCTGTTCCTAGTACTGCATTTTCCATGTGTTTTCTGTAGTGTGTTTTTCTGAAGAATAATTAAGTAAATCTGGAGGGCTTTCTGTACTATCTGGCAACACATGCAGCCTCCGCACCAGCTTGTAGATAACCGGAAGCAGCCTGTGTTTTAAGCCTGAGAAGCATAGAGCTAGATCCATGCTGGGAAGCAACAGTAATCAATGATTGACACTGAAAGACAGTAATAAAGTTTAACCGACGGCTGCTACTGTCACCGTACATCGCTTCTCAAGGTCAGAAAGACCTTATTGTAGCCGCAACAGCTAACGAGTTTCAAGAATAGTCGGCAGCTAGTGTTTGCTAAACATACGCAGTAACAGGAAAGACAGCTTTTTGCTAACCCTGTATTTATAGCTGTTCTGGTTCGAACTCCAAGTGGATATTACGGCGATGAAGACTGTCAATTTATAATCTTCGGATTAATAATTAAGTACGGACTTATTACCACCAAACTAACCTCAAAACGATGAAACCATAATTTCAGTCTGATTGCAGTGATCAACTTTTAGATTCTTATAGAGAAAGAGTTCTCATTTAATAAATAAATTAAACAACCCTTACCCCCCTGAAGGTTTCTTTACGTTAGTAATATTACAGATGTGCTAACACTGACTCAGTCATTGAATGTTATTTTAACTACTAATTACTTTTATTGTGTTAACAGCAGAGACCAGCTTCCCAGAAAGCATGAGTCAAAATAGGTAACGAATTATCCATGATAAATGTAATACAGCATATTTATCAAAAGTTAAAAATCTCATATTGTTTATGGTTTAGAATATACATGGACTACAATGCCACTACCCCACTGGATCCACAGGTGATCCAGGCCATCACTGAGGCTCTTCATGATGCCTGGGGAAACCCAAGCAGCACATACACTGCAGGTTAGAGACGTCAAAAGGAAACACAAATATGTATTCAAGCAGACTTTTGAATTTGTCTTTACAACCAGGTGTCAAAGCCAAAGCCATTATCAGTGAGTCCAGAGAAAATGTGGCGAGAATGGTTGGAGGAAAAGCAGAGGACATCATATTTACTTCAGGTGGAACTGAGGTAAAAAGCACAAATGATACAGTTACCAAAACGTTTAATCAGTTACAGTTACCAAAATGTTTAATCATGGCTGTAGGATCTAAAAAAAGATCTAAATAAGAAAAAAGAAAGACAGTATAATGTGTAGATTATGCTATGTTACTTTTGCTTTATTTTTTATGTTTAGGCCAATAACATGGTCATCCATTCTGCAGTAGAATACTTCAAGAGGAACTGTGATGCTGCTGAACAAAATACAGATCATTGCAATGGATGCCGAGGACTCCCACACATTGTCACCTCAAATGTGGAGCATGACTCAGTGAAACTAGTGCTGGAGCATCTGCAGAGGCAGGGCAAGGCAGGTTTGTAAAAAAAAATGCATTTTCATTCATGAATAATGTATTAGCATTATATAGTGCTTTACAATTTTGTGTGTTATTAATCACATCACATCACTGATCGATGAGATCTCACAAGATCAAATTGTCACAAGACTGCGCACACATGAAAAACAATCTCTTAGTGTAAAGAGAGAAAAAAGGAGCGAGAAGCGCTCTTCCTCTGTGTCCCTCTGTACTGTGTGTGTTAGAGCAACAACAGTGCAGGGGAGAGGGAGGAGGAGCTGGAACGACAGAAAACGGAGCAGCAGATACAGTTTTGTCTAATCATTTGAACAATAAAAAATAAGTGTAATAGACATTGTGTATGAAGTATATTGTAATAATCAATAGTGATGCATGTGTGAGTTTACACTGCAGAACTAGTGTTTTAAGCATAAAGGTTGTTTAATGAATTTAGGCAATTATAAACACATGTGACCAATTGTGAATTGATTATTGAAAAATATTTCAAAATCTCATCTTGTCTTGATCTTGTGGACCTTATCTTGTGTCTCGTTTTGTGAAAATTCTGTCTCATCCCACCCCTAGATTTTAGTCATTTAGCCCTGCTTGAATGTTGGGGCTTGTCTTGTTTCACACCCAGTTTGCTAGTAATTCAATTCGAGATTATGTTTATTAGTCCACTGCTGTGGTACATTACCAATTAAACCACTACACTGAGGCATTCCTTAAATACTGAAATAGGTTTATGTAATCTAGTGTTGTGTTGTTTTTTTTCCATAGATGTTACCTTTGTTCCGGTGTCTAAGGTAACAGGGCGTGTGGAGGTGGTAAATGTCCTTAGTGCACTGCGTCCCAACACCTGTCTGGTTTCCATTATGTTAGCCAACAATGAGACGGGGGTCATCATGGTGAGAGGAGATAATAACTTGTAAAGCTCTTTTATGTTCACGCTCAGTCAGTTCCTCTCTCATCTGAAACCTTAGTGCGCATCATGTGTTGGATTTTTCCTAAACATGTCCCTGGGACTCTAGATGTTGTAGTGAATATTTTCTGTTGTGATTTTATAGAAAATTCTCACAAAGTTGGTATTTTAAGACATTTTTAGGTTGTGGTTGAAGAAGATTTGTTCATCTGCACAATTGTAATGAGTAACATAGCTTCAGACAGTGCCTCCAATTGTTGATGGTATAAATTGGTTTAACTCACAATAAATACAATTACATTAATGCAAAGTCTGCCATTGCGAATTACGAAATAAATACCAGATAGATAAATAATGCCATACTGAGAAATATTCCAGTGAAATCAATAACATCTCCATGGAGACAGGCAGCTGGCAGACCCCTCCATCAGAATAGTTATGCAGTATACAATGTCAACAACATTACCCCATTGCCATTTAGGATTTATAACAGCATGTTTTCTTAACAGCCCATCAAAGAGATATTTTGGACAATCAGAGCTCAGATTAATCAGCTTCCACACCGGCGGATCCTGCTGCACACAGATGCTGCTCAGGCTTTGGGCAAAATCAAAGTGGAAGCTCAATCACTCGGAGTGGACTATCTCACTATCGTCGGACACAAGGTTAACAGTTTGTTTTGTAAAACATGTAAATTATAATACTTAAATATGCCCACAAGCGGCGATGATCGGCCCTCACATGCTCCTACGCTGCACCTGCAAACGGCTCGCCCCGCAAATGCCACGCCCAACACATCGCGCCACGCAAACGCTGCCCTGCCTCACACTAATCCTAATAACCGTAAGCCCCAACCACACTTTTTATATGCTTTACAGTGTATTATATTCAGACCGAGATCACGTATTAGTGATTCAAATTTCCCAGGCCAACACATTCTCCATCAGAAAAATTACATAGTGCACCTTTAAATGATTTTGAGTCTTTGCGCCCCTTCTGGCCAACAGTGACAAATTCACCATGTCCATAACATATTTTTTTGCTTGTAGTCATGCATAGAATTTATTTCCCAAATTTGGTACAAATCCGATAATGTTGACATTTCATGTCTAGGGGGCGCTATAGTGTAATTTTCCATATGCTTTATAGTGTATTATATTCAGGCCGAGATCAGCATCAGTGATTCAAATTTCAGCATGATCGGACTAAGTCTCTGCCAACGGGAGCAAATCTTGACATTGAATATTGTCTAAAATTTTGATTGAACTTTGGAGCTTCGCCGCATGTAAGCCGTGACAGTTTTCAAAAAAACTGAGGTAATGTTTGAAGCCGCACTTCTCTAGATGATGTACAGTGATTTTCAGCCCTGTGGGTGAAGCACCTTCAGACGAGTGCATTCAAACGCAACATTAGCCAAACAGCTGATTCTGCATTTTGAAGATTCCAATCCAAGATGGCCGCTTTCTGGTGTGTCAAGGGGCGTGGCCATAATAATATTTTTTACTTGCCTTGTCATGATTGACTTCTGTGTTAAATTTCATGATTCTACGTGCACATTTTTGTCATTCGTATTCCCTAATACATTTTTGTCTCGTTAGGGGGCGCTGACGAACCGTTTTATTTATTTTTTGAAAATGGAAATGCCCAAAAGTTAGAGAAGCGGAGTCTTTAACACGTGGCCAAATTTCGTGACTTTTCGTCATTGTTCACTGGGTGAAAAATGGGTGAGTGCGTTAGGAGAAAAATAATAATAAGAATTCTGATACAAGAACAATGTTCTGCTTTTTTTTGTCTGACAAATTATACATTTTCGGAAACCTCTGGCACATTGCTACTTCATGGTGAGGGTTCCTGGTCACTACGGGCGAGTCACGTTGCGTCATTTTCGTTCCCGCCCCCTATGAGCAAGTATCGCTATGTGATACTAATAGGCCCTTCGCCAGCCTCTGGCGCTTGGGCCTAATAATTTAAATAGCTGCATTTAAATAGCTTTAAATGCAGCTATTTAAATGTAACACATATTATGATAAATCAGCCTCATAATATTCACATTACATAATAATATTGATATTGATGAAATGTTCAGTATATATAGATTTATAATTTTTTGGATTATTAGATAATATGCATTTTTCTTAAAATGTATGTATAATGTATATGCTTGTGGACTTTAAATATTTGGTTGAATTTGCAGTTTTATGCTCCTCGGATTGGAGCCCTATATGTGAATACTGAAGATAAAGCACCTTTATATCCAATGTTCTTTGGGGGAGGACAAGAGAGAAACTTCAGACCTGGGTAAAAAAAAAAGAGTTTTTATATAAAATGCATTTACGATCATGTTCTAAAGTATGAAATCTAAATATGCTGACTTACTTTTGCAGGACAGAAAACACACCAATGATTGCAGGATTAGGAAAGGTAAATGTTTTAAAATGTCTAGGTAATATTTGCATCAGTCAACTATTCATTAAAGTGGTCTCTTTTCACACTTGCACAATTAATATCAACTGGCAATCAAAATACACTAATGCTCAGGGAACTTTTTCTATATAGTCTTAAAGACCATTTTACAGAAAGATTTTATTGAATGCAAACAATTGGTTTAAAATGAATAAAACCTTTACAAGTTCCATCCATATAGAGTATAGAGTGGCATAATACCAGGTGTCATAACAATTAGCAATTCAAAACTAAATATTATATCTTTTTAATGGTAAAGAGTAGTTAAAAGGGAACCAATAATCAGAAAGCTGAAACCCATGGATGAGCCATCAGATATTTTTTCTTGAATGTGGAAAAGGTTGTTCCCCATCTGTTGGACATTGAAACCTAACACTAACATAATACTTTCACAACTTGTAGCAAGCATGATAATTAATTTACAGTGTTTTTGTGAGGCTGCGGATCTAGTGACATCTAATTTGTCTGAGTACGAGGGTCATATGCGAGCTGTCAAACTTTACCTCGAGGATCAACTCAAGGTATTTAGACTACGTTGTCAATTTATCTTTTTTGGCTGTTGGTCTGTTTTGTGCTTTTGCTATAATTGTTTTACAATTTATGGTACAAAAAATGCCTATGTATTCTATTCTAATTATGTGTAAATAACAAATGGTCTTTTAATCCACAGCTTGCCTTCAGAGAAAAACTCCACTTCAACAACCATTTTGAGGACTCTGAGGTCCTTCCCAACACATGTAACTTGTCCATCCTGGGTCCACAATTACAAGGTGCTCCCTCTGTCTCCTGCCTGTTCTCCCCCTCTGACCTGCAACCATGTTAGGTAGTTAGTTCATGACCCACACTGCCGGGCTATTTGTAAACATCACAAACTTTTAAATCATTTATTCCCCTCCACCCGAAGAGAAGGAGGTGTGGTGACGTGTAATTTACTATTCCCCAGCATAGTAATGATATGAACACAACAGTATAAAATAAAATGAATGATTACTCATGATTTCTCATCTATTTTGGCAAAAAACAGTACTAATGTTTGACTGAATCAGAACTTATCAAACTGATATACATATAATTACATCACATTACATTAATACAACAGGTTTTTGCTAAATAAATGTGTAGCATCATACCTACTGTATGGTACCTTATGTTACCTTGTTAACAAGAGTTAAAATGTTTTTGTCATATACTCTTTCTGCTCGATAGCAAAAGTTCTGTGGACTTGAACTGATCACTTAGCTGTACAAGCTGGATTCTTGTGAGCTACAAAGTCCAAATTTCATAACAATCCATCTTGCAGCTCAAGATTAGAAATGTATACAAGATCAGTACTAATACACACTAAATCAGAGGATTGAATTGTTGTTTTTACTTTTTTTTTTAATCAAAGTTGAGTGCTTATTAGTTTAGTTCACAAAGTTGCAACATTTTAAAGTCAGTCTTGTCTATACCCCTCCTACTCTTAGGCTGGAAAGTACTGTCCAGGTGTGAACGTCTGTTGGCCAGCGTTGGTGCAGCTTGTCACTCAGACAGAGGAGACAGGTAAAATATATTTAGTTTGACAATTAATGATAAGAGAAGGTGTCATATTTATTTATTTTTCCTCTATTCAGGCCATCCCATATCCTCCTGAACTGTGGTGTTCCAGAGAGTGTGGCAGTGAATGCGCTGAGGATAAGCGTGGGACGAGGAACAACCCAAGAAGATGTGGATGCAGTGGTGGAGGATCTGAGGAAAGTGGTGGAACTCTTAGAACAAATGGACTAAAAATGTGAACATGGCGAGTCAGTGTTGACCAGATATAGATTTTACTCACATAATTTGCACAATTTGGCACATCTATATTACTGACAAAACTGGGAAATACATAATATGAAAATGTAAGATAAATTATGCAAATGTTGGACCAGGACACCTTAGTACCTTATAGTTCCTTATTACATTTTATGATCATGTAAATTCATAAAATATTCCTGATGAGTAATAAACAGCCATGACTTTGGCGTGACCTGGAGGCTTTCATGAGGTTGTTTTTCCATTGGGTCATGTTTGTAATCAGCTAAATGCATTATGAAACCAGATCCAGACACACACTTTCCCTGATGAGCTGCAGACACTGGACTTCTCAAATATAAACCAGATGAGTGGTCACTCATGGTAGGGTACTGTTTAGTAACATTACTAAAACTTTTGTCTCCTTGTAGTGCAGTGTGCTTCAACTCTCAGTGCTTAAGTTTCCCAGCTCCAGTGAAGCATGCACAGTGTTAGCAGATGGTTAGTGCCGCAAAGACTCAGCACACGTGTTTCATTACCTTCATTCTCTATGGGCTTCCATTACTCGCTCCTCAACATCTATGGAAAACAATAAGCGTTTTTCAAATGCACATATATTGTGCTTAATTTTTATTACTGTTATCAAGAGACTACCATGAGGGAGTATTTCATGGTAGTGTATGGTATCTTTAGTTTTTGCTATATGTTTTGTAAATATAATTATGGAAAAAACACACAAGTATTGACTATTTTATAGCATGTAGTTGACTGTACAAACCAGATAAAAATCACATCTTCAAGAAACTATCACCAGTCATTTTTAAAGAATATGCTTTGCAATGATATGGACAACTCAAATTGCAAATATATTTATTATTGTAGCTAGTTAAGGTGCATTTGACCCACGTGTGCCACTGCTCAGTGATCTTCTCCAGGTCTTTAGCTATCAAACCATTTTTTCTTCTATCTTCTAGCTAAAAAGATTGACTTGAAGTGCCCCAGACGAGCAGCATATGGTAGATGAATAGACCTAAAGTACTTCTCCTATCTCACTACCTTCACCCCCTCCTCTCAGCTCAGTAGGCCTGCCATCTGCCTCCCTCTCTGGTGTCGCGTTCCCTTTGGCCCTGGGTGAGTTTTTTATTATTGTATGAGATGGGTCACATATTTGAAGTTTTCATGGAGCTTGTTTTCATGTGTGCCATGGATTGCTTGTAGTCTCCAGTTATGGTGCTACATAGAGCTATCCAGGCAGCCCGAACTGGGGAACTTTCAACCTTGAAGGAACTTGCGTTTTCTGGGCATCTTTCCACTGCAGTTGTAGATGCACAAGGAGCTGGGCCGGTCCACCATGCTGTGAGATGTGGACAGTTTGAGTGTCTTCAGTATCTTGTCAGTGAATTTGGTCTTCAAGGAGATGCCCGGGCTTTGAATCTCGCCACGCCAGCTCATGATGCGGCCGCAACTGGGCATGCAAGAGAGATACAGTGGCTAATAGAACAAGCAGGATGTAAGATAGAGGTAAGGAGGGTACCTTTTCAGCTCAATTGCCCCAGGAAAAAGTTGCCTGCCACATGACCTTCGTTTTGTTATCCTTTGAGATGCCTAGTAGTAGAAGGCATTACACTTATCTTTTTACATGTATGACTGGGTCAGTACATTACATAGGATTGCCCATTGGCAATGTGTGTATTTCTATGTAATGTTATATACAGATGCTAAATAAGTTGCAGTTTCTCACCTCATTTTAATTTAAGTCTTCACTTTCTTAGATTTGCATACTTACTTTAAATAAAAAGAGCATAACATATTGAACTTACATGTATTGCACAATTCCAAATGATTTATAATAGAATAATAGATTGTGATTTAACCTCATTCCTTTGTCCTTTCTAATATTTCTTCATTCATCAAAGAAAACATTTTTGATGATACTGCCATGTTAAATTAAAACTACAGTGTAACTACAGTTGCACTGCAGTATCACTCCAGTGTGTTAACCAGTTAACCAGTGCCGTAAATGCACCAACTTTAATGGTAAAATACCGTAGTTTTAGCCCATCTGCAGTTCCTTAGATGAGGACATTTTCAGTCTTTATGCAGACTTAATTACTTATAGTACTTTACAAAGTTTTTTTTTTCCAGAAGTGGGTAGTACTCACATTTACTCGGTTACAATTATGTGAGAAACTATTTTAAGAAATTGTACTTTTCAGAGTACTTTTCTAGCAACATAATTTTACTTTTACTTCAGTAATGTTTTTATTGAAGTAACAGTACTTCTACTGAGTAAAAGTCTGGGTTACTCTATGTTATGTACTCTTATGTTGTCAATATGAAAGGATTTGAACATACATTTGAAAGGATTTGAACATATTTCTTTTTTTCATTTTTCTTGCTCATTGCTCCTTCATATATGATTTAGTTTGCCAAATTGATTTTGTTTATCCTTTGAAAATACTCTTACTTAAGTACTGAATAATCTTGAGTAAAAGTAAAATTTCTGGCAACTACCCACCTCTGCATTTTTCATTTGAACCCCTTATATCTGATCACATAGGACAGAGATGCAGCAGGTGCGTCTGCCCTGCACCTGTCTGCTCGGTTTGGGTGTGTGGATGTGACCAAGTGGCTCCTGTCGGCAGGTGCAGCAGCTGAGGCTGAGACCCACTGTGGGGCATTACCTGCTCACTACGCTGCAGCCAATGGAGACCTGATCTGTTTAAAACTACTTATTCAAAAGGCACCCAGGTCAGTGTTTATTCATCATCCCAACACAGAACCTGTTTTAAGTGGAGGAATAGAAAAGCAACAGGAGAAAAAATGCATAAATATTTATTAAACATTGGGCAAATACAGGGAAAAACAACTATACACTTCTTTACATTGCCAGGTCCTTAATTTTACATGTTCTGTTTTTCATTTTAGTTCAGGCAAATACAGCACTTAATCCAGTACTAAATTCAATGCATGGTAATGAAAGTAAAATACTGTATGCTTATGTGAAGCATTTAAAATACAATTTATTCAAAACTAACTACATCACCAACACCAAACAACACCATACAATATAATGCTTCTTCTTATATTCTTGTATGGTGTTCTTGTATTATGGAAATCTTTTCATAATCATAACTGAGGGTCTCTTGAGGACTTTCAAACTACAGCAGACCACTTAGTCATAATATATCTCCTTTAATTATGTCTTTTCATCTATGTTGAATTCAACTTGCTTCTATATGATATTTTGACTTCTAATGACCCAGTGCTGTGTCTGACTTGTCCTTGACACTGTTTGGGAACTAAGCTCCTGTCTGTGTATCTCTTGGGGTGGTATATATGCTCTACATGGTTATTGTAAACACAAGAGACAGGGAGAGACTGCTTTGTCAGGGACTGTCAGGGTTGTGATTGTGTGCACAATTGCTGGAATAAATCAGACTCTTAAATTTAAGACAACTTCTCAGTTTTGTTCTTTATACTTTAGAAATTCCACAACACTTGTCTCATATTGTATAATTATTATATTTAATTTAAGAATCCCATGGAAGAATTCTTAAACTTCTGGATTGCGTCTATTGCTACTTCTCACTTAATGATTGGTTAGCAATGATATCAGTGCATGGTCCCAGCTTTGAATGACTGTAAACTCACATTTAATTACACTTTTAGCTTAGAGCATACGAATGACAAGTGCAAACTAAAAACCCTCACCAGGCTCTTTATATTGAATTTTACAATTCAACATGATGCTTTAAATGTAAAGAGGGTAAAGTTGATGTTGAGACATGTATTTTCTTGTTACTTTAGAGTTTGGCACATGCTTAGGTCAGTGAATCACATGTGACCATCGGCCCATGCTGTAAATAATGTATAAACACAAGCCAGGTTGATCACATGGCAGCCTTTTTAGTCTCTACTACTGTACTACGTCAGGCACTGTGTCAAGTTGACCACATCAGCAGAGCATTTGAGGAAAGTGATACACTGTACTTTCGACTCCTTACAAACAAGCATAAAATATTAAACTTATTATCTACCAGTCATAATATAATGGCGGCTGGTTGTTTTTGTGTCCCAGATACAAGTTATGTTAGTTACATTTGGTTATAGATTGCATTATTTGTAGGAGAATACTACTTGAAGGTCTTGAGACTCTTTAAAATGTTATGATTATTCAATGAAAAAACGCTTTTGCATTTTTTCTATGAAAAGCACTCTGTAAATAAAGTTTGATTGATTGATTGAAAAAACTATTAACAATGTGTGAGAATGTGCACAGGAGGACTTAACCATATTATGCAACTAGGGCTCCTCATATTGATCAATCACAATTCACTTTTATATTATTTTTGTTATAAATACCTAAACATTTTTTCCGCAGGACAGTAAATTGTCAGACGGGGCTGGGTGCCACTCCCCTGTACTTGGCCTGTCAAGAGGGAAATCAGCCTGTGGTTCAGTTCCTGGTGGAGGAGTGTGGAGTGGACGTGAACCTCAGGGCCTATGATGGGATGAGCTGCTTGCACGCTGCTGCTCACCTGGGCCACTACGACATTGTGTTGTGGCTGGTTAGTAGGGCCTCGTGGTGATTTCCACATTTTAGATTGTGATGTCTATGATGGCCTGCTCTCAGATGGGAGCATGAAAATAGGAAACAGGGTCAGAGTTGATGATGTGGTATTTTTGAAAGACTGAGAAATCCACAATTTGTATACCATTATCTTGCTATTCAAGCACACTGCATGTTTAGTAAGTTAACAGTAATAAAAATGTCATGGATTCGTATATAGTAGCTTTCAGTCTACTAAAGGCATTTCATGCTGTATTATTCTTTTGTAGCCATTTCTACATGCCCACATCTCACTTAAAGACTATAGGCCTATAGAATGTAATGTTATCTGAAGCCACTGTTTCACGATTGTCTCTAGGTGACCTGCACCAATGTGGACCTCTGTGCTCAGGACAGAGAGGGTGCCACTGCACTACATTTCGCTACCAGCAGGGGACACTATTGTATCTTGGAGAGGCTACTACAAGTGGGCTCAAAGGTCATGAAAGATTACTGGGGAGGGACTCCACTGCATGATGCTGCAGAGAATGGAGAGCTTGAGGTAAACATTGTAATACTTTTAACCAGTACAAATAAGGATCTGGAAAACAAGTACATTTTTGTTGTTTGGTAACATTTCTTGTGAATCCAGACCATGCAATAAGAAAAATCTATTGCTGTGTTGTCAGCTGTTTTATTTTATTCAGGTGTACTTTATTGATCCTCATGGGAAAATTCATCCTTTGATAATTTTTAGGACCAGAATCCATGTATACAATGGATCAAATGCAAAGGACAAAACAAAAACGCAAAGTATGCTTTTCCTTTCTGAAATGATGCAGAAACACGTACCCTTCTTTTGACAGTGCTGTAAGCTGCTGCTGGCCCATAGAGCAGAGCCCACAGAGAAGGATGTAGATGGATTCACGGCTGCAGACCTGGCAGAGTACAATGGGCACAGTGAATGTGCCAGGTATCTGCGTTCCATGGAGAGAAATGTAAGTGTCTGCACTGGAACACTCCTTTTTACACAAATCAAGTCCATTTTCACCTATATATTCACATATTTGTGAATCTTTGATGGGTTGGCTTTGTGTGTTTTATTGTGGAAAGACTCTTGACCACAAGACTAATCAAGATGTGTTCTTGACAATCTCTCAACCACTCTGTAGAATATATTTAATAACTAAATGTTATTTTCCTAATTAAAGCCTTTTATTTCTTCTTTTTTTAATCAAAATGTTTTATTGTTTTCAAATGATCATATACAACAGGTACATAATAATAAATTCACTTTTATTTCTTCTTAATCATACTTGTGCATGTTGATATAATACTGTGTTTAGTCCTCCATTACAGCTGATGAGGCCAGACTATTCTTCTCAGTTTCATTTGAGGGCTCTCAGCAATTGACTCTTTTGTTCTTTAAGCACGACATGTCTTAATGTGATCAATGAATATTTCAGTGTTATCCCTGTTTGTGCTGTTTGTGTCAGGGTCACAACAGGACACAAGGAAGACAAATAATCTACTACTTAAATTGATGATAATGAGGCTATGAAGTTTCTAATGGAGATTGGTCATTTGTCTGCAAGACACTAATCATTCTCGGATAGCAATTTGCATTTAGAATTTAGTTAGTTAATTATTAGGTAAAACCCCAACCAGGGACAGGTTAAAAATGTAAAAAATTAGCTAATAGCTATAAACTCTATATGCGTCGCATCAGCTGCATGTTCTATATGTAAATATGTCTGACTGCATTGTCCCTGTCAACTAAATAAAATAAATAAATAAGTTTACTTAAGTGTTAAACTATAGAGCTCCTGCACCCACTTGAATAAATTTGATAGGAACGCCATGTTGGCAGTGGTGAATTAGCGAATGTCACAGTCGCTTTTGGAGTGTTTTTGTCTTTAAATTAACTTGCAGACATTATCTTTAAACTAATGCGGCTTTATCTTTAAACTAATCAAATTAAACATTAGTGACCCTGGCATGGGAGTGACTTTAAGTGTGAGAGTGCATAGATTTCACCCAAACTCTGCAATATCTGGACATCTGCTTTACTTTTCCCCTTATATCCTTAGAAAAGGTCACTGGAGATGTTTGTGAAGAATATACTTTATTATAAACCCTGTATCTATAACATTTACTGATACTGGCAGTTTAAATTCTTTGAAATTGATAAAATAGTAAAAACACAATCTGCTCTAACTAATGTGCATACTGTATGTTGTAGCCTATGTAGCAGGCTAAATCACTCATGACACTGATATGATACTGTGTTTAGTGGTCCTTTATCAACACAACAAAAACTTAAGTTTTCACCAAATCCACCAAAAATTCCCTTTCAACGGACCAACTTGTGAATGGAAAGGTCTCTTGGGGACACTCTGTCAGCAGACCTGTTGAAGGATTCCCATATAACACTTCAGTCATCACCCATAGCAGCCCAGACAAATAGACATTAATATTCACTAAACTAATGAATGGTGTCTGCCAGAAGCAAAGCATAAATAAGTTAAAGAGGGATGTGCATTCACAAAGATATAATGATCGGAAGCTGCAAATATAATCAACGTTCGACAATGAGATCTAATCCGTCACAGGCGTGGGTGCCCGCCAAAGCTATGGCCCTATCGGTTACCCCTCTCAAGTGGAAATCCCACGCCTGAGTCCGTTATGGGATCCACAAGCTTATGTTTCACAGTTTTCACCGTTTCCATGCCTGGAACTGGCAACCCAATACATGGTGGATTTGGAGAGCAGGATGTCAGTGCCTTCACTTTGATTGTGTGTCATGTTTTTTTCCAGTGACAACTGGAAGTGCAATGATGATGATGCAATGATTGCCACTCATTGTAGACAGGTATCGCAGCAGAGGGTGAGAAAACATGTTATGCAATAAGTTCTAAGGTTTATTGTAGGGTGGTAATAAGGTAACACTTGAGAAATCAATACTCTAGCTTCCTTTTGCACTTGTTCTTTTAACTACGCGAAGTTGTCATTTAAGATCCTATTGATGACTTTTTTGGACAGTCTTTTCCAGTGCATTATGTTACTGCATACTCATGATATATGCACACATGCAGTTGTTGATAGAAGTAAGTTTGTTAGACATTATGTTATTGGCGTTGTGTATTTGTGCTGAGTTTTGTCCTGGTTTCCTCATAGCTAATTTTAGCCATGTTTTCACCAGTCAAGGTTTTGCTTAATGCCTTGTGCCCTTGTTTATATTAGGACACATTGAGAGTGAAAGTTGCGTCTCTGCTAATGACATTGCATACTATTGTAGAGCTCTTGGGCAAGACACTTCATCCCCTTGTATGAAAATAAATGGTCAGAAACACTAGTGGTAGAATTTAAGTTGCATATCTGCCTCAGGGCAACTATGGCTATAGACGCTTACCTTCACTGAAAATCATTTTCACACACACAGCCTACTTCCCTAAGAAAATACCCATTTCAAAGTTACCACCCAATTGTTTTAACCCCAGCTAATCTTTTTGCAAATTGTTTTCAACACCATTTTAATTACATTTGTTTGACACATCCTCACAGTACTCTCTTGATCACAAGTTTCCAGTGTCAGATTGACTCATCTCCGGACATTGACCTAAAAGCACTGTGCACTACTCTGACCCAAGTTTGTGTTTTTTGGCTTGTTTCCAAATCTCTCGATCTCTCACAAACAGGTCACTGGCTCACGCGCTCTTTGTGTATCTTGTATTTCCGAAAACAGCTGCAAACAAATCCACAGCATCCTGGTGTTCGATGTGCTTTTTGCTCCGGGCAGAGACAGGAGAAGACACTGCGCTATTTTTAGAAACACATGCATCAGTGTGTTACTGGGGCACACGGACCATATTTCCTCTTTGTGACGCAAAACACTTTACTACTTAGTGTTTTGCAAGTAAAATAGAAAACATTTTATTTAACAAGTCACTTTTGGGTTACAAGGCTTCAACATTTTAACCCATGTAAGACTACCAAACTAGTCAACACAGTTAATAATTGAATACTAAAGGAGTGGCATTTAATTTTCTTGATAGCGTTTTTAGTGTTAGTCTATAGGTTCAGCCTTTCCAATCAATCATAAATATTGTTATTGTAGATCTAATTTGTGTTACTCATAACAATGCTTCCAAAAATGTGGACCAGTGCCCAAGCATGAGCCAATTGTCAGTTATCCAATTATATATACATGTCTTTGAATTTTGACAATTTATCTTATATTTGTGGTTACATTAGAAAAACAAAATGCAAAATGCAGTATTGTGTGTATTTTTGAAATAAGAAAACTAGAATTTGAGTTATATAAAATAAATTTAAAAAATGAGAAAATCCATTCAGTTTTCACCTAATATTATTTATTTATTTATTCAATACCAGGTAAGTCATTTGAGAACACCTTCTCATTTGCAATCACGACCTGGCCAAGAGGCAGCATAAGACAGCATAAGCAGAATGCACTCACACATCAGTCATAACATGAAACAGTGAATAGAAACATGAGACAGTGAAACATTTGCACATATATCATCTTTCCTTCCCATTTTTTCCTTTTCAAACTCTTCAGTTTAAATCATTTAACAAATGGATGTCTACTTTTTCCAATTGGAAAATGGAACATGCCACAGTTGGATAAAATGTCTCTTTTCCAGTTGCTTTGACAAGTCTTCCGCTGATACCTCCCCTTCGTGCCTCGACATGGCAATTGGTTTGTTCATCCATGCATTAGTGGCATTAGCGGGCCACCCAATCCCCCATACTAAATAATTCAGGGCATTCTCCGATCTGAGTTTATTGTTTATTGCGCAGTGGCCCTTAGACACAGGCAGAGATGCGCAGGATGGTGTCAAACGAGTGGTCGGCGATTGTGAGATAGTGTCGAGTTCTGCTGTGGTAGTTGTGGCTTCTCTGGATATCTGCTTTGGTGTGAACTGGTCACTGGGTTGGATAGACGGAGCGGCCTGGGATTGTTACTGTGAGTTTGAGCTGTTTTTATGTTGTGGTTATTACATTTGTATTTGCAGTGAATGGTGTAATTTTTTGTAGATCACTTTTAAGAGCTGGTGATACTTTGTCAATGTTAATTTTGTTGTATGGTAGGACATTTGCAGCTACATTATCATGACAGCATTATGTTTAACGTTTTTCTGGTTTGGCTTGTGACAGTTATAGGAAATTGCCATATGCCATTTGAATTGTCACAGACTTTATACACTTAATAATGTAAGTTAAGTTTGAGTAACTCTTTGTGACCCTTTCGGGAACTCGGGCTAGGTAATTATTGTTCTACGTAAAAGTTTCCTGTAACATCAGCAGATGTTTTTGGGTAATTTGACCTGTTTTTGATTGCTTTTTACAGTTAACTGTGACTAATTCCCCACCACATTCTCGACAATATGAGGTCTTGTTATTTGGACAGTGAAGAAGTATTTACTGTGTTTTATTGCAACAGCAAAGTTGTTTTTGTCAGTTGGTGTGGTGGTAACATATAAAAATATATTACTTTGTAGGTCCATAATTTTATGTTGGTGTTTATTTTACTACATATTTGTCTTCAGATTGTATGGATTTGTGTTAATGTTCCCAAAAAAAATGACTTTACGTTTAATGTACAGTTACTCAAAATGTCACATTTACATGCACATCAAACCTGATGAGGACCACAAATTATATTAACCTTTAACTCTTTATGATGCCATTCAAAACTCTGCAGTGTACTGTTGGTAAGACTCAAGTAAATGCAACTAACTACCTTACTTAACTGATGGTTTTAGTAAGACCTTGACCACCTTTAAAATAGCAAACCCCCTAACTTCCCCTCTCCCATGTTTATATGCTTTCTTGATTGCTCAACTTCTGTGAACTCCTCCCTATGCCGCTCTTTTTCTCTGTTGTTCAGTGTCCCAATATCTTAGCATCAGTTTGGCTTCAAAGTGCCGTGAGAGGAAACAGCAGGGGCTTCCTCATTGACACACAACTCTACAGTGCAGAACAGCACTCCCTTCAATGATCTTTGAAGTTTGGATTTTACTAATAATGTCCTCTGAGGCCTAACATTCATATGCATTTATTGTGGAAGGAGTTACAATAATGCAGGTTTTTACAGGAGATTTAAATTGTTCCATACGTCTAACTTTCTTCTCCTGTGTGAAAATCAGCCAGCATATACTGCCTGCTTTTGTTTCGGGAGTGAACACACAGTTACATGTTCACTTTTGTTGCTATGAATAGGCCTAAAATAGTATATATTTTTTAGCTTTATGTTTTATTTTGTGGTGTAAGTTGAGATAAAGCTTTTTTTAAGTTACTTCTGCCAAGTTAATTTTATGTACCCCAAAACATTTTCTTCACCTTAACTTGTCAACTTGTAACTAAACTTAACCTAACCCCAGCTATAACCTAACCCTCCTAACTTATAAAATTAACCCTGCTCAAACTCCATCACTTCGAATGATCACAGCAGACCTTCCCTCTCGATATTCTAGCATTAACCTTGATATTGAATGTTACCTACTACTGTTAACATTGAAATAACAGAGCATTCTCATAACCATTAAAATCCAGAGCTCAAGACAAGCTTTATCTGGTCCCCCTTATTTTGTGTATTGTTGATTTAATGTATGATTATGTAATTATTTCAGTATGTGATTCTGTGGAAGATTGAAAACCACAACATGACAGGACTATGGAAAATATAATTACAGCAAATTGCATGTAACACAAATACAGTAATGTTTTGTTGTGTTTTTTCAGGTCTCGTGCGCTGATAAACCCACTGAGGTAAGTGCTCCATCGGAAGAGGAAGTGAAGTCCAAGCCAGTTTCAGTGCAGCGAAGCAAAGCGGACTACTACGGCTCCCTTGGAAACACATGTGGCAACAATAATACCAACAACAAACCCATGGATAGTTTAAAGGTAACTTTTTAGAATGGTTTGGTTGAATTTTATTTTTTTCAAATCAGAATTAAATTTGTTCATTTTCAACTGTGTGATGATTTTAACATGTAACGTAACGCTTGTAGTTTAACTGTTATAAACTACACCTCTGTCACTGTCGCAATATATAAATACTTTTTTTTTTACTTTGCAAACACTGCTTTTTGTAATTCATGTACCTTTAAGTCCACTTACCTCTTCCCCAAGCATACAATATATCATTATACAGGTAACTAGGTGTCAACATAATACACTTTTATTTGCATGGCGATTATTGGATTGTTGGACACAATACTGGGACCCTTTGCATCAAAACAAACTTTATTTATAACACACTTTTCACACATAGCATATAACCGAAAGTGCTTTAAAAAGACAAGGGGACTTTTGGACATTGGGCCTCATTTCCTAGTGAACCACTAAAAACAGTCGTACCCACTTCCCAGTGCACCCAAAGCAAATCTATTATTATGCCAGATTATCAATGTACATGTCTGCGTTGATAGAATAATAATAATCAATAAAAATAACCTTGCATCGCACGAATTGTCGCATGCTGAGGGACTATTTTCTCAGCAGCAGCGGTGATATCAGTCCGCCGTTGCCAAGCTTTCTATCAGGAAGTACAACTCGCTGCTGCTGCTCAGACATAAATTCTTCAAATACAAAGTTGGTTTTACATGTAAAAGTATTCTATCGACACAGACATTCACATTGACAGTCTGGTGTTTTAACTTTGCCTCGGGTGCACTGTGGAGTGGGTAAGACTGTTTTCAGTGGCAGGAAAACTATAGCCGTTGACATGCGCTGGCCTAGCACCAGCAACCTCCAAATACAAGGACTGAAAAAACACTTTAAAAAGTGTCCCCACATGTCTCTAACACTCTGGCTCACTAGGAAATGAGGCCCTATGTCAAAAATTCCAAACTGTCCCTTTGAAATCATTCCTCCATGACCCAACTTTCAAGCAGCCCTCAGTCACCTGTACCCACCCATTGCTCTCAAATATACACACACTGAAATTATGCATATTAGGCTGAGTGCAGAAAAATCGGTTAAGAATATTTGTAATTTATTCTAGCAACCTGAGAGTGAGGACTCCCCCCAGGCCAGATACCCCCAGTCCTCTGATGGTTCTGCTCAGTCTGGGGTTGGTCTTCTTGAGAAGGCCTTTTCCAACCAAATCGAAAAGGTTCAAGTCTCCACAGCTGGTGAGTGAACTCCACTAAAACTCTTACTAAAGAGAAACAACAATTATATAGTTTAAAGGAAACATTTATGTGCAATGGTGGCCTTTCAAATGTGACTGGTTATGATTTGTGTTGCAGTTATTAAAGGTTTTAATCTACCCAGAAGTGGTGGGAGTGAGAGGGCTGTTCCAGATGATAAGGGTCCTGATGCATGCCTTCTGGGGGGAAATAAACTCCTTGGAAAGTCCATCACTTCCCTCAAGCAATCTGGGTTATCAGGAGCCTTCACGGGGCAAGCTGTAAGTAAAAGAACTATGTCACAATATAAGCAATCCTCAGTACATTTGAGAAGAGGTTTAAAACCCCAGATATATTTCATGAATTTTATATTTTTTATGAATCAAAAAATGAGTTTGGAACCTAGTGCAATGCAATCATTCAGTCATTCCTCTTTGATAATATATGTGTTCACTAAACTTACCTGTAGAATGTAAATACCATAACAAAATAACAACAAACTAAGTTATTAATTAACCATACCATATCATTTATTCTGAGCTAGAATAAGATGGTAGTCCTGCCCACTGAGGAAGCTAACCTGTCTGATATCGACTACCTGGTGCCCACCCATGATGAGAGGGGACGTCCCATCGCAGAGTGGAAGAGGCAAGTGATGGTTCGGCAGCTACAGGCGAGACTGCTTGACGAGGAGGACCAGAGGAGGAAGGTTAGGTTCAAAGACTTAAACTTGAGAAATGTTGTTTTCTTTTGAGTTTCTTTATTTAAATGTTATTAATCTGTCAGAAATGTTAACTTAAGTGCCCTAAATGAGTATGTGAGTTGCTCATTACATTGAAGTATCTTCTGGAAAGTACCCAATAAGTGAGAGGATATAACAGGATCAGCCAAAATGAGAATAGGGAGGCAGAAATTAGTAACTCAAGAAATATGTCCACTAGATATGATAAGACCCCAATAAACAGTGGTGTGCAGTGACTGAATGTAATAAACGTACATACTGTAGCTTCGGCTTTGTTCCTTGGAGGTAGACTGACGGTCACGCAGCAATAGTGAAGGGAAACAGCAGTTGAGAAATATGGTTGGTAAGTTTTTTTTTTCTTTAATGTCAACTCTTTATATGCCTTAAATAACCAGAAAAGGTATAAATAGTTATAGGATTGATATTAAGTGTGGCACGCTATTTTTACTACCATATAAATAAGAGGTCTTTAGTACTGCTTGAATTGTATAGTATTTGTCATTTATTTATTGGTGGTAGGGCAGGATTCTATACCCTGTTGCTTAAATAACATATTCCATCAATGGTTTGATCTTTTGTCTATATATAAATTCCAGATTCGCCTTACAATCTCACTATATTCTCTCCTTCAGGAAAATGGGAACAAATTTGCCAAAGTGAGCTGGAGGTACTCTCAAGCCCACAATGCTATCCTGGGTCCCTCTGGTGAACTGCTGACCGAGGATGACCTTATTTATCTGGAACAACAAATTGCCAATGTCTCGATGCAGAGGAACTGTGCCGGCTATGAACTGGAGCTAGCCCGTCTGGCGGAAGAGCTACGTCACATTTTGCCTGCCCCTATCGTCAACATCACCGTCAACACTCAATTCAGAAACTTCCCTTGTCAAATTCCCTTACCTGTGTGGTGCGGCCGCATTTCAGGCATTGTCCAAAGCATGTCCCTTCTTATGACCAATTTAACAGACCAACCGTACTGCAAAATGCCCAATACTGAACTTACCACAGTCTTCTCCCAGACGCCCGATATGCAAACCTTCACTAGGGGACGAAGAGAGAGCAGAGAGAGGGTTGAAGGTGAAATTCAACAATTTGGTGTCTCTGTGAGGAACCTAAAGTCAAATTTTGAGACACAAACAAATCTTGAAACAGTGATAACAGAAAAAATGGAGCAACAGGAACAACAGGAGCAACAGGAGCAACAGGAGCAACGGCAGCAGCGGCCCATAATAGGAACTGGCTCACTAATCCAAGCGTCTCAATTCAAAATGCTCCCAAAAGCTCTTAGTGCATGTCCTGAAATGGACCAAAACAATGACTCAGGCATTGACCAAGACGACAATCTCTCCGATGTGCAAGAAACAAATAGTCTGAGAAAGGAGCGTATTGTGGTGCTATTCTTGGGACATTGGAAGAAGTCGGCCTACACGGTTGCAGAGAAAAACAAGGATACAGAGGAGAGGAAGAACAGCGCGGGGAACTTGACCATTGATGATAAAACTGCTCTGAGTCGCAGGGGAAGCATGGAGAACACAAAGATGATGAATAGTTCACTAGGACACTTTTTCCAGCAGAGGAGAGCCGTCAATAAGATGCTTGGGAGCTGGAGGAACATGATCTCTAGCGTCCCCTCCAGGCAGATACGCAGGTGAGTCGTGGTCACAGAGGCTGTCATGTAAAAAATGCCTCTAATCAACCTTTTGTGTATAAAATATATTGATAATTTGCCCATCAGGGATAAATAAGCTTTGATTCATTGATGAGTCTACAAAAATTAACACTGCAAATGCTGATTATAAGTTTAAAAGAGAGAAAGGTGGTTGGCAGGCAAAGAAAACGATGGACTTATAATGAATTAATCAGACTTCTTTCCACTGTGGTTTGTATTGATAATATAATTTCAGTCTTTTATAATGACAAAATAAAAGAATTATTGTATTGTGTTGCCAACATTAGTAATTTAGTAAATAACCAAATTTTGATTGTCTTCCAGACTCCACAAGCAACAGGCTCTGTACTCTCCAGAACAGTTCTTGCCCCGAGTGGATGGTGTTCCTGTGGAGTACGACAAACTGACCCTTGACCTCTTCATGTTGGGGTACTTCCACATCCTGGAGCTGGAACTACCTGTGGACGAGCGCAAAATGAGGCACCTTCTCTGCTTCGAGGTGTTTGATCATGTGGGCAGTTTTCCTTGGGAGACAGTCCGGGACTTCCATAAGGCTGTCATTCAGGAGATAGAGGCTGGGAACAGGGAATGGAAAGACGGATTTGAGGACATTAAAGTGAAGTTCTTTGGGAACACAGTGAATCCGTCTGAAAACAACACAGAGGTGGTCAAACACACTCTTCCAGAAGTTAGACAGGTACCAAAAGTCATTGTCCAGACTCCAACACCAGACGAATCAATGCTCTATAGAGGGACTGACATCTCTAGTTTCAGCAATGAGGAGATTTGTAAATACATTGACCGCAGTTTTGCTTTTTGGAAAGAGAGAGAGGCAGAGATTTTTGATTTTGAGTAGATTTGTTTTTGATATTCTTGCTGAACAACTTAAGGGCTGGGCATCAAACAAGTCATTATGTATTTATAAAAGTTGACAACGAATATTTGGCCAAAATCTGGCTTTGTTTACTTGTTTATAATTCCAGAACTTTATGATTTTTGACGATTTTTGCGTTTAACTGTGATGGAACTCAGGTTTACATTGGCACTAGTATTGAGTACTTCCAAAATATCCAGCCCTTTTTCTAATGCCAGTGTATTTAATTATAAATGAGTGTCTGTGTGATGTTTTGTTCATTATTATGTTTGAGTACATTAATGACACCTGTATTTCTCAATAGAAGACAAATTTTCAAAATAAACTTTGCACTTTTGGCATCTTATGACCTCTTAATATTTATTTCTTTTATTTTTTACTCATTGAACAGCTAGATCTAATTGTGCATTTACTTTGATAAAATCTAAATGTTTTTAGAATGATTATTTATTATTATTATTATTATTATTATTATTATTATTATTATTATAATTATTATTTATTATTATTATTATTATTATTATTATTATTATTTGTATCTGAAGTTAAAAAAAAAACAAAAAAAAAAAACAATCTTAATTTAGTCTGGCATGGAACTGGCCACCCCTTGAGGCTTGACAATTATAAACATGACCTCATACAATGTTATGCATTATACCTTACCATAATTCTTTGCTAACACATAGTCCGAGGATGTTAAACAGTGAGTGGCGTATCTTTTAAAATGATTCCTGTATTTAAAGTGCATTTGCTTGAGCGGGCCCAGTACTATGTGAAACATGTGCCCATAACAGCAGCTGCGGCCTCCATGGTGGTTGTTTAGAGCCAAGCCCCAGCTCAGCGTCACACTCAAGGCTAAAAATACCAGAGTGAGCGACAGCGGGACATCCCAGTGACTTGGCAGTAGCTGGTTCGCCATGCTGCCCTATTCTCCCTAGTCTCCCCAATCTATCTGTTCAATTGCTACAATACACACTGTGGACCCAGAAGCAACAATGAAGAGTTTTCTCAATTATCTCTGTCAGCGGTGAGTGTTTTGACTTATTTTCTTACATGTTTATATTTGTTATGCCTTGTTTTTGTGGGGTTGAGAAGAATGGGGAGGGGATACATAAGTTGAGTTGTTCTTTCACTGACCACAAGGATCATAGAAAACAACTCATGTAGAATGATTGTAATGGAAACAATATAATACACAAATTACTTTTTAGTTTAATATAAGACAGGAGCAACTGATCTCAATATCATATGCTAATGTAACGATTATACCATAGAACACAAATAGGGCTTGTTGTAATTGAGTTAGAAAGCTCTCATAAATTAGTAGTTAATAGTAGCCAAATTTTTTCATATCTTGGACTTACAGTTATTGACAAAATATTTCCATAACAGTGTAAATATATAAAGTTATTTTCTGTGATTCAGTCATTCAAGATATTGTAAAGACCTACAATTGAATATATAGTATTTACAAGATTGAATGTATCTTGCTTGCTTATATCATAGTTAAGAACCTAATAACTGAAAAATTCCTTCTTTATTGCAGATAATCTTCCCTTTGCCTGGCCTTACTTCAACAATGGTGCGTAATGTGGATGACCTAGACTTCTGTCTTTCCTCTCATTCCCAGAGCATTTTGGAGGGTCTACGCTCCCTCTGCTCTGACCCCAAACTCATCGATGTCACACTGGTCGCAGGTGGCCGGGACTTTCCCTGTCACCGGGGGGTCCTGGCCCTGTGCAGCACCTACTTTCGCTGCATGTTTTCTGGGGACTTTGTTGAAAGCATTGCCGCCCGAGTGGAGCTCCATGATGTAGACCCAGACATCCTTAGCCATCTTCTTGATTTTGCCTACTCTGGGAAACTCACCATTAACCAAAGCAATGTCGAAGGGTTAATTTGTACATCCAGCCAGTTACAGTTTCAAACAGTGAGAGCAGTGTGTAGCAGATACTTACAACACCAAATCGATGCAACCAATTGTCTGGGCATTTTAGAGTTTGGTGAGATCCATGGTTGTCCCGAAGTAGTAGCCAAAGCCTGGGCATTTCTGTTGGAGAATTTTGAAGCAGTGCAACAAGGTGAAGAGTTCCTCACATTAGCAAAAGACAAGCTCACCAAATGCTTTTCAAATGACGGACTGCAAATCCGGTCAGAGTGCACCCGCGTGGAGGCCATCTTGAAATGGGTGGGACACTGCAGAGAGTCTAGGCTTTGTGATCTTCATGAACTGCTAACCCTGTGCAGGCTCTCCCTACTTAGTGTGGACTATCTAAATGACAAGCTGCTGAAGGACAGTTTGGTGCAGGCCTCTACCATCTGCAGAGAAGCTGTGGAAAGTATTCTCAAAGAGGTCAGTGAGTGCAAACTTTAGCCTTTTCCTAACCCGGGACACATTTTTCTTTCTAGCCTAGTTCTGATCATTGTGGTGAAATAGAGGTCAGACCCTAAGTATGATGGATAAAGGGTTCAAAAAAGGTCCCTGGACATAGTTATATGGATGACTGAGAACCACAAACATTTATTGTCTGCTTTTCAGTGGCTTTTAGCACAGTGACTTTATGTGTCTCCAGTTAATCCAAACATATTTTAGAACAGTATTGTTTTCCAACCTTTCATTGACGTTAGCCACACATAGTCATTCATGTAATCAGTCTACATAATTTGGTAGCTTCTGTTTTGGCCACTGAAAATACTACACATTGTATAACTAGAATACAACACTGCACAGCCAATAGCCTTGTTTATATTTTCAATAAACCCAAGGATTCTCATTAATTATTGCCATTGTGTTTATCTCAGACTTATATGTAAACACTTTTAATATTAAAGATAGTATAGCCTGTATTTTGATAGAAATCACACACAAGCACCATACCCGTACCTCTTGCATTGCCTGCATTTCTTAAATCTGAAAAATATTTATCCCATTTCCTTCCCGTACAGAAAATGAGCCTGGCTCCTGAGTTCCTGGACAGGGCCAGTTCTCGGAGTCCTCACCAGAACCTTCAGGAGGTGCTGTTTGTTATGGGAGGCCGTGCGCTGGATGACTCTGATGATGAAGATGACTCGGATGAAGAAGACCGTGACCCGAGACTCGAGCGACTTCCACCTAAAAACTGTGCCTTTTACAACACAAAAACAAGTAACAATGCAATACTGTAATACTTTCCAAAGCTATTGGGCAGGTGGGAATCACTGTTAGCCAGTAGTGTGGGTTTGCACTCAATAAAGGACAATTCATAGTTATATTGTGGATCAGATCTGTTTGATCTATGAGCACTATGAAATGTGGAACTCAGATACTAAGTCAATTATATGGCTGACTGGAAAAGGCACTCATCCCAAAATTACTGGATGGTTTGGTTTTGTGTTCCACCATTTTGTGTTGCACCATTGATATATCTACTATGGCAACGCAGGGTCACTGCCTTGGCAGAGGTCTGTCTTTACAGATTGCTCCAAGTTAACATTTCCTTTTTTGTTGTTGTAAAGCCTTAGAAACCAGCCTAACACATTTGCACAAAACCGTAGATGTGTGCTATATCTTACATTACATATTTGTTGAGCAATATTCCTGTGATTCCCTAAAACAGATTGTGGGTGTTTTTGGATGTTGTGTCGACCATTAAATGCAGCGTTGACAGAAAAACAGCTTTTTGAGGAATGTGGCCTGGATGTGACAAAACTGGACCATCATCTCCCATCTTAAATGAGCATTTTATTGCACAGAGTTGGAAGAAGCCATCCATGTCCACAGTTTTATTATGGAACGAATTGTTGTAACTTACTCAAAGATTCTGTGGGGTTTTTATGTCAGCGCTTAACATGCTTGGATGCAGTGTTGAGAAGTTCTGCCACATTGCTTTGCTGTTTTAGGCCAGTCATCTTTACCAACACTGTATTTTCTTCTTTCTTTCCTGACAGAGCAGTGGCACCAGCTTCCCAATTTCCCTAATCCAAACAAGTGGGGCTACTCCATGGTCTCCTTAAACAATGACGTTTATGTTACCGGTGAGTTGAAATGGCTTTGTGTAAACCCTTCTCTTCTCTTGCATCAGCTAACTTAAAGGTGCACTATGTAACTTTTGTGGTACCTGGTCCACCACCTCTTTGTCTCTATGGATAAGTTATGGCAATTTCTCCAATGTTACACAGTAGCCTGAACACATCACCTCCTTGTGTCCTTGGATATGAGTTTAATTTTGAGTTTAATGCCACAATCTCCATGGAGGCAAGCAGTTGGCATATACGCTACTAGAAGAGTTACTTAGAGCACCTTTAACATTCATTTTTGCTCCTTTTTCAGTCTAATTTCAGCTTAGTTCTACAGATATATACAGTTTTTTCTGCTCAATCCCTTTTAATTTGACCTTTCTGATCTCATTACTGTAACATATATTCTATTTATTTCTATTTTATTTCTATATATTTCTCTTTTAGGGGGCTCAAGAGGTTCAAATACTAACACCTGGTCGACAACAGAGACCTGGAAGTACATCACAAGAGAAGCAAAATGGGTTACTGTGGCTCCAATGCTCCGGCCTCGAACCAACCATACCTCAGCAACACTCAATGGAGAGATCTATGTCATTGGAGGTTAGAAGAGCTTTATAATACATATAACATAACATAAATAAATAACATAAATAAATGTAATAATAAATCAATTTAATAAATTTAATAAATAAATTTAGTGAACTACTGGATCACTTCCACCATATCAAGATGTTTCATTCTCAGATTTTGTCAGTAAAATTAATACATTTAAAATGAATAAAATTAATAACTCTTCCATTTATTACATCTACCTGGAGACAAGTGGTTGGGAACACTCCACCAGAAAAGCTACTTGATGCACTTTTAAGAAACTAAGAAACATACTTTTGCATTGTATGTTTTAATAGATATTTTGTGTTATCATTGCAGGAACAACCTTAGATCGCGTTGAAGTGGAACATTACGACCCATACACTGACTCCTGGGCACTGACATGTCCAGCATTGAAATATGTCACTAATTTCACTGCCACAGCTTGTCAAGGGAAGCTCTATGTGATCGGCTCATGTGCAGTCAAGTACAATGCTCTGACTATGCAGTGCTACAATCCCGTCATAGGTAAGAATGCATCTCATTACAGCAACTGAAATGGAACATAAGAAAGCGCCAACTTAAAGGGGTTTAAGAGATTACACTGGACCACTACAGGCTGATCTCTACATAAATTAAAGTATATTTAAAGATGACCTCATGACATTTAAAATACAGTTTTAATTAATTAATGTGTTTTTAACATTTCAAGTTACATAGACAGTAAAGAACCTGGTTTTGAACCTCAACTGTTGCCCGTGTCTCTGAGTAATTATTAGTATCTGGTCATTTGGTATTATGGTATTTTATTATTATTATGAAGAACTTATATTTATCAAAAATGTTTTGAAGTATTACTAGTATTTCAAGGTTGAGCTTACTTACTGATTTGGAAGAAATAAAATGCTTCTACTTATACTATTACTTAGAATGTGTTATTCATTATTAATTTCAAGTCTTTATTTATCAGTAAGCTGTTAAATATGTTACACAGTATCATGGTCATCTTGTATAAGCATGTGACTGCATGTATGACTGCAAAACATACTTGACTGTGTCAAGTTTGTTTTGCAGTCATAATTCGCATTAGAAACATGAAACTTAGAAAAAAAATCTTCAACAAAATAAATAAATGCAATGAACTGTATTTTAATAATAATGTTTTCCTTACAGATAGTTGGATCAATGTATGTTCTCCCTTCATCCCAAAGTACCTCTCATCTCCTCGCTCTGTGTGTATGGATGGAGTTATTTATCTGGTCGCTGACAACACCAAGAAAGTCTACTCCTACGACCCTGAGGAAAACATATGGCAGAAGGTGAGAAATCCTCTTTAAAATGCCCACAAAAATCTTGATAAATGGAATATTTGTGACTAAATATGTGCAAAAAGTAAATCTAACCATTATTTGTTTTAAAATGAGCTCATTAACAATACCCTAACATTTAAATAAAAAAAACAAAACAAATGATGGCATTTGGAGATTGCATGTGACTTTCTGCTCCTATTCCAATTTCCAACCATCCACCTGAACATCTAAGATTGGCTATTCCCAAACTTTTCAGGCAGGGACCCCCAACATAGCCATACAACTGACCCCACTCACTCGAACTGCAGAATAAAAATGTTACCTGTTAATAATTTTAAATTGCAAAACATTTTAAATCAGGCTTAATTTTATTTATTTGAGTAAATCTAATTTCACAAAAAATTTCCAAGTCATCTTGTGACCCCCAGCTTGTTACTTCATGACCCCCACTTTGGGAACCACTAGGCTATAAAATCCTAAAAAAGATTCTGGCCCAGGGTCAGGAGAATGGCTTTCAAATGATGATGTAATGTGGTCTCCCGCTTCTGCTGATAGTTTCAAGTTTGAAGAATAGGTCAGATGAGTACAAATTCTTAACAAGGACATTTTTAACTTGAACCTTAAACCTGTCTGTTGTACTATCTTCCTTGTGTACAGGTCCAACTCCTCCAAATGCTCCACGAGAACGGTGGAATGGTGGTACTGGATGGTAAACTCTATGTAACAGGGGGTCATTGGAAGGGCATGGAGGGAGACTATGGGGTGGAAATGGAGGTGTACAGCCGAACCTCAAACTCCTGGGACATAGAGGGCACCCTTCCCCGAATGTGGTTCTACACTGGACTCAGCACCATCTTTTTAGACCCTTCCCAATGGCCAGACACTTTCCCTGTAGAAGGAACATAGTGTCTTCTTTATTCAGATTGAATTTAGAATGAGTTTAGTATTACCTTTGTGTAATGGAAAAGGTATGTTTAGCCCTGGATTTCACTGTGTCCAAGAATAGCGTCACATGATCCTTGGGTATTCCTGATTGTGTGGGAGAGAAATTCATTTAGCAGCTCAGTGTGCCTTTGTTTATACTTTGTACAACCATGTTTTTTAGATGGAATTAATTATGTCCTCCAACTGTGAAATAGTAAATGTTTGTGGAAATTCTTGTAGTATATGTTCTGCTCTTCTGTTTTGTTTGTTTGTTTTGTAAAAGGAAATACTTTCTGGAAGGGAAAAGATCTCAAACTGCTCTTAGGCCTACACATACACAGTAGCTAATGTTGCTTTGATTTGTGATAATTAAGCTTGTAAATGTATTTTTGATAGGATTTGTCCAGATTTATTTATTTTTCCGTAGACCAACTGTGAAACTGTGAGACTGTGACAAAATGACAGCCAATAAATTTGCTGGGTCACTTCCAGCTGAAAAACTTCAAATCAAACTGAGGCTTATTTACAGTCTTTACGTACAATGTGGGTATTTAGTTTATTTAATAAAATGATGGCATTAGGAGAGGGTTCATCTCCTCAGATCATTAACCCGTCGGAATCCACTGGCCTCAGTGAAGTTTGCGTGTCCATGACAACGGGCACGCCAGCATTCTGTTTCTAAGACAACAAACCCCGGAAGCGCGTGGTCGCCTTGGCAACGTGCACTGGGACCAGAGAGATCTGCACTGCTTTATAAAGTTTGCCATTTCGACTCTTTCATCATAAGAATTAAGGGAATTTTCTATTTTCTTTTGCGCAATTAAATGTTATTTAACCCTAAAACTTTGGTGAACTAAACTGCAAGCTTAAGTGTTTATGGAACATACATTTTTACAAGCTAATTACGCACCTTAACTGCTAGCGTTAATTTGGTATGTCGTGCTTCAGCTGAATTGGTCATTACGCGCCAATTTTGCAATGGATTCTCAGCGGGAACAAAGTTCAGATTCACCTCGACTGGAAGCAGTGATTCAGGTTAGTACCGTTTTAATTCTTAGTACATGGCCATCTGTTGATCACTTTGTGATCTTAGCCAAGTTACATTTATAGTAGCTAACGTTAAAAATAATGACGGCAGAAAAGGGTGCTTTCAAAAAATATTTACTTCTTGACGTGCTCTATGAAATGTTGAGATATTTTACGTCAAAAGTGAAACTGCATTGATGCTAGTGTTGACTAAAGAAACCACACATCGGAACTGTACGTTAATTTGTATTGTATTGTATTGTATTGTATTATAGCCTGCTAGTGCAACAAAATACTAAAGATAGGATATTAAATCAATTGGGTTCATAACATGTACGAGTCTTAATTACATTCAGTCACAATGAAATGTAGCTCCTCAGGAGTACTGAGTTACCGTCTGCAGTGCCATATTGTCACTTAAACCTACAAAGGACAATACCCATTGAAGACTGCTTTCTGGCAGCTAAATACTCCCTCATTATGGATCATTACCAATAAGTCATTAATTGTTAAAAAGCACTGATCTTATCTTTTATATGTTAGAAACTGGAGGAGTCCCTTCTCTCGGAGGGCAGTTCTGGAGAAGGGGCTTTGGCACTTCGAGGAGCTCACCTGGAATCCACAGAGTCACCTATCCCCGTGTCCAGTCGTATCCGTCAGATCATCACCCAGAGCCTGTCTGAGGAGCCCATCTCTCACACAGAGTCAGCCCCACACACCTCCGGTACTATACCCATCACCTGTGCATATGTGTAACCTGATAGCAGTGTCACTTCTGTATGCATGATCTGTTTTCAAATCTCAGGTGGCAGCTGTGAGGTCAGTGAGCTGGAGGATTGCAGGGCCCTGAGGGAACAGTTTTGTTTGAGTCCTCCAGACTGTGACCAACCGTTAATCAAGACGAGCCTCACAAACAAGGTATGAGTGACATATACTGTACAGGTACACTCACTTTGAAGGTCAAGCAACAATAAAAGAATGCCATTTTTACCATTATATATAGGCAAGATCAGCATTGTTGTGTTTTCTTCCAACAAAGAGAACATTTCATACTACACTAATGTATATTCTCTGCTAAGTATTAAGGGAGTTTGATTTTATTATTTATTTTTTAAAGCACAAGTTTATGGTGTTGCATGAGTTAGTTTTGTATTAAGTTTCTCGTAATTTTTAGATCATAAACTTTTATTATGACTAATACTGTTGCTGGTGAAGTTTTGATTGGAGATGAGATCAAAGCTGTGCACAGTGGAGCATTTACTTAAAGACGGGGCTGCACATGTTTAAAATGGAACATGCTTGCAGTAAACATAAGTAGGGAAAGCAAGGAAAACCTCCTGGGTCTGAACAAACAAATCATAAGGGATCAAAAATGTATTTCAATAGAAACAGAGCCCTGAGTGAGTAAATGTAATTAGTTTCATGTTTTGTAACTTAGATTTAATGGTCTTATATTATACAAAATTGATTCTTCTGAATTTTAAGCCATATTAAAATGTTACCTCATAAAAAACATACCTGGAGTTGTGTTCAGTCATATGTTAAACACATGAAACGAAACAAGACTTCAGGTTTTTGATGAGGAAACATACAACAGATCAGAAAATGTGTGTCCTGAAGTATAGTTTATACTTTGCAGTAATAGTGAATTTTAGGCCTGCATTGTGGAGTCCTCTTGATCCATGAGAGTATGTTGTTGGTCTAAGTAAAAGCCAGGAATACTGAAGGGTTTCCTTGTGGTGGGTCGGTTCAGGCCCTGTGCCCCCCATGGCTGCTCCTTCATGTAGCAGCCACTGTTTTTTGGGGAAAACGTGAAGGTCACCAGCCTCCTCCCTCGAGACTGTAGAACAGGCTCGTTTTTCAGGACGCACAAAGCCGCTATTTGTGATAACACTGCTCTCATTCTGCGCCAGAAGTCCAGTGATTCCCTCAGCTTGGCTTTTCCCTCAAACTTAATTTAACACCACGACTAAAAATATGACTCAGTTAGCTTTGGAGTTAAATATAGCATATTTACTTTGTTGATATTTTTAGATGCGTGAAAGCCACTAAACAGAAAAAAATATTGGTCTAGCAATCATCTAAGGGTTCTACCTGAGTGGTGGAGAATGATTCAGGTGCTTTGATGAACAACTAATTTGGGTTACCTTGATGTTCAGAACATATATAAACAAAATATAACAAAAATATAAATGAATTAATATTATTAATGAAAAATATTGTAGAAAAGTTGACAAATGAAACATGGGCAGAATTAAAGCAGTGTCAAGTATTGGGTACCAATTGATTCTTTATGGTAACATCACACTCCGGGATGTATTTCTATGATGGAATGTTTAGCAGTTACTATGGAGACACAATGCACACATTAACTTTTACAGCCAAAATTGTTTTCATATATTCTGAAAACTAAAAAAAAAGTGTACTTACCAGTAGCGATCCAGCAGCCTATCTGGCTATTCCACGGCTTTTTTATTTTCATTTTACATAGTTTTTTCTAATGTATCCCTATATGCAAGTTTTAACCAGCGTTTGATCCTGAGCTCTTGGGTTCAGATGGAGTTGTGCTTCTTGCATAAAAAAATGATAAATGTTTATGAGTATTGCTTTCTATTTATGGATATTACATTTTGTCAAATAAGGTAGTTTCGCCTACACGTAGCATAGTAGTGTGTGGCTATTACATGTTATTTAATCCCTAAATTAGTGTTTCTCTAAATCCACGGGAGGCTTATAATGTCAGCCCAGCCACAGAAAGTGTGACAGCTCCATGGTTATCCCAAATCCCCTATTTTCTCTGACACAACTTCAGCTGCTTTGTCCTGACAGACGCTGTTACTGCTGAAGCCTGTGGTCTGCTCCATCACTCAGGGTGCTCTCTGGCGCTGACCCCAGTAAATTACACCTGAACCGGGATAAACCCTGACCCGGTTTATGTTTGGGACAGCCTCACCATTTGGACGCCATGTTGGGGTGAATTCTGGACCTTCTCTGTTGCCTTTGGATCTTTGCCAGTGTACGCTTTCTCAGACATAGACACCCATAGTCCGCTGCCTACACCAGTGACTGCACAATACAGCAGTGTGGCAGGCCACTCCATAAAGATAAACTTGTGTTGAATGATTTCTGACACCAGCTGCATTTGCCAGTGGCCTCTGTAATCTTAAGTCCCCATGGTCTCTGCACTGGGAGCCTGATAAAGTCTGTTAGAAAGGATTGTATTTCTGTCCCTTGGTACGACCCTCTGTTTTTAGACTTTTTCCGCCTGGCAGTGGCCCATTCATGCTGTACTATAGAGTGCTGTTTAATTGGAGCACCGCCAGAAAGTCTGACTCCCTCAACTATCATGAAATTGTAAAAATTAATTGCCTTCCCCAAGGAATATATGGGCTCCGATTTTTGATGAAAGTTTTCCATTAAACCTTTTGACATCTGACATTGGGCTGCTCATGTTACCTGACTTTAAAGCCCAACATTAAGCCCAGCTCTTTTTCAGATGGCACCAGTGTGTAATTCAAAGTGAAGTTTTACATCAAGTTGGGGATGTATGCATGTAGGCCTGCCCTGTATTGGGAAAACATGATCTTTGTAGACTAACTAAAGTATGTTGAATATTGAGATAAAAGATAGAGTGACTGTATGATGATGTTATTGTTTCTGTACTTCAACATTAATCGAATTAAATATGGCGTAAGTTCTACAGGAGTATTCACTTACAAAATAGGACAATTAAAAAAACAAACACAATTTTATTTTCTAATTCAAATAAGCATATCATATCTAAAACTAAAGGAACTGAAAAAAAGAAACTGAAATTGAATAAAGAATAATATAAACAGTGTTTCAGTTTTTTTTATAGTGGGGGTCTCAGTTTGTTTGGGGTTCTGTATGAACAGTTAGAGAAAGTCTGCTCCAGAGAAGACCTGCCTGTATTAGTTGGGGATATTGTATTAAGCTCTACAATGCTGCAGTCACATTTTACACATTAACTTGTGATGCTGTATGGTTTATCACTCATTATTTGGCCTCACAGCAGCCGTCCTCAGAACCAGAGTAGATCCCCCACCTACCCAGAGTAGATCCCCCTTCTAACTGTCCCCAATTTCTCATTCCACATTGTGTAGTTACAACTGCGATGATACAAACAGAGCTTTCACAGTCAGCTGGGGCTCTTTCACAGAGTCAGCAGGGCTCGGGGGTAACATGGGGGAGAGTGTTGTGGAAGCGGGATTCAGGATAGTAAGTTTGGCGCAGCTTGGGGGCGATGGACATCCGCTCCAGCTGTGTTTAGGAATCTGACAGATAGTGCACTCCATTAATTCCCTTTATTAAGCCTCTGGGTCCAGGCCAAAGCCAGGGAAAATGTTTGCAGCTGTAACCCTTCATATGCTGGCTGGACGGTACACTCATGGCCAGATGTCACTTTAGAACAACAATAGTAATAGTTTTTTTCTATTTCATGACTTCAGGTGATAAACAATGCAGAATGTCTGTATGTCTTAGTATGTGCGACATTGCGACAGTTTGAGATGACATTTGCGATCATAACTTTGTGATATGGACTAGATTTTGGTAAACCACATGAGTGAGGCAGCAAGTGCTGGCCCAGACTCCAAAGTACTGCACTTGAGCCTTGAAAACTATTCTCTTGTTGCTCATTGGCAGTTAAATCAAAGCAAAGATTATCCCTTGATGTTGTTTGAAATATTTATCAAAAGAGACAATACGAGGAGTGGCACAAATCATAAATATCAAGAAATATAAAAAGTTAATCTGAAGCACATTTATAAAAGGGGCGAGTAAGTATTTCACTTTGGAAACACAAACTGAGCTCAAGAAACGGATACATGGGAATAAAAAAAGGGAAACAGTCCTAGTCACCATATGGAGGCATAAAACATACCCTGAGGTTTTCTCTTTACTAATGTCATCCTGAAGATTATTGCAAAATTGCAGTGGATGACCTCAGTCACACTGAGATTGGACAAAGGCTCATTTAGAGGCGAGTGATTGTGCTGAGGCCCCTCATAAACACAGGGGTGTACAGTGAGCACAGCAAGGCTCATAAGCCCCTGTAAGCCCCAGAGTCAGGCCAGAGACCGGCCTGGGATTACATTGGGTTTGGCTTTGAGCTGTCACCACTGAAGGCTGGGTGAAGATCACTCCAATGGCATTTCATGATGCAGACTGGTGCAACAACATTTAAAAATCATAACCCAAAAATACCTTTTTGACCCAGAACTTTCCCAAAGCTTTCTTGTCATGTTTCGTGCAAGTGAAAGTCATTTTTGTTATGTTGTTATTTTCTAAATATGTTAATAGATGAATAAAGTAGAGATGGTTTCAATGGTGTTTTTGCAATCAAGACATTCAAGACGTACTTTGAACCACCCGTGAACAAATTAGAGAATACACATCTAATAGATGACTAGATTTTTTTTTTGAAAATGGGAAAAATGCCTTAAATCACATGATGCAAATCATGAAGCTGAACAGATTTGAATTTGCGTGGGGGACCTCCACATGTGATGGTTGTGTTGTCCTCTTGGGAGTGACCAGCATGAAGCATGGCTAATCCAGAGCAGCCTGAGGGCTGGTGCTTAAGAGCTGACTGCGCAAAAGTGTAAATGCATTCTCTCTGGAGTGAGTGGAGTGAGCCAGGCTCTGGTTCTGAGTTACACACTACTTTTGAAAAGGTGCAAACTGCAGTTCCCATGGGACCGGGGGCACACTTTTAGCATATGCCAGCAACGCCTGGTTAGTAAGTGTGCCATGAGGAATGACCATTACTGAGAGTTCTGAGAGCATCCTGTGGAAAATATTAGAAAGGTGCAGGATATGTATCATGTAGAGTTAATGCTTTCAAAATACTTTTAAATCTTCAGGTAATTTTGTATATCTTTTAGTCAAAAAGACCACACACATTTGTTTAAAACAAGTTACAGAAAATGCTCCCTAGATTCCACAAAGATCCACGCTATATAAATTGTTTCTCTTTTATTGTCAAAGACATGTGGATTTCTGAATAGATTTTCATAAATATTTGTACAGCAGATCTGTTGGCATAAGTGAAATGGATTTAGAACATGTTGAAAACATGTCACATTGGGGGTGTTCTACATGTATCTCTATTGGTGGAATGTTAACCAGTTACCATAGTGACACAATGCACACATTAGCAAACACTGACAAAATCTGATAACTCAAGAAAAAATGGATTTAAACAGCATATTTTCAGGAGCCTGTGATCAATATGAGCGTTCATGGTCCAGCTTAGGTGTTTGATTTTCAACAAAAAGGTGAGAGTGACTAAATGAAAAACTGTTGGTTAATGCTAGCTAGCATGTGACTGAGTGAGAGACTTGTTTAAGAGTTCAAATCAGCTCACCTTTCTAGTCAGATTGTGTTAAAACAAAACTCAGATTAAAGTCTAACAGAGCCTCCAGTTATCGTCACACCCCATGGAATGTTGATGGCATCAGCTGCACAACTGGATGAATAAGCTTTAAAATCTAATTTCATAACTTTTACACACAATTTTTTGTGGCCTGATACATGAAGTGGAATTTAGTCATGCTAACCACTTAATAATTCTATCAATGTCTCATTATTCCAACGTCCTCTTTTTGACGGTATTTATGCAATACGTACTTGTACATGAGTCACTGTTTTGCTTTAGTTTTTCCAAAATACTTGATGTATAATAACTAAGGTAGTACATGCAGATGTTTCCAGGAGCCCTTCAAACACAGCTGCTGAGACTCTGTTTGGACCGCTCCTCCCTCTTGGTCCCTAAAGCTGTCACCTCAACAACAGTTCCACCGCTCCACACCACCAACTCTGAGCCAGCTCTTTGATGCTCCCTGATGTTTGTAGTATGAAACTCTGAAAAGGCCATTTGAAAATGTGTTAATAATGGTGGCAAAGTGGCCCGTTCCAGCGCCGAACAGTGGGACTATTGTCTTGGCCCCGCTGGAGCCTGCTGCAGAGATTAAGCACCCAGTGAGGAGATGAGGTACAGGGAGAGGGAGGGGCTGGGTCGCAGGGTTGATTTGAAGGGCTTGGATGGTGGTTTGCAGTGCGCTTCAGGGAAGGGGGCTGCCGCACTCGCACTCTCTTCCTCTCTTTTAAATGAGAAGTCAGCAAGGGCAGCTGGAGGCTGGAGGCACGCAGCGTTGTAGTGCAGCGTAGGGCCATGTGGTTTGTATTAGACAGGACAGAGAGTCTGGCACCAGCACAGAGAGAAGGAGAGAGGGATGGAGAGAGAGATGGAGAGAGAGAGGGTGGTGCATAGGGAGTGGAGGTTGTGTGAAGTTGAGAGGTTACAGGACATTTGGATTTTTGATGAGACCTAATCAAAATATTTAAATGACCTCTATGCTATTGCTTGTTATAGACAGTGTTTAGTTTGTTGACTAAAATATTATAACATAGTTTTCTTTCTTCAGTGTCATATTTTTACTGACCAAATAAAATTATGACTTATAACTCAAACAATAAATAGTATATCATTAGTTTTTTAAATTAAAGTACTGATATTTTCCTTGAATACAAAAAAGTAAACTAATCCATTCCAGATCCCCAAAATGCCACAAACTAAAACAAAATAAAAATTTTTTGTCAAAGTTCTCACTAGTGTCAGATGCACTATGCCCATGGAGACACCAATGCACAAGTAAACAGAATAAACCCCATGAGAAATTTAAGAAATATGTATTGATATTTACAGGATAAAGTGTCTTTTCTTTGTTTGTTGCACCAGCTTGACCAGGTGCTTCGATTACACTCATCGGTGGAGTATGACCAAGACAGCTCATCAGGAAATCTACATGTGCAAAGCCAGGAGAGGACTTACTGGCAAAAACTGCAGCTGTACCAGGAAGCTCAGCAGAGGCAGGCACAGCTTGTTCAGAAACTTCAGGCCAAGGTAACTCTAAACCAAATCAAGAATTTTTGTATTTTTGAGGATCATAATTACATATGGTTGGTGCTTTTTGAATACCAGGTTCTTCAGTATAAGAAACGATGTGGGGATCTTGAAGTGCAGGTGCTGGAGAAGACTTCAGAATCAGAAAAAATGAGATTGCTGGTATGGAATATAGTTATTAACACACTAACATAAAACAAAATTCCAACTTGATTAATCCAAAACAATGTTGTTTATTTTATCAGTAAAATCAAACTAAGCCAATTTATTAACAACAAAAAGGAAATAGTTTTTATTGCTTTTGCATGGAACAATTATTGGTTACAACAAAAATATGACAACATGCTTATAAGAACAACTTGCTCATTGAAAAGTTTTGTTTATTTATTGGCTATAAACAAAATGTCAGTGTGGTCAAAATTAACCTTGTGGTTGAATGAAGATTTGAAAAGATATAGCTGATTAATGTTAGCCTTTGCAGTCCCACAAACAGCATGTTGTCGTGGAACAGAAAAGATGGTTAATGAAGGGAAAGTCCAGGAGCAACATGTTCCATAGGCTTTGCATAAAAACTCCTCTATCCTTAAGTTAACTTGGTCACACACTCTTGTGGTCACATTTGTCACAGTCTTTCATCCATCTTGTAAATTTAAGGCACTGAGGAGCAGCCACATGTTGAGCATCTGTGCATTTGTGACCCGGCTGTGGTCTTAGATACATGTATGTTGTGGATATAAAGAAAACATTGTCCCAGTATGTTTTATGAGGCAATTTGAAGTTTATTACTACAGGATTTTTACTAGCTATTCTCAGAAATAGTCAAGAATGGCCATGTGCACATATTTGTGCTCGCTCACCTGCTTTAGTGAAGTTAAAATGGCAGTAGTTTTGGGTCATCTCTATCTGTAAACTTTGACTCTGGTTCAAAATACAAAGCATTTCAGGTCTACTTACATAAACTGAAAGCAAAAATTAAAACAAAAGCCTAGTATAATGTGTGGGTTACACCATACATTAATGTAGTAGTAAATGTTATAATTCCATGTTTAGTTAATTGCAATTTCAGCTTTTAATGCTCAGCAAGATTTGTGCTTATATTGATTCATTCAAATATTATTTTGGGCTGAACTTGCCCTGCCCACAGAGTCTGAATTAGCAGATTTTCACTGTAATTATGAAGGTTTGTAAATATTAGGCTACTGCTTTACACAGTACTGCTCCCAGGGTAAAGTTTTATTGGGATGCCTGTAGTGATGGTGTGTGTGTTCAGCTGCAGAGCCACTTGGACTCAGCCCAGCGACAGCAGCACACAGAGGACGAGCTCAGCCTTCTGATCCAGAGGAAGGCTGCTCAGCTGGAGGAGGAGCAGAAGAAGTGAGTCAAAGTCAACTTGGGTTAAATCTAATCAAATGATTGAGAATGCAGATTATATATATTATATTACAGAGAATATTTATATGGGCAACCAACACCAGGGCCTAATACCAATAAAATGCCCCCTGTGTTCAGTACCAACGTTTGGTATTGTTGTATGTTATGTATAACTAATATTTTGCTCCTTTGCTGGTGCTCCTGCATCAACTTACAAAAAGTTGCCGTCATTCTACTTAAACTTCATTCATAAAAGCAAGGTGAATAAAGTGTCTTCCTGACTAGCTAATAAGTGAATGTTCCCATATACCCTCCAAGATAAGGGCATTTACACTATATGTGTGAACTTCCAAGTGTTGTTAATGGTTAATAATGGACTTTAGCTGAAGCAGAGAAATGCATCTAACTAACACTGTAATATTGAGTTGTAACCACTTATTGTAAGTAATGTAGAGATTATGTTTTCAACATTTTGCTTATTACTTTTAAATTCATTCCATAACCTCTTACATGGGTTTGGCCTCTTGTCAAACACGCTTACAGTAACAGGGTGTGTGTTCAGGGTAAGAATGATATAAACATTTTGGTAAATTGCTGTACAGTACAAGCAAATCTGGATGGAATTAAAACTAAGTTGTGACAGGCTTTATAAAACTGTCACACATGTTCACGCTGTGTGGCTGGTGAGGGTGGATCTACATCAGAGAAAGAAATGATGCCAAGTAGAGTTTGGGCGGGTGCTGTTTTTGTGACATTTGTCTGTCAGCCAAAAAATGCCAAATGATCCCGAATACTCAAAAGGCTTGTTATTGCCAGGTGTGCCAGTCTCAGCCAAGTCAACTCTGTGCTTAGAGACCAACTGGAGCAGGCTGGCATCGTGAACCAGGGCCTCACGGAGAGTCTGCTGAAGGCTCGGGCAGATCTGGAGCTGTATGAGACACAGATGAGAAAAGAGCAAGAGGTGAGGACAAAAACTACACAGATCACATGAGGCTACGCTTTAAGTTATTGAATCTACTGAAATTGCACAATTAAACTTGTGTAGAGTTCACTAGAGGTTGGAATTCCATTCATAGCCAGTTTCATCAATTCATCCCTGTTCTCTGTTCCCTTTCTTGCTATGATTTCTGAGTTGTTGTTTCCTGTGAAAACATTCCAACTGCTGAAGGGGAAGAAAAATTTGTCCAAACAATCTTTCGTTAGTGTTGTAAAATGGCTACATCTGTTGATTCAGGGAAATCCAATTATTTGCAAGAGGCCAGTGCTCAGCAGTTCCAGTATTGCATCTGTTTGGTATCACTGTAAAAGGAGAGGTTCAGTGAAGTGTTGTAAGCAGCCCCCTACCACCCAGTCCCATCACATTGTGCTCTTGTGTGCAGACCAGTGCCTCCCGCCTCAGCCGTGAGCAGGCCCGTGTCAGGGCTCTGTGGCGCCAGGCTGCCTCCCTGCGAAGCACTTTCACACAGCTAAGGACTTTCACTGACAGGTGAGTGTGGTGCTCTGCCAGAACCCCTCCGGCGGTCCACGATTGCACAAGAAGCCCCTCCTCTCCTCCTGTATCTCTCTCTCATACTACAAAAAAGTACAATCCATCTCCTAGCCAGGGATCAAAAAGGAACAGGTCATTGAGGTCAGGACACTGCACCGCTTCATTGTTTCTTCACTGGGGGGACAAGAGGTGTTGAAATCATCTGTCAGGATGGCCCTAGAGCCTTTTTAAGAGTTGGCTGCAGGCAAGTTAAGCCACTGTAAGCACTGATGAAAAGTAATTTGCTTGAACTTTGATAGCTCATCCCATCTCATCTTCTGATGATAATAGAGTGAGGCCAGACACAAAAGCGAATTTGAGTCCAGACATCCATCCAGTTACTAACACAAACACACTGGTTTTCAACAGACTAATGACTTTCTACACCTTGAGTTGAACCAGAATAAAACCAGATTGTCTTTTACCTATATGAATCTATGTCCTATTTGTGATTGTTTTGATCAGGACCCTGTCAGAGCTGCGCGGGGAGTGTGTAGATGTCAGCAGAGAGCTGCATGGAGTCTGCAAGAGTCTAGAGGCCAGAGTCACGCAGGAGAGTGCCCCTTGTGGAGGGGAATCAGAAGTGGAGCAACAACTGAGGGACAAACTCAAAGAAGCCATGCAGTTGCAGGGTCGATGGGACGCAGAGAAAGTGGAGCTGAATTCAAGGTATACAATTAATAGAAATTTTATATTTTTTATATTGTGTTTCTCTAAATCATATTTTACCTCTCTGGTGGGAGGTCGGCCATCTATGACTCTCCACTACCTTATCAGACAGGTGACAAAACTGAATTGTTATCAACAAATTAAATTCAAGGGGCTCTCCTTATAAATAATCTCATCACAATTATTCAACTAATCTTTTGTGTAAAGTCAAAACTGAAATATAAGCTTAGACATCAAAGTTCAAAGAGATCAATTACAAACACCACATTTCTGTCATGAGTGAATTTTGATCACTACAGCTCTGTTCATCTTCCCATTTAACTACCGCTGATGTGGTTCAACACAAAAGGATCAGGGCTTTTCAAACATGAAATCTGATTACCTTTATCTCCTTTGATCATAACTCCCATGTCAGAGGGTTATTGTTCAGATTGTGTCCAAGGAAAATGATAGTGTAGGTCTTTGGAGCTGAAACATTGGGTTAGAGTGGTAATTGCTGAAGCTTTATGTTGGGTTTAAGGGATACGAATGCATATGATATGCTACTACTTCATTTATTCAGCCTCCAAAAATGTGTAAAGGTCCAAAGAGGAACCCCAAAATTTTATCAATCTCATAACAAATTGTACATGTAATCAGGTTTAGGCAAATACTATGCATTATTCATGTTAAATTGTGTCTCACTCCAATTCTTGACATTGTTTTTGCTTGTTCTGTAAAATTGTTAATTACTTTGAAAATTTCAGAATGTTGGAGTTGAGCGACACAGTCAAACATCTACAAACCCAGAGCAGTGTGAAGGACGCCAGCCTGGACACCATGCAGATCAGCCTCCACAGGATGGTAATCAGGGCAGGGAGGTGGCAGATAAACCATTGCTAAAAAGGGGTCAGATTTGGCTCTGGTCTGTACTTTGGGCTTTAGTTTGATAAAGTCCATAACTTCCTTGTCTCAAGAGCTGCCAGCTGGACAATGTCAGGAGCGTTGTATGTGTGCTTATCTGACCTTATTGGTTTCCTGTTCAGGAGATGAGGAGAGCAGAGGATAAAGCAGAGATGGAGGCACTACAAACAGAAAACCAAGCTCTGCAGAAGGTCATACGCCACATACACCAGGTCAGACATAAGCTGAATTAACATGACTGTGTTTTTTAAGTTTAATATCACTTGGAGTTTGTGTCTAACACTAATGTTTATAAGCCAATGATTCCTTAGATTTCTTTATATTTGTATAATATCTCCAGATGGTGATTAGTGAAAATGATAATTGCAGCCCTGACAGCCCATCCAGCTTCCTTCATCATGGTTTGTCTCCTCAAAGAAACCCCACGTTGATAGCTGTTCGGAGCGCGCTTTCTAAACAACAGAAGCATGCACAGGTTAGCCTTATGTATTGTTTGGAAGGAAGTGTAGAACGACCATCAAATTCAGTATTAAAAATATAACTTCCTTTTTAAGGATCTGCGCAGGCGTCTGGATGATGTTTTGGAGGAGGTCAGCACACTGCATACCAGACTGCAGGTGAATGAAGCTGAGAGGAAAGAATTGCAGGAGGTTCATAGAGAAAGTCAAGAGGCACAAACAGCTCTGGAAGCAAATCTCAGGGAATCCCAGAGCTCACTAGAACTCATCTCCAGGTTTGTTTCATTCTTAGTTCACTGTACATTAGAACATTTGAATATTTGAACATAGTAAAGTTTAAAAAATGTTTCCAAAACAGTTTTTTATTGTTTTACTGCTTTTATTGTTCCCAGTGAGAAGAGCAGCCTGGAAAGGCTGGTGTCAGGACTGCAGCAGGAGATGGATTCCCAGCAGATGGAGATGGACAGACTGAGGGGCTCATCACAGGAGCTGCAGAGACAAAGGGACGTCCTGAGGCAGCACAGAGAGGACCTCCAGCTGCAGCTCACACGTCAGCACACAGAGGCCCAAAGGAGGTAGCACTGCACTCTGCACTGTCACCAACTATTGTCCTCAAACTCTGTTTGTTTACACCACAGATCAGGAACACATGTCACTGGTCTGCCACACAACCACTTTGGATTCAAACGTAAATCATTTACATTACATTACTGTAGTCATGCAAGAAAGATGTTTTTTCATCTCAGGTTTCACTTGAAAAAAATGATTAGTGGGAAATTGAATATGCACATGTAAGCCAACCAACAAACTTTGGGGCAAGAGATTGGTAAATATTTTTGTGTTTTCAGTGAGAGGAGTCTTGAGGAGCTTGAATCTAAGCACTCTGATGTACGTAAGGAGCTGGTGATCGTTAAAGAAGCATTGAGTCAAATGACTCTTCAAAAAGAGCTGCTGGAAGATGACAAGGCTAGTCTTTCTCTGGCTCTCAGTAAGGTAAACAAAATACTTTTTGGCTCCTTCGTTTCATTTATTTCACCTTATAATGATGTTTCATCAATAACATTTTCAGACTGAGTCCCAGTGCACCACACAGGAGCTCGCGCTTGCCAAAATGCAGAATCAGGAGGCTGCACTGAAAGACTCTCTGTCCAAGATGGCAACTCTGAGTGAAGGCTTAGCCAAAGACAAGGTGGAACTCAACCGGGTTCTGCTGCAGGTCAGTCACTCAACTGTTTTAGAGAGTAAAAAAACACAAAAGACAATGTTGGTTTTTCCCCTTTACAGACAGAGAGCGAGAAGGCTGAACTTGGAGAGCGCAGGCGTGAAGCTGAGGTTGAGCGTGCTGCAGCCAGAGAGGAGGCCGTGAGACTGCAGCAGGACATGATGGATCTGCTGGCAGAGAAACAGAGTCTGGAGAAGTCCCTGAGCCACACGCAGCGAGTGCTCCTGGAGCTGGAGTCTGAGCTCAGGCTGCTGCACACAGAGAACACACAGGCCACAGAGCAGCTCTCTCAGGTCCGCCTTGACCATTCACACCTGGGACAGCTAACCCAATGTTATGAATCTCTTTCAACACGTTTGTAGGGCCTGTTGTCATGTTAAAATGTATTGCACACATAGGACACATCTGCATTGTCTTTTGTCTTTCCAAGGATATGAAGATCATTTGTATCCTCACTAAGTGCTTTATGGCCAATTTGGGATTAGCAAGGGATTAGCATGAACAAATGTGGACAGGAGAAGATAAATACAAAGACATATCGTTAGCCTAATAGCATAGTTGCCTAAGTCATATTTGAACGTTTACGGAAAAGAAGAAAAAACACATTTTTAGAAAGCACATTGTTTTTTTTTATATTATTGATATTGTAACAGAAAGTTCATCCAGATGTGTGAACAAGTTTCCAAAAAAAGAAAGACACAACATTGATTGCAGGGTGATGTGGCAGTGGTAGGAGAGTAAAGTTAGGCACAATTTGGCCAAAAAAATTACTTACAATCATGCTATTAGGCTAATAATATATCTTGAGGCGTTTAGTTTAACACTATGAATTGAACACCCAAAGTACTTCCTTAACACATCCAGATTTACCTCCCCTGCCTTTCAAAGAATGAGAAGAATTTAATGTTTTATTATCTGTTCTCACTGTGAAGCTGGGATACCCACATTTCTCCCAGCTCAGAATATTACAGACCTAAACAATTTGACAAATTCCACCTAAACATTTTAGATAAGATATCTGCAAAAATAAATCTACTGTGCCAGAGACAAGCCCTGGGTTGGCCTCCGTAGCACTATGCTCATGTTTCATCATATTATTATATTATTGAACACTATTCACATAAAATAACAATGAACTGTTCTTTATCCTCCTTTCTATGTACTGAGGACAAAGTATTTAATGTGGACTAAGTCACTGTGAAGTAACAATTTGTTAAAGTGACTTCATTTTTCTGCATTAAAATGACTTTGAAACACATTGCAATGATATATTGTAAACCTAATCGTTTTGTAGTTATACACAAACTAGCCGCAAAACCTCAAGTGCAGGTTTATTTTCACAGAAAATAGTTTGAGGTCAGTCAGTTTTAATTGCTTCACAGTTATTATGAGTTAAGTGCCAACATTCTCCGTGCAGTTCACATGAATTACACATGTGCAGAGTTGTTTTATTTTACTTTCTAAATATAGGTTCTGGGCTTTAAGCTTTAGTTGGAAAGATAAATTGCACCCCACCAATCATTTTTGTTTTGCTTGAGGCTGTCCATTTGTAATGGTTTTGCAGTTCCTTTAGGTTGCCTTGTATTTTGTTTAATTAATGGTACATAAATAATATGCATGGCATTGGTATACAAAGTTCCTCTTGCATAAATAAAAGGTACATGGCATTACTTTGTCCATTGTACACTTATGACGCAATTATAGCTGTTATTTTCCCCTTGTAATGTAAATAGTTTTATTTGAGTTCAAAATCCATACTATTGATTATACAGAAAGAAATGTCTTTTCATTGGCTGTTATGGCACTACCTTTGTACATTTTGGTTGTAGTCCCACATAGCTATAACTCTAAAAATGCTTCCATTCCCTTTATATTTTTCATAGATGTAAAATAGGCAGGGGCCATACTGCATTTACAGTCTCATAGAATCTGTATAATAGAGCAGTTAAAGGCACTAAAGCTTTACCTTTTTAACACATTTGGGTCTGGGTGTTTGCGATATTTGTGCATGTTTTTTGAACTCTTTGTAAAAACACAGAAAGATTACGTTAACATTTTTCCATTTTCTCATTTACAGTAGTAGAAGTATGAAGTGTATTTGTGCTTGTGTTTGTCTCCAGGTCAACAAGCAGATGCAGAGCGTTTCAGAGGAGCTGTGTGCGTGCAGGAGGGAACTGGGGACTCAAAGCGCAGCCTTAAAAAGAACGTCCAGTGAGCGGGACGAGCTGGCCAGGGACAGAGCTTCTCTGGAAGTCAAACTGAGCTCTGCTGAGCGAAAGCTTTCCGACCTCATGGAGGAACTGGCAGCACTTAGGTTTGTTTGTGTGCTGCTTTTCATGTGGTCTGACCTACATTTACACCAGGACAAGCACTACTGTTGTGTAGTAGCACCACTTGAACCTTCTCCAAATGTAGATGCCTTTTTTCTTTGATAGCTGTTTTGCATAATGCATTCTGTGCAATCATTGGTCTATTGGTTTAACAGAAACCAATAAGCCATTATATCTGATTTGGGAGTAAGAATATGTTTGGGTTTTTCTTTGTTTTTTGTTAACACTTTAGTTTAGGGACCACATGTTTGTGGCTAACTAGTAGTAAAATACAGAACCACAGTTCCCACTTGTTTGTTGCTAGGATTCATTTATGATTACAGTAATTACCAGCTCATATGTCTGATTAGGCCAAAGAAAACAACTGAGTGTTTCCAGTCAAATAGTTATGTTTGGATTATTGCGTTTTATGGCCTTATACACCTGGTGGTTCAGTCCATTTGAGAGCTAATCCTTGTTTGCGGTGTTTTGCAGGTTGAAGAAGGAGTCGCTGGAGACCTCACTGTTTGAGAGCCAGGAGCTTGTTTCTTCTCTGGAGGCCGAGGGCTGCAGGATGGATGGGGAGAGGCGCAGTTTACTCGCTGCTAACGAGGCCTTGACGCGTGAGTAGCCCACTCCCTCTGAGACCTCTCTGTCCTCTGTGCCAAGCCCCTGTCCCAGCAGCCCACAGGAGAGCCATATTTCATGTGTGAGCTCCACAGCAGCTGGACCTCAGGATGACCACGCTCCCACCTCCACACTAACACACATGGTTCAGATAAGAGTTGTTAAATCATGGAGAAGCAACCTTTTGTTATTGCCAGAACTACACATTGTCAAGTACAAAACTATGTCAAATTATTCTGTCTCCCAGTTCAAAGTGGATTACTACTACTGAATGCTTATATTATAATCATGAATCATATGTTTTACTGTGATGACTATGGCAGCAGCATAAAGTTAAAAAGAAAGATCTTTAATTGGAATATTTAAAGGTCCTATATTAGGTAAAACTATGACCTTTTAGCAATGTTATAATGTTGTTACCTCCTTGAAAACATACCTGGAGTTGTGTGTTGTGGTATTCATACATGTTTGAGTAATCCTGGATTATTAGTCTATCTAAGGCAAGGCAAGTTTATTTGTGTAGCACAACTCATACACAAAGTAATTCAAAGTGCTTTACAGAATAAGAAATACATTAAAATCACAATACAAACAAATCAAAACATAAATAATCAGCATCAATTTTTAAAATAGAGATGGGACATTAAATTAGAGAGAATTGGAGAGAAGATTTTCATCTTCAAAGCTGAAAATGCTCTGTTCCACCTTGTGATGTCGTGAAGCAGTAGTTTTCAATTTAATAGCTAACTTTTACCTTTAGTTCAGTAGAGTTTGTCAATTTCAGAGCTGAAATTATCCAAATGATTCTAGTGAAGGTGTATGGGGTTTAAAAACACAGTGGAGTACCTCATGTATGTATGTAACCCTATTACCACATGACATCACAAGGTGGAGTGTTTTAACCTAAGAAGTTAAGAGTGTTTTAAGTTTGAGAAAAGAACACAGCCTAAATATGCACGGTCTGTGTGTTAAACATGTATGAATGGAACAAACCACATCTCCGGGTTTACATTTACATTACATTATAACATAGATCAGAAAATAGTGTAATATGGGCCCTTTAAAGGTGACTTTTCTGGTGGTTATCATTAAAAACAAATTTAAGGAACCATATGCAGATTCTCATTCCAAAGACCTCACTGCTTTGCCTCCACGATCCACAGTATAACAATAAGTGTATCTTGTATTTATTTTTCTAAAGAAATAGAAAAAATTTCTAAACCGGGCCTGTAACTTGATCTGGTGGGGTCACCATAGAGATACAAGTTTAATGCCATACAGTTGAACATTCCGGGCAAACCAATGACATCACTATTTATTTTTTCTTCTTTTTTCCATTTTATTTTTATTTGGAAAGAACAAATATTTATGTATTGCAGATTTCTAGTTCAATTGTCATTTTTCCAATTTTTGGTATATAACAAAAAAGAAAGAAAAAAGTACAAAACACTATTTACAAGAACAGGGGAGCTTACAGGAACAAAAATGCACCCAAAAATATTGTGTTATGTAGTGTAAAATAAAATAGAAGAAATCTTCACCAGAAATGGAGAATCTAAAAGAAATTTGTTCTGGTTAGGGTGATATACTTAATCCATTTTTTCCAAATACAATAAAATTTGTCTCTTTGAATTTTTATTGTACAAGTTAGCTTTTCCATCTTAAATATATCAAATATTATATCAATCCAGCCATCCAGGTGGAACAGGAGGTAGCCGTTTGTGATTGCCACCAAGAGGGGTTGTAACAGCTTCTTATCACGTCTAAGAAAGTTCCATGAAAGCAACTCTACCTAAATACAGAGAGAGTATATTCACTCCAAAAACTAAATTTAATCATGTGTGGATGATTTAGTTTTTCATTGCATCATTTGGGGACTAAGCAGTATTGGTCATATTTAGTGTTGTGACTGGACCATGAATGCATTTTTTGTTTCCAGGTGAAGTAGCAAAGATGCGTGCAGATGCTGAGAGTCAGTTTGATGCAGCCACACAAGAGCGTTGTAAACTGGAGGAAAAGTTGGAAAGGATGGAAAGGAACGCAGAAGCAGCCCTAAAACAGAAAGAGCAAAGTCACAGAGAGCAACTGGAGGCTGAACAAAAGCAGAAGGCATGCTACGATTAGGAGTACTTTATAGAATTTGTGGTTTGCCATTTTGTAAGTGTATGTAATGTTATGTACAGGAGTGTGAGTTTGCAGAGCTCGCAGCACTGAGGGAGCGGGCTGAGGAGCAGCTGAGGAGACAGTGTGAGGAGCAGCAGTCGCTCAGTCAGAAGGAGCTAAAGCAGGTGCAGGACGAGCTGGCCAAACTTCAGCACGAGTCCAACCAAAGCCTCCTGAATGCAGAGAGTGAAAAGCAGCATGTGTGTGGTTTGACATTCCTCGTAGTTTATGAGCCCTTCACAATACAATAATATATAGTTTTTCTCTGGTGAGGGAGGGGTTGGAACATGTTTGATTGGGTCAGGGCACTTGTAGAATGACTTATTCAAAAACGTTACTCTTGGACTGCTTTTTGCCAACTTTCCCTTTGTATAGTTTTCTTCTTTTGAAATATAATCTTAATAATGTTCTACGGGGAAACATGAAACTTAAAACTTCAAAACAGTTTTCCTGGTAGTTGCTTTTTACCTCAACAAAAATGACAAGAAATACTGAACCAGTGCCAAACTATGTCCTGATACAGTCCATGACTCAGTAAGTCATTAAGCAACCATTTAAAAACATTTGAGTTTGACATCTGATCTTTCTTAATTGCCTAGAAAAAATACTTCATACAATATAATGCAATAAAAAATAAAATAGGACAGATAATACAATATATTGCAATCAAATCAAAATTGCAATTTGAGTTGAAGCAATTATTGTGAAGGCTGCAATTATTTAAATAATAAAATGTACTCTGCACCTGTAATCTAGAGCCCTTCAAATGTGTACTTCATGGTATTTGTGTCATAGTTTATTTATCAGTTCCTATTTCTTCTTCTTGTCAGAAAAATCACAATTTTTTCCCCCAAAATAAGCAGCCCTACTTAACCATCAACCCTTTTTACTTCAAGCTTGGGAGGGCCTAGTTTATAGAAGAGTAAATATGTTAGAATAGCATGAGCTAAGCTTCCTTTGTTGATTTACAGTGACCTTGTGGCTTTTCTGTGCAGGCTCTGTCCCAGATGGAGGCTGAGAAGGCTGCCCTCGCTGAGAAGCTGGCAGCTCTGGATCAGGACCTGGCCACTGCAGAGATGGAGCTGGAGCGCATTAAGAGGGACGCTCATAGCAAAGAAGAGCAGGACAAGGTAAAAAGACCACCATGGTTTATTTATTTTAAGGAATGAGTGTACTGAATGCTGATATTACTTTGATTTTGTTTAAATATTGAATAAATGTTTTAGAATGCACTGGATATCCTTCGCTCTGAGCTGCAACGGCTCCAGGCACACTTTGAGGAGTCGCTGGATGCACATGAGGCTGATAAGAGGAGTTTGACTGAGCAGATAAAAGAGCTGAATGAACTAAAGGAAAGGACTAAGCTGGAGGTGAGAATATTTCAAACATTTTAGCCCCATACTGTAGTTGGAAATGCAGTATTTAAACTCCTATTGCTTATTTTGTTTGAATACATACATCCTAGCCAATTTAATATAAGCCAAATTTTGTTTTCAGCTCTTAAAAATTAAAATCAACAAATAAATCATAGTCCTTACAGATTTCAAGTCACCCAATAAATGACACTGAGGGATTGTACAATCATGGAAATGGATGGGAAATTACAGTTGTGTTTGTCTTGGCGTAAATATAAGTCTTTGGATTTGCCTCTGCTGGGAGGAGGGGGAGTTTGTACCAATTAGTACAGAGTGGGGGAGAGCCATTTACCAAAGACCACTGTTGACATTGGCCTGTGCCGCAGAGCTTTACTAGCATCAGGACGCCTTCAGGTGTGTAGTCCACAGGGCCATAATCTACAAGGTAAAATTCTCGCCGCACGCTCTCTCTGCAAAGTTCCCCGGTATAAATTTTAGCTCCACTGACCTTAATATAAACAGAAGAGTGCAATTACACTACAATTTGGGCCAAGTGACATACATCTCCAAGTTAAATGAAAGCAGTAAATCTCATCTCTTGGGGTTGGCTGAGGTCAGAAAAGCAGGCCAAGGGTCATTGGGTGTTTCAGTAAAACAACAACCTGAGAGTCACCTCATTAGACTCAGGCAGAGCTGTAAAGTATTGGTCTAAATGACGGGAAAATCAGGACCAGGGGATTGTTTATCATTTTGGTTTTGGTAAAAAAAATCTAAACGGAGCATCGTCCTGTCTTCACTCTGGCTCTTTAGTCTTGTCAGATTATTGTGAATGAGGCTGTGTGGAGCCACAGCAGCAGAGTTTGAGGTTTGGACCACTGTGTTCTGCTGTAGATCAAGTCATGCTTCTGTGATGCTGTCGGATTTGGCTGCCAAGGTCTACTCTATTCAATGTTTAATTATTTTTACTAATCCCATTTCAGGATTCTCATGTCAAGCTGTGACAAAGGAGGAGTGTGAATGTATGTAGCCCTTCAAGAGAGTATTTAGGAAGGAAAAACCAAATGGAAAGAGTGAGAACAAGATGGGAGGATACGGTCCCTGGTACCAAAATATGAAATCAAAGTTTGAGTTAACCCCTTGTGTAAATAAGCCAGTGGGGGAGTGTTTATTTTCTCCCCTGCAGCAGCGAGAGGCTGGCTCCACTGGGACTCCAGGTCCCTCTGTCTCATCCACATAACACAACACGGCTGCCCTCATATTCTCTGCCCCTTCCTCCACTCCCCTCCACAAAGAATCAGATAAAATAAAGTATAATTGGCTGGATCCGCACTGGCTTGTTTTTTCTCACATTAAAGTTTATGAGAAGAAAAAGCATCTTGTGTGGCCTCTGAGTACAGCACTCCTCCTCGCCCTGCTCCTCACCCTCCCTCCACCCCTCCGTGCCGGGGTGGGGGGCTGCTGTTTATCATGTTGCACTCTGTGGATTCTTTACACTTGAAGCAGCAGCACAGAGATGGGGAAAGACAGCACCTGGCTTTGAGCCCAACTGGCTCTTATCCATGCCAAGATAAGCTCCGTCCTCCCTATTCCTCACACTAAACATAATGCCTTAAAACAGAATATAGGTCACAGAGTTTCATGAGATTGTGCATACACCATTTGGACTTTTAAGAAACACCCAATTACGTGAAGATGCATAAGAAACTAGCACAAAAGAAATTATTGCTAGACTGAAGACTTGCCCAGTGCATTGATTTATTGTAATTCACAATTCATTCCCAAATCTCAAGATAACTTATAACCATATTATTATCTTTTCTGCTGCGGTCTATTTAAATATAAAAATAATTAGTTGACTGAAACAAATTTTGACTTTGACTTTTAACCCTAACCCTTTTTTTTCATTTTATTTAATGAGAGGTTATATTATTATTCTTTGTTGAATGTTGCACCAGAATGCCAAAGCAAGATCCTAGTTAAGGAATTTTGTTTACTGCCAAGGCAATAAAACTGATTGAAGGACTTATAAATAAGAGTTAGAAAGTGTAAAGTAATGTAATTGTGTTACTGCAGATGATGAGACACTAATATGATTAAAATAAACTATATAATGTACTTTTCAGCTTGCATACAGATTTACGTTCAGGTTGTTAACACATACATTTTAACTCAAAACATAATATTTTTTGTTCAACATGAAGGTAGAAGGCCTCTGCCAGAAATTAAAAGAAGCTGAAGATCAAGTGGTCCAACTTCGATCTGAGCTGATTGAGGCTCATAGAATGCTTCAGGAGAGCATTCAGGAGAGAGACAAGCAACACAAAGAAGTGCTGGACCTCAAAAGAGTCTTGACAGATGTGACCAGGGAGAAGGAAGCCATTCAAGAGACAAATGATGAGCTGAGGATTCTTATCAAGAAAGCAGAAAGTGACAATAGCAGGTAAGGGAATTTTAGGTGTCAAATAAGCCTGCCAACATTATTATTTGGTGTGGCTCAACAAAGGGATTTTGTTTCTGATTTGTATTAAAAGCTTGAGACGGAATGCAGAAGAAAGAGAGCAAAAAGTCTCCTTCTTAGAAGAATGTAGAAGTTCAATTCAAAAGGAGACCTCTACTCTACGGAGCACTTTGAGAGAGCTGGAGAAATCTCGCCTGGAAGCACGTAGAGAACTGCAGGAGCTGCGGCGACAGGTACAATATGAACTGTTTGATTGTCTTGTTTTTGCACAAATGTACCATTGTGCATAACATCCAGGTGAAGAGTCTTGATGGGGAAAACAAACAGCAGAAGCAGGAGCTGAAGGAGCTTTATGGTCGTATTTGTCAAGAGGAGCACAAAGAAGAGGAGGCGCGACGTGAGGCTTTCACTCTAAAGCAGAGATTGCTGGAGAGTGACGCTGGTAGAGACGCAGCTCTCAGTGAGGTAGGAGCCACTATAAAAGGATATGTATATTACAAGGAGCACATTGTTTATATTTCGAGACAGTTAGGCAATGTTAAATGTGCTTTAATTGTTGTATTTTATTTTGAGTTCAGTGGTGGGGTGCCTGCCAGGTCTCTCTCGTTTCACATGAGTTATATGTTATTGCTTTGGTTACAGGGTATTGTCTGTTGGGATAGTCACGGAAGTTTTATTGTTTGCTTGTTTGTTAGCCCATACCCACACAAGGACATACGCTCATGATAAATCCTCTTCCCAGCAAGTGATAGACAATAAGAATTAAGTTTTCCAAAATGAATTAAATGAATTAGCCAACATAAATAAATCCTGAGATTTAAACAATTTCCAGTTTTGTTTTGTTTTATTCATTCGTACACTAAAGTTGATGGCTGAACTTGTGATTGGCGCTGCACATTCAGAGATACATGTTGGTGTCAGAGGATTTTACAATGTTGATTCTTTATCCAGGTTGCAGGATTGCAGCGGCGTGTGGTTGAACTAGAAACCGCTGATCGTCAAAACCAAAAATTTGTGTTACAACTGGAGTCCAATCAGTTGCAACGTGAGCAGAGGCACAGAGAGGCCACTGCCCAGCTGGAGGGGGCGCTAGAGGATGCTATGGTCCAGATACGCCAACTCTCAATGCAGGGAGACCTCAATGAGAGTAAGACGCAGGGCCTGGAAAACCAGATCCACTTGGGCAATGTTAGAAGAAGAGATCTGGAGACACAGCTGGCTGGGCTACACTCAGCACTACGCCGCACGGTTCTTAACCCCACACCGGCCACAAATGGTTCTCACAGAAGATCTCCGTCTCCATGGAGAAAGCAATTTAAAAGTATGTCAGACTATAGGTGCGTGTTGGTAATATGTATTTCTGTATTAATGGAATTACACAATATTCTTTGTTTAGAAAATATTAATGGAGGAGAGTGGAGTTCTACTGAGGCTGAGGAAGTGGATGTAGAAACAGTGCAAATTGTGCTCCAGGAACTGCAGAAGGAGCTGAAAGAGGCGCAGAGAGACAGGGTAAGTTTAAGATGTGCACATATACTGTAGTTCTACCATTAACATTAATTTTACTATTCTAAAACAGCTTTTTGTTCTATATTATTCTACTGTAACCTCAAAATGTAGGATGAAGCATGGGTCCAAATTGACAATTTAAGATATCAAGTAACAGAACTTCAGGACAACCTTAAAAAATCTTCCACTCAAATTGAACTGTTACAGAAGTCCTTAAAACAGTCCGAGGGTGGTATGTAAACTTAGTAATATGCAAGTCAATGTTACTTAACCACTGTTTCTTCATCTGAATAAATGGTTTTATGTTTTAGGAAAAAGAGACGTGGAAGAGCATTTGCACACAGCTCTGACTTCTTTAACTCTTCAGGAGGAAACAGCGCAGCGAACTGAAAGAGAGAAAAGAGGCCTTCAGGATGAACTGACTCACCTTAAAAATACTCTACAATCAGCAGAAGCAGAGTCGAGAGCACTGCAAGTAAGTGTAAATGTTTAATATTAAAATGTGAAATCATATTTTTTTGCCTTTATTCAAATCTGTAATTTTATACTTAGGACAAGCTGGAGCTGTATCAGAACTCAGGATCTCGGGCTGATGCTGAGCAGCTGAAGCTGAAAGAGGCTCTTGAGGTGGCTGAAGGTCAAGTGAAATGTCTAGAGCTATCCAAGCGCACCCTGGAGGGAGAGCTCCAGAGAGCTCAGCTCAGAGCAGCCGAGCTGGAGGCACAGACAGGAGCACTGCAGCTCAGGCTGAAGGAGCTCCGAAGGAGGCTGGGAGAGAGTGAGGATCAGTGCTCTGCTCTGAGGCTGACTGAGGAGAAGCTTAACACACAACTGTCTCGAGCTGAAACACAGGAAGCTCAGCTGAGGGAGCAGCTCCACAAACTGTCCTTGTCTGTAAGCAACAGCCACGGCAGCACACACTCTTTACAGGAGCAGGTCACTGAACTCCAGAGAGCTCTGAGTGAGTGTGAGCAGGACCGGCGCATGCTACAGGTATAGCAGGCTAGGATCCACAAGAACATTGTGTCTAAGTATTTGTGAACACATTCAACAAATTCCTCCTTTTAGGATTGCATTGAACATATATAACCTCCTCATATCCAGACAGATCATTGTTATTTACATTACAGCTGAAATTTTCCTAAAGGTCCTTACACATGCAGCAGTAAAATGTTTTGGCAGCTCATCAATTCACTTCTCAGGAGAGCTTTGGGGCTGCACATTCAGGGATATTGTGCAAACAAAAACATGCAATACTTAATGTAAATCTATCATTTTACATTGGGTTTCACAGGAAGTGTGTTAAGTAATTCTGACCAAGACAGAGATTATACATAAGAAAGAACTGAATGAATTACAATTAAGTTTATGTTAAAAGCTTGATTAATTTCATGCTCAACAGGAACATCTGGATAAAGCGCGAGAAGCTCTTTCTGAGTCTAAAAAGCTGAACCACTCTCTGACAGAGAGGACCCAAAACATTCAAATGAGCCAGGAAGACTTGGTGCTAAAATACTCAGAGCTGGAAAGAGATCATAACACACTGAAGGAGGTAATTTAAACAGGGCAAGTGCAGATTTAGACTATGCATATTAATGTACACTTTGTGTTCCAGAGCTTGACACAGCGACAAAATGCAGACCTTGATGGCCAAAGGAGACTCCAGCAGCTCCAGCAAGAGAAGAATGATCTGCAAGAGAAAATAAAAGCTCTCCAAGGTGCATTGCAAAATGTTCAGAACGAAAGGGCAGAGATGGAGAAGAAAGTTACACGGCTGAGTAAAGACAAATCAGCTCTGAGGAAGTCCCTGGAGAAGGTCAGACATGTAGCATCATGCAGTGGATCAAAACTTTTTTTAATGATTATTAGATCATTTTTACTTATTAAAACCCATTAACCTGGTTACAATTGTCACTTTACTTTTTTGACTGTCACTATTGTTTTTACATTATATTATTTATATTCATATGAATATAAAGTTTACATCTTTTTCAAAGTCTTTTCAAAGTACTGATTTAGTAGGTTGTCCAGCAGGGGATGCCATTCAAGTAATCCATATTACTGGTATATGACTGTATAGTTGCCACATGACTTAAGTTTCTACATTTTTCATTTGTAGTGCATTTTGTATTGACACCATAGACTGTATAAAGAAGTGGACTAAGGGAGTTTGACATTACCCATAGCATTTGGCTCCAGTCAGATGAAGCTCACCAAGGCTGGCAGTAATAGGGGCAAATTTGTGGCCAAGTTATATATTATGAATAGGAACTGATTTACAGACAAAATAGCTAAATTAAAACACTAGGATCATGTAGAGTGGGTTAATATGAACATTTTAAGACCAAAATGAACTGGAGCTGGAGTGGATGGGTGCAGATGCTCACTTCCAATTTGGAATGGTTATCGCGTTAGCTATGTCCATTTATATAATTTATGATTAACACTGATACAGTATCTCATTAATTTGAGATTGTGCTACTGAAATGAAAATTATTTGTTTTTCAAAACTGCCTCTTAGTGACCTGAGTATATCACTCAGTGAAAGAACAGGCTTTGTATTTAGTTCTGAACACCAAAACAAAGCACTATTTGCTACCATGACAGCAGCCACAGTGGAAGATGGATTCTTACTGCTACTGTATAGTTTAAACAGTACACTGAGTCCCAGGACAGCACCAGGCCTTAAGTCCTGAAGAGACCTGAAAACTCCCATAGAGTTATATGAGGTTAAAGATCTGAGGTACTAAAAATTATGCAGCCAAGCCACAAAAGGCTTTAAATGCAATAAAATCATCTTAATGTCAAATCTAAAACTGTTGGAAGCACTTTTAAGCAAAGGGGCCAGAACTGGAGTAATATATGTATTTAAAGTAGTCAGAAGTAATTTTGCCACATTTTGGTGTCATTAGAAAAGCATTAACACACAAAAATGACCATTTACTTTACATAAATCAAGACAGCAGGAGATCATTTGGATATCACATCTGATTTACTTCATATTAATAGGCTTTGTCACACAGTGCCTGGTGGTGGAAACATGTAGGTGGACTTTGAGAAGTAGTTGGCCTCTGCTACATGCATTATAGGACGGCACATAAAAGCAGGACGATTATGGTAAAGTCGTTCAAGTTGTGTCACTGTGTCGCTGTTGTCAGGTGGAGATGGAGAGGCTGAGGAAAGAGGAGGAGGCAGCAGCAGTGACCAGAAACAAGCAGAGACTGGGGGAAACTATCCTTGAGCTGGAGCAGGAGATTACGGAAAAGCAGAGAGAAATGCAGGTTAGCCTGGGACACAATTAAATATACTATACTCTTAAGTCACAAATTATGTAAATGAAATAAAGTTACTTTAATCATAAAACATATGTTTCCCTGGAATTTCAACATGAACCAGACCACTTAACAGAGCAATCTAACAACCAGAAAGAGACAGAAGTGTGGGAAGGTTAGAGACAGTAACAAAACTGATGAGCTGAAGATGAGTCACAGTGAGCCACAGCAAAGTCCACTAGAGTAATAAATCATTTATATTCTCACTTATGAATTTACTATTAAGGTTCAAGTCATTCCATTGTTGGGTTGTAGAGAGCCTGTGGATTATAGTCTACAATATACACAGAGTATCCATTCATATATCTGTTTGAGCTGTTCACCTAGAAACCCGTTGAACCCTGGTTCATGACCTCAGTAACCCCCACACCCCACACCCTACACCCCTCACTTACACTCCACCTCCACAGCAACAACAGAAGACAGTGTTGTTCAGTCTTTATTTTTACTTCTTGTAATTCACATGCACATATGCATGTTTGTAATGCGTGTATCCAGGCTCATATATCCCAGCTGGAGCATTCTCATGCACAGCGCCTCCTGGATGTGACAGCACAACATCATCAGGAATTGGACTTGGAGACAGAGCGTCTGAGAGCAAGCCAGCTCCAGGCAGAGCAGGCTTTAGAGAGCCGGGAGAAGGCCCATCGCCAGAGGGTCAGATGCTTGGAGGAACAGGTATCATAACAAGACAAGAGGTGCTTGCCATGAAAATACTGTAATCTAGAGTCATTGTTTTTTTTTTTCATTTTGTCCGGTCAGGTATTAACTCTCAAAGAGCAACTCGATCAGGAGACACGAAGACGACAGTCCTATTTTCATCAGATGCTGCAGCCCGGCGTGTAGGCAGAAAGTATGTAGCACCTCTGACGCCACACTCACTGTTCCTATGGCAGACTCCCAAAAACGCTACATTACGAGCTACATCCACATTTGGGACACAAACAGCCCTCGGCACTTGCTCCCACCCATGCACATGTGCACACGGATTACATTAATCTGCAGCAAAACTTAACAACAACAAACAATGAGTGTTTTGTTTATGATTGGACTGGATGTGCCAAATTGTTTAAGGATTTCCTCTGGCTCTCTACAGTTGGTGCTTCTAAGTCTGTTTATGCTGTGTCAGTTTTTTAGGAAATCGTGTGATGAAAGATTTCCTTAGATGGTGCTTAATTCAACAGAATCATTTGTTTACTTATTGTCATCATGTTTCAGATGTAATTTATGATCAACAAATATGCTAAATATTTATATTTTAATTACAACATGAATAATAATGTGATCTATTATGGTAACAGGGTACTACATATTTTCATACTTATGAACTTAATTACTGGTGAATGTATGATTGTTTTTAATAAAGCTGGGTGTATCAAAGCAGTTTTTGTTTAAAGCTTGTTGACGTGTGATAATCAATAACATTTCAGCTGGCCACAGAACAGTGTTATGGAAAGAGTTTGTCTGTGAATTTTGTGAAAGACAGCACTGCCCTTTGGAGGCATGTGTTTGGTTCACACCATTAAAAAAGCCTTTGTGGATTTAGTGTTGTGGGTGAGAAGATGACCTTCGCTCTCTGTTGCCAGTGCTGTCTCCAGTGTTGTCTCCCAGCAGATTCAGTCCACTTCCTGTGATGATCCTCATTCCTTTAAAAATGTTTCTGGCACTCACTTTGTTATCCTTAATGACCCCAAAACTCAGAGATATTTGGTCTTCCCTGCACTGATTACATGTGCTATTTCCCAAGTGCTTAAACATCATGTGTAAGTATTTACTTTTCATTCCTCTCCCTCCATTTCAGCTGAGTGGTTCCCCTACAGCACTGCATGTCTTCTCACTGTGTTACCTTGTACACCGCAGCAACTGTACATAGTAAGCGTTTTGAACCAGGGGGAAAATCCTGTCAAAGTTTCTTTAAAGCAGCCCTTTGATTATCATAGATCCACCCAGCGGTTATCCAGTTACCAGCCTCCTTTCAGCTATTGGCTAGAAAGAGCTAATTATGCAAGGTAGTGAATCCCTGTGGGGGAGGTGGGGCCAAAACTGAAAGAACTCCTTTGGCAGGCAGAATAGAGCTTTTATTGAGGATATTTCTAAGCTTGACCATCAGGGACCAAATCAGTGGATTGTTAGAAAAAAAAAGAAAAAACATCTCAGCTGAATCACGCTTACCCTGCTTTTTTCATTCTTGCAGTGAGTCGGGAGTGGACCTCATGCAGCAGCAGGCAGTATGCAAGGAATCTCCAGTATTCCCTGCTTTGACAACACAAGCCCGGTTGACTTTTAAAGAACCAGTGTGGAGAGATAGAGAGCAGCCTGGGGAGCATTCACACCAGCGTATCTGAGAGTAGAGGACGGTACTATTTCTCTGCCTGTGCCGCTCTGCTCTTGTTGCCTCAGGTGCGTGCTCCTCCCTCCACCCATCAGCGCTGCATCATCCCAGGGGTGGATAGGGCCATGGTGCTGGTGGTTCTTCTGTCCTGCCTCTGCACCCTGCTCTCCCTGCTGACACCGCCCGGGGTGCTGTCAGCTGTGCCCCTGGAGGACTTCTACCCCTTTGGATCGGACAAGGGGGACTCCCAGACCGTGGCTCAGGACGATGGAGGGTCCCGCTTGGTGGAGATTTCAGTGGCTTTCCCTTTCTTTGGAGACAAGCACACAGGACTCTATGTAAGTACAACACTAACTCCACCAGCTCTCCATGAATGTTTTGCTTGTCTGTAGTATGGCATTAATCCACTAATCTAAATCTGTTTCCATGGAGATAATAAGGGCAAATTACAGATCAGATCAGTGGAGAAGCATCACCACTCACAAATTCCTGTTTTTCAGGCATTTCTTAGCAAAAAAACCTATAATGAAATAAATGTGACATTCCAGACAATGTAATAACATCTAACAAGCTGGTGACAGACCCTCCACCAGAAAAGTTACATAGTGTATCTTTATCTGTACGTAAGTTCAGACATAGTTTAGACTGTGTTCACTATTGTTTTGGTGTATTTAAATCTTCAAATAGAAAGTCTAACCATAGCTTTGAAAGCTTGTGTTTTACATTATCAGTTAATTGAAATATCTAATGAGTTTATTTATATCAGAGTATCCCAAAAGGTTGCATTATTTTTATATTGTGCATCCACATTGTGCATGTGTCTGGATGTGTCAGCGTTTATGAGCGTGTGCATGCTTCTGGCAGTGGGAAATAGAAACTGACATGGTGTGGATTGTATTAGAGCCTCAGGGACATGAAAGTGGGCACACAGCCAAATACTACATTGCTTTGCCCTTTGAGAATTTGTATATGTTTGTATGTGAGTGCGTGTGTGTGTGTAACCCCATTTGAAGAATATCGCGTTTTCCCCCCTTGGCTGGAGGTATAACCATCTATAACCTTCTCCTTACTTTACATCTGCTCTCCCTGCACTGTAAAGAGCTCGCAGTGGGAGCGTAAAGCAGGACTATTAGGCGAACAGTGGTTAGTCCTGCTCTAATAAGTCTACAAAGAGCTGTTAAAGGAAGTGACAGTTTGTGTTCCCTCTGTTGCTGTGCAGCATCTGTGAGCAGTTGGTTCTCACAGAGTTGAGGGGGAAAGTATGCACGCTAGAGAGAGAGAGGGAACAGCGCTCATGGGAGGAAGCCCAATGGTTTGACAAGGATTTTCGCGCACCACAATGAAACACACTTTGATCTGCCTTTGTCATGTATTGGGTTCTGTTCCAGCTCGGGGAAAGGCAGAACTCCCTTAAATCAACACCACCTGTTGTGGTTATGCATCCCGTGCGCGCTCCACGAATCCCCCACCTCCTCCTGTCCTGAGCCAGGGGAGGCAGAGGATCCATGGCAACAATGACCCGGTCAAAGGTTAACTTTCTAATATAAGCTCTTGTGCAATAGAATGAAGTCACTATTCCAAAGAAGGACTCTCACACTGAGAGCATTACAGTGACACTGTGGTGATGTGCTCAGGCATCTAAACTCTCTAACCTTCATCACTGGCATTTCTATTATTGATACGTATTCCACTGACATGTCATAAGAGGTAAAAACATATGTAGAAACCATTCCAAAGATATTTTACCACTCAGTAGAATCTGTAAAGTAATTGCATTGTGAAATTATCTTTGATTTTTATATTAATGGGTCTATTAATTCTGTGTAACCACTTTTCACACTTTGGTCTATCTAGACCATAGACTAAGGATTTATCCTATTGTCCATCTCTGTTAACAATATTGATCCTATCTTGGTCTAAAACCTCAGACACAAGCAAACTGTTAATAATTAAGAAATGCGTCAGCAAAAGCATGTGTCTTCAAGAGAGTAGCTACCACGTTTATACTAGGTTATGCAGATTACCCTGTTTTCAAAGAATGTGTAACACAGCTGTGCACTATAACTAATGTTCTTCATTTGCATTGGCATGTGTCTTGGCCTGAATTGCAACATTCCTGCTCTTATAATGAATCCGATATCCAATTAGACAAGACAAGACAGGATACAGATTGTTTTTCTTGTGAATCCCCGATCAAATGTTCAGGTAATCAAGATACAAAGACTCTTAATGCTGTGCAGCTTGAGATGTGATATCCCTCCTTAGCTCTGCATCTCATTGGGCTGTAACTTTGTAGTCACGCAGGGCATAACAGATTGTGGCAGGCACTTGAAATTACAGTCACGCTCATTGAAACGCCTCACCTGAATCCATTAAAACATCTGCTATAAAGAGTGCGGCCACATGTTGATCTCTGCCACGAGAGAGCCTTTACTGCTTTGAACAGGCAATATTTCAGCCAGTGCTAAGAGGCAAATTTGTATGAATAGTTTCTCCGAGGACTTCGGTTCAAGTGGACGGCAGCCACATGGAAGCTGCACATCCAGACTAATTGTGGACGGGTTGCGGGTGCTGTCTCATGGTATTATTTTGACTGATACCTCTTTAGCATGCCTTCTTTCCCTCTCAAATGCAATTAGATACACTAAGCTAGCAACACAAAGGTAATAATTTGCATAGGTTCTGCAATTAAAGAGTAAGAGTAAGTAGCAGAATTGCCGACCATTTGCTTTAAACAGTTGGTAATTTCATCATGAAAGGTAAAAAGGTCTAAAAAGAAACTGACTTAGTTGTATCATTGGTTTAGTCTTAGTCCTTGATCTAGTCCTGGTTAAGTTCATTATAGTCATATACAGTAGTAGAGCTTCCGTCCCTGGGTTAAGTTTGATATAGACCTTGTTTAGATTTTGTTCTGGATTTTGTCTATCCGTGCATGGGATACTATAATTGGCATTATTAATTATTTCTTACCTCATTCAAGCTAGTTAAGATTTATTGTTGACATTATGTTACAATATCCTTTACCCCCTAAACTGGTTTTCCAAGCACACCAAGTTCCACTACTGCTAACTAGCCTGTTATCACCCCATATACCCCCCTACGATCACCTCACTCCTACACCTCAGATAGGGGTCTTCCCAGCTGCTTTATCTGCAAAATGACCAATCGCCGTAACACAATGCAGATGTATGTTCAGGAGGAGTTTCCAAACAACACAGGATAAACTTCAACTTATGTATAGAACAAGGAGGGGGACATCCGAGGTCAGAGAGGAAGGAACACAAGCTTAAAAGCAGATGTGAGCAGAGAAATCATCAAAAGTATTTATTGTCAAATGAAAAAAAAAGAAAATATTATCAAATCAAGCCTCTCTCTTAATTTATGGGCTCACCCCAAATTATCAATATTTATTCAAATTTAACATATTTGAATTAATATATCTTAAAGTTGTATATTTTGAATCGAGCAGCTACATGTAAACAAAGGTAAAGTTTGTGCCAAGAATGTGCAATTGTAAACTGCTTTGGGAACATCTGCTAGTGCTCATCTGCCTCGTTCCAGATCTCCAACACTTTGCAATTTCATTCACTCACTTCAGCTCGTCACCACTGCGTGTAGGGCCAAGGATGCGTGCATTCATGATTCTTTGTACTCTGCTTGAGTGCTTTTTACTCACCAGATGAATGACATGAGTGCTATTACTTGCACAGAGATCTGGTTCACTATAGAGAAGACACATGTGCCCTTAATATGTTATCATTTTATCACTTTTTACAGGTCATGGTAGGATGAAGTTTATACCAGATGCTTCAGAACTGAGGTTGTGGTTTGCTATGCACAATTAGCTGCTAAACGTATGGATAACGCAATACAGCCTTCAAAAATATAATTGTCTCCTCTCTCTATAGGGTATTAAGTCACTAGTTTTATGGTGTAGATAAGGTTAAGGTATTTTCCTCGTAGGGAGATTTGTCCTTTTCATTTGACCCATTCTTTCAATGCCACTGGGGCCACCTGTCAAGAGCACCTGGGATCCCATCTCCAGATCTTGAGTTCTGGATTGATCTGGAGATCTGGAATGCCTGGTGGAAACCCACTCACCAGACATGTGCTGTGAGGCGATTTCATTTGTTCTGTGAACTGTATGATGTTATGTTATTATTAGTAACATATCATAATGATAAACCATTAGTCTTATATGTAGTACTCAATTATTCAAAGTTGCTTTTTTCAGGCTTTATTCATTTATTCCTCATACTCCATAGAGGTGGGGTTTAGTATGTATTCATATAACTGCTGGTTGTCTTTATGTCCTCACTATGTAGTAAGATAGATAACAAACCAGAACCATTCAAATGATCTGTTTTTACTGTGTTTTTATTGCTTTTACTTGTATTAGACAGATTTCAAGAATTACCTTTTTTAGACTGACTGGTGTCTAGCAACTGTTATGATTTGATTTCTTTATATAGAAGTTGGGTGGCTAATTCATGCTTTTCAACTATTTAATTTGGGCTTGTCTGTGATAGTTTGATGCCCCTGTTCAGTTATTCCCTGTTTTGTTGATGTTGTGCAGCTACCAAAAATGGTCACTTTTTTAAGCGATCATCCTGGAAACCGCTTAGTCAGGGCTCTCTACTTCCAGTTGATTTTGAAAAGTTTACATTGCAAACATGCATATTTGCTCCTCCACTTCAGCCTGTTCTCTACTCCCTCTGAGTTGGACTGGATTTATGGCTGATAAAAGTGAACCTAGGTTAAGTGCACACACACTGTCAGGGCCTAGTCTCCTCATCATGTAACTGGACAAGCTGGTAACTGTGAGCCTTCCTTTTTGACAAGGCAAACTGATGTTTTCCTGACTTGATCCATGTGCACCTTTTCATTGAGGTTTGTTTTGGCCTGAGTTTAGCCAGATGAAAGTTTATTTTAGCCCATAAATTGCTGGACTCTTAAGAAAACCACCCAAGCAAAATCCTGCATATATCCGGCAAAGAATTCCCTAGACATAACAAGGGTGTTGTGAAGTGAAGGGGCAACATGAAATATGGAGAGAGTGATGCTTTGTGCTGGTAGACAGTTCACACCCAGGTTCAAGCATTGGTCATGTTCTAATGCTTGAAAAAACATTGCCCATTAGATTTCTAATTTACTTACCTGTTCGTTCCTGAAACATGTACTAAAAACACTAATACTTTTCAGACAATTGTACTGGTCAGCTTGTAAGGATTTTTTTATTCTTTTGGCTTTGCCTACCTATGCCCAGAATGCAAATAATATCATGGGGTACTGTGCAGTTAAAATAGATAGAGATTTAAGACATGAATGAGTAAAAATGGGATATTTAGTTGCTTCAATATCGATATTGGAGATATCAGAGGGTTTCCCCCAGATATCGGTATCTAATATTGACATGATGTGTGTGATGGTTTCTGGTTGGGTATTGAAAATCTTGTCTGGTAATTTGTGAACTTTAGTATAACCCATAGACCTAATATACAGTAAGTAGTGGTTGGTGTGTAATTAACAATATAGGGCACCATCATCTAAAGACCTACTAAATAAATGTGAGAAGGATTAGTCTTCTCTCTTAGTCTTTCACCTAAATGGGAACTGAGATTTTGTGTAATGTAAGGGCATTTCACATTCTGTGTAATGCCATAAGGTCAAACCAATGTTGAAATATTTTTCTAAAAACTCAACAGGGAAGACGTATGCTTGTTTAAACAGCCCCAGATGCTACAAGAAATTGGATTAGGCAATAAAATGTACCCCCTGATCGGAGTATGAAGTGTATTTCTTGTAGAGCTTGATCTCTTAACACTAATTCTGTTGTAAGATGGATGCCTTCCCAACCGCTGCCACCACAAGTCCCTCATTAGTGGCATGTGGGTGTGCAGAGTTAGCGCTTCACGGACATCTTTTCATCCATCCCGCCCCTATGTTTTTGTATCAGATGGTGTTTTGGCTGACCCCTGGACTGGACCTCCTCTACCCACATCGGGCCACGCTCTCGCCACATTTGCGCTGATGCAGAGGGGAAGGCTGTGGTCGGGCAATTAACTGAGCTCCAGTGCTGTGCCAAGCAAAACTTCCCTTTTTGTTTTTACTGTAAAATCCTTCAAATTATGTTTTTAGACTTGCAGGAAGTAAGGGCCAGCCCATCTGATGTTGCTTTGTCACAGTAACATTGGGCACATTGAGGGGTAAAGTTCATTCGTGACATAAGGAGAAACTGGATACTACCATAGTGGGAATAATGTTGTTGGAAAAAGGCAGAGATGATGAATGAATAGCTTTCATGAATTGCACTTAAGGCTTGTGTGAAAATAATTCCTTATACTCAGATTTGACACCTTATTTTGGATACTTGTATTGTCAGTTCAGAAGGAGATAGCTAAATACAGTTTCCAATCTAAGTCAGATTCCTTTCTGTTGAAAATATTCCAGAAATGTTAAACTACTGAATAGGGCCAAATGATTCCCAGAATATACTAGAATTGGCCTCAGATGACCCCATTACAATTATGATCCTTCCATTTGCAGTGTAGAAGCTGTAATATATCATATAATACTGTTTACTTATAACTAGCACCACCTACTATGGATGATTTTGGAAAAACATGACATGAATTGCAGATGCAATTTGCAATACCTCTATAATTTTAGTATTCTGTTCAGAGTGCAAATATAAACTTCAAGGTCAGTACAGTTTTATAATTTTACATAGGAAATGAGGTTACTTCAATAATTACAGGTAATTGCAATTCTATTTAGTTTAGATTAATCTACAACTCTGGATATATGCATTTTGTTAATTAGCCAGAATAGGAAACACATTTTACAGCAGTTTTTTGTGATCAAATCAGTGCAAAACTCTTTTTAAATTTGACCACAAGTTCCAGAGCTTAAAACAATTGAGATAAACTGTGTTGACAAGGATATCCAATGTAAACCTTAGGTCATTATTCAATTTATTGAACATTTAAAAGGAAGAGCATAAAATTCCAACAATTTTCCTTAAATCTCCTCTGAATGAGCTAAATCCTGTCTTTCTATAGCTGCCTGTTCCTCTGCTCTTCTGCTAACAGTGCATTTCTCACAGAGCAGTTATGTGGGTGAGTGGAGGATGGGTGCGTTTATTTGGTTACTCTGCTGTTAACACACATCTGTGGATTTAAAGGTCCATGAAGGTCTTCTCCAGTGCCATGACTTCACAGGTGTCCCGGCAGCTCAGGCCAGGTTTTCTCATTTCTTTGAATAAAAGTCACGCCTGTTTGTTACACAGGAAGTGCAAACATCCGTTATGGGAACATCCAATACCTCACGGCGCAATTTGCCAGTCCATTTGACCACTTTTCTAAGTTATCTTATGTCAGTGTTTTAGTGTCATACTATCAATGTTTGTATTTGTTCTAATGCTAGATTTAAGGTTTGGTTTGTTTGGAGTTAAATAGTTAGCTTGATAGTTAGGAAGGTACAGAATGAAACTTTTCCCGTGGAGGGTCTCACCACTTATCTGGTGGCCATACTGGCTCGTGGCCATACTGGCTCGTCAAAGCCTGATCCCGTCAGATCTCAGAAGCTAAGCAGGGCCGGGCCTGGTTAGTACTTGGATGGGAGACCACTGGGAATTCCAGGTGCCACAGTGGGGCGCCAGAGGCAAAAACTGTCGTAGTGTCCTTAGGCAAGGCACATCACCCACATTGCCTAGTATGAAAGTGGTGTGTGCGTGAATGGTGGTGGTGGTCGGAGGGGCCGATGGCGCAGATTGGCAGCCTCGCTTCCGTCAGTCTGTCCCAGGGCAGCTGTGGCTACAATAGTAGTTTACCACCACCGGGTCTGGAGTGAATGAATAATGCTCTGTAAAGCGTCTTTGAGTGTCTAGAAAAGCGCTATATAAAACTGATGCATTATTATTATTATTATTATCTCTCTTAAAATGTTAAATTGCTTTCCCTAATATATTCTACAGTGTACCAATAAACATACCAGTCTTACATGAATTCACCTACAGTGAACAGGGTCGTCTCTCCACAGATCTAACCTGTAACTTGGCCCGATTACATTACCAGAGAAAAGCAAATGTTGTATCCTCTCAGAAAGTTAGATAGTGCATCTTTAAGTTTACTAACCAACAACATTTACATCATCTGAGGAGTTAATTTTATTGTGAATCTCTTTTTTCCAGGTTAACAACAATGGCCTGGTTTCTTTCCTGAGGGAGGTTTCTCAGTTCACACCTGTAGCCTTTCCCATCTCTGGAGACCGGAGGGTAGTGGCACCATTTTGGGCCGATGTAGACAACCGTCGTGCTGGAAAAGTGTTTTACAGAGAGAGCTTGGAGTTGGACATACTGAACAGAGGTTCTAATGATGTTAGGACTTACTTTTCTGAGTTTCCAAACTTCAATGCTTCATGGGTCCTCATCTCCACATGGTACAAGGTTACTTTCTTTGGAGGCAACTCAAGAACTCCGGTACTGGATTTTAAAAATACTATATGAGCTCTTGATTGATCTGTCAGAAATTAGCTGAGCTTTTTTATTTCTTTTTTGTAGGTCAATACATTCCAAGTGGTACTCATTACAGATGGAGAGCTTTCTTTCACCATATTCCAGTACCATAACATCACATGGACTACAGGCATGCATGCCACCAGTGGAGGGAACCGGGTGGGTTTAGGGGGCATTGCAGCACAGGTAAGAGCAAAATTTATGGTATAACTTATGCTAACATGTAAAAAAAAAAATCAAATAGATTGTAATTGCTAGACTAATTACTACTCAGGCCACATGTTATTCTATATATTTCCTACTATGGATACTGGGGCATTTATATTGTTTTGGTGTTCCCAATGGGTTATGCCTGAAAGATTGTGACTGCAGTAGTTATTTATGTTCAGAACAATAATTTTCTTTCTCTCATTATGCTGGTCTTTTCCTAGGCAGGTTTTAATGCTGGTGACGGAAAGCGCTACTTCAACATCCCTGGCTCTCGCACAGCTGACATTGTGAATGTAGAAGGCACCACTAACGTAGGATTCCCTGGCAGATGGGTATTTCGAATCGATGACGCAAACGTAGAAGTGGGCAGCTGCAACAACTCTGGTGAGCCGAGATAGACGACTTTATTCGGGTCTATATTTGACTGCTTGTGTTGTTTTGTGGACTCAGACTTGCCTCTTATTATATAACAGGAAGCATGATATTGATAAGTATTGATGCAAACTTTATAAATTATTAATTAAATTATAATAGCTGGCCATAATATTTGGTTTTGCACACAATAACATTTGGTATATGTTTTTAGTTCATCTCAATTGTCTTTTAATGTTGACCAACTAAAAAATGTTTTACTATATATTTAATAGATTTGAAATTATCTTTTCACATTCGTTATGTTTAGTTTATCATTGTTTTTTTATCTGACCAAAGACAACAGTGAAATGCTTTTGAATACAATATTTATTATTATAAACTATACAGTATTTTTTTTATAATTTAATTAATTTGTAAGTCATTTTTTGTTTTCAACTAGACTTAACCTCTAGAAAACCTTTTTATGCATTTACCTACAGTGACCTCTTTTTTGGGTTGACTCTTGACTTTTGGGTGACTGGTCTGGGAGGTAAACGAATAAATTAAGTGATTCATTTAAACATATCCAGTGAGACTGTGCTTTTGCGTAATCCGTGATGTTGAAGGATTACTCTGAAGAGTGTCATTTTTTTGCAGCCTCTGTTTGCCCACACTTGCGTCCTTGTTTGAATGGTGGTCAGTGCATTGATGACTGCATCACGGGAAACCCCTCCTTCACCTGCTCCTGTCTGGCTGGATTCACTGGGCGGAGGTGCCAAATCGGTGAGTTATGGCTAATGCTACTTCCTGACGTGTTTAACTTGACACACTACACACTGTGAACTGATACTGATGTTTCAAATAGGATTAGCCAGGAAAAATACTATCAGCTTGTAAAAACAGAACTATTTTGTGTGTCTTACCAGAGGGACACATTGACACATAGACTTTTCCAAAGGCTTTGCATAGTTGCTGAGTATCAGTTGCATTTTTGAACTTTCTAGGAACCCTTCAACCTGGTCAGATGTTTGTTAATTAAAAAGGATTTATTTGGTTCTTTGTTATCCTGTTTTAGATGTCAACGAGTGCGCATCTAACCCATGCCAAAACGGAGGGACGTGTGAAGACCAGATTAACAGTTTTGTGTGTCAGTGTCTACCGGGATACACTGGAGTCCGCTGTGAAACTGGTAAATTTAACTGGGTCATTTCAATTATGGAATATGCTTAAAATGTGGAGGACATTTTGTAAAATAAAAAATATAAATGTTCAAAAGCTTTAGCTGCCTTTATACACATATATTATTTTATTCATTTGTTTTATTTGTTTGTTTTGTCATTTGACTAATGCAGAATTGCTGAATTTCTTGTCAAACTTGCCACTAGTCCAAATCTTCGTCCTTTTTGTCGCAATCAAACACTGTTTCAGTATGATTTGATTTAAGCTTAGTAGAAACAAATAAAATTGTCTTTCAGTATTCGTTTCCTTAAGATAAAAGGTCCTATATTACACAAAATTGATTGTTGTGAGCTTCTTTAAGGAATGTTGTAAAGCTGTTCCTTTCTCAAAAACATACCCAGAGTCACAAAATTATCCATATGATTCTAGGGAAGGTGTATGGAGTTTAAAAACCCAGTGGAGCACTTTCTGTATTACCACATGACAAGGTGGAATACTCTATTCTACCATGTGATGAAACTCAGATGGACCTCAGGCTAAATATGCAAGATTTGTGTGTTAAACGTGTGAATGAATCAAAACACAACTCAGGGTCTTTTTCTGATGAGGAATTATAACATTGATCAGAAAATATTGTAATAAAAATATAGACTTTGAATCACTGACATTTAACATAAGAAAATTTAAATGACTCAGTCGATTAAAACTGGATTCGTTGCACTGCCCAGAATAGTTTTAAACATTTCAGATTAAGAATACAATTATTTGTGTGCATGTAACCCTGCTTTTTGCATCAATATCAGTGCCCATGCTGTGGGATGTTTAAGAAGTTCAGCATTTTACCATCATTGTGTTGTGTCTAATACTCCCATTTCACTATAAAAGAACTAGTCTCTACCTCTTTGTTTCAGACATCGATGAGTGCAAAGACAAACCCTGCTTTAACAACGCCCAGTGTGTCCAAGGAGTGGGCAGCTTCACCTGTGTGTGTGAACCGGGATACACTGGGCTCCTCTGTGAGATTGGTTAGTATGATAGAGTTATAGGTGTGTTGTTATATAGTATTAGATTTAATTTAGCTATTGCCTTGAACCTGTATATTTCAGAAGTATAGACTCGGCCAAAAAGCAAAGTATATATATTTTTTCGTTATTTAGGTTCACTTCCCTGTAAAAACAATCGGTTTTGAAAAATTACATAAATTTCAATGAGAGCAGAATCAGATGTTTATTTGGCAAATTGTCAAGCCATCAACATCTTTTTCTTAATACAGATTCATTTAGTAGCATTGTAACTATGCATTGATACATTAGGTTTATGGCTGAGCTGATAGACACATATTATTTCCATGGGTCAAATAGAGCAGCAGCAGTGAGTTACTTGGTGTAATATTTCCGAGACCTCATCTTTTATCTCACTCTTTTTGGAGTTATTAATGAAACCCAAGACTCCCAGAGGAATGAAGTGATCAGGCTTTGAATCCGTGTTCGTACATGAGACCGGATTAGTCCTAATACAGCACACCTGGTCAGTGAAACCCAATGCTGTCTGAAGGGAAGCTCACAGTGTTTAATCCTGGGACCTGGAGAGTGAACTGACAGATTCTTCTTTTCTCTGGACGTTTGTGTTTCTTACAGACATAAATGAATGTGACTCACAGCCCTGCCTGAACGGAGCAGAGTGCGTTGACCATGTGACCAATTTTACCTGTGTATGTCCAGCAGCCTTCACAGGACCCCTCTGTGAAACTGGTGAGCTTTTATCTCTTTTGCTTTAGCATTTTTGGTATAATTACTATATTTACAGCCTTAGCAAAGCATGAATAAACACTTAAGTCAAAGTGAACAAATTGTTTAGTGGCAGTGATTCAGCAATTACTTAATTTAGAAGTTAGGGATAGGAATTAAGAGTTAGCTTATCAATTAAGTAATTACTAAGCTTGAATCAAGCATAGCATGAAGACTTAATTAGTATAAGTAGTATAAGTATTTTTTCATTATTAATTAACTCTTCATGCTTTATTATGGCAAATTATGGTGTAGTTATTCTAATATGTCTCTCTCTCTCTCTCTCTCTCTCTCTCTCTCTCTCTCTCTCTCTCTCTCTCTCTCTCTCTCTCTATATATATATATATATATATATATATATATAATTCTTATATCACTTAAATAAAAATAAGGCAAAATAGATTGGTGCCAATAGTTTTTCAGCAAATACCTGTGATCTTTTTTCCCCACTATATAATTATAAGTTGTTTACAAGTTCAGTTGAGGTTGCCAAAATGTTATTCCAACAAGGTGTCAAAACAGCTGATTAGATAGCTGTTTTATGATAAAACATGTTTACTTTACTCACACATAATGCCAGGGCTAATGTTTCTCAGTCAGAGTTTGTTGTAAAGCATTTTCTGATTTGAATGACACTTTAAGCACCCTCTTGTTTTGCTTGTCCTTACAGAGCTTGTAGTACTTGAGGTGAACACGACCGAAACAAATAACCAAACAGGTAAAAACAAGTACAGAGACTTTGCCCTTTACTTTTCATTGCACTCTGTTGGCACCACAGATCAATAATTCTAACCTTCTAATGTCTCAGTGTATCAGATTTAAGTGCATATGACAGATTAGAGTACATTTTCACAGAAAAATGTTTGATGTAAGTACAACTTTTTTATTGTAGTGAAGTTTATCATTTTATTTCCTGCCTGGTTTGACATTGGGCAGCAGACCTATCAGTCATAATGCCATTGTTAATGTTGGAGGCCAAAAGGTACTATCCCATCAAACCAAGTAATAATTAAGAAAAACATGAAAAGCTAGCATATGCACTTTAATATATTTAAATCTCAACACAACTGGAGCAATAAAGAGATACCACCAAATAACTCCTGCCGGTAATGACCATTTGGACCAGAAATTCAGTCTGAGAAGTGTTGATTGAAACAAGCACTTTTGCCTGCTACTGTCTTCATAATTTGAGGTAGTGACAGTTGTGGAGCTCAGGCACAGGGGCTGTTTCTGCTGCAGCGTGGCAGGTAGCAGGCAGACTCGGGTATGTGGAGAGGAGCCGTGTTATGCCACAGGAATTTGGCCTGGTGCCCTGGAAGAGGCTGCTGTGCTGATGGATTATTGTAATTATCAAAACTGACACAGCCTCACCCAGTTTACTACCACAACCTGGAGCAGCAGCCGCTTGATGTTGCAAATAATCACTTTATTAGCACATTTTATTAGTTTACCAACAAAGAGGAAATGCTTTGTCTAGACTTAAGTTGCCATTTATGAGTCAAAGCCTGTCTATTGCATTCAGGCTATTTGTGCGGACTGAACTGCTGAAAAATGCGTGCTCCACACTGCTGCTTACTTGCTGGAAGTTGGCCATGGCAGTACACTTTCAAACACAGCTGCTTCTTGCATAATCATTGCACAATTTGTTCACAAATATGAGGTATGTTATTATCCTGCCTCGATCCTCATACCTTCCATTCATAAAAGATTATATTAGGACATTATACTTGTTTTTGGAAAGAACTAGTGGAGTTTATAGTAGTACACTCCAAAAGTAATAGTTTACATCAGATCAATAGTATTCATGTAAGTAGTTTTGAGTATTTGGGATTTATCTACTTGATAGAACTAGATTATTTGACTTGGTTTGAGATGCTTCTGTCCACAGTATATTGCAAAAAGTAATTTGGTAACAATATTTGAAAGATTCTGAGTTGTTGCCTCATCAAAAACATGTCTGAAGAGGTTTTAGATGTCATCCATGCATATTTGAGTATTTTAGCAATCTCTCCCGGGCCCTGTTCAAACCCTCCTTACGGTTAACTGTAAGATTTTGTCCAATGCTCAGCCCATGTGACTACGTCATCCATGCTCCCACATGACAATTCTCCATAAATGTACAAAAACATGATACAAAACTGTACATAACAACTTAACAAACCTGATGTGATGTGCAGTTGTTTCTTTAGCGGGATGCACACTGATTGTGTTGTGAAAGTGCTCTGAAGGAGGAGTTAGTGCGGGGAGTGCAGGGAGGGAAGACTCAGAGCGTCAAAAATGTAAGTGAAACTTATAAAATGCAGTTTGCTGCAAATATAGTATTTTCAAAACAATAAAAGGTAAAGGTGATCTAAATATGTTATATGTTAGCAGTTAATATCCCATTTAAATAAAATAAAATACCTCCTCCTTTAATTAAAAGCCATAGAAATGAACAGAGCAGGAATGTTACTGTATACCTGTGTTTGTAAGATTTCTCTGCATGTTTGTCTTTTTATTTTCATACATCTCTTCTTTGTTGCCTACTTAAGTTTCTATTTTAGAATATGTGTTTGATGGGTCTCGCAAACTACAATAGGGTACATGTTTGATAAATCTCCCACCTATATGTCATATAAGCACTTAAATCTAACCAAGTCACTAACCATGGCCAGATATAAATTTTTGAAGTAGACTTGTCAAGCTATGATTACAGTTTCCCTCAAAACCTCCTTAATAGGATTTGAGGAATTGCAAATGTATTTTGCTTCTCACCCTTAAGCTGAAATAACTATTACAGCTTATATAGGCTGTCTTAAATCCCCCACATACTTTCCTGCCTGGCTCACTTGGACGGCACAGCGGAAAAACAACACTATCTTCCGAGGAAGAGAAAGTCGTGGGACACGGGAGCTCCTAATCAGTCCGGATCAAAAGGGCCAACCCGCACAGGTGGCTAGTGAAAAGTGGCTCTCGGAAATTAACAGTGCATTTATTGCCCCCAAGGTCTTGCATGTTGGTCACAAAATATGCTCTTTATCATCAGAAAAAAAAACCCTGGCCTGCACCACGCTGCTGGGACTTCAAACAAAAGGCATTTAGCTGTGATACGGCTGCCTCCTTTGATCCACTGCTGCAATTAGGAAGTAGAGGAAAATAAAAACATTCGTACAATTTGCACGCAGCGGATGTGCATTGCTCTGACTTGTAATCTTCTGCTCTTGTGAACTTTGTTGGGAAAGATGAAGGAAAGAGGGATGACAGTGAATCAATATGAGTTTACAGAAGAGCAGATGAAAGCCTATGAGAGCATCTGGAGCCTATGCTGACGGGGCAAACTCTGTGCATGTTTACCCTATGACCAACCCCCAAAACGTAACATTCAAGAACAGAGGCTACTTTCAGCAATACACTGTACCTAAAGGTGCACTTTTTAATGGAGGGTCTGTCACCTGCTTTTCTCCATGGAGATCACACCTTGTGGGCGTATTCCGTGGTATAGCATTATCAATCATTATTAAATTTGTGGAGCATTCCAGGCAAAGCAATAACATCTACATTAACAATAACACCTGCACCTTTGTGCACCTTTGAGTCAAGCTTAGATATCTATTAGTGTTGGAAAATTCACATAGATTGCTCAAGTCATAAAAAAATTGTGAATAATTTGTTTATTCTTGCTTATAGTTTCTATGAATGTATTTGTTGTTTTTCTCTGTGTAGTGAATAGCTAGCTTTGGACAAATATTTGCTTTATACATGTTGGCAATAATTCTCATTGAAATAAGAGGCATAAACATAGCCGCAAGAAGCAATGATCATCCCTCATGTGCTCCTACGCCGCACTCCGCAAACAGCATGCCCCACAAACGCTGTGCCCCACACTAACCCTATAACCATAAACCCCAACCACAAGTCTAACCCCTAGCCCCAACCCTAACATTAGGCCTAACCTTAAACATAACCCTAACCTTAAACCTAATCCCTAGCCCCAAGACTAACCTTAAAACCATAACTCCTAACCTAACCCTACCTATTTTCTAAATTTTTGCACATCTATTAGAAAACAATAATAATAAAACTATGGCGGACTTCTGGTTTGGCCACCCAGGCCAACACATCCTCCACCAGAAAAATTACATAGTGCACTTTTAAATGTTTTTTTAGGAGTGTTTGCGCCCCTGCTGGCCAACCGTGAAAAATGCCAGTAATGTCAGTAATATATGTTTTTGCTTGTAGTCGTTCATAGAATTTAATTCACAAATTTGGTACAAATCTGATAATGTTAACATTTTATGTCCATGCTATGGGGCACAATAGTGTAACTTTTCATATGCTTTATATTGTATTATATTCAGGCCAAGATCAGCATCAGTGATTCAGCACAATCGGACTAAGCCTGTGCGAATGGTAGCAAATGTTGACATTGAATGTTGTCTAAAATTTTGATTGAAATTTGCAGCTTCGCCGCACATAAGCCGTGATAGTTATCCAAAAACTTCAGCTAACTTTTGATGCCCCACTTCTTTAGATGATGCACGGTGATTTTTAGCCCTGTGGGTGAAGTGTCTTCAGAGGAGTGCGTTAAAATCATAAACTGTATAAAAAAGTGGACTAAGAGAGTGTGACGTCACCCACAGCATTCAGCGCTGCTCAAATGAGACTCGTGATGCTCACAGTTACAGGACTGAATCTGGAGCCAGGCTCTGTGTTATGAATAGGATTTTTTTTATGGACAAAATAGCGGACAAAAAATCAGGATTATGTAGAGCAGGTCAATACTTACATTTTAAGACCAAAATGACGAGGCTCAGTGCAGCAGTTATAATAAGATCCCAAAGTAAGTCAATGGGAGCCAGGGTCAGAAGGAGCCAGTGAAGCCTCCTGGTGCACTTCCTATTTGGCACGCAGCAGCTAGCCAGTGGAAATAGCCAAAAGTTATAGAAGCCAGAGTTTCAATTCTTGGCCTAATTTTTAGAGTTTTTGTTCACTGGGTAAAATATGAGTGAGTTGGTTAGGTTAAGAATAAGAGTAAGAATATTGTGATACGAGAACAATGTTCCGCTTTTTTTGGCCGACAAACTATATATTTTCGGAAAACTCTGGTACATTGCTACGTCATGGTGAGGGTCCCTGGTTACTACAGCCGAGTCACGTCGCGTCATTTCACTTCCCTCCCACCAGGAGCGTCGCTTTGTGACACTAATAGGCCCTTTGCCAGCCTCTGGCGCTCGGGCCTAATAAACATCTTGAAACAATAATCTAGATCCCAAATGTAAATACATTTCAGCTTGTCAAACTATAGCCTACAAATTGAGATGCAACTGACCTGTACATAAACCAGCTAAAAAGCATCCTTTGAATCTTTGTTTTATCGCCCTCTTTCTCTGTGTGTCTCTATGCAGAAGAATGCCTTTGTCAGAATGGTGGCGTCTGTGTGGACCTCAATGGGACGTGTGAATGCCCCGCAGGCTACACTGGACTCTACTGTCAGTTTGGTGGGTATTATCTGCTCACAGTCTTATCCTCTCAAATATCTCACTACACCTTTGATCAAAACATCACAATCGTGTCCTCTCAGAAGTAACCCATACTCCGTGCAGTCACAGCCGGCCCTGTCCCGACGGCGGCCCCTGTCTGGAGTATGGAGGGACCTACTTGTGCACATGTCAGACCAGTGGGCCAGAGCTAGATCACAAAGACTATTACCCCTATGGTAAGGACCTCGGACCAACACAACAACAGGGCATTTTACATATATGTGTGATTGGCCTCAGCTCACCGTTACTATAGCAACCAACACATTTTTAAATCTGGTGTCACTTTCTTTTTAGAAATGGTTCCACATAGTTTACATGATCTAAACAAGACCTGTTGTTCTTGTTAGACATTCTCACAATATGCCCTATATTGTTATTCTCACAATATGCCCTATATTGTTATTCTGACAATATGCCCTATATTGTTATTCTGACAATATGCCCTATATTGTGAGAATGTCCAAAAAGTTTTGAAGTTTCTTCAATCATCTTCGTTCACTTTTGTTGACTTTGAGCCATTTTGTTTCATGTATACCAGCTACGCAGACCCTGCATTTTTACCATATTTTCCATAAACTTGGTCAAAACTCTGGCACTGACAGCTCAGCCAAATTCTATCATAGAATTCAGGCCTCCTGTCCACCTCAATTGTTAACTAACGATTCTTTAGTATGTTCTTCTGATGTTATTAACTATTTGTGAATCCAACCCACATTCATGTACATTGTTTTGCCATAACATGAGTGACATGTGTGGTTACAAATTACTTACAACAAGGTAATTTAGTATACAGGTGTCAATTTGAAATTATTTTATGAAATACACTGTTTGTAAAATATAGCTTAGGTTGTTTTGTCTATGCCCTGGGACACAGTCAAGTGTCTGTATGTTTTTCAGTACAGCCCCAGTCGGTGTGCGACTCGTCTCCGTGTCTGAACGGAGGCTACTGCTATGAGCGAGACGGAGGCTACAGCTGTGAGTGCAAACATGGGTACTGGGGCAAGCACTGCCAGAAAGGTAACTTCACTTGAAAAACCTAAAAATGTATGTTATGTTATGTTATGTTTCCATTGCACGCAACCCATTTTACAAGCATTAGTGACAAATACTTAAAGGTCCTACAATACTGACAGGTTGAAATTACCAAAATTTCTGTAGTGATGGTGTATGGAGCTTAAAAACACTTTAACCCTAATACTTACTGTATTATTACATAACATCACAAGGTAGAACAGAGTGTTTTCAATTTTAAAAAAAAAGAACACAGCTTAAATATGCAGGGTTTGTGTGTTCATCATGTCAATGAAACAAAACTCCAGGTATGTTTTTGATGAGGAAATATCATTATAACAGATCAGAAGATTGCATAATATGAGTCCTTTAATGGAATTGCTGACACAAAAGAGATGCATGTATTCTGCAGTATTTACTGATAGACAAGCCAGGTTTCTAAAGCATGCATGAAGATGGCAAAATCTCTTAGTATTAGAATATACAATAGTTCATTTTGAGGTCTATTTAGCGATTTGTACCTTATTTGCGCTTGAAAAATATGACAATGGAAAAACATAATTAAGTGACTCAATAAAAACCCTCCAGGCCAGTTATAGTGGGCTATAACTCAGGCTTACCCCTAGCATTAGTTTTATGCACCAGGAAGCCCGCCATAACTCGTAATGCTGTTTGAAATGTTCCATAGCTAAAAGGCTTATGCTAATAAGTACTTAAGAGTAACTTATGGGCTTCTTCCATGAATTATGATTTTGAGATTAAATTTACTGAAACTGATGTATTTGGTGCGATTCAATATTTTTGATTCTTCTTCTTTACAGTTAGACTCAATACCTGTGCCGCTTTGCCCTGTCGAAATGGGGGCACGTGTAAAGAAGAGCACGGGATGTACCACTGTGTGTGCCCCTACCGGTTCACTGGGAAGCACTGTGAAGTTGGTCAGTGACTGCAGACTCAGAATGTACAATAGAAGTGGGGCAATATGCCCATACAAAATATTTTCATAGTAATAGTTTTTGTGGTATGCCTGCAGGTAGTGCACATTGTTTATCATAGAACTAAACTTTACTTGTCTTGTCAAGACTAGACTGTTTGTTGTCCAATCTATTATGTGTGATATTTGAAACTCATTCAAGACATATTTTAGTATATATTTTAATGCAAAAATATTACAATAGTTATTGAAAGAATATCACCCACCTCCACAACCCAATTATAGTAATTTCCTGTGGATGGATGCCTACAGTCCATAATGTATTGTGTCCTTCAGGAAGACCAGACCCCTGCTCCTCAAGCCCGTGTCTAAATGGAGGAACGTGTTTTCATTACATTGGAAAGTACAAGTGTGAGTGCACAGAGGACTTCTTTGGGAGACACTGTGAGATCAACATGAGTCTGACACACACCTCCACTGGTGAGACTACTTATTTTGTATGAGTGACATTAGATTTTTAATGGCTTACTTGATATTGGTATGAAATGTTTGAATATCTAAAATAACAATTTTAGAATGCTCACACTAAAAAGTTAAAACTGAACATAGTTGGTAATTCTTTCCTTACCTGGAGCTCTTAGTGTCTCAAGTTAAAATTATCAGTGTTGTTGTATGGAAAAAACAACTTTTTGGTTTGTGTAAGTTAAGGAGTTGTGCACTGTCACTGTCACTGTACTGTATGTGTCAAATGAGCTCTGCCCATGAAAATGAATTTCCCCTTGGGGACAATAAAGTCTAAAGTCTGTTGTTGTTTGCATGTCCTGTATATGTCAAACAATTCTATTTTGTAACTATTAACCCTTATAAATATTACCCAGCCTAGCATCCCATGGCACTGTTTAACAAAATCTGGTTGTGTTTCAGAAGAGGGCTGTGGAGATCCGCCACATGTTGAACACGCTGACGTCCACTTCTCCAAAACCACCCCGGGCTCCATGGCTGTGTACATCTGCCATTCGGGCTTCCTGCCTGTGCCCCGTGCCACTCAGAGCATCTGTGGCCTGCAGGGAGACTGGAGTCAGCCGCCTGTTTGCGAAGGTTTGTCTATACAATACAACTCAATTAGTAAAAAATATATTACTACCATGCTCTGACTTACAAAGAACAACTAGAAAAATAAAGTGTACTCACTTTTATACTAGCAAAGACACTTTCCTTCACAGCAGCTTGTATTAAAATTTAATTTAAAATTGTATTGAAATTTCCCCATTGTGGGACAAATAAAGGATATCTTATCTTATCTTATTCCATTGTTTTGGTACACTGTCCTATTCTGTCCTCTGTTTCCTCTGTCATAGAGATCAATGAGTGCCGGTCACAGCCCTGCTTAAATGGAGGAACTTGTCGGGATCAGGTGGGGTCCTTTTTCTGTGAGTGTGGGAAAGGCTTCAGTGGACACCGCTGTCAAAATGGTACAATGCAAATGTAATTCAGACTTTTATTATCTGCCAAAGATACTGATGAATTATTGTTTCTGCAGCTGTCAGTCACTGCTCACTGGACACATGTAAGAATGGAGGCACTTGTGAGAATGAGTCTGGCTCGTATTTATGTCACTGTCCTGCAGGATTTAAAGGATTGCACTGTGAAAAAGGTACAGTACTTTACTTTTGATATCTGTAATACTTATGTATATAGATGTCAAGATAACAGATGTGTCCTATGTGTGTTTGTGCAGAGCAGGATGTTTGTGACTCCAGCCCCTGTTTAAATGGAGGAGTGTGTCGAAGCTACAGGCGAAACTATCTGTGTCTGTGCAAGGAGGGCTTCTTTGGAGACCAGTGCCAAATGTGTAAGCAGCTTCATTCCAAGGTGTCCTGCATGGCTGAATGTGTTCAAACCTTGGCTTGATTTTTTAACTCAGTCAACTAGATCTACAGGTTGGCTTCAGTTTTGCAATAATAACAGTCCAACTACTCACTCTGTCCATTTGGTTGTGCAGAATATATTTTAAAATACTGTCTGTTTGATCTAAAACTAGATGTCGAATGTATTAATCTTTCCACCATACGAAGTGTTTTTTTTTTTACCAAACTTCCAGCCACTGTCCAAATAATTTATGACTCTAGTTGTCCTTTTATATGCCCACATACAAAGAACAATATAAAATCTGGCAAGGGAATCTCTTAATGCCCAGTGAACCAACCAAGTTTCTTTCACATTAATTGTGTGTGTTTGTCTCCCCCTAGTGGAAGACCCCTGCGTGCTCAACCCTTGTGGAAACCGTGGCCTGTGCACCAGTGACAAGAGAGGCAACTACAACTGTGTATGCAATGTGGGGCACACAGGGAAGGACTGTGAGAAGGGTAAGGGTAAAGGTACACTACTGGGCTACTACTAGTGGGATAGCCTTTGGGGAGTCATCAGCTTTTGTGTTTTGATGTGTTATTATTGTGTATGTGTTATGAATTTGAACACCCTGCACCTGAGTCATAAGGGCTTGGAGTAATTTTTTCTTCATTCAGTGTAGTGAAGACTGCAGTGAGCGCTACATTGGAGAAACAAAACAGCCACTTCACAAGAAGATGTACCAACACAGACAAGAGAGCCATATTGGGCCTCAGTCTGCCATATATCTCCACCAAAAAGCCACAGGCCCCTCCTTTGATAGTGAGGTACAGATCTTAGCCAGAGAGAAGAATTGGTTTGAGAGGGGAGTTAAAGAAACTATTTTTGTTAAGAAAGAGAATCCTTCCTTAAACAGAAATGGAGTCTCCTATTTATAACTCTATCCTCAAACCTAAAGCAAAACAAACCAAGAGAAAGATAGTGTTAGCCAGGACAGGCACAGAGGTGTGAAAGCACCCATTATGGCCCTGAATGATTATGTTGATATGACCCCACACTCAGGGCAAGTTCATTAGGCCTAACTAACAGATACTGTAAACAAGTAGGTGTGTTAGTTTCAGTGTAGTTAGCTCCTCCCTTTAGGCAGATATAAGGCAGTGTCCTCTAGCATTCTAACTACTGAAGAACTGAAGAAGCAGCGAAATGTATTTGACAAAAATAAACTTTGAATTAGATTTTTTTTTAATTGAATTTCTCCTGTATTCATTATTTATTATGTAATTTATTATTGCTTTTATGTGGGTGTAATGTTTAATATACATTTTCATGATATTTTTGTGTATTTTTTTTCTTGTGAGCACTAATGTAAAATGTACTTTACACATAAACCAGGATTAATATGGAAATTGTCTGCTGTCTTCCCAGACCTCCTGCCCCCTTCTGGTCTCCGTGTGCTGCGTGTGGAGGAGAGTGAAGTGGAGCTACGATGGGATCCTCCTGAGCCCGCTCAGAGTCTGATCAGTGGGTTTGCAGTGAAGTACGCCCCTCTGGGACGTGGCAGTAGAAAAACTGACCTGCTGGACCGAAGACAGCACACCCACGTCATGAGAGGTCTTCTGCCCGGGCTCCTCTATAACATCTCCACCCTCTCCCTCAAACACAACATCAACAACAGCGACTACAGCCGGCCTGCCACTGCACTCATACGAACCAGTGAGAATCTTTTGTTGATTCTACACAAAATAAACATCAGTCAATGTAGGATGGCAAAAAGAGGTAGCCAGGTAGATTTGTAAAATAAGCATTGCAAATAAGAATGAAGAATGAATAAACTAATAATAATTAATACATTTACAACAGCACCAACGTGAAATAGGCTAAATATTGAACATTAAAATAGATTATGTAAAATTGCAAGGCACTATAATGTTTGTTTAAGCCACTTAAGTTAGAACTATAGTAAACCTGACTTTACTTTCGTAAATATGAAATTACTGGAAAATTACAAATAAATGTATTGTATTTGCTATAGCCTATTTAACAATTCTGAAGTTGGAGTCTTGTTATCAAAACTCAAAATACTGTAGTCATTCATTTAAATAAAACTATACTTCATCACCTGTACTGTCTTCTCACTCTTCTCTCTGCTCCTGTCTGTGTGCAGGGCCGCGGCGGGTGGAGCAGTTGACTGTAGCTAATGTGTCGTCCTCTGCTGTGTGGCTGCGGTGGCAGGTGCAGGCAGCTCGTCACGCAGCTGTGAGCAGAGTCCTGGTCTCTGTATTTCCTTCAGGAAACCACACGGAGGCACTGTCTGCTATTCTGAACGCCAGCGTCACAGAGCACAGCTTCAGGTGAGGACACTGGAGAGAATGCTGCTACAGTCAAATAGGGGAAATAATTCTGGGGAAGAGATAAAGCATACTCAAAACGACTCTAAACTAGTATTAAGTTCTACAATCACATACATTTGTAAATGTACCTTTGCTATTTGTTTATTTAATTTTTTACTTAATTTCAGTTTTGACATTATTTTGACATTGCATAAGTCTTTTAATGTTTTTATTGTTTTCATCTTTATATATACTATGCTTGCTTATTCCAAAGTTACCATTCATGTCTATCACTGGGATTGGGCTTGAATACAAATGCAGTACATGTTTTCACCACTAGATGACACCGATCCACCCCTGTTGAATGAAGTTTTTCACTTTTCCCCTGAGTTTCAACTCAAGTCTGTTTGTGTTTCCCAGTTCATTACTTCCTGGTCACAAATACACAGTGGATGTTTTGACTCAAAGTGGTGTCAGGCCCGATGAGTTTCCCTCCACCAGCCACTCAGCCGGACCGCTGAACTTCTGGTCAAGTAATATTACTTACATTTCTGTTTTACAATTAAATATACAGTATATTGATAAAGGGTAAATACTAGAGTAATACTATTTTTATACAGTAATTCTATAATTACTGTCCGCCTCCGTCAGTCTGTCCCAGGGCAGCTGTGGCTACAAAGTATTTTACCACCACCGGGTATGGAGTGAATGAAGAATGCTCTGTAAATCATCCTCTGTAAAGCGTCTTTGTGACATATGTCTGTGAAAAGCGCTATATAAATAAACACTTACCGGTACTTATAATATAAGAAGTTAAATAATATCAAACATTTAACAAGTGCTTCAAAGGTTTTTCTGTACTATGTTTTTTAGACATGCTCATGTTTAACCTAATGTGTATCTTTAAGGACCTCTCCCCCCTCTGAACTTGTCCCTATCCCACGTGAGCTCTACCTCGGCCCTCATCACTTGGGCACGCCCCTCCAGGATGCTCGCGGATGGTTTTGTGGTGAACGTAACGCGGGGTCTGAACACAAGGAGCCGCTTTCTGCCCAACGGAAAACTACAGTCGTACACTTTGAGAGAGCTTACTCCAGGACAGCTGTACTATGTGTCCCTCACCTCAGTCAAAAACACAGGCCACGAGCAGGTGCACAGTGCACCCCAGCACCTCACATTCTCCACATGTAAGCATCTGTGTGTTCTTCTGAAACCTCCAAAAACATAGGGCAAAGACATTTGGTCTAGATATTGTAATGCATGATAATGTCTATAATACAATTTTGCCAGAAAGTATAACAGGCATGATCCACATACTTTCCCTGTATTCAACCTCTTGTGGGCAAAGTGTATTGATTAAATACATTGTAATAGTTTGCTGTGTTTACTATGGGGATCACACCACCATCATTTCACATGGGCTGGATGAATGCCTAAACTGACAGGTGTCTGAACTGTCAGCCAAAGTTGATTAGGATTAAATCAAATAATACTATTCATTATTTATTTGTACACAGTACCAATGCAAAGTAGAACAGGCAGAAGAAGAGAAGAAAGGCAACGAGCTACAAGTGTCTATAATGGACAAACAGCTCCTCCATCACACACTCAGGACCTGGTAGTGAATAAAGAGATAGAAAACTCACAAGAACTGCCCAGGTAGGTCTAAAATGCAACAATAATATACCACCATAATATAAAATATGATGGTTATCTGCTGCTAAAATAATGTAATCTCTATTTGATTCCATAGATACACAGAACTCATTGATAGAAGGGGGAAGATTACAACTAGATTAACTAATATGCCCAGAAAAGCAATTCGACATCGAACAAGTAAGTTATTGACTGTAAAGCAATTTATCTAAATATATATATTTTATTAATGTATTTATTAGTCTACTTAGTTTAATCACACTTAAGTCTTGATTTAAACCTGATGTTTTTACAAAATACTATTATTCATACTTCATTTAGTATGGACCTGGATAAATCCCTAATCATCATCATATTAATGTGATACAAATTGTGCTTGTAAAGCCAAATATTTTGAGAGATTATTCTTATGGTTAGCCACATTTCTCGACCATCCAAACATGTTAAACACATCTATTCATTTTCTTCACTGTATTAAGGTCACAAAACTACAGCTCAAAATCTGAAGTGCTTAAACTTTTATGAATACAAAACCATAAATAATTTCTTAATGGAAATTCTCTTGATATTTCCCCAGTAAATAAGCTTTGGCCAAATTACTTAACATATGTGTTTGTATACATATGTATTTATATTTAGTCATCTGTTACTTTCTGTTTAATCACACGGTATGAAGTTTTTGTTTGTAATTTGCACATCTAAAGCAAAGATTAAATATACAAATGTTTTACATTAAATATTTAGTAAAGCCGTTGTGTATTAATATTTAAACATTTGTTCTGCTTCAAAGTATTTTTCTAACACAACTGTTTTGATTTGATCTAAACATGTCTTTCTTTTTCATGTCATGTTACAGATGGAATATTTTAGACCAAATATTTTGTAAACCAGAGTTCTGCCAACGAGTAATATGAACCATAATATTCTACAAACATGTCTATTATATTTTCCACGTAGTATTTATGCTTGCACTATAGTTTTGTTTTTGTTTTTTTGTTTTTGTTTTTACATTTTTAACACCTTTCTTTCATTTTCACTATAATGCTGTATGACTAAATGTACTTGGAGGCATTGGCCTTATAACTCACAATACAGCTGTTACAATTTTGTAGTGCCAACAGACAAAAGATAAATGCTCACTGAGCTTATTAGACTAAACTACTATCTTAGATTTTATTTTATTTTTATGTTGATGTTTTTTGTTTTACAAATATTTCTATGAACAACCAACTTATTATAGTTACAAGCTTGGTAATAGATAGATAGTATTAACCATCTCCGCATGCCATGATGTGCTTGAGTGATACCCATACTTGGGATTTTCAGATTTTAGACTGCAGTGATGTCATACTCCAGGTGGAGAGCAAGAGTCAGTTTTTCCAGTTTATAGCATTGTACTTTGTCATGACATATTCAAATGGCAAATCCACAAATGTTGTAGCTTCATTTATGTGTATTTGGGTGAATAGATTCAAGAATTCACTTTATTACAACATAAATCTGAACACCGTTAATTATATCTTATCCCCATTTGTATAAAATACTACAAGCCTATATAGAATGTTGTTATATGATCTCAACCCAGCAATACTTTGAACACATTTATTATACATTCATTTGATTATTTTTCTAAATTATAATGAAAGTTGATAACATATAGTCTTTCTTTCCCCCAATTCCAATCCTGTCTGTGTTTTATTTGGACCTATTACAGTGTTTAATGTGCAGAAACGTTTTGCCTTGTAGAACCTGACCCTCCAATTAGATTAGAGAAGATGGAGGAGACAACGAACAAAATCAGCCTGGCTCTACAGCTCCAGGAGGAGGAGGGTGTGCGGACAGTGCCTGGTAGGTGTCCTGAACATGACTCTAATTATCACATCTGGTTGTGTTTAAGGGCATAGCTGATCCACCACACAAACTGTACTGAAGCGAATATATTGTAAGCAGTCAAATGATATTTCATTTTGATGGTGGACAAATAAAGAATAAATACTAATACTACTATTATAGGATCATCATTTATTAAATAAGACAGGCTAATGCTTAATGTCACATCTCACCACTTACATGCTACAGTACCTTGCTTGGGTCAATGTTAAGATTAAGGAAACCAAAAAAGTTTAAGGTTATCAGTGTTATTCTCTGCTTAACAAATTAACTTTTGGACAGAATGAGATCATCTATGTTTTCATAATGTTATTCTCAAACCTTTACTACAAATTACAGAGACAAAGACAACCAGCCTATATGTGACTTAATCCAAATATGACTTTACCAACTTGGTGGTTACATTTACATTTTCATAAATAATATCCAATGGAATAATACACAAATGTTTCCAATATACATTAAAAAAATGTGATGTAATATAAAACCTAACAACTCTGTATATTTTTACTTTTTATTAAGTATGAATCATGTTAGTGTATGCACTTGGTATGTCAGTCGTGAACAATAATAATTGGATAAACCTTATAGATACCCAGTAACTGTAACTTTTGCATTTGACGGGCCAAAAACAATGTTTGGTCTTTGTAACCGGAGCCTGTGTGCTGTGTGGATGTTGATTGCAGCTGTTGTTGCAGAGCTGCCCCAGGACTGTCGTCGCCTGTCCTGTCTGAACGGGGGCACATGTGTGGGCGCGGGGGACGCCTTCATCTGCGACTGCGCCACAGGATTCAAGGGCAGGCAGTGTGAGCTCTGTGAGTGTCCACACACATACTGTACATGTCAGCAGCTACAATTTATATGGACAGTGCCACGGCTTATTTTGTTCGTCCTTACTGGCACACATTTATTTTTCTCACATTTTTGATGGGTACAGGACATGGGTGGCTTATTAGAGGATTTAGCAAATATCTCACTGTAATAGTAGGGTGTAATGTGTGTGTTCCTGTTTTGGCAATTTGCCTGTGTTAGACCTGCCTGAAGGTTCTCCTGTAACTACTGATTTACAGATTATATTCTGGCTTTCACAGTGAAAGTTGCTTCATAGGTTACAAATAATTACCATAATAAAATGATATAAAAATACAGTAAATAAGTAGAACAACTCACTAGAACTTTTTGAATATCACTAGACTCAGTATTGGCTCGAACTAAATGGGTCCACTGACAGTTCCTTATTGGCTGAATTACAGTATTTACATGAAATGCCATTCGCCCAGACTAAGTGAGTCAAATTGCATTATTCCAAAACATCTCGGTGTGACCAGAATTACACTAAATGGACCTTACTTGAGTGACCAAATTCAGATAATGCAATAAACCTTCAGCTTCACTTTTTAGAAAAGTTTTATGTACAAATGGTTAAAAAAAATAGATGAAGATGTGGAATTGTATTTTTTTTTCACTCTTCTCCATAGCCTTGCAAAGTTGTCAGTTGTCGAAAATCAGATACTAATCAATACTAAAATTAGTATCGAAATTAGATACTCATTTCAGTATATATCAATGCTAAAAACGTCACATTCACAGGATAGGAAATGAACCTTTCCCAAATAGCTTTAGAATGATCTTGAGCTGTATCAGAACAAGTATAACCATGACCACGGGCCACTAAGGAACACACCTGGACAACCGAGGGATTACACAAATGTTTTTAATTATTATTGTCATATCAGAATCGGTATCAAGTATCGAGTCTGTTCCTTAGTATCAAAGCAGAGGTTGAAATTTTAGTATCTTGACACCAGTATTGAAAGAAATGTGCTTACAGTTAGAAATATTTAAATTCACTTGATATTTTTGATGCACTTGAATGTTTATAGGATTATTATATTATTCAATCCATAGTGTATCCATCATCTATATCTAAGTATACTCATCCAGTGAGGTCCCATGTACTATACTCAGCTCTGTGGGTCAGCTGTGAAGAGTGCCACGACTTTGGCTCTTTCTCTTAAAAGCAGGAAACTCGCTCCAATGACATTTATGAATGGCCTGGTTAACTTAAAGGCTGCAGGGCATGAATGTATAACATGAATACACGCTGCTGTTGAAAGAGGCACAAAGAAACACAGTATTTTCCTTACACAGCCAGAGAGGACCTCGATTACATTATAACCTCTGTTTTTCTTTGCTACGTCCTGAATACAAAAGAGGGCTCTGCTGTCTCAGGCTTATGTAAAACATGTGGTAAAATGTACAGTGCCTGGAGGAAGCATAATCTCTAATACTTTATCTATAAAGATGGTTTCCTTGACAAACAAACTTACATTAATAAGTTTAATAGACTTGTGAGTGGGGTAAAATACGGATACGCAGACTTGGACAAAGCATGTTTTAAATTTGTTCTGGTGCCTAAATGAGAAAAAAATACTTACTTTTACATTTGCATTTAGGACATTACTAGTTAGTGTTTCCCCCTACTAGATAGAGAAACAATTAGGTATAACTAAATATTTTTCTTGTATTTGTAACATAATTTACTATAGTACTGATAAAAGAAAATGAAAAAGATTAATTTTTACTCCAAAGAAGTAAAACACTGACAAACAATACTTACGCTACATTCAGACTAACCATGCAATCTGGATTATGAAACCTTTGCTTAGTATATTTGCCTGTGATTCTTAATGAAAATACAACATGTTTAGGCTACATTTTTTGACCATAGATAGACATTACATAGACTTATCATGGACCTTCATTTCCTTAAGGGAACCAAAGTGTCACTGTACTTTTCTCTCTTCTCCTGAGCCCCTTTCTTCACCTAAACATCAACATTAGATTGTTTAAACATTCCTTTCCTAAAATCATCCATCAACAGGCCAAGATCACCCAGCCAGCCCATCCCACAAGATCCCCAAAGATCCCCAAAGACCCCCAAAGACCCACAAAACCATCTAACAGACTTCCCACACTTAGCAGCAAATAACTTCTCTATCTTTTCCAGTGTGCCAAAGAGTCCAGCACCCATGCACTCGTCTGTATTCAGAAACCAAAAGTGTGCCAGTTTGGGAGGGAGGAGTCTGTCATTACCTGTAAGATACTGTAGCCTTCCTGCGGCCTTGGAACTGATTAAAAAGACATATGTTGAATTTAGAGCAATGCATTTAGGATGTTGTATTTTTTGCAGATATAAGCGAATGTATAAGGTCCAGCAGGATGTGTGCTACAGAGAGATTTGTGAACCATCACTCCCAAAGAAAAGTCAGAGTAAGTGCTTTTTCTTATGCAGTTTTCCAGTATCAATCCATTTTCCACATCAATGTTATTTAAACTTACTAATATAATTTACCTTTACATTTACAGACAGGAGAACAAACAGGCAACAATAAAGGTTTGTATTACCATGTTGTTATTAATTAGAGATAATAAATAAAGTACTGTAGTACAGAACAACTATTTGTTAACAAAGTGAGTTATACTTCTCTCTCTAGAAGCTGTGGTTTAATATATGCATATGTTTCTGTTTTTCTAGAGAGTACTCAAATTCTGACAGAAATACTGACGTCACTGTCATGCAAAAACCTCCAACCTCCAACCAAGCTTCAATGTTGTTGTTTATAATCTACTTGAAGTGACTGATATGGACATTTTTGTGCTGTTGAACCCACTGTAAGGTCTTTTATTTCAAAAACAGACAAATGTGTTTGATCCCTCTCAAGTTAACATGGTGTGGAAATAGTTATTCTTTATTGGTAAATAATCACAAATTTTTACAGTCTGTAATAGAAAATAGACCATATTACCTCATGTCCGCGACAGTGCTGACACAGGAGCAGGTTTGTCCCTCAGGGAAGTGTGCCCCACCGCTGTTTTTACCAAAAAAACATCTTATTTTGAAATCCGGACTTGTTCTTGACAATGACGCACAGTGGTGTCTTTGTAAAAAAAAAAAAAAAAATCTCACTTTGTGTCTTAGCAGGCGTTTTTGCTTGCTTCTCTGTAAATAGTGTTAATAGGCTGTTTTGTAGGTGACTATTTTAATAATAAAAATCTTAAAATGTTTTTTTCTTTTCATGTGTGTCTAGTCCAGCGTTGGATGTGGGAAATATTCGCCTGATTTTTATATATATATATATATATAAACTAGATTCTCCAGAAAGCATGTAAGACAGAGAAAATGATGAGCATCACTCAATAGAATAGTAAAGCATGGACTACTAAAGTCGATCTTAACTAAAAGAGGTTTGGGGGCTACAATAAGACCGAACCAGCACTGAGACGGACAAGGGCCAAGAAGCCAACTTCTGCTCAAACTAGAAATCTATGAAACAATCCATCTCTTATAAATCAGCCTAGAACTAAAATATGTTCGTGCAAATCTATATCCTTCATTGTATAAGGGCCTGCTTCGCACCCAAGATTTAAATAGGACAGGGCAGTGGGCCACAACCTTGCATTTCACTTGTGGCACATGATTGAAGACCGCTGACCGGAGTGACCCCGAGACCACCAAGCATACAAAATAAGCTGCATTCAAAATCAAGTTTGCCCCAAACGCATATTCATTAGCTTTACAACAATTGTTCTTTATTATCTTGCTTCAAACATCAGAAATCTATAAGATAAGGCTATGTTTATCCTTGTATTTTGTAAAGATCATTTTGTAAAGATAATTTCCCAAACTCAAGTTGTGTTTATTGACGCACGGAATGTCACACCTCTACGCGCATGTTCATCTGTCAGCACGCATTCAGAGGAATATTGCCCGCTAAACGTTTTTTAAAATGAGCAGAGATTTTAGTTTTGATACTACTTAAATGCACAGTCTGCTTCTTTGTGATTAAAATTGCTGGTTTAAACTCAGCGTAGTTCAGTTGGCTCGTATATTCCCTACAGCCCTTGAAAGCCGTCCTCCTGTGGAGACGGAGGAGTGTGCGCCCTCGCTGCCCCCACCTTTCTCTCCGAGTGAAAACTGAGATAGTGAGAAAAACCAACGGGGACGGGACCATGGAGGAAGAAGTCTGGATGTATTAGCGACTTTTTACACCCCATTGCACTTATTATAATGATACTTGTGTGCGAATAAGTCGCGTCGCGTACATGTGACCAAATGCTGGTGGTTGGGAATCCGTGGTGAGCCTTTTGGTGCGCGTAAAAGCTTGGAGTGGAACTTAGCAAAGGAAAGTTAGCCTATTGATGCTAACAAACTTAGCCTGCGTCTGCTAAAGCGAGGGAGACGGGACAAAAACGGCACATTGGGACAAGGATCGTGAATTTTACACACTGGAGCTGAACTAAGTAGTTATGTTGCTTCGAGGGATTAACTTTCGTTACGGATGAGACAGCGTTTGGCAGAGGAGGAACACCGAGTGCGCGGAGGAGGCGAGCCCAGCGGAGCGGTGCCATGTCGGGCTCTGGGTCCCCGCGCTGGCCGCTGTCGGTGCTCTGCAGACTGGGGGGCTTGTGCCTGCTCCTGCTGCTGGAGGGGGCCGTGTGTCTGGCGAGTCCGAGCAGTCCTTCTGGCGTCAACAACAACAACAACCAGCCCTATGTCAACATTTACATGAGCGTGGAGGAGGTCAAGAAGCTCCTGGGTAAGACACGGACACGATCATTCCAGATGTTTCGGGTGATTGGGTCTTGTGAGTTGTGTGGAGTTGGATTGCAGTCTGAGAAACAGCACCATGAACTCTACACAGCATTATTCCAAATTGTATGACATATCCATATCCTTAACATATTTTTATCCTTAATGCGGTAGCCTAGTATGCACACTTAATCCAGGGGGCAGATCAGGTGCCTGTATGCAAATTGGGAAAAGAGACAGATTTAGAATAACGTTTTCCAAGTCCTCCAAAAATGATATGGTACAGTGCATGTCCCAGTTTTTTTTTTCTCAGAAGTGCATTTGAGAGAAATTAACTATAGGCTGTTGTCATTATACATCTATAATGGCTTTCTAGAGTAAATTGCCACCATGTTCATATTAATCAGGGTTAGCTGGAATTGTGCATCAAATTATATTGCAGCGATTGGAAGACTTTAGATTGTTGGTTAGTTGTGGGGAGGGGGGGATGTTTAGGTTTAAGTCCAGGAATGTTGTCCCTATAACTTAACTTAACCATCACGCTGCCCATTGTCCTACATTCTTATCACAGTGCTGTGCAGGGATGCTTCAGGAAAATAGTTTTGCATAGTTTGAAATGGGAATATGAAATCATTTTCAAGTATATCACATATCTATTGCCTTGAAGACTGTAATGGTGAGAAGCTGCAGTTGACCTTAAACTGTGTCTAATTTTTGCCCCATGCATCTAAACTGTAGTTATTCCATAATAGACCTACTCACTCACTATAACAATACAAAAGAATGTTCACTTATGCAACAGACATATGTACTAATTGTGACACTTCAGTCAATAACTGATTGGAGTCTACAATGTGGTACTCTTATAACTTTGTAATTCATTACAGATTTCAGTTGATCTTTCAGTGTATCATGATGCCATTTAAAACATGCATCTTCAAGGCAAATACTAACAAAACTGTGAGAAATGCAATAACTCTCATCACCAAGATGGGTATTCTCCATTCCAGTTCATTAGATAAAGCAGTTGACTCCAAATTGCTTCTCATATTAGGTGCACTTAGGTGTGCTATTGTAGGACTAAAATTAGCTCCAGTGTTAATGCACCAGGCCAATTTTGGACACGTCCTTGGCACTGTCTTCTAAACTGTGGTGGATAATAAGCTTCACTATTTTGCTTGGAAAATTTGGAACCACATCACAGGATGATATGCCACCAGCAGTGACAAGGAGGAAGTGACCTAACCAGGCTTTAACCACCTCAAAGTAAAGGGTGGTGTCAGGAGTGGGCCAAGGACAAAATTATTATTTTTGTGGGGAGGCTTATCAAGTAGTGTTTTAGAGGAGTCTTGGACCATATTTAGCATTCTTTCTTTGTTCCATTTTATTAGGGATTTCAAACAATCACTTATTTATTTGGCATATTTTTTTTACTGAATACTTTGCTGTTGCTGTCACATTTCTGTAACTTGTAATGTTGGTAAAGAAATTTTATGCTCAGGACACAGTAGGACGGGTTTAATCGGGCAAAACTCTGTAGCAGTTGGTTGAGTGATTGCATTTGCCACCAGACTAGAGGTACTAACTTAACTCAAGAAATACATAGACTCAATCAATAATCTGACTAATTCAAATTTTGGTCACTGCAGTCTCATGAACAGGCCTGCTATAGGACATAATGACATTGAATGCAGAGGAAGCGTGAGCTGCACTTTTCCATTGACTGATGAGGGCCACAAATAAAACGCTTGTGATCAGCATTTTGGAGCAGGTCTGCAGCCGACATCAGTATTCCCTGCACAGGCTGCTCTGAACGGAGAGTTTTTGGGAACGTTCCACCTGTGCCGCTGCTGTGTGCTCTGCCAGATCCCAGACTTAAATACAAAGTAGGACAAGTATGACAGAGGGTGGACGATTGTTGGGAGAATAGGTTTTAACCTAAATATCTTTAGACTAAAATCAGTCTTTACAAAAGCCATTGGCAAAAAGATTTTAAAACCAGATGGACCGGTTGTTCCCATTCAGTCTACTGCGAGCAACTTGATAATGAAGGTTTATAAATGAATCCTTTTGCATCTAAATATGTTACTAAATTGAAGTCACTAGTACTATTCAAAAGCAAGGTTTGTACTTCTGTCATAATACATTTAAATTTCATATTTGGCTGGGCAAGAATAGTTGACATTAACAAACTATAGGCTCACATGTCCATTACTTCAACCCTAGAGTCATTTGTGAGCCTATTTTATCAACATAGATGGATACTCTTTGGTTGATAATGCATAGGTAGACATTTGTAGGTTCAAAATCAGTTCAGATTTCATAAATAGTAATGGTTAGCTTTACTTTTTTGTGTTCAAGTCTTTAAAACATTTGACTTCCTCCTCTCTATAATCATAAGGCCGTGCAACCATGTTCCTACTTTGTCCTGATTTCTCTCCATTTCTTTCCATGCTTCATACTGGGCCTCTTTTGTGGTTCGCTCTATAATCTTGTCCCACTGAACAAGAACATGTCAAAATGTTTTAAAGACTGAGCAGAGCTGAAATAGGCAGTGATGAAGCTGCTGTTGAATCATTTTGGAGTAGGACCTCACAGCTGCTAATGTTAGATTTATTTTTAAAATACGCCTTTTTGGTACCCACCCTATCTACACAGCATAACTATGCATTATACAGTATGCCAACCATTTCCTGTGAAATGAAAAAGAGCAGCAACCAAATGTACAGCCCATAATGCTTAGGTGTCTGTGGTGCCTGTGTTTTGTCAACACAGGAGGGTGGAGTGGGACTAAAGGATGCCAAACAGGATTTTTTGGCCAGACAAGGCTTTCAGTATAGATCTGAGTAGTATTTATTCAAAAACCTGATGTTGATTTTGAATATTGAAGAAAATCTAAGTTGTCATAAAAATTAAAACAAATTAGTCTTCTAAAATGGGGGTTGGATTAAGCATTCAACCTTGAGCCAGAGGTTCTCAACAGGCACTTGTCATTCCAACCCTGGGTAAAACACTGCATCATCAGCCACTATTGTTCCACATTATTGTTTTTTTCAGTCTGTGGTATACTTTAGTAATCAGGTATGTAGAGAACATTTTAGTTGACAAGTTCATCATCAAGGATATACTTGTATTAAGATAGGAGTATAATTTGTGCAGGCAGCTTATATAAATGTTAATACAGGTAGCCCTTTGAGGAAGTGGGACTAGCTCAGTTTGTATTTTTCAGTTTAAAAGCATAAACCTTCCAACATACAGTAAAAACCTAATGATGCACATGACGGCAGACCTGTGTGTTTATTAGGAATGCAACGATATGTTTTTTTCCACAATTCAATACGTATCTCGATACACTGGTTACGATATTGATTCGATTTTGATACGTTTTAAGTAGGGATGTAATTTTTTGGCAAAAACGCAATTTGAAAATCAATGACAACTATTTGAATAGTATTCAAAAATTGCCCCCCTCCCCTGCACACACACGAGGACAGATTGGATGAAACAGATATTTAAGTGCAAAATTCTGATGGAGCAGTGATCAAATCTGACGTGAGCCTGATGGGTATTAAGATATTTGTGTCTGAACCTCACACAATTAAAATCACACTATTTTCATAGGCCTAATGACACACGTAGGATATTGTTTGTATGGCCTCTAATGGACACAGAGACGCAAAATACAAACTCAGGATTTAGTGAAAATAGTGATATAAATATTACTCACTTCTCAAAGTAGTAAATTTAAAGTGCAGCATCTCATCCATATTCTCCGCAAATAATGACATCCAGTCCACGAAACAGTGCTAGTAATCCAGTTTGCCTCCTCCTTTAAAAGTAAAAAAGTGAAAGTAGTTCACGTGTGTCTGTTTACATACGCACGGATCGAGGTGAAGTTGCAGATTCACAATAGTGACTCTACTTCCTGTGGACTTTATCACCAATCTTTTATACTTTAAAAATCATGTATCTGAAGTATTGCGCCACATTTCACAAATAATAATAACACAGTTTTGACTTGCATCTAAACTAGAAGTGCAGAGCTTTTGAACACTTCAGAGTCTCAAAGCGAGTGGTTTTACTGTAGACAGGAAACAGCTGACACGCTGAGTTCTGTTCAGGTGGAGACGGGTCATTTGCCAGGTGGGGGCATTTCTGTTGGTTTGCTTTCCACCATGTTATGGGTCAGTGTGGAGCAGTAGGAATATATCCTGGCAGTACTGAGTCAGTTCAGTTGGGCATGTTCCCCTCTCTTCGCTAAAATCCTCGTCACATAGGGGCGCAAGTCCCTTAAGTGAGTTATGGCTGAAACAGCATCCAAAATTACTATTCGATATTTGAACGTATAACGACTATTTGAAAATCATGTCTCACCCGTAATTTTAAGAAAAAAGTCATGTAATTTTTCTTCTAATGTGTAAAATATAAGAACACTATGATGTTAATGAAACATTACATACAGTATATTACAGTACAACTACTGTACAGCTGTAGTTAATATGTGAAGTGTTTTAGTTAATTTGGTATGTGGCCATACTGTCTTGTCAAACCCTGATCTTGTCAGAAGCTCAGCCAGGCCAGGCATGGTCAGTACTTGAATGGGAATTCCACGTGCCACAGTGGGGCGCCAGTCACAAAAAAACTGCTGTTGTGTCCTTAGGCAAGGCACTTCACCCACATTGTCCCATATGAAAGTAGAGTGTGTGTGGTCAGGATTCCCTTGAAAAAGAGATTAGTAATCTCAATTGGACTTTCCTGGTTAAATAAAGGTTAAATAAATTTTAAAAAATGGTTTACAGCTCAGCATTTTTATTCAGTGAAAATAAGAACAAAGCTATGGTGGCTGTTTTATTTTTTATAATATAGCCAGTCTACTCTTAATATAGACTGTAGTGGAGCTGCACTATCAAACTTTTCCTTCTGAGAAAAAGATCACGTATGTTGTGAGTTGGGTCCCGTGTGCATTTCAGTCCAAAATAAATTACAACAAAGCTCGCATGGAGGGACACGTGTATTCAATTGTGAGACAAGTATCAAACGGTTCGATATTATATCGAATATCGTTGTATTCCTAATGTTTATTAGCTTGAGTACTATCCTGGCCACTGAGCTCATTAGTGAAGGACACCACATATGGACCATGTTAAACTGTGAACTGGACATAATGAGCAGGTTACACACATGAGCATCTGAGTAGCAATACCTCCCTGTCATCTCGTAGTCACCACTTCCTTTTTGTTACATGATCGTTTCCCATTGCTCTGTGTCATTTTTGCCTAATCTGGCTGTGTGATAGCCGCTTCGATTTCTGGAGGCATTTGTGGGATTTCGGAGTTTAGCCTACTCCTTTTCCTCATCCTCATAGAGATTGACCAATATGTGTTTATTTTTCTTCCTTGGGATGAATAAAATATCTCACACTCTCTCATTTTCCATGGGAGATGCCGATATCGATTGTTTAAAATTCAAACTCATGGCCCATGAGCTCTGCCAATATTTTTGGGCTGTTGTGTATGGCAGATTTTGGCCATATAATCTAATTTGAATGTATTACAAACTCATGCATAACCTTGTTCTACTACACACACTGGATGAGGTCATTTTGTGTACAACCCACTTTGGACTTAAGTGTTCAGATAGGCTTTATGCAGATGTTCTTAATGCATATTTAGGCAGCTGGTTGGGCCTCTGCTGGAGATTTAAATACATTGTGTAACTTTTCCAGTGGAGGGCCTGTCTTTCCAGTGGAGCTGTTATTGCTTAGTCTGTAATGTTTCACAGTATAGTATTAACCTTTCTGTCTTCATGGAGACCAAATCAGACCAAGTTACAGGTCAGATCTGTGGAGAGGCGACCCCACTTACAGTCAGAATGTATAATATAATAATAATAATTAGGGCTGAAACGATTACTCGAGTAACTCGGATAATTCGATTACAAAAAATATTCGGGGCAAATTCTTTGCCTCAGGAAACTAGATTTAATTCATGTCACCAAAGTCAATTTATTTAAAATGTCTCTGCTGTGGTATCGCTCCTCCTTTGTAGACTGCTGCACCAGTCTGGGATCACTGTTTCACACGGACAGTTATCAATGACAATCCGTGTATCATTCGTTCATTCGTTTTCAATATAAAACCAAAAAATAAGAAAACGAAAAAACAAAAGTTTTTTCATTATTTGTCTCCAAAACCAAAATGAAAAAACGGATAACGCATTCGTTTTTCAGTTTTCGATTTTGTTTTTAAATGAAAAATGGAAAAAACGGATAACAGCCGCTTTCCGTTTTGTCCAAATTTGATTCTTGAGCAAGTTGCGCAAACCGGAAGTGAACCTTTACTGGGAGCAATCGCGAGCAGCGGAGGAGCCGCTACGAGATGGACAACTGTACCGTGTCCCATATCAGGAAGGCTGCGAAGGCTGCAGACCGCAGGCGTGTCGAAACGACAGGTCCAGCCCACGGAGCCGCGCCGTCGCACAGCAACCGAGACACGCTGCTAATGCTAATGCTAACAACACGCATCTGCAGATTTCGCACACAGATTAACAAAGATTACGCCTGGGTAATCAAACTGTCACATTTTGAGAACAAGTTATTCTAATCATTCTAATCCACATTTTATGGCTAAAATATTGCTGTTTCTCAATACATCTAAAATAGGCTAAATTACCTTAAAGTTTCAAAAACAGCAATGAGATATGCATTAAATATTTTTTAATTGATAAGGAATTACATGTATACAGGGAATGCATTTAAGTCATTTTATAAAGACTCTCCTTTGAGAAAAATGGTTTATTAAACAATCAATTTATTAAACAACAATTCTTTATTTCTATTTTCATTCTGGAAATACTTTGTCATAATATGAATAGTCAAACATTAAACCCATCACACACACACAGACACACACAATGCATTCATAGGTTAATAATAAATAAATAAAACATGTCAGTGTACTCCCATTGTGTAACTTTTTGTTGTTGTTGTAAAGAAGCAGGTGCCAATCCAAAATGAACAAATTATCTTTGCCAAATATGATCAGATTGAATACTGCTTCACTGCAGTACAATAGTACATTCTTATAGTACATGTAATTATAGTTACTATTAGACACATCAGATAACTGGGACATCTCACTGTGAATCAAATGTCACAGTGAAACACGTTCAGATAAACTTATTCTGAACCTAAACTGCATGGAGACATCACTATTAGGACACATTCAGGACAGCAGCAGACAGCGGGTGCAGGAAGCCAGATGAAACCAGAGGCCCCACAGGTCTTCTGCAGGTTGTGACTCAGAGGTTGTGACTCTGCAGAAGTCCTCAGTGACTCTGGACATGGACAGTGGAGAGACATCTTGTATCTTCTGAAGGAGGAAGAGCAGAATGAACCTTACGTCTGATTGGTTCTGTTGGTTCAAAGTCCTGTCCTGCAGAGTGAAAACCTGTAATGACACATTAAGAAAACTACCAACTATTACAGGAAAATGAGGTCCACAGAGCAAAGTACATTCACATCCAAAGTGTGTTATGTCCTCATCCAGGAAGTTGCAGATGAGAAAAGAAAATTCATATAAAACATTTCAAACTGTTTTCTCATCGTTATATTAAATGTGACTGGCCTAACAGACACAGGTGTCAATACAATGTATTCCCAGAATGAAATGCATGTGTGGAGAGGCTTATATTACGCGATTTACAAGTAAAATATTATTATACTGCATGAAATAATGCGTGTTTTTACCTTACCTCCGAGCTACCCCTGTCCGTGAAAAGCGTGGCGTTTCTTCCTCTTTAATCACTCCATGGTCTTTTCCCTAACAGTAAAAAAAAAAAAAATAGTGTTTGATGGAAATCTGTCCAAATATGAAAGTCTGAGCGGACTTGCTTAGCTGTAAATTACTAGCCAAACTTTTAGCTCAAAGCTCCAAAGTTCACGCATGATTAAAAACAAACTTTTTTTGACAGTTTTGTGGGAGTTATTTTAAGTTTACCGTTGTATTAGTGATGATTTCCAATAGTTAAAAGTGTGTACTCACGTGTCTGCTTTTTACCTTATGTACTGATGACAGGAGCAGTTTGTCTTTTACGCCGGAGTTGGTGTTGAATACAGAACCTTCTCACCGACATTTCCGGGGATCTCTTAATACCGAACTGTCGCAACGTGATAGAAATCTCGGCGTGCGTTTTTCCAACCTTAAAAGCTGTTTAATCATATGATAATGATCCTCCAAGTCCAGCGGCCATTAGGTTTTGTTTTGCTCACCCCCCTCGTTATACACGTGTGTCCCTCCCAGTAAAGGTTCGCTTCCGGTTTGCGCAACTTGCTCCAAGGATCAAATTTGGACAAAGCGGAAACGGCTGTTATCCGTTTTTTCCATTTTTCATTTAAACACAAAATCGAAAACTAAAAAAAAGCAGTCGAATTATCCGTTTTCATTCTGGTTTTGGAGACAAATAATGAAAAAGCTGTTGTTTTTTTCATTTTCTTATTTTTGGTTTTATATTGAAAAAGCAGATGAGCAGATGATACACGGATTAATGACGTACATGTCAAAGATTTGAAGCGGCGCGATTTATTCCACGGTGTGGAAATGGTAGATAATGATGTGGCCGGTGCCAGTGTGCACTGGCAAAGCCAACCTGATGTACCACAACAGTACGTCTTCAATGCTGCAGCACTTAAAGCGAAAGCATCCTCATGTGAACTGTACTTCTCTAAGCGGAGTCGGAGAATCTACGAGGTAATATACTTTTACGATTGCTAACTGAAATGAAAAGTAACGCCTATTAGAATGTACAGTATTTGTAATTATTTGTAACCTGTGTTATGAGTCGATAGTAACGAGGCATAATGAGCAGCAAGAGAGCAAATGATCTCACTCAAATCGCTCCCTTCCTCACGTATACACAGACACACACACACACACACACACTCGGTGTTTCCCATATCAGAAACGTCTAGTTCGTTGTTCTACTTTTACCAAAAATCTGATTTAATGTAGAACCGCTGGCATCAATAATTCCAATATCAGAGAAAGGAAATATTTTACCGACGTTTACGAACACTTATGTGTTCGCTAGTTCTATATTTAGCTTATTAATTAGGCTAGTTAAAGGATTAACGTTGTCACTTAGAAAACTCCTGTCTTATAAGCCAATAAGCCAAAGGTTTTACACTTGTTTAAAAAAAAATGTTGACTTTAAATAAAAACCTTTTTTGTGAGGAATAACAGCAATTGCTTGCTCATTTTAAGAGGCCTTTCATGTTGCGTTACACACTATTGATATAGTTGTATAAAAACAAAAAAGTGTGATTTATCCGATTACTCGATTAATCGATGATATAATCGACAGAATACTCGATTCCAAAAATATTCGATAGTTGCAGCTCTAATAATAATTTATACTGTGGGACATTTCAGGCAGAGCAATGACTTATCCATAGAAACAAGCAGGGAACCGACCCTGAACCAAAAAGTTACATAGTGCACTTTTTAAAGGAACTGTTTGGAATTTTGGACATAGGGCCTCATTTCCTAGTGAGCTAGTGTGTTGGAGACGTGTGCAGTCCTTGTATTTGGAGAGGTTGCTGGTGCTAGGCTAGCGCATGTCAATGGCCATAGTTGACCTGCCACTAAAAACAGTCTTACCCACTCCACAGTGCACCTGAGGCAAAACAATTATAACACCAGACTGTCAATGTAAATGTCTGCGTCGATAGAATAATTTTAGAAGTGTTGCAAACCGCATATCACCGCTGCTGCTGAGAAAATAGTCCTTCAACATGCGATGGTTCATGCGATGTAAGGTTAGTTTTATTTCAAACATCATTCTACCAACACAGATATTTATGTTGATAGTCTGGCGTAATAATAGATTTGCTACGAGTGCACTGTGGAGTAGGTAAGACTGTTTTTAGTGGCTAACAATGTCCGTTGACATGTGCTAGCCTAGCACCAGTGACCTCTCCAAATACAAGGACTGAATGGACTACTTAATAAAGTGTCTCCACACGTCTCCAACACTCTGGCTCACTAGGAAATAAGGCCCTATGTCCAAAATTCTTTAATATCGATCAGTCTATCTCTTAGTAAAATTGCTCATAAACTAAGAATTGCAAAATGATCAAATGTTTGTAGATATCAAAACGACATAAAAATGACAAAAATATCAAGTTCCAAGTTCTTGTTTGCACAAGTTTGTTACAAGTCAGAATGCGTTGAGCACGTCCTGTTTCTGTTAACATGGGTCTACATAGGAATCAGGATGCTGTTCAAGTTTCCATATCAGGCTTGTACTAAATGTAATATAATCTCTTACCTTGCATTTCCATTCACTTCCACATGTCTGAGATCTTCAAACAGACACTCATCTTTTAGAATTCCCCCTTTTCCCCAGAGCGGACAGACAGCGCAGCGTCACGGTTGAGTTGTGACTCGACTTGAGCATTCATTGGTCTTTGATGAAACCCAGGCTATAGCTCTGATTGTTTCTGCATATGACTAATGTATTCAGGGCCGTGCAGAGCTGTCCATCTCCAGACCTCTCCACATTCCCACATGCATTCCTGCCTCGACTCCTATATCCGCTCAATTGTGTTCGAGACGCTCTCAATTAGATTAGCAAGCCTATCTTGGAGCAGTTATGTAGTGCTTTGTGATAAAGAGAATTCTGAAAAAATGCATATGTTCCTGGTATTGTCTGGTTGTTAATCATAAGAAAGCTACATTAACTTGAGCATTTGGTGCATGAAGTATTAAGCCCTGGATCTAATTGGACCTAAACCCTCCTATTGGAAACCTCAGACTTTTCCTGGCATCTTCACCATTCTCTGAAACAGTTTAGTCAGTAGGAAATCTAAATGTTTCAGGGCATCCCTGTTATTGCTCTTGCCTTTAATCATTATGTCCCTTTACTTTTCCTTACATGATCAGCAGTGGTTAAATTACTAAAGATTAAAGATTTTCCCATTGGTTTAGTTTCCTGGCACTTACCTTAGATAAAGCGTAAGAGATGGAACTGTTCTTTGTGCATGTGCGCTCATAGATTCATTTTAAGATGTATTCCTGACCATTTTGGTTTGTGATCAAGTTGTGCACCCCTTGACTCAAAATTATATTTAATATGTCGGAACAGTACGTTTTTAACCTTTCTTTAATGTTATGATAGCTGATTTTGTTTTTCCCTATATATTTTAGCAGAATTTGTCTTGCCCCAGTGCAGAAACATTTTATATGCGGCTCTTGAGGTCAAAATAAGTCTGCTGTGTTCTATTTGCCTCTAATTATAATTGCTTTTGTTGCTTCAGGTCTTAATGCAGTATGTGCGGTATGCTTGATCATACCACTGGTATTGCAATATTGCGATAAAGCGCTGTCAAGCCCTACTTGACAGTACACTGATACTATTATTTTGTGATTTGTGAAACAACAGGAAATCATGATTAAACTCAGGTTAGACCTATTTTGAACCTCACCAAACATTTTGGTTGTCCAGGTTTATTTTTGCCAGAGATTTTATGCTGTGGTCCCTTAGACCTTGTTTGCCACTGATTTAGTCTTAACGCAGACCTATTATACAAAATCAACTTTTCAGAGCTTTTAACTATGTTATAATTGTTTCCCCTCACCATTTACTCACCCAAAGTTTTATTTGGAGTAATTTGTGCATGTTTGAGCAGTCTTTCTTTTCAAGACACCATTTTCCATCTGTGTTCTTCACTAGGGTTGGGCAGTAATACGGTAATACGGTATCCCGTGGTATCAATAAGTAGCAATTGTGTCAATTTCATTACCGCCATTTAAAAAAAATCTGCATAAGCACCTAAAAACACAGTGCAGACTTTCTCCCCTCCGCTCTCTCTTCTCTTCAAACATCGTTACGCACGGAGATATTGATCTACATGAAGCGAGTAAGAAGGAAAAAAAACATGACTGATGCTTCATTTGTGATGTTGAGCCGAAAAGTTTTCGATAAAGACGTTTTATTGAATGCTGAGAGTCAAGAGGGGATGCGCTGAAGAGGAGAATCTTCCCCACTTGAGGGCAAACTCAGACTTCCACACACCGCCGAAACTTTTGTCAAAATGATGCAGACAGCAAGGGAAAGCGACACAGACAATAAGGGCTGTGTGTGATTGGTCCTCTCGACCACCACTCTACATTTCCCAGTACTCCACTCATTATATACTTTGAGTAATAATGTATTTGATGCAGCTTTGTGCACATTTGTTCATCTTTTACAGGAACAAAACTTAAAACCACATTGCTAACTTGCATACAGTATAAGCACTGATAAAAACAGCCCGTGCGCTGATGCTGATCTGATTGAACGTGCTGGCAAAGTTTGGTGTGATCAGAATATGTGCCTCATCTTATAATGCTACTATTCTGTTTCTGAATGCTACAAAATCATTCTTAATTAGTCACAGTAGTACCGTATACCCGGTAAAATGGTGAGAAAGTTTCACGGTATCACAATTTGGATACCGTCCAACCAAGTGAAGAAAAATCTGCGACTCGCCATTTTGATATGAAGCTGTTCAATGGTCACTGCAGCAGCGGTGTCGTTAATCAGCAATGCAATAAAAAATGTCCTTATTATTACAGAATGCTCCCCAGGTGTAATAGATTATAACTACTAGTCTATAACAGACACAAGCACAATATGTCCTCTTTAATATTTTTATCTTTATTTATTTTGTTGTCATGCATTCATTTTCACCCCCTTATAAACAGGCAAACATTGAACCACAGAATTGGATTATCGTATAGTATGGCATGAATTTGGGTGGTGTTTTTCCCGATGAGATGCCTGGACTATGATGTCATGCTGAGACACAGTTGGAGCAGTAAACTTGGAAACCTGATACACAACAGCCCTCTTTACACATTTTACACTTACATTTTCAGAAATACACTCTGCTAACCTCAAAATACCAGGAATATTTGCCTTTCCAAGCTTGTAAAACCATGTGCACGTCCAAATATATCTCAAGGTGTGACAACGTTTAAATGACCTCTCAGTTGCCTCACCGTAAAAATCCACCACTACAAACAGATAAGCATTTTAAAGTCATATTTGTGGAGTAAACACATGTTGGCGCCTCTCTGAGCACTAAATAACCATCAATGAAGAGTCTATTATGGGACGTGCCCTCCGGCCTCTCGGAGGATAAAGGAAGTTTTCTGATGCACGCTGGCTTTGAAGTGAAGTAAACCTCAAAGATTGTGACTTTCAAACATCCACTGCTATTTTTTCCCGCTGTCATGGTTCAAGGCACCCATCCCCCACAATAGCAACACCACTAGTGGTATTTTTTTTTGGTGGTACATGCGTCAACAAGTAAATTAAAAAAAACAGTAATATGAATTCTATTGTATTTTGAATTGAGGCAATATTTTCTTTTAAATTGATCCAGCAGCCATTTTGCATCATAGATTTTTTTTTATAGTTTAGTGTTTTTATTGGCCACAAACTAGGTCGCAGGCGCACTGTTAGCATGCTAGTTGCTGTTGGCGTTACTGTAATGGCAAATTTCTACAGGTACAGGTGGTGATCAGGTGTGAATAGGCCTGTTATTTTAATTATTTTTTTGTTGTAATCTGATTTGAGCAGTAGAGGGTTGAATAAATAGCTTCTGGGGGTAATTATCATTGCTTTATTCTGCTATTTTATTTGTTGTAGCTCATGCCTTTGAATGATACTGTCTATTTAAAAATGGTTCACCGGTATTGTCTTGCTTTATTGTTATTGTGTCAGTAGCATAAAGTAGTTGTAATATTACTGTTTATCGCAATATTTCTCTGTAGCAATATATTTTGCTTTAAAATTTGTTATTACATGCCCAGAATTATCTTCAGATCTATGAAAATAACTGCTATTTAAATGTAGTATGTTCATAGCTGCTAGAGTAGGAGAATCCAACCATTGTCTGACATAAGGACAAAGTTTGCATTTTCAAGATTAATTTGTGACAAATTAAAATCAGACTTAAAATTAGGACAGACCCCATAATGGAGAGGGTAAATCAGAGCCTGTTTGAGCACTGCAGCAGGTTTGGGCTCAGATCCTGTTTTCAGGCACTGATCATGTGAGTTTGCCAGAGGAAATGGACACAGGATATTAGGGACTGGAGAGAGGGTCAGTCTGACATGTGACATGGACAATAAATATACAGAGACTTGATCCAGTGTCATTTACTACTGTTGTTTCAGATGTTGCGCTAGATTTTAGTTAACTGTTGTTTCTTTACAACAATAGTTCTTACCTGGTGTCATTGTTGGGTGTTGTGGCCATTGTGTGTTTTTGCTTTTTTAGCACATTTGTTTTTGCAGGCCTCCCTTTGCTTTCTCCACATTTTTGGGAATTAAAAGCAGCATTAACAAATGAATTACCCATTGTCCCATCATTCATTTTAATAATTACTTTGCGAGGTCAGTTTCCTGGAAGAATACATCATTTCTAAGTAACCCTGTTATTTGTCTGTCTACACCTGATTCAGTGCATGGTTCACACCTAGGACACTCTTGAAAAGCTTCCACCACCACACCCATAATTACACACTATTTCCCTTCAGACCTCGTAGTTACCTCCTCTCCCCTCATTACAGTCCTGATTAAGGAAAGGGATGATAACTGACAGTCTTGGTAATGGTTTAATTACTGCATTATGATTGCTTTGGTTTTAGCTTATGTAGTGCCCTAGTTGGGATGTTAGCAGGCTACGTTTTGCCAGAAAGCATTAGCATATCTTTATTGACAGTGAAATGGTTAGTGCTTTACTAGTTAAACTTACTTTGCCTATCGGGTTTAGTGATAAAAGTTGATAAAGTAATTTATACATATCAAGATCTGACCTTTTGACTAATATGAAGTAAATGTGAATATGAGCGACGCTGTACCCCTGTTGGCCCTTTGGCCGGTGTCATACTCAATAGCAGTGAATATAATTATGGTCCTGAGTTTAATTAATTGCTGTTACAAAATTGCAATGTTTCTTTGTCTTGTCCCTTGTACAGAGGTCCTTCTTGTGGCTGTTAGCTGCTGTTCCCCTTGTGTTGTAAAACCCTCTGCTCTCCTCCTCCTGTGTCTCTGGGGCAGTGTTTATCAGTGGCCTGCTCAGGAGTGCAACCACTGGGAGCCAGTGTAACTACTCCAAGCACAACAGGCTCTTTGTAGTCTCTGTCCCGGGATGTGCCACCTGGCCAGTGCCACCTTTTGTTCCCCTGTTCTCCCCACTCTGCAACACGATCCCCCATCGGCCAGACACTGCAGACGCCACCAAGTATTTCACTTAAGAGGGGCTTGATTTGGACCTGTTAAGTGATGAGAAAAGATGGACATTGGCATGGGAGTGTATGACTAGTTGTGTGGAAGGAAGTTGAAATGATAATAACAACAATAATAACAACTTGATCATTTTGACTCAGTATTTTTCTATTAAATGCAGCTCTATGCTTCAGTCACGGTGAAACTAAAATCAGGACCTAGATTCTAGTCTATAGTAAATGATAATATACATTTTTGCCAATGCCCAGTAGTCTTCCCAAATGTTTGTGCCAGTACCAGCAGGAGTCACACCAATGATGGTGGATGATGATGACTGGAGTTAAAACCATAACCTACATAACTGCACAGGTTTGGAAACTATAGAAAATGGTAGAAATGCTTTACAGCACAGTAATAGTATGGTTATCAGATGGTAAATAAAAAGACTTACTGTAATTAAAGGTTTTCTGCAATGATCCACAGACTAGCATTAAACTTACCCATCTCCATGGAGACAAGCAGCTGATGCTACCAGGTCAAGTTACAGGTCAGATCTGTCCAGAAGCTACTCCACTAACAGTAAGAAAGCTTGTCTTTTGGCATTAAAAACACTTGCAGTTTAATTAATGCAGTTTTTAATTTGATACCTATCAATAATATTTGTCTGACAAACAAGAAGTTGCTCCCCCAAGCCTTTCTTAACCCATGCCTTTAAAAGACAAAACTATACAGTGTGTGTCTGGATTAACCAAATGTTTTTTTGTGACTGCATGTCCCATCTCTGCTGACAGAGAATGTCACAGACGCCTCTTATCTAAACATAGGCTTCGTACATGTGTGTGCGTGTTGAGATGGAGGAGCTCTTGTGTTTAGGCTAATTCAGGACAAATGGCTTTTCACTGTCTAGTCTACTCTTATGTCTCCTCCATGGCCACAGCTAAATGCTTCATCATGTTTGTAGACCATAGTAGATCACAACTTATTTTTGGTTACAGGTTGTGATTCTTCTGAGAGTTCATAGTCCACTATGATTGGTTAACTCCACCTGTCACTTATTCAGAGCATGACAGAGACTGGACAGGAGATGTGTGGGTGCTTCAGCACAGAGCTACATTAAACAAAAAAAACCCCACAGAGACAGGGTTTCCCAATGTCATTTTTAATTCATCACAATTTAATACATATTTGATGAACAAAACACATGGTTGTAGAGGCATTCACAAAGCACAGCCCATTCAGTTAGCACACTGAGATAGCAGTTGTTTTGGTTGTAAATTTTGGAACAAATTGTGTCTAACATGCTACTGAATATTTTGGACGTTTTCTACATTTTTACATTCTGATTGACATTGTTTTGGTTGTTTGTTTTTTTACAGACATGTCTGCCTTTAATTAATTACTTGCTAAATACCTAGGGAAATGAAAAGCTCAAACAGGAAACAACAGAACAACATTATCAGGCTGGCACTACATTACACTAACATTAGAACAACACTGACTGTCCTTCTGTTGTGTATGTACCATAGTACAGTATACATACCGGACCTCCTCTTATGAGCCAGCACTCAGGAAAGAGGAATCCTGTTTATGGTCTGTAGCTGCTGCAGGGTAATAGAGCAGAGTGAGTCAGAGCATTTAGCCAAATTAGGACTAACCCAGATCTAAACCAGGTCTCACTCTTCAGGCTCTAAATGGGCCTGGAGTGATACGAGAAATGACACCAATGCATGATAGAGAAAAAAACTACATGGATGAATTGTAAATATAAAGTTGTAAATATATATATATATATATATAAGTTCAGATTAATTAAACCAAAAAGAGCCTATATTACACAATTGTCTGATTTAAGTTATAATGTTTCATCATCGGAAACATATCTTGAATTGTGTTTTGTTTCATTCATAAATATTTAACAAACAAATCCTGCATATTTCGGCTTTGTATGTTTTTGAGTAACAACTATCTAACATGACTAAAAGCTCACAAGAGACGGTTGTGTGTAATATAGGACCTTAAATTTATTTGTGAAATGTGTCAAAATAAAAAGCCAGAGACAAAACCCAGATCAAAACAAGACTAAAGTCAGATTTAAGGATAAGAAATGAAATCCTTTTTACCGCACTATTAGATACAGCAGGTATCCGAGTAGGTAACGGCTTCTCCAGATGTGTTATTGGGATCTTTGAGGTGTCTTGAATCAAATCTCAATCGTAGTTCCCAGGTTTAAATACTTTTTGAGAAATCATTTTAAATTGAACTAGTCCAGTTATCCAGTTTTCCTGGCGTGCGTGTTAACATAGTGAGAGAACCCTGGTTGATAGAGCAGCCCGAGGACCCCCGTACCCCCCCTCCACACTGTCAGACCAGTGCTCAGCTTCCTGTTTAGTACTGAAGTCTGTGGGAGGCAGATGCATGAGTCAGGCCTATGTCACTGGGCCTTCGGGAGACTTTGCAGTGTTTTGTTTGCATTTTTGGGGGGTTATACACATGGCATACCAAAAATGTGATTAATCCAGAGCAGGCTTACTTGGTAATAAAATGTCTGAATGTTCACATTGAGCAGTACAAGTTGGTGAAGAACTCGCTCTGGCGCAGAGGATGACGGTTTGATACTCTTAGGCAAAACACTTCACCTAATGGTTTTGTGTGGATGTGTTTGACATTGTTTTTCCTGGCACTGATGACATATTAATAGCCTTACCATTATTGCATTAAAGTGTGGTGTGTCTGTTTGAAACTTTTGGAAGTGCATCTGGGATACTTAAAATCCAAACTGTTAAAAGTACTTTATCACAATTTGGTCCTTTTCCATCTTAGGTTCTGGACATTATTAATATTTGAATGGCCCAAAAGAAAACAAAAATATATTGATAATAAGTCATTACATGAAAAGAAATACAAATTCAATACATTTACTTGTAGTTATTTCCCAGGCGGACTTTACCAGGTTGAGAGCAAATGAGTTCCCCAGTAGCAGCAGCCTTATCTTTGTCCTGCTGTAGCTGTGATTCATACTAGCGTCGAGCTGGCAGCGCCTTGGACTGTTTTTAATTGAAGATGTGAGAGAGGTGTATGGGACAGCCCGGGGCAGAGGAGGGCACAAAGGGGGGCAGAGTTAGAGGGGAGGGGGGCTTGGGCACATTCCTCCACAGTCTTTAAACTAGATCCCCTCAGACTGATAGACGGACCCACTCTGCCACCGAGACGCTTTCAACCTCTGATAACACTGCCCCGGGCCACGGCTGGGGATTTCAGCAATACACTCCGATTACAGCACGAATTTTAATGAAACCGACTCAAGTTTTAGGTTCAGAAACGTGGGTGGGACAAAGCTAAATTTTAGCGAATTATAGTTTCAAAATGAGATTCACTCCAAAAAGTTACTGAACACATGGCTCTGCTTGAGTACCAATTTGGATTTAATTAGCCTTTTAATATGTTCTGTGTGTAATGAGAAACATTCTGTGCAAATTAGGGTTGCATAATTACTCAAATTTTAATTGAAGTTCAGTCATTTCTAATTGTTAATGACGCGTTTGTATAATTTTAATAGAGAGGTCTACAGCCAGTCTTCTGTCAGTAAAAGCGTTAGGTTCTGGTACAAGTACTCCAAAAAGTGCAGTTCTATTAGATTGACATTTTAACTCTCATTGCATTGTAATTACATTGAAAACATTCCTCTCCCTCTTAACCCTTCATCTGCCCATGTTTTTTTGTTTCCTGAACAGAAAATGACTGTGTGTTTTAGCTGTAACCTCAGTGTTTGAAGGGTTTTGAAGTTTCTCTTTTAGGCACTAAGAGAGCTCAAGTGCTTACAGATGTGGTCACTCCATCCCACTCACTGCAGTGCTTAAATTGGTGTGGTACTTTTACTTACTTGAATGCATACTACTAAAAAAAAACAACAACATTATAGGGCAATATTAACTAGGGTATTTTTTTTTAGTTATGGAAATATTGCCAAAGTTAAAGAAGACATATTAAGACATATTTGATATTTAGTTTTAAACAGTTGCATACATTGATCATTATTTTGCATTATGTCCAATTTTAATCTTCAAAATACTGATCTAAAACATTTTCATAATAGAAATGGTTGACTGGCTGAGTGGCCCCACCCACCATAGTAGCATTTCACTGTAGCAAGAAGTGAATTTTCATTTACTCTTTAAAAAACAGCGTGACATTTTTGTATGTATGAGTGTACTTTTTTTTGAATAATCATGCACGGGGCAGTAAGCAGAGATAGCAGGGTGGGTGAAAATAGAATTTTCTCAGCACCCAAGCCTCAAATACATGGCGATACAGGATTACTCTAACATGCATCATGCGCCATTGTAACTAGGAATGCACCAGTCTAAAATGGGTATCGGATATCGGAAAATTGCTAGATTGTATTAGGGATGGGCGCAATTAGTCGATTAATCAATAATTGATCATTAAGAATCTCGTTGATCACGTTCATTTTAATCGACAAACCGAATGTAGGCTGCTGTGTGTAACGTAGCGTAAGGAGTCGAGGCTGCGTCACAGCACAAACACTGGAGTTGTGGCCCCACAGTCTCACGTCTCGGCTCTGGCTCCTTGGAGATCACTATATTCCCCAACGAGTGCATTTACCTGCACATCAGTGTCCCGGGTATGATCGGGTTTTATTTTTTTTTTTTTTTGAGTATCCCGGTTTCACGTATATACGCAGTATCTCCAACACACAGAAGCTGACCACCTCAGCACACAAGGAAAGAGCTGTATTTTTCACTTTCTGTTTATGTAAATGAACCATGCGGTTTTAAGTTTCATTTCTGTAAGCAAACTTGCGCAAAGCTGCATTAGACACATGCTCATCTCACAGGGCTGATGAGGCTCTATAGTGGTGATGACTTATATGTTGTAAAGTTGAGTTTATTTATGCAGATTAGTAACAGTAATAATTGTGATGATAATTTTAATGTAAAATGTTAATGATTAAATGAAAATCGATCGTTAATTTTCCCGACAATTGATTAAGACCATTTAATCTATTGCCCAAACAAATTGGTTCAGCTGATATCCTAGTTGGGCTAAATTGATATGATAAGACTGTTTACTGGTCGCAGTTGGCCCAGAAAGTTTCATAATGTTTGAACTGTTATTTACACAGCTGTTCTGTAGTTACACGAAGGATAAATTACAGCTATGTAACACTTTTGGATCAGTTTTGTCTTTGTCTTATTTTTGTTTTGGTGTTTTCAATGTCAAGCTGATATCAGGTATTGGCAGATACTCAAAGCTATAGTATCACAATCGTATTGGAACTGAAAAAGATGGATCTCTGCATCCCTAAATTGTAACGTGGTTAAAAGCTCATAGGAATAGATTTGACATAAAAGTACTCGGCCTCAGTTCAGTTGCATTCCAAATTAAGATCTCTCTGGGCAAATGTAGCTGATTTAATTCCTGTCTTGTATGTTCGGTTCTACCCCTTAAACTCAAGAGCTATTGTCCCTCTCTTTATCCCTCAGGTCTTGATGCAGAGCTGTATTATGTGAGAGATGACATGGTGAATTCCTACGCCCTCTCGTTCACTCTGACAGTGCCCAGTGACACCAGCAGCCTGCACTTCACCTGGCACTCCAAAACAAAGGTGAGGGATTCTGATGCTAATTGAAATGCTCCAATAGAAGTGGTGTGGTAAAGCATTGTTATGGTAATGATGTTGTGATGTCTCTAAAGGTTGAATACAAACTGGCATACCAGGTGGAAAATCCAATGGCCATGAACACCCCCCAGAGCAACATCTCCAGTCAGGGGGAGCTCCCTCGGGTCCCATCTGGTTTGTCAACCTGTTCTCTTTGTACAATTAGACATATCTAGACATTGTTAAACATATTCTATGAAATTACTTTTATGTCACAAATGGGTTAGATTCTCAAATATTAATTTATTCAGTTGTCATATATTAAACCGATACTTGCATCAACCATTCACTTGAAGTTATAGATCATTTTACAACAACACCAAGAAGACCAGAGAGCCCTATAGAAAAGTTGGGACATAATAAAAAGCTCAAATAAAATACATACAGACACGTTTGAAGTACAATAATGAAACATATGTACTTCCTCAGCAAAATTCCTATGCAGTCTTTCATAAATTAGACTTTGGGTCTATACTACAACTAAACATGTACTAGCGAAAAGAGCCAAATTGTTTGAAAGTAAATGTTTTCACCTGTCAATTTCAATATTTTAAGTCTGTTCATTATTGTTTTTCTCATAAGCTGCAGTAATACAAAGTAGTGTAATGTAAAATCTAGCATTTATTTTTGCTAATCATACAGTCAGTGTTTTGCCAATATTGAAGTGATGATTTACGCTGAAAGGACAAATTTCCCAACAAAAAATCTTGCATATAATTATTAATCCAAAATCACCTCTAATTCATGTGCATGTTTGTATGCAGTGTTCAGAGTGGACCTGTTCTGCTCGGGGAAGGTGGACGGAGAAGCTGTGGTGACTGTGCAGCTCAATCTCACTGTCCATGCCAACTACACAGTGCTCAACTTCAAGAGGAGGAAAATGTGCTACAAGAGTCAGTATTTCACTATATAATAATACAAATGTGTTAACAATAATAATAATGGAGCTGTAGAATGTAAAATAATAAAAGTTTTACATGTGCCAGTAATGACTCAGCACCTTAATATTAATTTTATACCATGTGATGTCAAAATTGCTCTCTACCCTATAAAACTAAAGAGCTAGCCTCATTCGGATACAGTGGAGTTGTTATTGCATTAACAGAACTCTGACCATATAATTAAGTCACTTGAAATCCATCCCCCATTCTCAGTTTTATTAGTACTGTAATATCCTTTCCGTTTTTTGTCTTCAGAAATAGATCCTGATCCAAACCGTCCAACTCTCCCAAACAACACTCTGCCAAGACCTGACTGTAAGTACTCCCCTCTCTCTACCTACTCTGAAAAAACTACTCTTTATTTATTAGAGTGAAGTGCCAGTAGATCAACCCCAGCTGCCTTTCCTCCTACAACTAAAACAGCCAAGAGGGTCCTGATCTTGTATGGAACAGGGTCACCCCCCCCACCTCTTTCTCTCCCCTGGCCCACTTGTGGATTGGGGTTATTCACGGTCTTTGTAAGCCCTCTGCCCAGTAACAAAGTGCCATTAGCGGGCTGTCTTTCTGCTTGGGTAAGCCTAAGGAACCTGGGGCCCTCGGAGGATTCTGTATTAGAGGAGGTAATGAGAAACGCTTTCAGACATGGGCCAGTGAGAGGGACTGTCTCGGTCTTGGCATCCATTAACCCTCACATGACCTCCTTTGGACACTTGTATTTAGATAGATCTATAGATGGTATATGCAAGCCTTCCAACAAAATATGTATAATGATTTTTAACGTGGCGGCACGGTGGCTGAGTGGCAACACTCAGGCCTCACAGCAAGAAGGTTGCGGGTTTGATCCCCGGGTCGCCCGGGCCTTTCTGTGTGGAGTTTGCATGTTCCTCCCCGTGTCTGGATGGGTTTCCTCCGGGTACTCCGGTTTCCCCCATCAACCTAAAACATGCCCGCACCCCTATGAACTAACATCAAGGACCATAATGTCCACCCTCCTGTGGGCTCACCACCTGCAGAGGGGTTCATAGGGGGGGTCAGGTGCTATGAGTATTGGGCAGCACGCTGCCCCCGCGACCCAGCCGGATTAAGCGGGAGAAGATGGATGGATGGATTTTTAACGTATAATGATGGTAATTTAAAAAGACCACAACTCATATTACATAACTGCTTTTCCCTACTCAGCATTCATGAGGTCTGAGTAAGTGACAGATGGATTTAACCAATCACAGCCAGGCATGACCTTTTAGAAGAAGCAGCTAGGTTTAGTTTCCTCTTAATTTCTATTTATTTATTTTTACAATTATCATACAAAGTAGTAATTCATATGTTCATTTATATCTGCTAAATACCCTTTAAAATTATGGCAAAATAAATGTGTCATACAATTTGAGAACACCAGCTCTTCATCCTTCCTGTTTTTCTTTTTGTGTTTTTGTTCTGTTTTCATCCCAGTAGATGTGACGACCCCCACCACCTCCACCCAGGTCTTCTACATCAGTGTGAGTGTGTGCTGTATCGTCATCTTCCTGGTGGCTATTATTCTGGCGATTCTACACCTGCACAGCATGAAGAGGGTCGAGATGGAGGACAGGTGTGGCACATTTTACTGCAGATTTTCATTCTCCCAAAGCTCCAAAATGGGTCACCTGAGCATTGTAACGCGTTTGAGCAAGCATGTGAAAATGCTTAGTATACTGAAATTAAACTGCGATAGGCTCCAGGGAAATTTGTGATTTAATATTGTTGGAAATCAGATCACATTCTTCCTGTTCATTCTATACCAACTCCATGCTTCATCTAAACCTGGTTTTCACAGATTCAACTTCACCCACGGCACAATAATTTAATTTATATAGAAAACATGAGGTAGTTTATGTTCTCTACCTTATTGCTTGCCTAAGTATTATGTTAATACTGATATATTTAACACGCGCAATATAGGTTATGTTGGGTTAGGTTTAGAAAAATAATGATTTGTAGAGTTGGAGAAAACATTCAAATGTGAAGCTAATAAAAACTGAGATGTGATCTGATTTCTGTTACGATATGGTTCAAATCATAGAATGTATAAAGAAGTAGATTAAATGAGTGTGACAAATGTATTTATGGAAAAAGTAGTGAAATGAAAACGGCAAAATCATGCAGAGACGTTTAATGTGAATTTTAAGACCAAAAGGTTCAGTGCAGCACTTACAGAGAGAGGGGTGACGCTTTTTCAATGTAAAGTCAATTGGAGCCAGAGTTGATGGAGCGAGAAATGTCCAATAATCACTTCCTATTTGGAACCCTGTGGCTAGCGGGTTAGCTCTGTCCTTTTATATATAGTCTATGGGTCAAACACAGACCAAACAACCCAGTCTTATTGATTGTCTGTCATATTTCAGACGCAGCAGAAAACTTTAGTGACATCTCAAGTCAATATAAAGACATTGTGATCAACTCTTTAACAAAATGGTGATATGATTTTTCAGTATATCACCCATCCCTACGTCACACACTGCATGTAATGAATATGAACGGCAGTATTTCTTTTCTCCTCCAGTGTCAGTGACAGTGGGAGCTCTCAGGGCCTGTCCCAGCCCTCCACTCAGACCACGCAGTACCTCCGCGCTGATACTCCCAACAACGCAACCTCAGTCACCAGTAAGACCACCTACTCCAAACCACCACATTGTACTAACCCCTCAATAAACTGCATTATTTACTGCTGTGTATTTCTTTAAAGTGCTTTTGCAATAATTTAATATCAGAGTACACCAACAGGAACATTGCTGTAGTTTTCCTTTCGTACTGGCAGTAAAAGTTCTGCACGCCTCTCTAAATGTGATAACAACCTGTGAATGCCCTAATTCAATATAATGGTGTCATGAGATTTAGGTAAAAAGCACTTTTCAAATTTAGTGCCATGCTTTGGGACTCATTCATTTCTGCGATGTAGCATAGCAAAAGTTGTTTAGCTTTTAGTAGTATTGTGTTTTAAGATGTACAAGCTAATGCTTTTCTATATTATAACAAAGGAAGGAGAGATATTTACTTAGTTGGTTTAGAATGAAAATGCACAGTGACAGAAAACACTCATCCATCTTCACAATACAAATCTAACACTTTTGGTCCTGGTTTGTTCTTTGTCAAGTTTTGACAGAGATTGAAATGGCGATTTTGGAATTAAGATTTAAATGCCTTTTTTTTTACATATTCTACTTTTATTTATATAACATTTACCGTCTAACCCTAATTGTAGTGTGTAGTGGTAAAAGTCAAACAAACCAAATATTAATTATTCAGACATGCTTAAAACGATGAATTAAACTGACAAAAACTACATTCTGAAGGCTTTCAGTTCTGTTTTTTTAAGCATTTTTGGCTGGTACCTACTGTAATTGTGGGCAGGTCTGCTCTGTATTAATACAAAGGAGACATAATCTGGCACGACTTTGAAGAAAACCCTGGCCCCACAGGAGTTCATGATATCAAAAGGCTGCGTGTGAAAAGTGAAATCTTCCAGCTGTAACTGTAGCTTTATGTAAACCGCATATGCATTTTTCACCGAAAAAACGTTTCTGTATTTTATCTAAAAATAAGTGTAATGCAGCACAATTCAATAGGGTAGAGTTATTATCATTGGAAAAGATAACATTTTCTATGTTAATTTTATTTAGAACAAAGGCTTTTGAGCCAGACTAAGTGAAATAAACATTTCTATATGTAACATATTTTTGTTTCTTTTTTTTGTATCTCCCAAATAGGACTGAATGATGATGGAAAAATATTGGAACTGAGATTTTGATTGCATTAATCTTGCTGCCTTATCCTTGCAGCCGCAAAAAAAATATTAGAGAGATTTTCACACGTTCAGATGCATTTTATTTTGTATGAGAAGTCAAAATGAAATTTGAAATAAAATTTGAAATTACTATATGACCCAGCAGAGATAATCAGTTAATCAGACCCTTGACCATCACAAGACCAGTCCTGATTTCTCCAGTCAATTAATGATCATGTATTGCCGCCTCTTCTGATCCTCAGCGTTATGAAATGATTTGAACTTTATTAAATCTTTGCTTTTTGGTGGGGCTACTAAAAGGCTATTCTGTACTGTGGTTCTGATGCTGTGAGATGTTTAATCCAGATGAAGTTTGACATGTATACCTTACTTATTCCCCTATGAAGTTTTGAGCCCTTTTCTATTTTGTCAATGGTGTGCTGGCGCCCTCTTGTGGATAATACCGGTCATATCTGTGCATTTGTTTAATCTTCTTGCCTTTTGTCTGCATTTGTGATTGTTTTTTCTGCCCATCACTCTTTTAATCCACCCCTGTCTGATCTGCCTCACCTCTTCCTCTCCATCAGATAATCACCCTGGCTCTGCACCCATTCTCCAGCTTGCTGCCTCCTCCCTCCAAAATCCTGGTGTCCCCCCTCACGAACCTAAAAGTAAGTGCTAGTCAGGTCTCCAAAAAAAAAAAAAAATTAAAAAACACACAATCTGCTCAGTGCCATGTATATCAGCAGTAAAGTGAATATACTTGCTCCAATGGCGTAAAATATGTAGTAGCAGCAATCAGGTTGAGCCAGTAGTTTACACCTAATGGTAGAGTTCATATCACCTGCGTCTTTAACTAACATTTCTGCCACTGTCTGTCAGCTTTTGAATGTTGTTCAAGTATGTTACACTCAAACTGAAAACATTTCAACAAACATTTCAACGAAATGGTCTATGAGGGGAATTAAAATATAGTCAAATATACCAAATAAACTAAACTCAAATGACAAGTGACAAATGAATTTTATGTTTTCTGGAATGCTTAAGCTATTTGACATGCTGTTTTAAACCACCAGGGGGCATCCCAATCTTTTTCATTGTGTTCCAATGTTACTTTTAAATGTGCGAGAAATTTTAAAATAAACCTAACCTCTTGGTAGGCCTCTCTACAAAGTAATGTATTATTAACCCCCTCACATATACATGGATAAATAATTAGTTTTAAATGGTTTTTGTTGTATATAAATATATAAATATAAATTCTGTATCAGTTCAAGCTTTCAGTAAGAAGTGTAATTTTAGAGTTAGATCTTGTTTTCTTTCATTCCTGACAGGCATATATACATTGGGTAAGTTTATGTAGAGACTGCAGTTTAAGATTAGCTAAGAGAGCTTAAACTTACCCTGTGTCATGGTCTGAGCTCTTACATAGAAACAGTGTTATGTAATAGAGCTGCTGAAATCGTGGACTAGGTTTGAAGCAGGATGTAGGTTTCTTGTAAATGCTGAAGTTATTTGAATTTGGTCTCCTCTATTTGGTACATGACACATTTAGGGGAATAGTGGCAAACACTCTGGTCAGTCTGCCAGTTAGTTGTATGCTTGTGTGTCTTAACTGAGGCTTCAAACTAACTGTAGATAACTTGTACTAAATGTAGGCATTTGTCCAGCATTGTGTGGCAATGCATAATTTGATTTGAATGAATTACAAGGATGGCATTATTGGAACACATCAAGTATACCCTTAAGCCACTGTCTCCAGATCTTGGTTCATATATTGAAGTCGACTGTAATACACATATGTTTGTTTGCTGAGGCTAATCCTGTCTAAATGAGCTGTCCGTCAGTGGGCCCCTCTTAAACATGTGTTTGCCTGTTCTGTACAGGTTACCCCTCTCTGCGGATTGAGAAGAACGACCTGAGGAGTGTCACTCTGATCGAAGCCAAAGCCAAAGTGAAAGACATCGCCATCTCCAGGGAGAGGGTCACACTGCGGGATGTCCTGCAGGAAGGTACTTTACCCACAATACTTTTCAATATGTTTAAAGAGCTGCTCTGAAGCTTTGTGCATTGAAGAGAACTTAAATTCATTTAAGGTATCAACATAATCCATTAAATAATCATAAAACATGTTATAATGATTAGTTATTACGATAAGTATTTTTACTTAAACAATAAGTTATAAAGGCTATCGCATTGACATTCTTGGAGATGGTCAGTACAGTGACAAGTTCCATGAAGCTTGGGCGCAATGAATAATAATGATGAACTAAAGGTGTCTAGAGTAGTTTGATGGAATGATGCAAAATATGAGTGCTTTATATGATTGGAAGATCAAAGTCAAACATTTTCAGCAAATTCTTTTACTGTAATGTTGGCAATCCCCAAGCAGCTTTAGGAAATATGTGCTTTTGCACCAGCCCGAATAATTGCAAAAGGTTGTGTCAGGTGTAAAATGCTGTGTTAGGTGTCAAGTTCATGCCAATTGCTAAATATTTATTTAAATCACTGCACTGAATTGTATTACGGTGGTCAACCCTATATGCTACTCAAATGCAGCAAGTCTCTGTTTCAAAAGTGTTGTTTTATTCAAAAGATTGTGAAACAATGCAACATTCCCTCTGTGCGTGTCTGTGCGAGGTACAACTACAAAAAAGGACGTAATTTATTTAGAATTGATATTTTGTTTTTCTTTAATTCTTTTGTTTAACATTAAATGTCAGTCTCTTTTAAAACACACACTTAGTTTTCAAATATGCCCATATACATCCTTTAGTTAAAGAAAGTATGTTGTCGTTTTGGGAGCTTGTCCCCTTTGAAAGTTGGACCTCTCGCGTTGTTTCTGAGAAGTTTCCAGTCCAGTACCAGTGAATGGGAGCAGAACACCCAGGAGGCCTCCATAGCTCAGATCTGTTTGGATATCAATGGACAACATCATCACAATATTATTATGACAGGAATTTTATACACTGTAACTGAGGAGCACCACGACAACTGTTTACTATTTATATCCACAACTTACCTGAGGAATGTGTTCAAGCAGCAGTGGGCAGTTATTTACAAATCACTCATAAAATACGTTTGATGTACGGGTAGCTTAATTTACTGGAGCACATGATGTTATTTGGCAGTGGTTTAATAGTAGGTGTAGTACTTCTGGTACCAAGGTTCCAAATCTTTATTTCAGTATTACAAAAATATCAAAGAGCTCATATTATGCCATTTTCTTATTCTGTTATAATGTTGTTTCCTCATCAAAAACATTTTAAAACTCCATACAGCTTCAGTAGAGTCATTTGGATGATTTAAACCCTGGAATTGGTAAAGGTCATGACATCACAAGGTGGAGCACTTTGAGCTTTGCAGATGCAGACAGACTAAGAAAAAATTATTACTCATGTGAATGAAACAAAATACAACCCCAGGTATATTTTTGAGGATATAACATGGCTTAAAGTTCACAAGAGTCAATTTTTGTGTAATATAGGACCTTTAAGCATTTTTTTAAACTTCTTCTCCTACTGGTGATTAAAGATATTCTTAAAACATGTACAATAATTTGGAGATTTAGGATTTACCCCACCAACAAGCCAGCTGTAACGACTGCCTTTTGTCACGCAAACAGTTTATCATCACGTCTCATCCCATCAGTCCATTTTAGGAACTTTGTCTGTGTCCTTTGGCTCTAAATCAAAGTTTGAACAGCTCTCAGCGCAAGTGTCAGTTTCCTCTCGTCACCACTATTGAACACAGTGCTTGACCTTTGGGATTTGCCCAAAATGTTCCTAGATGTAAGCAAAATAATTATGTGGCCCCTGTTGACCTTAACAGTAGTTCATTTCCTCCCTGTTGAAATATTCATGTAACTCAAAGACAGATTGGTCAAGCTTTTTTGCTATTTTTTATTATTTAAGTTTTGTAAATTATTTCAAGCTTTTCACTATACATGTTTTAGAAAGTGTATGAAAGCAATTCAAGTAAATTATTACAATGAGGATATTGAATGTGAATGTAAAACCTTCTGGTGTGTTTGGATGAAGAAACATAATTTTTTCAATGCAAAGTGTTTTTAGCAGAATACTGGACGTTTTGGTATTCAGAGTTAATCCTGGTCATTAAATTGATTCAGGGTTGAATTGTAATGCTATAATAGAAGTCAGTGCTCTTCAATTTGCATTTAGTCAGAGTGAGCCATTTCTTTGCTCAATAGTTACAATAAACAAAAAACACTTGTACCTTGCAGCCTCTTGTCCTCTGTAACAGAAACTGAACTAATATTTAACCAGGAAACACAAGCCATTGAATTGAGATGGATTGCATTGACTGGAGTTGACCTGAGTAGACAGCTCCTGTGTGTTAAGGGGGTGCGTGTCTGGACAGGTTTGGAGGAGACGATGGGAGCAGGAGGCAGCCGCTAACAACACTAACTCTGTTGTTTAGCCTTCTCGCTGTGGTTGGCCTGGGGGCTGTGGTTTTTGCCTTAGTTTATGCAGAGAGTTTATTTTCTTGAATGGTATTTCTATTCACTCACATCCCGGGGCAGCTCTGACAGTTTAGACAAAGATGATGATGACTGTGGTTATCAGGCTTGGAACATCAAAACTGACTCTGAAGGAAGTGCTCATTTGCTTTAAATAAGTATGTGGTACGGTATGTTGATGGTGGGGAACAGTGTTCTTTGATGATTCAACGTTGTTTTCGTTGTAAAATTGAACAACCTAAACAAAAAAAATTCCCTTGTGAAACAAGTTTTTTCATATAAGGAAAAATGTAGATCTTTGTTTTAATGTTGATTTAGATCATGTTTTAAATGTATGGATTCAGTACCATTTTATATATTGAGTAAATGCTACAGAAAGAACAAGTGATTAACTTTTATGGGTCAATGGCAGCATTTACTTCAAACTTAGTTTGAGTTCAGCTCAGGTTATATGTGATGTAATAGATCAATAGAAAGGTCAGTCAGCTTCCACCTGTTTACCTGCCATGTGTGAAGTAGTCCTCCATCTAAAATTGATTTTTACTGTCAGGCACATTTGGACGCATCTTCCATGGAGTTCTGCTGGACGAAAAGGATCCAACCAAGGAGAAGCAAGTCTTCGTGAAGACAGTGAAGGGTAAGAACTCATAATCCATATCATTACAAAACACGACTTTACTACAGCTACTGAACAGATGTCCAGGTCTCTGTATGTTATTATGCCTTATTTGACACTAGCCTCTTGCTATTTTTGCTACTCATTTTGAATTTATTATTACATTCATATTTTTGTGACAGTCAAAGTCTATAATGTTAATGTCAGATAGGCTCATTATTTTGACTCACATAGGCAAAACTAATTGTTACAGGCACAGGCACTCCAATTTTCCTTTTTATTATGTTAAAGTTGAAGGATAGTGATGGGGGCAAACATGGAGACCTTTTCAGATAATGCCTTGTTCAAATTGTAATGAATTATTACTCATGTTATCCATTGACCTCTCCCCTATGTCCTCTGGAAGGGGTGGAAACCGCACTCCCAAACAATATCGTCAGTCCTGCCTTTCTGAGCTGTGTTCAAACCCCCTGACTTCCTTCTCATGTCCCTTTTGGGAAGTGAACAATGCCCCTAGTCCACGGGTCACAGGCAGAACACGCACATATTACAGAATAGACCCCGATGAGTTTGAGTTGGCACAATTTGTTCGTTTCCTTCACACTTTCCCGCTGAGCATGATGGCAGTCAGGAAGCAAATAAAATCCACTGATAAGATTGAAGTTGTGATTTGGACTTTGCTTTTATATATTTTATATTATTCAAAATGTCAGCACAGGGTCAACAAAAGGCAGTGGGTAAAGTAGTATTAGAAACAACACAAATTGAGCAACTGATGTAGACTGGTGGCCATCATATAAGTTATAAGTTGATGACTAAATTCCATGTGAGATCGGTGCAAAGTGTTGTTGTGTCATTGGGCGTGACACTTCACCCACGTTGTCTGAATGTGGATTTGGTTCACGACTGAATGAGAGGTGGTCGATGGAACATTTCCATTTGCATCTTGAAATTGCTGGAGGGCAAAGTCTGGACATTAGATTGCTGCTTTTGTGCCTTACTCTGATTTTTTGTTTTGTAGATCATGCATCAGAAGTGCAGGTGACCATGATGTTGACAGAAAGTTGCAAGCTTCGCGGACTTCATCACAGGTGAGTGTAAAAAACACTTGTAGATTTGTAAAGTGAAGTTAATCATTAGCCACATGCCCTGTGGTCTTAGTAGAGTTTTAATGCAGCTATAAAAAAAAATCTATTCATGCATTTGGTTTCAGTATTTGCGTAAGGCGTAAGGTAGTCTTTCACACTAGATTCTGCTCCAGTGAATTGGCTATTGCATTAGGGTGATTGCTTGTTTGTCCAGGGAAATGGGTGCAGTAAAATCTTTTTTCCCTGGTGACCTTTTAGTCCATATTCAAGCAACAGTGATATGTTTACAAAAGGCACAAATGTTTTTCAGTAATTTCCACAGTTTTTTAAAACAATGAGTAATCCTAGATGTTACTGACATGGGCCTAAATGATTATGCTAATATGACCCCACACTCCGTGCAGTTCAATAGGCCTAGCTAACGGAAACTGTAAACAAGTAGGTGTGTTAGTTTCAGAGTTGTTTCTTTGTAGTTATCTCCTCCCTGCAGGCAAATATAAGGCATTGTCCTCCAGCGCCTGGCCAGAACTGAAGCAGCAGCTTGGATGAGCTGGGAAACATATTTGACCAAAATAAACTTTTGTCCAGTTGACAAGTTGAATTTCTTCTTTGCCATTAGGCATAGACGACAAAGAAGTGAACTAAGGGAGTGTGACATCAGCGATTATAGGGGCAAATTTGGAGCTGAGTTCTATATTAGGAATAGGTATTTATTTGTTGACAAAATGGCAAAATAAAAACAACTGGATGATGTAAAGCCGGTAAATGCGAACATTTCAAGACCAAAATGACGAGGCTCACTGTAGCAGTTACAGAGAGAGGGGCGACAATTTTTCAATGTAAGGTAAATTAGAAACCGAGTTTATGGAGCTGGAAGCACCACCATGTTCACTCAATAATTGGAATGTGGTGACTAGCAGGTTAGCTTTGTCCTTTTATATAAACAGTCTGTGCTATCAGGACTTTACAACATTCCTCTTTCTCCATCAGAAACCTGCTGCCCATCAGTCATGTGTGCACAGAGGATGGGGAGAAGCCAATGGTGCTGCTGCCCTATGTGGCCTGGGGCAACCTCAAACAGTTCCTGCGTCAGTGCAAACTCGCAGAGGCCAACAACCCACAGGTGAGTCAGTGGGAGGGAGATATGCAGTATATTTGAGTCATTATGTGAATGATTCAGTCCTTTTCTTTAGCTCAATCACCACTGTGTTACCTGGGATCCAGAACACACGTCTTCAATACTTTACAAAGATCAAAGTTTGGTCAATGGTGAATCTCTCAGATTTCCTATGAGTGTGTTTGACAGGGACATGCTTGGTCTATCTGTATCAAAACAAATATGGCTGCTCTTGAAAAAAAATAGGAAGATGAGCTCCTTTGTTTCACTTGCATCACTGAAAAAAAACAAATATGATTGCTTGATCATGTTTGGTTCTGGTTTGAGTCATTGTATAAAAAACACAGGAACATTCTAGATTTGTCAGGCTCATGGAGGATCATGCTGTATATTTTGGAACTTTTCTGGTTAAATAATGGTTCAATAAAACAAAATGGGCCTTTTTATCCTCAGTGCCTGGCCTGTGGATTCAACCAATCCCAGTGAAGTGCGACCTCTTAGTGGAAACAGAACAGCTTTAATGACCTCTTGAGGCAAGCTAAACCACATGAGTCATGACAAAATGAGTCTCAAAACCATTACCATCCTGCCTCCTTGCTTTAGATCATAAATGCACCTGGGGTTTGTTAACTGTAAAAACAAGTGAAAAAGTATACACACACCAATCTCCTTGCACCTCAGTCCAACTACTGTTTATGCTCTGATTAGAAGCCTGATGATAAAGTTATGAAGGAGCGCTCAAGGCAGAGATTTTCATTCAGTGTGTAAAGACAATATGACTTTTGTATGGAGGAGTGTTTGAAGTGCTTGGCAATGCAACAGCGCAGCCCCAAACCACTCAATCAGCTCCAAAATACAGATGTAGAGATCACAAGATGCAGCTTGCCACAGTTTACATTCATCAAACCTTCTTTTGTGAAGGCACTGCTAACACATCGCGGCTCGGATCTTGTCAGGATCATTTCTTAGACCTCTGGCACCTGTGCGAGACAAAGAGCCAGTCATTGAGCAAAGCAATTGAAGTAAACAGGAGGGCTCTGAAAAAACACTGTTGAAACCACATATTCTAAACATTGTACGGGCTGTAAAATGTAAGAGCTAGATTCAGTGATAAAAGTTAATATCCTTTAATGTCACACACACTGTTTTTACCCTACATGGCATGTCTGTATTTTAAAGTACACCCATTACTAGCCCTTATTGCACCTTTTTATGAAGTTTGAAGTATGCATGTTCTCCCTGTTCATGTTTGGTGACCTTAAGGGATGAGGGTGAGGAAATCTAAAAATAATTTGAATTCTAATGGCAACACATTTAAATAGTTGCAAAGTGAAAGGAAAGTGTAAGTAAAGTGTGAAAAGACACCATCTGTTTTTGGTCTGTGCTAAATACATACTTTGTCCTAAACAGATGTTAGGTTCCACACATTTAAAGTAAGTCTGAGGAATCAAGTGTTTTTCTCTGCATGTTGACATCTTATCGCTCCCTGCCAAGACTGTTTTCCATGTTCGTGGAGACTAATTAATTGGGTTGGCCTGTTGCCCACTGTCAGATAAGATTAAGAAATCAGCTATGTCTCGCAAAAATACAGTATAATTGATTACCTTAAAAGAGTCAAGGTTGGGTTTTGACCCTAAATATTTTCATTTTGTTGGTTTTGTTGGTTTGAAGTAGTCCATGTATAAGGAGGTATACAGTTGACTGCTCAAGTCAAGTTGAGGTATGTCAGGGTCAAACATTTTTACATTTATTTGTAATCGTAGATGCAAATAGGGGAAATTTTAGAATGAAATGTATTAATTTGATCAATCAAAACAATTTTAGGTCCCCTTTTCCTATAGCTTTGGTTAGTTCAATTAAAAAGATATGGCTTCTTAAATTAAATTAAATGAATACATTTTGTGTTAATTGTAATACTAGTGGTTGTTTCTTTGCTCAGCTTTTACAGTTACCCTATTTTCCATGTTGTGGCTCTGTGCAGGCGATCTCACAGCAGGACCTGGTGTACATGGCCATCCAGATTGCGTGTGGAATGAGCTACTTGGCCCGAAGAGAAGTCATCCACAAAGACCTTGCTGCCAGGAACTGTGTGTAAGTGTAATCATACTATCTGTTATTAGACTCTAATGGATCTTTCAGTTTCAGTCTCACTTGTAGCGTTCATTGCAAATAGAATTTTTTTTTAAAACTATGCAAAGTTACAAATTCACACATTTTGAAGTGCTCAACAATACTTCGGTTCACAATATAAAAAGGGTCTTTAAACCAGGACAAATGTCTCAATCTATTAAAAAAGGACTGTCTATAATTAAGGATCTTGGTAGAAAAGATTTGTGTTGTGTGTGTGTATATCACTGTCATCCTTATTTCTTCCTCCAGCATTGACGACAACATGCAGGTGAAGATCACAGATAATGCCCTGGCACGGGACTTGTTCCCCATGGACTACCACTGTCTGGGGGACAACGAGAACCGACCCGTTCGCTGGATGGCGCTAGAGAGTCTACTCAACAATGATTTCTCCAGTGCAAGCGATGTGGTAAGAACCGCACCAACAATAAGCACATTTTATTAAAAAGAGACAAGTGGATGTGGCAAAGTCCCAGAGTTTGTGGTTAATTATATTTTTTGCAGTGATGAATGCGGTAAAAGTATGATGCAGATATTTAAACTAAACAGTTTTGTTATAATAAAATCATCTACTGTGAATAGAACTCTGCTATATCATCACAGTTATCTCTGCTATTGCTCTTTCTTTTGCTTTTGCACAACACATTTGTTTGCACAACTTGTGATACAAGTCAGATGGGAAAAATTTATCAGGCCTGTGAGTGAGACATCGGATCCAAAGATTATATGTGTCAGATTTTCATCATCCTGTTGAATATTAGGAATTATTTGCTTTTCATGTAAGGGATTTTCTGTAATGCAGTAGAGCTTTGTAAAAGTGCACGTTTACTGTGGATCCTACATCTGTGAATGAAATAGAGTATTTATTGCTATGGGTCATGTAAAGTTTCTTTCATAAAACTAAAATATACACCGTGGGCAGATACTCCTAACCAAAACCAACTTCCCGATAAAGACAATGGAGATATCCTCAATTATTTTATTTATATTACTGGCAAACGTCTCCTGAATCTCCTGGCATCGATGGCATCCCGTCAGTGGACAGCGAGCACAGGATGGTGATTCACTGTGGCCATTCTTAGACTCTTGGAGCAAATTTCACAGGTCAAGGTGGTTGGATACAAGCTGCATGACTGTAGTTTCCCGTGAAAGGATCAGAGCTGGGGCGCGGCACAGACACTCGGGAAGCACAGACACCAGACAGAGACAGATGAGAGGCAGCCCCCACCTCACCGCATTCCTCCTTCCCCCTCCCTCACCCCTCTCTACCTCGACAGCTCAAAGTTAAGGTTCAGGGGAAATCCAGAAGAATATAGCACTGAGAAACAGCATCATGGATGAACTTGATGCCCCCCTCTCTCACCTTTACTGAACCATCATGCCAGTTCCATTACAATGTACAATTTATCTTCTAATTCCTCTTTAAAGTTTGCGCTACAGTTTTGGACTGATTTTGGAAATATGTGCTAAACCAGGGTCAACCTGCAACCAAACAAAGGTTATGTTAGTACCAACCTTGGCCTAAAAGATTAAAGCAATTCTAAACAAGTACTGAAGTATAACCAGATTTGCACTGCTATTGGTCAACACTGTGAGCAAGGCAATAGTGCTTCATTTACTGAAATGACCTCTCAGCAAATGAGAATTTCTTAAGAAGATAAGATTTAGTCAGTGGTACTGTCATCATCTTTCGTATGGTTGGAAAAAAATGATCATTCAAAAGGGGAAGTCTGTAAGAGCAGATTTGAGAAACAATGTCAAGGCAACACAACATAAATCTATAATGTTATGTCTGTCTGTGGCTTTGTAAACTCAACGCCAGTTTATAATGACCATGTAAATGACTGAGGAGACAGTAGCAGACTAAAGGGGAGAGCATCTCACAGGAGCAGAACGTTCACTCTGCCCTTCCTTTAAAGGCCTGACCCCACCAACGTCAATGCCTCTTGATTAATACTGGGCAGATGTACAGCACATTAAAATCATTCAGGTTTATTTGCAGAAGTAATTCCTAACTGGTGGCACAGGACACAAAAGTGTATCACAGGGACATGAGCAATAGTTTCACTTCAGCGTACTGAAATCCCTAATATACATTAAATAGATGAAAATACAGTATAAATATTGTACTTGTTACTTGTCGGTTTGAGTGGGTGACTGCACAGCAAGCCACTGTTAGCTGGTTGCACTGAACTGGTCAAGGGTCCTATTTATCCCTACTATGCATGTTTTATTGTTTAGGTTAGAAAACAGTAGTGCAGTTGTCTACTGACAATGAATTTTCTCTTTCTTTCCACTCATTTTCACAAGTTTATTTAATCATTTTAATCTAGGTTTGATTAACACTCCACCTACAAGTTCCATTAATATGAGTAAAGGTCACACATGGGGTGTGGCAATGATAAACAACACACTTCCACTATAAGTGTTAAAAGATTCTTGCTAAATATAATATATTTTTCACCACCTCTTCCTCAAATTGTTGCATAAACATTTTGCAATGTTAACAGAAGGACTAAACACAATGCTGTCGTGTCACTACTATTGATGTCATTTTACTGTAATAAAAACACGAGTGTGTTTTTGATGAGAACATAATCTGATTTAAACTAACTAATATAATTTAACATTTAAACATATAGCAAAGCCTGCATAACTCCTCTTTAGTTGAGGCCTCTGCAAACATGTTGTGAAATGCATGCCATTCTTGTATTGGCAATTCATATTTCAAGTCTTCTCTGAAAGCTTAATACTCCTTGGTGATAAATGGTACACTGTGAGCTGAATCCTGATATGAAACCATAAATAGAATTTCTTTCTTTATAATACATGATAGGAAAAAAATGCCTTGAACCAACTACCTACAGCAACGGTGCACTGACACAACAAGTCTTTGATCTTATACTGCTATGTGCTCACTTGATAAATAATATACGGATCATTTTCTGTTCCAGTGGGCTTTTGGAGTGACACTGTGGGAGCTAATGACTCTGGGACAGACTCCTTATGTGGACATTGATCCGTTTGAGATGTCTGCCTACCTGAAGGATGGGTACAGGATAGCACAACCCATCAACTGCCCAGACGAGCTGTAAGTAATGCCCACACTCACACACGGGGTACAACAGAGATTCAACCAGCTGGGCATGTATTCACCTGCTAACATTGTCCTCTGTAGTATATGTTGAAATTGGTAGAACTTTGTTCATGGTTTAGTAAGACGAATTAAACTTTATGAAGACTTTCTTAAATCCTGATGAACAAATAGTTGATTCATGAACCACTTACTAACTCCTAACCACTTATTATAATAAATTAAGTGGTTACTAAGCCACAACCATTCTTATAATATTTGTTCACTATGATTAAAGTCTTTGTTCATGCTGTGTGCATGCTCATGTATTCATTATTCCTCACACGGACAGGTACTGGGGGCCTAGGGCTGGGTAACTTTGTGATACTGAAACATAGTTAATATGTTTTATTGTCTGTGTGTCGGAATAATCTCGTCAGCTAGTGCAAATAAACATTACTATATTGTTTTATGATTCTTATAATTACTAGCATAGCATTATTACCAAATAAGCAGGGCTGTCGATTAGTCAAAGGATTATTTTGATTGTACATTGAGATATTTTTTCAAATGCATTTTTAACCAAATAAAGGTTGCGGTCCCATTTACACGTACATGGGTATTTTTAAAGACATTTCCCTTCATTTATACCCATCTTTTACACGCGAAAGGCGAATTTGCCTCTGAAAACGAATCCGGGTCGCCCGGGCCTTTCTGTGTGGAGTTTGAATGTTCTCCCCATGTCTGGATGGGTTTTCACTCCAGCAATGGAGTGGATGGCGCTGGTTTGGCTTGGCAGCTGCGCTTCCATTAGTGTGACCTTGGGCAGCTGTGGCTACAGCAGTAGCTCCACCAGATATGGAGTGAATGAAGAATGCTCTGTAAATAATGCTCTGTAAAGCGTCTTTAGGGACACGTGTCTGTGAAAAGCGCTATATAAAGTTACCTTACCTTTTGTCATATGTTTCAGGATCTGTACAGTCTGTCAGATGACAATGATCCAAATACAATTATGATTATTTTAATAGAATAGCATTATCATTAACTACGTATCGTTTAAGAATTAACCTCTGACTTGACCTCTCTGGAATGTGTATACACTTGCCAAAACATTACTCAACTACTAGATTTAAGGCAAACTTATTGTAGATGCCTGACATGCTTAAAACTGATATTGTCCACTGCCAACCTCTTGCCGTGCTTATCAACATCCTGCAAGCGCCCACTAGGCACTTCCTTGGCACCAGTTATAATTTACTATTCTTTCCTTCAGTACAAATATTTCTGTTTAGAGAAGAGATCACTGTCCATTTGTAGCAATCACATTTACAACGGGCCATATTCATCTCCAGCCATTTTTCATATATATTATTAATTATTAATTATTAGGTATCAACTTTGCCACCAGAAGTCAGTCAAATTGTATCCGTTTTGTGGCTTCTTATTTCTGATAACATTTTCTGATATGGTCATAACTTTTCCAGATGTTTGCCACTTGTTTGTCAATTCATTTTATTCTTAGAAATGGTCGGACTGCCTGTTATTCTCACAGTTTTCATATAGATAAGATTCATACAAGAGTGGATTTCCGTACTCAATAAATTACAACAAGTACTCCTACAAATTTCACGCCTCTAATTGTCGTCTGGACTTCAACCTTGAGAGTTAAGCACAATCCATAGAACATGGAAAACCCCTCAATCAGCATTTACATCTGTGGTTCTTGAAATACACGTGTGAACAGTGCTGAGCTGATTACATAAATACAATAGGTGGTAAAGTAGCCACCTAATTCCTCTTCCTAAATATGAATACTGAGTAACCCATGCATGATTTAAGAAATGATTATATCTGCGTTGGTTTGTATCAGTGTGCGGCAGGCAGATCCGGCTACACTACACTTCTTTAAAACAGGGTTAAGGTTTATATAAAAAAATATACACTAATAAATTAGACCAAATGGAAATATGTTTTTATCTAATGGTGTATTTTAAATGTAAAAAATGGTATAGAGTTCGCTGTCTCTTTGTTTGTCTGGAATGTTGCACAGTGTGGCATTAAACCAAATGTATTTAATTACAGGTGTTCTTATTGCTCAAAAATACCTTGATGTTTTTTTTAACTTGACATACATAAGAAATGATAAGCCATATATTATACAATCTAAAGATGTGTATTTATGTAACCATTCTCTGTCAGCCTAACTTTGCTCACTGTTCTGTCTGAGAAAAAACAAAGAAAACTTCACATGCACAAAAAACTGCACTAATCTGTATATTTTCCCTGTGCCTCTTGCAGGTTTGCGGTGATGGCGTGTTGTTGGGCCTTGGATCCAGAGGAGAGGCCAAAGTTCCAGCAGCTGGTCCAGTGTCTGACCGAGTTCCACGCAGCTCTGGGGGCCTACGTCTGAGGAGGCCTCGCGAACAGAACCACACCTAGGACCAGGAACCAGGGACCAGGGACCAGAGACAGTGGACTAAAGACAGGATCCTGGGCAGACTTGGAGCCAAAATCCTGATCTAAGGACAAATCCAGAAATGTGTGAATCAGACTGTGCCTTACAGGACAAGAGCACATTTGAACTCACTGATTTTATCTTGTACAGTTCTTTAAAGTTTTTATATAGTTGAAATACCTTTTTACAACATAACAAATGGCTTGACCAAATGGTTCATAATTTGTAACCTGTTTTGCGTTGAGGGCATGGTAAACAATCTTTCAACAACCATACAAAACGTTTGTACAAATCATTCAGTGGACCTTTTTGCATTTTTAAATATGGTTTTAAAGTTGGTTGTAGTTGAAAAGCCAGCTTACTGACAAAGACTTTTGGTGAAAATTAAAGAGACAAAATGCCACCAGTGTTTTTGATGCACCAAGCTCAATTCATGGTACGAGATCTGACTTGGAGAACGGAGTCTTCAGGACTATTCAGTGGTACTGCAAAATGTATTTTTGTCAACTGTGCCAAGTTTTCGAAGAAGGGTCCAGAATATGGTGAAACATTTTGAAATCTTCATGAACCTTGGATATTTGTGCCACCAGCCTAACATTTGTATATGCATTGCATTGTCTCCACCCAAGTACCGTACATGTTTTCTCTTAATAAGCTTTGATTGTTCTGTGTCAGAACATCCCTGTAAAGATTTAAAACTAAACTTCAAATTTGTGAATGCAAATATTTACAGTTAAAATAGATCTTTTAAAACCACAGTCTAATGTTGAACCTGAGCCTGTAGCATCTTTGTCTTCATGGTCACTGCATGTTGACTAAAGGTTGTTCCTGAAATTACATAACCAAATAAATTGGCTCTTTTAACTTCAAGTTTGGTTTGCCTTGTCTGTAAAATATTCAAATATAGTCTTGAGTATATTATTCTTGTTTATGTAATTTATATACTGTTCTTCATGACAATTCTTCAAAGTGCAGAAATCTTTCCTGGAACAGAAGTTGTCTAAAGAAGTTGGCTGAAGATGAAGGGTAGCATTTTGTTGATATAGACACTAATTAGGAAAAGCTTGTAGCAACAGAAGCATAACCATAGCATAAAACCAACAAATAAGACAGACAACTGAGATTATGTAATGCAACCCTTTGGCACTAACCCTGTAGCATCTTAGAATTCCATTACACATGAAGTGTTTGATGTTGAACTCAAGTTTGCTGCATAAATATAATATGGTGCATTTACATAAGTTACTACTGAAAATGCTGTTGTTAAAGGTCTTTGAGGTCTCTTGAGTTTCTTCACTCTTGTTCTTAGACTCCTCAGTTCTAATAAACCACAGTGAGACAGGGTTAAGCGAACAGAAAGTGACTTCACGTTTGTTCCGCCGCAGTCACTTCAGTGTTCACATCGCGGAAAGAGCCTGTGTCACTGCACTTCTGTGATCATCTGTGACGATTTAGTGCCTCACATTATTATGCAAAAGCGAAGGTGTAGGAGTAGGTAGTGAATAACGCAAATACATATGAAATGCAGGATTTATTTTTTGTATACATATATTTGCAAAACTTCTTAAAATGTAGTTTTATTTCTTTAACGTTAACTAATTGGCATTCTAGAAATAAAATGTATATGTATAGGATTTAATGTTTGGCTTCACTGTATTGAAACTGGGTGTGCAAACCTACCAACGCTGAGGCCATTGTAAGTTTTAGTTGCTTGGAATGCCTTTAACCTTAAACCCAAGACCTATTATTCCGGAAAATGTGTCATGTTAATGTTTGTGTGTACATGCTATTTTTTTTTCTTTTGTTTTATACCATCCAAAGCTCTTCCTCTTGGCCGCGGTAACGCCCTTTCTGTGCCCTTTCTGTCCCATCCCAGAGCACTGACTCCAGACGCTCCGGTGTAAATGAGTTCCTTTAGACCTGCAGCTCCAATTGGGATGATGTTTCCTCTGCTCCCGTGGTTTAGAGGAAGGACGACAGACTGGATGTTACTTTCAATGGCATGAGTCATGTTTACCACACGCTTGTGAATTCTTTGGCAATAGCCCACTCTGCTGCAAACAAGGGCACCAAGCAACAGGGGGAGGTATTTGGTCAGTGGAGATGATAATGGGGGAAGACAACATGTTGCAAGTTTAGAAGGAACTAACAATTTCAGTATTCAGTGTGCACAGGTTCATCATTTGATCACTTGAGGACAGTGCTCGTCCAGTGTGTAGATAATCCTCCTGAACTGAAAAAGTTGTAGAATATTATATCCGCTACAGGATAAACATATCAATGGCCAATTTAACAATTTGTGAACATCTAGTGTAATACAAGTTAATTAACTTAAAATTAAGATATTTTATTGCTGAAACGTCAATTAGGCAATTAAAAGACATTATGGGCCTTGCTTGTCATGGAAATGAGAGTTTTGCCAGATTTATTTATAGCTTTAAAGTACTACTATTCTCTGGCCTACTGTTTCTTAATTATGCCCTAACTGGATTACTAAAAATAACCTAAATATCTGAATAGTGCCACAATTTCCATGCTCTTTAATTGCCTCATCTTGGCTGCCTCTTACTTTTACCTGTAGTAAATTGTTGTGACGCCAAAGAGCACGAAGTTATAAAAAGTGTAACTCATTTGCGGTCATTATCTTCTCAGCTCAGTGTAGCTCCGGGCAGGGCCAGTCCGGGGCCGCATACCGGGACTAATGAAGCATTTACCCTCTGAACAGTTTGAACTTTTATATCTACCATGGCACAAACATGACTAATTATTTACCAGGTCACATTTATTTTGTTCAATGCTGCATTGTCGTTTATAGCAGGTTTGTGCACGCTGGCGCAGGTGAGTGACGCAGTCCATCCGCGGGACGCACTGTTCTGCGGGAAAAACCATTTAGAACTTTCAAAACACTTTACGCGTGGAGTGGGGGAGCCGCGGGCTGCGTGCACTTCTTACATCAGCACTGACACGGATACAAAAGCAGAGAGCTACAGGGAGGCAGGCCAAAAACTCTCCACAAGAGATCCATACGCGCCGTCTGCACTGACTAGACACGAGAATGGACGCGCACTCACTGAAAGGCGTGAAGAAGCCGCGGACACTGGGCTGCAGCATCAAGGTAAGAGCAGCATTATCATATTCAACTGACTTTTTTGAATGGTTCATCTTATGGACTGAACAGTATTTTAGTCCTGGTTATTTAACTGGATGTTGTTTTCAGGTCTGGTGACTGATAACTGCATTGTGGCTGCTTTGGTCTGTTTTTAAATCTTTTGTCAAATGTTCATGTCTTATCTTTTTTTACATTTGCGTTTGAAAAAAGCAGGAGAGATTTATCTTGAGGACATTGCATAAGTAATTATAGGCATGGTGCAAATGTGAATTATTGTGGCCTGGAGCTAAAATTCTTAGATTCTCCAAACAAACCCTCTGTGGAGTTGTCTGCTAATCATGGGCCTACAATAGAAGATTAATATCATTTCATCTCATAATTATGGTGCTCCACTCGATTTATTATGTTAGGCCTATGAATGACTCCAGTATAATTGATAAGAATGGGCGTTGAATGAAAATTAACGAGAAATGTCTGTTTATAAAGCTGACGATTAGTGCATTGCATTATAACTTTTTATTTTAATTTCCAAGTAAGATTACAGAGACAAATAAGAACCTGTGCATGCTGTAGTTATGATAACAATATCTTAAAAGCTTTAAGCATGCGCAAAAGCATAACCTATCTGAACAACAGAAGCATGAAAAAAATGTAAGACTAAGAAAATATTGTAGAAGGCAAGTACACACCTCAACATGTAACCTACTTACTTATTTCCCTATCAAATCCCCAGTGAGAAAACTGAATGAACTGAAAACGTTATATTTCATATCAACTTGCGCCCAATTGTGATAAAAAAGAGAGAACTTTACAAGTGATGCAAAACTACATTGCAATTAACTGTCTATAATTAACTGTATCTTAAAAACACATTTGTCAACTGATAAAGCTATTTCTTTATTCTAATTTCTAATTCTTTATTTTCTTCGCATGCTTGAGTAGTATGATTAGTGAGGACTAAAACTTTACATTAGTAAACAAAGACTGTGGTGGGTCTATCTTGTTTGAACCTTAGTGTCTAAATATGAGCATAAAGGGGGGAGGAGAACTCTGCCCTGTCCCACACAGCAGGAGTGCACCTTGTCTCACTGTACACTGTTTACAGAGAGGGAAGAGGGCCGGGCACCCCTTTATCACTTATGAAGACGACACATACACGGCTGCTGGGATGAAGAGCTTCATACTTTGACTTTGATCATTTTGATGGAGGGTTGAACAATTTTGGAAAAATAAGATTTGACAAATATTAGCAAATTATTACATTACATAACCTTAATAACTGCAGCATTTCCAGATTCATATTCCAATACACTAATGGATATAGCAGACGTTCTATGTATTGTAGGTCAAGAAGACTAGAATTCATCTTAGAAAAGTTGTTTTTCCAATTTCATTTGGTGTCACATGGTCAAAATTGGGATAAATCCAAATGAATTTCAGAATAACAAGGAATTAATCTTAAATAGAACTAAATCAATAATAAAGTATGGGCTAAACCAGTGCCTTCAAAGCCCATTTCTAAAACCATCAGGAGTCAGCGGATGGTTAAAGTGGGATTACACATCTACATTTGGGTCTAAACCAAAGGCTGAACCAGGACACGATTAGATTATTTTCTTCTTGGTTCATGTTTTACCTACTATCAATAAGGATTCATTTGCCAAAGTCTTCTATTTCTCTGGGTTCCTATCTTGATTACAATCTTCCACCTAAACTTGGGTCAACATTTGTCTTTCTTGGACACATCCCATAATTCCTTTTCCCTGGCAGCTGTACACTTTGTTCAGGACATGTTTTTACTACTTCAACTGTTGCATCATAAAGCTATCCAAATGTGGAGTCCATGTTTGGTTAACACTCTCGCATTTTTTATTACTTATGAAATGATTGAGATTGTACTTAAACAGAATGAATAACCTGCCAATAAAAGAGAGGGAGAAAAATGGGGCTAAACTTGCCATAGCAATGATCCTAAATCAGGACATACATTGTAAGTGTTGTTAAAGAGCCTATATTACATTTTTCTGATCTGTTCTAATTTTGTTCCCTGAGTCTGAATTCTCCTCTCAAACAGAAAACACTGTTTCACTTTGTGATGTTATGTGGAAATACAGGAAGTGCTCCACTGTGTTTTTAAACTCCATACATGTTTACTAAAATCATTTGAAGAATTTCAACCCAAGAATTCACTATCTTTACTGAACTAAAGGTAAAAGGTAGCTGTTGACTTTAAATCTACCACTACATGACATCACAAGGTGGAACAGAGCATTTTGAGGTTTGAGATGTCGACAGACGATTATTCAAACACGTGAATGAAACAAAACACAATTCCACATATGTGATGAGGTAACAACATTCTAACACAGCTTAACGCTCACAGTTTAGGGTAATATAGGACCTTTAAATGTGTATGTCATGGGTTTGTCTTTGTTTAGCCGTTTATAATTGGATTACTGCTCATTTTTAACCTTGATTTTATTGTTTTAAACCCGCATTATACTTCTTAGTTCCCATGTGGTCAGAGAGATCCCCAGAGAGCAGTTTGATGCACTGCAGTGGTTTATTTGTTTATTTGTCTATTTATGGACCTCATTAGCTGAATATATATTCTTTAAATTGATATTTCATTGCAAAAAATCTCATTAAAATAATCACATTTGAGTTAAAATCCATGATTCTAATACACATTTACAGTACATTTCATCTTCATTTAACACTTTAGATTCTTTTTAAATAGTTGATTGTTTTTAAGATGCCTTATTTCAGTAGGAACACTGTTTCAAGTGGAGATCAAAACAGAACGTCTTTCTTCATAAAGTCAGTCCTGGGGTAAGGTGTGGTTACGTTCTAGTGCCATACTTGTGCACAGAATTACAATGCACTATTTGATTCAGTTTAAAAGCAGGTGTTTTTAGGGTCAGAGTGTTGTATAACAAGGTGCCCAGTGTAACTTGTACTCTGTGATTTAAACTGAGCAATGACAGAGTGGAATACATCTGTTCTCTACTCATTTTAATTGAGCAGCCAAGTACAAGTCTTGTTTTGAACAACTTGCATTTTTGCTAAATCTTTTTGAGGTGCGGAAGACCACACTATGGTGTACGCTATGGTGTACTGACATTTTGAGGTGACAGAAAAACAGCGCAGACATGGGTCTGACGTCTGGACACTGTTTATCTCTGTATTCAATCTCCTGATCATGACACCACTGTGAGTGTGCAGAGCCAATATAATGAGCTTTTGTTTGTGATGTTTGTGGCAGTTTGTCCCAGTTAGGTTTTATAGGTCTGGTAAAATAGGCTTTACCAGAGTTACATTTGCTCAGGTATTCACATTTATTTGAGCCAATTATCAGTGCAATCATTTGGAGGAAGACCATTTTTGTGTTAAAGGTCCTATATTACTTTAAACTGACTCTTGTGAGCTTTAAACCATGTTAGAATATTGTTACCTCATCACAAACATACCTGGAGTTGTGTTTTGTTTCATCCACACTTTGGGATAATCCTGCATTATTAGTCTTACAGCGCCAAAGCTCAGAATAATTCAAGTGCTGAAATTATCCAAATGATTCTAGTGAAGGTGTATGAAGTTTAAAAACACAGTGGAGAGTTTCCTGTATCACCACATGACATCACAAGATGTAATTGAGTGTTTTCTGTTTGAGAAAAGAACTCAGCCTAAATATGCAGAGTTTGTGTGTTAAACGTGTGAATGAAACAAAACACAACTCCAGGTCTGTTTGTGATGAGGAAACAATATTGGAACATAGATCAACATTAGGGGCCCTTTAAATGGAAACACAAAAATGGCAAGTCTGGATGTGCCTTGTCATAGCTCTCGCACACATCTTCTGAATTTGTGCTCTAAACTTCCCCTAATTCTGCGCTCACAGCAGGAAAGTGTACAGGGACAATCACTCACAAACACCAGGCTATAAATAATCTTTAAAGTCAACAGAAACAATAAATCAGGCCTCAGAGCGGAACCTGGTGCTAGGCCCTGCTCTTCTCGCTAATGGTAGGTGGTCTTGTTTATGTAACGACTTGGTCCCACCTCTGGGTTTACTGTGTTCTCTTGGTTTAAGTTGATACTTGCATCCCTTGTGTGTAATAAGCCATGTAATGTAGACAGTGTGTATATAACAACTTGAAGGACTCCAGCTGTTAAGTCAAAGATGGTTGACTGTACAAATCATCTGAAATCTAATTTGATGTTCAGTGTAGTACATGAGGCTAGTTGCGACAAGAAGGGCATCTGATGTAGGAGTGGGTAATACTGACAAAAATACAAATCTGGTAAATTAGTTCTTGCCTTTTCATAACAGTGCAGAAATATCACTTTTTACTCTGACAGACTAGATGTTTGAGTCTTGAGGTTATTTTTTAATAGTTTAATAAACAATAAACTCACTATTCTAATTTTGTATATGTCTAAAAGTATATTTTTAGTATAAGTTTTTTCTGTATCTCCCACCCTATGATCTGTTGTTAGAAGAAATAAAGGTCATGTAAAAGTCCTATATTACACAAAATGGAATCTTGTGACATTTAAGACATGTTATAATGTTACCCCATCTTGCCTGGAGTTGTCTGAGCCACACACCTTTTATTATTAGTCTGTCTACGTCTCCAAAGCTCTAAATGCTCTGCTCCACCTTGTGATGTCATGTAGTCGTAATATTCAAGTTAACAGCTACATTTGACCTTTTGTCCAGTAAAAATGGACAATTTCAGGACTGAAATCATCCAAATGATTCTAGTGAAGATGTATGGAGTTTAAAATCCATCCTAGTCCATCCTAGAGCACTTCCTGTATTACCACATGACACCACAAGGTGGAACAGTGTTTTCTCTTTGAGTGAAGAACTCCAATATGTAAGATTTGTGTAGTAAACATGCATGAATAAAACAAAACATGACTCCGGGTTTGTTTTTGATGAGGAAACAACATGGATCAGAAAGTAGGGTAATATGGGCCCTTTAATAATCTAATAAACTATCTGGCATCTCTCCACCCCAAGAGGATGGACCAGCACATCATGTGCTGGTCCATCCTGGATAAATGATGTATCCAAAAATATTTTATAAACCTTATTACAAGAAGCAGGTATATGTGCAGGTCACCCTGCTCTGATTGGTCCGTTTGAAGTTAACCTTAGCCTGGTTATATAAACTTGTGAAATAAACTGATGGAGCTATTTGCTTTTTGATCACAGACAAAGACTGTGTGTGATCTGGACTCTTTTTGCATACAGACTCCTGATTAAATATTAACAAGTGTAAAGGACTGTTGTGTGAGTTTTAGTGAAGCACAAAGCCAGGTTTAACGGAGCATTAACTGTTCTGAGCGCAGAGAGCCCGGGTCGACCTGCAGAAGCAGAAGACGCAGTTTGCCTGGATTTGCCTTTGTTTTCTCAGTTAAATCCATCCTAATCTGAGCAGTATCTTCAGCGTCACTCACGCATTCACAGGCTCAGGGAACTAAAGCCAGCGCTGTCTTCTCCTAGTGTCTGTGAATGCCTCACGGAGCACGTACAGACCTCACCGCAGTCTGTCAAGTCCAGGCTTTCAACTCTTCAATTTATATAAAGTCAGATCCCTTTTCACTGTGCTTGATTGATGTTGATTAAGCTCAAAAGCTTCCAAAGCCAAATATGTTTGCCTTTCAGTTTCTTGTCACAGCTCAGTCCGAATGAAAGAAGTAACACTGACTCAAATCACCTCTGGGTTGCATAAATTCAGTAGCAAATTTGCTACATTTGAATGGCAAGACCCTGCATGCAAAAACAAGCAGGGTCTTGCCATTAAAATGTGCAATTTGGCACACTTTATGACTTTTTGAAATTGGTGGTCATGGGTTTGCGCGCATTCACGTCTGTAGGTTTGGTTATGGTTTTGACCCCAGTTTAGTCTCGGAGTCCCATTTCTGATCGTGTAGGTAGTGCTGGAGCAAGTGTGAATGTACCCTTGCCATTTAAAGATGGGGCCATTTCAAGGCCTGTCATGAAAACACATTTCGAAGCTATAGAGAAATATCATGATAAACAATATTAAAACTACTTTATTCCACTGACACAAAGATAATTTCAGTAAACCATTTTTAAACAGGCCTGAGCTGCAACAAATAAATAGCAGAATGAACTGAAGATTAGCCATAAAAGTTATTTATTCTACCCTCTACAGCTCAAATTTTACTTTATTACATAAAAATGGCAAGCATCACCCCACAAGAAATTGTACACATGATAAATATTGATATCTTAACATAATTAGCTAGCTACTACTAATTCCTGTTGTAATGGTACATAATACATGGAGAGGATGAAATATGAATAATAAAAATGCATCTCTAAATGTAAAATCCATTGTTTTCTGTTGCTTAAATCAACAATTGTTATGATTTTGAACTCTACTAAAATAAATTGAAAATGGTAATGAAATGTGTGTTGTATTCCAGCTGTTTGTGCTGTGCCATGGCCTCCTGCAGCTCTCTCAGCTCCTCTACAGCTCCTACTTCAAAAGCACCATCACCACCATCGAGCGGCGCTTTGGCCTGAGCAGCTACTCCTCTGGGACCATCTCCTCCCTACATGAGGTGAGGGACTAGACCAGGACTAAACCAGGACTAGTTACTCCATTCTGCAATTATGTCCTTGGGCAAGACACTCAAAATGCTGTTTGAATGTTGATTGTGAGTGATTGATAGTGGTCAGAAAGGTCATTGACACAGATTGCTGCCTTGTTTTTGTTTCGTCTGCCCCGAGTCGGACGTGGCATTACCAAGTGGTAAATACATTAAAGCCATTATCATTGTTAAGATGAATTATAATCAAATCAACATTAAATCAGGCTCATAAACGATGTCTCAACCGGTCATTTTCCTCCTGCTAAGAGCCAACATAAACATATCCCAAGATAGAGATAGCTTTATTTCAAGGTTACCGATGATAACAGAGGAAGTGGGAACAAGCAGCACTTCCTCACATACAAGAGGGCTCTGTGTATTTTGGAAAAGTTTACTGCTGATTAAAGACAGGATTGCTTAATGAGGAAAATTACTGGGCTGTTTCACCTTACCTCTGCATGCTGAAAATCAATCAAGTAATTTTGTACATTTAAAGGTCACCATATAACTTGTTCCACATTACGACATTTTACTTATCTCAAACTGGAGACACCATCTGACGAAGTTACAGGTCAGATCTGTGAATTGGCTGCAGAGAGTACATGTTTTTTTTAAAGAAAAAAACATGAAATACCTGTGACTGAAAAGATGCAATAAAGATTAGTTTAATGTCATACTGAGGAGCATTCCAGACAAGGCAATAACATCTCCACTGAAGCAAACAGGTAGTAGACCTGCCACTAGAAATTTTACATCATGAACCTTTAACTCTTTACTGACTCAACTTTATATAAACCAAGTCTAGACCAGGTCAATGCAAGAGCTTAATCAAACCTAACTTAGCTCTGTATACTATACTTTATTCAGCTGCTTGAGCCTCTGTGCAAGATCAGAATGACTCAGGGTTTGGCTCTGAGCAGGTCACAGGCTATCACAGGTCGATGACTGTAAATGAAATCACGGTGCTGACACTTTGTTCAGTATTTTTTCTCGTTCAGTTCAGACGTCATCGGAAGAATCAAGTTACAATTCCAGATCTGTCTATTTCACAGCTGTTGAAATCTGAAAACAAAAAAGTATTGAGTATTTCTTTTTTATTCGTTTGTTTGTAGTTGTTGTTTGAGTTTTCAATGATTATGCATTTTGAGAGACAGCAACATCAGCCTGTTAGATTAGGTTAGACCCAAAATATAAAAATGACAGTTGTTGGTATGTCAGTTTGTTTCATCATAATTTAAAAAAATCTTTGGAAATCACTGTTCACTTTTTAGCTTTGCTATTGCCCAGCTAATACTTTTACAACAGTTACTTTAATTAAGTAAATTTAACACTGCCATCTCTACTTTAATTTAAGTGTCACTTGCTGATTGGTTGCTTTTATAGTTTATTTGAATATGCCAATTGTCCACTTGCCTTCTATGCAAAGGGCCCATAATATGCTATTTTCTGATTTATTATATAATGTTGTTTTTTCCTGAAAAACATACCTGGAGTTGTGTTTTGTTTAAACCAAACAAGTTTAACACACAAACCTTACATATTTAGGCTGAATTATTTTCTCAAACAGAAAACACTCTGTTCCACCTTGTGATGTCAAGTGGTGATATAGGAAGTGTTTCCCAGATTCCATACACCTTATATCTGTATTTTATTATATTTTATCATATTTTTTTTACTATAGTGTTTACTTTTTTCCTTTGTATTTGCAAACACTTTTTTAACAGTACTATTTATTGCACGCTATTAGTACTTGAATATCTTAGTGAGTCAATGGTTCTTTGCATTTCATTGCACTGTAAACCTTGTGTTGAACCTGCATATGACAAATACACAATCTTGAAGCTTGAATCTTGAATACACCTCTGCTTGAATCATCTGGATAATTTCCTCCCTGGAATTTCTCATTTCTACTGAACTAAAGGTAAAATGTAGATGTTAACTTGAAAACTACTGCTTAATGGCATCACAAGATGGAGCAGAGCATTTAGAGCTTTAGAGATGCACAGACTAATAATGCATGGTTACTCAAACATGTGTGAATGAAACAAAACACAAGTCCAGGTATGTTTTTGATGCGGTAACAACATTCTTACATGGTTTAAAGCTCACCAGAGTCAATCTTGGCCTAATATAGGACCTTTAATAGTAAGTATGTTGTCTTGTGTGTGTGTGTCGTCTTTAGGTGAGTAACACAGTGCTGATCGTGTTTGTGAGTTACTTCGGCCACAGAGTCCACAGACCACGCTACATTGGGGTGGGAGGTCTGCTGATGTCAGTGAGCGCCCTCATTCTCACTCTACCTCACTTTGTGTCCCAACCATATGAATACGACTCAGTGCTGCACAGTGAGTATCAATTTGATAAACCGTGGAAAATAGATACAAAATATGCATTTTACGTATACAAATGCAACTGCTAGACTTTGGATTATTATATAAAGAGTGAACTTTTTCTGTCTCTGTAATCCTTCAGTTCTCTATATGGAGTCTATAGCAAAAACAAGGTTGAATTCTATCACTAGTTTTAGAGTGAAAAAGTTTCACCACTCATCCAAGAAGCTTATACAGTTCTGATGCAGCTCAGGTGAGGGACTTAAATATATTTCTCTGAAGTGAGGCATTAAGAGCTCTGAAAGTAACATACCTAGTAGTTTTTAGGGTACGTTAGAAGCAGAAGTTCTATGAAACCTTTGGGCCAAAAGTGGGCCAAAGGTGGTGGGCCAACAGAGGATGACTCAGAAACATGTTACCAGTCCTGGCATTTTTATAGTTCAAACCTGTAGGAATGATAACTTGTATATACATGTTTATACCAGAACTACTTTTGAATGAATACCGCCTTATCATATAGCATTTATACATGTTTTTTGCGATGTATGATCATTTGTTGAGAATAATGAGTAGATCAGAGTTCTGGATTAAACTCCTCAGATTGGCTGATGTTGCACAGTGAGCACAGACTTCTCACAGGGCTGTGCTGAACCTTCTGGCACCACAGTGACAGTGTGACCCGTCCCACATGAACAAATCAGCCTGAAATATTTATGAACCAAATTGCACCACCTCCTCAGTCTCTCTCCATAGCACTCAGCTGTAGCCTCAAAAATATCTGCTCTTTGGATTCAAGTCTGGAGCTGATGTTTGAAAAAAAAATGGTTTGGTTTAACAATGCAAATGTATGATGATTTTGAAATCTAGTCGCAGTAAATAGTCAGCTGGTTTTATCCTCATTAGCTCTAGTTTGGTTCTGGTTGAGTCCTGGTTTAGTTCTGAGTTAATCCAAGTTAAATCGTGTTTAGTCCTTTCAATTTATTTCAAGGACTTGGTTCAGTTTTGGTTTGACCCTACCTATTCAAATTGTGATACAGACTTTTAAGTAGTCTTTATCTAAGCACTTGCATTAGTAATGTGTTGAAGAAGATGATACTCGGAAAGTCCAAAAAATTCTAATGTCAAGACTAGGAAATACCTTATTAAAACTGTCTGTGCTCCCAAAGTGAACTCTACTTAACATGATTATATCTCCCTGACTCCAGCTCCAAAATGAGAATCACCTCCAGGACCTTTCATTTCAAATATTTTTCTTTTTCCTGTCACTTTTAGTTTGCTCCCAGACCTCATCCTGTGCCTCCTCCAGTGGGTCAGACAGCCTTCAGGAAATTAAACCCTGAAATTACCACATCCCCTCCCTTAGCAGTCTTCTAAATGAACCCATTTGCATTTTAAAGATACCGTCTATCATATTTTGGTAATAGTTTCTACCACATTATACATAATTTTACAGTGTATTGTAGTATTTGAAAGTTCTATTGTATTAGGATATTTATATAATGACAATGAGACATGACTTGATAGAATAAATACTTATAAATACTTATAAAATACAACACTAAATACAATACTAAATTCAGTCAATCCATTAAATACTGTCCCACTTTAACTGTAGGCTTTAACTGTATGTTTTAAATCGTACTTAATTAAGAAAACATTACTTGGAGATTACTGGCGTGAATGACACACAATTTCAGATAGGGGAACAAATCTCAAGTCAATTGCCTAAACTCATAATTCTTTTGGTGTGTACAGCTCTTGCACTGATTTTAAAAACTCAATATATCTCTCTTTTCTTCAGACCGCCATGACATCTGTAGCGTGCACAGTAACTCCACCCACTCTGAGTCATGTGGTCGCGAGGAGACGAAGCAACTGGCCGACAGCCGCACCCTGTGGCTGCTCATGGGCATCGCTCAGCTGCTGTTCGGGGTCGGGTCGGTGCCCATTCAGCCATTTGGCATCTCCTACATCGACGACTTTGCTCGGCCTGGGAACTCGCCTCTCTATATAGGTGAATGGCCAAAACATGCTCTATTGAGATATTAACAATATCTCTGTATTACGAAGTACCGTAAAATGTCCACATTACTGAAGGTCATATCATATGTCTATATTCCTAAACACGTCCACTCTTTCCCAGCCATCCTGTTTGCCATCTCCGTGTTCGGCCCTGCCTTTGGTTTCCTGCTGGGTTCTGTTATGCTTCGTATCTATGTGGACATCAACAGATCTGACTTAGGTAATACTTTATTTACCTTCTCTGTCTCATCCCTCCGCCCCCCTGTTGTGTGATATGTAACCCCCTCCCTACCCCCTCCTCTCTCTGCTCCTGTTCAGAGGCCGAGCTTGAGCTGAGTCCGTCTGATCCGCGCTGGGTCGGGGCCTGGTGGCTGGGCCTCCTCATCACCTCTGGTTGCCTCTTCCTCACCTCTCTGCCGTACTTCTTCTTTCCTCGCAGAATGCCTCCGGTGCAGAATGTATGACCATGTTTTTTTTAATTCTTCCCATGCTACTCACAGTCCTCAGCAGTTTTAGTATTTGAAATTGATACAAATTACAGAGAGCTGAAACATGCACAACAGGCTCCAGCTAGGAAAATCTGACCAACTAGCAGTGCAAGATACTGATTCTTGTCTATATTTATCAAGCTATACTGACCTCTACTGGCCACAAGGAGAAGTGAATGCTTGGGTTCCTTTAAAAAAGAATGCTTTGTATGCCAGAAAAGGCAATACTAGTTGAAACTGTATTACTTGTCATTTTATTTGAAACTGGCAGCACTATTGACTACAATCTAATCATAAGTGTTGGAAAATAACTAAGTGCCAAAAATACACATACAGAATCCTTTTTGAGTGACTACAGAGTGCAGGTTTTTCATTGATGCTATTCAGAATTCAGCTACTTTCTGAAAGACAAAGGAATACATCATGGTCCTTGATCATCCAATTATGCTTTGAACTGTGCTGATATAGAAATTGCACTCCTGTGCTGTACCAAGGGCACTCACTGCCAGCTTAGTCCTTGTTATGTTAACCTTTATCATCAGACTCCCTACAACCATATGTCTTGAGGCTTCATGTCTCTGGGTGTCGTACTGATGGTAAATAAACAACTCTCTGTCTACTTCAATGTATTCTACAACACTAACAAAAATAGAAAACAGCTCTTCCAGTACGTGCATATGCATTTTCCTTCTCTAATCAGTAATTAAAAAAAGCAAACAGTCACAGTGCTTTTAACATATGTAGTAAAAGAGGACATGAAGAGGATTCAGATGATAGTGTTAGATGAATGCACAAAATCATGTTAAATTCAAATAGAATACAACCATGTCAATGAACCCTTACAAGCAAATGCAAATGTTTTGTTGCAAATGTTTTTGCAATTCCCTGTTTATTTAATCCTCTAATTGTTTGAACATTATAGCTTTGCATGCTGCTGTGTCATTTTAATAGTGAAATCTCCTGGTCTTTTGTAACCGCCTTGTAAAATTCATGAAAGTCTTTGGAGTCAGACGCTAAAAATTCCAATTATGTTTTTGACAGCCCCTGTTTTGATAGCATGGGCTGCTTGCTGCAGTTAATGGTTTGAGCTTTTTAGTTCAGACAAATGTCACCATGTCGTGATGAATGCTACATAAAAAGACTTCAGAAAAGAGAGCGTAAAAAGAATTTCTGTTTGACAAATCCAGTCACCCGAGGAATAACTGAGCAGGAGGCAACATGTAGGCTGAAGACAGGCTTTGAATTGCAGATACAACAAGAAAGTAAAGGCTAGATTATAGTCTGGTATCTGGATCAGTCCTGGTTTAATCTTTAGTCTAGTGTTGTTTTATACTTTTTAAAGTGTTTCTTCCTGTTTTTCTTAGGTGGTTGAACCTGAAAGTGATGTAAGTAGTGATCTGAAGAAACCAGATGTGTCTTTACTGGAATTTCTCAAAAGTAAGTTAAAAACCAGGTAATTATGATAACTACAAGTATTAAAACTAACTGACTATATGCACCTTTAGTTGCTCTAACAAGGTTTTAGGCTCTAGGCTTTAACTTTTCACAACCTCTAAGAAATAAACATATGAATTGTAGAATATGCTGTTATTCTAAACATTTTTCACAGATCAAGTTATAATATTGAGCCCAGATACTGGCACACTATTTAAGATACTTAGAAAGAAGACAGTTATATCTAATGTTAAAAAAATGTGAACATTAAATGATTATTAGGCCTAAGCTTTTTGACTGTAAATCCTCTCCTCTTTTGGCTCAGTGTTTCCGCGGATGTTCGTGCGCCTCCTCCTCAGTCCTCTCTTCCTCCTCCTGGTTCTGGCTCAGTGTTGTTTCTCCTCAGTGATAGCAGGACTCGCCACTTTCCTCAACAAGTTCCTAGAGCGTCAGTACGGCGCCACACCAGCCAGTAGTTCCCTGCTAGTAGGTATGTTTACCTTTGACTGTAGGATTTTAATTATATACTATACAGCTTCTGCTTTTATGGATGGAAAGAGATAAGGAACTTAATTGTTTGTTATTATTGAATTGTGTAAAGTGCATTAGGACGCAGTAATTTCCCTACTTGTAGTGAATATAGGTGTATATAGATTTTGAACTGTAACACTGAATTACGATCAAAAGAATATGTTAGTGGTAACTCTTGATTCTTGGTCTTCCAGGTGAAGTCTTGGTTTAGTTTTGGCTTATCTTCCTCAGTTATCCACTTTTCTGTATAACACTTTGGTTCAGACCCAATTTACCGTAGTTTGGACAAAAAAAAAAGAACCTACTGTATATTTTTCCCATATATAATCAATACAATATGGGTTATACTATATGTATGTATATATGTATAAATAAATAAATAAATATAGATAGATATATGGTGTGTCCTGGTTTATGGTGGCTTTTACTCATTAAAAATAAAGTAAACATTCTTAGATCTAATATTGCGTTATGGAGTCTTCTTTCCTTCTCTTTCTTCCCAGGTGCCGTGAATCTGCCTTCTGTTGCTGTGGGGATGCTGATTGGAGGAGTGATCATGAAAAAGGCCAATCTCTCTCTAAAAACCATCCCTCGTTTCTCTGTGTTCATGCTGGTCCTGTCCACACTTGTCTGTGTCCCGCTCTTCTTCATGGGCTGTCCCACACAGAAAGTGTCTGAGGTCAACACACGTCAGGATGGGTCAGTAAAGATTACAGTTTAATAATGATCAAATATTTTAACAAATGCTCTTTTGTTTGACATTGTAAATTAACTTCCTCTTTAGGTCCATGCCCAGGTGTTACTCCAACTGCTCATGTCCCACCAGTGCCTTTCATCCAGTCTGTGGGTCAGATGGGTTAGAGTACATCTCTCCTTGTCACGCTGGCTGCTCCAACTTCACCAAAAATCCCAACAACACACGCAAAGTCCAGGTGAGCCTTAACATCATCTTTTATGAAAGTAAAGTATCATTTGGACATTTTTTTAAACCTTCATTTAAATGTGATTTTTTTACAAGGGAATCCTGGCCCTTGAATTACACATAATTTGTCTTAGTGGTAGTGGAAAACAGTGCTATTGGCATTGGGCCCTTTTTGGTGTGATTACATATTGAATAGGCATAGAACAGCAGTTTATTCTTAGGACAGCTATAGGAAAAAGCACTTTGGTACCACCATTGAATGTGACTGTGGAGTGAATACTGGACTTGGCATGCCTTGAAAAGCCCCATGTGTAACTTTCCAGTGAATGAAGTATATTGTATTCCTCCTCATCTTCACAGATGTATACAAACTGCAGGTGTATCTCAGGTGGTCAAGGACATGCCCTTCCCATCCCCTGTACAAACAGCTGCCCTCACCTCCTCATCCCCGTCATCCTGGTCATCTCTGTGGCTGCTCTCATCGCCTGCTTCTCCCACAACCCCATGTACATGATGGTGCTCAGGTAAGGCAAGCCTACACTTAAGTAATTACAAAATGACTAGTCTTTCTCTTTTCTACGGCATAACAACAGTATTTATAATTTCAGAACGGTTCCCTCTGAAGAAAAGTCATTTGCCATAGGTATACAGTTTCTGCTAATGAGAGTGTTAGGTAAGTAATAACTGTAATAACTTTTCCTTTCTTAGCCCATTACAGAAATAGAGACTTTTATTTTACTTTTCATTTGATAACGCTGCCCCCTGCTGGTGTTTCTCTTGTTTTTAGCTTGGCTTCCTGCCCCAGCCCTGTTCGGGACGGCTATTGACACATCTTGTATCTGGTGGAGGCGGATGTGTGGAAGGAAATTCAGCTGTGGATACTACGACAATGATATATTAAGAAACAGGTATTCAACAACTTTTTTTTGCATTATCTTCTTGTTCAAACACAGAAGTGTCATTGTAGGAGTTTTGAATGTGGTCCAGTTATTATCAATATTCAAGTAATGTAAAAATCTACTAGAGATTGTTTTACTCTGTGAAATATTAAATCAAACATCTGGCAAAATGGTTTCAAGTTGGCTTCATGATTTAGGTCATTTGTAACTGATGGAGGATTGCTTAAAATGAAGAACATGGTCTGAATTCAGAAGATTTCATTTAGAAGCTTTCCCATTACAGTAGGCCCATGTTGTGCAGAAATTAGTATTTGTAAATCCTTGTGTCTTTGCAGGTACTTGGGTCTGCAGGTGGGCTATAAGATCATGGGCATCTTGTTCCTCATGCTGCTGGGCTGGAAGGTGAACAGGACTCAGGAGTACAACCTGGAGAAAAGACCAGAAGGACCCCTGTAGTCCTGGTCAAAACCGGTACATCCTGGTCTAGTCCGGGTTCAGTCCTGGTCTAATCTTGGTTTAGTCCTGTCCAGTCCTGGTTTGCACTGCAACTAACTGGTTCACTTTCAGTTTCTGGTTTTTAAGAGTGATTTTGGACGTTTTGCATCTTCAACCATGCTGCTGTTAAAGGGGATAAATCAGTCACTAATGGGCTAAACTGACCCAATTTCCAATGAGCCTAACATTGTCTACATATAGGCTACTATTGGTTATGAGTGTCTTAGGGACGTCTGGTGGAGTTTTCTACAGAACTATTTCCATTTGCACGTTGCAGTGGGAACCGATTTGTAACTAGTTTGTATAGCTTAATATTTAAGTTTTATTTTAGTGTTTTGTCTCATACAGTGAGACACATTTCATCTATAATAACATGTGTAGCCTATGTCACATTTTATATTTTTACCAAAAAGTTGTATCTGTTTTTAATCAAATAATAAATCACCCATGCTCTACTGATGTGTGTATCTTTGTTCTCTGTAAATAAATAAAAATGCATTCATATAAAAAGAAAAAAGAAAAAAAAAGCTCTCCAAAAACGAATACATTGAATGCGTCTTAAAATGAATCAATGAATCAAGCTATATAATTCACATTTGCTACGCTAAACTAAAGTTATGCTCACACAAAATTGACAATAGTTAGTGCGGGCGATATTGCACAAACACTGGTGCAAATTAGGATAACGTAGATAACAGAACACACAGGAAAAACCCAATAATCAAGTTTAGAGACGGTTCAGCAGCCAACTGTCCAGTGCCGGTCCCACTCAGCCTCCGCCAACTCACTGACGTCATGTTATAGCGGCTCGATTCACCGGGGAGCGGAGAGTCTCTGCTGCGCATGCGCACAACGCCCTCCCCGGCTCAAAAACCCACCCGAGCGTCACGGACCGGTGCAGCAGCGGCGGCGGCGGTGGCACTGTTCCCATCACGAAGACCAGAGACCGGGGCGGACTGTTGCACTGCCTGCCTGCACTACAAGCGAGTCCACAAACCACCCCATTGCCCATCCTCGCCGCTTTACGCACCGGGAACAAGTGGGACTATATTACCGCTACTCCGATCGTGAAGGCAAATTCCCCGCACCCCCAAAATGTCCGTGTGCAGCGACTTTGGAAACCCTCTAAGAAAATTCAAACTCGTCTTTCTGGGAGAGCAAAGTGGTAAGACAATGTTATTTCGAGTTATTTTGTCGCGTGATTTCAGTTGTTTGCACCTGCTACTGCATAGGCTACCGTCTATGGATGATGTGTTGTAGCTAAACTTTGATTCATTACTAAATCTCATTGTAAATTGTGAAAAAAGTCACCTTATGTTACCGCATGATTTCTAAATAGCCAATAGTGACAGACAAACAATGAACTGGCTTTGATTGGAAATGCAACTTTTTGAATGGTCAATGCTTCATACTCAAGAGTCTCAATCATGGATTTTTAAAATTATTCCCTTGTTATGACAGATAAACATGTAATTTGTGGTTGCTAATAATGTATGTAGTAGTAGCCTATAGCCCTCTCTGTGATGGTAGGGATGGATGAAGTTATATTTGAGACACACCCAGACTGAGACAGAGGAGATGCAATGAAAAGTTGAACTCATTTGTGTTGCAATTTTGTTTTTGTGTGGTTAATCCTGGATCTATGCTCTTGTTCTTCTCTAGTCTTTCCCAAAACAGGAGGATAACATTCTAATCTGTCATCTGTGATCCACATATGAAATTTCATGATCGTCATTGCTTGCTTAGTGCTCCATTTTACTGGTGGTTTTCATGCATTTTGTTCTCACATCACATCAGAATGTTTGAGTAACAGTTTAACTTTTGATACTTGTCATATTACAGAAGCTCACAGTAGCATTTTTTTTTGGCTTCATTTTTACCCAAAGAAAGTACAAAGTAAAAATTCTTACCCAAAATGAGGGCACATGATTTACTGGGTGTTTTATGGTCTACAACATGTCTTTATTTCTTACTCGTTTTTCTGAAACCTGAAGAAATTACCTTTATTTCTCTATTTTGAGCATACCATCTTTCATAACCATAAGTAATCACAATATAATTAAATTTACATGTAATTTCTATATAAATGAAATCACATCTTAAGACGATTCCCTCAATCAAGCAATATGGAGTCAGACACTTCACCTGCCACCTGTCATTTATGGACTACTAATAAGTCTACGAATGCATACAATAATGAATGCAGGATTATGAAGTGATTTGCTGGTACATATTGCTGATGTATGCAGACTACAGAACCGCATACCAACATCACACATCACATTAATGTATTTATATTTTTCTTTTTTCACATTAGCTCTGTTTTGGTCTTGTGTCACGGCTGGTTCCTTCTGAAGACTATATTGATCAGTGTGAGGTTTTGCATTAGTCCCATAGCGTACCATAACGTGCACGGACTGGGGCTTAAACAGACGTAGATTTATGTTTCAAACCTCCAGGTGAACCAGGCTTGGTGACAGTGCTCTAAAGATGGCTGCACTGTCTCCTTCGTCTGCATCAGTGACCGCAGAATGAGTATTGACATTTGAAGACGTCCTGCAGTTTTAGCCTGAGATATGACTGTGTGCTCCCCATTGAGAAATGTGATGGACTTGCTTTCTGTACGGGAGACTTTATGATGATAGAGTGAGCAACTGACATGTACCAAATACAACCTTATTGTCTGGTATGATATGGTTTTTATTTATCATTGAGCACACTGGATTTAATAGTTGTGTTTTTTTTTACAGACATGGGGACTTTGTGTTTGTCTTTGGCGTGGGCAATAATGATAAATTTAAGATCTTGATATATTTTTGGAGTGTAGCCAACCGATATATCGCGCAGATATTCGGACCGTTTGGAAATATCGGCCTTAAATCTCCAGCACAAGCCGATATTTTGTTTTGGCTGATCTGCTGCCTATAGAGTACACACAAAGCTTTATTTTAACTATTTAATGAGGGGAGATAACTGCACCAAATGTGACTTCAGTGCTCTTTTTAAAGGTTTGTGGTAAAAGGGCTGTGAATGAGTTACTTAATTTAATTAACATAATTTGTGGAAAATAATCAAAATTGGCCTATATCAGCCCAAAAATATTCATGTCTCTGAATTCTAAACAGTCTGCATCAGCTCTTTTTATAGCATTTGTAAATTATAAATATAAATTATATAATCAATATTCAAATACATATTTTCAAAACATTATTGATATATATTTCAGTACTTGAATTTTATCATTCCAAATTGAAGTAATTTTAGATTCTTCTGGTACTTTGATATAATTCTCACTTAGTTATTTGGTGAGTCACTTAGTCAACACATTAAAACACACGCACACACACACACACACACACACACACACACACACACACACACACACACACACACACACACACACACACACACACACACACACACACACAGAGTAATATCCATTACATACATAGATTCTGTATGTTTGTGGTGGATAATTTGATTCATGTTTCAGAGGAAAATGAGTGCTACACCGAGGAGTACATTAAACATCTGGTGCAGAGCAGGCTTTATCAGTTTTTATTTCCTCTTTAGAGACTGTGATTCATGGTTTTTTGAATTGCACGTTATGGATAAATTCTAGCCCAGTGTGAAGTGAGTTTACTGCTTTCCTCCATTTTCACAGATTTACCACTGTTTTGATACAGGGTCTTTGGGGGATTTCAAATGCAGACGGGGTATGACACAAGATGGTTTTGCTTTCTTCAGAGCTTTCCTACAAGATAAGAACAGGAATATGTCAATAAAAGATTATACATGATGAGAAAAGTGTAAATTATTATTATTATGCATGTAAATCTAAATTCATGGATTTTAAATGATTTCCTGTCAATGCGAGATGAGTTTGTAAAGGTACCACCAATGTTTCTAGACTATGAGAGGGTAAAAGAACAAGTGGGCTCTTTGTTGATAAATCAAGAGAACAGTTAATCTGTATTGAAAAGTGAACTAAATAACCATTTTAGAAGAGGTCTGGAAGGTTCCACAGTATTTGTCCATCTTGTCTATGTATGTCACCGCTTCACAGATCTTACCTACGTTGGCCTGAAGGCATCTCCATAAAAATAAAAAAATAAAAATTCTAGACAAAACAATAACACCTCTGTGGAAACAAGCAGGTGCCATAGTGTTCTTTTAACGTAAATTAAAGTAAAGAAATTCCTGTTTAAATCTGAGTATGTGTTAATGTTATGAGGAACTATATCCTTGGTGGAGGTTGGTGCTTTTTACTGCAAGACATCCATGCTACAAAAGTAGTTTTGTATAGCTTTCTGAAGCATTTCCTGTGGGATTAAAACATAAAAGTAGACAAATTGGCTTCAGACTGTAAATTGAACATTTTTCACAATAGTTTCTGAAGCGATCTCTTTTCTTTTTTGGCTGTGTCCTGATTCTGTATCTGAAATGCTCCATGTAACTCTCTCCCTCCCCCTATAGTGCAGGCTCTTTTGTGAGAGTGGGGACTTGATTCATCAAACAGTGACTACAGCAGCTCTCTTCCTGATACTGTTACTCTCACATCGGCTGTAATTGGGCCCGGAGCTCAGGTGGGAAAGAACTACCACTATCTTTTATTAATGGACAGAGCGGGCCATGTCACGAGCACACAGGAGCATTTATTGAGGCTTTCTCTTCATACACTCGCTGTTCACTGTCGGTTGAGAATGTGGGGGCAGCTGCGAAAACAGTTTAAAAAGGAAAGTTAGTGAGGTAAAAAGAACCGGCTACATCAGGAAAACGGGAGAGGAATGTGGATGAGCCGTCAGGAAGTTCGGTTCTGAGTGTTTCTGTGGATATTTTTTGTGCATAACTCACACAAAAAGGTCACCTGGAGACTGACTTGAAAGAGCTGACAGCCTTAAGACACCCAGTCACTTGTTACTACTGCTACTGCTACCACTACTAAGGCTGCACAATTAATAATCATTATTGAATCGAAATTGAAATTTGAATGGATGCACAAAATTGCAAAGCCTGTAATTTTTTAAGTACAAACAACCAAATATTCTGTCTGCATAAAAAACTGCTAACCCTGTAGTTTAGATCTGTACAAACATGTCCTGAAATGTCATTTTTTATATTAAAAAGTCAGTTCATAGTCTTCTTGTCATTTCCAGAGCAATTTTTTTAACAAAATCCTATTATTAACAGCAAAAAATATTTTGTTTGATTTTTCACAACTTGTTCATCCCTAACCACTGCTAATACTATACTACTTCTATCTACTATAAATATTCTCAGTTCAATTAAACTACATATCTGGACATGCTTAAAGGGACAGTTCAGAATTGTGGACACATGGCCTCATTTCCTAGTGAGTGTTGATGTGTGGAGACACTTTTTTAAAAATTCCTTCCAGTCCTTGTCTTTGGAGAGGTTGCTGGTGCTAGCACATGTCAATGGGCGTAGTTGTCTTGCCACTAAAAACAGTCTTCCCCACTCCACAGTGCACCAGAGGCAAAACGATTATAACACCAGACTGTTGATGTAAAGGTCTATGTTGATAAAATAATGAATAAAACTAACCTTGCATCACATGAATCGTCGCATTTAACATAAATACTGTAGACTAATGTGACAGTTGCACCTGGTTCCATGCTTTCTATTCAAGTTGACTACAGTGGGCTACAAACAGGGTTATTTATTGGTATAGCAAATTATTCATACATTTCTGCTTCCATTGCAAGTGCCACCATATAGCATACATATGTGCACCGCAATAAAGCTTAGGCCTGCACTATATATTTGCAGTTGAATAAAAATTGAAACCTGAAATGGTGCAATAATGTTGCCTAATAGAATGACCTCTGCAGAGAACTAAATATTCTGTCTTTCTATGGAAACAAGAAATAAAAATGTATTAACCATCCATCCATCTTCTCCCGCTTAATCCGGCTGGGTCGCGGGGGCAGCTTGCTGCCCAATACTCATAGCACCTGACCCCCCCTATGAACCATGTTGGTTAAATCTCTGAAAATAAATTGTTCTGGAATGAATGGAATTTTTGTATTAGTTTCTAAGTCTTTTCTGAGGTTAATGTTCCTAAACATGTTTAAAATGTGCACTGTAATCTTAATCCTGATTTTGAACAAAAAATATCAATTCTATATTAGTCACATCAGTCATTAGTCAATTGATTTTCAGACAAAATCGCACAGCCTTGCTTTATGGCTTACAGATTGTCTCAGTAGTCCTCCTTAAAATGAATTTTGTAATTTTCCCTTTTGGAATCAATGACAGTGATTTGCTTTTAACTTGGCATACTTAAACCTAATACCCCTCCTGATCTATCTATTTATCCAAGCTTTGGACCTGCTCAGACATCCTTCTTCTTTTTAAACCTAGATATCCAGTCTGAACTCCACAATACCTGGATTATCTCCAACCCAACCTTCTCGATCATCTCCCTGCATTACTGGGCGCATTTCATGCACATTCGTCTTTAAAGAAACCAATCTTGATGTGTTTGTTGTTGAAGCCAATTGTCGGAGGAAATGCTCATCTCTCCGCTCCACTTCCCTCCACAGATGGGGGTGCATTTGGTGGCTTCAGCGGGGGATTTCAGCTCACAGAATCCAAATGCCATCTCCCTGTGCTCGGATTGGACCTGCTCAAACTATAATGCCACTTTCGAAATCCTGCTGAATCATTGGAGCGACTCAAATGAAGCAGTTTTGAGTTGGTCGTGTGAAACATCAATCACTCCAGGAAATGCCTTTCAGAGTGACTGAAACCAGAGCAGAGCAGCAGCGCAGCTGGCACAGTGCCTCTTAATGTTGGAGTCTATAAAAGATATGAGGCTATGTTTTATACAGGTTTAGACACTTTCAATGTGCTCAGGTTGTTACCGAGGATTGGAGATTTAGTTGCACTTGCAGGTGCAGTGACTTTTTCTAACAAGAGCATCGGGAAATTATGGGATTATTAGATGTTTTAAACCGGGCCAGAACAAAGTAAAACGATGATAAATTAAAGACCAAATTAAATCCAGACATTTAACAAAATGTGAAAGGGCAAGGCCATCATTTCTCAGAGCAATATAAAAGTACTTTCTTTACATTTACACTGGTCTTACTATTTCTGATAAAGATATAGTTGGTTCTCAAACTAAAATTGTATCCAATTTTCAGTGATTTGTTTCTGTATTGATAACTCAAATGACCATCAATACTTTAGTTTAATACTGATTATTATCTGGGTAACTATTAATGCTTCTGACCACCTTAGGAACAGGAATATCCAGGCTACAAGAACAAAGCCAAAAAAGGTCTATACAAGGACTAATCAGGTCTAGAAACCAGGTGTTGTACTGTCTGAACAAAAATGAAATTGAAAACCATGGTTTTAACTTGGCTTAAATGTACTACATTAGAGAGCTATATTTGTGTGGAAAACCACAGGATTGCTTTATTCTCTGCATGACTTCCCTTTGCGCTTATTTGCAGCCGTCAGTACTTCCGGTGCTGTGTGTGCACAGTTTGCACCTGGTCCTCTGAGTCACTATAACAAAGTTAGAAATAACTAGGGTTATGACAGGTGCTTTTGAGTGTTCTGTTTAATTACCCGACATGGTTTTATTTCATATTTGTATATTTTGAACCTTTTTGTGCAGTGGACATAGCTGTATTATGGCGCCAGGAAGGGTCTTATTCTTTAATTGAGTTGATTATGATTTGAGAGTAAACTGATGTTCAAAGGAATTAAATTAATAATTTTCTTACTCACCAAAATCTTGTTTGGACAAAACTGAACAAAACAAGGTTTTCAGTGAGTGTTGTTAAAACACAATATCCAGAGTATCTTCAACAAAATACTGTACCTTTTAATAACTTTCAGCAACATCTTTTACAGTGATTTATCTCTTCTTCAGAGACTAAAAAAGGGTAGGTTAAGCTGCTTCTTGAATCAGCACGTGCCGGCATGAACAGGCTAGTGATATGGTTAAAGCTGACCTGGATACTGAAGCCTTCCCTCTCTAATATCTGTAGATAGGGTCTGTGTCTGTCCTTAAGCACTCGGCCACTAGTTTTGTCCATGTCTCACTCCCTTCTATCTTTAAGCTATTCTCTGATGGATTGGGAGAAGCTAGAGCCTGACAGCTTTGACCTGTTATCGATCTGGCTCTGCTGCCCAGTAATGTGGACAATTGATCCAAAGGCATCATTTCCAGAAAGTTGCACGCCTTTCTTCTACTGTTGCTCTCCCCGGTGCTTAGTCACATCTTGGTATTAAATGTCCATATCATTTGTCATTGAGTTTTTCTTATCAATGATTGTACTGCATAGTAATTTGTCTGATTAAATTGCAGTTACAGGAAGTTAATGTGTTACATTACAGTGTCTAACATCAGAGAATGTTGTTTCAGGTCGCTATGTGCATCCCGGTTTGTGTTTTTGTCTCTTGTATGGTAAAATAATACAGTACAATTATTGATGATGAAGTTAATTGGAGTTGTTTGACTATTGTTTAGTGGCATTTAAGATGGTAGGAATTTTCTGCACTTCCTATATTACAACATGACATCACAAGATGGAACAGTGTTCCCAGTTGATAGATCACTGCCTAAATATGAAGGATTAGTGTATTAAACATGTGTGAATGAAACAAAATACAACTCCAAGTATTTTTAATGAGGAAAAAACATCAGAAAATAGCAAAATATATGCACTTTAATTTCTAAAACAGATGCCAACTTTGATTTGACCTGACTGTGAGCAAGATGACAAAAAGTAAATAATTTCAGATTGTGGATTCTTTCATTAATCTTTACTGAATTTAATAAAGTTGTAATGCCTTTGGAGACATCTGTAATTTACAAGTCAAACCTAAGCCTAGTTTTACCAAATCCTCTCTCTGTTATGAAGGTGCAAGAAAGTAGTTCTTTATACTGACCCATTTAACAGTGTGTGATCAGCACAAAGTGTACATTTCCTCTTGTATGTGCAAAGATGGTGCAGAAGCAGTTGGAGCCCCAGTAAACCATACACACACATACAGGCTTCTCGCAGGACATGTATAAACCCATAATATAAATAAAGACAATGCACAGCTGAGTAGGCGCGCTCTCCCAAAGCTCCTTTATTGACTCCAGGAAAAGGCAGCATCACGTAAGGAGCTGTATGTGATCTATAGTGTACAGGGAGTGGATTAGAGGCAGATCTGATACAGTGACTAAATCTTAGAATAGTGAGCAGGATCAATGTTAAGGACTGTGTGTCACTCAGTAGTAAAAACTCCTCTTACAAATACCATTATATTGTAGTGGTCTTCAAGGGAAAAAATGTGTTGTAGAAATAGTAGTTAAAGTAGTAGGGTAAGACCCAGGACATACTGGAGGGACTACAGTACAAATATTTATGTCATTTGAAGAGATTCAGGACAAATTATTAAGATATTTAAAAGGGACTGTACCCATTTTTTTCTTACAATAAAGTAAAATAAATTTTGCCCCAGAACCAACATATAATATAAAGGAGCTAGGGGCAAAATAAGACTGCTCTGTGGTGTCGAACCAGAATGTTAGGCTTTGTCATTGTCATTGTCACTCTGGTCTGTCTCTGAATGTTGTGAAGCGCACTTTTGATTTCATTGCTTGGAGTAAAACGGTTTAAAATGTAACTAGTTCATTCTTGTTTTTTCAGTTTTGAATCAGGTACAGTACCTTTAACTTTGCAGTGTTATATTACACAGCGCTGGCTAATATTTGTCTTTGAAATAAATGCTTGAAAGTGAGATGGGCGAAGTAGAGGGATGGAGAGTCTGAACTTAATCTGGTGCCTCAAACAGAAGGAGTCTGAATAAACCCGGAGCCTTGGTTTGTGCTGCGCGAGACGAGACACTTGACTGAGCTGAGCGGTCGTGCCTCCGTCTGCCCTCTCTCCACACGCACGCACACACACACACACACACACACACACACACACACACACACACACACACACACACACACACACACACACACACACACACACACACACACACACACACACACACACACACACACACACACACACACACACACACACACACACACACACACACACACACACACACACACACACACACACACACACACACACCGGTGTGTCCAGCGTCTAGAACAATCTGACAGCATCCACTACATTATACAGCAGCCTGGACATAATGGGGCTGTCAAGAATTCAAGTATAGTCACAGTTTGAACTGAGACTGTATCCATATGTTAGTCTTTACATAATGGAAACAATCTAGATTAACTTCAGATTAGGTTTAGTATAAAAAACATGTACTAATTGATACTAAAACTAGTATTGAAACTAGATACTCATTTGAGCAGAAATGAACCATTCCTGAATAGCTTTAAAATGATCTTGAGCTGTAGAAGAACAAATATAAGAGCACATTGACTTGTGATAGTTTTTATTTCTGTTTCCCCCTAGGTGCATAGCCTTTGTGTGGCAGTATTAACCAATCACAGCAGTGTAAACTCTTAGGAGAAGAACATAGCTCTAAAACAGTCAAAATGGTAAATAATCACATTTACATACATAGCACTTTTCTACTTCCAATCTGCACTCACAGCACTTAACCTCAAGGAACCACGATCACCTATTTAGACACACATACACATACACCAGTGTACTTAGAAACTAGCTCATAACAATGTGAAGGGACAAGCATCAGTTGTCCGGGGTTTGCGTCATCTGTCTCATCCATAGGTATTAGAACATTTAAGACTTGTGAAATTGGTACCGCATTCACTTACCAAATATATCTTTCTATACACTATACACCGCTCCTAAATCAAGAAAGAATGTTGTCCTGTCTTGCTTGTGTCCACAGTGTTTGGCAGTGCACATTTCCTTGACAAACACAGACACAGGGACCAGGTGGTACAGCAGCAGTAAAACCTCTCCCACTCTCTCTCATTATGCCAATGTATTCAGCAGATCCTCCATTGTCTGTCTCCTCCTGTCAGCCGGCCTTGGTTGGACACAGGAAGCCATCTTTGTCTCCTTGTTTATTCTTTCAAACTCAGAATGACTCTCTTTAGACTGGCTCTTGCTTGGATCAGTCCTTGGTCCCTGGTGCAGCACAGAAGCAAAGCAGGCTTTAATCCGTAAAAAAAACAATCACTACAATGGTGGTTTTGTTTGCCCCGTGGAGCTCAGAGGTAACAGTATGGACTTGGAGACAAAAACTGTGAAATAGCCTTGAGTCAGGGCAGTGCAGGGACTTAAATATTGGCTACATCTAGTCATGAGTCATAGACAGCTGTAGTGCTGTGCCAAACTAGGTCACGCAATGCACAATCCAGTGTTACAATTAGCATAAAACACTGATTAGTAATTTAACATTAACACTTGATCCTGATTATGTGCAAGTTAGAATTTTTTAAAACAGAATTACAATACCTAGATAACACGGTATTATCCATCCATCCATCTTCTCCCGCTTAATCCAGCTGGGGGCTGCTTGCTGCCCAATACTCATAGCACCTGACCCCCCCTATGAACCCCTCTGCAGGTAGTGAGCCCACAGGAGGGTGGACAACATGGTCCTTGATGTTAGTTCATAGGGGTGCGGTTATGTTTTTGGGTTGATGCCGGAGTACCCGGAGGAAACCCATCCAGACACAGGGAGGAACATGCAAACTCCACACAGAAAGGCCCGGGCGACCTGGGGATCGAACCTACAACCTTCTTGCTGTGAGGCCTGAGTGTTGCCACTCAGCCACCGTGCCGCCCGGGCAAGCTGCCCCCGCGACCCAGCCGGATTAAGCGGGAGAAAGATGGATGGATGGATGGAGAATTACAATAGTACATTAGTAGCTATGTTCAGTTAAATGCAGTAGTGTTTTTATGTTTAAGTAAGTAAACTTTGTTGCTATTCCATGTAATTTAATTGTTGGTTGTCTGCCACCATCTTTTCTCCGTACTATTTGGGTAATGGAGCTCAGCAGTCCTGCCCACTTCAAAATCTGCTCTGGTCCCGTAAGTGAATTTCCCATTCTGTTTTAATATTTGAACAATTCAAATATAGAGTTCAAAGGCACAATGTTAGCTAACCCACTCTATGGTAATTAATGTCTATAAAACAATTGTTTTAAGATTCTGCTAAATATTTTAATAAATTAATGATTTATAAGTTTCAGAATCAGATTTTAAATAAAATGCTCTGCCTTGAGGTTGTTGGTTACCACATAGCTGATTAGCTAATTAGTGTGCTTTCATACTTCAGATTTTTTTTTTTTTTTCAGAAAGTCTATGAGAAAAATGAATGGGAAGTTTACTTCTGGAACCAAGCGGAGGGTGGTCATTAAGAGCTCTAGTGTTCAGTCACAAAGGCTGCAATTATTGATAATAGAATGTCCCCTGCAAAGAACAAACCATTCTGTCCTTTTATTGGACAGTCTTGTTATACATATAGTTTAGACCTTTGCAAACATGGTCTGTGATTCTTGTATTGGTTTATCAGCGCATTTCATCCTCCCAAAACTGTGCAGTCCTAAACAACCACCTGTATTTGGAATTAATTAATGCACAATATATTGCATTTTACAGAGGTGCTCTCCCTTGTCTTTTAATATGCTGTTATAATTACATTTGATGCAGCAGCTTGACTAATTACATTTTATTACATGTGCCATCTATATTGTTTATCACTGATAACAAGGTCAATGAGCATATATTGAGTTTCACTAATTACTTTGTACTGATAGAGACCTAATGTTGACAAATTATGTGAATAGACGGTTATGACTTTACATCACTGTTGCAAAATACACAGACTGAATATGAATATCAGAGGTCATCAACGGAGGGGTCACGACCCCTACTGTGGTCGCGGAGGTACTGCAGGAGGGTCGCAAAATCTTTCGGTGGCTAGAGTTTTTGAAAAATATTTCTTGATTTTTGAAAGATGAAGATGAATTGATTTTCAATGGGTTCTGGCTTCGCGCTCCTTCATCATGTCTGTCTCTCTCTCTTCATTCCCTCCTCTCTCACTCCCTGTAAAACCGCAAACGCCAGCCTGGATTTGATCTTTTCTTCTAGGCTACATGTGAAAAGTTCTGCTACAGCTTCACTTTTACACACAGAGGAACTTAAGCTCCACACGAACTACTGCGCATTGGGAAGGGGTCAGGCAACCTCATTCTCCGGCCTCCTCTCCACCCGAGGACTGACCGGGAGAGGAGAGGGGTGTCATGTCTGTCCTTTCACTCCTCAGATCACAATGACCAGAAAAGTTCAGTGTCCTATATCAAACTCTTGTTATATTTTAGGCAGTCCCTGGCCTGAAAAACAATTGAAGACCCCTATTCTATATATTTATTGACCTAATCGGCATACACAATTTTTATCTGCCAGGGGCTGTTGTTGAGGAAAACTGAGAACTGATTAAACCATAATCAAACCATTATTAAACTGAAACTAACAGTAACGGCAGCAACTGGCATTCGAACCACATACTTCCTAATTCTCAGACAGTAAAATAGTTTATTTACTTATTTTGGCCTCAAGAGCTGCTTATACAATATATCTGTACTGAAGCAAGAAAACAATTAAATAAAATTGTAGAACAAAGTACAGAACAGTGAGCAAGCCTGTATGGGGAAAACAGCAATTTCTGAGCAATGGCAGGAGAATAAAGATTACTCAAACATGCATGAATCAAATATAAAAACAAAGATAACATAGTGCATGGTTATAAGCAAAGTAGATTTTGCATATTCTGTCTCCTTTAAACACCCGGATAAGACTTTTATGCAGTTTATGTAATGTACAAATGAGTGTGCTGCAGTTTGGGGGCTGAGAGCTGATCAGAGAGTTTTCCCCAGAGATGACGTTTAACACAAACCAATTGAAAATGAGCTGAACAGAAATCATTAGGACAGAGGCAAACACTGAGTTGAGTCATGCTGCAGCCTGCGTTTCAATATGAACAAATGCTACTGTCCTGCAAAACTAGTTTGGTGCCCCTAGGATGAAGCTGCATTGTCAAAGCTAGAATATTTCTTAAACAATGTATCTGTGTCCATATATAAAAAGCATGTTAAACGTAATTGTACACATTATGTAACTTTTCATGTAGGGAATGGTCTTCTACCAGCTTGTCTCCATGGAGATTTTATTGTGAAATGTTTTTTGTATTTTTGCTGTAAATGTGGTCACCCCTCCCCAGATTTTAACTTATAACTTGGCCTGGTGGTGTCAGCTGCTTGTCTCCATGGAGATAGATATATATATAGACAAGTTTAATGTCTAAGTGAGGAATCTTCTAGGCAAAGCAATAACATCTCCATGGACACAATAATAATGTGGTGGTGCCCAAACAGATGCCAAATGCTGTTTTTACTCTTCCTCCTGTGTTGCATCCTGTTTGGGTCCCATGCTGTGATATTTGCTGCAGAGGAGGTTGAGGCAGCCTGGTTCTCAGTTTGCAGTATTGATCCTGCGTGGGTGGAGCTAATCACATTTTGAGAGTGGGCCCAGTGACACAGCAGCGTTTGACGTCTCCAACACATTTAGAACAAAACCTGTTACACCATGACTAAGCACGTCCACTCATCACATTACGCTTGTTTACTTATGAGAGATAAGCTGTGATTTTTGTGGTCCTTATCGTGTAGTACAGGAGAAGACACAAGAGCCCCTTTTAAGATCAGTCAGTGTCCAACTATATGTTGTGGGGATTGTAATTTTTGTATTTCCAGGTTCAAATACTTGTAATACAGTAAATTCCAAGTTGGAGATTGTTGAGGAAATATTTAGTTTGTTTTGTTCTAACCTACTTCCATTTTGTGCATTGGGTTGTGTTCTTTTGTGGGTTCCTCTTGACAAATTTAGCCTTAGAACTTAAAAAAAAAGTGCTGAACTTGTAAGTTTTCTAAAATTTCTATGAAAATGTAAAACTAGATATTTACCTTTTTTATTGAAAGTTGTCCAGGTTTATATTATCTGTAAACCCCCAAAGTTACTTATTTCTTCCTAACCATAGACTAGACTGTAATAGAAGTGGACTAAAGGAGTGTGATGTCACCCATAGTTTTCGGCATAATTTTCGGCTTGCGCACCAGGGCGAGGGCGATCATTGGGGCGGCTTTAATTAATATTTATATCTTGATTTAGGGACACAATGGTGAAATAAAAATCCCAGGATCATGTAAGGTGAGTTAATAAGAACATTTTAAGACCAAAATAACGAGCCTGACAGCAGTAGTTACAGAGGGCAATGGTTTTTCAATAGGAAGAGTATTGGAGCCAGAGTTGATGGAGCTAAATTGCGCCCATGCTCACTTCATATCTGGAACGTTTCGGATTACTTAGGTATGTCCATTTATATATACAGTCTATGTTCCTAACTCTGGGAGTATACTGTGCAATATTTTTTTTCACTTAGCCCCAGCTCAAACTGTACGGCCAAATCGCAGTTTACAGAGAGCTCACGATTCATGTTCTCACACTATACGAACGACTTCATCAGTGCGAAACCTCTCAAGAGGTGACTGGATTTCAAACAGGTTTGATATTCTATGACCTCCAATTGCTGATTGGGAGCTGGTGGTGAGGTATTAATCAGTTCTCATTACCCCGTGTACACTACACGAAGTGCGACACATGATTAAATCAAAACATGGCTCAATCCGAAAAACAATCGCGCATGTGAAAAAAATCAACTCAAAAAGGGCCAAAAATCGCACAGTGTACGTGTAGCTTTATTTTAATTGTCAATTATACTACTGAAGTCCAGTCTCCTCTTAGGTAACATTTGCTGTTTTCATTAGTCCTGCCCTCTGGCCCCTCTGCCCTGAGACAGCACAATTCATTTCAACATTAAACTGTTTCCTCTGTGCCTGAGCCTGGGGCCAGAGCAGGTATAGATGAGTTTGTGTTGCTTCTTTGGGCTGAAGCTCTCTCTCTCTCCTCTGCCTCCACCTGTGCTGCTCAGGGGATAGGCACATGGCTCATTAGGCTCAGACAGAACTAAATGGGTTTGTGAGTGCACAGTGTGGGCAGAGGGTGGCCTTTGTTGACTTTGAAAGCATGTCCATCTATTATTCAGAGCGAGAGCACGTGTCCGGGCGGGGAGAGTTCATTTGGCAGTTTCTTCAGGTGCTGTCCGGGTGAGACGTGTAGAAAATCGATCAGGATTAAGGACAAGACACAAATGTGCATTATGGGGCATTCTTAACAAGAACTTTTATCTTGGAGACTTATCGGAAAGCTGGGTTTGGGCAAACAGCTATTTGAGTTGATGTGTTTTTATAGGTTATTGTGGAGCCCAAAAAAAAAAAAAGTACTACAGCCTACATTACATTTTCAAAATATATATTTACATTGGTCATTCTCTATTTGCAGGGTTTTAATCTGTTCCTCTGCCATATTAATCAGTGGTCTAATTTCACAAATTTCATTACATGCGCAATGTTTTAAATAGTGTCACCTGCATTGTTATAGTTAGCCTCTAGTTTTCAGACATCTTTCCACAGCAGTTACATTTACAGTACATTTACTGAAGAGCAGTCATAGGGGTTAGATTTGTCATAAGTATTGAAAATTCTTAAAATTAACAAAAACTAATTGATACTAAAACAAGTATCAAAACTAGATACTCATTTCAACTCATACTCATTATCAGTACTAAAAAAGTCACATTCAGGACAGAAACTAACTTTTCAACAACTCTGAAATGATCTTGAGCTTAGACTAATATACCCCCATGGACCACTATGGGACCTGGATAAGGCCAAGGGGTAATATAAAAGAAAGCACTATGATGTAATGTGGAACTAGACTAGACTTTTAACAAAAAAAAGTGTTTTTATTATCATTGTGGTATTGGAATCAGAAGTAAGTACTAAGTCTGTTCCTTAGTATCAAAAAAGTTTGAAATGTTTGTATTGTGACAACACCAAAAAACACTAAACCAAAGACAACCAATGAAAAAGAAATTCATAATATTAGCAGAAAATTGGTACCACTTTTGGTATTTCAAAATTTCAACCCATTTGTACCTGTATCCATTACATTCACATGAAAATAAGTGGTTAACGTATTAAACTTTCCCAATAGGTATTTTGGCACAGTAATAAAATTGGGATTACATTTGGACAGTTCCCAAAGGACTAACACCCATCAGTCATCTGTAGCTCATTTATATCATAACATTTCACATTTGTGTCTCTCCTGTGCTCTTCACTGATCTGCATTTTAACCCTGAAGTCTAATCACAGCCCACTGCATCCCACACACATTCACTTTGTCTCAACTGTGTGGATTTAATAAAAAAAAGTTATACCTCAGTCTATTGGGAGCTGGTTTGTTTGCTCATATCTGCCTGTCGGTCTGGAAATAAAAATAATGACTTTTTCTTATTTAAAAGAGGGAGCCAGATGCTAAGACACTGTTTGTAATAACTTTAAAGAAAGTGGCGTAGTGGTCCATTTTCTTGCCTTTTTGGGCTTGACAAGGACTTCCAGATTTTGTCCCATATACATTCTTATATTCAAAAGCACAGTACCAGTCTATCTACCTAAATTTTAATATAAGCAATAAAATGTCCAAATTAATTCATTTTCCCTGCCAGCAGTTTTAAAAAGGCAGTATTACACTTTTATGAGGTATTAATTCCTAACATTAATATTCACATCACCTTGTTGCCTTTTTATTGTTTGGAAAATGCTATATTTGCAGAAAGCAACGTATTAAAAATTAGTTTCAGTTTCCTTTTTGCACACATCAGCTAATGAAAATAATGCACGTCACATCACATTTGCGAAATGGTAATATATTGTTTTGTATCTTGCTTGCTTACAATGGCTGTGTGGGTGCATGGATAACTTCATAGATTCATAAAGTAGGGTTTGAATAGAGTGCAGGATTGATTGCAAGAATGCTCAAACATGCATGGATGACATATAAAACCTTCAGGCATGTTTTTGATTGGGGAATACTGTTTGATAGGGGAATACATGCTAGAAATCTCCAAAAAGTACATATTTAATGCTGATTTATTCACAGTTACAGAAACATTGTAAATTATGTCAGATTTGTTACGTTTGTGTTTTGGTTCTCAATAATTATTTTATCAGAAAGTGGTATGAACTCCTCATTTTAGCTTATCAGATCTAAAAACAGCATACACACCAAAATGACTCCTTCCTGTTTCCTCAGTATAAATACAGTAATGACTGTTAAGGCGTCTCCGATTCCATTGTATTGTATTGCTGTTTAGACTTGCTTGTCTTTTTAGTATGTGCAGTTTGTGTTTAAACTTCTATATTCTTTTGCCATCTGCTGTTTGCCATCCTCCAGTTGGGTTTTGAGTGCCTGCTGTTGGAACTATGAATAAACTCAGTCTCCCACATATCTGTATCTGCTCCAAACCTACATTTTCAATAAAAATACTTATAAATGTTCACTTTTGATGTTGAGTCATTGATAAATATTACATAGCTCCACTCTGCAAGAACAAGCTCCCTATTTTTATCCTCCTCTCTGTAGGAAGCATTTCTGCACTCTGATTGGTTGATAGTACCTGCTGCTTGGCCTATAGCCCCCAGCACCAACACCACTCTGATATGATCAGACCTTAAATGGCCATTAAAGAATAAGGTGCAACTTTATCATGTTTATGGGTGTGTCTCAACCAGGGCATGTATTGATTTTAAGCAGTGCATGAACTAGGAACTATGTAGAGGTGGTTTGGTGGTCTAGTCTGAGAGGGGTGGAAGCTCTGGTGGTTTTATTTCTCATCATGTTGCTTAGGGACATTATGCAAATCTTGGATTGCGATTATGGTGTTATCACAGTAATTCAGATTGCTGCACTATTATATTTATTATTATATTGTTGGAATTGTAACTTGGGCCTGACCGACATGGATTTTTTTTTCGTCAATAAAATGGGAGTTGGAGCTGCCAAAACCCGATATAATTGCCGATTTAGTGATGTAAAAAATCTGTGTAAATCCTCAACTGATTATAAAACTTCAGTTGGCTCTATTGAATTTTAAATTAGGTTTATTTATGTGACATTTATTCTTATTCTGCCTTTACAGTCATATTTAAAGACAGTAGGTTGGCCTAATGATATTTTTGCATTTTTGCTAGTAAAGAAAGTACTGTTAGTACTGTCGTAGTGTCCTTAGGCAAGGAACATCACCCACATTGTAATAGTATGAAAGTGGTGTGTGCGTGAGTGATGGTGGTGGTGGTTGGATGGCGCAGATTGGCAGCCTCGCTTCTGTCAGTCTGCCCCAGGGCAGCTGTGGCTACAATAGTAGCACCACCACCTGGTCTGGAGTGAATTAATAATGCTCTGTAAAGCGCCTTTGAGTGTCCAAGCGCTATATAAAACTGATGCATTTTTATTATTATTACAGGCTAATAGCGGTACTATTAGCCTTTAGCGTTAAATGTGTGTGTGCCGTGGTAATTAATGATATGCATAAATGCAGAAGATTCACATCTTTATTCACAGCTCATTTACATATCAGTGCAGGTCCAGTAATATATATATACAGCCACTATAGTCACTTTATAGTAGGCCAGTGTAAGAGAAAACATGCTGTTTGGTATCTTACAGTAGCTAAGTGCTAACCAAACCACATGTCCAACACTCACTGCTCACACTCAGTCATATTTAAAGACCAACACTCTGCACAAATAAATGTCCTTTTAATCCTGACTCAAAGGATCATCCGTAAAAATAATATAATCCAGCATGTTGACAGCAGCTGCATGTGTCTATGGGACAGCTCTCTCTGCTCCGCATTCTCACTTTTATAAAAACATCAGTAGTTTTGTTTCTGGCCCAAACTGCGCTGAAATGAACTTATTTATAGTCAGTATCGTGGATCAGACACAAGAGCATTTAAAGCAGCACCTCAGTGTTGTGCACGTGGATCTATGGTGGCGCACTGGTAAAGACAATAGCACGTAACTCTGGGGAGTCCACAAACCACAGGTGCTAATTTAATATAATGTGTGTCTCAAATGCAGAAGACATCTTCTCTCCAAAATTCTAGCAACATTCAGAACAAAATGTGTTTTTACTAGTAACAGTTTGTTGCTTGGCAGATTCTGTAAAAATCTGTACTGTTTCTCAGTCCTCTGAGCTTTTTTAACATCTAAAAATGGAATTAAAAAATATTTGTTTTTACCGGAACAGACATTGCGTCTCTCTGACTGGCTAATCCACCTGTAAATCTTTGTCAAAGAGGGTGGTTCTGGCTAATCAGATAAAGTTGCCAGTGCCATTAACAGGCCATGCATCATGTGAAAGCTCAAAACCTCCAGAATTCCCTCACTGAGCTGCAGCAGCTGCACTAGCACTGATTCATGGTTGTCTGTAGGTGCTGGAGTTTAAGTAGCGATTATTTGAACAGATCTACCGTGTATCTGGGGACACAGATAGGCCATGTTTCTGAAGTTTTAAATAAATATTCTACATACCCTCCTTTAAATAAAAAAGCTGTTACAATACTTATTTTTATATTTTTAATCATTACACTACTAAACTTTCTACAAAACTTTTAATACTTTTTTCTTGCTAAATTACTTCTTATTAAGTGATTAACTTCCCTATTTCACTGGTGCCCTTTCCAATTTCACCGTGGCCTTTTCACCAGATCTTTCCACCTCTGCTACACACTGTAGTCGAGATGAGCTCCTTCACTGGATCATTTTCTGTAGCCGGGCAGAGGAGCGTCAGGAGGCAGCCGCTCTAATGTGCTGACAGCTGTGAAGGGCCTTTAGCCCACCATAAAGCAGTGTTTAGAGGGCGTTCTGATGAGGAGCCCTGCTGAGGAGCGTGCACATACGGCTCATCCACGTGCACGCTCCTCTCTGCTAATTGGCCCACATGTTGCTAACTCACTCCGGGTCTGAAACAGCACGTCCAATAGAGACTCTATTAAGAGAAGACTGTCTAAGTTTATAAATCACTGTTTCATGAAGTGGGCTTTGAGCTATTGCCTCTGGGCTGGAGTTTAGGGCCTCGTGTGTGGGGTCTTAATTAAAGGATGGTCACAGTTAGAAGTGTAGTTATGTAATGTCTGAAAAGAGTGAGTATGTGAGAAATCAGTGATGGTCCGAGGGGCTGATGGCGCAGATTAACAGCCTTGCTTTTGTCTGCTTACTCCAGGGCAGCTGTGGCTATAGAGTTAACCTTCCACCAGTGTCCAGTCATTGAATAATAGATACATTTTAAAATAAAAAATAAAACAAAACAGAATGTATGTTTTTGTCACCCATATCATACGAATTTGGGCTTTTATTTTTTATCCTTTGTTTGATTTTATACTGCTTTTATTGTTTTAGTTCTTGTGTGGTCACATTTTTAGAAATTGTATCCTTTGTTGTCTTTTTATTATCTCTGTGCAGCACTTTGGAAACTGCTTTGTTTGGGGTCAACTAGATTTGTCATAATCATTGTTGTTGGTGTATCTTGCCAATAATCACTACCCTTTTCTACTTAAAAAAAAGTTATATGTGCATATTTTGATAAAGATACATGTATATTTGTGTGTGTGTTTTTTGTTTTTTTGTTTTATCTTAAAGTTATATTCAAACTCATCAAAAAAGCTACATACACAAGTTGTTGCCAGGATCTGCCCTAAGGAAATTAAGTAGTGACATAAGAATCTGTTCTCGGGCATGTAAGTAACCATTTCCTTTATAAATCACAATCATTGCATCTTTCCGTCCTTATCTGTGTACCCACATGTGGCTGAGGTGAACACAAGGCCCAGATGTCGGTGAGTTCACACACAGAGGCAGCAGCATCAGGAGGAGGAGGTTAAAGATTTAAGATCTTATGTAAGTGTGATGGAAGCACCCTCAGTCACCCGCCTCAAATAACTCCTGTGACATGGGCCACTCTATGTCACGAGACCTCAACCGACTACATCAGAAATAATAGTGTTTATTGTTTAGACTTTATTGATCCACAAGGGAAATTTTTTGGACACAGAAGCTCACACATCACAATATATTATAATATCAAAGAGCAACAAAATATATGGTAATAATACATTCAAAATAAGTTGCAAAAATAGCAAGAGCCTGATGTTAAATAAGGCTTAATTTGATAAATGTATATGTACAAGTAAACATAAAACAGAAGTATAGTAATACAAATATATTGTATCTGCTATATAGAGGTTGTAAGTAGATACAGTTCAAAGATGTTGTGATGATTGACAGGACATGTACAGTACAGTTGTATGGAGTCCGGTATGAATGTAGTCATGTATTTGTTAAATATATGTTTATTTTGATCAAGGTTATTGCTTAGGACTGCAAGTTCTGTTTCTGTCCAAATGGAAACTATAATTTGAACGGTTGCAATTAACTAATCACAAAGGCTGTGGTTATTACAATGGTAGCATAATGTTCCCTGCAAACAACTAAATATCTGTTTTTCATGGAGTCTAGATAAAACCTGCTAACCCTGAAGTCTAGACTAGAGATAGACTGATATAATGCCTGTCAGACAGTTTTATTTTAGTGCAAGAAAGGCACTCTACTGAATGTGATTATAAGCACTGCTCCCTAGTTGAAAGTTAGTAGAAAAACAAGATTATTGGATTAAGTTATTTCTATTGATATTATTTTCCTTATTGGTTGGGATTTTTTTTTTTTTTCATTTAGAATCCAGTGTAATCGGCAATGGCTGATAAACTTTGCCTATAATTTTGGTCCAATGTGTAGGGCCAATTTGGATTATTTTTCTCAAATTATGTCATTTAAATCTACAAATTCAGGCCATTTTACCACAAACCTTAAGTGCTGTGTATCACATTTAGTTCAGTTGTCTCTTCACATTGTGTTAAAATAAGGCTTTGCGTGTATTTTTTAGGCAGCAAAACTACCAAAACAAAATATCGGCCTTTGCAGCATATTTAAGTTCAATGGCTGATGTAATTTGGGGGTAAAATGTAAAAATCGGTCATGGCATCCATCATGAAAAAATGCATACCAATCAATCTCTAGTTTAAAACTCAAATACATGTCATTCTTGTATTATTTTAGCAGTTCACATTTTTGCACTATTAGATCAATAACATAGTTTAAAATGTAAATAATTTACAATCAGGCAGGAAATGAATGTAAGTCAATGTAACGTCCCCAAGAACCATGCAGACCCAACACGGGTGCTTGTGTGCGTGATCCTACTCAGCATTAATGAAACGGTAATCAATAGGTGGCCGCGCCGAGGGGAGAGCTCCAGTGTAAATGTCAGGATGAGACATTTGTGCGAAGGGCCAGGGCTCTGTGGGAGAAGTCATTAAACGCCAACAGAGACACTGTTAATATTAATAAGAGCTGCTTTGCCCACACTGGAAAAGACTGTGTCACTGTAAGGGATTAGAACCTGAGAAATACGTCACCAATGCTTCAAGTCTAATAACCAGTAGAATTTGTTTAGTCCCGATCAAGTCCTGGATTGTTGTTAGTCCTTTCATGTTGGTCCTGTTTAAAGTATAAATTAGTCTAGGTTCAATACAAGTGCATATGGCAGGTTTTCATGGTTTTCTAACTAGCTTGATGGGATAATATAAGTAAATATTTATCATATTTTACGTCAGCTTTCCATCGGTCAATTGGCAGGTTGTGAAGAAAAGTTGATCTAGTTAATTCCAAATTCAGTCTTGGTTTATAGTCCTGGTTAGCTCTGGTTTATTCTGCTTTAATCCTGATGCTGATCCTACTTCCAGTCTAGTTAGGGTTTATGGTCTGGTTTAAAATTAGCAGTGCAGATCTTAGACTGTATATATGAATGGACACAGCTAACCCTCTATCTGCTGTTTTCCAGTTTCCATATAGGAAGTGAGCATGGGCGTGCATCCGGCTCCATTGACTCCAGCTCCATTTCCCTTGTGTATTGAAAAATTGTCACCCCTCGCTCCGTAACTGCCGCCATCTGGCTTCTCATCTTGGTCTTAAAATATTTGTATTAACACTCTACATAGATTACTATGAGCTTGTGAGCTTCATTTGCTTTGGGCGGCGTCATACTCACTTCTTATAGTCTATGGTTCTGATTCACATAGTCTTATTTTATGTTTGTATTCAGTTTAGGTTTTTATCTGGTTCAAATTTGCCTTGGTTTAGCCACATTTTTTCTTGATTTACTTTTGCTTTATCTCAGATTTACAAACCTTGATTAGTCCTGGATGTAATCGTATGTTTAGTACAAGCACCATCACAGTTAACCACCTCTCCTTTTGTTGAAGCCTGATTTCAATGTGTAGTTTTTAAAATGCTACGTTGCTCTTATACTATCCATATAGGTCAACTTTTTGTCTGAGTAAGGCTGCTAATTATTTAAATCCACGATAATCCCTACTCCAGCAGAGGGAGGTGTTCTGAAACGTAATCACAAATCTGCCTCTTTAATTAGTTCTCATTAGGCCGCCATGACTGAGCGATTCCCAAATCATTTCAGCCCAAAGCGTAACAGAGTCTCTTCCTTGTCTTTCTTTAATTACATTTTCACAAACCACGGGCCTGCAGTGTTGTCCTGGCAAAATGTGGCTTTAACAGTCAATGCTGAAGTCTTTTTGGCTCACAGGAAAATGCTGATTGGATTAAAGGAGCCATTTTATCTGATAATGTAGAATCAGTTTAGACACAGTTAATTTCCAGATTTCAGTCAGTCTTGTTTGGTCTTTTGGTCTTTCTGGTTAAATTCATGTTTCAATTGCGGGAAAGAATTAGCTCCATACTTAGCTCTCAAAAGTTAATTCTTAATAATTATTACTAAGGCTGTAGACTAGGGATGCCCCCATACAACACTAGCGCCAATAGAGAACATTTTGGTGCATCGGGTATCGGTTCCAAGATAACCATTTTGGTCGATAAATTGGTGTAATAAGACAATTTACTGTTCCGAAAGGTCTCATAGGAATAGAAAAGGGAAAGAAAAGAAGTACCGGTTGATATTGGGTATCCGCAGATACTTAAAGCCAAATAATCCATTTTGGTATCAGAACAGAAACATCCGAATCACTACATCCCTACTGTAGACCTTTAGTCTTTTAGCCAAATAATCGGTCAACGGTGTCTTGATCAATTTGTAGAAATCGACTCATCATGTCATATACATATATGGAACAACAGCAGAAAGGAGAAGTGAGTGAGGAGAAGTGAGTAAGTTAGCTGGAAATTTTGTATTTTTTGGTATTTATTATGCAGAACTCATGATTCACAAGTTTTATTTGTACATCGTTTCCTAGTACTTTTGTCTGCATAAACAGTTATTTTTGCATGAAGTCAGTGCAGTTGTAGTCTTGTGAGTGCAGTTTGGGTCAGATACATAGAGATTTGTATAATCCTCATTAACTCTACAATACATATTTGAAAAGCACAGAGTTCTGGGAGCCTCAGAGACTCTGTCCTGTGGAGGATGAGTCAGCTCCAGCCTCCAGCTTTTACCATGTTGTACTCTCACACTTCACTTAGTCAAACAAGTGCCAATTCAGAAAATAGTCGACCTTCACACATAACCAAACTCGGTACCAAATCAGAATCAAAGCTGAGGACTGTAACAAAATGGGACCTAACCTGGACTAAACCTGGACTAAACCTGGACTAAACCTGGACTAAACCTGGACTAAACCTGGACTAAACCAAAGTTAAAGTGAATATTGTTTACTGAAGAATTGTGGAAATACTGTATATGTTTGTAGAAGTCTATTAATATTATAGTAATTATTGTCTGTTTTAGTCATCTTGAGTATGAAACTGACTTAGAAGCTTTAGAAAGATAAGGAATCAATCTTTTTGTTTCCGATTGTCTCATTAGTCCTGATGGTGATGATAACTCAAATGGAGCCTGTGATGTGTTAAATGATCCTCCTATGTGTGAATGAATGTGCAAATCAAAGATGTGTTTTAATTAGCTCAATGACAATGGTGCATCAGATACTGTGATTGTTATAAAGCAAAGTGGAGACGCAGCTAATTAATCTGAAATTAAAAGACACTAATGAAATTGGAGCATCATTTGAATGAAGGAGACTAAAACATATACTTCTTTTTTAGTTAAAAATGCACTGTGAAACTCTTCTGGTGGAGGGTCTGCTACTTGTCTCTGGGGAAATATTGTTGCTTTATATAGAATGTTCCATTGTATATAGATTAAAGCTATCTATCACGAGGGGACAAGCAGGTTACAGCTCTACACTACCTTGCAATTCAGAATTGTGAAGTCGCCCTTATTCATAGTGGGAATTATTGTATTTTTCATGTGTAATGCCATATTTTTCATGTGTAATGCCATACCATGCAACATTGCAAGCTAAGCAATTACATCTCCATAGAGACAAGTGGGTCCCTCAACCAGAAAAGTTATGCAGTGCAGCTTTAAATCATCTCCATCTTCTTCCTGCCACCAATTGACATTGTCTTTGAAAATCTGCTGCTTGTGACAGAGTTCCAAAATGATAAAACTTAGCAAAATGAATGCATGAGATAAAGATTAAAAAAAAAAAATTATCCTGTTTTTGTAGGTCACATAAAAAATTGTTTAACTTTTCTGGCTCTCCTTTGGACATATTATTGCTTTGTCTGAATTGTTCCACCCTATAACATAAAAGCATCCATTTCCATAAAGACAAGCAGGTGCAAGTTACTGTTCAAATCTGTGGGTAGGCAACTGTTTTGCAATGTATTTTTGTGCAATACAACTAACCAAAATAAAATTTCTACAATATAGTGCAAGAAAGTACTTCTTGTACATGGTACATACTGTGGCAAAAATGGCAACATAGCACCCCCTCCATCAGAAAAGTTGCATAGTGCTCCTTTAAACTCTCTTCAGTCCCTGTAGAATGTACATCATTTTGATCAATACTTCCATTAGAAGAGCCCTGATTGTAATTATATGTTAACTGGCGTGCTTCCATGTTGCAGCCTTTATAATTAAACATTTAGACATTTAGCTGTGAATCAGTGGCACATCCTCATGGTTCACTGTCAGTATGAAATCTGTTTAAACTGGCCTATATGGATACAGTATCTCTGCTACTGCTGCCTAATGGATATAAAAGGATCTCTGATTGATAGTCATTGCCGTTTGCTTTGCTCTGCCTTTCTCCCTGTCATGATCATTAATAAACCACTGGCAAAATACAATCTCCAACCATTCAAGTAATTTATCAAGACTTCAGCCCTATACAAGCATGGTTCCTCTGATGCACATTTATTTAGGCCCAAATGATGAATCTTTTTTGAACAGGTATGTTAAGAGCAGGTTTGACAGTGATTTGTCAGTGACAGCATGGCACCCCTTTATAATGATTATCTGCATTTTACTGTAGTTTGTCTCTGGGTTTGATCGGCGCATTGGATAATATTTTATCTTTTTACTATGGCCTAATGCAGGCAGTAGAGTTCCCTCTAGCAGTCATGCTGATTAACATAATGCTGAAAGTTACAATGCAAGACATCCTGTCTACTACTACATAAAAACTGCTTACCCTGTAGTTTGGATTTATACAAACATGTTCTGAAATGTGATTTTTGGCTTGTTAATTCATATTCATATTTCATATTGTCATTTTTGTAAATTCTTCTGGACAAATTAAAAAACAGAATCATATTAAATCACAATCGCAAAACTTGTCAGAAAAATCGCTATTAGATATTTTTCACAATTTTTTTTCATGTCTTCTATCACTACATAAGTCTCCTTGGTCTTTCTCTAAGCCTGAAGCGCTTTCTCACTATATCAGGACCCATTTGTTCAATTCAATTCATTTTATTTTTGTAGCGCCCAAAATCACAACAACAGTTGCCTCTAAGGGCGTTCCAAGATATGGATGAGCAAAACATACACACAGACATATCAAAACAGGAATAAACAACATTCATGTAAGGCAGCAAATGAAACATCGTCCAGTCATCCGCTGTTCTTAGACCCTCCTTCTCAGCAAGGAAAAGCCCAGGGTCCTGGGAAAAAGAAGAAACCTCGGGGAGAACTACAGTGAAGGAGAGATCCACTCCCATGGACGAACAGGCTAAAGATGTCCAGGCCCGTGGGCCAGTTCGGTATGGCCACATCTACCCAGGTGGGGAAAGAGCCGGGGAGGAGCCAGGCGAGGAGGGAAGGCTGGGCAAAGAGGAGGAGGCCGGGCGAGGAGGAGGAGCTGGGCGAGGAGGAGGAGCTGGGCGAGGAGGAGGAGCTGGGTGAGGAGGAGGAGCCGGGTGAAGAGGAGGAGCCGGGTGAAGAGGAGGAGGAGCCAGGCGAGGAGGGGAGGCCGGGCGAGGAGGAGGAGGAAGCCAGGTGAGGAGGAGGAGCCAGGTGAGGAGGAGGAGCCAGGCGAGGAGGAGGAGAGGGGTCCAGCTGTCATCAGGCGTCTGAAAGAGTTACACTCCACAGGGGGAGTGGGACAGGGGACAACATGTGAATAGCAATGAACGAGCTACAGATGAGAACATAGTAAGTGATGCTGATGAGAAAATAGGAGGAAACAGAGGACAGTGCTCAGGTTGCCACACTTCCCCCAGCTTGTTATCTCCTATGGCAGCTTATCTTAGTAACATCAACTAAGTAACCTGGTCATAAGCTATTCCGAAGAGGAAGGTTTTAAGCCTGGTCTTAAATAAAGAGACTGTGGGTGCCTGTTTAACATCAACAGGGAGTTGATTCCATAACACAGGAGCTTGGTAACTGAAGGCTCTCCCCCCCACTGTACTTTTAGACACTCTAGGAACCACTAATAATCCTGCATTCTGAGAGCAAAGTGCTCTATTTGGCTGATAGGGGACAATGGCATCCTGAAGATATGATGGGGGGCCATATTGTTTAAGGCTTTGTATGTCAGGAGGAGAACTTTGAATTTAATTCTAAGCTCGACAGGAAGCCAGTGAAGTGATTTTAACACAGGACTGATGTGATCTCTTCTTTTAGTTCCTGTTAGGACTCTTTTAGTTCCTGTTAGGACTCTTGTTGAACATTGAGAGGTGGTATACAGTCTACAAATCATCCAGTAGAATCCTTACCCAAGCCTGGAACTGATCAAAGTTTCTGTGCGGTCTCATGAGCTGCAGGAAATCGCCAATAATGTTTAGTGGCTAAACAACATATAAAAGATATCAGAATTTTTATTCATGACACTTCCTATTGCAGTTGTCTGAAGGAAAAATGTAGTGTTATTGAGTTGACATCACATTTTGTTGGACAATGTAAGACTGATATTACATAGCCTGTGCCTATACACGATGTTTCCTGTTACTTTATGCCTACACAAGCAAATAAATACATCCTGTGGTTTATATATATTATTGTGAAGAGCAAATCATGCCTGTAGCTGCAGATGTAATTACAGTTGGAGCATTTGACAGGTATGACCTCTCTGTCGCCCTTTCAGACATAATGAGCTCCCAAAGCTGAGGCAGCCGTGACCAGGCCACAAACCTGTATCACCCACAGTTCCCTTCTGCTGTCTGTAGTTGCCGTGTCTGGGATGAGACTGCAGCATGACATATCCTTTTGACTAATCACTTTGTTTCTCTCATTTATTGCAGTTGGGAAGACGTCTCTCATCACACGGTTCATGTACGACAGCTTTGACAACACGTATCAGGTATGGCCTACAAACTTGTATTTTTCTATCCATGTTATAAATATAATAAAATGAATCGGCAGTTTTGGTGGAAGTTACTATTACATTTTAGGATTCTCTTACTCAAACTTAATGTAATTTTGTTTATCGAATTACAATACTTGCTTATGTTTTATGGAAATAGATTTCTACATAAGCCACAATAATAATAATACATTTTATTTATATTGCACTTTTCATTCCATAGAATCTCAGAGTGCTACAATAAAATGAGAACTTTAAAAACAATACTATTTGCTAAATGCTAAAAGCATCAACAGTAAGCTTTTCTAAATAGAAAAGTCTTTAGATTAGCTTTAAAAGAGTCCAGGCTCTGTGTCGCTCTCAGCTGGACAGGGGGGCAGTTCCAAAGTCAGAAGGCTTGGCCCCCCATTCTACGGAGCCTAGTGGAGGGGACCTGAAGGAGCACGCTACCTGAAGATCTGAGGGTGCGGTTTTAAGATTGTAGAGTGATCAAATCTTGCAGATACAGTGGTGCCTCACCAGTGATGCATTTATGGGTCAGCGGAAGATCCGGGATGAGACAGGGAGCCAGTGCAGTGATTTGAGAATGGGAGTGATGTATTCAAATTTTCTGACATTCATTAGGATTCTGGCACCACTGATTTGTATGTATTGTAGTTTTTGAATGTCCTTGGCAGGAATCCCAATATAAAGTCCATTACAATAGTCCAACCTGGTTTGTTTATGGTTTTGACATGACAAATTGTCATTGCATCATTTCTCTGATTGTTTAAAAGGCCTAGTCATAGAAAATATAGGAAAATAGTCATGTGCTCACTAAGGTTGTCCAAAGTATCAAATCAAATACTAATAGAAACTAAAACAATATAGAAACTAGACACTCTTTTGAGCCTGGACGACTAGGCATTACACACATATGAGGCCATGTGATAACTTAAAAGAAAGCACTATTATTTAATGTTGAATACTTATCATCAGAGTATCTGAATCAATATTGTGTATAAGGTCAATTCCAGAATTCAAAATCAAGTAAATTTTAGTATTATGACAACGCCCTCCTGTGGGCTCACCACCCGCAGAGGGGTTCACAGCCTTTGTGACTGAACACTAGAGCTCTTAATGACCACCCTCCGCTTGGTTCCAGAAGTAAACTTCCCATTCATTTTTCTCATAGACTTTCTGAAAAAAAAAAAAAAAATCTGAAGTATGAAAGCACACTAACTAGCTAATCAGCTATGTGGTAACCAACAACCTCAAGGCAGAGCATTTTATTTAAAATCTGATTCTGAAACTTATAAATCATTAATTTATTAAAATATTTAGCAGAATCTTAAAACAATTGTTTTATAGACATTAATTACCATAGAGTGGGTTAGCTAACATTGTGCCTTTGAACTCTATATTTGAATTGTTCAAATATTAAAACAGAATGGGAAATTCACTTACGGGACCAGAGCAGATTTTGAAGTGGGCAGGACTGCTGAGCTCCATTACCCAAATAGTACGGAGAAAAGATGGTGGCAGACAACCAACAATTAAATTACATGGAATAGCAACAAAGTTTACTTACTTAAACATAAAAACACTACTGCATTTAGCTGAACATAGCTACTAATGCACTATTGTAATTCTCCATCCATCCATCCATCTTCTCCCGCTTAATCCGGCTGGGTCGCGGGGGCAGCTTGCCCGGGCGGCACGGTGGCTGAGTGGCAACACTCAGGCCTCACAGCAAGAAGGTTGTAGGTTCGATCCCCAGGTCGCCCGGAGTTTGCATGTTCCTCCCTGTGTCTGGATGGGTTTCCTCCGGGTACTCCGGCATCAACCCAAAAACATGCCCGCACCCCTATGAACTAACATCAAGGACCATGTTGTCCACCCTCCTGTGGGCTCACCACCTGCAGAGGGGTTCATAGGGGGGTCAGGTGCTATGAGTATTGGGCAGCGAAACTGCCCCCGCGACCCAGCCGGATTAAGCGGGAGAAGATGGATGGATGGATGGATATTGTGACAACATAAGTGTTTGTACTTCAACTTGAGTAATAAAAATTTGAAGTATGCTGTATTTAGCCTGGAGAGATTTTTCAGAATGGCACCTTTGATCCACATTAAAGAGCAGTGCAAACCCTCAGCGATCACTATGCAGACTGCAGACTAATCTTTTTTGTCATGACCGAAACAGAACTTGCTGCTCGGAGGTATTTTGCTCACATCTGCACAGGGCCCATAAATAAAACTTGAGTCTTATTGCCTCATAAGCAAAACATGTCTTGTTTCAGAGCAATAAAGTAAGCATTAAAAATAACCCAGTGTATTGTGTGAAAGGGGCAGGATATGAGCCTGTATACTATATATGAAATCAGATAAACCTAACAAACAAGCAAAAAGCAATAAAAAGGCAAAACAAAATGAGAAGCTAAACCACTTTAAGACTATTTTCTTTTCTACCTTATGATTGGGTGACTTTATATAGTAGTACTGACATAGGGGTATCCAATATTTTCAAAGCCAAAAACCCTCTTAATGTTTGATATTATAAACATAAAACTTGTCAAAAACCAAAAATATGTTGAAAAAATATTTTCATTCAGACATTCACAATGACTTAACATTTTGATCAGATGTAATTGGCAGTAGGATTGCCAAAAGTATTGAAAATTGGATACTAAACAATACTCAAACTGGTATTGAAATTAAATACTCGTTTAAGCAGGTGTTGATACTTCAAAAATCCACATAAACAGGACAAAATGAGTAATCATGAATTTAATCAACACCACTATAAAACCACATGGTAACTTAAACAAAACTTATATTATTTGGTATCAATTATCGGGCATTTTTCTTAGTATCCAGATCAAGTTTCAAATTTCAGTATCATGACAACATTACTTAGCAGTTAGTGTAGAATTGCAATACAGTCATAAATTTCAGTGCTGTATTATGTCAAATACTAATGCAAAATAATATAGCTATAATATGAAGATTGGCTTAATCCTGTGTCTAGTACCAAATTATATTTTTTAAGGTTCTGGTGGTCCACCATTTCCTTTTGTTAACACCAGAAAAGTAATATGTTTCCATAGTATAATATATTTCCCTTGTACCTTGAAAACCAACTATTCTCTTTAAATTATTCTCAAGCGAGGAATGCACTCTCTACATTGCTAGATTGGCATTATAAATCTCATTTTATGGAGAGAGCCTTCGTTCTCATGTATTTTGGACCACTCCTGTTCACTGCGGTGTTGTAATCAGATTAGGCTGTTGTGTGTGGATTATGTTTTATGTTAGCTTGGTGCATTCACATCCCCTTTATCCCATTTCTATTCTTTCACTGAAATACTGCTGTGTCAGACATCTTTTTTGACACTACAGATGTGTGTAGTTAATCTGCTGTTTGTTGGGCTAGCCTTCTTGTGTATCCTCTGAGCCAGGCATGTACGATTCCCTGGGTTCACTGAGTTTAAGTGTCTCTAAATTAACTATAAAGCCCATTATTTCTGTCGTATATAGGCGTCTGATGTTGCTTTCACTGCAACTGACTTCAAGGACACTGGTGTTGAAAAACACAAAGATGGATTTAGTGTTGAGGCATCTAAACTGTTAAGATGTTATATTTTACTTTTTTGAACTGAATACACTGCAGAAGAGGTGAGTGAATAGTGTAGGGACTCAGTAATAGTACTTTCAGATATTAGTCAAGTTGAAAGTATTTATCAAAAGTATTGTTTGGGTAACATTTAAAAGTATTGCATCTTAAATTGACTTCAGTACTATTGGGTATTTTGATTCTTCTATTACTATTCCGCTACAGCCACTACTGCATTTACTACATTTTCCTTTATTAATTGGTCACAAAATATATGCCATTTGCTTGTTCAGGATAATACTAGCAATACTAATGTCTCAAATGTACTACTCAGCTTTTCTTCCTAAAGTGGCCTGGCCCAGAGCTTTGCTGATTGTATCTATCTAATTCAATAAAGGCCCATATGTGGTTTAATGCCTCTCATAACAGAGACTAAAGAACAAAGAAGAATCGCCATGAGCTTTTCTTGTTCTCTTTTATATGGAGAAGATTTTCAGAGGAAGAACATAGTTTGAGATGAGGCCAGATACTTTGGAAAATACGCAGAAATCCATTAAAATGTGTGGAGTAATAATGCAATGGGCTGCTTTATATGGTGATTTCATCCTGTAATAATTAATTTTAACAGATTCATTTTTCAGACCAGAGTTTGATGATCTGAGCGTTTTGACTGCTCATTCACAGTTGTAAAACAGAACAGGAACAACTCAAATCCACCTTTTCTAGTCAATGCCAAACGGAAACCACATTGTCTTTTCTGACACCGGAGTGGGTTTAAAAAAGTGCTACTTCTTCCCACTCCATTTCGAGCATCAATCTCCCGTCTGAGACTCAAATAGTACAGATTGCGTTCATCTCTGTACAACTTTGTTTGTTGTGCTGTGATATAGCATGAAATAAAGACTCCATAATAAAGATTCAAAACCTTATGGGACAGAGGACAGAAAACATTGTCACTGGCTTAAGGAGGAAATTGAAATATGGAAATGCACCACAAGACCATGCACCATGATAAGGGGGAACTTTTTACTCTTACACACCTGGGATGCTTCCCTGAGGAAATCGGACTGCAGATGGCGGTGTTGTCCTGCCTTTGATAGGACAGCGCAAAAACCTGTGTAAATCAGCTGACAAAACATATCACAGCAACATCATGTGACCACTGAAGAAAATTGCAATTGAGCAGTTAAAACGGTCAGGTGCAATAAACAAACTCAGACAAAAGAGTATCAAATAAAACAGAAATAACCCTGTAAATGTTAAACTTGTGACCATAAATGTGGAATCTGTGTCAGAATCTGGGTGTGATGCAAGGAAGCATTTTAAAATCCCCACTAAACTCACTGGAGCTGAGCCTAAATGAAAAGTCTGCCTCCATGAGCTCGCCGTCAGTGTTTGTACAGCTCAGAGGGACGCTCCATTTTCCAGTGAGCAGAAGATTACGCTCCAATGTATCACCGCGGGGGACAGGGGACTTTTGGGGTTTTGTGATGCACGCTTTTGTTTTATCCAACCGGCTAGAACAGATCTTGCCAAATCCACAGTGCATCATGATAGTTACCAAGCATGCCACTGGCTGTTGTCTACTGGAAGGGACAGAGATTTGCTTCATTTTGTCCGCTGGAGTGGTGAAGAGAGAGGGAGAAAGAGGGAGAGAAAGATAGAAAGAAGAGAGGGAGGCAGAGCATGTTAAAAAGTGATGGGGTCCAGAGGGAACTGGAGGTGCTGTCAGTCAGTGTAGACAGCCTGCAGCAGGGGACACATCTGTCTGCTTCTACCTGGGAAAACTACCAGAACTGCTGCTATTTTATTCACTTATTGCGTTAGGGGTTGACAGTGACACAAAGCGTTGAGTGCTCAAAGCCTATGCCTTCTGGAGCACTAAATGTTGTTGTGTACTCGGGCAAAGCAGTTTACCAACATTGCCCTTTCGTAGACCCCAAAGCCGTTTATTTTGAGAATAATGGCTGACTGATGAAGTTATTGGCTGGCTAGCCGGCTCAGCCAAAACCTAAATGGCTGCTGCAGCTGCCAAAATGTTCATGACTACAATTGGCTGAAGCTGTCATTTCATGCCTATAGTCTATGTTGCTCTACTGATTTACAAGATCTCAATATGCAGTGTACTGGTTACACAGGTATATAGGCCATTTCCACAAAATGTGATACAATGTGGGCTAATAAAAAAGCATCAGATTTTACTTTAACAAATTATCTATTTATTTTTGTCTGTACTAAATATTTTCAAATACAGACAATTATGTGTCACAGTGACTTTATCATGAATAAAGGTGATATTACACCTTGAAGGAGCCAGAGATGATTGTTTGAACAGAAGGCAAAAGTAGAAGTAGGTGGAGGAGAAACTCAAAGAGGCGGACAGACCCACCACCTGGACCTGCGGCACCCGCAGTTGGGGCACTATCTTGCTGCTGTATCCACCTCTGTCCGCTCATTTCTGGGTGGAATAATTTGACCTGGGCGTAGCGCATGGAGGGTGTAAGTCCACCTGGTGCCCTAATGCTAATATGGACTGGTGTAACTTTCAGATTTAAGTGGGAAGTGGTAGTTTTAGTAGTTTAGTAGTTTTAGAACCAGACTGGACCGGGACTTGGACCAGTTTCATCTTGTCATATCGGACCATAATACAGAACCAACAGAACAGAAGACAGAGGATGCACTCCTCTGTCCTCTGGAGAAGGTGTGGCCATACTTTGTCAAAGCCTGATCCCGTCAGATCTCAGAAGCTAAGCAGGGCTGTGCCTGGTTTGTACTTGGATGGGAGACACTGGGAATTCCAGGTGCCACAGTGGGGCTCCACTGGCAATAACTGTCGTAGTGTCCTTAGGCAAGACACATCACCCACATGGCCTAGTATGAAAGTGGTGTGTGCGTGCGTGAGTGATGGTGGTGGTCGGAGGGGCCGATGGCGCAGATTGGCAGCCTCGCTTCCATCAGTCTGCCCCATGGCAGCTGTGGCTACAATAGTAGTTTACCACCACCGGGTCTGGAGCGAATGAATAATGCTCTGTAAAGCGTCTTTGAGTGTCTAGAAAAGCGCTATATAAAACTGATGCATTATTATTATTAAGGTGAGGTGCTTTCGTTAGTTTGGGGCAAATCTGAGGACAGAGCCTCACAGGTGGGTAAATGCGTAAATGAGTTTGTGGGTGCGATGGAGCTGCTCCGGTGTTCTGCCGTGTGCTGTAGGAGCGGCGCTGATGTGTTCATGTTGGGACTGTAGCCTCTTATTGTAGCTTTTGTTGGGGCAGGCTGTGAGCCATGTGTTACGTTGTGTTGTTGAGGTGTGTCATGTTGTGCTGCTGTGTAAACTTTGTGCTTGGCTGTGCGTTGTGCTCTGATAGATGTAGTTCAGCCAATAGTGACCCAAATGACTGTCTGTTGTTGGCATTCATTATAATACTGCATAGCCTATATATAATACATATATTTATGCATGTGGTGGATAGAATTATTATTTGATGCACATAATTCTAGCTGGCTTAGCCAAATAATATTAGATGGTGGCTCACTTTGGCATACAAAATTGTTGGCTGGCTTTGGCTGAAACTCTAAATGGCACAAATGGCGGTGCCTGGTGGTGGCTTCGGGGTCTGCCCTTTAGAGTCCAAGTATGTGTGACTGATTATGAAAGCGAGGATATCTAGTGTATACCAAATGAACCCAAAATAATAGGAATCTGGTTCTAGTCTGTTCATACTGTTAAGATGTCTTTGAGCAATACACTTCACCTTCAGCAGAGATTGTATGATTGGTGGTGGCCGAAGAAGGGGAAGGTGCACTATGTAACAGTTTGTTTCCATGAAGATTCCTAGCCTAGAATGCTACAAAGAATGGCATTAAACTTATCTCCATAGAAACGAGCAAGTAACGCCACTGTGCCACAAAATTTTAACTTTTTTTTTTTTTTAAATAAAGCCTGTGCTTGAATAGATGCAAGAGAGTTTAATGCCATATTATGGAATATGCAGGCAATCCAATAACATCTCCATGGAGACAAGCATGTGGCAGACCTCACATCAGATAATGTATGTACCACACTTTACACAATGCAATTTATTTTAAAGTTCTAATATCCAATTCTATTTAGCCATTCAATTGAACCACCCTCTCAAAGCCTACAGTACAAGCCAGTGAATCCAATATTAATTTTCTGCCTAACATTCCCACCACATTTACAGTCAATTTGGCGGTGGAAGCTTGAGAGCGGCCCTGGTGAGGCGTTCCTCATGGAGTTAGAGACATGGGGCAGCAATTAAACTGTCAGCTCTGTCACGCCAAGAGATGACAGAGGAATAATGAAGCATGAAGTCAATTTGGCTTTGTCAACTGTGAAGCCTTGAGTCATTTCCATTTGTAATATTATAACTTTGTGTACTAAATCCCACTGGTATCTGGTATGCATGTTTTTCCAAATATTTTTTAGGCAATAAAAACACCTGTTATGAAGTAAAGGCAAGATTGATGCATGTATTTCCTACTGTAAAACATCCCAGACAAACCAATAACATCTCTAAGTAGTAAGACTTTTTAGTTGCTTTATTCTTTAGAGAAAATACTTTACTACTAATCAATACTTTACTGTAATAAATATTTGACCAAAAAACAGAAAGATATGAACTTAACTTAATAATATATATTAATCTAGTATAAAAAGAGATCAGATAAAGGCATGAGCCCCACTCATTTCCAGTGTGTGCTACAGTGGAGCTCTGTCTTCTAAAGATATGTGCAGGTTAATAATTAAAAAGTTACATGAATAATTTCTTCACCATCTAATCTTTTCATGTGATGTCTGTGTGGGACGCTAAATTTAGAGAGCAGAATACAACGTCACTGCTTACAAAAGTCAAACACTGTAAGGCTTTTGACTGTCCACTGTAGAGGACATGTTTAGTCTTTGTTTAGTCCTGGGGTTTTGGTTCTTTTGTATTACCCAATGTATGCCTGATATATTTAGTAGTGGTTTTAGTACTTGTTTAGTTATTAATCCTGATCTTAATCTTGGCTAGTCTGGGTTTGGGTCTGTTTGAAGAATAGACTGTAGATATAAATGTATACAGCTAACCTGCTAGCCATCGCATTCCACATAAAAAGTGACCATGGGGGCGACTCTGTTTCCTATTGACTTAACATTAAAAAATGGTCACCCCCTCGCTGTAACTCCTGCTGTGAGCCTCGTCATTTTGGTCTTAAAATGCTCGTATTAACCTGTTCTACATGTTCCTTTGTATTTTTATTTAGCCATTTTGTACGTAAATAAATTGCTATTCCTAATATGGACCTTGCTCCAAATTCTCTCCTATAACTGCTGGCATCGTGAGCTTCATTTGACTGGAGCCGAACACTATAGGACAGGTGATGTCACACTCCCTTAGTCCACTTCTTTATACACTCTATGGTTTGAAGTCATAGTTTGTTCTTGATTTCACCCCTGGTTCTAATTTAATTTTTTTTAACTGTCCTGTAGTATTTTTGTCCAGGGTAAATCTTGGTTTAAAGAAAGGTTCATTCTTGATTTAAATACTGGGAGTGGTCCTAGTTTGCCGCTTGTTTTCCCCTGTTTAGCTGAGATCCTGTGGCAGTGACAGTCTGAGCCGGTCCAGTGCTGCAGGGACAGTTTGATGTCAGAACTGTCAGAGAGAAAATACCCCCTCGTCCTCCTCCCCATGGAGACGACCATCATCCAAAACTCCCACCTGCTTTCACAGATGGGCCACTGCGCTCTGCTGTGTAGAGCATCATGACTAAACAAGACAACAGTCAGGGCTGAGAAAGCTTCAAAACTATGGGACTAAAACAGCTCTAAAATGTGAGGAATAAAGCACGACTACAGGCCTAAAAAACCCAGAATTCCTCTCTCAAACAGAAAACACTCTTTTGCACCTTGTGATGTCATGTGATGATACAGGAAGTGCTTTCTCAATCTCTACTAAGGAAAAGTAAAAAGTTTTATCTTGAAAACTACCACTACGTGACATCACAAGGTGGAAGAGAGCATTTTGATCTTTGTAGATGTAGACTGGCTAATAATCTAGGGTTATGTGTGAGTGGAACAAAACACAACTCCAGGTATGTTTTTCAGGAGGTGACCGACCACATTATAACATGGCTAAAAATTCACATCTTGCATAATTTAGGACCTTTATAATAAAACTCCATGGCATTTAAACCATTCAAATGTATAAAGTGTATCCTTGACCCTTACCCTTTTCTCTCTCTGTTTTCTCACCCAGGCAACCATCGGCATTGACTTCCTGTCCAAAACCATGTACCTGGAGGACCGAACGGTATGTGCATGTACAGTAGAGTGTGTGGTGCATACATAAGTTAGATTTGTAGTCTGTGATCTGTGTAATAATCAGAGCTGTCCCAGAGCTCTTTATCATGAGGGGCCCCCAGCACCCTGACCTTGGAGGTGTCATCATAGGGTCCCGCTCCGAGCAATAGCACAGGGCATCTGGTTTATGGCTGATGGATGGGATAACTGTGTTGTATGTGTGTGTTGTAAAATCACTTGGATAATCTATTCTAAGTAATACAAGTCAGTGGTTTTCAAACTGGGATGAGATCGTAAGCAAGTAAAAAAACACGAATAATACTAAATAACGTGTCCATGCACACGTTTAAAAATAATTTTGTTACATTTTTTAATTATGCAAGTGTAAAGGAGGTGCCTCAGCCCTGTTCATGCCTGGGCTCCCTCCTCTGCTCCTCCACTACAGCTGCTTCTTTTAGGAAACACAGCTTCTCTCATGCTGAGAAGGGTTTAGAGGGCAGCTCCTGCACTTTCTTTGACAGTTTCTCATTTTTTTGTTGGTTAGATCTCCACTAATATCAATACAAGTGGTTTGAGTCAGAGAGTTTTTGCATCTCCAAGTCTTTTTCATTTACCCTCATGATTTCTTCGGAGTCGACAACCTCTTGTTTTATTTGCATATTTTCTTCTACTGTATAATCATGCAGGTATCGGAGTGCCTTATGTGCAGTAACTAGGTCTTGGAGTTCTTTGGCCTTCTCCTGAATCAGAATTAGAAAGGTTTTATTGCCTTTTATTTTAAAGGTTTAAAAGGAAAAGATAGGCCTTTTCTTTGCCTATCTTTTCCTCAGTCTTAAGCTTGCACTCCAAAACAAAGCTTCTTAGGACCTTGAAGCTTGGCCTTTGTCCGCTCCAACTTTTCCACAGCGCCCACACCAGAGTGCTGTTCTCCAGGGGTGGAAGTTCCTGGAGCAGGCTTCTTTTCTCAGGGTTTGAGGAGTCCTGGATATTGGAAGACACCAGTTGGCTCTCCTGTGGCTCCTGAACACCCCCTGTGGGTGTGGGACAGAGCAGAGCCTCCAGGTCAAAGTCCTCATCGTAGAGATGGGCGTTATCCTCTTCTGTATAGAAGTGCCAGGGCTTTGTTGAGGAAGTAGTCGAGCCATCCATGTTTGTGTGTGTGTGTTTACCAGGAAACTTGTCTCCTGAGAACAGAACGTTTTGTGTAGAATGTGACATCTCCTTGGTGGTCAAGAGATCTTGATCTGTGGGTTTACAAAACGATGAGCACTGTAGAAATGAACTGTTAATAAACTATTGATAAAACAATACTTTTATATTATTGATTTAACACTAAAAATACATCACTATCCATCTGTTAGGGTACTAAGCAGACATATTGCTGTTTTTCCTATTTTTATTCTATTAGTGATTTATCATTTACTGATCCTGTCACAGTGACTGATGCTACTTTGTTTTGACATTATTGGTGATGAATGCTAAAGGGTTGTGTGTGCTTAGTATTTCCATATTTCGACATGCACATAATATTTAGAATTTGGAGAGAAAGCTACCCTACATAATTGCAGTATTTAGGATTTGATCATTGTGCCAACTCAAATTGTGATTTTGATTTAATTGCTGTTTCCTGTGCAGCTCTACTTTGGTGCTACCTAAATGCTAGTCCTCATTTTAAATAGCCTTGGTTTGTTCATCCATTCTTCTCCATTCTTTTCAACCTGGTTATGTCCTTTTAGTCCTGATTCATTTCCAGTTTAGCCCTGAATGTGAATAATTGGCTTGAATCTGATTTAGTTCTGAGATACACTTTGATAATTTCTTCTTAGAGAGGTCTATATTGCACTAATTTCTGAATTATTTTTTATGTTGTTTCCTCATCACAAATACCTGGAGTTTTGCTTTGTTTCATTCACACATGTTTAACAGACAAATCCTGCATATTTAGGCTGAGTTCTTCTCTCAAGGGAAAACAAGTGTTTGCATACATTTTCACTAGAATCATTTAGATGATTTCAGTCCTGGAACTGCCTATCTCTACTGAACAAAAGGTAAAAGGTATCTGTTAACCTGAAAACTACCACTACATGACATCACAAGGTGGAACAGAGCATTTTGAGCTTTGTGAATGGAGACTGACTAATAATAAAAGATTACTCAAACACATGTGAATGAAACAAAACACAACTCCAGGTATGTTTTTGATGACATAACATTATAATATGGCTTAAGGCTCACAAGAATGCATTTTGTGTAGTATAGGACCTTTTAAAGGTAATTAAAGATGCACTATGTAACTTTTCTGGTATACTACTGGTTCTTTTGTTTGTTCTGTAGAGCCAAGGACTTTATTCATATTAGTTTATATTTTAGTCTTACATTGTATTGTCTGTCCTCCTTCCCAAGGTGAGGCTGCAGCTCTGGGACACAGCGGGACAGGAGCGCTTCAGGAGCCTCATTCCCAGTTACATCCGTGACTCCACTGTGGCTGTGGTGGTCTATGACATTACAAGTCAGTATTACTTTGTATATGTTTGTATAAGCAACTATTTTATTATTTGAAGGTAATCATGCAATATTCTCTATATTTTGAAGGCAGCTATTGTAAAATACTTTTCCAAATTTCTCCCATATTTGCAATTGAGTTTCATCAACAATCTAGTCCGTTTTACCATTACTGTTCTATGTATATGGATGTCCATTTGATTTTATTATACTGTCTTGTATGTTACTGCTGCCCCCTGCTGACGGTTTTTCTTGTTCAATACTATTTCATGACAACAATTTGTGTAAATAATAATAATGACTGGCCCCTATTGTTTATGTATATATGTATATATATATAAGTATAACATTTGATGCTTGGCTTTTAATTTGACATGTGATGGATACAGCTGTATATCATTGAAATCTATAAACCACCTCACAGTTAAATAGACTTTAAAGGATTCCCAATGGAACATATCTCATTGCTGATTATGGAAATCAAAGCACACACTCCCCTCACCTTGAAAAGGGCGTAGGATCGTCCTGTCAAACTCCCAGGACAAGAATAAGAAACGCGCTGACATGACTGCATACTTAATAAGATCACCAAAGTCAAGGTGCTCTGCTTATGAAATCTCTCAGGCTACACAGCACTGTAAAACCTTACGTACATAACAGTGGAAAGTATAGTATGGCTGTCTTTACTGCATTTGTGTTTTTTCCTGTATATAAAATGTAATTTTTTTCTAATTTTAAGTGTTTTGTGAGTATAGATTGTTTCTCTGATTTTGTTGGCTTTTCTACAGATGTGAACTCGTTCCAACAGACGACCAAATGGATCGATGATGTCAGAACAGAGAGAGGAAGTGATGTCATCATTATGCTCGTGGGCAATAAAACAGATCTGGCGGATAAGAGGTACACTTCTACCAGACACAGGTCTACTTAAATCCACACATCACAGATTGAGATCCAGATGATTTGTATGACAATACGAGTACACAGTACAGTTATTCAGAAAGAAGATACAAAACAAAACAAATTTATTTGAATAAAGTATTTTAAATTAGTATTAAAATAGTGCCATAAGAACATGTAGTGAATGGAAGTCCTATGTGACACGCACAACCATGTTTTAGAGTATGCCCTTATGGTATACTCACGGTGGCTGAGTGGCTAGCACTCATGCCTCACAGCAAGAAGGTTGCGGATTTGATCCCAGTATATAGTGCGCTATATAAATAAACCTTACCTTACCTTACCTCATTACAATATCATATTACTCAGGTGCATTTAAAAAGGTTCATTCCAACTTAACAAATTATTCTTGGCTATATGATTTAATGTTCCACTGGGAAATTAAATCTGTACATTAATATAACTGACCCAGAGTGGGAAAGGTACAGTGGATTAAGTGTTTGCCCAGCAACCAGAGGGTCAGTGGTCTGAACCTACCCCTCCACATCCAGTCACAGTGTTGTATGTAGAAATACTAACTTCTAATTACCATACAACTGTTTTTGTATGGCAACAAGAATATGAAAGGGAGCAGGTAAAATATTATTATCTTTTCCCAGACAAATAACGATTGAGGAAGGAGAGCAGAGAGCTAAAGAACTGAGTGTCATGTTCATAGAGACCAGCGCCAAAACAGGCTACAATGTCAAACAGGTGAGTGGGGCTATTATTTTATTAAATACTTCAAATTTCACTTTATACAATTATTGCTGTTTTTTAATTCCCTTTTACTTCCCCAAATGGTGATCAAGCTTTAATTCCTTACATGGTCTTACCTCTAGATGTTGCTAAATGTCTGCTGACAGTTTGCCCAAAGCCACAAAAGCCAATCTGTTTAGAGTGACACATTTGCACAAACAGCCAGTGTTCATTGGGTTCATTAGAAGTGATGCTCTGTGTCTGTGGTGGGTGAATGGTGCAGCTGCAGTGGAGTTCACACAGGAGGCTGTTGTCACAAGGATAACTGTCACATGGAGGCAAAACAAATCAATATAGATCAGTAACAAATGGGGCTGGGCGATATGGACCAAAAAATATATCTCGATATATTTAACTATATCTTGATATATGATATCTTGATATCTTTACAGGAAAATACCTCCCCATTTAGTACTGCAGTTTACCTGAAGAACCTCTTCTTTAAGAGAACTTCCACTGGCACTTTACACAAAACTCCTTCAAAGTGAATAAAGTGTGTAGGATTTTTAAACCTGTATTTTCAAATTCCAAACTGGAGTTACATTCTCTTGTTTTAAAGTGGTATTTAGTCTCTGCACATTTACCAAATAAAACTCACATTATGACAAACGGATTTATTTGGCATTTGGCACAGGCTGCAGAGAGAAGCCCCGCACGCTCCTGCACACCGGGATGAGTTTAGTGCTGACAGCAGCGGCCTTAATGAAAAATGACCGCACTCAGTATTCAGACCTTGAGTCCATGACAAGACAGAGTCCAAATGCGCTCAAGTCCAAGACAAGAGACAAAGCTCTCGCTTCAGCGGAGAAGGAAGTCCAGCCACATGGGGGTGTCTAATGAGTAGTGGGACAGGTGTGGGTCCTGCTGCGGGGCGCTCCTCGTTAAAGGGGGTGTGTTTTGAAGCGGAGTTTGTTCGTATGAGTGATATCGGCCACATGCGCAGCTCGTATGCTGGAGTCGTGTGCGGTCGGAGGTGTTATGTGGTTGCGCTCGCGCTGGGCAGGTGCATTTAGAAAGTTTAACTCGTCACGTTACGTCTGTGCGCAGTTCTCCTTATTGTGGCTGCAGAAGCACTCGCACAGATGCACCTGTTTTGTTTTCCACGTTCGCACGACAAAATATTTGCTCGCAAATGCGAGTGAAATGGGCGCACTGTAGAGCCCTGGTCCTAGTCTTGGTTTAGTCCGCGACCGAGCCCCGGACTCTGCGGCCGCGTTTAGTCCTGGCTTGGTCCTAGTCCTGGTTTGGTCCTAGTCCTGGTTTAGTCCGAGGCCAGCTCCGGGCTCTGCGGAGGAGCTCAAGGGACAAAAGCGAGGAGGCAGAGGCGAGCGCGGGGGCGAGCGCGGCACAGAGAAGGCAAAACAAGCGAAGCGGCGAAACCAGAAGTAAACGTAAGCATTATATCGATATGTCAGAATTCATATTGTTTCAAAAATATCTCAATATATTTTAAATATCGAGATATCGCCCACCCCTAGTAACAAACGTATCAAACATTATAGACCCCTTTTACGTTCATTGTTATGCACGGTTCCTACCAAATAAACTGAATTAATTTATTGTGGGGAAAAAATGGCAATAAAAACCTCTGTCATTTTATAATATTCACCTTAACACAGAAGTCGTTGGCGCCGTAGTCATTTGGGTTGTATTGTTTTGCATGGGCCTGCCAATCTTGACAGAAAATATGCCCTGTGCAGACTACAAAGTCATAGCTGCAAAAAAATCAAATTCTCCATTTAAATGAATAAGATTACCATTTAACAGGAACAGCATTTATTGGGGATGGGAGAATAAGATCAATAGAATCAAATCTGTGATGCTAGATCTTAATATGTTAGCTGTGCGTATATTATAGACTTTATAAAAAAAAAAAATGGTGCATACAGTCTATGGTGTATACAGATTCTAATATTGTATTTTATTTTCCCAGTTGTTCCGACGTGTGGCAGCGGCACTTCCCGGCATGGAGAGTATGCAGGAAACAAGCAAAGAAGGCAGTATCCTTTACACTAGATCAAATTACACTTTTGAATACACTCAAGATGACAAAAGATTAACAAAATGGTATCAAATAGATCTATACAATGCCCTAACAGGACAAAAAGGTATGCTCTTATAATAAAATGTGCAGGATAATGTTGAGGACTGAAAAAATACCAACTTCCCTTAAACTTAAAGCATAAATTAGAAATGAATTGTCTTAAAGGTACCTTGCAATTGTACTATAAACCTACATTTATTATCAGTATAGTATCGCCTTGTACGCTAAGAGTTCACCTCTATTTGACCACTGTACCATGGTTATGATACTGTAGGGTCCTGCCTTTTCAAATGAACAGTCCGGTCAAATACTTATCATTATAATAGCTCCCTTGAGATTAGCCTTATGACTTTTATTACAGTCGTATGTGTTTCCTGGTTATAACATCAGTCACACTACCAGTCTCCTTCATACCTCCCCCTGTGTGGTTTTGCTTTGTCCTGATGAGAGAAGAGGGAGGTGATCAGATGGAAGTGATATGGTGGGGAGACATATATTGTATCCAGTCTATAATAATTTAAAAGAGGTTTGTTAGCAGTATTGAGTAGTGTAACTTGAGTAAAACAGTAGTTCTATCTCATAATTACCAAGTCTTAGGTTGGGTAAACTCAAGGTTGTCTTTCTCAGACAGTCAACAATTTTCCCAGAAATGCATTCATGTGGGTGGCGCAAAAAGGGTCCATACTATCAATTTTATAAGATTATCAAAGTATTATTATAGGAACAAGAAAATAGGATCAATAGTAGCAATGCATTTAAAATATTAGCATTAAAGGTGCACAATGTAGCATTTCTGCTGAAGGGTCTAATATCTGTTTGTCACCATGGAGATGTTATTGCTTGCCTGGAATATTCCACCATATCATGATATTAACTTTATTTTATTCACATTACACATGTTTTATTGTTAAAAATACTTGCATAAAAACATGCATTATAACACATTTTTGCCCAACCGAGGCAAATTTTATTATTTTGGATAGAGAAAAACTGAAGACAATATTATGGTATATGCTATTAACAAAAGAAAGCATTTTCCTCAAATGTAGGCAGAAGGGGTTAAGCTTAATTTTGGAAGAGCTCATTTTTAAAGTCATTGGTTTTCAGCTGGATACGGGGAGGTCATAGTGATTTATGTGAGATGTCAGCGTCCATAGAGGGCACTTCTGCTGCTTGGTCGCCCTCTTTCACCTGGACGCACAGGCAGCACATTTAGAGACTGGATCCAGATCAAATCCTGAGTCCAGCTGTGGATGAGAGGGCAGGGAGCAGTCGCACTGCTCTTTAATATCACATATAAACAGAATTGGTCTCTTGCACTCAATTAATTTGCATTTTAGATAGAGGTCAAAGTCATGATAGATGATTATAACTAGGACAAAACTTTAATAATTAGAGCTGCAATGATTGATTTGAAAATTTCTTACTAATCGACTCCTGAAATATTCACTGACTATTTTATTGGAGTACATGCCATTTGCTTTTCACAAAAAGAGCATCAGTATTAAAACAAAATGAAGAGAATATCATATCTTTTGTGATTTTAAACTGGTCAAAATGGAAAAACTAACCTTGACTAATAGAAAGAAAATAATTGCTGACAAGTTGACTACCAGAATAATAGTAGTTGCAGTCCAATCCAAGCCCTGTTTTGAGATGGTGTAGTGACTTCTGTGCTTGTTTGACCCAATCAAAAATTAATTATTCAAAAATATGGCATGTAGGCTATAGCCTTTTCTTCTGTATGTTGTAGAGGTCCTATATTGGGAATTGTTCAGGTTTTGGATTACTGGAAACATATTTAAACAACAATACCATTGCCATTGTCTTTAGGATAATTGTGAAATGTTGCCATCTAGTGGACATTCTGTTACATACATCATTATCAACAGTTTCTTACATGACTGTATTTTCCTTAACACTTTCTTCAGTGATCGAAATCAAACCAGAGGAGCCACAGACGACTGAAGGAGGCTGTTCCTGTTAATACTCACCATCACATCACCTTGTCACCACACGTTTGTCTCGCTTCCTTTGGTTTATTTTGCATGTCTTAATCTGGCTTCTTTTCGCTAAAGTTTGAACTAGCAATATATGAATTTGGTTATAAAGCAGTGTAGCCTACTTTGCCAAAACATCAGACAATTTACAAACAAATAATGACCATTCCAAAATTGTTCAAATTATCAGTGTTTGTAAAGTATGTTGGAGCAGTTTTCTTTTTGTATTTTTGTATAATCAGGGAATCCCTCAGTAAAAAAATGTTTATTTGAGATGCAAAACAAAGCTCTGTGTAAGAGCTTAAAGAATGTTTTTAGAGATGTGTTGCTGTCATGGGACAATGGTCAAACAATTCACTGTAGTGTTAACGTGTGGACTCCAAATTTATCCTTCACGTTTTGTTTTTTGGTGAGCTAGAGAGAATCTCCAAAACTGCAGCTCAGGTTGTATGTTTGGTTTTCCCCTGTACAATATCTGACAGATCCTTGCTGTTCGTAACTATAGAATGATCCAGAGGGACAACAGACTATGTTGAGTATCTAATGCATGCCTAGTCTTTGAGCTTAGGTACAGTGTGTCCGTTTACACCACTTTGAATATGTAAATTTCACACCAGTGACTTACTGCACTCTGTTTCAACGATTTGTACTTGACTTGAAATCTCTTCCTGTTTGCGTGTACATGTGCGTTCTAAATCTCACACTCATGTCCAGATGTGTCCACACTAATTCATTTAAACATATTTGATGCTGTAACTAATATCATGTTGTATTAGCTGTGCAGTATTTCATTTGAATGTGTCAAAAAAAATCACCAAACTCCATACTGTAAACTATTCACAGGAATCGTTTTGAGACCCATAGCTCCTTCTCATGTTATAAGAGATGCCTGCATGCCCTACTGTACTACCATGCAGTGGTAATGTTCTTGTTTAAGTTTTGCCTTTTGCAGAATGTGTCAGGCTTGAAGATACACAACTTTTCTGGCCGGGGATTTGTCACCTGCTTGTGCCAAGGAGATGGTATTGCTTTGCTCCAGATGTTCTAATGTAGTATTTAACATGCCTATTTTTCATATTCAGTTACAGGTTGCCAGATACCTTAAAGGACACAATACGATGTGTTATAATGTCGTATCCTCATCATAAACATATCTGCAGTTGGGTTTTATTTTATTCACACCCTGAATAACCCTGCATATTTAGGCTGGGTTCTTCATTCAAATGGAAAACACTCTGTTCCACCTTGTGATGTCATGTGGTAATACAGGAAGTGCTCCACTGTGTTTTTAAACTACATACACCATCACTATGGATGATCTCAGCCCAGAAATTGCCAATCTCTACTGAACAAAAGTGAAAAGGTAGCTGTGAACTTGAAAACACAAGGTAGAAGAGAGCATTTAGAGCTTTGGAGATGTAAACAGACTAATAACAAGACATAACTCAAACATGTGCGAATGAAACAAAACACAACTTGGAGTATTTTGTTTTGCATTATATAGTACCTTAAAAAACACATGCATTCTTTATATGAGCCGGTACCTTGGCATGTCTCTATGAAGGTGGAAAAGCTGAATACCGTACCGTGGAACATTTTAAATCCAAGCACAGCATTTACAGCTCCATGGAAACAAGCAGATGGCAAACCCTCCACCAGAAAAGTTACAAAGTGAGCCTTTAAAAATAGATCACCGATTTTTTGTTTGTTTTCTTTGTTTACATAGCTTGGTGCATTGTCATTTTACACAATAGTTTCCTCATTATTTCATGTATTTTTGTGGCCATGTTGATTGTTGCCTTTTATCACTCAGTGCTTTCTGAATCCACCTCCACAGTCTAATTTTACACATAGAACTTTTCCTGGGTCATCATTGTACAGACACATTTTCAGACAATTGTAAAGTGTCCTGGTGTTTGCTGCTTGAGTTGGAACTACTGACTTTGCCATGTGTTTTCTAGAGCTAACCTTCACTGATGTGAGCCAGCGTTAAGAACAACACTACTTTGATTTGAAATTCTTGCACTTTTTATGATGATGTTTTAGAGTTAGTGACAATGTAAATCTTAAAATAAATATGTAAAATACTCCATTGATATTTGGAGTTCTGTGTCTTTAAGCATAGTCAGACTTTTATGTATGGTTTCCGAAAGGGGAGGACTCCTTACATGTAGACAGGATTCAAGGCTATACACAAGGATTATTAATGAATCTTCAGATAAAAATGACTAAAGAACAGCTTGTACAACTATTTCATATGTCCCCTAAAATAAATCCACACCAAAATGAATACTTTTGTCTATTACGGTTTTCATAAAATATATTGTATATTTGATAACATTGTAAGGCCAAAACCTTTCTAACTATTATTATCTGCATAAGTTGATGTTAAATCAGATACAGTACAGTACAGACATTGTGGCCTTCCCAGTTGAGTATTACGTAATAGTCCATGTATTTTTCCCAGTACTGATGTAGTTCTACTTTCAAATAAGTAAACAATCTTGGTCATCAGATATCATGGCACGGAGCCACATTTCAATGTCTCCCTGGAGATTGTTTATTCTGTCCTTCCTGTAGAGAGAATCTGGCATGTCTCAACAAATGATTCATAATAAAGGCGTCTTAATAACAAAAGCACTGGGTATCATTTTTTCTTTTACGCTTATGACCATTTTAGGTACATTTTAGGTTTCATCTGATAACAGGATATACCCATAATAATATTTAACAGTCCAGTGTTGGTAAGAACTAAACCTGGATTAAAATATCAAACAATCAAGAATGAACAAGCTCTAAACCAAACTAGGACTGAGCCAGGACTTAGAAGTGCCTATAGGTCGACTGCTCATTTAAGTAAACCCCAGCTAAGATTATTCTATTTAAGATTTTGATAAACATATTACATTTTTCCCAGGTTGTAAAATTTTACTTCCTGATTGACATGACATCACATCAGGGAATTCCATGATGGTTTATCTTGCAACCATGTTGTACAATAGGCAAAACTAATGTACACAGAAATTAATATCTGAGAAATAGATACTGTATTGATCCCTATAAGGGGAAATTCAGTGTCCATATAGCTCACATTCACACATTCCATCAAACACAAAAACTGTTAAAATAATAAAATGTACACTAAAACACTTTTATGATGTTAAAAGTGTCAGAAAAATGTTTCTTGTGTGTAAATTGTGCCAAACTTTTGGATAGACACTTGATCCATTAATTTGCATTTTATAATGTCATGTTTCTTGACATAAACATGAAAAAACATATTTTGAATGAGAAAAAGTACATTAAAAAATGTTTTGAAGTATTCTCATTTTTATGACTAATAGATGGCCACTTCCTTCATATTTGGCGTTACTGGATTTTGGTATTAGAGCTGCTGAAAGCCTCTTGCTCCATGATCTGTTTGCACACTTCCTTTAGACTCACCGCATGCATGAACACATGACCTAAAAATACAATAGGAATGTAATTGTGGGAAGCCTGATCACAGTTAAAAGGCCAAGACACCAGCAGTCTAGCACATTGAGAAGATCAGATGTTTTCTTCTACTATCATGGGCTATTTTTATTTATTGGTTGTTTCCAGATTTAAAATGTGGAAAGGTTCCACTCTCAGATTAGAACATGAGAGTAGGAACCTGAAAAATATGAATTATTTATATCTAATATAGGCCAGTCAAATCTATTTTCATCAGAGTTGCTGGTGGCGTTGTAGCAATAGGACAAAAATCTGTATTTTGTAATATTTTAGTTCATATAGTTCCTAAGTTTTCATTTGACATCTATAATTACATTTGACTAAGTCTTTTTGAGTCTTATCCCTTAAATTAGGGTGGATGTACATTTAATCAGAAGATCTGCAGCAGCATGTCCATCAGCAGGCTTAAATTTATTGCGAAAGCGAAACTGTTTTCCCAGGACGATTGAGTCTTTGATCTCCACAGGGTGCAGCAGACTGAAGCTGTGAAGGACATGTCTGGGTACTGCTTTAATTTTTGGTGGTTAAAATTGTTCAATCTGCACCAAAAAATGTTTTATTAGCCATTTAATTTCATCACCTTGCAGCATTATATCCCCCAGACTGGACTTGCAGAATAGTCTTACATGCACCAAACTGTCCAGTCTTTTTCTTAACAAGATTTTGACAGATCATACACAAAGATTTGTTGATATGTAGCCTAACTTTAAGCTTGATCTATAGAAGTTTTAACTCAATAAAAAAAGGAAAAATTTTCATTTTTGTGCCATTTTCAAAATCCCCTGTAATTTTTTTGTATCTAATATGTCCACAAAATGAAGCACTGTTTTGTGGACATTTACCTGTGACAAATATACATGTCAACACTGTTATTATACAAAAAGACATTTCTTTAAAACAATAAAATAAGAAAAAACTTTGAATTCTTGTGTAAAATATCTAAGATTTACCAGCTCTTGTGGCATTTTTTCCAGTGTGGCACAGACAGAAGCAGTTAACACAACTTTTGTTAACCAGGTGCCAATGGGTCAGTAAAAACCCACTTTGTGACAGCTACACTCTTTACAACCTCAAAAACAAGTGCTGACAACGTAATGTAGCCTAAAGCAGAGCTGCTTCTTTCTCATCATCAGAACCGATGGGAATCAACTACTGAAATGTTCCTATTTGGCACAGTGACATGAGAACAGATTTTGTGTACAGAAAACAGAATGCGTGTGTTTGACAGTTGGGAGGCGTGTTCGTGTGCTGACTAACCCTGCCCAAAACCAGTGTGTCGACTAACGGACATGAGACTAGAGTGGACTGGATACAACAGCTGTGAGAAGAGCAGAGGTGGGACTGACGCAGCATTTACTATGTTAAAAAAATACTCTACTTGTACTTCATTCATGTCATTTTTAAAACCAACAATCATTTTTTACTCTTTGTTATTATCTTATATTGTGAGGGGTGAGCTACTGTGCCCAAGTCATTTCCCTTGTAGATCAATAAAGTTTGTCTAATAGACATACTTTTGTTTTTGTGATTCTGTCTGTAACTGCTTTGACTATAATCTCAAAAACTTGTATCATTATTATTTTTATCAATTTTATTTATTTATCTTTACTGCAAGGAAATGTCTGTTTTGTCCAATTAGATATAGGTTGGGTTAGGTTCATTTTAGTTTTGAAAATAGTTTTGGCTACATAAAGTCTTTTTTTTAAAGACATTTCAAACATATAATCAAATTTTTACTTAAACTTTCATCTTTAGAATATACTATCTTGTTTTTTGAGTATATGACGCATTTTTAGAAGCAAAGTGACCTTAATACAACTACAATGCCCCAAATTATAACCTAAACTTAAGCGTATGTCCTCTTTCATTTATAGCCACACTTCTAATACTTTGAGCCCCTCCTCTTTCTGATATATGCCCATATGGCAACACAATAGACGCCTCTGAAAGTGATGAGGACTATTTTAATATTTTGGTTGTGGAAGATTTGCCAGATGCTCACTGATGCCCGATGAATGCAGTTTTTAATCCGATTTCACGCCCGGGCGACTCTTTTGTGAGAGGTGTTTGTTCTGTTTCTCGAACACAAAGGTAATATTTGCACTGTGATACTCAGACTTATACCACTGCCTTCACTGATTTCACTGACCACATGTCCCCTGTGTAATTAATACTGTTCGGCATCAGGATACTTGGACATGATTGATGGTCATTTGTCATAAAGCAAGATTATGATAGAGTTGAACCAAGATAAACTCATTGTTAATGTTGTGATGTGATAAAAATATTCCAGCACTGGAGTAATAGCCGACATTTTATAATAATTATATTAAATAGCTCAAGCAAGTCTGTAGTTAACTTGGAAAACATGGTTCATTGTATTTACATGAAAATTGCAAACTAGTTGAAACAGGCAGCTTGGATTTAGGGTAGTAATAGTAGTCGTAGTACATCTAGTAGTAGTTTAAATATCTATCTAACAAAAATATGCAGTTAAAGTTATTAGTTTAACTTCCACTGTACAAGTAGTACCATACAAAAGTAATACATTAACAACTTCTACTGCTTATTCTTTAAATGTTTTAAGTCCTAATCTCTCCACTGTGTGAAATTAAATCAGTAATTGTAATACTTAATGTCAATGTCACGTTTGAATCTTCCAGTACACTGACACGTGTGAAGAAAAATACTTTTATTAAATACTGTACCAGCTTTTTTTTTTTTTTTTTTTAAAGAGAGTGATAATTACAGTTCATTTGTGAGCGTCAGGAGACCATCTGTGGTCTGGGGAGTCGTCTGAACCCAATCCCAAAGCAGCAGCTGGCAGAATTAAGTCCCGAATAAATAATGGGGAAACCTTTGGCTGGGAACAATGACGTCTGTTGACAGCTTTACAAATGGATCCACATAACGGCTATGGGTCCTGCTCCACTGCTCCTCAATGCTGATTTAGGAGGCTCCGAGACTGACGTAAAAGTACAAAAAAAAAAAAAAGTGAAAAAGTTTACCAAAAGGTGTCAAAAAGTGTCTGCGGTAGAAAGCCTACGCCAGGATTTCATCTCCCTGTGAACGTAAAATGGTACAAAAGATAGTGAGCAGGTTTATGGACTTCCTGGTAGTTAAAAGGTGGTGGTCAGAGAGGAGGTGTGAACTTACACGTTGCTGCCAGGGACGATCTGCTCCTGGTGCTGCTTTGTCAAAGTGAAGCGTTTCAAAAAGGCGGGGAACTTCAGCTTAGTCCTGGAGGATCTGGCAAACAGGCTGAAGAAGAGATGGATTAAGGATTTATTTTCAATCATGTTAGTAACCCATATATTTAGTGCTAATGATTAAATATTAAATGTTTTTATTTGCAATTTTGTTGGTTAATGAATACATAAATACAAAAGTTAGATGCTAAATATTAGAACTAGAACTTAGCATCTCTCTCTCTCTATCTGATCATAACCTTTGTGTTCTATGAATGAAATAATATTAAAACTGGCTGTTGTCTCCATTTTTAGACAATGTCGAAATCTAATAAGATGGAAGTACCAGACGAAAACAAATTAACATTACTTTTGTATTTACTTCATGGTTTTGTGAGTTCCAATTCTGAGTAATAATTGGGTTCTTTGTATCAACAGCTAATGCATCAAATGTGTCAACACCAACAACAAAAACATAAAGCAACTTGTCCTAATGTTCAGCATGGTAAGGTTTAGTTCTGTTTTAGCCCTGTTCAAAATAAGTATGGCATGTAGAGAATGCATAATCCTGGTTTAGGTCTGGTTTGTTGACATACTGTTTCAAGTTTGTCTTGATTTAGACACATTTTAGTTACTTTAAGTTCCACTGGAATGCTGGAATTTCTGTGGTAGGTGCAAAATGTTATACTAGTTCACACAATAAGCTGCAAACATCAGATTATCTTGTGTTGTGTGCCTATTTTCTTGGTAGTTTTAGGTCTGGAAATGGATGAAGCTTATGCCAGTATTTCTTCCTGCTTACATTTTAAACATCACAGACTTGTTGAAGTTTTTTGATTACATGAGTACTAACACGTACTCTCACTCATTCACTGTTTACAATTTACAGTAGCAGCTATGACACGTTCCCTGTGTTTGCGGAAAAAGTTTGGAAGTTTAGGCAACACTCAGAGGCCAAAGGTCACCAGCTAAATTTATCATGAGGTCATATGTGTACAGTCTTGGTGGCAGGTTTCAAAGGCACTCTCCCTTATGGATAGTGTCAACAGTGAGGCAGGAAATAGAAGCTGGTATGTTGTGTTCAGACCCACCACGATGATTCCCGTTTGGCCAATCTAACCAAGTCCCCATCCTGTTTGAACCGGTGCTTGGTTTCTTCTTCTTCCTTGCCATCCTCTACAATCTGGTCCCAGAGGCTGCTGTCCACCCATAGCGCCCCCTGGAGCCCGAGACGCTCCCCCACACAGGTGACCCGGCGGCAGAGGGGGCAGCTCACAGTGATGAGGCCGACCCGTGACTGAGAGAGTGTCTCCAAGCAAGGCTGACAAAACGTATGCAGGCAGTGCAGCAGTCGGGGGATGCGCTCCAGACGGGTGTACGGTAGAAGGCACACGCTGCACTCTGTATCCTCACACAAAACCATGGTTCAAGTCAACTGATATTACTATAGAAAAGTTTAAACAATGGCTAGGACCAATAACATGTAATAAGAACTGCCCAAAATGTAAAAAAAACAAAACAAAAAAACTCTTCTGTTTGGCACAAGATGATGTTGAGAAGGGGTGATTGTACAAAATGGCAATTTCCAGGCACCAGGAATCTTCTTTCTATAAAAATAAACAAAATACAATATCAAGTACATATGCAGTAACACACACATTATTAGGTAAATAGTTAAATATTTGGAACAACTATGCCACCAGTGACAGCTGCTGCAAATCAGACAAGCAATTATGACATGACCTCATTTAGTTTTCCTTTGTGTCCACTTTCTATTAATCATCACTCATTTACTGTATATGGCTCAATGTAGATTCAATGTAGATTCTAAAAAATCAAAAAAAAAAAAAAAAAAAAAGAAAACCTAAAAGTGGATGGGAAGGTAAAAATAACAACTTTAGGAACATACTTTATTTATTCAACATACATTAACATACATTATTTATTCATGATGAATTAATAGTTATAACTTTTAATATAACAAACATAAAAATATATTAAAACACTAGTAAAAATGTCTATAAACCCACCAAAACAATCTAAACTAAAAAAACTAAACAAAAAACTAAAACTAAACTAAATAAAGGTTGTGCTCTTGAAATATGGGTCCCCTAAATAGAACACAGATCAATAGACCTATATTTTAGATTAATTTTATTGATCCACTAGAAAAATAATTTGTACTGCCATAAAATTGAACAATTACATGAACTCTGAATGACAGTACAGGAAATTAAGAAAATGAATACACAATTGAACAAACTACAAAAAAACAAAAACATATTAAGATTAGATAGATGTCACCGATCCACAAGATAGACTGCACAAAGGTAGACTACTTTTACAAACAATAGTAAAAAGGTCACAAATTTATAAATGAATAAAATACATTAAAAATAGTTTGCGACAAAAAAACAAAAAAAAAAACAATACTAAAGTAAATAGGTTGATAGGAAAAATATAGTGCATTTTACTTACTTATAAAGCTGAGGAAAGCTCATTCCCAGAGCCCAGTGCTCTTGGGACCAGTTTCCAGCTCGCGGAGCAGCTCCCTCTCCAAACTGACGCAGAAGGAAAGCCGGAGAGCCAACCCGTGTGCCTCTGTGCGCGGGGGCGGGACAGACCGGAGCGTCCGTCTTCCTTCCCGTCTCTTCCTCCTGTCCACAGCCCCCAGCAGCCCACACAACACAGAACAGCTGGAGAGCCGGGAAGACGCGCTTTGCTCGCTGTCTGACAGAGGACAGGTGGAGAAACGGGCGTGAGAAGTTTGGGATTAAAGACAGGAGGGCATGCGTATCGTACATGTCTACTATTGGTCCAGTGAATTTATATAAAATGCATACCTAAATCTAAACAATCTAAATAGATAAATAAATGTATTTTGTATTTTTTTAAAACTCAACAAATCGTAAACATCAAAGTAAGAAAACAAAAAACTGGGCTCGTCCGGGATTTGAACCCGGGACCTCTCGCACCCAAAGCGAGAATCATACCCCTAGACCAACGAGCCACACTTTCCAATGTATGCAGTTGATGTTTAGATGGTTACAGGGATATGATGCAAAAAGACTTTACGCTGCAGAATTACCTTTGCTTCAGTCTTTTAAATAGCCCAGAGAAATTAATGGAAAGAAAAAATCAATAGCATGACACTAGCTATCACCAGAATTATACTATATTGGAGTTACCGTATGTGCCGTTACCAAGCAACCTTACAATGGACTGTTATTCCATACTGTTAATGCATGTTAATAATTGGCGTAAACGTCAAAACATATGGAAATTAAATAACAAAATCCAAAAATTCGAAAAAAGTGGGCTCGTCCGGGATTTGAACCCGGGACCTCTCGCACCCGAAGCGAGAATCATACCCCTAGACCAACGAGCCACGTGCTCTACGTGGCGAAAAAAGTGTTATAACAAACTGTAACAGCGCGAGTATATACTGCTATTTAGGAGTCTGTAATTGGCATATTGTATTGCGTTAGACGTTTTCGACACAACTACCAAATTGTTAAATGATTATATATAATCGCTACCAATAAACTGCACACATACGGCACTGTATTGTAATGTTTCCGGGCTTCCATTGATTGTAAATACCTTCGAATGTAATCTACTCATTTTCATGCTTTAAAAGGATGATTTTTTGATAAATAATCCGTCAGATTCTGGTAGTTGTTTGCAGAAATCGCCCGCTTCTTGTGACGCACAACGTCATGAGGTCATCATTATGGGAGGAGCTACCGCCACAAATCAGGAAATAATAGAACATTCACATGATTGCATGAGCGTGGTGTTTGAAGTTAATTACATAGAAATTATACAATTATTTTACCATATCTACATCAGGTTATTCGTTTTTTTATTTTCGAGAATATGTGTTAGGCAGTCGCGTCACTTTCAGTCCGGACAGTTTTCATTTTTCACTTTCATCCAACTTTTCTCTTGCTGTCACGGCTCTAACGTTGCTACCTAACTAAACTGGGAGATGTGTTGTTAAACCTTCCCAAGTTTTTATTGCCACCCTCCTCTGCATGTTAATTCTTCATTGTTATTAGAGGTGAGACAGGTTAACTGTTGGAGATGGAGACCTTGGGATCTCAAAATCCTGATTTGAGGTATGTGGAAGACGGTCAACTAATCCCGTTAGCTACTTGGTATGTTGAACTGTTTAATTTAATACAGTATATCATGTTATTTATAAATTAGTATGGTCTATTAGTTACACTATTATTTGTACTCATTAATCATTATTTATGCTTGCATTCTGTTTAAATTAGAATAAGAAGCACTAACAAGTGCACCATATTTCCCTGTAATTAACCTTAACATTGCCTCTCAGCTTGGTGCTTTCGTCCTGTGAGCCTGAGCTGCAGGAGTTGATGCGGCAGATTGACATTATGATCAGCCAGCAAAGGACTCAGTGGGAGGCAGAGATCCGGACTACTCAAGTCCAGCTGAAGACTGTCCAGGAGGAACTCTTTACCTCCAGAGAGCTGCTACAGCGGAAGGAGCTGGAGGTTTGACTATATTTTCTTTTCTAAAATATGTCTCTTCTATAATGTTACTAACCCTATAATATACATATGGCAGATCTCGATACTTCAAAAGCAGCAAGAGTCTACAAAAACGGAACTTATTTCAAAGTATGAACTACAACTGCAAAAAGTCTGTGAAGAGGTAAAGGAATTGAGTCTAGACACATATATCTCTGTATATTTTTAGTATAGTTCTGCAAAATCTTGAGAGTAATGTACTATGTAATAATATGTCTTGTCATTGTAGTTAAATAAATTAAAAAGAAGTTACCAGAAACTTCAACGCAAGCATTTGAAGCATGACAGCACTGGAACAAAAGACACAGACAGTTCAGAAGTGTCCAGACTCAAGGAGAAGATTGAGGTGCAAGGTCTTTTCTTGTTATGTTGTCCTCTAGGTTATAAAACTACTGTATTGATGTACAATATATGATCTGTACAGGAACATCAAAGGCACTCCGCAGACTGGGAACAACAGTGCGTTAAATACCAAAAACACCTCACCACAATAGAGACACAAAACAAGAGTCTGACTCAAGAAATCTCACTTCTGAAAGTAAGTGGTTATGTATTTGCAACAGTATTATTAGTAATTTTTGGAAATTTGAGAAAGTTATGTTATTTCTTTATTCTACACATTCTATTTGTACAATTGCACATTCTAGTTGTATGTTAATATTAGGAGCAAAAGCACAAATATACATTTTTAAGTTCTATATACACATACGTGGTCATTTGGGGTTTAATAAAGAAAAAACTGATAAAGATCTGCCACATGTTAAAATACCTGTTGTGCCTGTTATTTCCATTGAACTGTACTTGTGTAGGGTTAGTAAGATGTAATAGTTGTAAGATGTAATGTAAAGCTAATTTATTTAATTTATTTTAGTCCCAATGGTCACTGCCAAAGGAGCGGGAGCACAAGGAGTGTTGTTCACAGCTACAGCGTCTTCAAGCTCAGCTGGAGAAAGCCCAAGACAGTCTTCATTCTCAAGAGCTGGAGCTGGAGCGACTGCGCCCCCTGGAGGTGTGGTTTGAACAGTACCAGAGGGAGAAAAAGGTCAGAATGATATAGAGAGGATGATTTTAATTTTGGCACTAAAAGTGGATGACTAGATAATAAAAAGTTGTTTTTTTTTTCTTTCTCTAGCTGCACTCAGATGAAAGAGAGGAACTCCACGCCACTCTGGACTCTCAGGATTCACTTGTACTACGTGTGAATTTGGAGCGGCAGAGGCTTCAAAATGAAGCTGAAAGACTCAAACAGCTGCTGCAGGCTAAAGATCAAGTCATACGGTGAGAAACAAAACCTGAGTGAAGTACTGGAATGATACACAAGAGGGCACTGTTTACCTTTTACAATAGTACAGCGTTGGTGTACTGTCTTTAATGAAGATGGCCATATATTCCTTCACAGCTCTTTGGAGGACTGTATGGCGGCTCATGGTGGTGCAGGAGTGGAGACCATGAGGTTGGATCTGGAGAAGACCACCGCCAAACTTCAGTCCGCTCAGACCAGTGAAGCTGAACTCAGGGCTGAACTGTCATGCCTGAAAGAGAAGTGAGGACTTTTTGTTTTATAAACAAAAATAAATAACAGACCACAAAGATTTCATGCTGTATACAAGATTATTGTTCAAATAAGTATACTACTAACTGCCCATTTCTCTGTTTTAGACTTGAGATGATGAGCAGATGTAAAGAGGACCAGTCAAAGACAGAGCAAGAACTGAAAAGTATCAAGGCAGAATATGAGTCATGCACTGGAGAAGTGAAAAAGGTTTGTATAACTTACATGTTTAATTTGATTTATTGAAATGTTTTACTCATTAATTTAATTAGAGATTGTAGAAACTGTCCTAACAATTTTTGGGCTTTTGCAGTTAAGAGAGGAGCTTCAGCGGGCCCAGCAGACCCACAGTGGGGAGGTGGAGGGCATGAGGCAAGAGGTGTCCAAACTGACCAGTGAGCTCCACCAGAGGGACCGCACCATCTCTTCACACAGTGGCTCCCTGTGCAGCATCCAGGAGCAGCTCAAAGGGGAACAGCAGAGATCAGAGCAGAGGACCACTCAGCTGAAAGTACAAACATAGCAAGCAATATTTGTTTGGGCGAAGTAGACCCCATGAGGACATTACCCTCAGCTTTTTCTGTTTTGATGATGAATGAAATGAGTGAGGTTTTGATTGGAAAATATTCATCTGTATGAGCAGTCAAGGTTTTTTATGAGGTCACTCTACATGATGTCCACAATTTAACTTTCCATTATATGCTATTCTTAAAATATAATGTTATTAAATTGTCAATTGCTATGGAAATAATGTCTTATAATTCTGAAACCCATTGTTTGTTTATCAGATTGGAGAGTTATTCATTAGTTTTATTGACACTAACTTTCTCAGATGACTCGGGCTCAACTGGACACTCTGAAAGAAGAGAACCAGCATCTGAAAAGTCTGCTCCAGCGCCAGGATTCCCATTCACCCAAGGTTTGTTACTCTTTTCAAAAATGTTAACAATATTTAATAATAGTATACCATGTCTTATCTTCAGAGAGAGGACTCATCCCTGGCAGCACTGAGGGACAGTTACATTTTGTCACTAAGCACTCTGGAGCAGGAGAATCTACAGCTGAGGCAGACACTCGGAGACGTGCAGAGCCAACTACGTGCTTCCAATTCAAAAAGTCAAGACCTGCAAGTTACTGTTCGAAGGTAATCTCCACACAAGAGTTATGCCAGAACTGACTAAATCATTAACATTATCACTCAGTGGATTTAGATTTCAAAGCCACTTCCACTCGTAAAGTAGGGGACAGATTAATTTACTGACTGAACCAGGATAAATCAATGGATGCCATGTTACAACATCAAGGCATATTAAGTCTGATTTAAAAGTTGCTGTACTAAACTTTTGTGCCTTGTGCTGGCAACTGCGGAATTTTGAATACTTACCCCCATCGTGCAAATTCATAATTTTGTATGTTATATGTTAAATGTGAAATATCAATACTGAGATGTCCAACAGTTTACAGAGCCTAGATGCCTACGGTAGATAAGAGTAAGGTAAGAGTAATGACACCCATGTACTACTATGCCTCCAGGGATCAAACTGACCAAAGGAAAACCAGGGAACCAGGCAGCGGCTCCAGCCATGAGGGGGAAATCCAGAAACTATTCAATCATCTGCAGGTCAAATCCCAACCCTCCACGGGACCGTCCCACAGCAGCTCTCAGGGCAGCCAGACCCAGTCTCCAGCCCTGTCTCGGCCCTCCTCCTCCAGCTCGTCCGAAAAGAACCTGGACAGGAGAAACTCTGCCTCCAGTGACTCTGCTGCTGAAGGCCCTGGCTCCACACATTCAAATACAAGGGAGAGGGTCATAGGGACAGTAAGTATCCAAACTACTGGATGCAAGAGAGGATAAGGATACGAAAACAAGAACTTGACTTGGCTGAAAACTTGCATCATCATTTGCACATGCACTGTGATATTTTTGGCCACTGTTATTGTACTGTGGAAATTTCATATCGTCCCATTCATGAGCAAAATTAATATCAACATCTTTAGCTCTGCTCTCTGCATTGGCTTGACTCATTGCTGTCTCTAACTGTCTTTCTGAATTCAACAAATTAACCTGATAAATGAGGTCAGGTAAACCTTTAGCTTACCTTACATAACGCACCAAGGTCCTGCCAAAGTCCTCTGAAAACAAATGAGCTTTCCTCGTTGTTTGACACTCCCAGAATTTAGCCTGAATTTAAATTAATGTCATATGTTAAAAGAGTTGACATCTCAGTACTGCAATAGTATCACTACTAGTTTTGCAGTTATGTTGTAATAAGTATTAAAATGTAAAAAAAAAAAAAAAAGTTTAATTTGGAACTTTAATTGGTGTGTACAGTATATACATTTGGAGAACTATACTAGTACAAGAATATAATGTAGTCCTGTTACCATAAGACAATCCATTGTTTTTTAATGTATTTTGTTTCTTTTCCCAGGAGTCTTTGCCATCATCTCCTTCTGGTGGGATGGTTTCTCGGTTCCTGGACGAGGAGAGCCTGAGGTCCAAAGAGCTGCTTCGTATACTGGATTCTCACATCCAAAATATGACGGACAACAATACACGGACTGTGTCTAAGTACCTGCCCAGTGCCATGGTGACACAGGAGCCTACTGCTATAAACGGTTAGTGATTGAAACTGAGCAGGTCAAGATGAAGTGCCTATAAATATTCCTGACAAGAGAAGAACACTTTACATACATGTACTTTATTATCTTGTTATTGGAATTAGAACATTGGCATTTTAACCAATGCATTTTACTTTATATCCACAGGATTTTAAACACAATAAACATAAGATGTATTAAGTTTGACAATGCCATAATTAGATAAGGATAAGATAGAAACAGAATGGAGGATTTTATTCATCCAAGTCTAAAACTGATTGCAAATTAATCTGATTTCATGTTATACCGGCAGATATATTAAAACTTTGAAATATACTTAAGACATAAAGTCATCCAGTGAAGGCTAATGGCAGTGTTTCTTTTTTTGTTGAGTCTGATCTGATTGATTACATTCTTACATTTTTTAAACAACTGCTGACCAGAACAATACATCACCTGGAAAAGATGTGCCACATACCAGATACATTTCAGGCCTTAAAATGGAAAACAGCTACTTAAAAACATTCAGATGTGCATTTTTGGGGGATTACGTTTGGGTTTTTGGGCACAGAGAAGAAATTATGGTTCCAATTACACTAAAAAAGTTGGCAAAAATGGTATCCTTCTGTGAGGCATACCAGAAACAGTGTTCCAGTTTAAGGCCAAAACAAGGACTGTTGTGTGAAAAATGGCAAAAACACAAAAATGAAATATGCTCAGTGGATTATGAAATACAGATGTGTGATTGTAAATGTATTTGCACAAATTATTATCAGCTCAAAACTTCTTAAATTTTACAAGCAATTCCTTAAATGAACTACTGGACTTAATCACAATTTGTAAACCTTTGGCTTGAAAATGGCATAAAATAGGGAAAATTGGGAGGACTCTAAGATTTAGATTTCTTTATTTGATCCCTGAGGGACAATTCTAGTGCAGACATGAGCTCATAAACATTCACATAAAAACAACACACAAGGAAGAATCAGAAGTACATAACCTACAACAATAATATGCAGTTAAACAGGTAAAGCACAGGTAAAGCGCAGGTACATGCAAGGTGCAGGAGTGACCTTTAAGTCCTTTAAGAATTGTTAAGGAGGCCGATGACTGTCCGAATAAAAAAGTTATATTATTATAAGAAGAGATTAAAGATATTAAATAATATAAATTATATGATTTAATCTCTTTGCACCACCATTTTAGGTTATCACACTGTACCACTTTGACATTACTGTTACTGTTATATACTGTGTGGGTCAAAAGCTATACCTAGAAGCTTGAAATATTCTTGAAAGATTCTTTGCAGTGACCTGGCCTAGAGCTGGTGACATGAGTGACCTGAGCAGTGACATGCCTTTTGATGGTGTGGTGAGAGTCTGTCACTAACGTCAAAGACATGCTTGTGTTAAGAAAATCTGTGTTAGTGGTCATTGTTTGTTAGTCTTTAAAGGACCCATATTAAACTATTTTCTGCTCTGTGTTAAAATGTTGTTTCCTCATCACAAACATAACACAGTTGTGTTTTGTTTCATTCATGCATGTTTATCACACAAACCCTGTATGTTTAATTCTCTCAAACAGAAAACACTCTGATCCACCTTGTGATGTCATGTGGTAATACAGGAAGTGCTCCACTGTGTTTTTAAACATCATACACCTTTGCTAGAATCATTTCGATTTCAGCCCTGGAATACTAAACAAAAGGTAAAAGCTGTAACTGCTGCTTCATGACATCACAAGGTAGAGTAATATTTTGAGTGTTGGAGATGTAGACTGAGTAACCCTTTTTCTGTCATGTTTTAATGAACCAAAACATAACTCCAGGTATATTTTTGATGAGGTAACAGCCTTATTACAGGGCTTAAAGCTCACAAGAGTCAAGTTTGCATAATATAGGACCTTTAAGAAGCCTTATCCCCTGCATCCTCTTTGATACTTAATAAACTTAAACTTAATGTCCTATATCACAACCTTCAAAAATCTATCCATCTTCCTCTACACCTCCTGTCTGGTAGCTTAGAATATTTTCTACTTAGCAAATTACATAAATTCATGTACCTCATATTCTTGAGGTTATCCTTAATTGTATTTAGTGCGCATGTATAATAGGCTACTTGTCACATCTCTGCACAGTGAAGTAGAGCATAACCAAAGAGCAGTATATCATTTAAGAAATCCCTTGCATTATAAAAATATACAGCTCCATGGTATAATGTAAAAGTGTGATATTTTTCCTCATTGGTTTTGTATAGGGTTAGGTGTGCAGAGGACCGGATGGCAGAAAAAGATGGTTGGATGGATGATATTGTATTGTGAACATTTCATACAGTCCCATTCATGAGCAAAGTTCATCTCAGCATCTTTAGCTCTGCCCCTGCCTTGGCTTGACCCACTGTTGTAACTGTCTATAACTGTCTTTCTGAATCTCAGTCCAACAAGTTAACCTAATTAGTGAGGGCAGGTAAATCTTTAACGTGTTATAACCATATATAACCCACCAAGGTCTCGCTAAATTCCTCTAAAAACAAATTAGTTCTCATCTTTTGACACACTGTAACAGGGGAGTCTTACATTTGTCACATTTTTCATGTTGCCCGGAATTTAGCCTCAATTTAAAGTTAATGTCCACAGAGAAAAGAAGGCCATCCTCCCTGCAGGTTTGAGAAATACCACATATGTACATTTTTACCAGCGTCTGTCGGGATCCGAACTAGGAATGTGAGCTCCGTGCCAATGCAGTCATTCCAGCTTCATCCTCATAATTAGGAAGTTTAAGAAAGTTAATATCGGCCATGTGGGGAAATGGTACGCGCCACGTGGACTGATTCACGTAGAAGCAGTTCACATAGAAAGATAGTATAATTTTGAAATGGAAAAAGTCAACATTGCAGTTTATCAAAACGTAAATAAACAATTGCCCAGATTTGAGAGGTTTTTGTACACTTTGTTTCATGGTTGTGTTGGATTTGACTTAGAAGTGGTTTGTCTGCTAGTTTGCCTGCAAGAAATCTGTAATTTTGACTGGTCCTAGAATGATTTTTAGGTTTTGAATCAACATCTTTCTATTGGATTTTTTTCCCCTATGCCCCAGCTATGTTTTTTGACTTGGTTTGCCTAAAGTATACAATTCTTACACTGAGTCCATGTATGAGCCCTATATTTTTTACCTATTAAGGGCAAGCATCTGTGGTATTTCTTAATTTATTCTTAGTTGATCCTCTATTTTAAAATGACAATGTTGATTTTCAAGCAAGTTTACACTGCAGATCAAATTATTCACACTTGACATTACAAATGGACTGTTTTTATATTGTGCACCTCAAAGATTGCATTAAAGACATACATTTTGATATAGCATGAAGGAATTTCACTGGGCAGGCATTCCACAGCTCTTTTGGGAGTTTTGGAGATTCCTTTTAGAGGCCTAGTCCAGGGTAAGAGGAGGGGAGGGAGGACGGTCCAATTCCTGGGAGACTTGGGGCTTTATGTAATAACTCAACAGAAATTATGCTTGAGGCCTAATAAAAATAATTTAATCTAACAAATTGCTTTCTGGAGACTTTTGACCCTTCACAGATTATACTGGATAAAAGGAATGTATCTCATGTGCAGAGAATCCACAATCATAATATTGTTTGACACTGTCTGACTTTGTGTTCTCAGATTCTTGTGAAAGCAAGACTTACATCACCTTAACATGCCAATCAAGGTGGAACAATATTATCTGTTTAATCACTAATAATATCAAATATTAAACTAGAAATAGCTGTGATAAGCAAAACAATTGCTAGTGTACTTTTTAGACAATAGACATGTTTCTTGTGAGATAAAGCAAGCAACTGGTCTACTTTTTAGGTGTCCCAAATTAAACAACATGACTTGCAGTTACAAGCCGTGGTAATTCCCAAAAAGTGAAGTAAATATAGTAAACAAAATATATTCAGAACTATTTTTAAAAAAGCAAAAAAACGCAATACCATTATCAACCAGGAGAGGGTGCACTTACATTCCCAGTTTCTCCCTAATAAACATTGCTGTAGACCAAAATGTACATGTTTATAAAAATAGCAATTGAGGTAAACGCACTGTTCTTAACCTATACACCTATATGCTATGCTCACACACCAGTATGGAATATATAGTACACCTTCACTTCACAGTATCATCTGATCTGTGAATGTGAAGTATTTGTCGGAGGAATTCTGATCATCTCACAGACCGTAGCTGTTGTAAAAGGAATGAAGATAGATGTTTGAGTTAGGCTTAAGTTCATCACTGCAGTGTGTCTGAGAAGCACGGCAAAAATGGTGGTGGGCAGTTACATAGGCACCATGGGAAAGTGAAAGCAGGTGTATTAAGTTAATGCTGACTTGTATTAAAATGTAAAATATAAGATAAACAGCAAATTAAAAATGAAAGAAAATACTACTGTTGTTTTCAAATGTAGGCTACATGACTTTGGTTTGTGACCTTATTATTTTATTTTATACTTATGATTCAAGATAAGCAAGTACTTCTGCTCCTGTTATATGACAAAAGGCCTTACCTTCTTTAAAACTGAGGTGTAGTTCGGTGAAGTGCATATTGTTTTTAGTGCTACTTTGCAGAAAACCCATAGAGATATAGAAGTGAAAGGAGAAAATGACTATAACGCTACCTGGGGCACTGTTAAGCACCAAGCCATTTGACCATTAATTCATCTACTGACCAATAAAAGCACGTATTCTATTGTTCCATTTGCATTACTGTATTGAATCAAAGTAACAGTGGAATGGGTCAAAGTAAAAAAAAATGCACTTGGCCAGAATAAAATAGGCTACTCCATTGGGTCAAACTAAAAATCTTGCATTGGGCATTTGGTCCATGCATTTGTCTCATTACATTTTGTCCATTGATTTTTAATTTAATGCCATAATACATTCTGCACTCTAGTAGGCTTAATCTAGATCTTACCATCTCTCCCTGACCTGTATAATGGCCTATCCGACCATACCTGACGTGCAAACTCTCTGCACTTGCACTTCCTTCAGAGATAAGCTCTGATTTTCCCATCATTGTTGCTCGCTCCGCTGCGCATTCCCTGGAAGCGCCTCTGAGCCACATGCCTGTCGTGCCTTGCGTGTGTCCGTGTCCCACTTGTCTTTTAATGGGAGGGGAGCGTTTCATTGTCCCCCATTGGGAGTGGGAGCAGGTCGGCCCGACTTATCCCTGGACGTTCGCCGCGGGACCCTTGGAATGCCCGTAACCGCTCTGTGCCCGGGAACGGTGCCAAACGAGACACATTCCTTTGTGATGTACTGGACGGACTGTTTGTTGGCTGTTGGCATGACGCAGAGAGTAAACACTGCCTGGATGAAGTCTACTTGTTTAATTGAGTAATTTGGCCACTAGAAAAAGTGGGTTAGGCCATTGTTCTGTACCATTTAGGCTTAATGGCACAAGCAGAGGAAAAGCTCACATATGAAAAGCAATCTTAAATCCATAATTTAATGTAACCCTTTTGAGTCTAGTCAGTGGGTGTTTATCCAAAAATTTATTGTCTTTATAGGGAAGTAATTCCTTACATTGGCCTACTTTATTAAATTGCATTGATTCATAAAGCTGGTCACTTGATGGAATGGTAATTTATGAGTATTAGGAATTTAATTTTCCAGTCACCTCGACAACTCAGTTATTAGTCTTAATCTGTTTTTTTTTTTTTTTCAAGAGTAAAGTAACCCACTAAACTTTGGTTTGTACAAGTCCATAGAGAAATTCCTGGAACATGGCAGGGCATCCTGTTGCATTCTTTGGTGCCCACAGTTTGATCTGTTATGTAAGCATTCCTGGCCCAATCACTTCTAATGAGGGCATCCGCTCACAAAGCCCCAGTATAGAAGTGGAGCACAGGTTTCCTTTCCACCTCAAACACCTCAGTCCAACTCTCCTATTTGACTTATATAACTGCAGGCAGGAGAGTGACCGACAGGCTTTTGTTCAAAGAGAGCCGAGTGCCAAAATGACAATGAGGCAATCTCACAAGTATGTACTGTATGAATGGTGAGGCTGGGAACGCTAACGGTTTCAGTCAGTACATGTGCCGTGTATATACTACAAGCAGTTGTGAAAACGGAGATGATAATGCAATAATAATAATATAACATACAGGATTACTTGTATCATAGGCTTGATTGAATTCTAATGCTAAATTAGTCAACACACCTAAATGTCTCCCATTCGCACCCATTTGGTTCCTTGAGCTGCATGTAGCCTGGGACAAGAGTGGTCTGACAGGTTTTGGGGTTTGTTTGTCTCCACGGAGATGTTATTTCTTTGCCTAGAATGTTCCTCAGTTGGTATTAAACATATCTCCCTTGTATTTGTTCAGTTGTAGGTGTTTTATAGCTCAAAAATACCATAAAAACATAAATTCTTACCATGTGCAAGCTCCATAGATCTAACCATTAACCTTTCTCCATATCGCTTACAAAGTTTATTTCCATACTCTGGAATAATCAAGGCAAAATGGTAATGTCTCCATGGGGACTACCAGAAAAGTTACACAGTGCACCTTTAAAGACCAGGAGCTATTTTGTTTGGAAGGGTGGTGATACTCTTGTTACTTTCACCCATCACGGGAAATAATCTATACACATGGGTGCTTGGATACGCTCTGTACACTGTGGATTCTGTTGGTTTACATTCTTGATTCTGTAGTGACATAAACAGAGCTGCGTGTTTTGATTTGTTCGTCCTCAGCAGAGAAAGCCCCAGGGAGTGACGCCCGTCTTCATTGGTCTTTACTGAAGCATCTTTCCATGATGCAGAGCTGGCTATAAAGAGCGTGTAAAACTAATGATAAACACTTGTACATTTTATATTGGGTTTCATTCACTGCGCATAGTAACAAAGTCTGGTCAACTGGCCGGAGATGGGGGTTCTGTGTCTAGGCATCTAGACATACAAAAAAAACTATTGATGGCAAGACATACTTTAAGTTTTAGATTACAGAATTTCTTTCTGTTGCTACAGTTTGTACTCTGGGGTACCACAGGGATTCTTATTAGGCCCGTTACTATTTCCATTGTGCATACTTCTTATGATTCCAATTACCATCAAATTATGTTTTTAGAGATCCAATAATACTTAAGTTTTAATAGTCAGTCAAAGATTATTCTCTTCTGGTTGATTTTCTTGATTAAAAACATATATAACTGTCATGACTAGTTATACCATGTCTAATGTTTACCGTACAATTGTGTGCTTGTATTTCTATTTTCAATCTTTTGTCTTTTATTTTCTAAGCCTATTCAAGTTAATTTTTGCCTCAAAGTGAACTAAATTGTTGTAAATGTTTCCTCTTTTTTTCCTTTTTAATCTTATATATTATGCTGCGTGTTGTGTGGATATGAAGAGAAAGTCTTTTCATGGCTCATTACCCATGGGCAGCTGGCATAGAGCTAAACAGATAAACCATCCTTATCACTCTCCTATGACTCCTTTATCTACATACAAACCCTCTACCCATCCCCCAACCCCCTATGCCAATCTCCTCTGTACAAGTATATCTATGTCAAAAATGTACACAAACCTCCCTCGGCTGCACACTCGGAATCTGAAAAGGCCAATTTAAATTCCTTTCGCCTCTATATATCCTTGTGCTTTCATGCTTGGGTCTACTTCACTGAGTCTCTGTTGTTAGGGCCTAAATTAGTGATCGTAAAATTGTCGTTACACTAGAAGATTAGAGGAGGACTGTGGTCACCTGTGCTCCCCTGTCCTGGGACGAACAGAGCGTAAATCAGGACTTTCTCGCAGTTGTTGTCTGCGCTTCGACTCAGCAAATGTTTCGAGAACTCGGTGTGGTTCTGTGAGACTGGTCCTAAAATACATGTTTGGATCAACACACACAGCAGGGTTTGTTTGAAGAAGGCTGGAGTTTGTACCAATGGAAAGTGCATTGACATAAGTGCTGTTTAATGAAGCGAGTTTGTTTATGTGACTGTTTCTTTTTGTGTGAAGCTTAGTGAAGCAAAAATCAGAGATACAGGACTACATTCATACCATACTTCATACAGCAGTACAAAAACTGACCCTTATATAGCAGATAACCCTATGTTCTGTCAAACATTATTTCATCTTTTCACTGTTTCTCCTTATGACCTCTTAGATATATGTGTATTACTATATTTCTTTGTTGTATTTTTACTTGTACATATACATTTATATAATTCTGTCTTATTTGACACCAGTCTCTTGCTATGTTTGCTACTTATTTTTAAAATGTATTATTACCATTTATATTTTTACTCTTTGTTATTATATTATAATGTGATGTGTGAGCTACTGTGTCCAAACAATTTCTCTCATGGATCAATAAAGTTTTATCTAAGTCTAGGCCTAAATCTTGATTTCATTAATTCATTAAGTGAATGCAATGTGAAATCCAGTCTTTTAATGTTAAGCATATTATTTTAGTTGTAACTGAGGATGCACAATCCTGATAATGGTACTGAATATTTGCAGCGATACTGAAAGATTTGCCAGATCGAATATCGGGTTCATTGATATCGATTCAACAGATATCCCTGTTGGAGATATAAATTGATGTAATAACCCTCTACGGGTCGTACAGAAGTTGGTCCATAAAGTTTCATAATGTTAGAATTTTTATTTATAGAAAGTTGTTCTGTAGTTACTTGAGTTATTTGGTTTTGTCTTATTTGATTTTTGTTTAAAGGAAATAAATGCTGTTTTCTGTCTCTGCACTGGCACTGGTTGATATTGGTTATCGGCAGAGTCTTAAAGCTATAAAATCAGAATCGCTATTGAACTGAAAAAGCTGGAGCTGGTCTATCCCTAGTAATTTAGTGTTTGGAAAAATATATTACATTCTAAAAATACAGATCAGGCAGACATATAAAGCAGTCGGACAAAGAGCAGCCCAAGTTCATGTGATCTTGTTATGCAATGCAAGTAAGCTGAAGTAGTCGAACCTAGAAGTACAGGGCTGGATGTAAAATAGTAATTGGTAAAAAGTAAAATTGCTTTCACTGTGCAATTTCCCGAACATAAACAATACATATTTCTAATGAAAACTAATTCCACCAAAGTACTCCACATACATCCATACTTAAAAGCACTATTTACAATGAAAATGAAAAAATAAGTAGCATTAATGGCAAATAGTTCTCACAATATTAAGCCTCCCTTTTCTCTTGGGAGTGACATGAAGAATAAATAAAAATGTTTTGTGCCGATTTCAGATTGAATTGTGCTTTGCCTGGTTGTCTGTGAGCAAGTATTGTTATTTTAAGCAGCTAATTCTTCAGTGACAGCAAGACAATAGAGGTTGTTATAAAGCGATGATTTGTTTATCTAATCTTTTACTTTTAAAAACGTAAATGAAAATGCCAATGGTTAAAACTTTAGATTTGTACTGTACACTTCACATTAGAGATACTGGTTGGTTGAAATACTGGGCTGATATTTGCACTTTTTTATGTATGGGCTATTGACCTTAAATCTCCAGCACAGGCCAGTATTTTGTTTTGTCTGACTGCTGCACATAAAGCTTTATTTTAATACTTGAGTGGAAGGAGATACGAAGAAACTACTCAGCTCTCTTAAAGATTGGCAGTAAAAAGGGCTGTGGGTGAATTTGTAATAAATTGAAATAATAGATCTTGGAGAAAATAATCAAAATTGGCCTTACTTAGAGCTTACTGGCCTTTTGTTTCTCTGGATTCTACACAACTGGTATCGTCATCGACCATGAAAAAGGTCATATTGCTTAATCTCTACTTCATCACGTCAAATCTTTTGTATTGTTTTCGATAGTCTTTGGTTTTGCAATTCACTTCACATTGATGCATTTTGCTCTCACATTATTATCATTTATGGCAGGCTATTTGCTTGTTTTGGCTGATTACACTGTACATTCCCATTCCTCCTTAAATGGCAATGCAACACATCCAAGTGATTTCAAAATTACCTACAAATGTTTGGAATATTTTCTCCGGGGCCGTGAGCACTTGAGACCCAGCGTCCTCTTTGGTCCTCTCTCAGCTGTTGCCTAATGATAGAGAAGTCACAGAGATGTTGTAAATGTCTGTTCTTTATCTATGTGTTCTGTGGATGTCATTAGTCGTAATAGCCACCTGCCTTTGCCCTATCAGCTAGTGCAGCTCTCCTCCCACGCTTTTAACCCTGTCACCCCTCCGCTACCCCGCTGTGGAGTATGCAAATGGGCCTGCTTCCTGCCCCCCCCCTCTCCGAGCAGGGGTGGGATTTCCTCATTCCTCCTTTGGCTCCAAGGCCCTTTAAATGTAGTCTACCATCTGGAGTTATAGTGCTTATCTCGGGCCAGCCTCTGCGCCCTTTTATTGAACGGGCCGGGGGGGGGGGTACATAGAGGTCTTTTTGAGTGAAAATCAAAACACGCATTCAGACGCATCAATGGTAACAGGTGTGATCGACAATAATGGGGATAATAGAGGAGAAGGCGCGAGGAGGAAAACAAATAGACAAAAGATGTGTTGTGATCAAGGGGCGTCTTGTGTTAAGACGTGGTCAACAAGAGGAGATAGTTCCCTCATTCGTTCATTCATAGTCTTTTTGTTTTTCCTGCTATACAGAGAGCATGTTCTAACAGTTTGGGGCCTGTTTTTTTTCTCATTCTGTTATATCTCTAGTTAGCAGTGATGACACAGAGCCAGCTACATTCCAATAACCTACAACAATCTTTGTTTCTATTATCTTATAAGTTAGACGACTGTTTTGACTGGGATGCCTGTTTATTGATATTTTGTACAGTGGTGTGTGCAGCACTTTAAAACTTGAACTTTTCGATGTAGATTTACATGTTCACCTTTTTTATTGATTTAAATGTTTTTTTTATATATATATAACCATTGGTGGATTGTAACAAAGTACTGCACTTAAGTATAAATAAGTATTTTACAGTTTGAGAAATGCTGAAAAGTCTATTTAGTTCATTTTCACACATTTGTAGTTTGAGCTGCAACTATAAATTTGTTGAGCTGTTGAACTAAATTCAGGACAAATCTTTTTTCTTTCTCTCTCTCTTAAGCTGAGCCTTTCATGTGATACTTTTTGCTCTTATCTGATTATTGTTTTGCCCTGGTGTCTGTACTTTTACTTAAGTAACAAAATTGAGTTCTTCTTCCACCACTGTACATAACTAAAATAACAAAATAAGATATGGCTTAAAACAGTTCGTATTTAAAGCACAAACTGAAACTGTTGTAGACATACACAATGAAACTCCACCTCCAGCATGTACACTTATCTTCTAACATGTAAGAGGAGTAAAAAGTTCTATTTTCCATCTTATTGTTTTGTAATAGGTAATGCACTATTTAACATTGTTGAAGGCATACCAAGATAAGGCCCAATCCCAGTCCTGACCAGTGCCACCTGTTATAGCGATTAGGTTTTGGGTTTGATTCCGAGACTAAGCACCTTGTCTGTGTGGAGTGTGCTTGGCTCCCTATGTCTGGGTAGTTTCCTCTGTGTGCTCCAGTTTCCCAAGATCAGCATATACTAGGTTACATGGTACTTGCCATGTATCTCAATATGTTTACTTCTGATAAGACTGCAGGACATTTCTTCTTTTTTTGCAGCATGGTGAGATGGCACGTGTACAATATTTGTATTCAAAATATTTTGTAACTGATGCTTCAACTGCCACAATACTTTTGCGCATTTCCCTCTTGTGTGAGACATGAACTCTGTTTGATGTTTGGACATAAATAATCTACGCAGGCGTCGTCTGGGCCTCTCTGCTGCAGGTCCAACTTCCTGTCTGTATGGAAGCACTTTCTCTCTTCCCCCCACATTAGACTGAGGGACACATATCAGCCTCGAAAACCCTAAGGGACATCAGTTATTTTTCAGTGTGTGTATTGTAATCAAATGTCTATTGTCTAGATGGTGTTATGGCCCAAATAAGATGGTTTACATTTCAAACTCTAACCAAGATAGAAAATACTGCCTGTGCTGTTTAAAAAAAAAAAAGTACTACAATCAGAACTGAATCCTAGTTGCTAGTGCCTTAACCTTCAAAGAGGATACATGTTACGTTTTTTCTCTTTAGATCCCTCAGAATTCACTCACTGAGTTGCAGAGGCTGCACTAGCACTGACTAATGACTGGCTGCAGGAGCTGGGGTTTACATATGGCCAGTGCTTTTATAATTAAGAATAAATGTGTATCAGGGCTGACAGTAGTTCAGTTGGTAGAGTGGTCTAAAGGTGGGCGGTTCAAATCCCTACATAATCTCTATAAACATAATTGGTTGAGCAGTCAGGTCCACTGGCCCACAGACTGGCAGTGTGATTCCAGCTCCCACAGATGAATGCTGTCATTGTGTCCTTCGGCAAGACATTTAACCCACCTTGCCCCCAGTGTCTTTGTACACTGTTGTATGAATGTTTGTGTGAATACTGGTCCCTTGATGTAAAGTGCTTGGAGTGCTTTGAAGGTGGAAAAGCACTGTATAAAAATGTGTCCATTTACCATTAGAATTGTTGTGCATTGAATTAGAATTAATAAAAACTAAATTAGATTTGATCATGTTCGTATCTGGGAACACAGAAACGAAGATGTTCAAATCCAATATAGTTTTTGACCTATCTGTCGAGTTATGAAATTTCAGATAAAATACATTTCCTAAGAATTACTCGGTGGTCAGTGACTTTTTAAAATTGAGGGTTTAGCAATATTTTATTATTTACAGAGTAAATGACAACATTACATTTTAAATGTCTCTGTCTTTCTGCTTCACGTCTACCTTCCGGCGTGCATGGAACCACTTTGTCCCCTGCACACGAGAGAGAGGGGCATAAATTGGCCTGTGAAACCCAGGGGGACATGCTGGGTAATTTGGGGAAAGGGCCGGACACATTCCTTTGCAGCTGAGTGAGTCCAGCCTGAGTCCAGAGGAAGTCCGGGACAATGGGAGCAAATGTCCAGAAACATGCAGTCAGACGATTGGAGCGAGAGACGCAGACATGCAGAGGAAACTGTGTCAGAGCCGCCCAGAACCTGGCAGAGTACTATACTGGAGATGGATTTATATGAAGACATAAAGCTAATGGACAAGTGTTGAATTGTGAATTTGAACTGCAGTTTAAAGGTTATAACCCAGATAAAAATACTCAAAATATGTGCAGAGTCATAACTGCTTTTTCCTGACTGAATGTGAATGCTGTAGTACTACTATATCTTTGGCCTATATTTATTTATTTACAGAGATTACAAGGAGGCTCAGCCTATCACAGGACAGACATTTCAAAGAAGACAAGAAAATACAGAACAAAGGCCAGGCAAAATTATTGGAAGAGTAATTCAAAGAGCTTTACAAAACAGTAGCCATACTGCTTTTTGTATTATCTACATTTTCTAATAGTAGCAACCATTATATTTCTTTCACAAAATGATTAAAATGATTCGTTGTTCTTAAACTAGTGCTGTGCTGCTGGACTGTTTCCTGTGCATTATCTGTGTGCTCTGGGTGGGATTTCCTCATTCCTCACATTCAGTCCCAGAACTGGGTTAGGGCTCCACTGAGCACAATCAAATCAAACACTAAATCCTGATTCAGGAAATTTTACACATTGTTCCTCCTATATGTACTTAATCAGTCAGTAGGTGCCACCGATCTAGGTATAGCTACAATAAAGAACATTCAGTAATTTAAAAAAACATGCTGTTACATAAGGCCAGGAGTGCACTGAGTTCAGCAACTTGATGTTATGTTGAAAATATGCACTACAAATCAGTATAAATGTGAACTTGCTTGCTTTCCATCTTAACTTCGACAATATACAGTAAAAATATATAATTCCATAACCCAAAAAATCTGAATTATGTTTTGTTTTTGTTTTAAACAGAGCTGAGAAGCTGAACTATATGAAAATTCAACAGATCTGCAACAACCAACAAAATATTTGTGCCGTTAGATTGGATAGAGAGCATTAGCAAATACTGACCTGCTGAAGGGTTGGTGGTTCAATCCTAGTTTCCACCTTGGGCAAGACACTTTCCTTGATAAATTTAGACAATAATATTTTCAAGGGAATCTGACACACAACCTAAATCAATTTGCCAGTCATGTACAAAATAGCAACTAAGGAGTACCTAAAGGTGCACTACCTAACCTTTCTAGTAGAGGAACCTGCTTGGGTTCATGCACTGTTATTGTTTTGCCTGGAATGTTTCAAAATATGGCAAACTTACCTGTCTGACATGTATCCATTTATAGCTGTTTTTAAATACAATACTATGAAAAATATGCATTCTCATTACTTACTGTGACCGCATAGTTTCCTTTTCACAGATCTGTTCTGTAACCCACCTGCTTGTCTCCATGGAAAGGAATAAATACAATGTCTTTCTCTCCTCTCAAAAACATACCTGGAACTGTGTTTTGTTTCATTCACACATGTTTGAGTAATACTACATTCTCCAAAGCTCAAAATGCTCAGTTCCACCTTGTGATGTGATGCAGCAATAGTTGTAAAGTTAACGGTTGTCTTTTTCCTTTAGTCTAGTAGAGAAGGGAATCTGAACTCATCCAAATGATAATGATGAAGGTGTATAAAGTTTAAAAAACACAGTGAATCATTTCCTGTATTCCCCCATCACATCACAAAGAGGAACAAAGTGTTTTCAATTTGGGAGAAGAACTCAGTTTAAACATGTTTAAAAGAAACAAAACAACAGGCATGTTTTTGATTTGTTTTAACTAAAAGTTCCTCATAAATATGTACAGTTTCAGTGCTTTGGTTACCGCCTTCACACCACTTTACCCTTAGTCTGACCCCTGCTCCTCTGTGGACACTCTCAGCGGTCCACACCTGCTCTCTGTCCCACAGAAGTGCAGTCCTCCCATCAAATCATCCTTATCTGTCCCTTATTCCGCCAACCATCTGCTCCCTCTGCTGCACCAGGAATGCGAGCACACAGAGGTTCCCGTTTGGACATGTTGGGACTGATTTGGCACAATGCAATAATCAGGAGGTTAAATATATTTGGTGGAACCGTCTGGGCATCTACAGCTGTGGAGGATGCGGTGGAGACTGGGCCTACACCTGCTCCCAGTATAATAGGAGTATACAGCGATGCCAGTGAAGGATGCATACATTTGTATGAGCAGAAAAACAGGTGGTACATAGACTTTGGCACTGGGATAATGGTAATATTTGTGTAAGGTCATACTGGCCTCCTCAGCCTCTCCTTGTCATCCTCATATTGCTTCTGTCAGCAGATTGCAACTTTTAGGAGGTAAAAAACAATTCTTCCTAAAGAGACTTAATCCATAATTTTATTCTTAGGAGATTTTATTCTTAGTTAAAAGTCCAGATCAGGTCCTCAAGGACAAGGCTAAAAATGCTAAACAGTGAAGTTGACTATGCGCAAAAACTCACAGTGAAAGAGTAAAAAAAAATGGTCAAAACAGTTCAAGGCACTGTTAGAATTATAATAATTCTATAATAATGGTTACATGAGACCAGACACAATCCATATTTATTTGATTTTAATAGGTTTACAGTGAATGTGAAGACTGAACCAGGGCTAATCCAGGACTCAACCAGGATTTACATTGGAACTTAACCAGCATTATTTGGTTTAGGACAGAACATTAACCTGTCTAAACCAGTTCCAGGACATGACTTCCTGATGTGCCCATTCGTATTTAATATTTAAAATCTACTACCCACTTTATGTTACTGCTTTTCCTAGACTGATTTTTAGTATGACGTTAAGTGTCCCCTAAATTGACTCTTGTGAGCTTTTGGCTATGTCAGAATGTTGTTACCTCATCAAAAACAGAGGTTGTGGTTTTTTTTTCATTCATGTTAGAGTAAGATTTGATTATTAGTCTGTCTAAATCTTAAAATGCTCTGTTCTACCTTGTAATGTCATGAAGCAATAATTTTCAAGTTAACATCGACCTCCCATATTATTATTATATATTTAATATGTTTAATAGAGACAGGCAATGCCAAGACTGAAATAATCCAAATGATTCTTCACAAATTTGACCTGTAATTGGACAGGTCACCTACTTGTCTCTATGTATAGTTTTAACAGTATTTCACGAAGATTTATTTGCACTTCTGTGGTGCATACAAAATATTCAAACTATAATATATTCAGGTCCACTTTCCTTGCCGTATCTATGTCTTTTGTTCGTTTACGTGCTGCTGGAGTCCCACTGCATTCCTGGTGGGTGTAGTGTGTCCATCTGGCGAGCCGACAGGTGCCTCTGCCCTTGTGCTTCGGGGCAAGACAGAGGAGGCCGTCTCTGCTTCTTTGTTTCGTTTGAACATCTGCCTCCACAGCCTGCAGCCCAATCCCACACACAATAGCAACATCATTAGTGCAGATTTGATCCAATATCACGTCCTTAGACACGCTCAGCTATTTATTTTAATGGTTGCAACGTGGACTTGAATAAACAGGCCTGCATTGTTTGTCACATTCTTCATACATTACAACATGAAGCTTGTGAGGTTACTTGGATGGTACAAAATGCACGGGATTAACTGCTCCCTTTACTTCAAAGTATGTGTAGAATAAAAAAATGCATCTCATTCAAATGCACACTGCTATTGAGCAAGACACTTCCCTCACACAGCTGTTCATTGCTGTAATAAAAAGCAAGAAAGGCAGGGAGTACCAGTTTGTTTTTGAGTTTATTTTACGCTTATACTATTGATACTTTGCAGTGACATCATGATGGGGGTGATCTACATGTGTCACTATTACAGGAGTTACCATGGTGACACAATACATACAAAAGCACAGATAAAAAAAAAAAGTCTGAAAACTCAAAATGAATTTTAACACCACCTTTTAAGGAGCCTGTGATCCATACAAGCATTCCTCGTCCTGCTTAGGTGTTTAATTGTCATTTTATGTGTGAGAAACTTGTTTAGTGCACATATCAACTCACTGGTTCTAACTAAACCAGCTCTTTCTGGTCAGAAGCTCAGATTAAAGTTTCATTTGATTCATTCTAACAGAGTAGTGCTTTCAGTTAGCATTACACCCTCAGATAATGTTGATGACATTAGCTTCAAAGTATCAATATTGTTAAATCAAGTATAATATAACTTTAAACTTTGGTAAGCAGTACTACTGTAGCACTAGTACAAGTAAAGAACTAATGGAGGCAGTGGTAATAATGGTTTACTCTTAAACAAGGTAACCTAGGCCAAACGGCTGAATAAAGTTCAGTTTACACAGTGATAGTAATTGTATTTGCAGTTGTGGTAAAAGTACACAGTACAGGGAAGTGATAAGTAGCAGGATGACAGTATGTTTTTGGTTGCAGTAATAGTAATGACCTTTGAAGAATGAGATGCACTTGTTAACAGTATTAGTAGTTGTTTTAATTGTAGTCGTTTGATTGATATAAGCACATGGTTTCATGATCTTATCTAAATATTTATCTGAAGTAACAGTCAATCACATGAGTTGGCCTTTCATTCTTCTCATTTTTCCCCAGATAAGATATTTTCAATAAACACAAGACCTGCATTCAAACTATGAACTCATCCATTTAAAAGAAAGCCAGTGTTTTGTGTTGACACAGATCCTTGTTGTGAGCCAAACACAGCTCGATTGTTTTTCTTAAACAGAACATTTTCACTTAATGCTCCCAAAGATTTATCAACAATTGACATCAGTGATCACATAACACAACATTATTTCTTATGATAAACAAAGCCAGTTCTATTTTGAGACCTTAATCTAGAGCTGCTTTTGTGTGTGGGAAAAGGCAGAGGAGTGAAGTGAAGACGGTCCCAGACCATCTGCACTATTGATGGTAGAATATCATGTAATTTACACCTTTAAACAATGGCTGATTGTATGGGACAAAGATTCATTGACTGCTTGGCTTAAGGAAGTAGTTGGAATAGATGAACTGAGTTGAATGTATTTATTTACAGAAACCATGCACTGTATGAAGATTTTTTATTTAATCTGGATGATAAAATTAATGCTAGAACTAAATACATTATGATAATGTAGTTTGGTATAGGATAATCATAGAAACTCAAAGCTACAAAGCTTTCTGTTTTTTAACTGTGGTGGAAAACAGAACTGGAGTTCATTTTAAGTGGTCCATAGTTACTCCCTACTTATCTTATACATTCTGAGTATCTTGATTATTCACTGTGACGAGTGTATGAGGGTTTTTCACAACTTTCAGAAGCCAGAGTGCAGATTGGCTGTCACAGTAGAGCTAACAAATTCAACAACTAGGATGCTAATGTGTATTTCCTGATTTTCAGACAATAAAATGCTTAATAATGAGATGCAGACAGTGCACAGCTATGAACTAATACATTTGTAATATATCTGTACTAGGCAAGATAAATTTTGCTCTGATACATGGGAAACAGATACAGTGCCTTGGATTTTAACAGAACAAACCTCTCTTTGTAATGAATGTGTTTTTTTCATCAAATTTGAGCAGATCAATATAAATTAGTATAGATAATATCATCCCCCAACAGTCCCAGCCCGAGGAAGTCAATACTACCTCTCCACTAAAAGCATCTTATTGACTGAAGGAGCCAGTGCTAATTTGTTTAAGCAAGTTTAGAGAGAGAGAAAGTGGAGATGGCTATCAGACCTGCCTGACCTCTGCAGATGTCCACAACTTTCTAACTAAAAGTATATAAGGCCTAGGTTTTAACACATTATAGGATATACTTCATTGAGTTTCCCTTGATGTGGTGTCTAATTTTTAAAGTTTTGAAGTGATCTATGAAACGTATAGTAACATATTAAAAAGATTTAGGCCAACTATTTGGTTCTATACCAACTTGTCTATTAATTCAGTTTAAGTACTTGAGCCTGTAGCCCTAAAGGTCCATTGTGTAACTTTTCTGGTAGAGGGCCCGTCAAATGCCTTTCTCCATCGAGATGTGATTTCTTCATATGGAATGTTTCACAATATTGTATTAAACTTTTCTATCTTCATGGAGACCAAACCAGACCAAGTTACAGGTCAGATCTGTGCAGAGGCGACCCCACTCACAGTCAGAATGCCTGTTTTTCTATGTATTTTCAAGATATGAAACCAACTGTAATTGAATAAATGTAAAGTAGAGCTGTTTATATCCTTAGAAACAAGCCAGTAACAGACCATTCAAAACGTTACACAGTGCATCTTTACCTCTTTGCACAAATGTTTCCTATAAATGACAGAAAGCACTATTTTATTCTAAGTATTGCTCAGTTGGCTCAAAGTAGACTATATATTTCACATTTCCAAAAATCAACTGTATTAAACTGTTATGACTGACAGTTCCCTAAAAATCTTCAAACAGCATATCTAATTCACAAATCGTTTTTCGACTTCGATAGCATCACTAGATCCAACCTTGTGACCACAATGTTATTTTCAGAGAATGTTCTTAGAAAGTGCAGACCACTATTGGCAGTTCAGCCTTTGGACAACGTTTGAGGAATTGTTTCTGAGAATGTCACACTTTTCAAACATTTTCCAATATTTTTTCCAATATTTTTTCTCAAAAGTAATTTAGATAACATTTGTGGCCAACAATGAGTAGAAGCCCTAATCACAATAGTCATATAAATGTACTGCAGTATGTCATTATGTACTTATAGGTTATTACATGCTGCTTAAAGGAGCATTGCGTAACTTTTCCGGTGGAGGGCCCGCCAAATTATTTTCTCCATGGAGATGTTATTGCTTTGTCTGGAATGTTTCACAGTCTGGCATTAAACCTTTCTATCTTCATGGAGACCAAACCAGGCCAAGTCACAGGTCAGATCTGTGTAGCGGCGACCCTGCTCACAGTCAGAACACTTGTTATTTTTCTCTGTATTTTTGAACTATAAACCACCTGGAATCGAATACATGTTAGGTAGATATGTTTAATGTCATACTGTGGAACATTCTAGGCAGATTCCAGGCTTTTGGATGCTTCACGGAACTATTTGGACATTTGTTTGCCTTCAGTTTTGTTTGGTGTTTCTTTCTATACACATTTCAAATACAAGTTCCTTCCACTGCAAATCACTTGATATACAATAAAAAAAAGTTTATTCGAAAGTTGTTTCTCAGAACTAAGTGGAGACCTTCTGAAAATGCTCGGACTTGTTTGGCGTCCATCTTGTTTGTATTGACTTTCCTGCTGAAGTGGCGAATTTCTGAGCTACAGGTGCTGCAGCCATTCTCAGTAAAACCACTTCCAGTTCTGAGTAAAGCTGGAGCCTCCTGTTTTTGGACAAACAAAGTGCCGTCATGTGCCAAACAGGAACTAAATAAAGGTCTAAAGTATTTACACTTGAAAAAATTTGTGTTGTTATAGGCAAATGTATGAGTAGATCTAGCAGTTTTAGTATTTTATTTAATTTCTATGTTTTTAGATTGTTTTGATGGACTGACGTTTTGGATGCACTGAAACTTCCTTGATTAGTGATTTACTCAACTGCAAGCTCAAAGTAACGTATTTTTACATAATATGGAGAAAATAACTATGTAGTATGTTGTGTTTTAACATAAAATAATTGGCAAAATAACCAATAAGTAAGCTACTTTTACTTGGATACTATGGGTTAAAGCAATTTCCCTTGTGGATCAATAAACTTTGTCTCAGTCTATTTTTTTTATAGTTCTTATAGTGTCAAAATGAACAATGTATGTAATTTTTATTGTTGAAATCTAATCATATAACACAGTATAAACAATATATGACAGATCGGCAATACAGCTGACATATACATCACATATAGAGTCATATTCAGAAAAATGTATTGGTTCCAGAGGGCATTTCATTTGCAGCATTCTCAGGGCAGTTCTCACACACACAAACATACACAGTGTGTCCACTACAGTTCATAAGTGGAAACAAAAGTGGACACAAATTTGCATTTTTATGCTGATGACAGTTATTTGCTGTTATGGGTCATCTCTTGCTGAGGCCACTGAAACCCTGCAGAAAGCTTCTGTTGCTGTCCAGCATTCACTTATTCAGCTAAAACTAGTTCTCAATGCTGACAAGACTAAGCTAATGTTGTTTTCAAACTCTAAGAAGGTCCCTGAGCCCATTCCAGTTGTGTCCAGCCTTGAAGGAAATGTCATAGAGGTGGTTCATGAATATAAATATCTTGGTGTCTGGATTGATGACTCCCTCACCTTTAAACCACACATAGAAAAACTTGTAAAGAAACTGAGACTTAAACTTGGGTTTTTCTTCCGTAACAAACTGTGCTTTTCTTTTGCAGTAAAAAAGTGTCTTGTCACTGCAACCTTTTTATCTGTGCTGGATTATGGTGACATTCTGTATATAAATGCTTCTTCTTAATGTCTTCAAATGTTGGACACAGTGTATCCTGCTTCCCTGAGGTTTATTACCAACTGTAGACCTATGACACATCACTGTGACTTGTACTCAAGGGTACAATGGCCTTCTCTGGTCACTAGTATGCAGGGACATTGGTACACTTTTATTTACAAAGCTATACTTGGATTGCTGCCTCCTTACATTTGTACTTTGATCACAAGCAAAAATGTTGGCTCTTACTCGTTGCGCTCAAATGATCAGCTGTTGCTGTCTGTTCCTTTTGCCCGCACAGAGCTGGGGAAGAAAGCCTTTGTACTGCACCTTTTACCTGGAACTTGTTGCAGAAAGACTGGAAATTGCCTGAACTATTGTCCTTAAATGTTTTTAAAACCAAACTGAAAGCCTTACAGACTGCCTGTGCAACTGTTTTTCATAACCTAAGCAATTTTAATGTTGTTTGTTTATATGTACTTGCTTAGAAATTTGCTGCCTCTTGGCCAGGACTACCTTGAAAAAGAGGTTTTTAATCTTTAACCTTCCTGGTTAAATAAAGGTTAAATAAAATAAAAATAAAAAAGTGGAGCTCAATACAACAATATACTGTATATATTATTAAAATGCAAAAACTTCAAAAAACATCACCACCAGAACTGCGCAATTTAATATAGATAACCCACACACCAGAATTAGAATAACAATCTAAAAATACAGGGGAAGTATCTGATTTTTACTGTCATAATAGCATGAAAAACTCAACTAATTCATTTTAAATGGATTGCAGTGGTCTAGTTATTCCTCATTAACCTCATAAATTCCAAGCCTTCAAATAATTTTCCCAATGCGTTTATAAGCGCTTTACATAACTTTCAGCGACCAATGGCGTCATAACCACTTGTATACTAAGCACGCACTTCCTGATTCTGTGACCAAAAAACCCTTTATAATTAGATGAAAACAGTACACAGTGTACTTATTTTGACCTCAACAGCTGCTAATACAATATATCTGTATTAAGATTAAACACATTTTGCTATCATACACAGGGCCTGTAAGCATATTCACGTATTACTTTCCATTCCACTCCATTTTACTGAGGAATGTATGCATGAAGAACAGGGACAGCCTAAGATATTCACCGCTCCCCCTCCTCCTATTATTCAGCAGACTTGTGGACGCACCCTTATATCACCCCCCAAAACAAAAACAACAGACTGCAGGCCTGCTTCAGCCTATGGTCATGTTAATGTGAGGAATGTGACCATTTCCTCTTCTGAATCTAAACAAAGGGATGAGCTACAGCACCATACCGGTCCCACCTCAAAACCACCTCTCCTGTCTCAATACTAACCCATTCATACTGGGATGTTAACAGTTTCAGATGGGCTCATATGACACTGGTTTAAACGGTGGCCCAGGGCATTTCCTGCATATGAATCTGTGCCTATAGGCTGTTCATAATTGGTGGATATGAAGAAAGGAGAGAGGAGGGATGGGCATTGTGTCGGCAATATGAGCTGATACCTTTGGGAATACTGCAGTCATGGGTAATACTGCAAAAAATAGCTGCTCTATAGGAGTTAAAATGAAAATATTTAGTGTCTTGTATTGTTGTAGCACTATGAGATTTGTTTTCAAATACAGAGTGCATCTAAAATAAATGTATTATAATAATTAAATATGAACTAAACTGAAAAGGATTAAACTAAATTGGGTTATACTTCATAGTAACATAACAACAAAAAAGCAGTGTACCCGATTTTTACCATCTCAAAAACGTACCTTATTCACCCTGAGCATCCTAATTATTCACTGCTATGAGTTTATAAGAGGTTTTTACAACTTTCAGAGACAGACCCGAGTGTTTCCATCACAGTAAAGCTACCATGCTAATGCACACTTCCTGATTATCGGACATTAAAATGCTTTATAGTTTGATGCAGACAGCACACAGCAGAGATTTTGACCTCAAGAACGGCTTATAATATATATTCCAGACAAATTTAACTCAAATACATGGGAAAAAAAATCGGAGACAGTGCAGGTGTATCCTAAATCGAGACTAAACCCCTATAGACGACCAAGATTAAACCAAGACCCAACCCTTCAAACAGCTTTAGCCCTAAGTAACCCAACACTTTACTAAGGCCTCTGCTGTTGACATCATGTTTTATAGTTCTGTTTGGCTGTGTGCTGTTACTTCATTAGATTTGAGCAGCTTTATTCAAGCCTCCCTGCTGTTCTTCTACTATAGGGCACTTAATTAGCTGTCGATTTGCATATATTTGCATTAAACAAGGACATAAACATTGGGTCTGTTTAAACACAAAATAGCCATGTCTCATACAATGATTTAGGGGAGATAAGATATTGATCTTTCCCTCAGACATTTATGCCAGTTAAACAGCAAAAAAAATTTAAAAGTGGTTTTATGGAGGACCAGAATTTAAAACTGAAGTTGGTGACTGTGTCCCAATCTCCTCCAAAAGGCTTTATTTATGTGGTTAGTCACTAAAAATGTGAAATTGACACCATATAACTATTTTATGTTGAGTCAAAGTTTTTGAGGTAAACTTAATTGTTTTATAAAATGAATGAATGAATCAGTATATTTTTATTACTTATTATCCATGGTCAAATGAATTCAAACAAGAAATAAGGACACTAATGATGAACATAAAATACATAAAAGATCGATATAGATAACGTACCTTTTTTGTCTACTGGGAGAGCTGAATCGGTGGAATGTGTTGCTTGAGTTTATGTCTGAGTCAGCATGTGTCATGGTTAATGTAACGTTCAGCAGTTTTACAGTGTGTTAGTGTGGAGGCCATAGGGACGGATAAATAAGAACTTCTATGGAGCAGAAATACGGACGCTTGTGACGAATGCATGACTAAAGATGAGTGGGCCTGGAGTTAAGAAGGGTCATATATGTAAAGAAAGAAGAACGGTATAAGATGGCCTAGAGGTTAGGTCACAGCACAGGGAACATTACAATGAGATTCATTCTGAGTTCTGATGATTTATTGAATGTCGCTCGCAGCTCTTCACCCCATTACTTGTGATGTCAAGTGATGTTACAGGAAATGCTCCATTGTGTTTTTAAACTCCATACACCTTAGACACCATAGAATCAGCCCTGGAATTGCCAATCTCTACTGAACTAAAGGTAAAAGGTAGCTGCTGACTTGAAACCTATTGCTTGATGACGGTGGAACAGAGCATTTTGAGCTCTGGAGATGTAGACAGACTAATAAAAAAGAATTGCTCATGTGTGAACTAAAGGAAACACTACTCTGAGTATGTTTTTGATGAGGTAACGGCATTCTAACATGGCTATAAGCTCTCAAGAATCAATTTTGCGTAATATAAGACATTTAATATATGTTTTAAATGTGTCTTCTTACATTTTAACACCATTATTGAGTAATGCTAACTTTTAAGCTTAGAAGTAAAAAGCGAGTGTTTGAATAATATTATGAAGATTCAACACTGCTTGTGTTGCTTTCTTTTTGTTTTATTTGAACTCTACTTTCATTGGTTAACATTTGTGAATGAAAGCTTTATCAGACTTTTTTGATCTAGATAATAAATACTTTAATTGTTTAACACTGGCCTACAAGTATTCAGGTGTATTATTAAATCTATTGTGACAGTGACCCAATGGAAATTGTCCAAACCTGTTGAGTGCAGCGTGGGGCGTTTACCGTGTGTAACTGCTCTAACTGAAATGCAAATGAGCAGCTGGACTGTACCTGAGTCGGATCACCTGCCGTTTGTCTTTGGTGGAGCTCTGTTTACTCTCCTCAAACGGATCTGAACAAAACCATTATGATGTCTACAGGACCATCCCCCATGGCTTATGTGCGTGTGTGGGGTTCAGCTCAACAGGGGTATAGGCGTAGAGAGAAGGCTTTGTCCAGGGAACTTTTAATGGAAAGACAGCTAATTATGGTTGTTATAGCCCCCTTATTACTTTACATACAATATACACTTTCAATAACATAGCTTTTTTGTTATTGTGAAAATATCATAATATTATATATTCTTCCGGGGAGCAGGCTAATTTCTCCGCAGATCTTACCTATAACTTGGCTTGGTGGTATCATTTGCTTGCTTCATATGGAGATAATAACACAGGATGTGGAACACTACTGGTAACATATGGAGACAAGCAGGTGGTGGACGCCCAGCCAAAAAAGTTGCATAGTGCTCCTATAATTTGTAAATCAGTAATAAATCAGTAATAAGAGCTCTTTTGCTCTGGTTTCTCATTTGATTCCCCAAAATCATTCCCAGATCTTCTAGGAATGGAAAAGGGGAGTGTAAACATTTAGTCTAGTATCAAAGTGTAGTGTATAGTGAAAATCTTATTTGATAAAATGAAAAGTTTTTCAATAACATTTTGATTATATTACCATTTTTGCCACACACCTTGTACATATGACACCAAAAGAAGATGCATTTTTTCATATGAAACATTGTCCAATTCACCCAAAACAACCCTTCCAAACATGCCCAAACAGCACTTTATGTTATGACTGCCCCTCCTCCCAGGTCCAGCTGATGTCTCATACACTCATGTTTGTGTCTGAATGGTGCGTGTGGAGCTGGAGCAGTGGAGGGGAGCACGGCAGATGGCAGCCCCCTCATGTCTGTCTTTTTGGGGCAGAACAATGCATCTCTCAGTGCTGTGTTTTAGAGGAGGGGAGTAGAGGATTTGAGTGGGACAGCTGGCAGGCAGGACCCCTCCCACCACGTCCACACGCTCAACGACACACACTCCGCAATTATCTGACACGGGCCCTGGCTTACACATTTACCCGAGGCCACCAAACAAAGGGATGGACCACTAAAATCAATAATCCTGTTTGGATTATATGATTATGGTTATCACTGCAATTAGCACAAAGTGGGGCAGCATGTGTCTTGGATTTAAGACAGTTTTCTTTTATTTTTGTTAGTTTTTATCTATTAAAGTACATCAGGTTTAATAGGGCATCATTCATATGGATTTTGGAAATTTAATGCTGGATAATTTATAGACAGGACTGATTTTCTTAACAAATGAAATAACCAACACAATAGATACAATAAGATACCAAATTTATATTGTCATATGTCAGTCAATCATTCCTATTCTATTCAACTTTGTTTGATTGGTATTTTATTGTTTCATTCATTCCACAGTGTCATACCCTAATTCTCTGCTTCTTTCCTTTCCATCTTAGTTACCTGAGCAACATCCAATCAAAACACAAAAATGTGCAATACCTACTAATTATAACTCACACAGATGGTCCAAAGCAAACCACTTTAATAACCTTGCCATTGCAACCTATCGCCAAAGTCACTATAATTTAGCTTGGAAGTTAAATATATGGACTATGGTTGAAAAGATTCAAATCAAAGTATCAGAAGAAACATTTTAAATGGTAAAAAATGCAATGGGCCTTCACTAGAGTACGGTATGTGACTGTAAAACGCACTTTATCAAGCAGAACCCAGCCTGTTCTTTAACAAAAATGGTCTCTTATGTAAACAAATCTGTTCTGACCAAAAGCAAAGTGCCAGTCCATCTCCATCTGAGTCTGTCCACAACATAAATAATTCAGTTTCCAGCTGCCATGCTGTTTTTGGTGATCAATGCTGCTGGGGGAGATAGGGAGTCAAAAAAGAGGTTGACATCTTCACATTTTTTTCAAGATTTCCCAAAGTTGTATTCACTGAAAAACTAAAACTTAAATTCATGTATCACATCTTGACACTGAGCATAATTATTTATTAATTAATTTTCTTAAAGGTAGGACCTACTTGTCAGTAATGTTTGAAATAATAATTGTTTCATACATAATATTAAAAACGTGCAAACACAAGAAACCCATTGAATTAATCTCTACGCTACAGTTAGATTTTGAGTCTTTAATTTGCATCATAGGCTATTTACAGTTGTGGACACAATTCTTTTTGCCTTCACACAAACTCTGACTTTATTGTGATGCTTTAATTCTCTTCCATTGCCTTTCCCTTCACAATAACATTCCTGCGCAACATTTAAAAGTGTATGGCCTTAAATCTCTTTTTACGCACAGGCCGCGCAGACAAAGCGCACCACCAGAGGCTCTTTTACATGACACTAGTTGCCAGCTGAAACACTGCTGCTTCTCTCCATCCATTTTTTCTGCTTTTTGCGCTGTGCCACCCCCCGTAGTAGCTCCTCCTCCTCCCTAGCGCGCTCCCTCTCTCTCTCTTTACGCACGCTGCTTTTGATCCCACGGGGACTTGGAGCTCTCACATTCCTCTCATTCCTGCCGCAGCGGAACAATCGCCTCTCAGTTATTTATTAGCGCTGTGAGGCTCAGAGCTGCTCAGTCTGCTCAGGACGCACGGCGCGCACACAACGTACATGGAAATACGGAGCAAGAAGCATTACCAGCGAGCGACCTTTGCGTGGATTTATCTGAATTGAAAAGGAAATTATATACGAAATTATACGGGATTTACCAGACTTTTGCGGGGGATGTTACTATAAGACAAACAGGTACTTATTACATGTATTTTCCACAAATTTGTGCTGTGCTTTGGATGCGTAACGCAGTTTCTTGTAACGCTCTTGTAGCTTGTACTGGGAAATTGTAGTTGCTTGGTTCAAGTTTTATGTGTTTTGACTTTTTTCTTGACTTTTAAACTCTATTTAGGTTATGGGCAGTGTGAAGATTAAGTAATAAATAACTGTCTAAGGGGTTATTAGTATCTTATTCAATTGTAATGTGGTGAGACTGATGCTTATAGCCTTTGCATTAGTAGCGAGGGTCTGGATAAAGTCATGCGTCTGTGAGAGCAGCCTTAGCCTATAAAACAGGATCTGGGTTGACATCATTGACAGGGGTATTTCCAGAAACAACTCATGTACTTCACCACTCTGCACTGTCCAGAATGCCATTCATGCCTAAGGTAGCTGATCTCCACTACCTCCCTGAGTGCATTTTAGTGCAATGCTTTGCAAGTACTATCACAATACCGTATAGGGTTTTAGCAGTACAAACAAATGTAAACAAATGCAAAATTTTAGCCCTGTGACATGCTTAGCAGTTTCTGATGATTTCTTTCTCTTTTTTTTTTTTGCCATTGTTTTAGGTCTGACTATAGTTCCTGTAGAAGCACCTTGCTAACATCACTGACATGAGAACAGCAGAGGACTCCTCTGGCACAGTCCTGCACCGGCTGATCCAGGAGCAGCTGCGTTATGCCAACATGAGCGATGCCCGTACTCTGTTGGCCATCCAGCAGCAGGCCCTGCGTGGGGGCAGCAGCAGTAGCGGAGGAGGCACAGGAAGCCCCCGGTCTTCCCTGGAGAGTCTGTCCCAGGACGACAGCCCATACATTTACATGAACACCAGGCAGGAGCCACAGGGAGAGGAGTACCAGGGAGAGGGCCTGTCGGAGAGCCCACTGTACCACCTCCACACCGAGGAGCTACCCACATACGAGGAGGCACGGCTCCTGATCTCACAGAAAGGCCTGGACCTGGAGGAACAGTGGGACATGAAGAGGGAGCATGTCCGCTCTCTCAGCGAGCGCCTTATGCAGCTTTCTCTGGAGAGGAATGCTGCCCGACAGCAGCCCATGCCCTCCTCTCACAGCTATCCTCAGCTCTACAGCACTGGCACCCCAGCCCAGTGTGTGGAGCAGAGAGCACCCCCTCCGGAGTACCCCTGCCCCACCAAACTGCCCGGATACATGCTTAGCCACTCACAGGAAACACAGGGACAGTACTACAAAGAGCCACCTCCATTCTATTCCCAGCACAGGTATAGCACAGCCAGGTTTCTCTCATAAGTGTCATGACTTAAGACAGTCTCTAACATCTCCCTGTGTTACAGGTATGTGTCAGCCCAGCCCCCCCAGCCCCCCTCCCCCCAGAGTGAGGCGCTGCAGCGGGAGAACGAGTGTCTCAGGAAGGAGCTGGAGGTGGCGACAGAGAAGACGGCCCGCCTGCAGAAGGTGAGGTCACAGGTGTGGGAGTGTGGGGTGCTTCCTGTTCACACATGTTCAAAATATCACCATGGCTGTTTGGAAATCTGCAAATCAAGTAGGTTTGTCTGAGAGGTACACACACCCCTCTTCTGTGACATGGGACTTCTGCCTCGGCACATTCTTTGTCTTGCAAAGTGTCTCGGCCCTGTGCCACGACACCTGGGGCTCACAAGTGTTCACTGTGGAATGTAGCATCCCTGTTTAAGTTATGCAGGAAGACATCAGCCCGCAGGCCTTAAAACAAACTGACGTTCATGACTTTTATAACATCCATTGATAAAAACAAAAAAATTGTGGATGTGTTATGCTAACTCCAGTCTTTTGTGTCTCACAGTTGGAAGTGGAGATCCAGAGAATATCTGAGGCCTATGACACTCTCATGAAGGGGTCGGCTAAGAGGGAGAGTCTAGAGAAAACAATGAGGAACAAACTGGAGGCTGAAATCAAGAGACTACATGACTTTAATAGAGATCTGAGAGGTAAGGAGGATTTTATTCACATACACCTAAACATTCCCCAGAACTGAAGAAGTAGCTTGGATGAGTTGTGAAATGTATTCGACTAAATAAACTTTTGTCCAGTTGACAAAACGAATTCTCTCCTTTGCCATACACCTAAACCTTTTAACAATATGTAATAGAATACATGTTTCTCTATGTTACAATGTGATGGGTCTATTGCAGTATCTTATGTCAACATTCTACATGAACTTTACTTTGTAACAGTGATACTGGATTTTCCTGGCTTTTGTCCCCATGTTATCATCTCATTGCAGAACCAGAAAACAACTAATCTGACCATTATCTAATCACATTCACAGAACAACTGGAGTCTGCAACCAAACAGAGAGCGACCAAGGAAGCAGAGACCTCAGACCCCAAGCACCACATCTTTGTCAAACTCCTAGAGCAAAGTACGTTAATTCATCAATACACTTTCACAACTGCAGCCTATTCAGACAAGTATAGCTAGTTTCACACATTATGGATTTCAGTGATTGGTTTTCCAGTATAGATTTCAGAATCAGAATCAGAATTACTTTTATTCATCCCCGAGGGGAAATTTTATTCATTAGATTTGTTATAAAAGTACTAACACAAACATTTCTCTATCTCACTCGACACATTTCATCGCAAAAACAAATGTGGCCTGAATTCCTAAGATTTTTGCAAGTATTTCAGGCTGTTCCAGCATTAGTGACACCCCCTCTCCTCACCCCTCCTCCCTCTCTTGCTCCCTTCTCAGATTTGCATGATCACTGCTGACTTCTTTCTCTAAGGGGGAACTAATTTGTCTGGGACACCAGCACAGCATGACCCCTAGCCTGGCCTCTGTCCTTGTTTGGGCTGCACTTTGACTAATGGGTTAATCTGTGTGAGTGCTCCAGGGATATTTCCAAGGCTTTAGACCTCTTCACAGTAAAATCAGAAAATTCAAAGCGTGGAGGAATGCTAGCCTGAGGTGTATATGGGCTCATTTGGACAATGAGACAAGTTGTAATGAGTTAATTTGCACTTGTATAATATTTGTAAACTTGTTTATTGGTTGAATTAGTACTGTGGGAAATAGCATGATTTTTAAATTACATTTATACAAAAAGAAGAGTATAACATATTGCATGTCATTTCATCTGTCACATTCCTCTTTGACTTCAATATTGCTTTGATCACCACAACTACTTCTACTTCTACACTCTGTTACTACTAGAAAATGCTCAACTAAAAAAAATAGACAGCAGATCAAACATACTTCTATTCTTACCCTGTTTTGGTCATCTTCCATAGGATCTATATGTTCTGTATTTTTGGCACAGTCCCAGTGTACATTTTGTTTCAATAATAGGATGTGATCTTTATATAATTTCTTAAAGGCAGACTTGAGGTGAATTATATTTTGAGCTGCTTGTTTACTTGGGGCATTCCTGGGCCGCTCACAGCACAAAGCTATGCCTGTGTGCGTAAGTGGATAAGAGGAAGTCTGCATTCCCAGCACAGGCATGCACTAATGTTGTGTAATCAGCCTCATTTTAAACTGGCACAATCACAATTCAAATGGGTTTAGTGTCTATTAGTTTAATCAAGGATAAAGCGTTTTTGTTATTGTTGGCATGGCAGGCGTATTTGAGCTTTTGGGTAGACTTGTTTTAAGTTGATGTTAATAAGTATACACTACAGTCATACTTTTTGATAAACGATACATTTTTTCTGAATGAGTTTAAAAAAAATGTCAGATGCCCTTCCTTTCCCTTTCAACAAGCCAACATATACAGTAGTTTGTATTTTGATTATAGAGGGTAATGTGACTAAAGTGTCTTGCCCAAGGACACAGTATTTGTCTGGAGTTTGAACCATTTTTATGGGTAAACGCTCAATCCTCTGTGCTACAGTTATCCCATACACCATACATACACTTTCTATCAAATTCTACAGCATTTAGCTAACAATACCTGTTTATTCCTGTGTTTCAGATGAGGAGCAGCAGCGAGAGAGGGAACGTTTGGAGAAGCAAGTTCTAGCTCTGCGTGTGTCTGCGGAGGAGGCTCAGAGGAGGCGTGATATCCTGGAGCAGGCCCTGTCCTCTGCCCAGACCAGGAGCAGACTTCTGGAGGAGGAGCTGCACCGAAAGAGGGCCTATGTACAGAAGGTGGAGGGTCTGCAGAGTTCCCTGGCCCAACTGCAGGCCGCCTGTGAGAAACGGGAGACGCTAGAACTACGATTGCGCACGAGACTGGAGCAGGAGCTGAAGAGTCTGAGAGCGCAACAGGTAAAAGAACAACCAATGCGAGAATACAATTTGTATATTTGACCAAGATACATGTTACATGTATCATATTGGCCAGGATTGGAAGTATGTTAGTAATGCAAAACTTAAAAGATTACTTCTCTCAACTAAAGTGTTATTGGAATGGCCCAGTGTGTAGCTAGTTGGAGCAGATATTGATAGAAAGATTAGAACTTTGTAACTGTTGTAGTAGCAGTAATTGTAGCAATTGTAGTGATAGTATTAAAAGTAATAGTAATGGAATTTTTTTGTAATAAATGACATGATTATATGTTTTTGGTTTTGTTTTTAGAAGCAGACAAGTGTCTCCACATCTTCTGAGGTCAGTGCATCTACATTGGAGCAGCAGCTGAGGGAGAAAGAGGAGAGGATTCTGGCTCTTGAAGCCGATATCACAAAATGGGAGCAGAAATATCTGGAGGAAAGCACCATGAGGAAGTTTGCCATGGACGCTGCTGCTACAGCTGCTGCACAGAGGTAGGAGACCATCATAATTCCCACAACATAATATCTTTCTCTTTTAAATAAAGTGTCATACTAAACCATTTATTTTTATTTTGTTTTCAGGGATACAACTATTATCAAGCATTCACCTCGGACATCCCCAAACAGCAGTTTCAATGAAGACTTGCCAATGGCCAATCACAGAAACCAAGAGATGGAGAACAGGTATGCAATGTTTCTATTTTCAAGCAATGATATTATCTGAAACTAGTTCTTTCTCAAAAAAATTACTGAGAAATTGGCAAAGGACTCTCACATTCGCTACACTGCTACTTTTGGATATACAATTTGAATTACTGGTCAAATCGTAAACTATTTGTACTGTGTTTTGTTTAGGATCCGGGCACTCCATGCTCAGCTCTTGGAAAAAGACGCCGTGATCAAAGTCCTGCACCAGAGATCCAAACTGGAGCAGGGGCGACTCGAGAAACAAGGGCTGCGATTGGCCCACTCCGTCCCATCCATCAACACTGTGTCTACCAGCACAGCGATCAATGGTCAGTATAATAGTACAAATAGTGGTAGTAGCAGCTGTAGTGGTTATTATTATGCAACACAATACATAATGATAGAATGATGACATAAGGAGAGTAGACCACAATATTTTCATTAGAGGATAACATTAGCCACAAAATATTGCTAAATATGAATAAAGGGTTTGGCCAAATGACAACTAAATAATAATGCCAAAACTTGGTTAGACTCTACATTACTAACAGCAACATCAACAACAGTGTAGCTTAATCCTAAATAACAAGGTTTCTGAGTTTATGTGTACTGCCAGACAGGTAGTCTCTGAAGGTTGTCTAAAGGTTGATATTTCATGCATTAGTGGGGAATTTTGGGTATTTTTACTATAACAAATGTATCAAGCGACAACTGGCAGACGGCCTGGAGACGCCAGACCAAAATGTACACATCTAAAAAAAATCAGGAACTAGGAGACAAGCCCCGAGCGTAAATAGACGTTTTAAACTGGAATGCATATCATCTCTCTCGTTCAAGAATAGCCCCTCCAGAATAACCATGGGAAGAAATCGTGTAGGCAGATGTTGGGAGTAAAAATGGGACGCATAATTGAACTGGCCTTTGTCTCGTTTTGTAGCAAAGAAGAGCCTATCAGATGACCAGACAGGTGGTGCATGCAGGGCTCTGCTGTTGACACCCAAGACCGCAGTTCTCAGACGGGACAGGGGCACCCAAAGCGAGGCGTCCTACGAGGAGACAGAAGCCGACATGCCCGAGGAATCCGAAGCAGCAGACGCTTTTGGTGGGTGGCATGCTTCGACCTTTGGCACCTCAATACAAGCTAGTGACAAGGCGTGTTAATACTGCATCTATAAATCAGCACAGGTCTTTTCTTGAGTCTAACTTTAAATGGGAGGTCAGAATGGTCAACATTAGGGCTATGTGTATTCATGGGTGGTATTTGGATAGTTGTAGAGTAGTAGTGAGATAGAGATATTTTATTGATCCCAAGGGAAATTCAAGTAATAGGCATGGTAATCAAACTATAAAATGCTCTGGACTTCTGGATTCTACTAAAAGTCAGAATTAGTCATTCATTATTTCAAACCCTGGTATACCAATTCAAACACTATTTATTTTTGGTAGCCAGACAACCCCACTATTGCGAAACAATAAGATGATGAGTCTTGTGTTTACCAGGCTATAAATATTGTATCTAAGCAACTCAACCATCTCTAATTTTTCCTTTGTTATATTTTTACAGAAGAGTCTACTGAAGAGTCGAAAGCCAAGCCCACAGAATCAGAAGTGGTAGAAATTCTTATTTAAAAGACAGATCTCCTCCCTCCAGTGAAATTTGGACTGGTGTGTAAAACATCAGAAAATGGCATTCCCAGATGCCATTGATAAGCAATGACTGACTTTTATGTGAGAGGAGAGCTGGACTTTCCTTGACATTTTCTGCACAATTTTGTAAAAAAACGAGAGTCCTTAAAGGTACCGGGACACTACTCAGCATTCTGACTGCTGATGTACAGTTAACCTATGTTATTTTATACGTGTTTTATTTATATTTGTAAAAGCTGCTCATATGTAATGTGATGTCAAAGTATGTGCATAGAGCTAGGTTTCTATGTTTGGTTTTCTAGTGGCATCCTGTAAATTTAGCATCCCCCTATTTATCTTAAATTAACAGTTGTCCCCTCTATTTAAAATATACTGCGAATGCCCTGCCTAAAGTCTTTGGGACTTTCTCTTCTAAAAAATAGCCCAGTGCAGATTGACAACATTGCACAGGGGTCTAATTTTCCATATCCTAATCTTCTCACATTCCTAAATGAGGGAATGCTCCCGTTAAAGAAAAAGTTTGACCCTTGCTCCCTTGTTGAAATAACCTGCATTCTCTCGACATGGATTCCTGCCTTGGGAAGCCTCACCCACACTGTAAATGTCAACTAAAACTAAAACGGGAGTTTATCTCTATCTAATTTGACTGTTTCTGAGGACTTAACCAGGAATTAGTGTGGGCTAAATGTAAGAGCCTGTTGATTGTACATGACTTCTGTTCAGCTTTGGGAATTTTAAGACTGGACAATTTCAATGATACTTCCGAAACACTTATTACCAAGCTGGTTTTGTCTAGTATTTGCATTGCTGGTCAGTGCACTGTGACTTGGAATGTGTTTACAATATGAATGGCTATTTGAAGTGATAGAGATGTTAATATATTATTTTCCATCTATTTACTATTATTATTATTATGTATGTTATTGTTTGTGTGTTTGTATGGTGCCAAAGATGTACCCTTTTGTGTTTAACTTATACCTTTGGACGATTGTGGTTCGGTTCGGCACTTGCTGGTTGAGCCGCTCTGATGTTGCTGTGAACTTTTGTAAAGGAAACATCTGTATGTATGCCTTAACATTTCACAATAATAGAATAAATTTAATATATGTCTCATAAATGGAGTGTGTTTTCATGTTTATCATTGGAACACTTAAATAAACTAAGTAAACAGCTAAGGGCACTAGTTAACTTAGGCCTATATGCTAAGGAGTGCTTGGTGTTATCACTACACATACAAGTTCCACAGCATAATTTTGAAAATAGTTTTGCAAGTGTATATACAGATCTAAATATATAAATAATTTGACCAAAAAAAAGAAACTAGGAAACGTATAGATGTTCTGATAGACAACAAATAGCAGAGATTTGATTTGAGATTAGTTATTAGGCCTGACTTACACACTTTTTATTCAGTCTTTACTTGCTAAAAACATCAGTTCAAGTGTTGAACACAAACTCAACAAAGCATATAATTAAAAAAATACTGCCTATTAAAGTTTTTAGACTGATCAGTGTTATACAATGCTATGCTATTAAAGGAGCTTCCTCTAATCCAAGACATAAGTTCCATAAATCCATTCACACAATTATATTCAATCTATTTTAATTGGTTCTTATATTATAAACACACTGACTATTCAAAGAGACATAAGAAGCCTTGTGAACAACCATTAAACCGTATACAACAAGAATAGGCGACCCTGTGAATTATGGGTACTGTATGCATGACATGTTTATTGTGACTATATTGAAAACATCTATCTTTAAATGCAGTGAGTAATGTCAGTCATGTGTATCTTTTAAAATAGAGATATCCAACCCACTTTCACACTAGAGGAGTCTATACAGAGCCCTATGTGCGGTGACCTATGTGAGCTTGAACTTCAGTAATAGCCTTGTTCCCATCTTTCGTCCTGGTCTAGACTTATTGTCCTGTGATTTTGACTACAACAACCTAAGTCATTCAAACCTGATATAGCAGCATTGTGTGTCAATTAATTTGTATTAAAATTTAGTGTATGCTGAGCTGTAATTAGTGTCTCAATTAAACTTTATAGACCTCACACTGAGCTGGGAAAATTGTTTAAAGGGTCCATATTAAATTATTTTCTCATCTATGTTGTAATTTTGTTTCATCAACACAAACATACCTGAGGTTGTGTTTTGTTTCTTTCACACATTTACGCAGATCCTGCATATTTAAGCAGAGTTCTTCTCTCAAACAGAACATTCTGTTCTACCTTGTGATGTCATATGGTAATACAGGAAGTGCTACACTGTGTTTTTAATCTCCATACACTTTCACTAGAATAATTTGCATAATTTCAGCCCTGGATTTGCTAGTCTCTACTGAACTACAGGTAAAATATATTAACTTGAAAATTACTGCTTCATCACAAAGTAGAATAGAGCATTGTGAATGAAACTAAACTCAACTCTCGGTGTGTTTTGGGGGAGGTAACAACATTTACACGAGTGAATTCTGTGTAATATAGGACCTTTAAAGTGTATGTTGACTAATGTTATGTTTCATTAGAAGTGGTAAAAGTTTATTGCAAATATTAGGGACAAGTTTTGACCATTAGCTCAAAGTTTAGTGGTTTTAATGCTGTGCTTTTAATCCACATAGTTGTTGTGTCCTTGGTGTGCGAAGAGGCCATGGGCAATGATAGAGGCCAATGGTAGTCGTTTTGTCAGTCTGTCTAAAGCCAACCTTTTTACAGTATAGTAACAGGATGTACTAGTATTTGGTTAAAAGGCTCTATTGAAGCTGGGAGCGCCTTGTTTATTGACTAAGGGCATGGATACATTTTAATCACATTTTGCAATATTAAATTAATGTAAGCATTTGAAGCTTGTGAGTTGTTTATTTTCACCCATGTGTTTTAGCTGCCTGCCCCTGAGCAAACACTGGCATTGGCTTTTTAATGTAAATATTTTGGGCTGCTTGTTGCCCTGTTAGCGGGACTGGCATTCCCCAAATACCACACATTTTCCCCCGCCACCCTCTCTGCATCTCGTAGCCCCTCTGCACTTTTCTCAGCTCTGAAGGCGGCCATAATAAATACACATTCCTCTTGTTCTTCTTCTGAGAAAAGTGTTGCACAATCATAGCATTATTTCTGTCTCTTGTGTCCTCAAGCTGGACATATTTCAGACGGTTCTTCCGCAGTATGTTGTGTTCGGATTATGGAAGGACCCTGGTTTGTTTGTTTTATTAGTAATCAATATTACTCGTAAAATGTTTGGCTAACCCCCCCACATTTGGTTTGTACGAATCTTTTATACTGACAATGTTATATCAAGTTGGTTGTGCCTTATATTAAAGATGCACTATGTAACTTGTCTTAGGGAGAGTTCACCACCACTGTTTCCATGGAGATGATATGGCTTTGCTTTGATTGTTCCAAAGTATGGCATTAAAACTTTATATCTCCATGGAGAAAGACCCAGCCACAACAAGAATGCATGTTTTCGAGATATTTTGAACAATAAAAATATCAGTAAGTCAATTGATTGATGATTTTAATGCCATATTGTGGAATAGTCCAGGCAATGCAATAATATATCCATGGAAACACCCATCCCCACCAGAAAAAATGCATAGTGCACCTTTACAATATACAGAATTGATAAAGCCCCTTAGATGAGAGTTAAAATGGTGTCAAAATATAGTTCAAATGACAACTTTTTGAAACCTTTTGTTTATAATCTTGGGATACTAAAATTCAAAATACATCTATTTATAATGTAGTTTGAACTAATTATTTTGTAAAGTCTTTCTGATCACATCAATACATAAACCAGATATGACATCCAGTTAGATTGTTTTCAGTCTTTTTCAGTTTTTCTTGCGTAATCCTTTATACTTTTTCTTTGACTTGAGTAATACCCTTTGAGGTAACAGTACTCTTACTTGTCTTATTTTTGGCTCCTCTCCCCATGCAGCCGAGGATCCCCGGGGGCCCTAAACGCCTCATGAATATTGTGCATACCGAACACATCTGGATCAGAGCAGGAGTTACGGCGTTTGTCAGAAAGTTGGGTTTAACACGGCTGTGATTTCACCACTTTGACTCTCACTCCAGCGCAGTGTGAATGAGCAACAGATGGTAAAGTTAAAGGTGCTGAATCAGACCAAATTAGAGCTAATCAAACACGATTAAAGGTGCACCATGTGAACGGTGGGGGAAATTATATTACATTGGTTTAAAGTCTATAATGATGAATAAGTGGTCTACCAGTCACCTATAGGGATCTCTGGTGAAGTACTTGTGCAGAATAAAATGCTCACTATCTCTCACCCACCTCCATGTCTTATACAGCTTGTGTCTCTCAATGAAGGCGAGTGAAATAAAAGTGAATGAACAAAAAAGCTGATTGCCATATTTGGTGCGGTTCCTTTGATGTTGAATTAATTAGTTTCATGAAAAAGATGTTGCAATGTCATAAGCTTCTGATGAGCCAAAACAGGATTATAACTACAGGAAAAGTCTAAATAAGCATTCGCCAATGAGTATAGTGTTAAAATGTTCAAGACAACAAAACTGAAGTAATAGTTTTTATATGTGGATAAAATCACAAAGTGCACAAAAGCGTCTGGTTATTTTGATGGTTTGAGGTTTAATTTCTAATTGTTCAGATGGTGTGATATTGGACATTGTGATATTTAGTTGGTGTGATATTGGACTTTTAGTTAGTTTAGTTACACATGCATTGCACTTTTCTAGTCAGGAGCCTGCTCAGATGGGGTAGAATGATGGAAAGTTGGCCTGGAGCAGAATGATGATACAACTTTATCCACTGGTCCGAGTGAGTTTCAAACCAAAACTGACTTTTGCGTTGATACCACTGTCACCCTCATTGTTTTCGTTTTGATCAAATACAGTTCATCTCATTCCTCTTAAAACATGATTTCTTTCTGTCTTTCCTAAGTGACAAGGGGCCAAAACCACAGCTGATTTATCTGTGCTATAACTCCGCTGGTAAGAGCATTCCTCTACACTCCTGCATTGCTCACAGTAATGATCAAGTTCTTACTAATGTAGACAGAGGACCAAAGCTGAAGGTAAGAATGACTCATGTGCATAGTTCAGTCTGGTCTTGGCCAATAATCCTCAGAGTTTTGCCAAACAAATAAAAACAGAATAAAATAACACAAGACAATTCAATCTAAAGTTTAAAATATAGCCACAGATTAACAAAGACTGGCCTATATAAGCAGTGTGCAAAAAAGAAATGGATTTGCTTTGATGCTTTTAAATTTTAAGTTGTATTGCACACTGAAATAAAGACTATAGAAAGACATCGCTGGGAAAACCGTGGGCTGAATGATATCTATGAGTCCATCTATATCTCTTCTATACACTATTGTTCTATAAAATCCAGTCTACTCCACATCTGTAGCTCTTTATAACAATGATGGAAACAATATATCAACTCGCATTGGTCTCTGCTTTGGTTGACACAGTGGTTTGTGGGTGTGTTGAGCTTGGCCAATCACAATTCACCACAGAATACAGTTGATCTCAGTGGCCCAAGTAAAGCACTTATATAAACAATTAAAAATTCCAGGTTGGGCAGAGCTTTCATTACAACATCATCTTGGTATTTGAATAGTTACACCTTTAATCTTCTCCATAATCCCTACAGTGAAAAATAACAATGACAGAAGAAAACAAATTATCTTACTTTTTTTTCTTTGAGGAATTTGAACTCTTTTTGGCTGGGATGGAGCCTGGGAGAAATTCTTGGAAAAATAACAGTGCAGCTCAGTGTTTTGCCTTAATTTCCATGGAGATTCCAAAACTTCCTGCCTACAGCGCTCCTGGAATGTGCCCCCACCTCATTTTTCCTTCTTTTTTTCCTTCTTTTTTTACTCAAATCAGGGCAACGCTCTGTCAATTTTATATGATGAAATGAAGCCCCCAGAACTGAAACTCTTATTCACGACAGATGGAGAGTGTTATGCAGTGAGTGGTGCAAAGTTGTAATGATACCAACAAACAAAATCAAAACATTATTCACTAATAATGTAGAAACTCTTGCACTCGTCTCCAGCCTCAGAACAAGAAGGTTCTAAGTTCGACTTCCAGGCCAATTTCCCCCATCCACCCAAAACATGTATAATAGGTAAAATCCTCCAGCTGAGGTCCTCACCAAGCTCGCTCAAGATCTGGAGATGGGTCCCACTGCTCGTGACAGGTTGTCCCAGTGGCATGGAAGGATGGGTCAAATGCAGAGGACGAATTTCACCTATGGGGACAATAACACCTACATTAAACTTAAGTCACTCCTGGTGGGGGTCAGGAAGGGTATAGACAACAAATAAACTGGACTATGACTGCAAATATGTGCCAGTGGCCTCTTTGACCACATCACACAATCACATACAGGTGAAATGAACAACAGGTCTTCTACCAAGGTTCACTCCTTCAGTTTTGTACCAAAGAGTAAACCAACAGCTGTGCGACAACTTTATATTAATGGTCAAATGTTTCAACAAAGACTTTCAGAAAATGGTCCATCTTATCATAACGTCAAATGAAAGCAAGAAGAGCAACATCAGAATGAGAATTGTTGTGTCTCTAGAGTTCACTTGGCTCCACCTGGACACTGACTGATGCCCAGGCTACAGGGCATGGAGAAGGGAAACTTTTGTCCTGAGGGCTGTTACTCACTTTAAACTGTCCTGACAGAAGATCTGATGACCTTGCCCTACCCCTAATGTGACCTTTTTGCCTTTATTCTTGTTTTATTATTTAGTATTGTTTATTCTTGTTCTGTTCTTAAAGTTAAGATAATAAAGTATGGATTCATTTATTGATTATTGAGGAATGCAAATAACAAGCTCCACTCATCCTCCATAAAAGGAATTAGCAAAGAAACATGACTGAATATATTGTAACATCTACCACAGTTATAGCATTATGTCAGTATAGGCCAGTGATTAATTGACTTTCTTCCACCATGTGTTTCTAGGAATGTTATAAGGCATTGGTATCAGGCCCTGGGGTATAGGGAAAGCCTCAGTCGCAGACCTGCATACCTGTATCCCTCTCTCATTCTTGTTTGTTGTTGCATGCTTTATGCTAATCCCCTGAGATAACATGGGCACTCAAAAAATGTGCCTCGAATACTTGACCTACTTGGGAGCTGACCCTTGAGAAAACCAGTTGCTATACCTGCACCTATAAGCGATGGTGAGGCTGAATACCAGACATCTTACAAATAGCTCTATAGTTCTTCTGTCTGTGGGAAAAGTGTAATGCCATAGCACAGTAAAACGTGTGGGTTGTATAGGATATTTTAGACCGTGTAAACATATAAGCATTTTAGTTGTTAAGAAAACTGCAAAATAGCAACAATTTACCATATGTTGCCTAAATTAAAGGGTTTTGGAAAACTACCTGTGCAATGTAATGCAGTATGTTAAATTTTCTGTGTCAAGGTAGAAAACATGGATTATTTAACTGTTTTATTGGACCTTACATCTTATGCCAAAAATCAGATATTAAAAAAATACAATATATAATTTGTTACTGTTTTTCTCAGGTTTCTCAAGATTTTCTTAAATTGATTATCAGCCTTGACTACTTCTACTTCTGCAGACCTTTTACAGTTAGTCAATCAGTAAAACCAGTTCCACCAGAAATCATTTTTATTTGCTGTAACAGATCTACTTCTAAGAATTTTTTGGCTTAGTGATTTTGGTTTCAGTTTGCAGAGTCTGAAAGACTACTGAAATTGCATTTGTTCCACTTATTCAAAACTAACCCACGTAAAAAGTGTTTTTATTCTAGGAATCTCGGTGTATTAAGCCCAAAAATGTGAGTGAAACCAGTTGGCATGGTGGTCAGAGCTGCAGGTAAAATGAAACGTGATGCCGAATCCAAACTATGGCCCTGTGGCTATATTCTGGTGCAGTGATGTGGGAAAAAATCACAAATTCTGCCAAATGCAAATGATACTGAGAATTTTCCCCTCTGCTGCGGCCAAATAGTGCTCCCAGGGCATTTCCAGCAGTTTCAAAGTAATTTGGAACGGCTAAAAATAAATTGCACTGAAACTTAGCCCTACCATCACACAGTGCAGATAATAATTGCAGAAAATAGAGGAACAAATGGGATCTATGAGGCCAGAAGTCTTTACCTAACATTATGCACTATTAACATATTACTCAGCATTTGACCAAAATTTTATCTAATTTGATCTGATCTTTTAAAATTCTTTACCTGCAACTGTAGACTCAGATAGAATGTGTATAGGCAAAGAAATATTAGGTTAAAAGCAGAGTTGGGAAATAACTGAATTCATGTAACAGAAATACATATTCAGAATACAATTTTGAGTAAGTGTACAGTTACTTTTTCAGAATTACATTTCTAAAGTCAAAGGAATACATTGCAGAACTTGATCAAACGATTTAAGCTTCAAACTGAACAAAATTAGTGAGACTTGTGGTCAGTGCATGTGTGATTTGTCCTTCTCCAGTTAGTGATAGGAAATGCATAACAAATGGTAAAGCAATCATAACACAGTTTTAATCCTACGTTGCATTTTTAGACTTTAATTTAAATGTTAATTGATGTAAAAGTATTCCGAGTATCCAGGATATAGTACACTGATTGTACAAAATACATTTTTATGCAGAAATTCAGCAGCATTCTTCCCATTACTGGCTAAAAATGTTATACACTGTTGAGACATACTAGTAAATACCTTTCTTTTTTATCAGATGAAAAAATGTATGATGAAATAAACTTGCCTATTCGAGTCTTCATTAAGTATCTGTCAGCAGTTTTCAGTTACTCAACACCTCAGAATCCAGCCTTACAGACAGAAAGGGGTAGGAAAACATGAATGAATTAGTCAATGAGATAATGAAAACACAGGCTATTGTAGACAGGTTTTACAAAGACATCTACAGCTGAGTCAGTAAAACCACACAAGCAGCTGTGAACTTACCTGTTGAAGTCTAGGCATAAATGTCTGTGGTACATGGTGACTAATTATGAGTTATCAAGAAATAGACTAGGAATGTGGCACCGACCTCCTCTGACCCCTCCTTCAGATTCCTTAGTTTTACGATTCAAAATGCCATTATTTTAACTAGACCACAATAATATCCAAAGGATGACTGCCGCAGGCTTTCACCAGTTCCCGGGAACATACTAACATGTGGATGTGAGTCAGGGCTGCTGGGTAATTTAGGGCTGTGTCAAAGCTTGTATTAGTTTTATAACAATTTACAAAGCAGGTGTTATAGGTTATGAAATATTGCACTTCAATTGCAATAGTGATGAAATATGCAGGATATTTGGGGTTTCTTGAGTTTAGACAAGCTATATACTGATCTGAATGTTACTTTTCTTATGTGGATCTTTCACATTTATGCTTGTGTTAAATTAATTTGTGAAAATAAATTAGCTTAATAAATGTGAGAGTGACACACATAGACATAAGGAAGAATAGGTTACTGTGGTAAAAAAATTCAGTGGTAAAAGTCTAGAACCATTTGTACAAGAAGGTGGCATGCAGATTTTGTTAGCGTGTCCATGGAAAGTTACAGGTCAGATCTGTGGAGAGGTGCCACTGCTCTCAGATGTTTATCAAGATATAGTTGAGCAATAAAAACAGTTAAAGTGCGGATGAGGATGATTTCAGCTTTAGAAATACCCATCTCTACTGAACAAAAGGTAAAACGTAGCTGTTAGCTTGAAAACTACCCCTACACTACATAAGGTGGAACAGAGCATTTTGAGTTGTGGTACAGACAGACTAATAATAATTAAGCAAACAAAACTAAATGCAACAAAACATAACTCCAGGTATGATTTTGATGAGGTAACATCATTCTAAGATGGGTAAAAGCTTAATTTTGTGTTTAAAAGAAATAATATTTGAGGACGCACTCATAACCAGATTCCCCATCTCCAGGGGTTAATCCTTTTACGAAAGAAATGCCAATAGTGAAATTAATGTAAAATGTACCCTATTAAAGTGCACCTATAATTAAATATAGACCTATAAATCGTATTCGTGGATTCCAAGCTATGGCAACCGTCCTCTGTGGTCATCACGATTAAGCAATTCAAATAGAAATATATCTTTTGAATGGGGAAAGATCCTTCATGGGTCTTCACAAAGTCCTTCAAATCAGAAAGGAACTGTTTGTCTGAAGCCCATAAATTGTTTGCATGCCATTGTGAGTGGATCAGAACAGATAAAATCAGTTTTCAAATAATGCCTATGCTAAAAAAACAAACAAAAAAAACACTACTGCTTTGTCCATTTCTGAGTACTATTATGGAGCAATTCTACCCACTAGTGGCAAAAACATTGTATTGCATGTGAGGTTACAAGCACTGGTGAAATCTCCTGAGGGCTCACAAACAACGTGAGCTCGTGTTTGTGTGACCCATGAACATCGATCCATTTATTCACTATTAATCATTCACAACTTCAATTAAGCTCTGAATTTGAACATAACCTAAAACATAATGAAATAAAGGCACTATTTGGGAAAGTAAGACGTACGTAAAAGGAACGTGCCCGTATAGAGAAACCGCGTAATCAACATCAGGATGAGAATTTTCAGCAAGAACCAGGCATACTTTCAATCATAACTGACATTATGTAACATTAATATTCATGTTAACAGATTAATGACCAATTCGACCAATATAGCCTTGTTTACGTCCGATGACTATTTTTGTCAATGGTGAGCGGTGCAGTAGTCGAAGTAGCGCCAGTGCCTTCCAGTATAACGTGACCACAACATAAGCCTCTGATTGGTTGCTTCCCCCTCCCTTTTGTTGGTCCTGAACGGATTAGAGCGCTCCTATTGGCTAAAGACATGGGAAACGCTTCTGTCATTGGTCAATTACAAAAAGGGCGGTCCTGCTTTTCCGAAGCGTTCTTCCGGCTTACATGTTGGGAAAAAAGAAAAGACGAATGGAAAATCTGTAATCTTCAAAACAAATTTTGGTTTCGAACTTCCATATACGGTAAGAACGTTGCATAAGTAAAGATGTTTTAAATGCACAAGAAAAGTTAGCTGAGATTTGCCAGGTTAAACTGTTATGAAAATGCTGGCGGCTCTACTGTTAGCAGTTAGCTTTTTAGCGACCATTATGCTAACTCACAATGTAGCCATTTATAGTACATTATTTTAGATTGTGTATATACCGTTAGATTTAACTATATGTAATTTGCGTATTTAACCTTATCTGACGGAAATCCGCAAATCTGACACGGTTCCAAGGGGGACTGATAGATAGCCAACGTCACCGAGCAGTAACTAGTTTTTAAAGGGCATGAGTTCATATAAAATCCACACTTTTATTTTTATTTGTTGTTGTACAGTTATTTGTGCCCTTGCTTACTGGTGGAGTCAAAGCGATGCGTTGTTTTCCGCGCTTCAATGCAAGATCATTTTATAGCAATCCTTTAGCTTAGTACAGTCTACTGTTGATACCCTCACGGCTAAGGCACTGGACGATCTTGCTTATGTACTAAAAACGATCAACTGACGATGCAATATGTTACAATTTAGATCTGGTTTATTTGAAATGAGCTCCCAACAATTTCCACGTCACGGGTTGTCTGCGTCCACTGGAGGAGCACCACAGATCTCTCCATCTGGAAATCTCGTATCTGTTACCCAGCCGTCCAATCCCGCAGGTGGCATAGCATTGACTCTATAAAGTACAATACAGTTAAGTACACATTTAAGATTGTGGAATTAAATATTTTTGGATTTATTTTTGGCTGGTCCAGATGGAGACAGTAGTCGTGATGCAGACCATGTACCACAGGATCCCCCACCGGCTCCAGGTGGTGGGCCCATCCCCTTTATAGACGATAAACAAGAAACTATGGTGGTCAGGCCGTACCCTCAGGTTCAGGCACTTGGTCCACCTCAGGCTGTTCCTCAGACAGTGTCCATTCAGCCCGGGACCCCCGTGACTGTACCTGCCCCAGCTGTTCATCTACCACAGGCCCAGCCCACAGTGCTCACCGAGGGACAAATGAAGGTAATCAAGTATTTAGGATTCCTCTTTAAATATGTATGTTTAATGTAACATCTCTATCAAGTGTCTCATTATTTAAACTATCATAAATAAGAACAATGTTTCATATTGATATTTGTGAAATTTTCTTAAGGCTGTGCTGAAGTCTCCAATGCCAAGTCGACTCATTGCTCCAGCTCCGATCCCTAATCAGGCTCACATCCCAAAGGTCCCCAGTCACATCACTGTGACTATAGAGAGCAGCATTGCTACAACCCCATCCATTCCAGTAGCAACCATCAGTGGTCAACAAGTGAGTTCTCACTGTCAAAAATATTTGTATATGGAAAATATTTATGTGTTAAATTATCTTAATCTGACATGTATCCATTTCAGGGTCACTCCAGTAATTTGCATCACTTGATGCCGGCTAATATCCAGATTATTAGAGGCAGTGCTCCTGCTCTGCAGATAGGGACACCCCCAGTGCCACCCCAAACCTTCACATCACATTTACCTCGAGGTAGTACTATTTTGTAAATGTACTGATTAGAAATAATATAAATGTTTATAAATGTAGTTTTTATAAGAGTGTTCTGACCCATAGGGGCTGCTGCAGCAGCTGTTATGTCTAGCTCCAAAACTGTCCTGCGACCAGCCACTGGAACAAGTGCTGGCCCAGGCCAACCCACTGTGCAACACATCATTCAGACCATTCAGGTACAACATATTTAATTTATTTACAAATTATTTAAACCATAGAGTAATGTAACTTATCCCTCTGTGTGTAGTCTCGTCCTCCAGTGACCACTTCTACACCTGTGCTCCCGACTGTCGTGGCCAGTCGGACTCAGTCTCCTGTTATTAGTTCAGCTGTTACTCACTCCTCTGATGTAGCCCATGGGTATGTAGCAGTCTGCAGTTATTTCTTGCCAACATTTGACCAAGGTACAAAATAAATACAACAAATAATTCTTTTTAGACGGCCCGGGCTGGCCATTCACCCCCCTCCAGCCACGGTCAGTATTCAGAGACCTCAAACATCCCGAGATACAGCGACGCGGATCACACTGCCCTCTCACCCAGCAATAGGCACTCAAAAACCTCAGCCTCCCAACACCATGACCCAGGTAACTGTTGCAAAACATCAGAAATTAATTTTACTCACTTCAATGCTTATTGTTAACTGCAATGACTTTCTACCCACAGAAATCCATTTTCAGCACCGTGACACCAGTTGCTGCAGCAACGGTGGCTCCAATTGTGGCAACTAACACTGTGCCATCAACTACCGCTATAGGTACTTTATATATGCCATGGTGTATATGCCATTTAATCTTACAGTATAATTGTGAGATCAAATGACATTTGGTTTATGCTACCTGGAAATCACTTGTTTACAGTTTTGGTTCAATCTGGATAAATTTGTGAAAGACCTGTATTGAATCCAAAATGATTTATTACCTCACCTCATACTGTTTGAGTATTGTTGTGATGGCCTAATGTTGTAGCACATTTGTTTTGTTTTTATTGTTTGTTTGTTTTTTAGCTAGTTTTATCATTTTGACAATGTTTTTCCCTTTTCCCTTTGTATAGGCTCTGTCCCTCATACTCAAATGACTAGTAACACACTAGTGACCATGACAGTTGCTTCTCACTCCTCTCATGCTACAGCAGTGACCACCTCCACTATTCCTGTTGGTATGTGTGTTTTATGCCCTTTTACAGTCGCTCCCTCACTAGCCATCATGACTAATGCTCCTTTTGATTTCTTGACAGCTAAAGTAGTTCCTCAGCCTATTGCCCATTCATCGTCCCGTGTGCAGCAAGATTATCCAGGAGAACGAGCCAACCTCATCCCGATCTCTGGACACCGGGCATCTCCCAATCCTGTCACTATGGAAGCAAGGAGTGACAGGTTACTTCTTTTTACCTTAGTTTTCAATATTATTCAACATTGGTTTGCATTGAGTAAGAGTTTACACCATTTGAAATAAGTATTGGTCCCTCATACCATGCAATTTGGCAAGTGTATTTTTAATGTAATAATCCCAATAATAATCATACTTTCAAAGTTCATTACTTACTTGGATTTTTCTGTTTTATTTTGAAGACCTTCAGTTCCAGTGCAGTTCCAGTATTTCCTTCCAGCCTACTCGTCTTCTTATCCTCTGACACACAATTATACACCTATAAGCAGCTCTGTGTCTGCCATTCGTCAGTATCCTGGTAAGCACCACAATAAACCAATGTCAGATCATATTAACTAGGCACCAGTCAAGCTTAACATTATGTCTTAGCTCCATGAATGCAATGACACCAACATATTAGGATTTATTCACTCACTAACAGGTACTTTTTACTTCTCAATTAGTTACACCTCAAGCCCCCAGTTCAGCATTGTCTACTCAGCCAGGAGTCGGAGTGGCCACTACAGTGCATCTGAACCACCACATGCAGCTGATGGCAGTGGATCGCATCGGTTTGCCCTCAGCTCAAATCAGCACCCAAGGGATCCAGCCGGCACCCATCGCTGCTCAGGGCATTCAGCCTGCACCCATAGGAGTCCAGGGTCTGCACACCTCAGCCCCCATCACTACACAAGGACTGCAGCAGACGCCTAGTGTGACCCAGCAGCCACAGCAGCAACCTCAACAAGCCCAGGCTGAAGCAAAACCAGGTAATCAAATAAAAACATTGTGGGCGATTTCCAAATCTTTTCAACTTCTTACAGTAAAGATACAGTTGCAATAAGAAGTTTCCTGATGAAATTGATCCAAATAAATGTAATTTATTATTGACACCTCGGGCGATGAAAACCCTGACATAAATGAACTTTGTTTCCAGGAGTTGTTTTGACAGATGGTTTCGTAGCTAGCCCCATCAGCACCACGTTTGGGGCAACCCAGCCTGTAGCCACCATGGTGCAAGCCCACACCCAGGGAGCTGCTGTTGGAGGAGCCCCCACTCTGGTGTCCTCTCCTCGACCTAGCATCCTCAGAAAGAAGACCACTGCTGAAACGTGAGCCACACTAGTGCACCTAGATTGATTGCAATATTATTTGGATATAACTAAAAAGTAGAAAGGAGTAATTGTGTTCAGTTATTATTTTACCTTGTAGATGTAATGGACAAAATGTTATGTCACTACTATATATGGATCTAGCACTAAATTGAATGTGCCCTTTTGCTTCAGATGTGCACGAAAAACCCTGATCCCAGCCCAGCCCAGTGAACAGAGTGGGGCAAGGATGGAAACCGCTGTGAGAGGAGCCGGATCACCCCGACCTGCAGGGTAACTTTGATTTCTAGTTACAGCCATTCATTATATTTATAAGATAATTTAACCCTTTGTGATTATGCCTTTGCAAACATCTCAAATACATCATAAACAGATGATGACGGATGATATTTCTTTTACAGTGAAACACAGTCCCTATTCTGTTGTAATGTTGTACACACTGAGATTTAGTGTTTCATTGTTCCTGTTTCAGTCTGAAGCCCAAAGCGGAGGTGCACATGGCAGTGGCCCCTCCTGTCATGGCTGCTGTGGAGGCGTTACCTTCTCAGCCTCCAGAGCAGCAGACTGTCTCTACAGCCCCCCAGCACATGGCCCAGGCCATCCCCACCATGCTGTCCACCCCAGGACCTGTGCCCCCGTCTCAGCCCTCTGCAGTGCTGTCTGCCCTGCCAGCAGCCATGGCAGTCACTCCCCCAGTACCTGCCTCTATGGCTAACGCTGTGGCCTCTCCAACTCAACCTGCAGCCAGTAGCACTGCTGCCTGTGTCGCCAGCTCTACTTGCCCTGACCTGAAGATCAAACAAGAGGTGGAGCACATGGACGCCTCCTCCCAACAACCAGGTAACGAGGGGGAAGTGCACATTTTGAAAAATTTATCAAGTAATGTTAAGGTGAGCTATTGTATTAGCATGCTTCTAACTAAAATCATATATTCTTCTTTGTAGATCCCAATGCCCAATGTTTGTCCTCAGCCCCAGCACTTACCACCCAGGCCTCCTCTCTGACCGTGTCCACCACGGGGGAGCTCATCCCGGGGGCCCTCATCCCAGGGGCCTCTCCACGAAAGAAGCCTCGGAAGCAGCAGCATGTAATCTCAACAGAGGAAAGTGAAATGATGGAAACCAACAGCACTGATGAGGAGAAAGCGCCTGGCCGACCTATCACTGGGAGGGCTGAGAGGCGTGAGTCCCCCCCTAGAGAATATGTCGGTATGTGTATGCCTCTGTCTCTATGTAAATGTAATGTTCAGGAACGGATCCACATCAAATCCGGACTGTATTCTTGTTGCTCTCAGATGAGGAAGGAGTACGTTATGTCCCAGTCAGGCCTCGCCCTCCAGTCACCCTCCTGAGGCATTACCGAAACCCCTGGAAGGCCGCCTACCACCACTTCCAGAGGTACAGCGACATCCGGGTCAAAGGTCAGCACTCTCCTAGTTTTACGTTATCCCACTTCTGTTTGGATTATTGGGAAATATAAACATGTTAAATTTTGTTAACATGGTTTATGTTTATATAATATGTATTTTATTATTAAAGAGGACAAAAAGGGGAGCCTACAGGAAATGGCCAATCAGAGAGGAGTTGCCTGCAGAGCTCAAGGCTGGAAGATCCACCTGTGTGCTGCTCAGCTCAGACAGTTGGTAAGAGCTATACTTTACTGCTTAACAAAACCCATCAAAATTTTACTTTTTTCACATATGTGTAATGACTTAATTTTTAGACAAATTTGGAGCATGATGTGTACAGCCGTCTGTCCAATCTCCAAGAAGGACTGATTCCAAAGAAGAGAGCAGGAGGTGACGATGACCTCCACAGAATCAATGAGCTCATACAAGTAAGATTAACTTAATTAAATCCATTGGTTTACTTTTAAATAGTCATGAAATTATAACTGCAATGCTTGATTTACAGTATTTGAGTGAAGGAAAGGCTAAAAGTTTCTATATTTTTAAGAAAATGGCAGCAACTGACACTTTCTTGCATGTGCTTAATGCATTAAATGTGATTAGTGAAAAAACTACAATACAAGTGTGCACCATTACAATCTGCAGATTTGCTTTCTAACCACTGGTACACAGATCACAGAATCATGATTTACCAGGGTTAGTCTAATTTTAATCTTTAATTACTCAAAGAACAAAAATATGGTCTTGGGTGCTTTACTTGGTGTAAAATGTTTGAGAACTACTGCTTTTTTCGGTCTTAAATGATTTTTAAATGTGCGACAAAATGCGCACACCACAGACTTTAGAAACTTACGAGACTAAAAAAAATCTGATCGCAAAGACCGCAGCAGGATATGTCTGCATAACAGGCTGCAAAGCTGTGAGCTCGATCGTTTCACCTGTTTCCTGTCTACAGTAAAACTACTCACTTTGAGAGTTTTAAGTGTTCAAAAGATCAGAGCTCTGCACTTCTAGTTTAGATACAAGTCAGAACTGTGTGATTATTATTTGTGAAATGGTGGTGCAATACTTCAGATACAGGATTTTTAAAGCATAAAAGACTGGTGATAAAGTGCACAGGAAGTAGAGTCAGTATTGCTTTACACTCTGAGGACGTAAACAAAACGCATGTGAGGAGCAACTTTCGCCTTTTTACTTTCAAAGAACGGTTCAAAATGGATTCATAGCGCAGTTTTGTAGACCGATATCATTATTTGCGGAGGACAATTTCTATGGATAAAGTGGATGAGATGCTGCACTTTAAATTTACCACTTTATGGGAGGTGAGTTAAAGTCTTTATTTTCGCTATATCCCAAGTTTGTATGTTGTGTCTCTGTGTCCATCACTCCTCTGCCCCTGATGCTCTGTTTTATCGGCTATTACTGTAGCGTTGCTGATGTTTGGTGGTTACGATCTGACACTGACACCACACACAAGGAGTGCAGCGGCTTTAAAATTCGCACACAAAGACAAAAAGTCGGGCTGCGCCTCCCCGAACTCGGGAAGAAGAAATCTCACCCAAAATCGGGCAAATTCCCCTGTAGTGTGTGGCGGCCTTAACCCGTTTGTTGTTGTTTTTGTTTTTGTTTTTTCAGGGAAACATGCAGCGATGTAAACTTGTGATGGACCAGGTCACAGAAGCTCGGGACACAATGATGAAAGTCCTGGATCACAAAGACAAAGTGTTAAAACTGCTCAACAAAAACGGCACGGTGAAGAAATCGTCCAAACTAAAGAGGAAAGAGAGGGCATAGGTTACAAATACCACTGCTACTGTGCCCTCTAGCTGTGGCATGGAGGAACTGCTCACTGTCTGGTGCTATGATTTGCTGTATACAATCACACGCACCCTGCCTGAACAGAAAAGTGGCTGGAAAGATAAACTGGAAAGAAACACTGGGAGGAATAGGTTCTCAGTAATACACATGTGAAGTGTGGAGCGTTCAATTAATGGCTACCGTACTTAGTTATGAACATTTTCGTTAAAATGTTAGAAACGGCCCGATGTTATCTTCAAATTTGGATCTATTAAAAAAAACACAGGCACACCGGTAAAATAGAATATTGTGGAAAAGTGGGATTTAAATCAAAAAGTGAGACATGTTATTTAGAGTCAGTACACAAAGGCGAATATTTTAGATATACTTTATTTTTCCCCGTAGTTTGGGAGTTTTGTTCATTTCATACCTCTGGAGCAGTGGACCTTTTTTCAGATCTTAGCCAGGATCTTGGTCAAGTGTCCTATTTTAGCTCAGATTTGCTCCATGTTGCTGCATATAAAGTCTCATTATGGCAGATAGTTAAGTTTAATATTAGTAATTACTTGACAGTGATGAAGTGTTTTGCCCAAAGACCCAACAACACAGATATTGATGTTCCCCAGAACGTAACACAATTGTGCTCTTGAGCGTAACAAAAACTTAATTTCATTTTTCCACAGTATGTCTATGTAACTATGAATGTGCCTGTTGTAATTTTGCCCAAAAGGCATTTTAGTTGGAATGCGAGATTAAAAGGGACATAATTATTTTGATTAGCCAATTACAAAACTGTGTCTTCAAATGTGCTCTTCTCATAAACTGTGCCTTCATTTTGTTGATGTACATAAAAATATCACCAAGAAAATACACTTAAAAAGCTTCACATTTTTATACCACACCTCAAATGTCCAAGTAAAGATGGTAGAACAAAATGTCTTTGAAAACAATGTAATTATATCAACAACTGTGTTCAAATTTGAAGGATGTGAGGTAAAGTTTTGAGAAGGTCCAGTATCCAACATTGGTCATAATGTATTGAATTGTAAATCACTGTACATGTTTCTTTTTTCATCAAACTTTTTCTTTTCAAGTTTTGTACTCTGAATATCTGTGTGAATGGCGATGCTTCATTTTTGCAAAGCGTAATTTACTGAAATGAAGTGTGCCTGAGAGACATCCAGCTATTGTACATGTTTTTGTCTGTGTAATTATAGTAAAGATACTTAAACAATGCTAGTTTTTTTTTTATTTTAACTAAAAGCACTGGACAGCAAAGTATAGCATGGTAAAAATATGGAAATGGAAGGGGTGGGTAACTGTGATAAGGTGTGATAAATACATAAACCCTGTTTTTATACTAATACAAATACCGGTAACTAACCATATTTCTGATCATTTGCAGTCTCCATACAAGGGTGGGATTTAGGTGTCAAATCATATTATGAGTCATTGTGTAATAACCATATTGCATTTTAAATAACCCTTTAAAATACAAGTTTTTCTCTTATTCTTCTACTGTGCTGTAAAGTACAATGCTATCTCAGAAACTGTAAACTTTAATTTCAGCGTTTACCTATCAACCAAAATAATATGATCTGTTATTTATCATAAGGCAAACCAGATGTACTGCTTAAGTCGGATGTAAATACAATACATAAGAGTCATTTTCTCTTTTAGTACAGGTAACACAAAAATGACACAAATAGCATTTATATACAAGCCAAAAAGATTTATATTATTTTAACACCCCCAGTGATCAAATGTTATACCTGACAGACGTATAGTTCAATGTTGGAATGCACTCTCTCCTGTAAAACTCACCCAAGCTGTGCTATTACCGACAAAACTACATTTAAGTTTCCTTTTCTTTTACAGTTGGGGTTTACTACATAATTGCAGGCAGGGTTTGGCAGAGTGATCTGTATGATGGCTTTAACAATCAAGGAAGTAATTTACAGGTAGCTTGTTTTCTTGGGATAGTTTCCTCATGCCATCTGATCCAGGGACAGAGGTGGTTTGAAGTTTGGCTTTTGTAATCTTCCTGTGTTATGGTATAGACGGAAACATTATGGGAAGACAAGATCTAAATCAACACTAAGCCAGGTCTATTGAGCTAAACTAAAACTTAAACGAAGACTAAACCTGCTATTTAGAGTAGTACATTGCGTTCATTTAGGCCTTATTGTAGTTTATGATGACATTATTTTCATATATAATTGGGCACTATACTAACATACATTGTGTAGTCATAGTCATGATAGTATTTTGATTATCTCAGGTTTAATCTCGTGTTAAGTTTCTTTGGGTGGCTTCAGTTTTGCAGGATCAAAGTCAAAGTGCCATAAAGTGAAGGAGGATTAATGCTTCCTGCTTCAGTCCTCATTCAGCAGACTCCTAAACAGCACACGCTCACACCACACCAAACCACCACTTTTAGGTAAGTTCAAATTTTGGCATAGAGACTTTTCAGTGAAATATTTGAGAAAGCTAGATTTTTTTGGAATGTCTCATCGAAAGCAGCTATAATATACTTAAGAAAAATGGGGAGTGGTATTCAGTCTTTCAATCTTCTCTGTTATATGATGTCAACTAGTGAATGCTGTGTATAACTGGAAATGTTGATAAATTATCAGTGATGAAGACTGCTATCAAAATGTGCCACAGTTATCTAAATTTACTTTGTAAATATACGATTTTCATATTAATAGGCATCCTCATTTGTTTGCCCCAGTAAAATAATGGTCATGAGATGATGTAATGTTATTATATACATACTTTTTTGCTTGTTCCTTTAAGTCCCAATCCAGTAATGAATGAATTATGTCTTCATGCAGGCGTCCACCATGCTGCATTTGTCGAAGGTAAATACATTACAGCTTATTTTAAACATACACTATTAGTATACTTTTCTGATGGAAGGTCCGGCTCCTGCTTGTTTCCATGGAGATGGAGGTGTTATTGTTTACCCTAGAATGCTCCACAGTATGGCACTAAACTTATCCATCACCAATGGAAACATGCAGGTGATGCCAGGCCAAATTACAGGTCAGATCTGTAAAGAGGCAAGCCTCTGGCCTCCTGGCAATAAAATCACCTGTAACTGAATAATGAAAAATTCACAGGTGTTGCACCCTTCAACAAAAAAACTTGGTCAGATCTTACTTTGTAGTAACACTTTCAAAAGATTGGCCTCTTCACTCATTTTAATAAATTCACCAAATTGGAATATCATATAATAATAATATATGCTTTGCTATGCTTTAGGGAGATTTTGTGTGGGTGGACACAGGTAGTGAGACCCCCATAGGAGCTGAAGTCAAAGTCACAGACACTGGACAACTTCAACTGATCGACGATGAAGGAAAGGTAAAACTAACACTGCTCTTTGTAGTTTACAGCTTTTAAATGTGGTTATCAAAAATCTGACACGACTATAGAGTTAAAACTGCCTAAACCATGTACAATAAAGTCAGACATAATCTAGTCCTAATTTGGACAGGATCAAAACAAAACCAGATCTATACAAGGTTCAAACCAGGACTTACCAATGAAGAACAATTTAATTTAAAAATCTTTAATTATCCTTAGTAATCTTTTATTAATAAAAGAAAAATATCTGTCATATTTAAATAGAATTGTACCTACTGTATTAATCGCACATGTGGGTGTCATTGTCATATCATGTGGTAACCTAGGAAGCCCACTCCATACAGCCTCTTCACTCATTTTAATAAATTCACCAAATTGCTTTCTCATGTTTAAAGGTAGCAACAATTGTTTTAACATCATATGAACTGATTCACTCTTCAGTACGGCAGTAGTCCTTGCGCCCTCTGCTGACAACCATGACTTCGTATTCTCAGACAGAAAATGGGGTTGAATTACTTATAGAAGAAGATCCAAAAGCATGGTCATATTTGAGTTATGGCCTGTGCTATGGTTGAAGTCTTTCATGATTGTCGTTTTTTAGGAACATAAGATCAACAAGAAGAAGGAGGGTCTGATCCGACCCATGCACCCCACATCCATCAAGGGTGTGGACGACATGATCAGACTGGGAGATCTGAACGAGGCTGGACTGCTCCGAAACCTGCTAGTGCGCCACAAAGAGGGCATCATCTATGTATGTAATCCTTCTGAAGTGTAGGACTAAACCAGGACTGGACTATGTCTGGACTAGGACTGGCCTAGGACTAAACCAGGACTGACCCAGGGCTATACCAGAACTGAACCGGGATTGAACCAGGCTTGAACCAACTCTGAACCAGGACTGAACCAGGACTGGAATAGGACTGGACTCAGACTGAACCAGGACTAGACTAGGACTAAATGAGGACTGGACTAGGACTGAACCAGGACTGGACTAGGACTGAACCAGGACCGGGCTAGGACTGAACCAGGACTAAACAAGGACTGGACCAGGTCTGGACTAGGACTGAACCTGGACTGAACCCAGACTGAACCAGAACTAAACTAGAATTACACCAGGATTAAACCAGAACTGAATAGGCATGCATCTTGGATTTAAGAAGGACTCAACATATTTTAATCTGTGATTAGTAAACTACCGGTCTAAATCAGGTCTGATCTAAATGAAACCACTTTAGAACCAAATACGATAATAACAGGTTATAATCCCAGGTATAATCTCATCCTAAAATCTAAACAATCTCTAAACCCGGAAGAAATCACATTTTACTAAAGTATAGATTACAAAATTGGACTGGTCCAAAAATATAGGACAAAGTCATGACTAAACAAATTCTAAACCAAGTCCAAACAAAAACTAATCCAAACTCTTGGATATGGCTCAGAATTGAGCCCGGACAAATTATGATCTAACAAGAATGAGGTCTAATTTAACTGTGTAATCCTGGACCTAGTTTTATGATGTCTATTATAAAGCTATGGTGACACTTAGGCTTGTGTGTCCCGGACTCTGGACTCTGGTTTATCACTGGGCTGTTTGTTTCCATAGAGATAAATGCAGTTCTGTTTAAAGAAGTGTTTTATGCCACACTTTAAACTTCTCCACTGTCTCACCAATAATCAATTGTGGTAAAAATATAGTGTTGCTTCGAGCTACATTTTCCAAGACAGGCTTTGCTTTGTATTTCAAGATTCCTAGTTTTATAAGGGGGTAATGGCATGTATTTGAAAAGACAACATGATTTATTACATATTCTATTCTCTCTTTTTTTATTTTTTTATTTTGTTTGCTATGTATGTATTTATTGCCTTGTGTTTTTTCCAAATCAAGAAAAGTCAGTTGGCCATGAGGATATAGTGAACCTTTTGTCACCTCAACAGCAAATTGGGAAGAGCATTTAATAGATTTACTTCATACTATTACTCAATAAAAATATAACTCTAGTGAAAGTAAATGTATGATGTAAAAACCTACCACTACAACAATATATGTATAGTAAATGTAAAAGTAAATACAACTCATGTACATTGTATGTTTGCTTTTGAATGCATCTCTTCTTTGTGTGTACATTTCAGACATACACAGGCTCTATCCTGGTGGCAGTGAACCCATACCAGTTGCTGCCCATCTACACCACAGAGTACGTGCACATGTACACAGACCGCCGCCTCGGAGAATTGCCCCCTCACGTCTTCGCCATCGCGGACGGCTGCTTCTTCAACATGCGCAGGAACAAGAAGAGCCAGTGCTGCGTCATCAGGTGAGCGGCTGTGGAGAAGGTTTTCTTAATGGACAATACACAAAATTAATATTATTTTTGTATTCTCTTGATAACAATAATCAGATAATATTTTTGCAATCAATCAAGGTTCAAACAAAAAAGTGAATGAACTGTAGAATTAAATATGTATTATGCAACTTTTCTGGTGTGAGGATCTGCCACTATAGAGATGTAACTGCTTCAGCTGGAATGTTCCATAGTATGATATTAAATGTGTCCATCTTGTCTTTATTCAATTAGAGGTGTTTATTGCTCAAAAATATACCTCTCCACAGATCTGACCTGTAACTTGGCCTAATGGCATCACCTCCTTGTCTCGAGATAAGTTTAATGCCATGTTGTAGAACATTTCAAAGTAAAGTAATACCTCCAAGTTATATAGTGCACCCCTGAGTTACGGTACTGTCAAAGACAAATAACTCAAGAGTCTAATTTTGCATGATAATATTTTGTTGTCCTCTATCATGTGCACAATATACAACATATTCAGATGTTTCAGCATTGTCTTAATTCGTCTTGTTTTGTCTTCAGTGGCGAGTCTGGAGCAGGGAAAACTGAGAGCACTAAACTCATGCTGCAGTTCTTAGCAGCTGTCAGCGGTCAGCACTCTTGGATCGAGCAGCAGATACTTGAGGCAAACCCCATATTGGAAGGTAAGTAAACTAAATTTAAGCTACTGATAGTTATATTTCATTCACTAATCTGTATTTTCTTTTAGCGTTTGGAAATGCCAAAACTGTTCGAAATGACAACTCCAGTCGTTTTGGGAAGTATATTGACATTAACTTCACTCAGGGAGGAGCCATCGAAGGAGCTCGCATAGACCAGTATCTCCTCGAGAAGTCCAGAGTCTGTCATCAGGTAAAGGGAACTGTTGCACAAAACATACATTACATTACATAAGTCCCATAAGCAGCCAAGAAGTGGCTGTATTGTAGTCCTCATACAGTGGTGCCAAACCAAACACATTTAGAGGGATATAACTGGAAGGAAGGGCATCTGGTGTAAAACATGTTGACCCCTGAAACACCACTAATTAACAATGGGTATATTTACATGACTTGTAAAATCAAATAACTAGAACAATCAGATAACCCCAGAAATCAGATGATGATCATATTTCTGTTGGGAATGTAAATGTTGATAATAATGTACTGAAATGCCCAGGCCCCCGAGGAGAGAAACTACCACATTTTCTACTACATGCTGATGGGGATGTCTGCCGACCAAAAGAAGACTCTGTCACTAGGGAGCGCCGCTGAGTACAACTACCTCACAATGGTACAGGGACTGGCAGTACTTCCATCCTTAAGTGACTGATTATTTAACTCTTAACTACTGCATGTGTTATCATTGTTAGGGAAAGTGCACCAGTTGTGAGGGCCGTGACGACATAAAGGAATATGCACACTTCCGCTCCGCTCTCAAGATCCTCATGTTTTCTGAAAATGACTCCTGGGAAATCTCCAAATTACTGGCTGCAATCCTTCATCTTGGCAATGTCCGCTTTGAGGGTACAAACTATAATAGGAGTGTTTGGACGATTCTTGTGAAAATATATACATTTGATGCATTGATACCTGTGTACTTTCAGCCACTATAGTGAATAACATGGAGAGCTGTGACATCAAGAAATCATCACATTTTAACATGGCTGGAAAACTTTTAGAGGTATTTGCAACTCTTCTTTTTAGTTTGAAAAATCAGAAATGTCAATAAGGGAAAATCTTTTTGACCAACACTCAATGTAGGGGTGGAAGATCTATCAAAAAATGGATAATATCACAATTGTTGTTCTGGAGATTTTATAGACCGTATATATAAATGGACATAGCTAACCCGCTAGCTGCCACATTACACATATGAAGTGAACATGGGGACACTTCCAGCTCCATCAACTGTGGCTCTAATTGACTTTACATTGAGTTATTGTCACCCCTCTCTCTGTTTGGTCTTAAAAAGTTCATGTTAACCCACTCTACGTCATCCTGATGTTTTTATTTTGCCTTTTTGTCTATAAATTTCTATTCCTATATGGAACTCGGCTCCAAATTCATTCCTATAACTGCAAGCCCCATCTCCCCAGTCTGTGGGAGATGGACAGAAGTAGAATCTCAAGCCTCTCCTTGAACTGCCACCTTAACATGGTGGAAGGGTTTGAGTGCCCAAAGGATCCCAGGAACTATGTTGTCAGGAGCTTCATGTCCCTGGTAGGATCACCCAAGGCAAACAGGTCCTGAGGGACGGGTCAAACTAAGAGCTGCTCAGAAGCCGTGATGATGAGTACAATAACAAGGCCAGTTACCTCCCCCAGATTGGCGTTACCAGGGCCCCACCCTGGACACTGGGGTGGGTGCTCAACATCGAGTGTCTGGTCAGGCCTTCCCCCATGGGGCCCAGCCAAGCACTGCCCAAAGGAGCAATGTGGGGCCTCACGTGGACCACAAGGGGCTGGTGCAGAGACAGATCTGGGCGGCAGTTGAAGACAGGGGCCTGGACGACCGGATCTCTGGACATGGAAACTGGCTCTGAGGTCAAGGAATGTCACCTTGCTGGGGGGAAGGAGGCTGAGCTTGTGCGGGAGGTTGAGAGTTATCGACTAGATATAGTCGGCCTCACCTCCATGCACAGCTAAGGCTCTGAAACCCAACTCCTTGAGAGGGGTTGGCTCCATTTCTCTGGCAGTGGCTGCAGGGAGTGGCGGCGAGCTGGTGTGGGCCTGCTCATTGCCCCACAGGAGATGCTGGACTGGGAACGCCTCGGGGGTCCTCCTGACTGGGAATGCCTCGGGGTTCCCCTGGAAGAGCTGGTGGAAGTATCCGGGCTGAAGGAAGTCTGGGAGTCCCTGCTTAGACTGCTGCCCCTGTGACCCGGCCCCGGATTAGTGGAAGAAAAAGGGTGGATGGAATATCGAGTCTTGATTATCAGATATTGAGTACCGTATATCATCTTGAAATAAAATAGCTAAAAAATGACAGCAAAAGGAGCAAATGAAAAATAAAATTAGCGGAAACATCTAGTGTAATCTGCCAAACATGTGCTTAAAGTGATATTTCAACACTTGTGTGGTGGTCCATTCACATCTATTCATGTTATCAAGATATAAAAAATATAAAGGTATTAATTTCTGTCTATATTGCCCACTCCTTTTTCTATATAATTCATATATGGGTTTATTATTTTTGAATTATAGATTACATGCTTTCAATTTATATGTTGTATTTAAAAACGTTAAAAGCAAAATATTAATTAATTCTTGCATTGTTGTTCCAGGTGGAGCCCGACTTTCTGGACAAAGGCCTGACCAAGCGCTCATTTATGACCAACAGAGAAAGTGTGACTAGATCTCTGACCTCTGCACAAGCTGTGGACGGCAGGGACGCCTTTGTCAAGGTAAAATGTTTTCAGAATATTTGAAATTATCATCTAATATATATGTTATTGCCTTTCCATTTTTGGATTCAAGGCAGCATGACATCACAAAAATATGTTACAAAGGACCTGAAATCATGTACTACTTTGATAGATATAAAGCAGCTATAAGTAAATAACATCTACAAATTCAGTATAACAACCATTACAATATTATTACAAATCAAAGAATTTCTTTGTTTTACATGCTAAGTATAAATCGACTCAAACATGAAAAATATATTCTAAGGTTCTCATGTTGTATATTACAGCTGATGACAAATTACAATAGTAACTTTGTAGATTATGTTTCTATATAAATGCTATTGTTCCTGTTTTCTAGGGTATCTATGGAAGATTGTTCATTTGGATAGTGAATAAAATTAATGAAGTTATCTACAAACCGGTGACTGAAGATTCAGACAGGGCCCCACACTCCATCGGCCTCCTTGACATCTTTGGGTTTGAAAACTTTAAGACCAACAGGTGCATACTGTGCCCTCAGTAATATTACAAAAATCTGTTTCACTATAACATATATTATTTTTAAATATACAGTTTTGAGCAGCTCTGCATCAACTACGCTAATGAGCAGTTACAGCAGTTCTTTGTGAGGCATGTTTTCAAACTGGAGCAAGAGGAATATGCACGAGAAAGCATTGTCTGGGAGCGCATTCAATACAAGGACAACCAACAGACTCTAGATGTACTGGCCAGTAAACCAATGAACATGCTGTCTTTGATCGACGAGGAGAGCAGTTTCCCCAAGGTCAGGCTCTTAGTTTAGACTGTAATATACATTGTAATTATGGATCTAATTATAAAGTACAAGAAGATGGTTTTGTTCTTGACAAGGATTGTAAGGAAAAGGTACTATTAAAAGTACTATTGATTATTTTGAAGATGCAGTCAGATGTAGATGATTTGGTGTGAGGTGATGTGAGCATTAAAGGCCCTATTTTACGCTATTTTCTGATCTATGTTATAATGTTTTCCTCAAAGACAAAGAATTAGTCAGTGTGACAGATATAGTGTTAGATTGGGGGCAGATATTTTAATGTATTTTGATTTTCAGGGCACAGATACAACCATGCTCCAAAAGATGAATCAAGTCCATGGAAAAGGAGGGGTTTATCTTCCTCCAAAAAACAACTATGAGACACAGTTTGGAGTCAAACATTTTGCTGGAGAGGTGTATTATGACTCAAAAGGTACCACTTCTCATGTCTGCTTTACTGAAATATAGAAATATAATATATAGATGAATATATAGATTTCACTGCTTTGAACGTTGACTTATAGAGCAAAATATACTATTTTATTTTAGAATGCTATGTGACTTAATATTCCAAAACAAATAAAGAAAAATGGACTTTAATTAGAAATAATCAACGTCATTCTTCTGTGTAGGTTTTCTGGAGAAGAACCGTGATGCCCTGAGCTCTGATCTGATTCAGGTGGTGGAGACTTCAGCAAACAAGCTTCTCAAACAGATTTTTCACAATGAACTGTCAACCACCAGCACCACCAAATCCAGCTCCAACCCAAAGATGATCATCAACGCCAGCAAGAGCAGCATCAGGGTCAGTACATTTGGAGAACTTTAACACAACATTCAACCAGGTGGTATGATATTATGCAGTACAATTAGAAGGTTCTTGGTCATTTAGAAGAGGGAAGGAGTATAGCTGATAACTTTGATAGACACTGCAAAAGTTATTCAATCCCTCCTATAGGGCTGCAGTTGACTAAACAAATACTTGTCTGACTAAAGGCAAGTCCTTTCAATCAAGGAGTTGATTAAAAGGGGGCGTGGCAAAATCTCTCAAAATGATAGCGTGTCTGTATGTATCGGACCCAAACTGCACGCACAAGACTACAACTGCATGAGGGCTGTACTATTTATGCAGAAAAAGTACTAGAAAATAATATAAAGACAGATTAAACTTGTGAATTGGGAATTTAATCTGCCTTTTTACATATACGCAAACATATACACACCCAAAAATACCTCACTCACTAGCTTTTCCTTTTTTTTTTTACACCCATAGAAATTCTTATAAACTAAATATAATGATTAGTCGACTTATACAAATTTTGATAAGACACCACTGACCAATTAATCTACACTGAACAAAAATATAAATGCAACACTTTTGTTTTTGCTCCCATTTTTCGTGAGCTGGACTCAAAGATCTAAAACTTTTTCTACAGACACAAAAGGCCTTTTCCCTCCAATATTGTTCACAAATCTGTCTAAATCTGTGTTAGTGAGTATTTCTCCTTTGTCCAGATAATCCATCCCACCTCACAGGTACGGCATATCAAGATGCTGATTAGACAGCAGGATTATTGCACAGATGTGCAATATGTGCCTTAGGCTGGCCACAGTAAAAAGACACTCTGAAATGTGCAGTTTTATCACACAGCACAATGCCACAGATGTTGCAAGTTTTGAGGGAGCGTGCAGTTGGCAGGCTGACTGCAGGAATGTCCACCAGAGCTGCTGCCCGTGAATTGAATGTTCATTTCTCTACCATAAGCCGTCTCCAAAGACGTTTCAGGCAATTTGGCAGTACATCCAACTGGCCTCACAAGCGCAGACCACGTGTAACCACACCAGTTCAGGACCTCCACATCCAGCATCTTCACCTCCAAGATCGTCTGAGACCAGCCACCCGGACAGCTGCTGCAACAATCGGTTTGCATAACTGAAGAATTTCTGCACAAACTGTCAGAAACCATCTCAGGGAAGTTCATCTGCACCAGAGATACCGTGACGAGATCCTGAGGCCCATTGTTGTGCCATTCATCTGCGACCATCACCTCATGTTGCAGCGTGATAATGCACGGCCCCATGTTGCAAGGATCTGTACACAATTCCTGGACGCTGAAAACATCCCAGTTCTTGCATGGCCAGCAAACTCACCGGACATGTCACCCACTGAGCATGTTTGGGATGCTCTGGATCGGCGTATATGACAGTGTGGTCCAGTTCCTGCCAATATTCAGCAACTTCACACAGCCACTGAAGAGGAGTGGACCAACATTCCACAGGCCACCATCAACAACCTGATCAACTCTATGCAAAGGAGATGTGTTGCATTGCGTGAGGCAAATGGGGGTCATACCAGATACTGTGTTTTTTCTGACCCCCCCGATAAAGCAAAACTTCACATTTCAGAATGTCCTTTTACTGTGCGCATGACATGTGCGCATGCGCGAGTTCGCGTGTGCAGCCTGTTTACGAGAAAATTTCCCCTCGGGGATGAATAAAAGTAATTCTGATTACTGTGGCCAGCCTAAGGCACATCTGTGCAATAATCCTGCTGTCTAATGTGCATCTTGATATGCCGTACCTGTGAGGTGGGATGGATTATCTGGACAAAGGAGAAATACTCACGAAAAATGGGAGCAAAAACAAAAGTGTTGCATTTATATTTTTGTTCAGTGTACTTAAGGCTTCCAGCCCCATCCTCCTATATATTGCCACTGTGTTCTTTGGCAATACCCAAACCCATTAACCTTGTGAAATTGGTATAAACTGATTAGGGCAAATTGTTTTTATTTTAAAGTATTTCCCCCTCATGTGTACAGATCTAACATAACAAAGGATTCAAGTTTAATGCTGTGGCCATTAATTTAAAATGTAAATGCACTATTTTAGTGATGTTAACTAACTGTAAAATCATACAAAATCACTATGTATTTAACATGTAAAAGATCATTTATCGTGTATTCTTTTAACAGCAAATGAATGATGGGAAGAAGCGTGTGCTGACTCTGACCTCCCAGTTCCGTCAGTCTCTGGACTCTCTGATGAAGGCTCTCACTGTGTGTCAGCCGTACTTCATCCGCTGCATCAAACCCAATGACTTCAAGAAGCCCTTGGTACTGAAAACACACAGTACATTTCATAAACTGTTCAAACTTAACTTTACAGTGTTTCATTTCAGCTGTTTGATAGAGACCTGTGCATGCGGCAACTGCGATACTCTGGGATGATGGAGACCATCCGCATTCGTAAAGCTGGTTATCCCGTACGCTACACTTTCAGCGAGTTTCTGGACCGCTACAGGGTCCTGCTCAAATCTTCTGTGTGTGATCCCAAAAAGGTAGGCTGAGCAAGGTTACATTTATGTAATTTTATATATATATATATATATATGTATATATATAGTATATAGTATATATATATATATATATATATATATATATATATATATATATATATATATATATATATATATATATATATATATATATATATATGTATATATATAGTATATAGTATATATATATATATATATTTTGTTGGTTTGTCATAGGAAAGTAAGCAGAAATGTTGTGAAAGCATTTGTCATACTATGCTCGCTGGAGAAGGTGACTGGAAAACTGGAAAGACCAAGATTTTCCTCAAAGTAACGCATCAAATCACTTAAAATTTTATAAAGTATATACACAGTCCAATATTACATTATGTTAAGCTTAATCTTGGTGATTTAGGACTTCCATGACACTATGCTTGAACTGAAGCGAATGGATTCACTACACATTAAGGCTCTCTTGATTCAGAAGGTTCTGCGAGGCTACAAATACAGGTACAGTACTGCTAATAAGACCTATGTCCAATAATACCACAAGGTCCACATGGCCCACACGAGCTACAGCACAGAGGGACTGCAGAGTCGCTTTCTGTAAGACTTCTTTAGCTCGGACTGTCTTCTCAGTGAAGGGTACAAGGCTCTCTACCTGCTCACATTAAGGCTCTAACTGGATTGTACACCTTTAAAAAACAGACTAAAAGTCTTGGCTCCTGCAACAGCAGCAATGTCACCATGTGTAAACTGTGAGCGTGAAAGAGAGAGAGCGAATGGGAGGGGAGAGAGAGGAATGAGAAAGAATGAGTGTGTGAATTTGTGTTTATGATATTTTGACATTTGATTCTCTTGATACATTCACTGTATTTATTAGTTTTTCATCCAACAATCCCACTGCTTTTTAGTGAACAGTTTTAAAAGCCCTTCTGGTGTTGCAAATTAGACACTATGATACCTGCATCAGATTACTGAATTGTTAGTCTATGACTGTGTATCTGTCCCTATTCAAATAAACAATAAATACATAAATAATATAATATAGTGTATGTATGAACTATCTGTATGTGCTTGTTTTCCTATTTTAGGAGAGAGTTTTTGAGAAAAAGGGCAGCAGCTCTTGTCATACAGAAATACTGGAGAGGACACAAAGGAAGGAAGCTCTTCAGGACTGTAAGTTACATAGAGGCATAATAATATTACCAACAATAGAGAAATAGACAGCTCATAATATTAATGTTAATCAATGTGTAGTTTGTGCATTGTTTCTTTCATAGTTGCTCATCCTCACCATCATTGTTGTAGGTAAAACTGGGCTTTGCAAGGCTCCAGGCAAAAGCGCGATCACGTCAACTGCAGTTTCAATACAAGAAGAAGCGAGAGGCGACCATCTTGATTCAGACTCAGATCAGAGGATATTTGGCCCGAAAGGAGTGGAGACGCAAGAGGAATGCTGTCATCCTTCTCCAAGCCTACACCCGTGGAGCCCTGGCCCGGAAGGCTTTACGTAAAAGGAAAACAGAAGTGAGTTCAATCATAAAAGTCTAACTTATGAGAGAGCTGTGATTAGACTTGTACAATTGACCTGGATTTACTGTAGAAGGAACTATATACTGTGCACTTGGAACATGACAGCACCCTTTCCACCTTTCCACCCAGAATTAGTCATTCAGATCATTTTAATCTGTAATAATATGGTAATTTAGAGTTGATGTTTAATTCAACATGAATAACATTTGCATTTTACAGTGCAGTCTAAAACAATACTTTTTTGAGATATCTATAAGAGAGTTGTCAGTGATACCCAGAAACTAATCAATACTAAAACTAGTATCTTATTAAACAGACAAACTGGATGTTTCCTGACTAGTTTTAAAATGGTCTTGATCTATATATTTTATTATCACTGTGGTATTTTCCTTGCTACCAAAATCAAGTTTAACAACTTTATAGAATACAACCTTAATGAATAAAAATGAATTAAATAATTTTCACAAATGTTATTTCAGATGATGATGTCAGCTAAGGAGAGAGAGGCTGAGCGGCGGGCAATCCTCCAGAAGCAGAAACATTTGGAAGAGGTCCTGAGACAGAAGCGTAAAGAGGATGAGCAGTCGCAGTCAGAGAAACTGACGGAGCAGGAGATGGTTGACAGCATCTTTGGCTTCCTCCCTGATGTGGTCGGAGGGCAGGAGGGAAAGGCCCCAGCCGGATTCGAGGTGCTTCTTTCCTCTCCAACAACAGCTAACTTTATGTTTACATTTGCTACATCCATAAATATTATCTTTGGTTTTCATGCCTGCTTTATGGTCTTTCTAAGAAGTGCAATATGCTATACAGTATATTTCTGAGACATGGTTATTTGCATCCCATTCTCCTACCCATGTTATATTCAATATTCCTCCTCTATACAGTATATAATCTAATTCTAATAATGTCTTGGATTTAAATAAACCCTTTCAAGACAGCAAATACACATTACAACAGCAAGTAATTCATCACTACTACAGGCACAGCTGCCCTGGAGCAGACTAAAAAGAGAAGTGAGGCCGTCCATTTGCGCCATTTGAACCTCTCCACAACCAATCACTCACTACTTTCATAACAGGCAAAAAAGTTGAAGTGTCTTGCCCAAGGACACAACACAGTTTGCACTGGAGCCACTGCCACCCCACTATAACACCTGGTATTCTCAGCGGTACCGAGCTCAGCCCTGCTTAACTTCCGCGATCTAACAAGATTTGTCCTTACTCTAAATATTGCTAAACCTTTTCTATTAATTTGTATCCTGCAGAAATTTGAGCGCACCAGGCTGATTTCTGAGGAGATCGACATAGACGACCAGCCGATGGAAGAGTACGATGCCCAAGATGACTATGACGACCTGGATGAATACTCCTTCTCCAAATTTGCCTCCATGTATTTCCAAGGAGCAGCCACAGACGCACACATCAGGCAGAGGCTCCGGCAACCACTGCTCTACCACGAGGACGAGGGCGATATGATGGTAAGCTAAAAATATTTTAAAATATATGATTAAGAGGAAAATGTGTGTATAATATTAGTGGTTTGTGTTTCAGGCTGCCCTTACTGTATGGTGGATCATTCTAAGGTTCATGGGAGATCTGCCTGAACCAAAAAACCCAGTCCATGTGGATCAGGTAAGAATAGCAGGACAGTACTACAAAAGGCAATCAAAATCTTACTTGTTACACCACAAATTGTATGAGATATTAATTATTTATTATTCATTAAGGTATTAATTATTGTACATTCATGCTATAATTGTTTTTTGTTCTTTTAGAGGGGTCAAAGGAAAGATTCAAGAAGTCAAAATGGTGTTGACGTTTTGATAGGAGAAGGACCCACTCTGGACCGACCTTTGACCTCTCTGGAAAAGCTGCACATCATCGTGAGATACGCCATTTTTAGAAGTGACTTGAGGTTAGCTACATCTTTATACAGACTTTATATGTATATACTTAATACTGTTGTGTTTTTTTTCTGTTGAAGGGATGAGATTTACTGTCAGATCTGTAAACAGATCCAGGACAATAACAACAGAAACAGTTATTTCCGAGGGTGGATTCTGCTCTCTCTGTGTCTGGGCATTTTCCCTCCCAGTGAACAGTTTAGCAAAGTAAGATTTGATCTACATAATGATACCCCTTAAACCAGTGTTCTGATGAAATAATGGCCATGTTTTATTAAAACCATCGGGTAATACAGCCTTTTTAAACTACTTTTGCAGTACCTTCAAAGTTTCATCAGGTTTGCCCCTAGTGGTTACTCATTGTACTGCGCTGAGAGATTGAGACGCACTGTGCTGAACGGAGTTCGCTCAGAGCCCCCTGCCTGGTTAGAGCTGCAGGTTTGAAAAATTTTAACTTTTATTAACCTTCATCAATTGATATATTTTATTGACCTATTTAGTATTTGCTGTTATTTATTTTTTTAGGCGACGAAGACAAAGAAGCCCATAGTGGTGACTCTGATGTTGTTAGACGGTCACGCCATGACCCTATCAGTGGACTCAGCCTCCACTTCCAAAGAGATCTGCCAGATGGTCGCAAACAAAATCAAACTCAATGATACATTTGGCTTTTCTCTCTATTTGGCTCTCTATGAAAAGGTATCCCTCTTTTACAGCTCATGTACTTTAGACTGCTGTTGTCAAAAGTATAGAAAATCAGATTCTATTCAATACTAAAACTAGTATCAATAGTAGATACTCATTTCATTTGAGCAGGTACTGATATTAAAAAAGATATAAGGCCATGTGGTAATATAAAAGAATGTACTATGTATGTATGTAATGTTGAAAATGACTATTCTATCATCTAAATAAAGAGTGTTTTTATTAGCATTGTGGTAACAAACTCAGTATTGAATATTAAGTCTGTTCCTTGGTACTGAAATTATAGTACTGTGACAACAGAATTTAAAATGTACTTTTACTTATACTAATATTTATGATATCAGTTACATTAATAATTCATACTACATGTATAGCACTATTTTAGAGACTCAAATCCACTTATTGCTAATGGATGCAGGCTCATGTCACTCAGTGGTTAAAACTATAGTAATGTCCTGCTGTATTGTTAAAATATAGCAACGTTAACCATATTTGCAGTGTTATAAACTGCTACAGACCTGTTGTACCTTCCTAACTGTCCCTGTTGATATCTGGTGCAGGTGTGGCCTCTGGGCAGTGGTCGGGAGCACCTGATGGATGCCATCTCTCAGTGTGAGCAGGAGGTGAAGCGCAGGGGCGGGCAGGAGCAGCACGCCCCCTGGAGGCTGTTCTTCAGAAAGGAAATCTTCACTCCCTGGCACGACTGCAGTCAAGATGATGTCAGCACCAACCTCATCTACAGACAGATCATACATGGACTCAAGTGTGGGGAGTACCAGACGCCCAAGGTACTCAACTGGACTGTGTTATAGCACAAATTCTCTTTGAACAGAATTCTCCATTAGTTTAGTTGTGTGGCTCAACTTCATTTGATTGATTATTTTATTTATTACAGAGAATATCTTTCCCATTTAGTTAAAAGTGTGCTATGCAACTTCTGGGACCTGTAACATGACCTGGTACTGCCTCCTGTCCCCATGGACATACATATGTCTAATGCCATACTGTAGTACAAATAGACAAAATAAATAGACAAATAAATAGCATCTCCAAGGAGACAAGTAGTTATTCAATAATTCCCAAGAATTCAAGAAGTATTCAGAATAAACTAAAAATTGGGTGAGAATAAGAATAGGAACTGAATCCCAAGGCACAATGGTTTACAACCTTGATGTGCATTATTTATGAAAATGTTCCTATATTCATTTAACATCAAATAAGGAAATAATTTAAAATAGAAAAATATTCTTCTGTTGTTTGCTGACGTACTGCACCATTTGCTTTTTCTCACAGCAAGATGATCTGGTTGACCTGGCTGCCAGATATTTGTACATTCAACATGGTTCACAGAGCAGCCCAAGCGAAGTGAAGGAGGCCATTCAGGAATGCATCAGCAGCACTTTACTGGAGACCAAGACCGAGACCAAGTGGGTACAGATGGTCAGCACAGCACATTCACAGGTGCGCATTCACACAAACAGATGCAATGTTTTAAATAGCATTAGAATGAAGTAATATGTCTTTTATCCTACTCAGAGTCCATTCCTGAATCAAAAGCGGAGCTCTGAAGAGATGAAAGCTGGAATAGTGGACTACGCCAGAGAAAAGTGGCCAATGCTTTTCTCCAGGTTCTTTGAGGTGGTGAAGATCTCAGGTTGGTAACTTTTTAACATGGTAATCCATTAATTTCATCCTCAAAATATCTAAAACTTGACCATCCTAAATCATCTTGGAAACATATAATACTGTTTCCTTCCATGAAGTTATACGCTGTTTTCTCATTTATAAAAAAGTTATATGCTTTTTTCTACTCATGATAGAAGCCAGAAATTATGACACAATGGACACAAGCCTAGCCCCAGTGTCTTCTCTCACTATGAGAAAGCAAGTGATGAGACCACTGAAGGATTTAAAATGATGTCTTCAATATTTGCCTACTGTCCTAACCAGACTCATTTCAAATATTTAGGGCCTACTTTGCCCAAGAACAAGTTCATAGTGGCTGTGAACTGGACGGGCATTACTTTTCTGGACGAGAGGGAGAGGAGACTGCTCAACCTCACCTACCCAGAAGTCACTGGAGTCAACATCATGAAGTAATCAAATACAATAGACTAGAATAATACTGAACTGCAAAAAATATAAAATGCTTGTATATATTTTTTATTTCCAGGGACAGTAAAGGCGCGGGGCAAAAAGTGAGTTTGGTGACCCTTAAAGGAGACTTCACGCTGAGTGGATCCAGGGCAGATGACATGGCGGAGCTGGTCACCATGTTCCTCAGTGGTTTAACAGAGAGGTCGCAGTACGCTGTGGCTCTGAAGGACGGGGACAGGGCAGGTCCGAAACATCACTGCATAGTTTATTTATCTGTTTTACTTTGTGGATGTTTACGAGAAGTGAATAATGGGCCTGCATTTTGGCCACTCCTCATCCTCTATTATCTCACAATGCACTGTTACTTTAACTTTTATTTATAGGATTGTAAACGTAATGATTCATATGATAAAGGCTTAATTCCCAAATGTAATAGTAAAGTATAGTGAGGTATAGTAAATATAACTCGACTATACAATTTTTGTGAATTGCCATTTACGTTAAGTTTGATATGATGATTCCTCTCTTATTGTTTGTTCTTCACTCATGTCCTCTTTGGCAACATCAAAATCTCTATAAAATTTCCCCACCTTAAAGAATTTGTAACTTGATATTGTGGGTTTAAACAGATGATCCCACGTTCCTTCGCTTCAAAAAAGGAGAGCTGATTATCATTCTCAAGGACAATGAGTTTTCACAGCAGCGTGGTTGGATCAAGGGGGAGAATGCAAACTCAGGAAAGACTGGAGCTGTGCCCCTAGAAGCTATTCTAATTTTACCCACACTCACCAAACCAACCAGTGAAGTCATGGTAAGAGATAAGCAAGCAACACACCTTTTCTACTATGCAAGTTTGAACAAAACTGTAATACTATTTTTATGTGTTCCCTTTTAGAGCCTCTTGAATCTGCCTCCGAACCAAAGGAAGAACATTCCCATTGAGGTAGACACTGTGGAGAGAGTGGCTCCAGCTACACTCCGAGAATACTCTGTCCAGTATTTTAGGTTTGTACAGTCTTCTATTCTGCAATTTTATAAATAACTGAACACATATAATATAGAATTAAATGGGATAATGTTTAATTTTATTTTTTGTATACTGAAGGAAAAATACTTGCCCTACATTTGTTTTTCACTTTACAATTTTGACAATTCTCGCCAAGCACCACGTACACTTTTCATGAGACCTATTTTATTCAAATAGAAGTTAACAGCTAATGTCTTTAAATACATTTAGACTCCTGCATGCATCTTCAGAATTTAAGAAATAGTTTAGTTTAGAATAGTCTAATAGTGTCTAATAGTGTTGTTATGATACATTTTTTTAAACTAATTTATATACTAAGGAAAAGGTTTGATATCTGATACTAATAATAAAAAGCCATTGTTGAAAGAATGCTTTTTATTATTAATATTAGATAAAAAGCATTCTTTAAACGAATATCATTTTACTATTTATGGAAGGTTCAATTTTGTTGCTTTTTATGTCTTAAATACTATTTACCACTTTTAGTACTGATTAGTATCACGGTTCCAATACTTTTGACAACACTAAACTGTACCGCCATTATTAAAAGCACATTATTTCTTTCTTTTGCAAACAGGCAACCAGCTAAAGATGTAAACAGGCAGGTGATCTCTAGAAACGCTGCTCCAGAGCGTCTGTGGGTGCACTCCCGAGAGCCCATCAGACAACCTCTGCTCCTTAAGCTCATCGGAAACTCTGACCTCAGCCACAAAGCCTGCCTCGCCTTCACTGATATCCTTGAATCCTTTAAGAACAAAAGATTTATTACTATGTGGTCCCATGTGCAAGAAAATATAGTGCATGGTGAATTCAGAAAAGTTAATTAATATAGCACATTTAAAAATACTTCAGCTGACCAAAGTGTGTATGAAAGTCAAAGTCATATCTAAGACAATACAATACGAGCACAAATAACAACATACATAAAATAAAATACTAAGTCTATCCTATAAAGACATGTTTCTATTTAATGTCACTGATTCATTTACTTATGCAATAACGGTAATCGGTTTTAAAATTTTGACTGTTCAACAATGCTTTTCTTCAGACATCAGCAGTTGCCACTTTACCACACTTCATTCCTTAGATACTGAATACTGACAAATATTATAATTGAATATTTTCCCTTGACTGCTGTGTACCCATCTTGAAGTACATGGGAGACTATCCGACCAAACAAACCCAGAGTCCCCTGGATCTCACAGACCAGATCTTTGGACCGGCCACTCAGTATGAGCCGCTCCGGGATGAAATCTACTGCCAGATCATAAAGCAGATGACCAGCAACAGCAACAGGTTTGCTACTCTGAAGATACACCATGATACAGACTAGTGTACAGGACATGCATTCTGCCATTGTGCCATTAGGCAAGAGACATGTTGACACTTAAATTAAATTTATGTCATCTTAATATTGATGTATTCAGCTGCGGTCCAGAAGTCATTTTCAGTCTGAAGGTACTGGACTGAGAAGCTACAAATGTATTCTGCCCTGAGCTAGATTAAAGAGCACATAATGTGTTTGAGCGTCCTATAATTGCTATAGTTATAACCAGTTATAATTTGCATATTTGAAATTGCAATATTCATCTAAAACAACTTAATAAAAGAAACAAGTCCATTGACTTCCACATTAGAAAAATGTTTTAATGTATCATGACAATTTTATGTTTGTTCTACTTAAAATTTCAATTGAAATTCATATTTAGATGGATATAGATAACATAATATGTTTATTTAAATTCAACTTTTTTATGATTTTGCAGGTGTGAATGATTCCTTTATGATTCCTCTGGTGCCTATAGAGGCAATAGAAAGAGAAGTGCTATTATACCGAATAGTAATTCAGCAATATTGTAATATGCCAGTAATATGTGAGGAAATGAAACTCAGCCCTTTTGTCTTATATATCTATAAATACAGGTCATACATGTATTTGAAACAACAGTCCACAGTCATTTCCTCTTTATTGTATGCACAGATTCAGTCTGGAGCAGGGCTGGCAGCTGTTGTGGCTCTGCTGTGGCCTCTTCCCTCCCGGTCAGTCCCTCCTCAAACACGCGCAGAAATTTTTGGAAACACGACGAAGAGAAACTCTGGCCTCTGACTGTCTGCAGCGCATGCAAAACTCACTCAGGTCAGACAGTGTGGCTGAATAATATACAATAAAAAAATGACAAATGAAGTCAACTGTAATATGTCTATAAAATGACATTGTCCAGAACTCGGTTCAAAATACAGTTCAGTTCCATCAGTAAACAGTATGTCTCAATTCAAGAAGACATTTTTTCCCCTTGTTATTTCTTGGTAGAATAAGTAAATCATGATTTTACATTTTGTTCAAGGCAATAGAGACAGACTTGCTTAATAACAGAATCAGGTTAACTGACTTCCTGTTTGAAACAACATAACTGAGAAGCACCTCTTAGTGGCATTTTACCGTAAGAAGCATCAGATTTATATGTATCTTTTTATGGTTGCATGAATTAAAGGAAATAGAAGTATAAGTAAGATAATGATGAGGGAAGACCACACGACATGTCCCCTTTGTTTGGAGTGAATGTTTACTTTTTTCCCAGTAAAATGCACGCTGTGTCACCACTGGGACTACCCCAGGTCTAAACGCAACATCAAAAATATAGTATATGTAGAACTAAACCAGTGCTAAACTAGGTCTAGAATGAAACTAGGATTAGAACTAGAGCTTTACCATAAACAACTTCTTAAGGATTAAAAAAGGAAAGTAGATTTTAATCATTTAATTGAAACACTTTTAAATCATCCTATTTTTAGTCAGAACAAATGAAATGTTAGCTGCTAACTCACTGTTCTATTGTAGGCCTGGCCATTCAATTGAACACAAATAAACACTTGTGATCTGAAAGAGAACATAAGTCCATTAACCAGCAGCATTAGTGAATAGAGAGATACCCCCTCTATGTCACAGTAGTAGCCTCGTGATAGTGTTGTCGATGTGGGTAAAGACATGGCTAGCTCGTGACTGAGGACCCTCCAGTCTAGTGTACCATGGCTGGACCCCTCTTTGTTCCCATGGACATAAGGGCAGTCATTGCAATCATGCCAACAACCATTTACTAAGCCTATGGACTGCAGGCTATAAGTATTTTTATGCACCATGGCATATTGATCTTATAAGGGAGTAAAGAGGAGAAAGAACTTAAAGCATGCAAACCCATAAAATTAAAGACGATTTTGTATTTCATAATGCATTCACTGTCGTATGTTTAGGGTTGATTTGGGAATAATTTATATGGATTTGAAAAATACATAAATATGGCAGCAGTTTTTACAAAGCTGTAGAAAAAAAGTTTTCAAAGTGAATGTTATATTTTCTCTCATATTGTGGTAATTGTGCTCTTATGCTATTGTTAAACTCAATGATAAAACAAGATTTAGGTAGCATGAATGCCATTTGGTGCTGAATACCAAAAAAAGAATAAAAATGAAGGAAATCATGTACTACAAAAGCAAAGAGATAAATCACACATCATGGTCATAGATAAGAATCATATGTTGTGTTTCAGGATGGAGCCCAGGAAGCTGCCTCCTCACCAGGTCGAGGTGGAGGCTATTCAACAGAACAGTCTCCAGATCTTCCACAAGATACAATTCCCCAATGACACAGACGAGGTACGCACACATGTATGAAACAAACAGGTGTATGAAACTAAAAAGAAAAAAAAAAGTTCAGATTGTACATCAAAAGTGAAACTATTTAATGTTTTATCATCAAAATTTAAAGGTCATATAGTACTTAAAATTTTACTCTAGTGAACTTTTAGCCATGTTATAATGCTGTTACCTCCTCAGAAACATACCTGGAGACGTGTTTTGTTTCATCCACGTTTGAGTAACCCTTTATTGAGTCTACAACTCCAAGGGTCAAAATGCTCTGTTCAAAATGCTTTTGTGATGTCATGTAATGGTAATTTACCTTTTATTCAGTAGAGATGGGCAATTCCAGGTCTGAAATCATCCGAATTATTCAAGTGAAGGTGCATGGAGTTTAAAAACACAGTGGAGCACTTCCTGTATTACCATATGAAATCACAAAATATTTTGTGTTTCAGAAGAGAACTCAACCTAAATATGCAGAGTCTGTGTGTTAAACGTGTGAATGACACAAAACACAACTCCGGGTATGTTTTTGATGAGGAACATTATAACATAGAAAATATTATTATTATTATTATTATTATTATTATTATTATTATTATTATTATTATTATTATTATTATTATTATTATTATTATTATTGTTATTATTTACTTATTCTATTTTATTTTTTATTATTATTATTGTTCTACTCTGACTGCCAATCACCCTTTGAACCTGCTTTTCTCTAATTATTATTACTATTACTATTACTATTATCATCAACCCATCTTGCTGTCAAACAAACACTCAAAAATATATCCATAGAATAGGGCAAGCGGGGCAGGGGGACCAGAGACTGGAGGCCACACACCTCTGGCCTGTTGGTCCTCTTCCCCTGTCTTTTTTTTAATGCAACATTAGCTTAGGGCATACCTCCATTCCCACAAAGAACAAATAGGGGGGTCTGCGGACAAGGCTACACACCTTGAGACCGCAGACCACCCTTTTTTTTTTAATGCACCACTACATGTCACAACCCTCCACAAACAATCACTTTTAAAATCATAACAAATGGACAAAAACTCACTCAACTGTATGACAGCAACATCGAAAAATAAACAGAATGAATTAAGGATCACACCCCATGCATGGGTCTTAATAACTAACTATTTGTTACTGTTATTACCAACACCACCACAGTATCACAAACCACCTTACCACACCTCTCTTACAGCTCACAACACAGCCATAATATCCCACTCCACCAACATCACATCCTCTTCCACATCCTTTTCCAATATACACTTTCTCCATTATTATTATTATTATTATTATTATTATTATTATTATTATTATTATTATTATTATTATTATTATTATTATTATTATTTATTTACTTATTCTATTTTATTTTTTATTATTATTATTGTTCTACTCTGACTGCCAATCACCCTTTGAACCTGCTTTTCTCTAATTATCTCACTGTCCTTCATACGACCCACAATGTTACACCCACACCCACACCCACACACACACACACACACACACACACACACACACACACACACACACACACATATACATACACCTATACCCTCTTCCCTTTTTCTCTGCTCTCTAATGTATGTAAATGCACTATACCTGTGATATGTAATTGCAATGCCATATGTTTGTACACCTGGTGACAGCAAAATAATAAAAAAAAAAGAAAATAGCATAATGTGAGTAAGTTTCTCTTTCCTATGACTTCATATCCATTATCCCTATGCACTAGACTTTGATTACAAAGCTTACAAATGAATGAATAGAATGAATATAAATATTATTAAATGTAATAAAACAATTTGACAAAACGTCGAGGGACTGCAGTTTGATAGGATCCAGAGCCAGGTTGGTTGGAGGTTGTTCATACTAAAATGCTAACTCAAATTAATCAAATTTCCTCTTCTCTGTCAGATTTTTGAAATAAATACCAACACCAAAATCAAGGACCTAATCCACAGCATCACCAAAAAACTCAAATTAGCTTCAGCCGATGGATTCAGCCTGTTTGTTAAGACGCATGACAAGGTACTCCAAAAATATTTTCATTTGTAGACTTTATTGTGAAAAAAGGGCAATAAATTCTAAGCATCTTAATTTACTAATTGAACTTTTGCAGGTCCTGAGTTTGAATGAGACAGACTATTTCTTCGACAGCCTCAGACGGATCACAGACTGGTCCAAAAAAGCCAAAAGGATCAAAGACGGTACAGTGTGATTTTGAATATCCATGTTTACATTATTATCCATTTTCTGACTCTGTATGTGTTTGCATGCAGTGGTTGGACCCTCAAACATCTCCTATCTGGTCTTCTTCATGAGGAAGCTTTGGTTTAATGTGGTCCCAGGACGAGACCTCGAGGCGGACCTGATCTTCCATTTCCCTCAGGTACTTTGGTGTTTATATAGATGTTTATATATTTTTTTTTAAATTAAACTATTTAATGTTTCAAAACTGTGATTGCAAATACGATGACTGAATAGACTTGACTTATTTTATTTACCAAAAAAGCCAGCCAGTGTACCCTTTTGTGCCTATAGCATACCAGTTGGGTTGTGTTTGGGCAAAAAAATAATAATAATAATTTGTGGTGTGAAAAATGCATTCCAATAAATAATGTTAAGTAATACCACAAAACAAAGAATATACCAAATTAAACATACATATTGTTTTTTCCAGGAGATACCAAAGTACCTGAGAGGTTATCACATTTGCACCAAAGATGAAATGGTGTCTATCGCGGCTCTGCTTTTCAGAATAAAAACCAATAATGACAAGAATCAGCTAGTGACACTCCCCAAGATCTTGAAGGAGCTGGTGCCTGCGGACCAAGTAAAGGCCATGTCTGAGAACGAATGGAAAAAGGTCAGAGTTTTTTCTGAGAAAAGCACCATCGTACCACACAATATAATATGGGGTAACTCACTAAATTAAATGTATGGGTGTTGGACACTTTTTGGATATTGAAAAAATGTAAACTATAAATCGTTTTACCTGTCCATGGGTTTCAGAATGTGAAAAAATCACGGCCGCTGCCATAGCGATTAACAGAACGAATGGTAAAAGTTTTACAGGTTCACAGTTTATCTTAATAGATGTACAATAAATAAAAGCAACAAAACCATGGCTCAAAATTGCACACATTTACATAAATATTTAAAGACAGACAATTGTCAAGGCAACCAGTTTTATCCTAACAGACTCAAAAAGCAAAAAATTCAGTTTAAGTTCTTTGTGTGGAGTTAGGAGGTTGACCTTTCCACTATGTGCTGTTTTGCTTTAGGCAGTGAAAGGAAATCATTAACCCCTTTGAACATGGTATACTTCATTTGCATAGCATGTACCCACAACACAAGCTTATGTTGAAGCCAACTTTTATGTAAAATCACTTACATGTTGTTTATCAACATAATAACTTGATGATCCATATTCAATCTAAAAAATATTTTCGGTCTTTTTCAGACTATAGTTGCTGCCTTTAACAAACAAGCAAGCCTGACGGTGGATGATGCCAAGGTTGCATTTCTGAAGATGGTTTACCGCTGGCCCACATTTGGCTGTGCATTCTTCGAAGTCAAGGTAACTCAATAGTTGCTCTTTAGAGCCTTTTTTTTTTTTTTTTTTTTTACAAATATCTTAATATGTTTCTTTGCAGCAAACATCTGAACCAAACTTTCCTGATATTGTGCGAATAGCCATCAGTAAACAGGGCCTAACAATTATCCACCCCAAAACGAAGGTAATGCTACTTAAAAATGTTAGACATCTTTGTCAATTTGTTCCAGTTTATGAAACATGTATTATTTAATTTGCAGGAAGTTCTAGCTAATCACCCATTCAACCGGATTGCCAACTGGTGCAGTGGCAGCACATATTTCCATATGACGGTTGGAAACTTGGTCAAAGGCAGTAAATTTCTATGTGAAACCTCACTGGTGAGTCATACATGTTAAGAAAAATTGTTTAATTATGTTTTTAAATTGTTTAAAAAAATGTAAATATAATGTAAACAGAGTGAATTGAATAAGTATTGTTCTTACTGTACATTTCATACTATTCTCTATTACTCACTGTTTACAGCTCAGGTTCAGTCTATAATGATTTACTGTTTGAAATAGTATAGTCCCTATTACACATAAATTCTGCTGTGACTTTGATTGTGAGAGGACTGATGTTTTCAAATATAGACATTAAGTAAAATCTTTGTTTATTTTCAGGGTTACAAAATGGATGACCTCATAACGTCCTACGTGAACATGTATCTAAAAGAGAGGAGATCTGTGCAGACCAGGAATTCACGCTTCAACATCTGACCGACCATTGGATAAGACAAACATATTCATTTATTTTCATCAGAATTGCTAAGAGCAATAAAGTAATATCAGTTACATTATATTACACAGCACAGAAGAAAATGTATGATAGTTAAACAGCTAACCATAAAAAGGATTGAGAAAATATTATCAGTCCATCCCATCATACATACTATAATACAAACTATGATTAAAAATGATCTTATATGTACAACTACTTGAAATTCTACATTCAAATATTGTTAGTTGTAATTTCCAGTACTCTGAGTGAACATCATTGTATCTGATTTTTACTGCTCAAACATACATTAAAGTTTCATTGTTATTACTGAACCTCCTATCTCCTTTTCAAATATGCAACTAGCACTACACACCATAGTTAGAATCTTGGAACAGCCTATAAATGAATAACTTTTATTAAATTGCTGATGTGTCAAGGATGGGTATTTGGTATGACATGGTATTACATTTTGACACTTTGTAGTATAGTTGTATTGTGTTTAAATGAGTGTGAGGATGAAACCTGCCTCTTATCCACTGTATTTATGCTTACAGTAGCAGGGTGAAAGATGTTATCTCAGTAGATTTTGGTTTACTGTCACTGTTTGACTCTAACTGTCACTGTTTGACTCCAGGCAATAGTCTTCCTTCCTTAATTAGGCTTTAACAACGCTGACCAAAAGGGAAGTACTGATCTTTCTAAAGTACTGTGTCTTACTAAAGAACTGTGATTAAAAATGCCCAAGTGCAAAATAGTAGCACAATAACTTAAAGCAGTGTAGTGTCGTAAAAGTAAATATGTAATAATCACTTACTTGGTTAAAGTACAGCCAAAACTACATCAGCACTGGTTTGATTTAAACTTGTGAAATATGATATTTACAATAAATATGATATTATAAAGTATCCACATTTGGCAATGTACTTTACTATTAAACTGTTACCAGCAGCACACACACATAAAATACAACAGAATAGATTGGAGTCAAGGACAGAGTGGTAAGTTCCAGTGGCTCCGTCGTTGCACAGGAGCTCACAAAGGTAACCCTATGATGACCAGAAGATCTTACTTCACACACACTGATACACACATACGTGAACACACACAGGACTCTCCACCTATCTTTTTCTGAAGGGCCCGTTGCTACACTGTTCACTTTTGCCTAGTTACGTTGCTAGCTTTAACTATGGCAGACTCAACAAACTCTTCTTGGTCCTCTTTGACAGTGGAGATTCTTGGTCCTCTTGATAGTGGTGAGAAGTACTGATTTATATTTACATCAGTGACTTTTTTAAGAAATTGTGCATTTCAGAATATGTTTCTAGCTGCATACTTTTTACTCCTACTTAAGTAAATGTTGTATAAAGTAGCAGTGCCCTTACTTCAGGAAAAGTTTTAGCCACTCTTCCCAATGTAAGTCTATAAGTAACAAAAGTTTTCTTCTGACAATATTAAATCATTTCAACATTTGTGTTTCATGCACCGCTCTTTCAGAGATGATTTTTTGCAAATTTTTGTGTCTACTCAATCTCTAAAGTACAGCTTTGTACTTCTACTTGACACATGAGTGATATTATTTTGAAGTAAAAACCTCTGCTCTGCAACTCCTACACCAGAAACAATCATCCTGAATTTATGACCATCACCTCGGTAAACAGTTTCACAGTAACGTTTTTGCCTCGGAGCTCAAAAGATGCAAAAAAAAGTGTGGGCCAACCCAATTAGCAGTTGGCTGTATATCATGCGATCCGCCCTTTTTGGATAGTAACTTCATTCAGTTGTTACATACTCATTTGCATATCGACGTTATAAAGAGAGAGTGTTAGATGCAGCTGCCATCTGAAAGAAATATTCTCCGACCAATGAAGCCAGTGGGTCCTATGCACATCTGTCCTGCAGCTATGTGACTGATTATTTTAGGCATTCCAATTCAGGACGTCCCCAGGAGGCAAGTGTCCCGGAACAAGGGCCTCTGTCTCTGGTCTGTACCCCCCCTTCCCCTCTCTTGTTTTTCACTCTCTCCTATAGTGCATGGGGCCCTGTATCTACAAAATGATCATCTCTAAAGACCCTACTCATAAACTTGTAAATGAACAACACAACCCATCCTCTATGTATGAGTGAGTGAGTGAGTGAGAGAGAGAGGGAAGGGGGGGCAATTGAGTTTCCATGGAGTAATAGTGGACCTATAGTGGCGACTGTGGCACGCCATTCTTCTCAACTCTGCAAAAAAAAAATCTCAAATCTGCGCCGCGCCCTGACTCAAGCTATTGTGAGGGAACACAAGTGGTTTTCAGAAGGAGAAGGGGATGGAGGAGAAAAGGGGTGGGGGTCAGAGTTCAAACCAAAACCTCACAACGGGACCCCCTCTCTGTTATCAAATTTGTCCGGGACACAGAAAGGGCTACAGTGTGGTGTCACGGAGAGAGGAGAGAAAGGAGAGAGAGAAGATAGAGAATGAGAGGAGAGAGAGAAGGAGAGAGGGAATAGAGAGAGAGGGAGGAGAGGGTTAGGGTTAGCAATTCACCCTCTTCTGCTCTGTCTGTGTCAGCAACTCAATTGTCCCACTCCGCCTCAGACTCTCTCCACCTCTGCAACTACGGTGAGTCCTCTGGTTTTATGACTTTAAAACATTCTCAGTGCACAAACTGACTGGCACTTTCACTTTTTGTCCTAGAAGTCTATTTTTATTTAACCACTGATTTGTATGCACGTCTTTATTTGCTCATAGTTTATATTTTACTGTTATTTTTCATTGTTTTATGATGCATCATTATTCTGAGATGTTAATATTATAGTGTTTTATTTGATAATGCTGCAACGTAATAGCATGGTAGGTACAATTCACGGTTTTAATTTAGTGAAAAAATCTGGATTAAGGAATTAGTAAATAGATAGAATTGTCAAAAAAGTTTGGAAGAATTAATTTTTTAAAATAATTGGCACTGCATAAAATTGCATTGAAATTATTGTATACATGAATTTACCAAATAACAATTCAAAGCACAAAAATCAAAAACGATAATCTCAAATTTTACAATATTGTCCTGAATGAACTCTTTTTGGGGATATCACCAGGATAATGTAATTAGTTGCTATTTTGCTTGACTAGTTTTAAGCTGGTGCTGTGGTTTTTCAACTCTTTAGGGGTGGATCTTTGAGGCCTATCTCTAAGCAGGATTATCCCCAGGAGGAGACACTCTTTGTGGACTGTCCTCTCTCCTGGGACCAGTGCCTGCTTCGTCAGACCTCTTCGCCCCTCTATGGACAGGGTTTTCGCTGGTGAGAGCCAAGTGGTCTCCAAAACACTGGGATTTACTATAAAGACATGGATAAAATTCACTGTTACATTTGACTGCCTTGCAATGGATCCAAGCACCTGCTCTGTCTTTTCAATGTATTTGTGATAGAATACTATTCTGTGATAAACAATAAACTAATCTATCCTCTTTAATAAAGGCCATAAATAAGCTGATCCTGGTTTTTGCTGAGTAGACAAAGACAGCTGCCATAGTAGTAGTAGTAATAATAGTAGTAGTAGCAAAAATATTATAAAAATACTAACATTAATTTTGCAATACTACTAATACTAGTAGTACGTTCATTTTAATTTTCTCTTGTAACTTCGTACATTTGCTTTAATAGTTAAAATATACTGTTTATTACTGTAAAATAATATAAATATTTTTTGTCTTATAGTATGTTAATATGCTTTATTAGAAATGCTGCACCTGGATTTGACTCAAATCATAATCCCAATACAAAGGACCTCCCTCATGAAATATGTCCTGGCCACGTTGATACATACATAAATAAATAATAGACAATGAAAGGAGTGGAGGGACCACGTTTGCCAAAATCTCCAACAGAACTGTGTCTCAAATCAAACTTGCACCGTTGTGTCAGAAGAATGTTGTGAATTCTTTTTGTGTTATGACCAAGTGCGTGTCAATGCTTTAGCAGGAATTCCTCGCAGTAAACAGTGTATTAAGCCTAGATTCAGTTACATCCGTTACAAAAGTGCATTGTCCAGATTTTACACCTAAAAAAGAAAGGCATGCATAGTACGTTGTGACTCATCATAGTAGGTTGGATCTGTTATGGATCTGTTTTACTGATTACTTTTCACCAGAATCTCTGTTACGGAAAGAGTAGACTATATAAATTATTTAGTATATTTAAAAAAGAAATAACAAAAGAAGACCAATAGCTATTATTTCAGGTATTTTCTTTCCAAAGTTGTATAAAATGCAATTAATGTATTGAGTTGGCAAAGGTTTTACACTATTCCCAATACTACTTGTAAACACAACACTAACTAATGACCCCTTGTGACCCCTGGATTACACAGACTGTTGCAATAATAATTATTTATAGAAAAAAATCATTTGGATTCTGTACTAGATCGGATATTGGAATTGGATACAATTCTGGTCTTCTCCTTTTTAACACTGGAATTTAAAACTGAGAATGTAAATTGATCTAAATTAACAGACGAATTATCATGGCTAAATTGTTAAAGTTTCTAACAAATCAGGGAGGGAACATAACTTTGGGTCGCTGTTAGTAACACATGAAGAAAAATGGGGGACCTGCACCTTTAATAACTTGGAAAGCAAGTCTCTAGTTAAATTGTAGCTTGAATGAGTTGAATTCCCAGACAGAGGAGAAGTAGAGAAAGAAAGAGAGAGGAGGAAGCTGTGACTGGGACTGAGCCCTGTGTAGACAAGCCAAAACACTGACAGCTATTGTTACCTGCAGACGCCCACCGGGAAAATTCTCTCCTCAAATCATTCATTTACACTTACGGAGGCTGGGACACCCTAGTGTTGGTTCCTCTTTCAAAAAATAATGTTGTTGCTGGTGCCATTTCAAAATAACTGTTACAAATGAGGGTTTTAGCATTTAATGTATACTGTACATGGTGGGTTGGGCAAGGGCGAGATTTGCACATTGTTAGTGTTGTAGTGGAAGGTGAAAATATAATTGGATTCTTTTCCAATTTTATCATAGAGATAAGTATAAATTAATAAAAAAATATACTTTTCATTCTATTGTTTTAGTGGCGTCATAAACCGTAACTGAATATTTACTGTGCATTTTTGTCAATAAAAATGTTTTGCCTCAGTCGAAAAAGTATGAATGGACACACATTACTTAGAAAATAATGGTATGGGAAAAAATATAAATTAAGGTGAACATAGGCCACTGGTCACAGCTGGCCTTCGAAAGAGGAATTAGAAACAAATCAAAAACCATAATACTCTAAACTTTACATACTAATCTTGCATATGTATTACTGTGTTATTCAAACTGCTCATAGTAATAATAATCTCAACTATATTTGATATGAAATATAATAATGCCATTACAACTTCTCTATATGGCTTAGCAGTCTAGTGAAGTAATTTCTTATAGTGGTGTAATTTCCTATAGTAAAGTGAAATGTCACAATATTATGTACTTTTGAGACTCTAAATCTTATATTGTGCAGTAGTAAATATTAGCCACTTCATAAAGACTCAGTGTTTGTGACGCCCTGCACCCTTCTCAGAGGCGTCAAAGGTCGATGGCTCACCCGAGGGCAAGAGCTCCATAAAAAGATTACTTAAAATGGTCCAGTGTCTTCTCGCAACCAAGTCATACTGACTCAAGAGCTACCACAAATGCCAAGCCTGCCGATCCCTTTACATAGTTATAGGCTGCAAGTATGTTTTTGTGTAATGTAGATTTTTTAGAAATTAAGCCAAATCAGAAATCATACCAGTGGCATTTTAAGCTAAACTTTAATAGCCTTGAACTAGTTTAATAGCCTTGCCAACTGTGTCAGTGTTTTACTCTGAAACAGACAGCTTCCTCACAGCAGCAGAAACATCCACCACCTCAGCCTCTCTATCTCCTCTTCACTCCCTACCATGTTTGTAAACTTTAGTGGGAGATATTTACCCTAACAAATCCATTATACTTTCTTCATTTCATACTTTATATTTCTACCTTGGTGAGAATTTAATCATCAAGTGTAAAAAGTCATTGCAACTCATTTGCATGTCCATTTAAAGGTCCTCTGGATGAAATATTTCAGCAATAGTACTGTCAAAACTTCTGTCAGTATGTATTTAAATTTCTCCAAATTCCATGCTCAATATTTTACTTGAGAACCTAAATGGCCTAAAACACCTAAAACACTGGGCAGTTATTAACTTCTAATTCTTTTCTTCTCTCTGTAGCTCTTGACAATGGAGATTTCCACAGAACTTCCCATGGTGGTCTCCAATATTTCAGACAACTGCCCTCCTGTGGATATGACCATGGAGAACACCATCTTCGGCTTCTTCTACATCCTGGTCTTCTTCTTGGCTCTGAACGGGAATAGTTTGGCATTATGGATCTTCTCGCACCAACGTGGCGCCACCTCCTCTCCGGCTAATGTCTTCTTGATCCACCTCGCCATTGCCGACTTGTCCTACGTGATCATCTTGCCCCTCCGCGCTACCTACCATCTGACCGGCGGGCACTGGCCTTTCGGGGAAGTGCCTTGCAGAGTGGCTGGATTTTTATTCTATGTCAACATGTATGCTAGCTTGTACTTCCTTGCGTGTGTTGCTGGGGATAGGTATCTGGCTGTCGTCCATGCTGTGAGGTCCCTTAAAGTCCGCCGGGCTCGCTGCGCTCACATTATTAGCTTCTCGCTCTGGGCCTTGGTCACTATTTCCATGGCCCCGCTCCTCATCTCTCACCAGACTGCAGAAGTTGATGGTGTGACAGTATGTTTACAGCTGTATCGCGAAAAGGCAACGCGCAATGCTCTGATTTCCTTAGCAGTAGCATTCACGCCACCTTTCCTAGCTACTTTATCTTGTTACCTGCTAATAATCAAAAGTTTGCATCATGGTTCAAGACTAGAGCCGACTCTTAAACTCCGAGCCCTGCGTACCATTGGTCTAGTCCTGCTCATCTATGTAGTATGTTTCTTACCATATCACGTTAGCAGAGCCACTTTCATTTTGGGATACAACCACCCCGGTATTTCTTGTGGGATGCGCAGAGGGCTGAGTTTGGCCAATCGCCTCACGTCTTTGCTCACCTGTATGAATGGGGCCTTGGATCCATTGGTGTACCTGTTTGGGGCAGAGAAGTTTCGTGGGACCCTCACCAGACTGCTGTGCAAAGACAAGGGTAGCTTGTCCGGCGCAACGAGTGGAGAGCTAAAAGCAACGCATGAGAGCTCTGTCAGTGCCAAGTCTGAGTTTTAAAAGCACAAACTCTTCCATTAATAGATCCTAAAATGATCAAAAATACCTCTTATCAAACAACTATTTGTGTTTATGTTGCTTTACGCAATTTAAAGGAACTGTATGTAACTTTTGCTCAAAGGTGGCGGCATATTGAGGTCACACAGGGCAGTAGACGGGGGACAAAGGGGTCTGCTGTCCCGGGCCCCAGGGCTTTAGGGACCCAGAATTTGACCCTCTTCCTATTAATTGATATTAGAGGGGGGCCCATGTAAGGTTTTCTGCTCTGAGCCCCCAAATTTCTGTTGACGGGCCTGAGGAGACGTATAAGTTTTCCTCATTCTGATGGTTATGGTTTCGGTCATTAGGAATTAGATCAGATAAAGTCATTTTAGGTTCAAACCAATTGGTGTTTAGGGTTAAACCTGTCAACATAAATAAGAGACTTATTTGAGGCTCATTCTGCTTTCTGATTGGATAGCCATCTTGACAACCAAAGCACCAAATTATAACAAACAACTTGGCCAACATATCCAATGTTTTTTTTTTTGTAATTAAAAATAAATCAGCATTACAATTCTTATCAGTAATAGCTATATCTGATTATATTGTTGGAATTTAAAATCAAAATGTATGTACAGTTCCTTTAAAGATACAACATAAAGGATTTTGTAACACCTAGTGGTAATATTTGGTATTACAACTCATTTTGTGTAGACAGATTCAAAAAGTTTTTTTTTAATGTATTCATTTCCTTTTTCATTGGTTTAACTTTGTATAGCTTATCATATGCAAACTGTTTAAAACTCCAGCTTCAGTATTATTTGGTTCCATGCCCGGTTGTGAAACAGTCTCACATACAGTAATACCTGGTACCCCTGGGTCATAATGACACAAACAATGTTTTTTAAGGAAATCATGAGCACTTGTGAAGCGCTTACTAAATCATTATGATTATACTAACTATTTCAATACATTCAGGTCATATTTTCACATTTCACAAATGCGTGTTTTTTTACAAGTATTTGAGGATGTGAAAAGTTCTTGTACAATTACAGGCATGTGGCTGGAGCCACATGCAATACTAACAAAAAAAGGAGAGATGTATATATCAAATGAATCCATTATATGCCAAATGTACTATATGATTTTATTAGACTTTTTGACAGTTTTTTACATTTGTTGTATATTTTGTATGATTTTTATCCCTGGAATTTGGGTTACTTGTTTACATTGTTGCTTGACAATTTTGACTTTTTTATTCCGTTTTGGACGCTCACACGTAATGCTATGAATTTATTATAACTACCACATGTTGCACTATGGTATGACATATTAATACTGACAAATACTAAACATATGTATTGTATTTGAATGAATTTTTATTCTTTTGTATTTTTGTATTAAATGATCTTTGTAATAAAATGCTTTTACATATAATTACATTTTGTTTCCCTATAACATTTTTGGTCTCTTTGAAAGCAAAATTTAAAGTTTATAGGATGATTGAGGGTCTACTGAAAGGTCTAGATATTATTGTATTCAGATATCCTAAAACAGACATGTAAAATTATTTGGTTTCTCAGTGCTTTCCCATCTAGATGAAAGTGACTGTTAGACCCTAGTTGAAACAGAGCATGTACACACGTGACCAAAGTTGTGGTTTGAGTGCTGCCTTAATTCTCCTCCCTTTATTTCAGCAAGACTTCCTGTCCATCACATGAACAACCACACTAAAGTTGCATTTCCTTGTTTCGTTACATGTAAGCTTTCCATTAGAAAATCTGCCAATGCACGGGGGCATAAGGCACTTGTGCAGTCCATTGTTAAAACAAAAGAATAATGAAAATAAAGATGTATGTTCAAATATTTATAGCTAGCACTGTATCATTTATATTTACTTAAGGCTACTTCCTCTTTTTATGGAAACTTGCATTGTTGTTAATAAATACTTATTATATAACATTAAAACAAATGCAGCAAATACATTTATACTGTTAGGTTAATGATTAATGCACTGAGATAAAGGTCCATAGTGTGTAACAGAAAAAATATCTTGGGTTTATAGATATAGCAATAGGGCCCTCCTCTCGACTTCACAAACGAGGAAGTTGAGCTGCGAGCCTCTAGTTGCTTCCTTTTGCAGTTTTAGACACAGGACAGGATTAGACGCTCAAATATGCCAAAGGTGAAATAAAACAGGGCTTTACACATATCGGGAGAAGGATTTTAACTTGATGGTAAAGTTGTAGGTGCGGCTGAAGCAGGTTTAGAGTGGAGTCAGGATGCCCACTTACCAGCCTTGGTACCATGGCATGATAACACGGTCTAGAGCTGAAGACCTGCTGTCCAAAGAACCACAAGATGGGAGCTTTCTTATTCGGGATAGTGAGTCCATCCAAGGAGCATATGCCCTCTGTGTCCTGTAAGTAGGCATTTTTATTATTTTATTTGAAAAGACATCATTTTCAGTTTAAAATATCATGACAGAATTTCTTATCATATCAATAAATGACAATGCATATATGACAATATTACAGAGCTGTATTAAGACAATGAAATGCAACATACAGTTAATAGTGAATAGAGATCACAGATGTAAGTATTCAATGCAAATTTAGTTCCCCTTTAGTTGAATAGTGAGCACCGACTAAGTAACACCTTTGGCCTTTGCAGCTCACTTGAGAAAAATACATTCTTATGGTGAATGCAGACTCCTCTCCACAGATCTGAACTGTAACCCCATTGATATAGCTAAGTTTAAAGCCCTAGTGTCAAATTCTAGGCAAAACAATGCCATAGGAGTTGGATTAGGTTCATCGGGTCTTCACATTTCAATCATATTGAGGTAGTAATAAAAACCTATCAAACCTGTATTTTTGTGTCATACATGTTGTGTCACTGCTATAAATTTTTTGAGGGTTTATTTCTTGTTTTATAGGATTATATCACCGAAACAATTCCAGTTGTTGCGTTTGGCTATTCAGTTGTAATCAGTCTAACAGCCCTCCTCAAAATGTGCATTATTTTTGCAGATACCAAAACTGTGTGTACACTTACAGAATTCTGCCCAATGAGGACAAAAAGCTCTCTGTGCAGGTAGGGTGCACCTCATTTGAATATTATGTTTAATACATACTCTTACACACCTCTGGCCTAATTTGGTTATGGCCTTCAACTATGTATTTGCAACTGTGCCTTTACTGTGAAATGCCATGCGGTGTGTATAATGTCGTAATGAGTTCCTTCAGCACATTTTAAATCATATGTCTACATATGTCTACAAGAGAAAAAATATTTGAGGAAACACAAATGTGCAATTTTGGGAGCTTCTTAAATATCTGACCATTTTTCTTATTAGGATGGCAACATTTTTAACTGGTAGATTGGTAGTAACACTGATAATATAAAGCATTTGTCTAATTATATAGAGGTTTCACATTTAAAGTTGCTTTACAGTTTGGTGCATTATTCAGTCAGCAGCACATAAAGCTAATGCTGCCCAAGAGTTGCTCCAAAACACTACTTCACACCCACAAATATGTGTGTACAAGGTGATGAATTGTCTTATCTACAATTATGCACCCACCAACCACCAGTATCCAACCTCCAGGCTAGAGGTCAAATGGGCTCCAACTGAACTTCCTCTAATCCCATCATTAGTCAGTGATTTGAAAGTGATAAAAATAGTGTTCATCACAGGCAAATATGAAACCTTGGTTATGGCGAGTTGTTTTGGTTTCATTTTTTTAAACTTCACAAATATATTTTAGATTTTTTAGTAGATTCCATTGTTTTATCATATTCAGTCTCAAAAACACTTTTATCAGAAGACAGAATTCAGTTTTCTTTTGTAATGGAGGAACGTAAATGAACGAATGTGAATCCTTTCTCTGGTAAATGACGTACCCTCTAATCCTCCCTAGGCCTCAGAGGGAGTGCCCATTCGGTTCTTCTCTGGACTCCCTGAGCTGGTGGACGCCTACTACAATCCCAGCATGGGCCTGGTCACACATCTGCAGTATCCTGTACAGAGAGAGGACGAGATGGAGGATGACACAGGTAAGCGCTTTACAAGCTTGACACACACAGAGGTAGGAACTGGTTGAGTAAACAATTAACCTAATAATTTAATAATTAATGGAGTACAATAATATCACAATTTTACTTTTCTCCTTCTAACTTTTGGGATCGCCATAGCAAACCAGTGTCACAATTCTTTTGGCCATATTATTTTACATTTTTAGAGCCAAATAATATTGTGCTATTAATTTAACAGTGAGGTAACTTCCTTAATACACAGCATCCTAACATTTTTGAATATGTAAACGCATAATTATTCTTTTGTGTGCAGAATCCAGCCTTCCTCCTCAACTCCCTCCACGAAATTTCTCATCCAGTGACACCAAAGACACAGAACAAGTCATCAAGTCCCTGTCAGATACTTACATGAGCAGACTGCAACACATGGACCTATCTATGTAAGCAGAATATGCTCATAACCAAAAGATTCAATTTTGTGAAGAAATATAATAGTATAACAGAATAGTATATAACAAGTTTAAGTGTTTTTGTAGTGCATACTTACTACATTTGCTTTTTAAAATATCTCTAAATGTTCTGTGGTTCAGTATTATCTTTAGAGATCTTAAATCACCACAGTTTTCCATGGTGTATGTATGACTAAAAGCAGACACACACTGCTGCTATAAGCTTATGTGTAAGTACGTGTACACAATGGCTGTTTTAGTTGTGTTTAGTAGCTCTAGTTGACTTCCTTTGTATACTTAAGCTGGAACAATAAAGCAACTGTGTACTTCTACTTTATGTCAGTTTTATTTATGCATAATAACAATCTTACTCTCCTTATATTTGCATAGAAAACTTGAACCACCTATAATAGAGATAAAGAGATAACTTACCATTTTCTTTAATTAAGACCTAACTAACATGCTTGTAACACTGTTTTTTTCTTTTTTCTTGTTTTAACTGATTCAGATTACAAGAGGAGCATCAGATGGCGCTCCTTGAGTATTTCAGGACCTCGGTGTGTTTGGACGTTGAACAAGTACAAAATGGAAACCCCAACCTCCCTGGACTGAAGAAACTTACCATGATAATCTGCAAAAACCTCAACAAGTATAAATCCTCCATCTACAGTTAAGGTTTCATTGGTAACATTATTTTCAGTAGTTACTACCTGTTTTTGTTTTGGTGACACAGTGAGATCTCCCGCATCCTTCCATCTCTGGAGATTGTGAACCGTGTCCTGGACCAACAGCTGTCTCCAGGGATCGGGCATCTGTCCAGACAGGTGAGTACATTTCAGAATACTACAGTAATAACAGTAATGCAGTTATGTGGTATGTCTGTTTTTGTTTTAGTTTAGTTTAGTTTATTTATTTGATGTTATTTTATTTGGCTTTGCTAGACTAATTTGATCTTTATTTTAACACATTCTGACCAGAAAGAACTAACTTAGTTGGAACTATAACAGGTGAGCTGATTTGTGCCGCTAAACAAATTATCATCACAACCTAGCTAGCATTAGCCTACAGTTTTTCAGTTAGTCACTCTCACCTTTTTTGTTGAAAATCAAACTCCTTAACAGAACCATGAAAGCTAGTATTGATCACAGGCTCCTGAAAATGTGTTGTTAAAACATTTTTGGCAGTGAGCATGGCAATTGGTGAACATTCCACCAATGCACATACATGTAGAACCCCCCAGTATCAATTGATGTTTTGCATTGCCTAAAATCATATTGGCCAGACTGTTTTTATAATGTAATGTAATGTGTGTTGTTCAGGTTTCAGTTGATTCACTCCAGTCCACATCATTTAGACTTGAGCAACTGACTAAACTGCTCTACTCTATCGAAGATAAGGTCAAATAAATACATCATACACAGCAGATATCTTCCTGGTCTGCTTAGCAACAGATGACATCACAATGTGTTCCTTGTTTTAGGCTAAAGGTGCTATATTTGAGTCTGCTGGTTATGAAGGAGGCCATAGAAAATCAATTATACCTGCTGTAACATTTGAGGTACCAAATAACTAAAAATCTTCCAAGACTTTAATGTATGGACACAATTTGGGGTAAACATAATTTTTGTAATTGCAGGTAAAGCAGGAATCTCTCGGTATATCCACAAAGATGTTCCTGAAAGTGGATGTAGAGAGTGGAAAGTTATTCTATAAAAAGTCTAAAGATGGCCCTGAAGACAAATACTACGTCCACAACAAAAGTAAGAAATCAATTTTGTTTTCAATGTAATATAACTGCTGTGTGATATCATTATATCCTTGGTAAAAAAAAAAAATAAATAAATAATAATAATATAACAAATGCGATGCTCCAGTTGATTTAACAAATATTTTGCAATGTTTAAAGTGTGTCTGTGTATGTTTATGGCCACAAAAGGATATTCTTGGACAGTAGAGTGACTTTGCCACCTGCTGTGTGTTGCCATAGGAAGAGGGATTTGTATGCATAGTATTTGCTGCTTGAACGCACAATTTGCACAATACAAGTCTGCATACTTGTCAGACTTGTTGTTAGTCCTGAATCTTGAAAATAAAATATATTTAGGATCTACAAACAAGGACTATCAATTGGCCAATATATAAAACCACAATCTGCATGTCATAAAACAAAGCTCTATACTACAATCAAATCTAATACATCTAGGAATAAGTTTTTTTTTTTTTTCAGTTTTACAGTTGGTCAAATCTCAGAAAATCCCAGCCAAGATCACCATTCATGTGGAGACAGAGAAAGAGAAAGTTGTGAAGAAAGAGTTTATGTTTGAAGACGCAAAGGTAATCCTCATTTTTGTATAACCAAGAACAAATACATTTTGAATCCAACATCACATTTTAATATATATTCATATCTTAATTCCTAAAATAATTTATAGAAAAGAGAAGGTTTTAGTCAGCTGCTGCAACTGATGAAGAACAAGCACTCTGAGAAACCTGAGCCAGACATGATCACGGTTTTTGTTGGTACTTGGAACATGGGTAAGATTTAAAAAAATAAAAAATAAAATAAAATAAAAATGTTTAGTCCAGTTTCATTTAATAATAATAATCTGATTAGTACTGGGATGGGAGACCACTGAGAATACCAGGTGCCACAGTGGGGCACCTGTGGTAAAAATTGTTGTTGTGTCCTTAGGCTTATGATTGTGTAGAATACAGTTTGATTAGATTTTATATGAAAAGTGCTTTACGAATAAAGTCTGATTTTATTTGACCCTTCCATAATAATACAGTTTGACTTACTCCTCTCTAAAGGAAATGCCACGCCTCCCCTCAACATCAGCTCATGGTTCCAGTGCAAAGGCCAGGGCAAGACCAGGGACGACACAGCAGAGCACATCCCACACGACATCTACGTGGTGGGGACTCAAGAGGACCCACTGGGAGAGAGGGAATGGGCAGATATTGTCAAGAGTACCCTGAGGAACATCACGAATATCAGCTTCAAACAGGTGAGAGAAGGATGCAGCTATTTGATAGTGGTAAAGATTCAGATTCAACCATTATGACACCATTGATCAATATGAAAAAAGAAGGATGGAACTGTTCTTAATCTGTTTGCAAATGCATTTTTTATTACTCCCACAACCTTCAGTAGAATTTTATGACCCTAAAGCCTGTCAAATATTCTAAAAGTTCAATTTATCCTGAAAAAATGTAGTACCTTAGAAGGTGATACAAGTATGAAAATCAAACAGAAATAATTCCCACTTTATTTCTTTTTTTACTTTTTCTTTTTTCTCTCGATTTGTTCTGTTTGTTCATGTATTAGTCTCGGTTTAGTAATAACAGGTATTCTTTGTCATCTAGATTGCCATTCACACACTGTGGAACATCAGGATTGTGGTGTTGGCAAAACCAGAGCATGAAAACAAGATCTCTCATGTCTTCTCAGACAGTGTGAAGACAGGGATCGCTAACACACTTGGTAACTATATCTTTTCATATGATGCTGTTAAGGTCATGCATTCATATGGGTTTTACATGCTGCTGTTTATTCCATAGGAAACAAAGGGGCAGTGGGTGTATCCTTTATGTTCAATGGGACCAAGTTTGGTTTTGTGAACAGTCACCTGACATCTGGGAGTGAGAAGAAACTCAGGTAGAGCTTTATTACACTGTATTAAGATGATAAGTTGAGCTCTTATTACTATGCTGCTTATTCAGGATGTTTCCATGGGAATCAGCAGTATCTGTGGCCCATATTATGGTTGTGTGAGTTTACACAGAGCTGCTGATTTCACCAAATATGTTACAGGCATTTTACACAAATCAACCTACTTTAATATTTAGTAGTAAGACTGGATTTCAATAGCAGTTGATAGGGTATACAACTAGTACCATTTGCAAGGATGTGTTAGTGTTTAGGTTTTATTTTAATTAGGCTGTTGTATTTGCAGGCGAAATCAGAACTACATCTCCATCTTGCGATTTCTAAACCTGGGAGATAAGAAGCTTACACCATTTGACATCACAAACCAGTTCACTCACCTGTTTTGGCTCGGAGACCTCAACTACAGGGTTGAAATGCAGGCCACTGTAAACTCCCTCACTCTACAAAAGCACATGATCAAAATGAATCAAAATACTTTTTAAAAAAAAATGTCAGAAATTGTCCTCTTTGCTTAACAGGAGGCTGAGTACATAGTGTCAAAGATTAAACAGCAGCAGTACCATGAGCTGCTCCGTAAAGACCAGCTGAACATGGAGAAGAGTGAGGGCAAGGTCTTTCTACATTTTGGTGAGAGATGTCCTCAGTATAACAACAACCACAATAACACTATATTTGAGACTTATGGTTGCATTTATTTATAAACTTATCGTTTTGTAATTCTACATTAACCTAAATATCAGGGGTTTATTTTCAGATGAAGAGGAAATCACTTTTGCACCCACTTACCGCTTTGAGAGATACACACGAGAGAAGTATGCCTACACAAAGGCCAAAGCCACAGGGGTGAGATCATGTCTGACCACTGCATTATTCACAGCAATAAAAACATATTTAAAAGTGATAGAAGATATTAGTTATTTGAAAGTAGATTTTTTGTGTTATATATCTAAGTGATGCCCCATACTGTCACCATCCATCTTCTCCCGCTTAATCCAGCTGGGTCACCAATTCTCATAGCACCTAACCCCTTATGAACCCCTCTGCGGGTGGTGAGCCCACAAGAGGGTGGACAACATGGTCCTTGATGTTAGTTCATAGGGGTGCGGGCATGTTTTGGGTGTTGATGGGGGAAACCGGAGCACCCAGAGGAAACCCATCCAGACACAGGGAGGAACATGCAAACTCCACACAGAAAGGCCCGGGCGACCCGGGGATCGAACCCGTAACCTTCTTGCTGTGAGGCCTGAGTGTTGCCACTCAGCCACCGTGCTGCAATATGCTCCATACTGTCACTTGTTTATGTAATTTTTTGTCAAATATACTTTTTAATAAGGAGAATTCTTTCTCTATCAGTTTTACATACAAATAAAACACTAAATTGAAGTGGTAGATGTTCAGATTAATCTTGAAATGTGTAATTCTGTTGTTTGCTTGTTTATTTTCAGACAAAGTACAATTTGCCCTCCTGGTGTGATCGAGTGCTACGAAAGTCTTACCCCTTGGTTCATGTCATCTGCCACGCTTATGGTAGGAGTATTAGCTTTCTTTGAATTAAAGTAATTAATAACTATCTAACAGCCCTGATCTGATCCCATAGGCTGCACTAATGACATCATGACCAGTGACCACTCACCAGTGTTTGCATCATATGAAGTAGGAGTGGTTTCACAGTTTGTGTCCAAACAAGGTATTGCCAAGAATATGTGAATAAGATGTCAGGGGATAAAATGTCACCGTAACAAGTGAAAGAGAAATGCAATGTTTTTTTTTTCCTTCCAGACCCGGACGCCGCACCCCAGGGCGGAATCCAGATTATGAACTGTATGGCTACTCTTTTGACAAAATCACAGACAAAGTTCTGCATCGAGTACCATTCAAGCTGTTTAGAAAGTAGGTGCACTCATAAAGTGTATGATGTTATTCAGAAAGACTGAATTCTAATTCTAATGTCAAAATAACCTTTTCTCATCAGAACCAGTGAAATCAGCAGAAGGTGAAAACACTCAGCACACAAACGGATTCCTAAAAGTGTGGTTTGGAAACCAAGTTCAGGTAAAGCAATTACTCTGTTAGTTAATACTGTCATTGTAACTTAGGTACAAATAGATTTTAAATGCATTTTACATAAGTGCATCAGTAGTAAGATACAGTGAGCGCTTTCTTACATTTTCAGCTCACTCCTATTATCTCTGACCCTGAGTACCTACTGGACCAGCACATCCTGATCTGTATCAAGTCCACAGACTGTGATGAGTCCTATGGTTGATCCTTCTAACTTGAACATAATATATATTTAATCATGATACAATGACATAATAAGTATCAAATATTTTTGTTTTCAAAGGTGAGGGCTGTGTGGCGCTCAGAGCAGCCCAGTTTTCATACACAGAGTTTCAGATCACTCTCACTCACAACGGAGAGAAAACGGGCACTCTGAAAGGAGGCATCCAACTGAACACCACACAGTGCAAACCTACAGAGAAATTATATGGTAAGTTTAGTATGGATGAAAAAAATAAATCTACCCCTTTTTTCTTATAAGATCAACTTAACAGAATACAACTGTGAACTTTCAATTATAATAATAATATGAGATACACACTAAATAATTGAGAATTTGAAGCTATGTATGACTAATGCATAAACTTAAATATGTTATATGTGTTTCATAGTTAATCTTGTCTGTCTACAGATTTCATCAAAGTTGAAAGAGATGATCCTGCATCCTTAAAATGTACAGGCGGAGATAAGTAAGATATTGTGCATTTACTGCATCACTTATATAAGTCCATTGACCATAGATCTCTGTCATTATCATTGTCATTACAAAACCCACAGGTAATAGTATACTGTATGTTAAATGTTGAATAGCATGGTTTGTTCTACCAATATATTGCCAAGCTTGATGAGGCGGCTATGTGGGAGAACAATAAATGTGACTGTGTATAGCAGACCTCCTCACACTGAACTCTGTGTTTTTCCTATTTGTCCAGGTTGTCGCTCTCTCAGGCTCTTGACATCTCTAACCCCAGTTATATGGGACTGCCATACAAAACTGGGAACATGCAGGAAAAGGGCTGGAGCTACAGCATGCAGCCCAAACCTGTTCCAGGCTCACGCAGTCCCACCATGAAACATCCACCGTGAGTGTTGAAACAACTCTACTTTTTGTTTACACATTGAAATGTATTCTAAAGGCACTTTCTTGACACACTTTCAGATTTTTGTGAAAGGGCAAACCATTCATATACTAATATCTTTGTGTCTTTACTGTCGAATATAGTAATCATAAATAACACACTCATTTAATGTATTTGTTTTAAGTGAGGAGGGAAAGAGGTCTGAGATGTTTGACAACCCACTGTATGGATCTCACTCTCGCTCCAAAGACCAACAAAAGGACCTGCTATTACCTCCAGACTCCTTTTTATGTGTCAAAACTGCAGACAACGACCCAGATCGCCCCCCGGTGCCCACTCCCCGTGCTCGCTCCTTCACCTGCTCAGAAACCAGCCCTCAAACCACACCTCCTGTAAACACACACCAAGCTAAATGCAAGAAACCAGTGGTGCCCTCTCGCTCCGATAGCAATACTGTGAATAAGCCGCGTTTACCTGTTAAATCCAGACCAGGGCCCCCAGAACCACCAGTTATGAAATTTAAAGACTACAGAGAAGCTGCAGAGCTCCCAGGGAAACAGAAAGGACCAACCAGGCCTGCCCAGACATCAAGATTGTAAGTTACTTTTTGTTTTGTCAATTTTAAAGGACGAGACTAGATAAATCATATCATCATATTTAAACTTCAATAAACAGCTATTTGCATGTAAACTTCAATAAACAGCTGCTTAAAAACTATGTTAAACTATACCTTAGTGTGAAGTAAACATATCTAGCAATGTTCAAGTTTTCAAAATACATAACTATACTGTTTTCTTACCAAGTAATGATGTAAAAGGTTTCTTGCTATTTCTGTTTTTCGTCAGTTCATCATGAAATTTCGGATGAGTCGCCCTACTGGAAGTGACGCTCAATTCCACCCTGCAAAATGTTGGAAGTATAGTTTGTGTTACATTCCTTTTTTCCACACTATTTTAGTCAAGCTAGTAAATAGTTACCACAAAGTATTAATTGCACAAGCATGGTTTGTTTTTAAATATATATTGGCTATAAAAATAAATATTTTATTGTAGTTTTTGTTATGTTACTTTTGTGTGTTATAAATGTGAAATTGAAGGTAAAACGATAATTCAGTCAAATTCAGAATAAGCACAAAATAAACTTATAAATTATTATCACTGTACTGGTTAATTGGTTGATTAATTTGTAGCATTGCTGATATGTACAATAGAACAGTGGTTCTTAACCTTGTTGGAGGTACTGAACCCCACTAGTTTCATATGCACATTCACCGAACTGTAATTTTACGGGCGGGTATGCGGGCGGGTGGAGATCACACACGAGCGGGTGGAGATCACACACGGCCGGGTGGAGATCACACACGGGCGGGTATACGGGCGGGTGGAGATCACACACGGGCGGGTATACGGGCGGGTGGAGATCACACACGGGCGGGTCAGGTGGTGTTGCTCTCAATCCCGCATCCAGCGCTGCCAGTGAGACTTTTCCTCTGCTGGATTTGTGCAGAACGCAGCCGAAACCTGGGACCGAGGACGATACTGTTCCTGCACAGTAACCTTGATTAGATTAAATTAAGGCTTTTATTTTGTGTTAAACTGACATGGTTTTTTTTTCACTGTTTGTTTCGTTGTTATTGTGCGATTTAGGGCTCAGGTGGAGCAAAGCTTAGCGGCTATTGCTGTTCGTTGTTGTTCGTTGAGACGCGCATCGAAGAAAATAAAGTGCGTCAGTTAGAAAGTTTCAAATCTGTGTGTGATTTATCACGGGCACAGGCGGGTAACGGGTGGAATATGAACGGGTCCGGGCGGGTGCGGATTTAACTTTGATATAATCACGGGTTTACGTGGTGCTGTACTGTGCGGGTGCAGGTCTCCAAAAATGGACCCGTGCAGAATTCTGCCCTGCCGAACCTCTGAGGTTGACTCACCGGACCCCTGAGGTTCGATCGAACACAGGTTAAGAACCACTGCAATAGAACAATAGCTTTTTTGACTCCACCTGCTGTAGCTTTTAGGTACTGCAATCGGTCTGAACGTGATCTGAAAATCTGTGAATTACAGGATTTAGCTGTATAGTATAAAGATAGTATACATCCATACATTATTGAGTTTAAAGATGTATACATATCTTACTTTAGGGTTAGTATTAACAAAATCAAATAAAAATACTGGTTGTCTCGAATGTGTGAAATTACGTATTATCAACAGACAACCTATAGTATATGGAAAAAGATGCATTGCTTAGTTATAAATATAAATAAGTTATTTTCCGTCGTTTTTTGTTGTTTATAAAAGTATTTCTATGAACACATGCACCTCTGGCTCCCTCGCGCGTTCATGCAGTTGTCCAGCAGTTGTCGCGCAGCTTTTGCGTCACGTCGACCTCATCAACACGGGACGAAAAAGCACAAGAAGCGAAAATGGTAAGCTAGCTCTTTTTAGTGTAAAATTTGTAGCATTACTGCACTTATATCGCACATGTATTTAATGTTGTGTTTCTTTGTTATAAAGTGCAAATCTTCACTCGTTTGTCTGCTTGATGATAGTATAGCTCGTGTCACATTTTGAATTAGCCGCCGTTGTGTCGCTGAAAACCTTCTCGTCTTTATGTTTTCACAGCTTTTCTACTCGTTTTTCAAATCTCTGGTGGGCAAAGATGTTGTGGTCGAACTGAAAAACGACCTGAGGTAAATCCATTGTTCTTTGATTGTGGTGTTTGATTACGGTGTTTTTCCAATTAATGGAGTCAGACTCTTTCAAGCATTTTAAATAGGTAATGTAGATGTCAGTTCATAAAGGCACGAGAAGCCCACCCCACTACACACATTAGCTATGCTACTGTCATTGACCGCACTTTTGTCACACTGTACTTTGTAATGTTCTGTTCATATCGCACATGTGTCATGTTGTTGCTTTTTTGACCTATACCTATTTCTCCACTTTCAGCATCTGTGGGACGCTCCATTCGGTGGACCAGGTAGGGGAGTGCTGTATCGTTTTATTTTATTTGTTTATTTATTTTTTTAAATGTTCCTTGTTCCTTGCAGTACCTGAACATAAAGCTCACAGACATCAGTGTCACAGATCCAGAGAAGTATCCACACATGGTGAGTCCTTATTTGCCATACACCTTCTTTAGACCAGTGGTCAGCCTTTTTCAGTCACAACCACCATAACAACCACTGGCCTTCATGACCCCTAAACATAAAAATAAGGCTACCCAATAGCTAATGTTTGGTTTTATTTTTAGTACATAGGCCTGTATAAATTAATTGGGTAGCATTGTTTAAAACTATGGCATGTTTTTAACTTTTCTCCTCATCTAATCTGGGGACCCCCTGAAATCATTTCGCAACCCCTGACCCTCAGTTTGAGAACCACTTATTTAGACTATACCAACCACCAAGCCTGTCACAAAAACACATTTTAAAGCATGACATATTGCTACAGAGATATCCTGTGACAAACGATAATATTGAAACTACTTTATGCCACAGATACAATAATAATAATGGAAGATAATCCAAGCTGCCACACACTACAGGATTTTTCTCTATTAAATGATTTTTAAACGTGCAACAAAAAGTGCACACCACAGACTTGGGAAGAATTCCATGAGATTTTAAATCTCCAATTGCAAAGACTGCAGTGAGATATGTCTGCGGATCACAGGCTACAAAGTTGTAAGTGCACTCATGTTTGCTGTTTGCTGTCTAGGGTTAAACAAATCGCTTTGAGACTCTTAAGTGTTCCAAACATCAGAGCATTGCACTCCTAATTTAGATACAAATCAAAACTGTGTTATTATTTGTGAAATGTGGTGCAATACTTCAGATACATGATTTTTAATATACAGAAGGTTGGTGATAAAGTACACAGGAAGGAATTGAGAGATGGCACTGCCAGGCAAGCCCAGCCCATTCCTGTTATCTGGGCTGACTGACCTACATGCTGTTAGAAGTAACCCAAAGTGTCCAATATGTACTTTATTGTTACTCATTGTCTTTTTGTCATCAGTTGTCTGTGAAAAACTGCTTTATCCGGGGCTCTGTGGTACGGTACGTTCAGCTTCCTGCAGATGAAGTGGACACACAGTTGCTCCAGGACGCTGCTCGGAAAGAGGCCATGCAGCAGAAGCAGTGATGGAGCCAGAGGGAGGGCTGATTAGAGGGTTTGGGGAGGTTTTTGTAAAATAAGTAGATTTTTTTTTTTGTCACACTTGTGTATCTTAAGTGTTTGGTGTGTTCAAGGCCATACTTTTCATGCCTGTTGAATTGCATTTTTGTTTTTTATTGAAAAATAATTTGCAGACTGTAATTTTTTTTTAATTCCTTTAGTCTAAATGGCATTTGAGGAGACTTCATTTATCATGTTTTTGTTAAAAAAAAGATTGTGAATTAATTTTTGCTAAAGCAATTGGAGTGAAATAAAAGCATGCAAAGAGCGCAATGAAAAATCTTTTAATTTACGTCTGCACTGATTTATCAGGTATAATGAATAATGTTTTTTACTTGACGTTAAATAAAATATTTTATTTATATTTGGCATTTTTCACATTAAGTAATTTCTTAAAATATGCTGTATTTAAATTCATATTAATCACCGTATATTCCTGATATAAAACTGACACATCAATTACTCAGAAAATGGTGATTATTTAAAATTAGTCTACACACTTGGCATTTTGTGTTGCTCTCCTTTGTTTTAACAAGCCTTCGGTGTTTGACTGGTAATCACTGCTGAAGTAATGGGGCTAGTTTGCTGCAATGTGCTGGCCCTGATTTCTCATGTTCACATCACTTTCAAAAGACAATATCACTAAAACTTAAAACTATTAATTAAAGAAAACAGTGGTAACAAAATGTCTATCCCTATAACTTCTATTGAAGCCTAATTAGAGACACGAGCTGAAGCCTAAGAACATGACATCAAAGAACAGTTTTAGACAAAATGCCATGCAGCCGTGTTAATACATATAAATCCAATAACTTTATTTTACATTCATACATTAAACGTACAGTTACTTTAATGCAGGTTAAAAAAGCCCAATCCAAAACAAGTCCTGGTCATTTACAATGATGCATTTGCTTGTTAGAAGGTTGGTAACTAGCGTTAAAAATCTATGTACACTTAATGACACACTCACAAATGGATGTAGGACACATAGCATCCTTGAGTCTAAACAGTTGAATGGAGAAGAATTCAGTCACCAGAGAAAGGCACATTGAATACACAGTGTATGTACAAACTAAAACCTTGACACTTACACAACTTTACTGTAGGCGCTAGAACAATAACCAAAACCGTAAACTTCCACTTGATAAATGATAAACAAACAAACAAACATTTAAACAAAAGTCACATCTGTACAAATACATTTGAAGCAAAATATTTTCTTGGTCTTACCAAGGCCCGTACCTTGAAATGCGTTAAACACCAAAGTCACAGATTGGCTCTGCCAGCAGAGAGCAACCCGGGATATAATTACACAATATGTCACAATATTTATGCTGTTGCCCAATTCATGTTTAACTGGCAACAGAAGTACCTCATGCATATCCAGAGAGCAGCAGTCATCTGATATGTTGAGCTCATTTGATTGTTTTTCCTCCCATATGAGAATGGCAACTTGACATGGTGCAATATGTAGATCTACATAAAAAGTAGAGACAATTCTGTACAGCCAGAAATTCAGATATCGTAAAATATATGTACCACCCGTCACTTGAATGCTCTCAGAAAAGTAAGTTCTCTGATATAAAATACTGTATTTTCAAAAAGACGGCTTCTTTACATTCCAGCCTTCAACAAAATAAAGCTTTATATATGTACCTTCAAAGCTTAGAAACACTCCAACATACATACATATATATTTAAATCTTTACAAACAATAAAGTGACAAAGATTCCTTCAGTGGCTCTACGTTCACATGTAGTGGTAACCCGTTTCGAGTGGCAACCATGGCCAATTTAATTGTCTAATAAACACAGTGTGGCACTACAATTTTGGATGATTGTACAAAGTTTGGATCTTTAAATGCCAAGGTCAAGATTGCCTGTTGCAAAGTTTTTTTCTTCCTCTCATTTCTCAACACGCTTTAGTCAGATCCGTAGGTATATCTGTGGACATCCTGTACTGGATCTTTGTGTTGGTGATGGCTCCGTGCTTCTGTCGCAGATGCAGACGCAGCTGACTTTTGTGGCGGAAATGCAAGTTACATTTCTCACACTGAAATGGACAAGATCATCAAACATTAAGTAAGCAAAGAAATACAAACCATGCTCAACATTAACTTTACCCTCATGACATTTTGAATTAAATGCATAAATCCATTTAAAGTATCAATCATAATCAGAGGTAAAATAAAAGACGACCACTTGCTACACAATAACAGTACGATTACAACATTGTTGGACTCACATGGTAGGGCTTCTCTCCAGTATGGATACGCAGGTGACTTTTGAGCGTCTGGAGGTGTCGGAAACGAGTCCCGCAGATTTCACAAGGGTACGGCTTCTCTCCAGTATGGATCAGGACATGAGCCCGAAGGTGAGCCACCTGCACAAAAACAAGTCAAGTTATTAATAAGTGTTTTATACATAACAGAGGTGAGTAGAGAAGAAAAATCTATAAATGGTGATCCCCATTAATACGCAAGTAAAAGTTAAAATGTATGTGGCAAAAAAATTACTACAAATTTATATTTTAGAGCTAATGTAAAAAATAAAAGTAATGGATTTTGGTAATTTTGCTACTTGTACACAATCATAAAGGGAAAACTGACTAAATATTTAACTCAATTACAAAAAATGTTTACTTCACTAAAAATATCACTCAAGTAAAAGTGTCAGAAAACTACTCAAGTAAATGTACTGATTATGTTCATTTACTGGCATGAATCAAGTGTTTAAAGGACATAATAGTGTGTTGAATATGGTAGTGTTACCTGCACAAAGCGTGCTCCACATGTCTCGCATTTGTAGGGTTTTTCCCCTGAGTGGATGCGAGTGTGCGTCTTGAGGTTGGCTGGTCTGTTGAACTGAGCGCCACAGATATTACACCTGTATGGTTTCTCACCTGGAAGAAACCAAACAAAGAGATCACATTAATGAATGCACGTTTCATACTGGCTGGGGTCACATGACATAGCAACATTCTAAACTGCCCATAGTGCCAAAATGAGTGTAGAGGATAGGTGTATGTACCATTGTTTTAAAACCAGTGTGTGCCAATGTGTACCTGTGTGCACGGTCTTGTGGCTGGCAAGGTTGCCCTTGTAGCGGAAGGCGGCCTGGCAGCGGTCACACTTGTACGGTTTGTCACTGTGTACTTGCAGCATATGCTGTTTCAGAGCCTCATCTTCAGCAAACTTTGAGTCACATTCATTACAGAAGAATGTACCATTTTCTGTTTAGGGAAGTGAAAGTACCATAATATGAGATATGATTTATACTTTTACAGTAATAGTGTGTTACTATTGCACCCTCACCACAGCTGGAGTCGGAGTACTCTGAGTGTAGCTCGGCCATCTCCTCCGTGAGGCGAGCGACGGGGTTAGGACAGACCTCTGAGTGCCGTGGCGACTGTGAACCACACGACGAACAGTTGAGGCGGGACAGGAAGTGCTGCGTGTCCCCACTCCTCAGAGACCCTTCCAGAGCACTGCACACAGGGGACAGCTGTGAGGGGCCTTACTTAATGACTCAAACTGAAATGACTCTATAAAGACAACAGTTACACTGTAAAGCAGACTTTGTTTCACCACAGCACACACCAGCGCTCAGAAGTGGTGCACACGGCTCACCTGCTGATGATGTTGTTGAGACGGCTGGCTTGTGGAGCTGGCAGCTCTTCACTGTGTTCACTGCTCTTGTTCTGAGGCTCCAAACTCTCTGAGTCATTCTGTTGAAGGTACGGCTGCAGAGCATGGCGCTGAGGTGAGCTCAGCCCTGCATCCTGAAGCCCCACCTCCTCCTCCTTGGCACTTTGATTCAACACAATGAACTTGTACTTCTTCCAGTTGCGTGCTTTGGGGTCCTGTGCGTTTGGTGGGGACTGCGCAATGCTCTGGGACAGACTGGCGTTTTTGCTACTACTGGACTCCGTGGGAGAGTTGGGCTGACAGTCTGACTTTAGTGGGCTCTGGGGGCTGCTCAGGAGGCTTTTCCGCCCTGAGGAGATGCCCATGGGGTAGTGCTGATGGAGCAGCTCCTCCTCTGCTGCAGCGTGATCTTTGGACGACTCTTTCGGGTGCTCCAGGCTGAGCAGCGGAAAAGCACGTTTCCTGGAGCTTTGACCGATGGACTGACTGAGGTCATGGCTATCTTTGCGTAGCTCCTCCTCTCGCGGTGCATAGGTGCTAGGGTGGATTATCCCGGAGCCCAGTGCTCGGCTGTAGTCAGCTCGAAAAGTGCTGTCGTGGGGAGAACAATGCTTGTGGTGCAGTCCACTCCTTGAAAGGTCCGCAAAAGCATTTTTGGCATCAGTGAGCTTACAGAGTGGGAAGGGAAACCCAGGCATAGGGAACTGGCCATAGAGATGATAGTTAGAGGGAGTTGTGACCCCATTGAACATGTGAGAGCTGTAGGGTCTACTATCCCTGAACGGAGCTACACGGCTGTGCAAACTGTCCACCACTTCATGAGGTCGGAACGCATGGACGTCCTGAGGCAGCACCAGAGGGCTCACCAAAAATTCGTCCCTGGGCAGCTTGGCTGGGTCGCTGCACACAGACAGACAAACAGACAGATCAGAGGGTGAAAGATTATTATAATGCACTATACTACACTCCATGTTGAGCTCCATGTGCATAGATGATGTATACACTGACCTGGTCTTAATGAATCTGTGGCAGGTGTCTACGACGTGGTCCATCTGCAGATATACGGCAGTGTTCAGAATGGCCATGATCAGACTCTCCTTGAGACTGAGGCGGGACGTGTACATGAACTCCAGCAGGATAGCAAAGCCCTCAGGGTCCACCTTAGGGTCCAGGCTGATGGCACTGAGGCTGCACTTGTGCGAGTCAGTGAAGATGGAGTAGAAGAGTCCACTGCAGGTGCACACACAGTACAGAGGTAAGTCAATGAAGCTAAAACAGACTTTTAGGGATGTGACTTAAACTGAGACACACCTGCAAGCCATGAGCACATTCTTGTGAGCACGAAACTGTTGTCTGCTGACTAGGATGGTGACATCTGTGAGGATGTCTCTGCTGCGCATTCGGTTCAGGTTGAGCAGCACGTCGCTGGCGTGGCGCGTGAACTGAATGCAGCTGTCGGCTACACAGGCCATTTTGTCCAGTCCTGCAAAGAAGAGCACCAGTGTAGTTATGTCTCAGTCCAAATCACCTACACTAAGTGTCCTGAGTCTCCCAAACTATTTATGTCAGACCAGAAAAACATTTGGCCAGAAGGCGGCGCCATTGGTTAAAAAAATTACAGTGCGCACATCAAGACCAGTTTCTCTCTCAATCTCTCTTTTTAACAAACCACAGGTTAGTTTCGGAACTAAGGAAATTATATAGCTACTCAAAGTAAAAATGACTTTTTCCCACCAATCTCACATCAGTACTTACAAAAAGATACACTTTTAACTTTTATTTGGAATAGAAAATGAAAAAAAAATTATAATATTGACTTTATTTTAGCAATATCTTTAAGAGTTCTAATTTATAGCTTAATTATCAGTCCGCAGCACAAACCTCTTGGAGCAATTTGAGTAATTATTAAAGTCACTATATAAATTACGAATTTCTACATAGTCCAAACCAAATGATTTGCTCTCTAAACTCAAATAACTTGAACTTTTTACAGATTTTTCAAACTATATTCTTTTCGCACAAACAAACCCAGTGACAGACGCGTGTTTGGAGAGCTGCGCGCTCTGTTTGCCTTTGCCACTGTATGATGCCATTTCCAGGTCACTGACTTTATGGGAATGTTTTGTAAACTAACGGTGTACGTGGATTCACAAGAGCGCGCTACTTTCATAAACAGACTGAGTCCTGTACGGGACACGTCCGAAAATAAGCGCGCACTTACGCTCATCACCCTGACGCCCTCTGCCTGTGTCAGGTCACCCTCAGCAAACTCTTCAAAGTCATTTTGTAGCAAAGACGACCATTCACACAAACAGTTGAAAATGGGCAAGATTCAGTGATGACAATAAAACCACTAAATATATTAAACGCACAGCATTGTGACTTTGCAGAAAACCACGTTTCAACCCAACCGCGTGACCACTGACAGTGCGCGGCTGAGGTGTAGGCAGCGCTTATCATACAGAGAGGAGAGGACGTGTCCTGAAGTCTACCGCGGAAAAACACACTCCCTCCACACACACACATTTCCGCTGCACTGTCACGGCAACAGCAGGCTTTTGTTTGGCGCTGTCTTTGCGCTCCATTAGAGCACATTACCGCTGCAGCGACCGTGAAGCAAAAATAACCCGGACCCGAGGCTGCCATGCTGCCACAAAGTTCTGACAGCGCGCCTCCTGTGTGCGCCCTGACACGGTGGCCTTCAGACAAACACAGGAAGCAGCGATGAACCTGTAAACACCTCCACACCAAGCTCCTCACACGCGCACTGTCCGCACGGGCTTTAAGGAGCTCACATTTTATTCACCGCTGTTCAGCCGCACCAGAGCGGTTATTACACACTAATACACCGCGGCGGACACAGTCTGCGACAGAAGGAGGCTGCTGTCCCGCAGCTCCTCCAGCGCGGAGCCGGGGCACTCTCTGTCAGAGCCGCCTGTCAGCGCTCCAGAGTTCAACACACTACAATACGCACAGCCCCACATTCAAGCACTCCAAACGGCACAAATAAAAAAATATTCACGTACAAAATAAAAGCACTACACAGTAGTTAACAACTTCGCGCCAAATTAAATGAAAAAAGGAATTTAAAAATCACCTGGTAGCGCTTTCCTAGAAACTTCTTGCATCACCACTTCTAAGAACCCCAGTTCTAAGAATCAGACCAGCTCAATTCTCGGAATTTGAGCCTGAGACCGTACCACTTTCTCCGAGCAGGGGAGAGAGGGTTTGCTCCGTCACAACTGAAACAACTTCCTATGGCAGAGATTAGATTAACTTTAGCTGCCAACCAGGTCTTTTACTGCGTAAATAACGACTTCTTAAAAATTAGATTTTTAGAAAAACGATTTTTATTAAGTTAAATTGTACAAAAATATGTAGATGGATACTTTGGTTCCCCCTATATTTGGTCGTGTCCACAGACACAGTACGACGGACCGTGGAGACGTCAGTCGCTGTTGAACACGCCCCCTGAAATTCTCAGAGCTAATTCATATGCCATGGCAATGGACCATAGACCGTGGACTGCCGTATTTGCCCCTGTTTTACGCACAGTCCAGCGCGTACACGGACAGGGCGCGCAGACTGCTGCTTTTTCTAAGAGGTGTACCCAGATCCATGGCTGTACCGGACTTTACACAGGAGCGCTGCGAGTCACGGCCGGGTTTGTGGACATGAATTTGCGAAGGCTGCAACAAGTGGTGCGTTAGGTAAAGAGTTGATCAGTCTTCGTTGAAGAATTGACACAAAATCAGTTTAATTTGCCTGGGCCTCTTTGTAACATTGGCATTACACTGGATTCAGACCTAGACTACAGAGGGAGAAGATTGTCACATTGTTTTTGGTTTTTTATTATTGAAAATTGTTCATCATAGTATATATACACTTTTCTATCACATGAAATGAGAGTTATGGAATTAAGTAAGGCTTAAAGGACTCTTTGATTTTCATTTTGCTTGTTTTTCTTCTGATCTAGGCTTATAATACGTTTAATTCAGCCTTCTTAAACCTAAGTTTACAATTGTCTATTGTAAACTTTGGCGTTTGATATGTGAGTCAAGTACAACATTGTTATAATCATGCAAAGATAGTTGCCTATTTAATTAAATATGTTGGGGACATATTTGTAGCATATGTAATTCTGTACAATCGTGTGTGGGTTATTATTATTATTATTTGCATGTAGACAGATACGGGCCTCTTGTACATGTGCATTCACTGGTGCTTAATGCTCTGTCTGTTTGAATAAATGATGTGACCACAAGTGAAAATCTTGCATTCATTCCTGTATTTAGTGGCTGTGCAGTTACCGTCAGAGCTCACCTTGGAAACTATGCTTGTGGTGATTCCAGAGCATAGATTCCCCTTTTCTCGCTGCCGGAACAAGCAGCATCTGTTGACCTGAAATACACACGAGATTTACACTCAAACATGCAAATTTAAGATGTATTTTTAATTTGACAGAAATTCCCACTTCAGGAACAGAAAGAGGAAATTTGAAACCACAGTATATATTTGCGCTTGCTGAATCTCTGCAAGGTGGGAAACTAGCATTTTTAAATAATTGTTAAATCATTGACATCATTTGTTTATTTAGAAGGAAAGCCCCTTGAGATATAACATCTTATCCGTGAGGGAGTCCTACACACAATAACAGAAAAATAGCATTTACAGGAATGAAGAAAAACAAACAGCACACAGGCAACATTCACACTATACCATACAGTATCATAAAGTATGCATATATCTCTCTGAGTTTATCATCTCCACACCTATATTTGGAAATTATTGATGGAAAAAGCATCAACTTTATGTACATCAAGTACATAAAACAAAACTGTAATTTTCATGGAAAACAGGAGAAAGATGTTTATAAGTATTTGAAAAGCGATGTCTTAAACAGGTGGATTAATGTAACTGATAGGATTAGGGAAAGCAAGTTGGTCCATTCATTTAGGACTTTAAGATAATTAATTTATCGTACATTTTTATGTTTAACTTAATTACCAAATTTGTTCATATTTAATATTTCATTTCAAAATTTCAAAAGTCTTTTCTCACAATACAAATTGCAAAATATGCGTGCAAAATCATTTTTAATCTTTAAAATCCAGCACCATGTACTAGTTTGTAGTTTATTTTTTTTACTTAATGACTAATAGACTAGACATATTACATTTGATTTCAACATTGCAAGCATTTTCTTACCGATGCACGTTGTCGTTCTAGTTTCTACCATGATAAAATCAAACATTTATTAATAGCTTTTGGGCATTGTACAGGTAAATGATTATTTGGTATTGTTGAATGCAGTACTGTGTTAAAATTGTCACTCATTATATTGCTGACCAAATAATAGGCTACACATTTTTGTATGTAGCCACTGCACAAGACACTTCTTTGAAATCTTAAAAAAATCTTGTACTTTTTCTAAAAAAATGTTTGTTTTACGTCAATATTTTTGATTCATAGAATTTAATAATAAAATTGTGCAAAGGACAAATTATAAATGCAATAAAATGCAGTTATAAAAATTGACTTGCTCAAACTACTCCTAAGAATAACTCATTCTCCCTCCATAATAAAATATTTTATGTTGTTTTCTAACATGCCCACTCAATTATGAACCTATATGGACAACCTTCACTCTAGTACAAATGAATCAGCTCTCCCTTGTTATGTTGTTTTTAACCCATTATATGACGACACTCTCTTGTCCCAGTGGATCTCGCGAGCAGCATCCTCCCATTCCACTCCTGCCTCCCTCTCAAAACACTCCAGGTGTGTACAATCCAACGGGGAACACAAAAACTCCAAAATAATTAAGACACATGTTCCTTTTCGCGGCAATCTCCGAATCAGCAATGCCAAATAAAACCAGCCTCCCAAACAAAGAGCCGCGTCAACTTTATTCTAATCCACTTGGGGGATGTTGAAGGCAGCACACTTATGCATAATGCACGGCAGTAAAGCATATACAGTAGTTAGGAGAGGGGGTGTGTAATTTACCAGGCCCCCATGCTGTGCCAGTGCTATAGAAGAACAAGATAATTACTGCAAATCCTTGGCAAACTTTTACTCCCAACCATTTCTAAGTGAAAAATAAAGTGACCCAGTTAAAGCGGACATATAGAGATGAGTGCGGGCTATGATCTTATCAATATGGTGATAGAAAGTAAGAGACATAGTGTCTTTTAAACAGGTTTTGTTCATGTGGTTTCGTTATATGAGACATATAGGGAGGCATGCATCAAGAATCTTGTGTTATGACCTGGTAAATATCTGCAATCTTTGGTCCAATCAACATCTGATACAAGCACAAAGTTCATTGTCTTCCCTGTCAACATGAATTAAACAAAAAAAAAAACACACACACACACAAAGGGCAAAAGCACACTATATTGCATTATGATTAAATCAATATTCACATGAAAAATCCTTAAATAAAATGTCTGTTGAAAAAGCAAAGCAAAAAAATGTTAAAATTTCAGTTGAGAAAACAGGGCAGGATGAAAATTGCGTAGTGAGTGTTGCTCCATATCAAAGGTTACATTTGTATTCTTGTGAGTAATATTATCTAAATAGCCTGGTGATTAGATGTCCTTTATATAGAAAGGCCAAATAATAATCAAATAAATGATTTGATCCTAGTTTGAGTATAGTTTAGTCAAAATGTAGACTAGTGTGGTCTAGGATTAGTTCTGATCTAGTCTTGGTTTAGTTATGAGTTTAGTCCCAGTTTTGATGTGGTTTATGTGCAAGTGTGAATGCATCCTAAGGTTCTTGCCTTCTCCTTGATGTTTTGAATCACATTTGTATTGAAACTACATAAAACTAGACTAAAGATGTGGACAAAGAATCAGCAGCAGGTTGACAGTGTTGTGAGGGCTGCTGTGTGTAAAATCCTGCTCCTCTGGTGACAGACTGAAACATGTCCCTATCATGAACGTGTCCGTGCTCCTGTCTGCTCTATGGGTCACTGAATAAAGATGCCCACTGACTGCAGCCTGCGGCCCGGAGGTTGCCTCACTTTTTTTCTCCATAAACTGCACACTTTTGTCTCGTTTCACAGCAAATTTCTGCCAACTTCAGTGTTCATTGTCAGCAAAGATGTGAGTGTAGAGTTTTGTTCTGAGCGGCATGATGCAACCGGGCTGTAACACCAAACAGATAATGCTCTTAGCTACAGAGGTCTTTTTAGTTCCTTTCTTTAAAAGGAATTCTTTTCATATTGTTAAGTTTCACTTTTTTAACTCTGCGCAGCCCAGAAGCATTGCTCTTTTTTTGGCCACAACAAAGTTCCCTTTTGTCAAATACAATCAGCGCTTTAACTGTAACAGAGCTGCTGTGTGTCAATACAAATGGCTGCTTCCATGTCCTTTTATACTCTTCCCTTTAGTATCATTGTCATGGAAATACTGTGGTAGGTTTAATTAACACAGCCAATTAAAGAACATGCAGTTTATCTAACTAGAAGGACCTGTGTAAAGGTGCTGGTCCCAAGCCTGGAAAAATGGATAGAACTGTTTCCGGAAGAGCACCTGAAGTAAAACAAATCCCAAGCAAATCACTGCAACCAGTTATGACTTTTACATCCTTCAGACATACAGCTCTGTTTAGAATTCCTCTCAGCTATTTTCCTGTTTGCACAAAAAGTTTCAAATGGTTTCTGTGCAAATGGGAAAGCTGCTCCCACCTTTTCATAATAGGCTATCAATCAAAACAAATATTGGCAAAGTGTCTATACTGAGCTGTTTTAAATGTAAAAATGTGTAACAGCATTAGAGAATAAATGCATAATATATTTAGAACAAAGATGTCAAATGCTGAACTACTGAACATTTAGAGGCAGACGCTGAGGCAACCCCTGAAGGGAAAAAAAACGCTGAAAGAACTGCCATCTATGATCATGGTATAAAAATACAGTGAAATAGTAAAAAAAAAAAAAAAGAAGAAGAATAAGAAGAAAAAAGCTAGGTTTAAATAGGTTAACTCGTGTGCATGTAAAAAGAGGTCACGGATCGTTTCTCTTCTAATTAACCGATAAGAAGTGAGCGCGCTCCTGACGTCTTGTCGTGTCAGTCTGCGGCTCTGCTCCGGCTGCTTTCATCCTCCTCGACAAGGTTAAACACACGCAGGAAAAGCGAATCAAAGACTCCCTCTCATCTCCAAAAGAGGCGTTTAGCAGGTGCTTTGAGCGGTTACAGAGGTGGTCAACCGGCTACACTGCGATCCTCGGACTTCCCCGTTCACCCACCGAACAAAGTTTTAGTGCGTAACTTTGAGTCCGGGGCCTGTGTGCGTAACCTTGAGTTCACCATTCTGTCGGTGCGAGCTACATGCTAAGGTTAGAGCCGGAGCAGAGGCGCGCTGAATGCCAAATTGGAGGAATCAAAGCATGTAGATTTAGGAGGCTCTCAAGGCCAGAGCGGAGGGCCAGGAATGCAGGCGGCACAATCCAAGTATGCGGAATTTTCCTTGCATACCAAGGTGAAGAGAGGTTTGCCGTGGTGCCATCTGCTGGTGAGTGGGCAGTGCCTATGGCTGGCTGAGAGCATCTTTAGTCCAATATCATCTGGAAAACTTCTGTCTTTATAGTGTTTCCTTTTGAGTCTATCCAGGGATGCGAGCCCAAATGTTCAAAGGGATTTTCAGATTTAAAATTTAGGACGACTTCTGCTTTGATTAATTCAAAGCACATCTCTGTGTTTAATAACAAAAGCAGTCTAACGCTCTTTTAAATAGTATGAAATATCTCTTCTCAACATGTATAGAAGAAATCAATACACTGTATAATGTCAGTGCTGAATATAGAACATTAGCTGTAGATTAAAGGTCCTATATTACACAATAGTAACTCTTGTGAGCTTTTATCCGTGTTATATTTTTATTTACTTATTTATTTATTTGAATTAAGACAGTGCATATTAATCAATGTGTCAGCATCAGTTTCAACATAAATATGCCGGAATTAGCACAAGAGCTAAATTTCATCCGTTGTCCTAAGGCAGGTAAACAATAAACACACAAGAGACATTAAGTTACAATAACAGACATAACGTGACATGCAAAACATGTGCATAACACATCACAACAGACACTTGGGTTATTATATATATAAAGTGTATATATTATATAAAGTTTAAGAAGCCCAAGAAGAAAGATGACCGTCATAAATGTGTGCAGGTTTGGTTTGTTTTTAAAACACTGAATAATTGCCACAGTTTCTGATGTGCTCTGGTAGTGTGTTCCATAATTTTGTGCCTCTGATGGACACCACCATTTGGCTAAATTTAGTCCTGCGCCTTTGTACATTACAATCTCCTCTGGTTGATGCTCTGGTTCTCACTGCTGTGTTATTTTTTCTACTTATAAAATCCATTAAAGGCAGTGGGGCAAGCCCATTTAAAACTTTAAAAATGAGACAGGCATCCAGAAACATCTGATAGCTTCCAGTATATTTAGGATACTGCAATAATGGTGGTATATATATATATATATATATATATATATATATATATATATATATATATATATATATATATATATATATATATATATATATATGTATGCTGTTTTCTCCTCATAAACATACCTGGAGTTGTGTTTTGTTTCATTCACACATGTCTGAGTAACCCTTTGTTATCGATCTGTTTACATCTCCAAAGCTCAAAATGCTCTGTTCCACCTTGTGATGTCATGTAGCGGTAGTTTTCAAGCGACCTTTTACCTTTTGTTCAGTCGACATGGGCAATTCCAGGGCTGAAATCATCCAACTCATTCTTATGAAGGTGTATGGACTTTAAAAACACAGTGGAGCACTTCTTGTATTACTACATGGAATCATATATATATATATATATATATATATATATATATATATATATATATATATATATATATATATATATATATATATATATATATATATATATATATATAATAACTTGTCTTAAAGCTCACAAGAGTCACTCTTGCATAATGCAGGACCTTTAAAGTACAGGTGCTTTTATTTTACAGATTCTCCCTACAGATCTGACTGAGTGCCTGGTGGATAAAGCAGAAGCATTTCCAACTTCCACTTGTATTCAGTATTTTTATGTCATGACTTGTATTCAGTATTTTTATGTCATGACAAGTTCCACACAAGTGGACACACCTTTCAGTGGAACTTGTTCTAGTGTGTTTGTGTTCACTTGATCCAGAATGTCTGTGAGTCCTAGGAGGTGCCTGTCCTGTAACACTGCATACTGTGCTTCTCACTTTGATAACATGCCATATCCAGTTTTTAAATAACATTCCAGTGGTGCATGGGCATTATCAGGGACATTGAGTTTTTAGCTGTGAAAGAAAGAAACAAAGCAAACAAAGACTTTCACTGTATTATATAAGAGTATTGTATTACCACAGGAATTGTATGGTGACTACTGTCAACTGAAGAAGGGTGAGAAGAGGACACGTCAGGTCTGGGTGTTCGACTTAGTGATAAAGTGATAGTGATATCAAATGTTATATAACAAGTCCTACCTATAAATATGTGGCTGTCCAACTACTAACTACTAATGGCTGCAATGGATTTCACTAAATATGATATGACAAGGGTTGAATTGCCTATAGAGAAGATGGTACCACTTTATAACTACACCTTAAAAAACAACAACAGAACAAATAGTTTATGAATGACTCAGGCTTAGTACATGATTGAAGGATTTGGGTTAGGAGTTAGCGTTAAGGTATTGTTTACATAGTTACTAAGCCTGAACCATTCTTAATAAATGTTGGTCATGTTGTTCGTGCTTTCTTAGACTAAGTAAGGTGTAGTCATTAAATAGTATAAACCACAAGCGTAAATTAGAATTAAATTGGATCATAATCATGTCTGTACCAGGACTTAGCCAGGACTAAAGCAGCATTTAACCAGAACCTATTCAAGAGATCATCATATAATCCCAATAAACAATCCTAAATCAGTAGTCACCACTGATGGCGGCAGCGCGGTGCTAGTTGTAATATCCCACATTGTACTACTGTTATCATATTACATAAACACACTTCGCAGCCAGTGTCTATTTGCAAGTGGTTTAGTCCTGGTGTTTCACACTGCACACCGCCTCTGTACTTTTCCATTCACTTTTAACTCCATCTGATTGTGGCTTATAACCCAGTGAAGTTCATAAGTGTTTTTAACAATGGTTCCTCTCAAAGGTCAAAGCAGGTGACTTGTATATATAACCAGGGATATAGTCTGTAAAACTAGTTAGACGAGACCTGAACATTTGTTAACCATGACTGATTCATAGAGTGCCATACCGCCCACAGACATAACAACAGTAATGTCAAACCACAATACAATAATTCAGTACATTTAAGATCTGTTTCAAGTGTTTAATTCTTAGTTTATTACGTCACATTTTGCAGCACCCACACAGGGAAAACCATACATTATTGATGCATTTGAACCTTTTGATAAATCCAACCACTGGTTATTTAGTAGAAGCATACAACCGAATTCATCTCTCTTGAATCTTTTCTTTAAAATGTTTCGTAACTTCCAAATGCTGCTTTGTGATTCTGCTCATTCCTTCACTAAGCTGAATTCCTTCTTAAGTGATGCTGAATTCACCAACACCCAGCTACAAACCTCCACACTCATTTACATTTCATTTGCATAGAAAATGTATAATATGAAACGCCCTCTGAACTTCCAAATATGGTCAATATGGGATTGGCATTGTAACACATGAAAGCGCGAAGGAGAGAGTGAGGAGGAAGTTAGTCTACAGACTATACAGCTTCATCTGCGATGTCAAATGTCCAAACTCACATGAACACACTCAGTAAGGGAATATTTAATGCCAAATTTATTGAAATAAACAGCTGCTTTTATCATATTTATTGCGAACTCACAGAAAATAGCGAGGGAGGGGAGCTGGGGTAGGGTGCATAAGAATGCGCTCTGGTCATGGGGGGTCAGGGGGTGTGATGGGGGTGTTGAGTCCAGCGCAGTGACCAGGCCCAGCAGACCACTGGTAATAATATTTTAAAACAGTAATAATATTTTAATAAGTAATAATATAATAATATTTTAAAACAGGAGAGTAATAATATTTTAAAACAGGAGAACTTTTGTTCTTACAAGTTCTCCTGACTGTTTGTAGGATTTATTCTTACAGAAGAACATTTTTGAGGTAAGGTATAGTTTTGTGAGTGGCAAAAATGTTCGGAAGAAGGACTTAAGTACAAATTTGTTCATAAGAATGTTTCATGAATGGGACCAGTTGTTTAATATGCAAACTAATAATAATGGGTTTATTTATAGTCGTGGAGTGAGCAGGTGGAGGAGACACCCCTTGTTCAAAAATGCTGTATTTGCTATCACACTGACGTGCCTGTTATCTGCTCCATCAATAGCATAGATAGAGCAGTGTGCACGATTGCCTCTTTTGCATGCACTTGTCACCACAAGCTCAGAGATATGAGACTCAAAGAACTGCGTGCTTCTGCTCAAAATGCATTTGATAGGCAAATTGATATTGTTCTTGTAGCTTCTGTGCCCACAGTTTGTCTTCAAACAACTTCAAAATTGTGCCTTTTATTTGAAGAACAAAGCAAAATTTGGTATTTGGTAGGTGTAATGTAAAAAACAAAACAAAAAACATCTTACATATAAAACACAGACTTTGGGGGCACTATTGAAGGGAAAAAAAGAATCAAGATTTTTTTCTCCTCATATTGTCACATTTACATTTTTCATATGTACACTTTTTTTTTTTTACAAAATTAAAATTACTTTCAGCATAGATTTCAGGATTATAAACAAAATCAGACAATGCCATTTAACACTATTTTACATCATAACGTATATACTCTTGATCTATTGTAACTGTTTTATCAGATTACAGTTATTTTTTCAGAGCGAGTGCCCTTTGTGTTGAAATGTCAATTACCACACTTACTGATTTCAGTAACAGTAGCAGATTTTTTTTCAGTCGTCGAAACTTTCGAAACATGCTCAGTGATTATTTTATTATATTATTTTTGTTTCTTATCTTCTGAGATGAACAAAACCCTGTAAAGAAAGCCCGTATATGCTTTATCGCCTGTAGTAAAAAAAAACTCATAGATGATAAATGTCAACTATTGAATATGATCATCCATAAACTGTCCACTTGTTCCCATTATATTTATAGAATACCAGTAAACGCATCAGTGCATATTTTTACCAAAAAGAACATACTTGAATCCACCTTTCCTGATTCAGTTCTAATAATAGATTCTATAGAAAGTGGAAATTATTTTACATTCTACAGTTAAAGGTCTTGTGAGCTTTAAGCCATGTTAGAACCTTGTTAACTCATCAAAAAACATACTTGGAGTTGTGTTTTGTTTAATTTTCACATGTTTGACTAGGGTTTGTGTATTAAACATGTATAAAACAAAACACAACTCCAGATATGTTTTTGATAAGAAAACAGCATAACAGAGATCAGAACATAGCGTAATATAGGCCCTTTAAATTCAAACCTTTTAATAAAAAAACATAAAGTTGTGACTAAATTACTTCAGGTAAATTTTTCCTTGTTTTAATGTTGTAGTTTTTGTGCTTATTCTGTTACTAAATTAATGTATTTGTATTTTGAATCTCAGTTACTGTTTTAAAAAAGATGACACTATAATTTCCTATCTTTACACTGATGTCAAGAAGCAGACTTTAAAGAAGCCTTACCTTTTTTCTGCTGGAAGGAGTGGGGCATTCTGGGATGTGTGGTTCTTTAACCTTCGATCAGTGGAGGCCTTCGCAAATTCTCTTCTTTCAAAACACTCAGAAAAAGTCCTTCAAATCAGCCTTTTTCTTGCTATCGTTTCGTCTCCACAATGTTGCTGCTCCGAGACACAGTCAGTAAATATTTTAAGATTTTCGCTCGCTCTGGATTTTAAACTGGCAGATTACGCTTCGGGGTCGTAGATTCTCTCCGATGTTAAAGGGCACCAATGTCTCCTCTGTTTTTCTTATAGCTGCTTGCTTGCCTGAATCGCATCTTCGCATGAGCTTGGATGAATTGCACAGGCGAGGATGTACCCAGTCAAGTCAAATGAGCACACTTCATATCACGCCACAGGCCCACAGGGCATCTGGTTTAACTGCACTGTCCCATGCAATGATGCTGCCCATTGATTGTGTCACCACTGTCTCCCGCTCTACTTTCCATGAATACTACCAGCTACAATTCCCGTTTTGGAATAGGACCAGATTAAGAAAAAATAATCCCAGTTTACTATATATACATAATTCATTAGAAAATCCTGTTATAAAGGGGTAGGGTGAGGCTAGTCCTGTTGCCGTAGACTAGGAACCACCCAGGCAAGCCGTCTGCCAGAGACTTTTTCATATCCAGGTCTGACACATTGTTTGTCCAACATGGCTTTTTATACTAAAAACATTTGAGTGTTCGGGGAGCAGACGGGCATTAATCTACCTAAGATTAACTCAATCCTTAGGGACGATATACACAGATACTGCTCTTTATAACTGGCGTGGTGGTTGCATCACGCCAGATGTTGCACGAAACTGCTGGCCAATGGGAAGGTCAAACAGGGTGGGGTGGGGGGTACATTGGGGAAAATTAGGAAGGCCTTGTCGGAAGTATGACAATTTACATGACTGCAGGATTTGGATGTAAACGTCATTGTGGTGAAAGGTCAACTTAAAGTAGGCTTACAAAATGATCAGATAAGATAACCATAGGCATAACCAAAAATTATACTCAAGTAAGAGTGACGTTACTTCAAAAATAATATTGCTCAAGTAGATGTACAAAGTAATGGTTCAAGAAATTACTCAAGAGTGAAAAAGTATTTGGGAAACTCTCAAGTAAGAGTATCTGAAGGAGTAACTGTCGGGGCATAACATGTGATTTATAATTTTTAGTTAATGTAACTGGAAGGACAAAATATTAAATAGACATTAATATAATATATTCAAATGATAAATTGAATATATGACAAAAATGACAAAATCATATCAGAAGAAATGTTCAAATGTTACTTGTAGACTTACCCACAGTGGGAAGAGTAACCAAAACTTTTACTCAAGTAAGAGTACTGTTACTTCAATAACATATTACAGAGTAAAAGTGTGCTGCTAGAAAAGTACTTTAGTAGAAGTTACTCTAGTAAATGTAACTGAGTATTCTGACCATAGCATAAGTTTAAAGTATGCAATTTAACAGTTTTTGCCTATGACACATCCTTCAGTGCAAACCTGTCAGGCGTAGCTATAGCACCAGGATTGTTATGTTGATGACGAAATCTTATATTCCTACACACTAGTTTGAAATGCGAGCTCTCCCACAATTTTAAAAGAAGATATGGTTTTGTTTTTCTTCAAGGAATTCTATTTCGCTCAATAAATCCAGTGCAGATTAGCAGGCAGTACCAGTGAATTTGACTAAGATGATTTACCTGACGTCAATTTAGTCTAAGAATTCAAACTGGTTAAGCGTGTATTATTCTTGTTAACTTCCAGTCATGTGTGCTCATGACTTCCTGACAGGAATGTTGACTGTACTGGAAATGTGCTTGAGGCTTTGAGACATTCTGTTGCAGTGGAATCTTATTCAGATTCTCAGTTCAAGCAAGTTTATATTGTTCAAGTTTACTACACGATATTCAGTGTCAAAACAACTAATCGAACATGATCAAGTTGAATGGCGCTGTCTCAACCTATGGCAGTTTGATTCCAAGCACATATTGCACAAACTAGTCCTAGTAATATAAGTTTATGGATAGAAAGAAAAAACATTCATTTCCTAAACTTCACAGTGAAGTGTTTAATGTAAAATATTAGTTTTATTATTTCTCATCTTAAAGCAACACTACAACATTATGGAGGTGACATGTCACCTGCATTCTCTATGAAAATAGATTCTTTTTATGGCATGCTGTGGAAGATTATAGGAACAACATTTCCATGGAGACAAGCAGATGGAGGTCCTCAGTCATATAAGAGTTTAGACTGTGGCCTAAACTCGGGGCGCCCGGGCCTTTCTGTGTGGAGTTTGCATGTTCTCCCCGTGTCTGGATGGGTTTCCTCCAGGTACTCTGGTTTCCCCCATCAACCTAAAAACATGCCCGCACCCCTATGAACCTTAGAATATATTTTTCACGTTTGAGTTGATTTATACTTAGCATGTAAAACAAAGAAATACTTTGTTCTTTGATTTGTAATAATATTGTAATGGTTGAACTAACATCAAGGACCATAATGTCCACCCTCCTGTGGGCTCTCCACCTGCAGAGGGGTTCATAGGGGGGGTCAGGTGCTATGAGTATTGGGCAGCAAGCTGCCCCCCCGACCCAGCCGGATTAAGCGGGAGAAGATGGATGGTTATAAATTATTTTTATTTTAATAATTTGTAAAAAAAAAAAAGAAAAAGATTTTAGTCTGTTTTTAGTCTGTTTTTTAGCACAAAAAGTTACATGAAGGGGCTTTAATAAAAGTTTTAAAAACAGTTGCAAAACTACTGTTATAGAGGCATAAAATGAATAAAAATCCGCACACCAAGACACTGGTGGTTTGCCTGACATTGTGCCCTAAACCCAAACAGAGTGTGAAAGTAATATCTGAAATGGACATATATCCATTATTAAGCCTTTTAATTAATAAATAGAAAGGGATTGACTGCTGTTACCAAACATTAGCATAGATAGCCCTTTGACAGTATGTTCATCACCGCATTGGGATAATCCACTGGGGATGAGTGGACTTTTATCCAATCCCACTAAAACCAAATTAGTCCAACACGTTTCCATGGTATTTGAGCATAAAGTGCTGCATGGGAACAATCCGAGTTCTGCCATGGTAAATGAGCGGTGAGCTGCTCCCATCCGCCTCATCCTACCCTCATCCCACTCTGATCCAACATGATTCTGACGTGATCCTGGGATAAACCAGAGCTGGATTAAACTCAGAATTGACACACAAACAACAGCCAACAACAGGTCAATGCCAAACACTACTGGGTACCTTTTGGAGTCATTTAATTAAAAGGTCAATAGTTGTTTTGATGGAAATGTGGAAGATTCTTTTGCACCGCTCTGTAGTGAATTAAGAATACGAACCTTAATTCATTTTATAAAATACTGTAGCTGTGGAAAGCACAAGACAGTTATGGTTGTGTATACATGTGTACATTTTCTAGTGACATTCATCTTTTCTGGCATTATCGAGTGAACCATGTGTCACTAACAGTACAGGTTACAGGTCAGATCTGTGGAGATGAGAGAAAGCTCATAACTAGATTGTGTCTTTTACCTGCAAATGAATAAATGCAAGATGGATCAATTTAATGCTGTACTGGGGAATCAGGGAAAAGCGATACAATCCTCATGGACCTGGAATGTTCTTCTTTTTTCTCTTTTTAATTCTTCTTTTACTTTCTTCTTCTTTTTACTTTTTCTTTATTTTGTACTTTTTTCCTTCTTTTTCTTTTTTTATGCCTTTTGTCCTTTCCTTTTTTGCTTCTTTTTTCTCTTTTTTCTGTTTTCCTTCTTCTTCTTCTTCTTCTTCTTCTTCTTCTTCTTCTTCTTCTTCTTCTTGGCCACTTTCCTGTCCTGTCCATGTCCTGTAAGAGGATGTGAGCATAACTTAATATCATGATTTGAGGGATATTTGGCTCTTTGCGGCTCAGCGGTCGAAGCTGTGTTCAAGACTTAAAAAGCACAGGAGTCTACATGTAATCTATATGATCCTTATAACAGGGCTGCTGGCCAAAGCGTTGGACATTTTGATGTTTCTAATGTTCATAATCATTTGGGATTATTCTGTCATCTGATTCCTGTGATCTGAATTCCAGCCTGCACCAAATTAAAAAAAGGCAGATTAGGCAAATTCTTTAAAGGACCTATTTTGCACTATTTTCTGATGTTATAAAATTGTTTTCAGATCACAATCATACCTGGGGTTTGTTTCATTCACACTTGTTTAACATACAAATCCTGCATATTTAAGGTGAGTTGTTCTCTTAAATTTTACTTTTACTTTAGTACATTTGAGAGCATGTATCTGTACTTTCTACTCCACTTCATTTTATGAACTGGCCTAAAAAGTAAAAGATTGGTCTGCTATTTTTAACACTTTCATTCAATTCAATTGTTTCACCATAAATCTGTATCTAAATCAATACATTTGAAGCTTTATTAGATCACAAACACTCTGTGAAATATTTTTACTTTACTCTATAAGTAGATTTTTAAACAGATACATTCAAACTTTTGCTCAGGCAGGTATATTGATGTGATACTTTTACTTGATTATTTATTTATTTATTTATTTATTTATTAGACCCAAGCGCCAGAGGCTGGCGAAGGCCTATTAGTATCACATAGCGATGCTCATAGGGGGCGGGAACTAAAATGACACGTGACTCGCCCGTAGTGACCAGGGACCCTTGCCATGACGTAGCAATGCACCAGAGGTTTCCGAAAATGTATAATTTGTCAGCCAAAAAAAAGCGGAACATTGTTCTCGTATCAGAATATTCTTCTTCTTATTATTATTATTTTTCTCCTAACGCACTCACCCATTTTTCACCCAGTGAACAATGAGGAAAAGTCACGAAATTTGACCACTTGTTAAAGACTCCGCTTCTCTAACTTTTGGCTATTTCCATTTTCAATAAATAAATAAAATGGCTCGTCAGCGCCCCCAAACATCACAAAAATGCATTAGGGAATACGAATGACACCAAAAAAAATTTGCACGTAGAATCATGAAATTTAACACAGAAGTCGATCATGACAAGATGAGTAAAAAATATTATTATGGCCAAGCCTCCTGACACACCAGGGGGCGGCCATCTTGGATTAAAGTTAGCAAAGCTGAAAAGCACTCCTCCTCCACATCCCAAATCTGTCTGATGGTCTCTGAGCAGTGAAGCCACAAATAATGAACACAAGTTTTGGATATTTACAAATTGCTCCTATTTCCTCAAACAAACTCTGATTTCAATGAAATTTCACACAGTTCTTAAACTCTCTGCTCTAAAGCCACTGAATGTGAAAAATGTTAATTTGGTGCATTAGCGCCCCCTACAGAAATAAAACGTGACCCCGCAAACACGTTGAAAAACATTCAAAAACTCACCAAACTTTGCCAAAAGTTCAGAAATGATGAGACATTCAAGAAAATATAGGTTTCATGCGTGGGGATCAAAAAATGGAGATAATACGCAACCTCGAATATTAGGCTCCGCCCACTCCTATGGGAGCCGTCCCAGCTCAACTTTGTCTTAGAGCCATGAAATTCGGTACACACATTTGTCATGTGAAGACGAACAAAAAATATTATTATGGCCATGCCCCCTGACAAAGCAGAAGGCGGCCATCTTGGATTGAATTCGTCAAAATGCAGAGTCTGCAATTCGGCTCATGTTGCGTTTAAATGCACTCCTCTGAAGGCGCTTCACCCACAGGGCTGAAAATCACTGTACATCATCTAGAGAAGTGCAGCTTCAAACGTTACCTCCATTTTTTTGAAACCTGTCACGGTTTACGTGCGGCGAAGCACAGACTTAGTCCAATCGTGCTGAAATTTGAATCACTAATGCCTGATCTCGGCCTGAATATAATACACTATAAAGCATATGGAAAATTACACTATAGCGCCCCCTAGACATGAAAAGTCAACATTATCGGATTTGTACCAAATTTGGGAATTAAATTCTATGCATGACTACGAGCAAAATAAAAATATTACAGACATGGTGAATTTGTCACTGTTGGCCACCAGAGGCGCCAAGTCTCCTCAAAAATCATTTAAAGGTGCACTATGTAATTTTTCTGATGGAGGATGTGTTGGCCTGGGAAATTTGAATCACTAATATGTGATCTTGGCCTAAATATAATACACTATAAAGCATATGAAAAGTGTGGTTGGGGTTTACGGTTATTAGGGTTAGTGTGGAGCATTGCATTTGCTGGGTGCGGCGGGCGCGATGTGTAGGGCACTTCGTTTGCATGGCACAGTGTTTGCAGGGCATATAGTTTTGTAGGGCACAGCTTTGCAGGGTGCAGCATAGGCGCATGCGAGGGCCAATCATCGCCGCTTGCAGCTATATTTTATTTTGCTCTGGTATCTGTACTTTTTTCTTCAGTAACAAAACCAAGTACTTCTTCCACCACTGATATCTAGTGCAAGAAAGGAATCTATTTATTGATTTATTTGAAAATACTCACTGCTCCATAGATTTGTGTACAGTAACATTTTGGAGACCAAACTTCAGGTCATCATACAGGAGAGTCCTTCCTTGTCCGTATTTCAGTCTGTATCATGTCAATCAGAGAATCAGGCTTTTGCATTGAGTCTCATATCAGCTCTAATAAAGGTCACAAGAGCCTAATCTCATGGTTTGCATTAGCTGGTGGTATTTATAATGGAGCCATGAAAAAAATCAACCTCTGAGACAAACATGGAGCTTTGTGACCTGTGTTATATATTAGTGTTTAAATATTTTATTGAAAATGTTGCATTAAATACAGTAATAGACGGCCTGGTTGATTTTGCTTGATTCATGTTTGTTTAAATATGCTACATTGTCCTTAATTTGAATCTTGAGTGCTCAAAAAATGTGTGTTTTTATCTACTCCCTTATCGTTGTCTGCTTCTCCGTGCTTACTTAAAGGTGCATTGTGTAACATTTGTGGTAGAGGTTCTGTCAAAAGCTTTTCTCCATAGAAATGTTACTGCTTTGTCTGGAATGTTTCACAGTGTGGTTTTAAACCTTTCTATCTTCATGCAGACCAAACCAGGCCAAGTTACAGGTCAGATCTGTGGAGAGGCAACCCCACTCACAATCAGCCACAATGCCTGTTTTTCTAGGTATTTTTGAGCAGTAAAACCACCTGTACTTGAAGTACAGCCGTTTAATGCCATACTGTGGAACATTCAAAGCAGAACAATGCCACATCCATAGAAACAAGCAAGTGACAAACCTTCCATAAGAAAATACATGCATATACTGGTACATATACATTGCACATTTAAATAAAAAAATCAACTTCGAGTCATGCTTGTAAAATATTATTATTTTTACTATCTAAAAATTTTAGATGATATGAAAACATTCTATTGGCCAATAATGAATACAGGTAGGGGACAGTTAAAATACCATCCATCTTCTCCCGCTTTATCCGGCTGGGTCGCATGGGCAGTTTGCTGCCCAATCCTCATAGCACCTGACCCCCCTATGACCCCTCTGCAGGTGGTGAGCCCACAGGAGGGTGGACGTCATGGTCCTTGATGTTAGTTCATAGGGGTGCGGGCATGTTTTGAGTTGATGGGCTTTCTTTACCCAGCGACCTGGGGATCGAATCCAGAACTTTCTTGCTGTGAAGCATGAGTGTTAGCCACTCAGCCACTGTGCCGCACAATTAAAGTAGATTTTGGTAAAACTCAGTTTTTTGTTGTGACAAAGTGAGATTTTGGGTGTAGTCACTAATCCAAATGTTAATTCATTGCAATCTATAGGAACAACTGGCTCTTGCCTCCATCAGTATGAAATCATCACTTCTATCTGAACACTCTGAACAATCTGAACACTGGCAGTACTAGAGACTAGAATTCTATTTTTACAGTGTATCTAGTATGAACAAAATGCACTGTCAGCTCTAACATTTTAATGCTATGAACACGCCCATTTATTCTAGAAACCTTTGTGCATGCAAATCTGTTATAAAATTTCAAGAGCGTGCTATCCTCAGTCTTTTGCAACGGCCTTCTGTTCATGTTGTAATACAGTTTCCACCCTTGCGTTGTTGTGTAAGGTAGACTGGCCACTCTGTTTACATAGATGTGTTTCCTCAGGTGACTCCATGTCAATATTTTGGTGTTAGTCTGAAGTGGTTTACACTCCCTCTAGTGGTACAACAGAGTATAGATTTAGGCCTATGCTCACCTGTCGAAGTGATTGAAGTAGCTTGATATCTATGTCTTCCCCTTTGGACCAATTGCACAGAGAGAAATCAGAACAAAATGCCCAACTCCCTCCCACACACTTCCTCTAGTCATATTTTTGTACCACTAGATGGAGTAGGGAGTCATTTACCTGGCCGTTAGTTGAACATACAAACTGTGTTCAGTGGTTTTTGGAGAAAGAGACTGAAGAAATAATATTACAGTGATGTAAGTGTTGTTGTTAAGTATTCAAGACTGAACGTCCAATTTCTTTGGTGACTTTCGAAGGTAGTAGGATTTATCAAGGCTGTCTGTCCCTGTTATTTTAGTGACTTAATCTATAGCCTTGTGTAATTAAGGCAAATAATTATATAAGATAAGATATTGTTTCATATGTTCTTGATAGATGTTTGATCTTTTTGAGTTGAATATTGTAATATGGGATTATAGTCCCAAAATGACATGATAGTTGATTTTATAATAATCCTTGATAATTGTATTATGACACATTGTCATGGAAGTTACTTTTCAAAATAATTTATTTACTGAACCCTTCTTTGTTTGTGAGTTTGTATTGTGTTTTTGTAATTAAAATGACATCAAATTAGCATTATAACTCTCAATAACCTATTTCACAACTAGTGAACCATTCAGATGTACAAGGGGCAGATAAAAGGCATGAACAGATTAAAAGCATTTAGTGCTTCTTCTTCGTAAGCAGCCATATTTGTGCTGATATGGCCAGTCCATGTGTGTCCCTGATGGTCTAATTCACCAGTCGGGTGTGTAGGGTTGACAGAGCAGAGATAGACTATGTTGTTTTGATGTTCTTACATAAATAGGGCTTTGCTGGAGAGAAGCATTAAGATGTTAAGTCGTGGTCCTGCATCTGAACCTCAGTCAATCATATTAACTCCATATAGTGTTGATTTGTTTGACAACATGGCAAAAGATGTCAAACAATAAACCCATAAAACTGATGTGAGGATACAACAACAACATCCCGCTAATTTAATACAGCTTCAAAGTAGATCATTCCTGCTCAACTTTCCAATCCTTAGCCTCAGGCAGGGATTGCTCTGTCTGCCACTTTAATACATATTTACATGCTAAAACATAGGAATTAGAATTCATTAGTGTAATCGGAGGGCCAGATCTAGATGGGGAGTTGTTTTATTAGTAGCCTTGGGACATTGTTTTTGTAGCAAGTCTGTCTGTCTCTCTCTTCACTTTCTCCTTATTTGGCATGTTTCTCTGTAATGTGGCTGTGCTTGAAGACTAATCGGGGCTATCTCAGCTTTAATTAACACAGAATACAGGACTCTCAGGTACTCGCTTGTTTTTGCTGCAAAGGTCTGGGTGCTTGACTCATTGATAATGGTTATACAATAATTCTGCCCCCATTTTGTCCTTTGAGACTGCCACAGCAAGCTAATAGTACATTTACACCAGATGGTCTTCTTTTCTTTGTCACTGGGGCAGGGCACCTGGGCCAACAGGAAAAAATTCCCAGCTAAGAATGTCTGAATGAATGTTTAATTGTTTAATGACATTGACTGTTTATAAACACCAAATAAAAGAGCATTAGCACCATATTTTTTAAAGGATCCATATTACGCTAATTTCTGATCTAAGGTATAATGTTGTTTTCTTGTCACAAACATACCTGGTGTTGTGTTTTGTTTCATTCACTCATGTTTAACACACAAACCCTGCATATTTAGGCTGATTTCTACTCTCAAACAGAAAACATTCTGTTCCACCTTATGATGTCATGTGGTGATAGAGAACGTGTTCTTCTGTGTTTGTAAACTCCCTACATCCATATACCTTCACTAGAATAATTTGGATAATTTCAGCCCTGGAATAGCCAATCTATACTCAAGTAAAAGGGAGCTGTTAACTTGAAAACTACAGCTTCATGACATCACAAGGTGAACCAGAGCCTTACATTGCTGTAAGCCACAGGTGAGTGACTTATTGTGCAGTTAAAATACAACCACACCCCCATCTTACCTTTTGCAAAATAAAAAATAAGTACTTGTATTTATTCCCATCTTTAACATTGCATAGTTCAGTAAATATAAGACCCTGATCAAACTCTAAATATGTGTTGAATGAACTGCCTCGTCTGAATGCGGAGGTGCTGCTCTCATTTCTTTGACTTGCAGCTGCTCTTCAGACTTGACGCTGAGGTTTACCTTGCTCAGAGGAAGTGGTGTGGGGGTGAAAGCAAATAAAACAGGATATCCGACACTGGAACAAGTGACACACAAATATCACAAATGTTTATATTTATACAGTCAAGCCTCCATACCTACCTGAGTCTGCTAACCAACACAGGGGGTTTATCACACACAATGCACAGTCTATAGTTAGCTATAGTTATCATTGCTGGTATGTACTGTCCATTACCATAACTTGTATTTGTTGTCTGTTACCATTGCTGGTCTCTTTCAATTCCTTACCATTGTTGGTATCCTTTTTACGATTGCAATATGATGATAGTCCACAAAGATATAACAGTTACTCATTGTCCTCACGTGTAAATAATCCATATGGTTTGATGTAAAATGTCTGCAATGCAAGAGAAAGCTCATTCTGTTAAATTAGTAGAGGGGGGTGGGATAAAATACATTTTTCTTCTTCCCACTCCCTTTTTGGGCAATTTTTGTTGTCATTCTTGTTTCTGCTGATATGACTGCACCGATAAGCACAATAAAAGGTTTGCTTATTATTATTTATTATATTATATGTATGATATTATTTAGCAGATAACGGACATTTAATCATTGTTTATTTATTAATAATGTGTGATGAGTTGCATGGATTATCCAATCCAATCTGTCTTTTTCTGTAATCCCTTTTTGTTTTAGTTTAGCTTTCAATGTGAGATAATCCATTTAAAGTGAATGACAAATATGCAAAGTTGCCAAATGACCTTTCTTCTGTTGTCAGTGCTGTATACAACCAAGTTTAGTCCTGTATTTTTGTCCTCTCTTCTGTACGGTTGAATTTTGCCTCTGTTTAGAAAACATTTAGACCTGGTACCCTGCCAGACACCTAGTTTCTTTATACTCGGAAAGTCAAAGTTTCAGAACCACTGCTCTAAACACCTTTATAGTGAGTTCACTCTTGTATTAAAAGTTGCTTGTGCTGCTGATACATAAGCAGTGGCCTGTCTTACGTGCCCTGGTTCACACGATGTGGATGTGCGTAGCCTGTCTGTACCAACGTCATGCACAAGTACATTCCCTCACTGGCCCTCATCAAAGCCCCGCTGCCTTCATCCTATCCGGCGTGTTAATTTGTGTGTGATTGATAAGTGGAGTTCTCAGGCGATCGCAGAGAGTCGCCTAAAAAATGTGACAAGGGGGCATCTTTTGAAATCAGCTTTACAAGTGCGGAGAGAGAAATTACCAGCGGGCCTATTCCCAAAATAAATAAATAATTTCCAGTGAGAATTTGTTGGGAATAAGCTAACGTTACAAATAAGATTACCTTTCGGAGTGTGCCCGGGAACTTAGATGTGAGGGATGCACGGTGAGACACTAAAATAGCTCAAAATGTTCGGTCTTTATCAGTGAGTTCAATCTGTGCGCTGTTTATGGTTCTTCATGCACTGTGCAAGAAGAGAAAAAAAGAAAATTTGCAGCTTGGAGCACATTGTAATTTGTCTTGGTAAAGTAGGAATTGTTACTAAAGGATTGGAGATTTGGTTGGGATTAAAAAAAATACATATTTCATCTGAGAAATGTGTTTTTTCTTTAAAGATGCATTGTGCAACTTTTTTGGTGAAGGATTTGTCAAATATTTTTCTCCATGGAGATGTTGTTGCTTTGTCTGAAATATTTCACAGCATGGCATTAGATCTTTCTATCATCATTGAGATCAAACCAAGCCAAGTTATTGGTTAGATCTGTGGAGAGGCAACCCCACTCACAGTCAGAATGCATGTCTTTCTAGGCATTTTTGAGCAATAAAACCACCTGTTTGAATAAATGTAAGGTAGATCTATTTAATGTCATATTGTGGAACATTCAAAGTAGAGACAAACATGACATACCCATAGAAAAAAGGTGACAGACCCCCACAACCAAAATGTAAATAGTCCACCTTTAATAAAATGTCTTCAGTTAAGAATTTGATCATTAGAAAATTTTGAAGGAAAATCACTATAAATACACTACAGTCAAAAGTTTGTTTTTTCTATATGTTTACTACTTTCTACATTTGATATACAGACAGAAGACATCAAGTACTAGTATATGGAGTAAGCCATGGAATTCCATATATCTTCCTACATAATGTAGCTTCATATCTTCTGTGTGTATCTAAAATCTAGAAAGTAGGAAGAAAAGAGAAACACACACAGCCCCTCAAGCAAAATATATGGAATCATTTAGTAAAGAAGTTCTATAACTCTACTAAATATTTTTTGACAAAGCAAAACGTGGGTAATTTGAGGATTTGGTTATTGTAATTGTTTTTGCTATATAATTCCAGATATCTTCATATATTTTTTATGTATATCAAATGTAGAAAATAGTAACAGTATAGAAAAAAACATTAGTGAGTGGTGGTGAGTCTAAAACTTTTGACTGGCAGTGCATGTATCAGTTTTACCATGCGAAGTACTATGCACAAACAAGCCCTCTTTTTGTTAAGCTAAAAGTACTTTTTTTTAAATCTTGGTGACTTGAGTACAGCCGTAATGATGTACAAGGCCTATAATCATATGCTCTCTTCTTATATACAGGAGTTATTCGAGCAGAGAGAGTCAGAATAACCTTAGAAGAACAGGCATCTTTAAAAAATGAAGTGGAACATTGGAATTATTGAATTGTGCATTCAATTTAGTTTGTTTCAATTTCATACGCTGCTTTTCTTTCTTGGAATACTGTCATTGTTTAATAGGTTTATGCATTATAATTACTTTTACTTCAGCCTAAACCCTTTTGGTCATGATCTATGGGGTTGTAGTCTATGTTTTGCTTTGTTTTGTAGTGCTGCAAAATGACCAGATAAACTGCTACTACTACTACTACTACTACTACTACTACTACTACTACTACTACTACTACTACTACTACTACTTCTACCTTTAGATTGCCCTTTTGATAGTAAAAATGTACACGGAATGCAAACATTATGGCTTGCAATAAAGATTATAAAACAACAAATTGGGGGAAATTGCAGCTATAGAATTTGCATGAAATCAGAAACATGCAAATCATAGAGTTGCAGTAGATACTGCAGTCTGAGATTCGGCCCTGAGTGGATTAAGCATGGTGTTTTCAGAAGAGTTCAGAGTTGAACTGAGGCACAGGCAGATTTTCATATGTTGATGAGTTCTAAACGGACTGAAGGCACAGCTGTCACAACAGTTCTTCTGCACCCTGCATATCTGAACATGTTGTTGTGTAAAACAGGTGTAATTAAAGGACACGCTATTAAGAGCTCTGTTAAATCCAGGTCACTACGCCTCTGTTCGTGTCTTAATATATAGTCTTGCATTATTAATGCTGAAGTAGAGATGAGCTGGTACACCGCACTGATACTGTGAAAAATAAATGAGAAAAATCACTGTATCAATGTATCATGTAAATTTAACAAAATACAAGAAGGTAAGTAACCTGACTACTGGTAAAAAAAAGCCCAGGTATACAATCTTAAGACTGTACATTCTAGTTACTCTTTAGAGTCATCACATCATCTGATGTTATGGTCAACTCTATCTGCGTCACTCTGTGTTATGTTTACACTACAGCAGAGTGCAAAGGAAATGAAACAGAACATTGTATTCCTTAAATACTGTTTATGTGTGATACACACACAAAGTTTGTAAGTGCTATCAAAGGCAAACAGTGCATGTTCCACCACTGTCTGTTCACACCTCATGAAGGGTCATCAAGTACTGAGTAGTAGCCCATGCCCTTATAAATACTGATATATCTTCAAAACTAAATCACTTATAATCAAGCAATGAATCAAAATTGGGATTGTATGACCTTTAATTTAATAGTTTGTGAGAACAATCTTTCCAAAGTCTTGTAGAAGGATCTAGTATTTGCAGGACATAACTAGAAACATTCCCAAATCAACAATCTTGTGACTGCTGAGACCATAAATAAACCGATTCACATCATTTTCAGACTCTTATATAATCCAGCCCTTTTGCCCCGTTTAATGGATCATTTGGAACAACTTGGTTTTGCCTCGAAGTGATGCCTCTCTGAAGTCCACACTAGAGGGATCATGAGAAAGGCTCAGGACAGGAGAGAAGCTGACTAAAAATACAACAACAAAACATTTCAATGGCACAAATTTGTGAGCAAACTTCTGTGATATTGAAAAGAAAATAGAAAGGAAAATGCAAACAAATAACCAAAACATAACTGTCTTTAAAAATAATTTAATAATCTAGTTTTAATAAAAAGAATTCTTTAATAGTCAGTCTGGATGTTTATGATGTCACCCACTTTAGTACCACTCTTTTTATGCTTTTTTCCGCTGTTCCTCCACGTTGAGAGGAGCCAGCTGAGGTGGCTTGGGTATCTGTTGCAGCCTCCAGGCAGCCAGAATCTAGCCAGAACCAGGAGGGACTGTCTCTCGGCCTGCCTAGGAGCGCCTCGGAAGCTGGAGGAACTGTGTGTGGAGAGGGAAGTCTGGACCTCCCCGCTCAGACTAAAATATGATATAGATCATTAAACAGTGTAATTTGGGCCCTTTAACTGCCCATGTCTCTATACGCAAAAAGTATACACGTGTTAGTATTAATCTTGAAAAATTATTTTAAATGTAATTTCTGTCGAGCTGTGTCTATTTGGTCCACCATATACTGTATACACTGATTTGCAGAGGTTACCATGTTTCAATATATGTGGGCCTCTGACATTATAAATCCATATAGTGGTTTTGGACACGACTACTTGAACTTAAACATCAGTCCAAATCATGGCTCATAAAAACCTTTACCACATGAAGCAGACAGCAGCAGTTCTAATGCAGTGGTGGTGTTAAACCTCTGTAGCCACATGCACTCCTCCTACCTGGATGGTAGCCCTATATGACTCTAAAACAGGGTCTGAGCTGTCACCACTGCCCCAACACTGAACCCTGAATCAAAGTCTGATCTCTCACTTCTGATCCAAAATAAGGGTCCTCACAGCCCCTTGTGCATTTTACTTCAGGACTCTCTAGGCATATGGTGAGTTCAGTGGATGGAGTAACATATCTTATTTTTGGATTCAAATTGACATTAATATGCTGTATTTTTAGGCCTTCGATTCATATTCAAATCTACATATTTTCATGACAATAGTTAGGCTAAAAAACAGAAACAACATGTTGTACACTTTATATTTTGGTTCCTGTTATGGCCTTTTCTCTTAATCTCTGATTTTAGAATGTGAGATGGGGACGAGGGTCACCTTTTCTTATTGATCTCATTGTATGACACCGGTCTAAGAGGGGAAATTACCAGCATTAGTAGTGGTGTAATCAGAAACCCAGCAATTCAATGTATTTTCTTGATATTTTCAGATCATATGGGCTACAAACTCCACTATTGTGCTATTTGTGTATGTAGCCTACCCTATTCCATAACTGCACCAGAAACATTAAAGGTCCTATATTACGCAAAATGGAGTCTTATGAGCTTTAAGTCATGTTAGACTGTTGTTACTTCATCAAAAACATACCTCGAGTTTTGTTTTGTTTCATTCACACGTTTGAGTAATTTATCTTAAAGCTCAGAATGCTCTGTTCCACCTTGTGATGTCATGCAGCAGTAGTTTTCAAGTTAACCGCTTCCCTTTTCCTTTTGATCAGTAGAGATTGGCAATTCCAAGGCTGAAATTATCCAAATTTGTCTAGTGACAGTGTATGGAGTGTAAAAACATAATTGAGCGCTTCCTGTATTACCACATGACATCATGAGGTGGAGTGTTTTCTGTTTGAGAGAAGAGCTTAGCCTCATCATGCAGTATGTGCGTGTTAAACATGTATAAATGAAACAAAACACAACTCCCGGTATGTTTGTGATGAGGAAACATTATAAAACAGATAAGAAAATAGCCTAATATGGGCCCTTTAAACGGTTATCACGCAAACTCTATTCCATTTATGCACAAGACACAGTGTCATTATTAAACTCTTGAAACAACTACACCCAAACAATCCCACTTTTCCCCGACTTCCCACTCCTCCATCCTTATGTGGAGAAGGGTTGTGACTTGGCTGGTCGCGGGGCCGGGCTGCGGGCTCTGTTTTCGGGCTGGGTGACACCGCTGGCCCGCTGCCTTACATGGGCAAACCTCTGAACTCACTGCACAGACGGCTGGAATTTCACGCTCTGACGTCACGCCGCACGTTCTCTCCCAGTCCCACTATTTTTTGGACCAAGAAAGTTTTTCACACTAATTTGGTGGGATTTTGCAGCCTCTGATAGATTCTTAGAAAGCGAGGTAAGTGGATTGTCGAGTTGTCTGCTTGGGCTTTGAACGCGATCTTTCCCACTTCCTCCGGCGTGAAAACTCGTGGTATTTCTCGAGGTATTTCAATTTGCTCGGCCTTGTAAAGCGATCTGTAATATGCATTTTTACTGTAGCTTCCCTTAGTTCACAACGAGGGCGTGGATTGTCGAGTTAGCATGCTTTCTGCCTGCTAAAGTTTCACCACGGAGACTCAAACCAACCAACCCACCAACCAGGCTACTTTTTAGTCACGTTACTTTTCTTAGCCCCTGACACCGATCGCTGACAACATTTGACAAAGTGAACGTCAAGTTTCGCTGCCTTGAAAAAACTACTCGATGGTGGTCGGGGCGTCTTGCCTGGTGTCTGTTTTTAGCTGAGCAATGCGGAAGAAGCGCTGTCAGCAGAGAGACAAGAGAGCCCCCCGATGCCCGCAAAATGTGTCGCAGAATGCGCGTCCCGTCTCGTATGCCACTCAAAAACTGTCCCCAAAGTGAAACCGAAGCCGCAAAAGTTAGCTTACCACTGTTTAGGCCTTGTTTTGACTGAGTGAGACAGGGGCTAACCTATTTTTAGCAGCACTGATTCGCCACGTCGTGTTAAAGATAAAGTTCAAAGTGTGATTTTCATATTTCATTCATTCAACATTTAAGCATTATAGAGGTGTAATAACATAGGGTCGTTGTGTGGACACGTTTTGTTTACGTAATTCAAGTACTAGAAGTAGCTTGTCCCAGATGTGTCAGTCTGTACTGTGTACCTCTTATGATTGCAGGGCGATTTTAATTGCATAGGCAGTACTAGGCTTCCTGTGTGTCATTGCAGGCCCATATAGGCTACTAAGCAGTCTTTATATTAAGAAAAAAACTTTATTTATAAAGCACTTTTAAAAACAAGGTTCGCAAAGTGCTGTACAAACAGCAAAGAACAATACAAAAAGCATAAAAATAGCACACATACAAAGTAGACAATGATGCCACAATTCACTTTGATTATAATAAATAAATAAGAATAAATACAATAAAAAGAAATAAGAAATAAAATCAAGCTAAAACCAATCAAAGGAAGGCCAACTGATAAAAATGGGTTTTAAGAAGTGAATTAAAAGATGATACTGATGGTGCAAGCCTTATCTCCCCAGGCAAGTTGTTCCAAATCTGAGGCGCCCGGACTGAAAAGGTTCGATCACCCTTTGTCCAGAGCCTGGACTTTGGAACAGCTAACAGGGACCTGCCTGAGGATCTAAGGCTGCGGGAGGGCAGAGGGAAGTTCTGAAATGTAACTTGGTCCAAGGCCTAAATGAGCTTTAAAAGTGATCAGTAAAATCTTAAAATCAATTCTAAAAGATACAGGCAGCCTTTATTATTATTATTTATAGCCCTCCTAGACTAGCCTATGTCAGGGGCCTAAATAACATGCATCAGGAGAAATCTTTTGTCTAACTTTTAGTATAGAAGACAGTTATAAATAGGCATTATAACTGTAGACCTAGCTCTACCTGATCTGTCTGTACTGATGCAATTTGCTTATAGCTTATTATTACTAATAATAGGCTATAACTAGTACCACAATTAGGCAACAACTTAATTTAGTAATCTAGTTTAAAGGGACCATATAACACTATAGTCTGATCTATGATATAATGTAATTTCCTCATGAGCTAGGCTGTATAAAGAAGTGGACTAAACAAGTGTGACGTTATAGGGGCAAATTTAGAGCCAGGCTCCAAATTAGGAATAGGAATTTATTAATGAACAAAAATGGCGACCCCACACCCAGATAATACGAGCATTTTAAGACCAAAATGACGAGGCTCACAGCAACAGTTGCAGAGAGGGGTGGCATTTTCTTAAAGTCTATTGCAAACGAAGTCAACCTTTAATATGAGAATAGACTGCTTGCTTATGAGGCTAAATTTAGCTGGGCCTATACAGGTGTAAGAAGATTATGATGTCAACAATCACAATAACATGATTATATTCCCTAAAGCCTATTTTGAGTTGAATTGCTAGGTGGCACAGGATTGGAACAATTTGGGTCAATGTTAACATCTTGAAACAAGTCTCCATTTTGTCAAACACACCAGTCATTATTTCTGGGTCTTACATAAACTTGTGTGAAGTGGTAGCACTTTGTCATAGAAACCCCAGATTCAAATGTTGACTGGTTGAGCATTTCAGATCAATACCAGTGTGTCTCCTGAGAGGACTGCCATCAAACTGAATACATCTGCTGTCATATTTCTGACTTAGGCGACATTAAACGCTGTCTTTAAAGTGCTCATTAAAAGTGACTGGTATGACAGTGCTGATGATGGGAATGTCGGGATGGGAGCGCCTTAAACTGCCTTTGAGCCCTGCCCCCTGGTACTTTTAGTCAACTCATTTCACTGTTTTGTTAGCTAATGAGCAGGGGCCTTTTATGCTGGGGACACAAAACAACTTAAAAGTTGTCACCTGCTTGTAAACCTGTACTACAAGTGGCATCAACTTAAGACACGAGGAAGAGACTTGCTTTTTCTTAAAGTGCCTGTACCCAATTTTTACCCCATGTGTTTGAGTGAAATTTGCCCTGACCCAGTATATATTGTATAAGCAGCTCTTGAAGTAAAAACATAGACTTTAAAGAAGTGGACAAAGTGAGTGCGAAGCATCCAAAACTTTCACCATGTTGTGAAAACCTCTCTTCACTGAATAAATTGGAAGCATTTCATGTTGTACACAGTAGGGATTGGCATTTGATTACATTTCTTAATGAATCGTCGGGAGATCAATTATCGATTAATCATTAATGTTTTTATATTAAATTTGTCATCATTATTATTACTATTACTAATTAGCATAAGTGAACTCACCTTTACAACATATAAACCATAACCACTATAGAGCCACATCAGCCCATTTGAGATTATTATGTGTTTTATGCAGCTTTGCGCACATTTGTTTACTCTTACAGAAACAAAACCGCATGGCTAATTTGCATAAACTGTAAATGCTGGAAAAAAGCAGCTCTTTCTTTGTGCACTGATGCGGTCAGCTTCAGTCGCACTAAAGGACACGACTCAGTGGATTATATGAGATTTATTTGTGCATGTGCTGTTCTCGGGGGGAAAATGAGAAAGGTGTACTGCAGGAAGCGCACTATGGAAAGCCTATAAGAAGTCTTGGTGAATGCATATGTACATGCTGTATTAAAAATAGTTATTTTGCCCAGTTCTAGTGCAAAGATCCCATAATGTTTGGCTCCAGTCAAATAAGCTCACAGAAGCTAGCAGTAATAGGAGTGAATTTGGAGCAGAGTTCCATATTACGAATAAGAATTAATTTCTGCATGCATGCAGACTAATTATAAAGTGCTCTTTATCTGATAATCATGAAGCACGTGTTGTTGTTAGCTAGTTGTTAGTTATGATGACAAAAATATGCTCTGGTCTCTGAACTTGTGAAAAGTGCTTATAAACTCATTGTTGTGAATAATTAAGATGCTCATAAGGAACAACTTTGGACCACTGCAAACCGGTAACTAGTTCTGTTTTGCCTATATGAAAGTGGTGTGTGCAAATAAATGACTGGTGGTGGTGGCTTTTGTTAGTCTACCCCAGGGTGATGACTACAAAAGTTACCTACAGTAAATGAAAAATGACTACAGTGAGTACAATTTACAAGGCTGTCAAGCTTGTAAAGTGCAATATAAAAGGAACCCTCATATTCACACATCAGCTACCCAAACCCTATAGTTAGTAGCATTTGCATTAGTAGTAAAAGTATATTATAAATACATGTTTAAAACACAATTCATACTTGACATTCCAATAATCTTCAGATGGTTATTTTATTGCAGTTCTAACGTGTACTCTGACATTTTATAATCCAAAATACTCTTAATGGTTTCCCGCTGTACCTGCTGAGGTGAAAATCTGAGCTAACCCCTGGAGTGACATGTGACTGAATCCTTTAATGTCAAATAGTGCTCAAAGTGGAGACAGAGTGCAGAACACAGGCCCTGGTGTGATGTTACATGAGTCAGTGAGTGCCATAGGAGAGAGCACTCAGAGAGCTGATGGAGATAGGGAGCATGTCGGGGCCTGTTAGGGTGTAGGGCTGCTCTCCTTGTAGGGGCGGGACTAAAGACTGGTTATGATTTAAAGGGCCCATATTATCACACAAACTCTGCATATTTCGGCTGAGTTTTTCTCTCAAACAGAAAACACTCTGTTCCACCTTGTGATGCCATAATAATACAGGGAAGTGCTCCACCTTCAAAAAAATCATTTGGATGATTTCAGCCCTGGAATTGCCAATCTGTACTGAACTGAAGGTAAAAGGCAGCTGTTAACTTGAAAAGGGCCACTACATGAAGTCACAAGATGTAAGAGAGCATTTTGAGCTTTGGAGATGTAAACAGACAAACATATGTGACTGAAAACAACTTTTTAACGTGGCTTAGGTTAGAATTGATTTTGCGAAATAGAGTGATAGCATTGTTTCTCTGTACACGCAAGGCATACTGACGAAGACCTGAAAGCACACTGTATAAGGTCTGAAACTCAATACATGGAAAAAAAAGGGAATTATTTTTTGCAACATTCCCCATTTTTCTTAAAGTTTCTAAATGTTCTATTTGAGACTATAACAGTCTCATTGATTGTTTCGTGAAGTACCCATTTTAGTGATTTTATTGCATTTGCTGTTTTTAAGAAAGAACATACATTTTTAACATAAAAACTATTACAAAGAGTTGCCAAAACAAACTTCCTGTTTCAATATTTTAAAAAATCACTTGAGGTGATATTTCTGCACTTTTTCAATTTGTGTGATACTTGAGCATCAAATGAGACATTTACAGTAACATTTAGCTCATTGGGATAAATTGCTACCTTACCTAAATCTACCTAAATCTAAATATTACCTTGGTAATAATAATAATAATAATAATAATAACAACAGCAACACTTTTATTTTGTATTAGTATTATTCCAAAGACCAAAAGAAAAAAGGGCTGTTCATTTGCTTGAGTTGAGTAGAAAGACTTTGAATTTGTTAACTCGAGTTTATTTAAACTTTGAATTTAAATATACTCGATTTAGATTTTGATACCCAAATGATAATTTTAAGCTTTTTTAAGACAATATTGTAATTTTCAACACTAAATCATAGTATGCTAATTACACCATGGAGTCTTGCAGTATAGTTCTGATAAAACTCAAATATTATCCTCTTATGTAAATATTTTTTTCAGTATTGGTACTTGCTTAAATCAGTATGTAGTTTCAGTACTGGTTTTAGTATTGATTAGTATTTGATTTTTGATACTTTTGACAACCCTAGTAGAAAGTGTATAGAACAGAACCTGCAGTGGTCCATTGTAGAAGTGGGTTTTGTCTCAGCAGTAAAAGCGTTTATATTAATGCATGTTGTGGCTCCAGCTGAGATTAAATGGTGATGAATGAGACACTGCGCTGGACCACGCACTGCATTCTTTTGGTCGCTTCATTCTTTGGCTCTTTGCTCATAAATGGAGAGGTAATTCTTCATATTTTGAACTGCTTCACATGGATTGAACAGAGTACAAACTGTCCCAGAGAAGCACATAGTGAGTGCAGACAATTCTATACATTGATAATGACATTCAGGATAATATTTGCTTTGTTTTTTTGTGTAAGTGAGAGTTTTCCTGTGAATGGTTGGAGAGGTTAGTGCTCTTGAGGTTGTCAGTTCACAATGAAGTTTGCATGTGGATAACTGTGGCTCTCTGGCTTAGTAGCTGTTACACTGTTGGAATATGGAGAAAAATGGCAAGAAAAGACAGTATTGTGGATTGTGTATTGATAACTGAATTATGTAGGATTATTCAAAATTCTTATAAAAGAGAGAACAGTATTACAGCTCAGGCTTTAAAAAGGCAGTTTAGCACAATAGGACCAAATTGAAAACATGCTTTTTTGTAGTGAATTGTTAATATGGATGTTTTGGGTCAATACCGATATCCAATATTTGGTCTGCTGCTATTTGCTGCTCCAGATATTTAGCTTTTAAAATCCATAGCAAGGTCCAGAGATTGATCTTAGGCTCAAGTAAAGATCACAAATAAACTTTTAAATAAATAAATAAATAAATAAATAAATAAATAAATAAATAAATAAATAAATAAATAAATAAATATCAAATATCAATATTGACAAAACATAGACTGATATTGACCACTAATGATACTTGAACTGATATATCGCTCATCCATACTTTTTTGTCACTCCACTGCACTGCACTGCTTTATGATGGAGAGAACATGCTGTGTTTTTGGAGTATTGTCTAAAATCATTCAGCTGTTTATTGTTAATGAAGACAGCTGTTGAGACAGCTTTAATGTTTTTGTGAGGTGAGATAGCTTAAATTTTTTTAGTTTAGTGTTTTTACATATTCCTTAGTCCTATACAAATTAACCTTAAGTCCTAGCATAGACTAAACCAGGAGTATAGTTGTGGGTTAGTCCTGGTTTAGTCCTTGATTTAATAATAATAATAAATCTAATAATACATAACATAACATATACAAGTGTTATGTATTATTAGATTTATTATTATTAAAGCGCTATATAGCGCTTTTCAAGATACTCAAAGACGCTTTAAATGGAGACAAAGGCAAAAGAAATAAAATAATTAATGAAAGGTGGTTTTAAAGAGATGGGTTTTTAGGGCTTTTTTAAACATGGGGAATGTGGACGAGTCTCTGATGTGTTTGGGCAAGGAGTTCCAGAGGGTGGGGGCAGCAGCGACCAGATTGGAAGCATTCAAATAGGTTATTTGTGGTAAGGTGGGATTTCAGTTGGGTGGAGATGATACGTTCAATGAGGTTGGAGAGAAATGGGAGCTTATCATTTAGCGTTGCAGTTAGAATATAAACTTCGAGCATCACTGTCAGCATACGATATTATACATTATATAAAAAGAGTGAATAAACGCCGCACTAAAACACACTGTAAGTCTGCACTTACCTTCACTGTGGACAGTGACAAAAGTTTTGCAGTCTCGTCTCCGGCTGCCCTCACTCCTCTGCACTGTTATTATTTTCCGTAAACTCACAGAGCACGTATTACAGCAGGACTCATATCTGCCTCACTATTTAATAGATATTTCATGATGCTGGACTTATTTTCTCCACTAAAAGCATTAGCTCTGCTGCGCATCATGTAAACAAACAGGGCCATGTGATGACATTGGGCCCTGGCTTGGTTCTGTTGTACAGATGTGAGTGCGGGCTGTAGAACCCTACACAATCGTCCTTGAGCATGGCATGGTCCTAGTGTGAGTGCGCCATAAGATTTCATGTTAAGCCAACAAGAGACATCAGATGGGCGGACGTTTACACACAAACCCAGCACATAGCAGCACACACAAATGGGGAAAGACAGCGTTTTCGAGATGGAAATACAGGCGCTACTTTAACCTCATCGAGGTAAAAGTTAAAAATGTACATGCCCAGTGTACATTGTGTCCCAGAGCAAAGAATTTGTCCACGTCTGGTGTATCCAACTCCAGTTTAATGAAGCACGTCTTGATGGCACATGCTTCTTCAGACACCAGTAATGATGATAGCAGGCCAGGTACTGTTAACGTGAGCTACGTGACATTTTTAAACTTAAAAACTTTTTAAAAAAGGAGGAGTTACTTTCCCTGGTCACTAGTTACTTTTATAGTGGAGTTACTCAGTTACTAACTCAGTTACTTTTTGGGAAAAGTAACTATAACTAATTCATTTTTCAGAGTAACATGCCCAACACTGCTGCCCGGATATCTTATTGTCAACTCGCCTGCTCACCTCGTCTTGCTTTTTCTTCTGTATTTATTTTTAAACATTTAATATAAAAGTGCTCAGAACTATACTGTCAGGTTACAGCAAAGGGTGGCAGGTTCACTGCAGCAGATACAGTGTAAATCTGATTTATCTAAATAGCATTACGGTTGCATCAAAAATCAACTGCCAACCTGAGCTAGCAACATCCTCGGGACAAAGTAGTACGCTTAATGTTGAAATCAAAAAAGAGAGCATTGTGTGCACGTAAACTGTCAGAGCTCTGCGAAACCTTTTAAAAATCTGTCATATTTATTAAAAAATGTCAATCAATGTCAAAGCCATGCTAAACTAATGTTAAATGAACATCTATCTGTGTATTTCATCACATTAAAGTCGTATAACATTTCCGGTCATGACATGTCTGACTCAGCCAAAGGGAAAATGTCATCTGTTCTAGATCAGGAAAGACATATCGCTCTTATCTCATTACAAGTGAAACCACTTCACATTCTGTTGACAGTGAGAAAGGTCAAAGGTTCCTTCTTCGTTGAATGTATACCTGACTAATGTAAGGACCATAAATAATCTTGTGTGGGTGTACATAGTATTTTAATATGACTTTGTAGCACAGATATTGTGTATTAACCACTGATTAACTCTGCTTTGTTTTCACACTGCATATCATAACATAATAGAGACCCTCATGACCCACTGTTAATTTTCTAGTAAAGTAAACCTCTGTAATCTGTAGTTTTGGCAAATTATTAAGTATAGTATAGTCAATTGTGAATTGAATCCTACCGGCATTTTTATCAAATTTCTTTTACATTTCCACCCATAAAATTTTGCATTATTACACCTGAGATTGTGATTCCCAGTCCGACAGGAAGCCACTGTAGAGGCCTCATGCGTACCATATCTAGGAATGGTGTGAAATTCTGTATGTAGTTGTGTTTGTGCTATTCATTTGAGTAAAATATTTTTGTTTCTCAACAGATTTCAAGACGTCACTTTAGCATTCAACTTGGACCTCTTAAACTCCACAGAAAAAAGGTAAGCTGATTTTAATGAAATATTTAACATTGTGCAGAGCTTTAATGTTATATCAGTGTGGGATGTTTTATTTGTCTTATTTTGTTTGAGAATAAAGGTGTGCTAGTTAGCGTGGTAGTTGTTGTTAGTTTTACCATACCATAATGGCAAAACTCCTTTCTGAAAGTTGGGAAAAGTGCTTATAAACTCATCACTGTGAATAATTAGGATGCTCAGTCAGAATGCAAAAGATAAGTGAGGAATAACTTTGGACTGCTGTAAACTATTTAAAATGTAAACTGGTTCTGCTTTACTCATTTTTAAGACAGTAAAAATCAAGTAAAGCTTTCATTTAATCTATTTACTTGTCCTGATCGTTTTAAAAGTTTGAATCTTTCGGAGCTGCCACTGGACACCTGCTCTTCTTGTAATTGCTGTTTAAGTCTTCTCATCGGTTTTACGGCGCATAAGCGTTTAAGTATTTCATTTGTCTAAAAGGCGTCCACTCCTCGGGGGATTTGAACCAAGTGGGTTGTTCTGTTTCAGGAAACACATGGCTCTCCTCTGCACCCCCCCTCCCCCCCACACATACACACATCAGTTCTAGCTCCAGTCTCTGTGGCTGTTTAATATTACATGATCTCTCTGACCTGTGCCGCTCATGGGGACTTACTCAACTTTAATTACACATCCTTAATCACTTGAAGACAATCTGGAGACTCCTTGCGGTAACTGGGCTACAGCCTTACCTTTTAATCTGTCCCCGTTTGCTAAATGAAGTCATACATATGTGCTGAAAAATATTCCTCTTCTGTGTGCTCTTGTTGGCAGTCTGTCCCAACATCTATGAGCTGGTGCAGTGGATATTGACTGCATCCTTGACAAGTATGATGATTTTAGATACATGCTCAGACACATTTTTTAAAACATTATGCTTAAATGTACTGCAACTTTCTCACCTTTTAAAATCATACTATGGAACATTCTCCCTGGAGATAGCTACATTTTATGCCATACCGTGGATGATCATTTCCATGAAAACAAGTCCTCCTCCAGGCCAAATTAGAATCAGGTTTGTGGAGATGCAAGCCTGCTCAGTTTTTTCAGTGCAATAAATGCAACCAATATGAAAAAACGTGCTTTAATTTAAGTAGAGGTGTACAAAAAATATTGAACTGTTGATATATCGTACCATTTAATGTGATGCTACAGTATCAATATTATGAGCTGCTGTATTGATAAATCAACAAGGAATATTTTTTGGAATATTTTACTAAATTATTTTGTTACAGCGCTACAGTTTTGTTGCTTATTTAGAGGAAGGAAACTCGTTTGTGCAACACATTTGACATATTCACTCTTTTGATGATTAAAATGGGTGTTTCATATGAACTTTGTACAAGACGTTTCTGTAGAAAAGTGACGATGAAACCTACTCCTGCTTGTTGAGCTGCCTGTTTCTCGGCTTCACAAAGGCTTTTAGTATCACAGCCATGATTTAGCCATTATTTTTATTGAACCGTGTCAAATCGATTTGAAATATATCATATCAAAAGCACACTTTATCGAGATATACATTGTATCGTGGCCTATGTATCGAGGTTTGGATCCTATTAGCAACTTCTTAATGATACCCAGGCCTACATTTTAGTCACTTTTGGGCTTAAAAGTTACACACTGTGGCTTTAAGATTCTATTGTAAATGCCATTTAAAATCCAAGGTCACAGACTTTCATATCTCCACTTTTGGGTATATTTAGTATTTAGTCTTTTTATGCAGTACTGTGCTGTTAACCACTCTGCTAAACCTGCACGCACGATTTTGGAGAAAATTTTAATTGTGATTTTTCTGACAAGCATTGCCCTTAAGATTAGTTTTGCAAATTATTTTTCAAAAGTAGGATTCGTTTCAGAATGCACAGTTCAAACATGTCCAGGAGCATCATCATTACTAAACTTATACAAAAATTCCATGCATTTCAGAACTGTAAAGCTCTAATAATAATAATAATAATAATAATAATAATACAGTTTTCTATAGCACTTTTCACGGTAACACAAAGACGCTTCACAAGAGCTCTGAGAATTAAAGAGCACCATTCTATAAGCTAAATAAATATAGACTCTGTGGTTTGATAATTGCACTTAGTCAAATAGCGATTTCAAAATGACTGCTATACAACTACGAGAACATACTTAAACTTAAACTGTTATATTGCATACACATATTTCTTGCCTTAGACCGTGACTACAGACTTCACACGGCATCATTTCACTTCAACCCATCTTAGGTCAGACTGTACCCCAAACCAGCGGTTCTCTCCACAATCATCATTATTATTTCTAGTGAAAGGTATGCACCACAAGACTGGCTCTACTCAGGGACTGTGGCATTCCAGTCTAAAAGCAAAACCAAACTGATATTGCCCTGAATGGTGTCTCCATATTTTCCCCTTATTTGGACATGTTTACCCACTCCCTCCTGATGGTTGACAGAGGTTGAGGGGATGTGAGTCATTTCAGCTGCAGACTTACTTTATGGGTGAGAGGGACTTGGACATTTAGAGAGGAAAGCGTCTTTGTATTTCGACTATACTATACAAAACCTGTGAGTATTATTTCAGATTTTAAATTTGAAAAGTTGTCATGCTTATGATGATTTCACATTTCTTCTGTATTGTATACAGGCCTGTTGTGTAATTTTAAGCATGTAATATGTGTTTATATTTAGGCGGTTCTTTCCTTTGTTTGATTTATCAAGGCCTGGCATGGACGCAATAAGTACACTGACATTATCTTACATAGTAAACGGTCTTGTTATTTTTAGATTTTTATTTTTGATACTATAACAAATGTTCTAATGCTACTCTCTCAGCCATATTTGGATTTCCCCTTCTGGGGTTGCCCCAAATACCCTTCTTTAACAACTGTCTCTATTCTTCCTTTGTTTATACATGCTTAGAACTGACTCAGACTTGCTGATCCCTTTTGGGTATTATGACCAATTTAGACACCAAAGTTGTAATTAAAAAATCCACGTAGGTATATAATTGGGCATTGATGTGTTGCTTGTGTCAATACGGTTTTTCAATTGCATTCATTGACATCTACTCTTGTATGTGTGTATGTGCAGTAGAAACCAGGCCAGTTCGGGTCATTGGATAGTTCTGTAGTTTGGAGACACCACTTGAACCCATGCTACACCTCAACACTTTAAGCTCCCTCCTGGCTCTCTCACTTCAAACAGTCAGTGGCAGGTGCAGACTAGAGTTTTCCTTTTTTCTGTTGTGGGCAAGGCGAGGGGTAAATGATCTGATGTAGCCCTGAGCTGCTGTGGTGGCTGCTGGTGCTGACATCAGATGGTGAGATTGGACGATGACTTTTATCTCCAAATTGGACCCATCGTGAGTCAGCAGGCTGATTCTGAGCTGGAATGCAATTGTCCAATTTAATTATCCTAATCTAAGTGGTCAAAGATGCAAATATTTTCGTATATATAAGAGCCGTTACAAATCTTTCTGTATTTTCAAGTGTGCAATTGATAGATGAAGGCATAGGTACTCTTGAAAAAGGATTGAATGTACTGTATTGATTTCCAAAGTCTGCAGAACTTTACAAATGTAGAACCATCCAAAAATAAATATATTTTTTATTAAGGAATCACAGTATATTCAAACAAGATTTAACTTTTACCTTTTACATTTTTCTTATTTTCAAAAAGAAAACACATCTTAATAAAGGCAAGCCATTAAAAGACAATAATAATTATGATGATGAAAAATAAAAGAGGAGAGAAGAAAGAAGAAAACACAGTGAGAAGAAAGAAGAAAACACAGTCTAAAGGCTGTGTTTTTAATGATTTACAGTATTCTATAAAAGAACCCCATTCCTGTTCAAATTTTTCTTCATTGCCCTTAGTTGCCATATTGATCTTTTCCAATTCAAGAAATCCTAAGACGTCATGAAACCACTGAAATATTAAAGGAACTGCAGCAGAGTTCCAGAGAAGCAAAATATTGTGTGTAGCTATAAGTGATGTAAAAGCGAGTAGTTTGAAATGATTAGTCAGTTAGAAAGGTGTTAACTGGGAGACCAAATATAGCTAAAAAAGGGTTAAGGTCAGCTTTAACTTTAAGATTAAGTATTTCACCATTTTGTCTCTAGTAGTTAAGTAGTTTGGGGCAGAAAAAGAACATGTGACTCAAATTACATGGGGTAGCATGACATCTCTCACATTGATCTGCAACTTGTGGGTAAATTTCTGATAAGCGAGATTTTGAATAATGAACTCTGTACTTTAAATTGAATAAACTGCAGTCTTGCAGATTGTGTACTAGAACGAATAGTTGATACCGCCTATCCCATTGCTGGTCTGATAAAGGTATTCCTAGCTCCTGTTCCCAAGTTCTTCTGATCTTAGCCGTTGAATGAACATCCAAACCCATTAAGCTAGTAATATATTACAGATATCATTGACTTTTTGTATGACTTTAAGGATAACAAGTCCTCCCATGGTTGAGCAGCTGGAAGAGAAGGATAAGTTGAAAAATGAGAAGATGCACAGTGATGTATCTGAAAGTAACAAAACAAATGAGTAGCTGGAAGCTTATATATAGTGGTCAAATCTGAGAAACCTAAAAACAAACCATCTTTATACAAATCCATGAAGGTTTTGATACCCAAATCCTTCCACCGAGCATAAGTAGCATCTATAAGACCAGGAGGAAATGAATTATTTTTTGTAATTGGCATTGTTGTAGATGCGGAGACAAAGTTGAAATGGTTCCTATATTGAAACCATATTTTAAGTGTGGACTGAACAATAAGATTCTTTGTAAAACAGGAGAGATTAAGTGGAATAGATGAGGTCAGAGCTTCAAGTGATGAAGTACATGACTGATGTTCAAGTCCACACCAAAGCAACTTCTGCGATTGAACACAGTAAGTTAATTTATTAATGTAAACTGACCAGTAATAGTACAAAAAATTGGGTAAAGAAAGTCCACCACTAAATGTAAATTGTTGTAATAATGACTTCCTCACCCTGGGGGCCTTACCCTCCCCCAAAAACTCTTTTGAATACATATTGTTTTTGGTAAGAAAAACACTTTATTTTCGTGACCCCAGCCGACTTGTCGGACTACTTTCGTCAGCACTGAAATCGGGGAAGAACTCGGCTCACTGGACGCTGTCGGGAGGTAAGTCAGTGTTGATGCACAACACTGCTGATGGGGATGCCATACAGATTCATGTCAAAAATCCCGAAATATCCCTTTAAACACCAAACGAAAACCCATACCCTCACCCCTCCCTCTTGCGGAGCAAATGTCCCCATCCCCAAACGATAGCGACGATAGTGCCTGCTCCCAAATAGAGCAATCAAAACAATAATGCTCAGGACTGTGATGTTAACTGTCACTAACTTAACACAATGGCTCCTGCTTAAATAACTGGAAAATGTCTGGCACAACTAAAGTATGTATAAAGACAACAAATGCATCATTTAGGTGATTCTGTTACAATATAAAATCTGAGGCACAACTGGTCACGTCTCTTAGTGTGATACGTTGCAATTCCTTGGCCCTCTGGAGAATATCGGCACAGTCTGAGTAGTAATGCAACTTGGTTACTATAGCGCAAGAAAGTCCGCCAGGTTGAAGGTTCGCGGTCTGGTGCACACAGTCCACAAGTGGTTCCTTCTTGAGTGTGAAGGCTTCCATTTGGTTTAAAAAGTGTTTTCATCTCTTCCCGAAAAGCACCCAGATGTTCAATCTTCAAAACAGTTACCTCTGTCTCAGCTGGCTGTTCTTCAAGCACCTCGGTCACTGACATACTAGTTGGCGGGGATGCTAAGCTAGTAGTAGGCCCCAACTGAGGAGATGGAGGGACATCCACTTTTCTACCCTTGCGAGAGATCTTGATCAATAAAAACGAGAAAAGTGCACACCTTAGGTTTAGCTACGCTTGAAACTCAAGTATTGGGAGTTGAAAAAATGTGCCAAACTATTGAATAATTACAGTCTGTGCAGGAGTCGTTCCGCACGTCGTACTCCATGTTAAGCCAAGCCGGAAGTCGTCCCAAAATGCAGTTTGAGTCCTATAATTCCTTCGGTATGGTAGTGCTGTTTTACATAGCATTAAACTTGTCTATCTCCATGGAGACAAGCAAGGTCTGATCTGTGGAGAGGTGACGCCGCAAAAAGTAAAAACTATATTTTTGAACAATGAAAACATCTGTAATTTAATAAATACAAGATGGATAATACCATACTGTGGGACATTTTAGGCAAAGCAATAACATCTCCATGGAGACAAGTTGGTGTTAAACCCTCCATCAATACACGGCATAGTGTATAGTACATAGTGGACCTTTTCTAACTGAATTTAAACTTTCTAGCATGCGTACTATTAGGGCTGTTGGGGTAATCACAATATTGCAATACCACGGTATGGTCAATCACACCACGGGAGGGTTCAGGTCACCGTGGTAACTACATTTTGCATTTTAATGAGGCTCCATGCACACTCCCAGTACAATTTTACTGTTGTACCCTGAACCCTGAACCAATTCATGTTTACGTGGCTCTGAGCAAATGTATTAAAATATTGGGACCCGACCCGAACCCTCACACAATAATGTGTGGCACGCCACTGCAGCTGATCATAATATCTAAGGGGGGGGCGCCTTACTAAGACGTGGATTTGTTTGCGCACTCACAGGATATGGTGCACACATAGACGCTTCCAGTGATGTTTAGGACTAAAGCACCTGGATCATGGAGCGGTGATGTAGCTGTACGTGCTCTGGATGTCTCCATCCAGATGAGGAGCTCTGTCTTTGCATCGTGTTTGCGTGTATGATTTACCAGCACGTTTGATCGCATCAGCATCAACGCAGGAGCGTTTTTTTTCAACACTTATACTGTATGCAAATTAGCCATGTGGGTTTTAAGTTTTGTTTCTGTAAAACAAACAAATGTTCGTAAAGCTGCATTAAACACATTATTACTCAAAGTATATATTGAGCGGAGTACCAGAAATGTAGCGAGGTGGTCGAGAGGACCAATCACAGCCCTTATTGTTTTCCCCTTGCTGTCCGCATCATTTTGATGCGTAGTTAGAAAGGAGGTGCATGGTAGTCGATGCGGACACAGTGCGTAGGGGTTGCACTTTGACGCAAACACGTTTTGATGCAGAACCATAAACTGGGCTTTACCGTCTCCTCCTTGAAAGTCTGACTTCGCCCTCTCGAGTGGGGAACTTGCTCCTTTTCAACGCCGCAAGGCCTCTTGACAGAGGCACGTAAAGTCATTGCAAGGGAAATTCTTAAACCACAACAGCCCTACATACTACAATAAAATTCAACAAGTACAAGTAGAATTTGCTGTGTTCACTTTCTATACACAGGCGACTCCAGATTGGGAATGAGAGCTACTATGTTTTCAGGACAAATGGTTCAAATGAGTCTCGTCAACAAATTAAAGCCTGATTAACAAGAGCAATTACAGCCAGGATCCTGTCCCAGATTATCTGCTCATTTAGAGACCCACTTAGAGCTTGTGATTACTTTCTGTTTTCGTCCCTAACTCTGGATTACCTCGACAAATGATGCCTAAAGAGATATGGCTTAATAGTTTTAGGAGGCAGTTGTAAGCAGGACAAGTAAATAGTGTTCTTGAGAATTATACTGCAGATAACTTCTTGTCTAAGTGTAGCTCAGTCTATCAAACCAAAAATTTATTGATTCAGATCTGGCTGCTGCTGATGTCTCAGAGCAGTTTTCAATTTTGAAGGCTGACTTTCAATAGAGCACATTAAGTTGTAGATGCTTCTGGCCACATCCATTCTCACATTTGCTGATTAACGCTAATAAACAGGACAGTTACAATAAATGTACTACTGGTGTCGATGATAAATAGTAAAAAGCCTAGAAGGCAACCTTGGGGTGCTCCTTCAGAAGTACTTTTTTGGGTGGTTGTAGAGGTGTTTATGATAGTTTAAAATGACTAAAGATCAAGTGGCTTGTAATTTATTTGTTTGTGTATTCATATTAGAGATTGACTAATGGGTTTTTTCAAAGGTGATGCTGATACCACGATACATTATGTATCTCTATACAGTGAGCTTTCAGTTTGATACACTGCAATATATTTCAAATTGATTCAATATGGTTCAATAAAAAATAATGGCTAAATCATGGATGTGATACTAAAAGTCTTTGTTAAACCACTTTTTGAGTGAATATGTGAAATGCGTTGCATACATGGGTTTCCTTCCTCTAAACAAGCAACTAAACTGTAGTGTTGTAACAAAATAATTTAGTAAAACATACAAAAAAAAAACAAAAACTCTTGGTGATATATCGATCCAGGAGCTCACAATACTGTATATTCACAAACTATATATATCGATATTACAATATTTTTGCACACCCCTAGTTATAGCCAATATGTAGGGTCAATTTTGATTATTTCCCCCAAATTATGTAATTCAATTTACTATAAACTCACTCATTGCCCTTTTTAGTCTTGTTTTGTGCAGTTATTGCCGCACTGAAATGTTCTAATGAAGCATTATGTCTAGGCAGCAGGTTGGCCAAAACTAAATATTCAACTGTGCTGGAGATTTAAGGCCGATAGCTGATTAATTTAAAAGTGCAAATATCGGCCAAGTGTTATATTGGTCTATCTCTAGTCCATAAAATAAGATAGATGACTCCTGCAAACATGAGAGATTTTCATAGCCCAAAATATTATGCTTATGTTAAATCAATTTATTGTCATATTCAACATGTTTGAGACGAGTATTCTGCCCTTGAACTGAACAGTATATCTGACTGGGTTCCACAGCGTCATTGGTAGAGGCAGCTTGGGCCACAGCTGGGCTCCTCTCTCTCCTGGCTCACTGTACTGCACAGTGCACACTCCACTCATTGGCAGGAATGGATTAATTGCCTCTCAGTCCCCTGTGATCCAAGAATGCAATTACCTACTGACCCAAATCACTACTGGCTGGAAGTCCGCCTCTGCTCTGGCATTGGAACACTAGGAACTGGCTTGTCACCCTCACCATTTAAGTGCTGTATTAATTCGTCAATTAGTATGTTTTATTTAATATAATAAATCTTAAAACATGTTGATCTGTTTCTGGATACTCTCTCCAGTGTTGCTAAGTGTATTATTATTTCCGTCCAAAACCCATCTTTTGAGGAAACTAAAAACATGACATTCTAATTTAGAATGTTAAAATCCTCTCTCTATCAAAACAAATAAAAAACGTTGAGGCCATCACCACGCTATGCCTCTGTATCTTCAGACTCTGTGCCCTCAGATGGCTCTACTGAAGCTATCCCCGGCACACTAAGAAAAAGTAACTGGCACTGGCACACTAAGAAAAAGTAACTGGCACTAATTTAATCTGTGCATGCCTCCATTTCACTGTAAAAAAGAGGTTTATAAATAGCCCATAAAGCCGAGTGAAAGGTGTACCAAGGTGTATTGAGGGATATGTATTTTTCATTGGTTTGCTTTTTGAAGCCGTAAATCCGACGCTCTGATCAACGTGTCCACTCAGAGAGCACTTAGAAAGCATCCAAGGAAAAGGAGATACTTACTTTGGACCAGGTTCTGGTAAAATGTTGCAGCCAAAAAATACCCAGGCTGGAAGTAAAATCAGTCTTCTAGGGCAGGGAGATGGGTAATGTTAGTGGTACACAGGATTATACTAGAAGTGGAGAGTTGTAATCAGACTAGAGAGTACCAGTACCTCTTGCAGGCCCATTGGTTTGTGATTCAGAACTGCTTTTTCCAAGTTTAGGTTTGGTTATGTGCTGGTTTAGAGTGGTGAGTGAGTTTTGTTTAGATTTTTTTTGTCCTGGTTTTAGTCCTGTTTTACTCCTAGATTGGCCCATATACTGGTTTAATTTTGTTGATCTACTCTTAGCCTAATTTCTTTTCTTGTTGGGGCCTGATTTTGACATGATGTTCTCCTGGCTCATGAAGGGTTTTCTTCATAAATAAGATTCTGGTTTAACTTACCTTGATGTAGTTTTAAATGGTCCTTTTTACCACACTTCAGTCCTTGATTAAGCCTAGTCTCTAATTACTAATATTAAATTTCAATGTCAAAGATTATGAGAGGCTAAATAATTTAGCGGTTTGAGTTTAGATGAACATGTAGTGAATCAATTCCTTTGAAGGTTAGCTCAAGGGTAAGACCCACTTGTTTTAGCCTTTCCATTCCAGTCTGTCCAAACCTGATGAAAAGAGGCCTTTTCAGAGCCTAAATTACATTTCTTTGACAGATTGTGGCTCTTTAGAAATGTCTTAATGGTTTTAAGCACTTGGCTGATAATGGTCTGAAGTACTTGACTTTGATAATTTGTGGACTTGACTCATTGTGATGTTCTTTTTTGTCATGAAGGGCTGAAATCATTTCAGATATTAAAATGGCCTGCTTTAAAAATATTTTTTTCGCCATCACCATTTTTTCAAGTCTTATTGAATAAGTTACTGTCTTGATCAAATTTTTTTTTAAATGTTTTTTTATTTTTTAAATGCTTTATGTAAACATTTAGTGCTGATAGACAATTCCTTAAAAGGTGACTACACTGCTCTCTTATGGGTTTATAGTGAAAAAAAGGCTGTGTGTGAGTTTTTAATAAATTTGAATTACGTGGGTGGAAAAAAAATCTTAATTGACCCAACATATTGGCCCAAAAATATTGGCAGAGCTTTTTGGCCATCAGTTCCTGGATGTTAAACAATCAGTATCGGCATCAACCATGAAAAAAAAACATAGTGGTCAGTCCCTAATCATATATATATATATATATATATATATATATATATATATATCCTCCTGGGACCCGAAGAAAAAAGGTGTATTGCAATATAGATATTTTTGGGGATTTTCTATCTATTTGGAGGTAAATGAACAGCTTAGCATTTGGATTTTATTAATTTTATTTTTATTTACAATTTCTAACATGTCCCCTGTAATGGACGCCAGGGACACAACCTAATAACCTCAAAACAACGGCTTTTCTGACGATCTTCTGATGAAATTAACTCCTACTGAGTTGAACGAGGGGCGGATAACATAAGGCGACTCTTCCTTCCGCTCCTTTTCATTCATTTCTTGTATGTTTGACATTGTTACACTGTCGACGTCATTTTATACTTTATGAATGAAATAAACACTTTTTTTTTAAATGATCCCGGACATGGCAGTGCCCTATAATCCCCCAGCCCTATTTAGGCAGAGGAATTTTGTCCCCCCATTAACCCTGTAAAGCCCAAACCATTAAATAAGTGACAGAAAATCCCAATTCTTTCTAATTTTTCTATTCATTTCAAGCCTTTACTGGTCCCTCTGAACAAACAAAAACATTTTTAAATATCAGTTTCCATATATGAGTTTCATCATCAGGTCACAATGCTCAATTTTTTTTTTTTTCCTGAACAAACAAAAACATAATAAAATACAAATAAATCCACAAATGTGTAATTCTAAACATAAAAAGTGCCACCATGATGCAGTAATAGGAAATCCACCACTGGAACTGGCTGGAAAACATAACTTTTTTGTTGTTGTTTGTGTTTTAGTTACACTTTTATGTTTTATTTTATTCTGCTCAAATAAACACTGATTTTAGTTATTTTTACTCTTTTTGTGGTGCACTGCAGGTATCTGATTGTACACATCAGGTTTTTCAGGGAAACAAATATCACACTGCTCATGTGGAGGGCTGAAAAACTCATGTATCAAATATGATACGTTTGGCGTTACAGGGTTAAGAGTCGATCTCAAAACACTTCATCAACTGGTTAACTCAACGTCCGCTATGAAGGACACAAATGAATGGGCCGGGTCTCACGAGGATATATATATATATATATATATATATATATATATATTTCTCACCTTCTACGGTGGTTGGTTTTTCTCACCTTATCAGCTCAGGTCCTCTACCAGACACCTGGGAGCCTGAGAGTTCTGCGCAGTATCTTTGCTGTTCCCAGTACTGCACATTTCTGGACTGAGATGTGATGTGTGTGTGTGTGTGTGTGTGTGTGTGTGTGTGTATATATATATATATATATATTTACTTATTTACTTATTTATTTATTTATTTCCATTTTTGCAAATCCACTGTTTCTCATTAAGCACAAATTCAGGGCCAGTTTCCAATGGTAACTCAAGTTATTTATGAAGCACTGAGGTGGGCTTACATGCTCTCCTGTTGTTGTTACCATTAGAAGAGTACACAGAGATGAACAGAGGTGGCCTTGGTACTGTATTGTGAATAGAGTTTTTTTTGTCCATATGAGGGTACCATATCAGGGAAAATGTAATCTCTTGGATAACTCAGAACATTACAAGCTTTAGTATTTTTTTTACCTTTCCCCCCAGTATTTTACTTTATATTAGCTATAGCATATTGGTATAGCTAATTATTAGATAAATTACACTGCTGCCCTGTACTGTGGGCACTCGGTGCTAGGCCATCCATCCATCTTCTCCCGCTTAATCCAGCTGGGTCGCGGGGGCAGCTTGCTGCCCAATACTCATAGCACCTGACCCCCCTATGAACCCCTCTGCGGGTGGTGAGCCCACAGGAGGGTGGACAACATGGTCCTTGATGTTAGTTCAGAGGGGTGCGGGCATGTTTTGGGTTGATGGGGGAAACCGGAGTACCCGGAGGAAACCCATCCAGACACGGGAGGAACATGCAAACTCCACACAGAAAGGCCCGGGTGACCTGGGGATCGAACCCGCAACCTTCTTGCTGTGAGGCCTGAGTGTTGCCACTCGGTGCCAGGCCATTTTTTGTTATTTTAGCCTACGTCATCAGTGGTATAATACTCCCTACAATGGAAACATAGCCTGGTATATCTGAACTGCACTAGTGGAATGGACAATAGTGTTCTGGTCCTGAGTGCCTTTACCGATGTTAAATAAACTTCTCCTGTATTAAAACTCCAGCCATTGTGCCTCTTCTCTTAAGATCTTGGATTATTTCATTTTATTCTATAACAATCATGCTTTTGCATAATAAGATTCTGTTCGTTACATATTTTTCCCATATTGTGCAGCCCTACTTTTTTAATTCTGTCACTTAAGGTCATAATGCACTGTCTGATAACTGTAAGTACGAGTGTATCATTGCGGTTGAGACTGTTCTCTAGTGTATTTTTTTTCAGATATATTTTATGTGGTTATATATCCTGGAGTAAAAGTAACTTCACTTAGTTTCCAGTTGGCTTAAAAAGGTTCTAAAATAGAGTTGATCAGCAGAGTGTCCCAGAGGAGAGCAGCGGCTACTGGCTCTGTGCACAAACACAGCATCTGCTACAACAAGGAAAGTTGCTTTGGAAAAAAGTCTGTTTCTTTACATTAGCCTTGTGTAAAGAAACTCAAGTGAAGTTAGAAGTTTGCAGCATAAAACTTGAGGGGTGGGGGAATAAAAATAAAAACTGAAGTCCTGGATGAGAATCCCAAACTGGCGCCCACCAGTAATTACACTATGAGTACAAAGAGACATACGGCTCTAAAGGGAGCACACGGTGTAGGTGTATTAATTCCTCTTCCTTCCTGCTTTCTTGACTCAGAAGTTCAGATTTAGAAAAATAGACCCCCCTCAAAAAGAAGAGAATAAACAAGACTAGTGACATTGAGTGACGCCAATCGTGTGTGGCGTGTGCGTTCCCACCACTGCTCCCTATAGGCTAACACCGTCTGTGGCAATGTGGCAATGTGACTGTCAATTTATCAGAACAAAAGCAGCAGAGATGTGTGTGTACATGTGTGTGGGCCCAGGAGACAGCGCCCCCACCCCCCACTGCCTTTACCTGGATCTAAACAGAATATAGGACACCACAAAACCACAAATAGATGTCTCCCGCGCAATTACAACATTAGACTTTATCCCCTGCAGTCAAAAGTTGGTGCTGAAGTCTTGAAATGTAACTTTCTAAAAGTAAACAACATGATGGGGAAGAGTTAAAACCTGAACAACTGTGTCGATCTGTGAATAGGGACTAGAGCGGAGGAAAATCTCGGCTGTGGACTGTAAAATGTTTATAAAAGTCTTCACTGCCTGTTGTCAATGAAATGTGTATGTGTATCCTTTTAATGGTCTCTTTTGATTGAACTAATAATAAATAAATAAAGTATTATATTATCTGGATAGATTCATTAAAGTAGTTCTTTAAAAGCGCATTGTGTAACTGGTGGAGGGTCTGTCAAATACTTTTCTCCAGTATGGCACTAAAGTTTTCTATCGTCACGGAGACCAAACTCGACCAAATTAGAGCTCAGAACTGTGGAGAGGCTTCCCTGCTCACAGTCAGAATGCATTTTATTTTTTTTAATATTTGTGAGCTATAAAACCACTGGTAAATGGATAAATATAACAGAGCAATAACATTTCCAAAGAAACAAGCAAGTAATAAACCCCCAACCAAAAAGTTACATCATGCACCTTTAACAGAATTCAAGGACACACCAGGAATAGACACAGCACAAGAAACTATTAGAAATGAAAATGAGATAACATGCTTTGTATTGAAATGTTGCTTAACTGTCTCCCTCTTCAGACAGTGCATGTACTTGGTGTGTTTTTGTTCAGTCTAACTAAAGTAGATTGGGGTGAATTATGATATTAGGAACTGTGGCCGCAACAGCCTCTCCCATAAATCTTTGTCCAGTGAGTTATAATGTTGAACTCCTACACTGTTACTACTGGACTGGACTGTAATGACTTTTTCCTTTTTATCTTTTTATATGACTGACTGACTTTGTGTTGCTGTGTTCCAGGAGCCTGAGTTGACGACCCTCATTGCTCTGTGCATAAGTTAAGGTGAGTTATAGATATTACATCATACACACTTACAGGTAGAAGATACTTAGACGGTTGGAGGCTTTCTCCTGTCATTTAATACCTGCATTGTCCTTGTGCACTACAGTCGACTTCTAGTGACTGTTTATGCTGCTTTATGGTGAATGTATGATTGATTGAGAACTAAGAGTAGAAGTACAAGTAGGAGTCACAGGAGTTAGCAGGTCATAACATTTTTCTCAGTTCTTTTTTGGGGGGTCAACGATGTATTCTTTAAGATGTATTTGGCTTTAAAGGTCCCATATTATGCTATTTTCTGATCTATGTTATTATGTTGTTTCCTCATCAAAAGCCTACATACCTGTGTCACACATGTTTCACACACAAATCCAGCAAATTTAGGCTGAATTCTTTTCTCAAACAGAAAACACTGTTCCACCTTGTAATGTCATATGGTAGTACAGGAAGTCCTCCACTGTGTTTTTAAACTCCATACACCTTCACTAGAATCATTTGGATAATTTCAGCCCTGGAATTACCAATCTCTACAAAACAAAAGGTAAAAGGCGAACTTGATTCATGATGTCACAAGGTGGAACAGAGCATTTTGGGCTTTGAACATGTAGACGGACCAATAATAAAAGGTTACTCAAACAGATGTGAATGAAACAAAACACAACTCCAGGTATGCTTTTGATGAGTTAACAACATTATAACATGGCTTAAAGCTCATAAGAGTCAATTTTGTGTAATATAGGACCTTTAATGTTTAAATGAGAAAGTTTTGTTTTTCCCCCTAGAATCTGATAAATCTTGGACTTGTTTACTAAATTAGCCAAATCACAGAGAAGTCATGTGCTGAAACAGAAAACCTCCTGTTGCTGAATGAAATGAGGCTTTGTCTGGTCAGATATTTGTGCCCGTTTCTAAATGAACCATGGAGTTTGTATTGCTTTATCAAAGTGCACCTCATTGTGGGTTATAGAAACTCAGTTTTATTAGCATGTTGGCCACAATGCAATATGGAGTTTAAAACTTCTGCTTGTTTTAGGCTGGTTTTCTTTGGGTTTGGTTCAGGTTTCTCCCATCAGCTTGTAATAATCTATTGCTTCTATAGATCATTACTTTACTTTTTTTTTTATTGTAAATGTCCATTGACTTTCAGTTCAAAACCACAGAACTGATTCTCTATTTCGGACCCTGCCCCGTGGTACTTGACAGTAGCAACCTGTACATTTTTACATAGCCTTTATATTTGTCATAATCTGTAATCAGAACTTGGAAGTACAAATATTCTAATTAGCCTCTTGTTCTGTATCTGTCTATAGCAGTGGTTCTTAACCTGGGTTCGGTGAGTCAATCTCAGGGGTTCGGCAGGGGTCAAGACCCACATCCAACTCATACGTTATTGACTGCAGGAAATTTTGTGCATGCAAAAGTCTTGGGACTGCCGTGATGGTGTCGTGTAGTTTCTTTCTTAATATTTTCCCTTCATACTAACTATGTCGAGCAAAAAAGTGGTCGGACGAATATGAGCAATATGGATTCACATGTGAGCACCAATAAAATATATATATCTATGTTTTGAATGAGAAAGAAGGGTTCAGTGAATGTGCATATGAAACTAGTGGGGTTCAGTACCTCCAACAAGGTTAAGAAGCACTGGTCTATAGGGTGGATGTGCCTTAATATATAAAAGAAATGGCATAGTTTACTGGGATATATTTTACTGCTCTATTTAAAGATTTTAATTATGATAATAAGGAATAACCAGCCTATAAACAGTGCTGTGGATTATGTTGCTATTAGTTTGACGCCTGGAGTTACTGGGAGCATCTTAACCATCGGTCAGTGTGAAGCAGCCTTACCAGAGTCTGTGGCTGCTCTCGCTGTTGGGATTCTTGGCTCATGATTTGGTTGTTTTGGTCGAGCTTTCTGAAGCATACATCATATCGACAGACAGGGCTGGGTGCCAGCTGAATTTCAACATCACTCCTGATTCGTGGAAGAATTGAAAATGCCTAAATATTTTCCCAGGCCTGACTGGAGAGATCTGGTGTGTTATTTGAAAAGAAGAATCTGATCATTTGGATGTTAACATATCTCCCTTTTGAGGAAATTGTCTACATTTGTTACTGTTATTATTTAAGAGCAAGCTTTCTACCGTGTGTAAGTAAACAGCACATCAATACACCATCTTGGATTCAGAGCTGTATACAAAGCACTTCTTGCTTGCTAATCTCAAAGGCGTGTAAACAACTATCCTTGGTTAGCTTTGCTTGAAATCGGTATGTAGTAAAAGTCTGTGGAATCCTCCAGCATGGTGCATGTATGATTCGTCAATTACCAATGTGGCTTAGGTATCTCCTGTTTAATGATCTATGAACAGTAGTCAAATGTCTTATTTGTGTTAAGTGAGTGCTAAAATTGAAGGTTTATCCTTCTGGTTACATAATGATTAATTTTTCAACCTCCTCCATATGTCAGTGTGGTATGCTGTATTTTGGAGTGAGAGGATGATCTCTTGTGAGTTATGGTGTTGAACTTGAGGACTGTGGTCTGAATGACATCTGAAATAAATCATCGGCAATTAAATTTACCACACTGACCCAGTTCACAGCTCTCACCAACTTTTAGTTATGTAGTTATTGTTTTTTATTTCAAATGTACAAAAAATACAAATTGCTCTATGTGAACACAAAAGACTTAGATTTGCCATGTTCGAAAGGGTGCAGGATGAATAGACAGATTAGCTTTTCATGTTGTCACAGTAATAAAATTTCAAACCCAATACTCAATACATGTATTATCTACCACCAAAATAATCCACAAAATAATAATAATAATAATAATAATATTATATATTTTTAAATATTTCCTTGTGGTCTCCTACGAGTTCTGATGTAGATTAAGACCTCTCTAAAAGCCTTTGATACTAGTTTTAACATTGATTTGATCTGACTACGGATACTTTTGACAACCCTTCTAAATTTCATAGGCATGCTTTAACTATTTTATTTCATGTTATGAAAAATGTGTAGGGTAAGTTATAACATCAATGTCTGTCCTTGATTTTTCTATACAGTAGATATATAGAGAAAATGTTAAATTCTCCCAGTGTAATGAATTCAGGTATTTGCTAGCATGCAGTGACAGGACATGAAAATATTCATGTTCTGATTTAAAAATCTACTTAAACATTTGTGTTTTTTTAATTGTTAGATACATTTAATGATAATGCTTTTAGCCATGTCAGAATGTTGTTACCTCATCAAAAACATTCCTGGAATTGTGTCCTGTTTAACTCTTTATTATAAGTCTCTGTCTCTAAATCTCAAAATGCTCTGTTCCACCTTGTGATGTCATGAAGTAGTAGCACTTTACAGTCTAAAAACAAAACAACCCATGTTTCACAGTAAAAGAGTAATGCCTGTCTCACTCTAATCTAACTTTAATCACCCTTAAAAGTGAAATGCAAAACAAGTCAGTGCTTAAGAGTGGATACTTATGAGATTAGGATGAGCACTGCTGATTAAGAGGCTGACATAGATGCCTCGACTGGGACTCCAGGTGGGCCCTGCATCTGATTTGTTCTATTCAACACGAATAGATAAACAGCAATAAGGCACCATTCAATTAGACATAAAGTCATCCAAAACAACTGCTTTAACTGGATCTAATCTCCCCACAAAGGTCAGCACTTCCCCAGGAGTGAACAGCGGACCAGGGACAGATTAAGCCAGATTCCACGCAGAAGGCCAAGTAGGATTTGCTTTGTTTTTCGACAGGAGCTGGAACAAATATTTTTGGATTGGATTGCGGATAAGACGTCAGCCCTCAAATGTGTCTTAATTTATAGCCTTGCACAATCTGTTTTCAAAGTCGTCATCCGGTGAAGAAGAACATCTTATAATTGAAAAGTTGTTAGTTTAGATGTCATATATTCAGACTTAAAGTAATTTGAAAAACAGCTGCTGGAGATTCTAGACTAAGTGAATGAATTTCACAGTAAGACAATTCTGAAAAGTGGTTTTGCGGAAAAAACAGTTACAGTTAGCAAAGCTTTTTTTCTTTTGTCATAAAAGTCTGAAGTATTACCCGGAAATTCAAAACTCCTTTGTAGTGTTACCAAATATTATAAGAGACACAAAAGTACACTAAGAAAAAGTGGTTTTAGAAAATGGACCTACACAAATGGACTGGTCCTTTCTTTCAAGATATAGTGCCCTAAGCTGCTCTCAAACTTAAAGCTGCACTATATGTAACTTTTTGGTTGAGGATCCTTCACTTGCTTGTTTCTATGGACATGTCATTGCTCTACCTGGAATGTTCCACAGTATGATGTTAAACAGCTCCGCTGTACATTTATTCCATTAGAGGTGGTTTTGTAGCTCAAAAAAGAGGCTTGCGTCTCCACAGATCTAACTTGTAACTTGGTTTGGTTTTCATGAAGATAGAAAGGTCCGTTAGCATACTCTGAAACATTTCCAAGAAAGCAATAACATCTCCATGGAGAAATGCATTTGACGGACTCTCCACCAGAAAAGTTATAATGGACTTTTAATTTAGCGGTAATTGCCCCCCCCCCCCCCCCCTTTTTTTTTTGATTCTACTAAAACCAATCAGTTGATGTGTCTGTAAATTTCATCAAATTTCATGTAGACCCTCCTGGATCTACCCCATCAGTGTACACAAATAATTTTACATTTTCAGTAATACTCGCCTGGATTAAAACCTTGAAATCACTTTTAGTATTTAGAAGCTGCGAGGATTGAGAAATCTTGCCCGGTCCAACATAAAGTTCTAGACCTAAATCTTTGTTGTTTTTCCTCCCTGTGGTTCATTTTCTGAGCCAAGCAAACAATGATGCCAAGAAAAGACCCTGCACTTTTTTGTAATGTAAGTGAAGCAGAGTCCAAATGATTCTTGTACAATAGAAACATAAAATCCTTACTTGATTAAACTACGTAAATGTTAAATCTTACAGAAGAAAATAGTCCGTCCTAAGCTTAGTCAGGAGTAAAGCATTCGTTTTGTCTTTTTCTGCTCCTCTTATTAACAGACTTGAAGTGATGTTTTAAACAATGGCAATGCAAAACACCAGTCCTTCACCATTGTGTTAGTTCAAATTGTCCCAAGCTTACTATAGCCTACCAAGAAAAAAAATCTGCTTTTCAAATGCTTGCAAGACTAACAGTAAGCACTCATTGCCTCTTTTTAATCAGGCCAAAACCGGAGTCCAAATTGATTCTGATACAATTGTAACCAGAAATCCTTGTCTCCCGCAATTGCCTAAACACTAGCTCAAGCCTTTTAAAGATGTCCTTGGCTTTATGGTATCTTTATACACTGAGCGATGTAAAGAGGGATTCTCCGGTGTAGTCATCTGTATTCGGGATACAAAGTGATGAAGTGCTTGTTGTGTATGTCTCTGGCAGTGTGCGAGATGAGGAAGAGGATTATGTCACCAAGCCAAGCTGATAGGACTTTGTATGGAGGGATAGCAGTGAGTGGCTCATTGTAGCGCTACAGGATAAGCGGCGTTCAACGGGATAGCAACAGCTCAATAGGCTACATGCTTGTGTCTTCTATAGGAATATACGTTTTTTTTTTTTTCATAATTTAACAGAGAATTTACATCTATCTATACAGACAAACTATACTGAAAGGTGCACTATGGAACTTTTTGTTTTAGGCTCTGTCACCTGCTTGTTTCTATGGATATGCCATTGACCTGCCTGGAATGTTCCACAGTATGACATTAAACTGCTCAACCTTACGTTTATTCAATTACAGGTGGTTTTATTGCTCAAAAATACTTGGAAAAACATGCATTCTGACTGTGAGTGGGGTCGCCTCTCCACAGATCTGCCCTGTAACTTGCTCGGGTTTGGTCTCCATGAAGATAGAAAGGTTTAATACTAATACATATAATGTTGTTTCCTGATCAAAAACATGCCTGAAGAGGTTTTAGATATCATCCATGCATGTTTGATAACATCTCTCGTGGGCCCCACTCGAACCCTCTTTATGATTGGCTGTAGATTCTGTCTAATCATCATCATCCATGCTCCCACACGAAAATTCTCCATAATTATACAGAAGCAGGATACTGTAAACAACAACTTGACAAACCTGATGCGATGTGCTTTAGTTTCATAAGCAGGATGCACACTGTGGTTGTGTTAGACCCTGAAGCTGTTTGTTTTGAGAAAAATGGCTGGCTGATGAAGTTATCCTAAATGGCTGCTGCAGCCGCCAAAATGTACATGGTTACAAATGGCTGAAGCTGTCATTTCATGCCTATAGTCTATGTTGCTCTACTGATTTACAAGATCTCAATATGCAGTGTACTGGTTACACAGGTATATAGGCCATTTCCACAAAATGTGATACAATGTGGGCTAATAAAAAGCATCCGATTTTACTTTAACAAATTATCTATTTATTTTTGTCTGTACTAAATATTTTCAAATACAGACAATTATGTGTCACAGTGACTTTATCATGAATAAAGGTGATATTACACCTTGAAGAGAGAGAGAGAGAGAGAGCCAGAGATGATTGTTTGAACAGAAGGCAAAAGTAGAAGTAGGTCTAAAGCTAATCAAGCCTTTTCAAACACAATGTGCTAACTTTCGCCTAAACCTCCACACTTGAGAGAGCGAGGGGAAACTCAAAGCAGCGGACAGATTCGCTGCCTGGACATGTGGCACCTGCCGCTGCTGCCGGGGCCGGGGCACGCTCTTGCTGCTGTCCGCTCATTTCTGGGTGGAATAGTTTGACCTGGGCGTAGCGCGTGGAGGGCGTAAGTCCACCTGGTGCCTAATGCTAATATGGACTGGTGTAACTTTCAGATTTAAGTGGGAAATGGGATTAAAACTAGTTTTAAAACCAGACTGGACCGGGACTTGGACCAGTTTCATCTCATCATATTGCACTATAATGCAGAACCAACAGGACAGCAGACAGAGGATGCACTCCGCTTCAGTCCTCTGGAGAAGGTGAGGGGCCTGTTTTCGTTAGTTTGGGACAAATCTGAGGACAGAGCCTCATGGGTGCATAAATGAGCTTGTGGGTGCAATGGAGCGTACAGAATTGTCGGCTGGCTTTGGCTGAAACTCTAAATGGCGCAAATGGCAGCGGTTTTGAGGTCTGGTTGTGATGGTGTCCTGAAGGGGGAGTGACAGCATGGAGAGCAAAGTGGAAACACATTATTATGTTGCTTTCAGCAAATGTGGCATTTTTAAAACAATAAAAGGTAACATGGTAGGCTATGTGTTGGTTGTTAATACCCCATAGGAATAAACACCCCCTGTTTAAACAATATTGAAACTGCTTTTCTGATGGCTCTTTTCATTGATACTGCATGTTCTGTGTGGTATAGACAGTGTAATCTTGAAATGTTCCCTTTAAACATGTATTTTACTGTAAATAACTGATGTATCACTTGATCATATCTATAGTTACTGGAAGGTTTACACAGGTTTACATTGGGGTAAGGAGATGCTGTTCTTGCCACTGAAAGAAAAATGATTCAACAAGCTCAAATTGTTCAAACTGAATTTCTGAATCACTATTATCAACGGTTTTCTCAAAATGTCACAAATCCAAACTGTACACAGAGTTCCAGGGCGGCTTTGTGTTCTTATGACGGAAAAGCAGATGAATTGTGCACTTTTTGGTCAAGGCAAGTTTAAAATAGCAAAACCTGACAGAATGACAGAGGAATGATAAATGTAATTTTGTACTTTGTTTTTATAGACATGAGAGCCTTTCAAACCGGACATAGCTTGTGTATAAAAGTACTTATTCACATAAGATTTACAGCTCACACATAGCATTATAAAGACATGCGGAGGTGACGATTTTATCCCAAAATTACAGCGGCTGTCTTCCTCTGTACCATAACTCATCTGTTCCACATACAAGACCAAACCTGACCAATGCCGGACTGAGAGTTAAGATCATAATTAAGATCTATACAAAGAAAAATGTCGCCTGTGAGGAAATGCTTCTGTCTGTCAAAGGCCTCATTAACTTAACTCACTTCTCTTTTCCAGCAACTTCAGACTTAGAATTTTGTTGTGAGATAAGTATAGAGGCCGGTGATCGGATAAAAGAAAGTATGAAAGTTTTCCTCATTCTGAGTGATCACAATTTTTGATTCATTTTTACTTTGTCTTTCACAAAATGAATAAAAATAGCTTTCAATATTAGAATTTCTGGAACATAAACAATACAGACTTTTAATCATTGCCGTAACACAACAAAACACTAAACTCTGCTCCCACCAAATGATTTTACTGGAAGAGGAAGAGCTGTAGACATCTAGGTTAGAAAGATGCTCCTTGAGTTATAAGAAATGACAGAATCTCAATTAATATTTGATGAATTAGCCAGTCCTATATAGATGTCTTGAAAGTATAAGTTATCATTGTGAAGTATCTAAAAATTGCACGTTTGTTTACATTTCATAAAGCAAAATCTGGATATTAAATAAATAGAGGCTGCAGAACAAAAGGTAAAAAGCAGCTGTTAACGTGAAAAACATCACTTCATGACATCACAAGGTGGAACAGAGCATTTTGAGATTTGGAGATATAGACAGACTAATAAAGGATTACTCAAACGTGTGAATCAAACAATGTTTTTGAGGAGATAACAGCATTATAACAGGGCTTAATGTTCACAAGAATCAATTTAGCGTAATATAAGTTCTTTAAGTAACAAATAGTAGCAAGTACTAGCAAATTGTTCATAGCACAATATTATCAGACAGCCTCTAATGTTCTTATACATTTGTTTTATTTGGAAATTGGAAAAAAAAACTGCAGGCATGGTAGTAATAATAATAATAATAATAATAATAATAATAATAATAATAAATAAAACAGATCAATATACACTTGCCTTTAATTATTTTCTAATTATTCTCTAATTATTAGTTACCGTAATCAGTGGTTTTCATTCTGACCATAGCACTCTTGAAATTGCAGTAACAGCAGCACTTCTTACTTCTCACCTGTGGTTCTTTGTGTTACAATTGGAAAAATGGAAGCTACAGTGGGCCCTTGAAGTGCTATACATCTTGACATGAAGTGCTCTTTGGCAAATGTTAAATTAACACATCAAGAAATAGGATGAAAATAATGAATCCTTTAGTCACAAGTGTTTAATTTGTGCCGTATGAAAAGAACAGTTAAAGGCACTGTACTTTAAAACTTGGTTAAAAGAAGTGTTTAGTTCTGTTATTGTAGCTGCCTTCATGTGTGCCAATATTTATTCTTGTTTACCTTAAAGGGCCACTAAACACCAAAATCACTTTTTTTTACTGATTATCTGTGTAAATAGGTATAAATTAGAAATGTATGCCCATCCCTAGCCTTCGTTTGTCATTTTAGCATTTGTAACAGCCTCTTTATGGTCAGCTACGGCCAGTACATTTGAATTTTCAAGTTGGACTAACGGCCGTCAGTGAGTCTGATGCAGGGTTATTACATGACGAGCACAGCCACTGGCGTCTGCGGGCAATACGTGAGGAGCCCCTCTCAGCCCCGTCCCTACCTGGCACCGCCGGGCACTGCGATGTCCTGCCATGTCTGAAGAAAAGAGAAACGGCGTGATTCGAGCTCGGTTTCAAAGCCTGGACACCACCGATTTGCGCCATGTTGGATTGTTGTGGCTGTCAGTCAGCTGTCAATCATGGCTCCAGAGCCCACTCCACACCGGTTCCCCCAACCTGCTGGACACCACCCACTCCAGAGAATTTTTCAGATTTTACTTAGGGGTGGATTCAAAAATACGACAGAAAATGGTTCCGCTCTAATTATGCAATGCTTTAAAAATAAATACATAATAATAATAATTACAGTGTTCTATACATCACCAGCTGCAGATAAGTAGCATTTCTTTGAAGTTTCTTTACACTTTTTTTGTATTTATCTCTGTCATTTTTTTCTCTTTTTCGTGGCTACTATCTCTCTCTCTTTACTTCCGGCCAAGGAAATGGTCACATGACTTAAAAATATAAGTAATTTAACAAATAAAAGATATCAAATTAAACAGCAGTGTTTGACACATTTTCATATTTTGGACAGATAAAGAATAATGATTTTCAGATTTATTAGTGTGAAAACAAATATACAGTCACCGTCAGCTACAGTTATGTATTCTGAATATGCTAATTATTCATTATTTATTATATATATGCTTGTGGATTCACCACTGACTTTGACTTGCCCTGTTCAAAAGACCACAAGCACAGATTAGCTTCACCTATAAGTGTAGCTATTGGCTGCTGTTGGGTAATGTTTCCCCATTGTCGATGATGTGTGCGGTAACTGTTGATTTAGTTTAATTTGAAGCTGGTTTCATATACACTGCTGGGTAAACTGAGAGGCAAAGACTAGTGTTGTCCCTAAAATGTACTGGGCCAGTTTTTATACACAGAAAAAGTTAAATATCAAAAGATGCTTGCAAAAAAGTTGCTCTAAGCCACAGTATGTAATTTTTTTTGCCAGAAAATTTACTAAAATAAAAGCATGCTTATTCAGTTTGGTTTATTACACTGAAAAACACGCTTGCATCTCCATAAATCTGAGTCTAAGCCTGGAGCAGGGCCTCTTCAGCTTGTTTCCATGAAAATGTTTGGATATAACCTTCCACAGTTGGTCTATCTCCATGGAGTATGTTCCAGAAAGTTACATATTGTACTTTTTAAATAAATAAACAGTTGTGTACTTTTATTTTACAACATCAATTTATCTTTGTTTTCACAATTTTGCACTGATTTGTTGATATTTATGCCAGATGCTCTCCCTGACATTAACATAACTTCCCACACATTATTAGACCACTTATTTCTTCATTGTGTACATAACATGCTTTATCATTTGTTTAATTATCACCTACCTCTTCTCTCAGAGAAATCCCCAAATCTCTGTCATTTTCATAGTTCAAGTGTCATTTAATTTACATTTCACATAATAATGAATCTTGAAACCATCAAGGGGCAGAGCATAACACTGTCTTTTCACCTTCCAGAGAGCTACTTTTAGCTCTTCACAGACTCAGCTTAAAAAGGGTTGACATAAATTATAGTGGATATTGTGTAGTGATGTTTTTGAAAATCTCCTATACAAGAAGGACATTGGAGTTTTATAAATAAAACGTTACATGGACTCAACTCTCTTGGATCCATCTTTCTCCTCTCAGAAATTATTTGCTCAGGTTTTTGAAACACTTGAACAATATTAGGACATTAGGCTCTAGTGCTTTCCTCATAGTTAAAAACAAAAACAAAAAAATGGAGGTCAATAGTGACCGCCCACCCTCATGTTCCAGAATGAAATTTCCCATAAAAATATACAGTATATGAAAGCTTGTTCACTGCTCAGTTATGTGGTAAACATAGTCCACTTTGTTCTAGTCTAAACGAGTGTGACGACACCCATCACATGCAGTGCCATTACAATGAAGAACAAAATAGCAAAAAAAAAAAAAAAACACACACCAGGATTATGTAGAGCAAGTTAATACGAACATTTTAAGGCCAAAATGACAAGGCTCACAGCAGCATTTACAGAGAGAGGGGTGACAATATTCTAATGTAAGTCAATGGGAGCCAGGATTAGCAGGAGTCGGAAGAGCCTGTATGCAGACTTCCTATTTCGAACGCGGTGGCTAACACGTCCATTTATATTTATTTATATTGACACAAGACCTATATGTTTATTTAAAGTCTGTATCTGAAACGCTTTAAAACATTTAGCAGAATCTTGTGTTTTAAATGTGCTTTTTGAGTTGAAATGACAGTATTATGCATATTGGTTACCATGTAGCTTATTTACGTAAAAACTGTTCATCCTGTAGTTTATACAAATGTGTTCTGAAATGTAATTCTGTTATGAAGATTTATGTTATGGTCATTTTGTCAGTTCTCCCGGATGTCTTTATAAAGTTGACTTTTAACATAAAGCTTTGCTCTAATTGCAATTCTCATGAGGAAAAATCATAATTCTAATATTTTACCCAAATCATTCAACCCTTTTACTTTGATCTGTAGATAATCTAGAGTGAGTTATACTTGTAGTCGTGGGCATACATGTTGCAGGTCGTATCATTATTCTCTATTCAAAATAATGACCTTATATTGCATATTGGGAATCTCTCATCTTTACTTGGCTTATTGTTGATGTGAGTATATATTGAACTTGGCTTCAGCGCACTAGGTGCCTCTTCATGTCGACTTGTGATATATTTACAGCTGTCACTCAAGGCCCTCCAGAGACTGAGATAAGATAAGAACTCCTGGGATGCTACACTATATCAAGACGCTCCTATACTGCACTCATGCAAGCCATCCAATTCTATTTGATACCTCCCCAGCTAATACCAGCTGTCAGTCACTCTTAAAGTCACAGAACACATATTTACCCAAAAAGTTGGGTTTGTTGTCATAAGGGAGCAAAGGCCAACAAGTAAACTAGAGCAGTGCTTTTAACAAAAGTCGTGCTAATTCATCTTTACAAACGCTAGGTACAGTTCTCCAATGGGTAGAAATCAGTGGATTATTTTTGGTAGATGTTTTCATTGATCTGCTCAAGGAAAAAGTCAGGTGTATGCTGGTAGTGCTAGATTAATTGAAATTAGAATAAAAAACTGAAGAGTGTTCAGTGCTTTCCATGAGAGAGACCGTAGCTTTTTGTAGAATACAATCACATTCACAGCTTATCATGCTAGATGCATCTACTATTTTATCTGTGTGTAATGTGAAGTCCTCTGATGCACCATTTGCATCAAGAAATAATTGGATTCAAATACTTGTAATTCTTCTTTTTTCCATAATTGTGCTGACCTTGTATCTGGAGGATGCTCAGATGCTCTTGGATACATTATACAAGACTTGGGAAACTGCTCCTCCTTCTTAAACTGATAGAACATTAGTACAATTTGGCATTTACATATTACTGATAGATTGCAAAAATATTATTTGTAACATAGAGGATTGAGATATAGACACTTTTTACAAGTTTATGACAATGTTCCTATTATACGTTTAGGACTTAAAGTTAAAGTTAAAACAAAATGCCTTTATTTAATGCTTTGCTAAATGACTTGACTTTGCCATGATTAAAGCTGAATAGACACTGCATGAGGGCCATAACACAAGACTAAATAAACGAATTAAATTAAAATAAATGAGTATTGTTGATGTTTGTTCCGATGGGGTTTTGAGGTTGAAGATAGATTTTTGAACCTGTTTTAATTGATTTTTATATGCTATGGTATTGTTTCACCTTGGTGTTTGTGGATAAAAATACACCCGCACCTAAGAACATAAAGCCTATTATAAACACTCGGATGGACTGTGTGTTCTGTAGTCATCATCTGGAAGCAGAGAGAGCCAAGGTTTATTCTCTTATTAAAACAGTGAATGTAAAGAAACACAGTGAAGGCTGGTGATAATTAGACTAATGAAGCTAAGCATGTTTGTGTTTAGCTGCATGTGCTCTCTGCAACTCAATTACTACATACACTGTCATTAAATTATCATCTTTTCATGTCTTCCTTTCAGGAATAGGAATTTTCTTTCAGTAAACCTTTTGCCTCCATCTAACTCATCTGCATACTTCTCATGCACTCTTTCATTACAAGCTGCCAACTGTAATTAGATTGGCGGACCAGCCCCTGTTGTATTCTCACATATCACCACTAGATGCTATCTACATTACTGCAGTCTGGTAGAACGCCAACTTTGGCCTGGTGGAAAGCAAATTAAATAAACTTATGTTATGTCAAGATCCAACTACCACACATTTCAGACATTATATTATAACCATTGATATAAAATGTATTCTTTTGTATTCAGGTTGCATTTTAAAGCTGGTTCATGATTTTTGAGCCTTGAAATGTTGAGTTCGGTATCAACATTACCAAGTTCTTAGAGCTCTCATGAACCATTTATACACCACTAGTCTTCACATGCATAATTTTTTGTCTTTAAAACTTTAAAACTACTTTTCATATTTTTTTCAGGCAGAATGTGGCAAAGCCAACCCACTCTCATCTCAAGGCATTTACACTGGGGTAGGGGTGGACAATGTGCCAAAAATTCATATCACTTTTCATACATTTTTTGGAGCCAGATCATGGTTTCAATTTCATTACGATTCTTGTTTTCTTATTATCTCTTATACAATCTTTAACAAGTGTTTTATAGCTGTTTATTCTCACTGTGATTAGTTATATCCAGTTGTCACTCAAAGAGAATCACAACATGGTGAATTAAATAACAAATAGTCACAGGGACCATGAAAGACCATGATTTTATTATTCTTGCTATATTTTCCCTGCCTTACAGAGGAGCATCATCTTTTTCATGTTGACGATGGATACAATGCCATATTATGCAGGCAGTGCGCAGTGGTCTGATGTGAAGTCTTGCTGATCAACCTGAAATAATTTAAGAGGTAACCAGGGCCATAAGGTTCACTGTTGTTACAGTTAATCCTCTCCATCATCACTTAGGAATACATCTATACCTCCAGCTCAGCCTCCTGTCTTCCTCAGTGCTGTGAATATTCTCAGATTATTTTGGCCGTATTAAACTCCTGGAGGTTGTATGGGGGGGTTGCTGTCTCCTCTTTGTAGTAGTCACACTCTAAATCTCATTGGCAACGGTGTTCATGCATTTGAGGCCTCCACACTAGCTAATGGGGAAAACAAATTGTGTGTGTGGCGTTTATGGTTCGATTAAACTCACTATTATCCCGGAGTGTAATTAGGCTCATTAGGAAACGCTGAATGTAGACTGGAACATGCCTCACTTTCCTGTGGATGACAAGATGCTGGTGCACCATTGGGCCTTGTTGGCAGTTTTTAACATCCAACAAAATACATTGGTAGGTGTTGTGGTGGGAAAAGGTTATCTTTATTCAACTTTTAAAGGGTAGTATAATTCATACCATGTATAAAGAAGTGGACTAAGTGAATGTGACATCACCCATAGCGTTCATCCCCAGTCGAATGAAGCTCATGAGGCCAGCAGGAGCGGATTTGGAGTTGAGTTTCATATTTATTTATTTACGGACAAAATGGCAAAATAAAAGCACCAGGATCCTGTAGAGTGGGTTAATACAAATATTTAAGGCTAAAATAACGAGGCTCACAGCAGCAGTTATAGAGAGAGGGGTGACAATTTTTCAGTGTTAGTTGGAGCAGAGTCGATGGAGATAATCACCCCCATGCTCGCTTCCTATTTGGAACATGGCAGCTAGTGGGTTAGCTATGTCCAGTTATATATACAGTCTATGGTTCATAAACATTTCTGTTATGCACTTAAACAGACTGAAACACAAAATCTCAAATGATTCTCAAAAATGTCATAATGCAATACGCGTTTATCCAGTTGGTGTAATAAAGAATTACTTATGCAAAAATACAAAATACAAAAATGGCTAGCAAGTTTCAGTTCAGTATGTCTGAATAGGGACAATAAATACAGTAATACATATGATGGTATAGGACACAGTCACTGAGTTTTAAACTACAGATGACACAGAGAAATAAAGGGTGCACATCACATCAGTGTGTTGGTCCAAACCTGCTTGACTAGTTGGTCCTCACTGTGGATCATTGCCAATTTTTTCAGAAGAAAATCTATTTGCATAATAATTATTATACTTACATTTGTACAATTCTAAATTTAGTTCTGCATGCTCTTCATCCATATAGAGGAAACCAGAACTCCCCATAAAAAAACATGGATCTTATTGTTGTGAGACAGAAGTGCTAACAAACCTTCCATGCATATTTATATGTTCAGTAATATGACAATAGGAGCATGATTTTGGAAAATTGTAATTGCTTGTTTTCTAAGGCTTACATTTGGATTCAGTTCTCATCACACATCCAGGAGCATTAACATTGGAGTGAAGACTGAAGTAGGCCAAACTGCTTCACTAATAATAGATTAATTTAACATTTTGTAGAATTCCAAAATTATGAACTCATTATTATATTATAATATCTTATTATTATTAACTTTTTTTGTTCAGTGAAAAGGAAAGATATTTTGATGTTTTCAGTGGAGATTCTATTACCTGAATAATTACAGCCTTTGTGACTTAAAATCCTTTTTCAAATTTTGATTAAAATTTGGATTCCTTTGATTAAATGTGCAGTTGATTCCATCATAACTCTAACGTTCCCATTTGCACTTCTTTTTCACTGGGTTGTCTTTTGGACCTGGAGTTGTTTTGTTATTTGGTGGTGCCAGTGTCATGACGTCTCATGTTTTCAGTGCCAGGACCTGGTGCACTTGTTAAAATGAAGGGTGTGAGAGACTGTGAGCAGAGCAGAGGTGAAAGAGTTTAAATCCGTGGAGACCTGTACTGCTGCTCCTTTTCACTCACACTGTCAACACAGTTAACACATGTGTACAAACCCAAGAGAGCTAGGTATGCTTTAGTTAGGCAGTGGTCATCTTAATATTTCTCAGAGATGATTTTATTCTCATAATCCAAACTGAAAAAAATAATTGGCGAAAAAAATTATTATGCTTTCTTATGCGTGCAATATTGTCATAAACATACACAGATGTAACTACATTTAAAGGTCCTATATTACATAAAACTGACTCTTGTGAGCTGTAAGCCGTGTTATAATGATGTCCTTACAAACAGACCTGAAGTTGTGGGCTGAAGTTATCAAATGATTCTAGTGAAGGTGTATGGAGTTATGGAGAAAAGAGTGGAGCACTTCCTGTATTACCACATGACATCACAAGGTGGAACAGAGAGTTTTCTATGTTATTAGGATCTTTTTTCAGACCAAGAGTTTGTTTTCATATCTGACAGTTTCGACTACTCACTAGGGATTGTCCTCAGAGTGGTCACGTGATTTATACAGGTTTTGGTGCTGTCTTCCTACCGGTGGAGGCAGGATGACAGCACCATCTGCAGTCCGACTTCCTCAGGACAGTATCCCAGGTGTGTGAGAGTATAAAAGCCCCCTCGTCCCGGTTGTGTTTTCTGTTTGAGAAGGACTCGGCTGAAATGTGCTAGGTTTGTGTGTTTGACATGTGTAAATGAAGCAAAACACAACTCTAGGTAAGTTTGTCATAAGGGAACATAACAACGACCAGAAAATAGTGTAGTATCTGCTCTATAACCTGTAATCCAATTTATTTATTTGCTGCAGTAGAGGCAAAAGGGAAGGTCTATATAAAAAGAAAAACCTGTGGGAATATTTGACTTTACATTTCAATAGAAAGATGGATTTTCAGGTGTCTGTATTTGGGAATTTTTAAGGCAAAAGTTTGAACCTCTAGACCACTACTACAGTATGTCATACATTTGCGGGATTGTGTACCATAGTTCCATTTCATGTCTCAGTCTGTAATCTTCTCCAGTTGTGGCCCATTCTATTTTCCCACATTTAACATACTCACAGCTGTGTTGTTCTTTATCCTAATAAGGATTTATTCAGACCTCTCACTGTGTGAAGAGCCCTACATTCCATCAACAGATTTATTACAGATTAGAGCAACACTTTTGCTAAAAATGCAGGCATTTGTTCAGCCTCATACAGTCAAGCATGGATTCGGCTGTTGTTCAACACTAAAGCAATATTTGTGTTTTATGGCACTCTGTAAGTTTATAATGTGTTTGTTCAAGCAATACATGGACTTGTTATATACCATGCACAGATTTTCATGCACGTACTGAAAGATTGGAATACTGGCTCAGCAGACTGTTCACAAACCCTAATGTTAGCTGTTCAATCTCAGCTCCAACCAGTGCATTGCCTTTGCTCGTGTCCTTGGGCCAGACACTTTGCCCACCTTGCTGTGTGTCAGATGAAGATGGGCGATAACGATGAAAAATTATCTCCATCATTTCTTGGACTATATATATATTACAATATTATATTATAATGATATTTCTAAAATGTGCCACAGCCCCGCCTGTAAATGTGGTTGAGATTCAAGTATTGCAAAAAGAAGAAAATGGATTGCTAAAGTTACCACAAAGTGTTGACAGATTACACTCCCTTATTTGAAATCTTTAACATTGCACATTGGAAGTTAGCAAATTAAAAGCTTGTTAACACATATTATGCATTCTTGTGGCTTTGATTTAATGTTAAATGTGCTTTTCTTCACAATGGGATAAATATTTCACCTGTTCTAACTTAAAATAATTTGTACACATAAGGAAAATATACTTTATAACTACACCCCGTTTCCAAAGAGGCATGTATGCGTTGGAGCTCCCTCTGCTGTCAGCGATGAGAATGAACAATGGGAAAATCGTTAGGCCCGTGAATGTTATGCCAGTATAGTCACATATTTGTGGTGAACATAATTTGGTCACATAATGAGTCCAGTGATGGTTTATGGGGTTAAAAAACTGTAAGAGAAGTCAAGTTTTACCTGTGACGCAACAATCTGACCAATATGTGAATGGTATACTTTGATTAACGAAGACAATTTTAGATGAATGGATTAACAAAACTTTATTTTTTTGCATAATATCTTTAATTGTTTTGATTATTGACCATTTAAAAAAATATATCTCCCATGTTCCCTGTGGGCCATCTCTATCTAATGCCACACTAACATTTTTTATTTAATTTTGTTCAGGATTTTCTTTCAAATTAGCATGTTGTAGCTATTGTTACCAGTGATGGAAGAAATACTTAATTTTGCTATTTAAGTAAAACTACAGTAAAAGTAAAAGTACAACATAAAAAAGCTAAACTATCCATTTAAAAATGTACTGCAAAAGTATTTCTCGCAGATTTTGAGACCTAATGAAGCTTCAAATGTAGTGATTTTGATAAAGATTTGTGCTGAATTTTGTTCAACAGAAACAACTGAGTCAATAGTTTTTTCTAGCTGTTTTTATTTGTATTTCCTCAAATTATAAATGTGTTAAAAATAAATCCTCAGCCTTTTCAGCAGGTCTCACACAATAATAAAAAATTATTTTACTTTTCAGTCCTGTTCAAAAATGTAGTGGAGTAGAAAGTACAGACCTGCTCTCAAATGAATGGAAGGAAAGGTAAAATGCATCTACTTTGAAATCTACTTAAATAAAGTACAGATACCTAAAATGTATAGTTAAGTACAGTACTTTACTACTTTACTTTGTTTACATTTCACGACTGTTTTTTACCTATGTGGCTAAAATCTAAAGCTAGTAACAAGAGCCAGCACAGTCACACCCCTCTCTACTCTGGAGCTGCTTTTGTGTTTGCAGTGGCTACATTTCAGAACATGATGTCTAACTCTCCTGCCCTCTGAAACCCTGACTACTCATCCATTTTTAAAGATTTGCAAGAGGTCTAAAACAGCCTTTTGCTTTTATTAATATGTCAACACTCAACACGGTGTCATCCAACCAGCTCTTTCAGATATTCCCACCGCACTGGAGACGTTCGCTGGCCTGTAATGACCACTTGAACTCTGGTCTGCTCCAGGTCCACACAGAGAGCAGCTTTTTGTATTTGAGTAATGCAGGATTAACCTCTTCAGCCATTCAGGCGCACCTCTTAAGTACAACAACGATGAAGTTCGAGACTCGACTTCCTGCAGATGGGAACTTTGAATTTTTAATGTCTTTTTATTCGCTCGGATGGGTCTGCAGTACGTTGCTTCACAAACCAGGAGTGCTAATCCCAGTTGCTCTGCTTTGGTTCACAGTAGTCAAGTAGTGCCAAAGAGTGACTTGTCTTTGTTGTCAGTGAGATGTACATGTGAAGTGATGTTATAATCGGTGACCAGTCAACCACACAGTCACTTAGCCATAACCATGCACTGGGGACATTAAAACTGTGTATGGTTTCTCATGAAGATTCTTAGGATTAATGAATAGGCTAAATGGCACTAGGGGAAAATCAGTGTCATATTTCAATTTATGGCTTATGACTTATGCTTTTGTTTATTATGTATAATCTATGACAACTGTGGATCATAATTTTACATTTTGAATCACAATATAGATCCAAAACGACATAAAAGAAACCAGGCAATGATGTCTTCAATGCAGGAGACTAACAGTTACTAGAATATGCATGCATCACTCTAAATACAACTTTGAGAGGGTAAATGAGAAGAGAAAACAATTACAATATGGGTAAAAGCTCTTATAAGTTGATTTCATAATATATCTCTTTTACTTTGTACAAAATTTTGTCAAATGTTTTATTCTTGCAGCATTCTCAGCAACAATCTCAGCAGCAAGGCCTAGTGGAGTACAAGGCTTAATGTGACGCACTTTGGTCACCGTGAGGGTTGTAAAGGGCTCTATAAATAAAGTTTGGCTGATTAATTGATTTATACTACATTCAAATACAGGTGAAGTGATGCCTCCAAGTCTCTCATTGTCAATAGCAGTAGTAGCTCAGGTAGTAGAGTACGGCAAAGCCCAGTGTTTCTTGTGTCCTTGGCCATGATACTTAACTCACATTGCATCTGGTGTTTGCGTTTACTTGAGTGAGCGTGTGTGTGTGTGTGTGTGTGTATATGAATGATGAGTGGCTCCTTGATTTATAGTGCCTCTGAGTGCAAAACTGAGCTAGCAAAGTACTGAAAATCTCATATCAGATTTTCCTATTCCTGCAACTGTAGTATAAAATATGTCTATTTTAGTCTCTGACCCATTGTCACTAAAGCCATAAAACCACCACTTTCCTGCTTCTTGACAGATTCTTTTTGACAAACACGAGTGATAATGTTCTGAAATTTTGCTCTAGTCTGTCATCGCCAAGACAAAGTGTGAAGAAAGCATCTGACAAAGAAAGCCACTACAGTATTTTAAACCCACAGAGCCAAACCAAAGCCTTTCTATTGTGTGCTTTACTGTGGGTCCTACCAAGTTGTTTTTGCTCGAAAGCTTGTCATTCTTTTTCTCTCCCAAAATGTGTCTCCTGCTTTTGTCTGGTGCCATTTTGGATCCTCGCGGGCCTCCAAGGATGTTTGATAGTTTCCTCGGTGGATATGAAAGATTAATGTGGGACAGGCACCTGCAGCAGTTCCTCAATGACAACTGTGAAAGAGCAGCTCTGAGCAGACAGCCGATGTCTCACTGTTTAACTGTTACCACTGCTTCCCTCAAGAGTACTTGGAAAAAAGGCCAGCAACCAGGACAATTTGCCATAGCTGCTGTCAGTTGCTAGGCTCAGCTCTGGTAGTTCCTGTGCAGATATACAGTAACAAATACATTATTAAACTGGCAGGGGGGTTATAGAAAACATAGGTGGAATTGTAATAAAAAGTAAGGTTTGATTTGGTGAAATGCAGTAAATTTGATTCACAAATATGCACAAGAAAAATCATCTTCTGGCTTAATGCTTTAACTCTGACTTGACAATAAGGTCAGATGAAAAAAAAGATCATACAAGATAAAGCAACAAGATAATTAACATAAGTTAATGTTACAAATTGTTATATCTACAGTATAGAAGTTAATGCATTTAGATTTAACCCACACATAACAGTTACACACCACATGAACTAAAATTAAATTCAAATAAGTATGTTTTTCTGTCTCTATTCAGACCCTAGGATTCCACTTAAGCTATTAATTCAGTTTAGAAAAGTGAATCATAATTGTGGCGTACACTCGCAATAACTTTCAGAGATTTTAAGGCGCTGTACCTGATTCAGATGTCTTAAAATGTGAAAAAACAGAAAGGGCTCGATCTTGCCCCCAGTCTTAGCACTAGCATTAAGAAGGGGACGTGTCCAGGTCGGGCTGTACTTCACTGCTATAGTACATACATGGTGATAGCATCATATAAAAGCACTTCCAGTGTGGGTAATGTCTGCAGTAAGGCTGGGCAAAAAATCGATCTAAAAGAAAAATTGAGTTGGCAAGTCAAATCGATTAGTTTTTTTTCCGGGAAATCGATATTTAAGATTTTTTTATACAGCATGTACATTTTGCATTCGCCAAGACTTCTTATATGCTTTCCATAGTGCACTTTCTGCAGTGCGTCTTTCACTTTCCCCCGAGAACACCCTGCACTACCATAGACTGTCATCTCTGTCTCTGTGATTACTACAATGAGCCTCGTCATTTTGGTTAAAATGTTTATATTAACCTACTCTACATGACCCTAGTGTTTTTATTTCACTATTTTTTATGTAAATAAATTCTTATTCCTAATATGTACCTGGCTCCAAATTCGCTCCTATGACTGCTAGCATCGTGAGCTTCATTTGACTGGAGCTGAACGCTATGGGTGATGTCACTTCCTAGTCGAGTTCTTCATACAGTCTATGGTCTTGACTAAACTGGAATGCTGAAGTATTAGTGGCCATACTGGCTTGTAGTGGCCATACTGGGCCTAGTTAGTGGATGGGAGACCACTGGGAAAATCAGGTGCCACAGTGGTCACACAGACAGACAGTCACAAAAACTGTTGTTGTTGTGTCCTTCGGCAAGGTACTTCACCCACATTGCCTATTATGAAAGTGGGGTGTGCGTGAGTGATGCTGGTGGTCGGAGGGACGGATGGCGCTGATTGGATTGGCATCCACGCTTGTGTCTGTCTGCCCCAGGGCAGCTGTGATTACAAAAGCAGCTTACCACCACCGGATATGGACTGAATGAAGAATGCTCTGTAAACGATGCTTTTAAAAGCATCTAGTGACGTATGTCTGTGAAAAGTGCTATATAAATAAACATTTGCTTACTTGCTTTAGTCTGGCCTTGATTATAATAGTTTTTTGGCAGGTTTACATTGCATTTCTTACACTTGATAACTTTTATGCAAACTTGTTTTGTATATTGTTCAAATATTTGACTTCGCTCGCTTGTTTCTCTAGAGCTGACAAACAAAGTGGACGTCATATCTTACCCAACGTGAACCTCCACATGCTCACTCTCTCGCTGTAGCGCCTTCCTGCTGAGAATGATTTGCCTTCTTCAATCACTCCATTATTCAACACGTGTGTGCCATCTACACACTAAGATCACTGCCGCTCCCCGCTTTCCTTTTCAACTACCTTTTTTCTTCTGCCTTGTAAGCCATTTGTGCTTGTGTGTAGAAATGAAAGAGCCCAGAGATACATGGAGGACAGGTGGGTGTGTGTAGAATTGTAGCATTAACAAACCAAAGTAAAAAGCACACAGGAGGAGCGCGCGATTCCAACAATATTAAAATACGATTGTGCGTGGGTGAAAAGAGTGTACACCAGGTATCACTCAGACATAAACATCATAGCAAAAGAACAACAAACAAAGACAAGAGAAATGGAAACCGTGAATAGTTCAAATGTTTCAAATCATTTCAGGAGGATGCATTCGCTGGTGAAATCCTGGCTCCTTGTGTCCTCAGATAAAGCCAACTTCTTTTCTAACGCAGCCACGTTCGCCATTCCTGTATTGGAGACATATGAAAAGTAGCACGCGGGTTATAATGAATGAGCTGTCAGGGAAAGATGTCTTCACTGCCAAACAACAGCTCACATCAACTGGATCAATTAAAAAAGAGAGGAGTTCATATCAAGTACAAAACATTGACCTGGTTCAAGATTATAAGTATTACGCCGGGGTTGCAACATTCAATTTGACAGTAACAGAGGTCAGATCACTGTCTTTTGTGGAGTTTGATGTTTTCACTTCAAAAATACAGTCGTTTTTGAGGTGTTTTTGAAAACAATAAGAACTTGTATATATGGCACAATTTAAAGCCCCAGTATGCATTTTTTGCCAAAAAATATATTAAAATAAATACATGTTTTTCATTATGGTTGTTGTATTGCACTGGAAAACAGAAACACATGCATCCTTACTGACAGCAGGCTTGCATCTCCACAGACCTAACTCTTATTTGGCCTAAATGAGGGCCTCCACCTTGCTTACAAAAATATTGTTCCTTTACTGTATAATATTCCACAGTGTGGCATAAAACTTAATGTTCCAGAGTATGAGTATGATTAAGTCTCGCTTTCCATGGAATCTTGCAGTAGACTTTTCACCTTGTACCCTTTCACTTTGTACATGACTATAAGCCCACAATATTACGCATTGCAGCTTCAACCTATGATACACTGAGATGGAGGAATAAAAAAGGATTATAATATCCTAAAATAAAGATGTACTTTGTTGTCCCTGAAGACTAATACTATTTGTCCTGGGTCATGGATTCTAATTCATTTGTATGTGTCCATATATAATATCCTTGCACCTGCATTATTTAGCATGATTACCATGCCACAGTGTTTGTTCCTGTTATGAGTTCCAATTGAAGCCCGTTAAAGGTCAAGTCCTGTTTATTCTCCATTCTTCTGCTGCTTGTGTAATATTGAAGTTGTGCATAAAACGTGCATTAAAGCTCTGTCAATATGGTGCATGTACCAGAAAATGTACCTATGTGTTGTTCTTGTGTAGACCATTGTGAGCCCTTTGTTATTACCCAATGAACAGAAATAATAGTTTCCACTGCATGAAGTCCCTCCATACTGCAAATAGATGAATATTATGTTTAATAAGCGCTTGTGAAACATCCTTGTTGGTCATTGGCTGTTGTTAATTTGTCATTATTAGAACCATGTGGAGCCAGGGAGACCAGCCAGCCCACGTTTCTGCCAGGATGGAAACCACGCCCCCTATAGGCAGTGCCAGTATCTCTGTGTCTCAACAGCAGTCACCCAAGAAGTTTGCCCCTGTGGTCGCCCCAAAACCCAAGTTCAACCCCTACAAACCACCAGCAGAAGGTAAGCTCACAAACGACAACAGAGGCCTGATAGAAGAGAGATGATCAGAAAGAACTACAGAATCACAGAATCAAACTAGGTATTGTCTGGATACAGTTTGTACACACTTTTCACAAAATGCCTGTGATATATAAAACAGCTGACATGTCTTCAGGAATCCTCGATGTGCTCCATATCCATTAATACAAGGATTTTTTTTAGCCTAAAGCTGATTATGTTTAATCGAAGAGGATTCAAAACAAAACTATTACTTGGCAAATGTTTTCCATAAGATAAGGTTAAATCATACATGCATTCATTTAAGGATACCCTGTGTGGTTGTGGGTGAAGTTTTGGTGTGTAAACCAACTTTATTATTGATTATCATCAACCCATAAAATGAGCAAACAGTACAACTTTAACTACACCGCACTTGAGCGCACTTGAGCGTATATTATTTAATCCATATGGTGGTTACTATAGCAACTGACCATCAAAAGCTGTAGCAGATTTTAGTTTTTTCTGGTTCTGGTAAATGGTGTGTGCAGTGCTATGCTTTAGTTGAATGAGCACCATGTAGAAGCTACTGAACTAGAGACATTTCTTTTTGTCTAATCAGGAGCATAATCGGATAAAATCTATGTAGTAGCAACTGTCTGAGGCTATTTCAAACAATTTATCTATCACGTTGCAGCTCAAACAGTTCAAACTAAAACATGTTCTTCACTTAAGGTTCCACTTAAGGTACAGCACCTATAATTCATTGTTATAAATAATAATAATAATAAATAATGCAATTGTAATTTTGAAATTCTTAATTGCATAACATTTTTCACATCTCACTAAAAATAGAATCTTAATTCAATGCTGTATATTTTCTATGCACGTACAAAAACCTATTTCAGGCTCGGCCTTGTTGCTGTGGTAAGTCCTGTTGCATTGTGGGACAGCATATTTGCATGTGTAATGTTTAAAACTGTTTGTGGTGGTAATGAGCGAGAAACCAGGAAGGTGCTGTCTGCCGTTTCAGTCTGTGGGGAAATGATTCTACCTTTTTTTTAATGCTGGTTGATTGCCTCTAATGGTGTTTTTCAAATTTGGATTTGCCCTCTGTTGGTGTCTGAAATTTAGCATTCGTACTGTAATGTGTTAGGGGTTAGCTCTGTTAACATTTATTGAGTATTTAGAATTAAAATGTTGAGTCACTCACTAGTGGTTTTAAACGTACAATTATCCATGCTACAGTATCTTACCTCAGTGATCTTTAGAGTTGATGTTTTTCTGATTTTACTTCCTACAGTAGACAGTTAGGTGGAAATACACTTTTTTATCAATGTATTTCATTTTCATGTTTTTAGAGGAACTTATTCACCTATTTTGAAAACCATATATAAGAATGGCAATAAACCCATTAGTGATACTACTAACCACTACACTATACTAAAACTCAATTTCGATACTAAGGAATAGACTCAGTACCATAATTGTGATACCATGATGTTAACAAAAAACACTCTTTATTTAGACAATAGAATGTAATTTTCAGCATTACCATGTGGTTTTATATCTGTCGTCCAGGGAGGTTCTACACTGGTCCATGGGAATATACTATACATACATACACTTTATTTATTAGGTGCCTTTCTGGACACCCAAGGCCGCCTTACAGCAACATAAACAAACTAAGTACAATTTTAAACACTATGTAGTTTTATACTTATTCTGATAGATTTCAGGAACATAATAGTAATAATACAGGAAAGATTCATTTCTGTCCTGTAAATGTGACTTTTTTTAGTATTGATACTAGGATCTAGTCTTGATCCCAGTTTTAATATTAGTTTATCTGTTAATCTGATTTTCAATACTTGAATTTTGACAACCCTAAAATCCACAGCAATGAAGTGTGCTAACGTGCCCCTTTCTGTTCCTATACCCTCTATAGAATATCAACATCATTGTACCTCCATAACCAACCATTTGAAAACTGCTTCAAGGTCCCCATCTGAATCTAAGAAAAGACTACTGTTCTGTGCCTGCTGTTCCTCTTTCAGTATCTTTAATATTGCAAAACGCTGGTAATGATGATTTAGTGCATACTCCAGTGAACAGTGTGTGCTAAAAGTGGGTTCTGTCTCATCTGCTGTATGTTTCGTAATGAGAACATTATCTAAACCTGTAGCTTCGACCCCCTGAGACCAGCTCCAAAACGGAAAATCTGTTTTCCAACTGTACACCTGTATGGAGAAGCCAGCTTGGTTTTCTATTATATTATTGAGCAATTCCAAAACTGCACTTCTTATGGGGTGGCCCTGGTCTGCCATAAGGATGTCAAGATTATTCAGTTAATTTATAATCATAATTGTATAGACTTAACATTAGATTAGATATACTTTATTAATCATTTTTAATATGCATTTTGTTGCAGTAGTTCGAACTATATCAGAACAAGTATAAGACCACATAGAAAGGTAAACGCCCATGGGCCACAGTGGAACCTACTTGGACGACTGGGGGATTACGCAGATATAAATATAAGGCCACATGGTAATATAAAAGAAAGTACTACGATTTAACGTTGAAAATGACATTCTATTATCTAAAGAAAGATGATTTTTTATTATCATTGTGGTATTGATATCAAGTATCTAGTCTATAATCTATTCCTTAGTATCAAAATCCAGTTTGTAGTTTGAAAGTAACTTGGACCGGACCAATGAGGACTTGAGTACAACTTGCGACTGGACTGTAATATTTCTGTACAGTACAATTTCTTAGAACATTCTACTCTTGTCCCCGAACTCTCTTTTATACATTTTCGTTTTTTATTTCTTTAGCTTCTGCCATCTTAATTTGAGTCCTTTTAATTCCAGTACCTCATTTATGATACAGTATTTAATCCAGGGTTTTATTTGGTACAATTAATCATTGTTGGAGTTTAAGAGGATTAATGAACAATATAAAGGGGGCGGGGTCATGCTCCAAGTGGAGATGCAGATATTATTGTCCCAGCGTTGCACTTTTATTATAGAGGTTGAATGATAAGAGTGCTATTAACTAACTTGACCCAAATACTAACTTTTCAGAAAACTGTTTCAAATGCGTTTACAGGGCTGCAGATGAGGTCCTGTCATCTGTGTACATTTATATGCTAAGAGCTTAATCTTATTATCTCATTTTTCTGCTGCACATTCTTTTATTATGTCTTAAATTACACCAGAAACTTAAACAACTTTTAGTACATTGATCATTTTAGTTTAGATACAGCATCCATGCTATTCTAAATAGAATTTCATGAATTAAATGTGATCAGTACAGCATTTACTGTTACAATGTTAAGTTAGTTATCAAAAACTAAATATTACGTAATTGTTTTTTAAGTTTGTTGTAATGATTTTTCTTTAAATAAATAAATAAATAAATCAAAAGAGTTGCAGTACGCATATGTAAGTGTAGTTGTATATAGATTTAAACATTGTAATACACACACAGAGATGCAATCATATTGAGTGACATTGTACAAATCAAAGTTTATCTTTAAGAGTGTTGTTGTGTTTCAGCTCAAACAATGCAAAAGCTTGTGCAGACTTGTCACCGGATAAGACGTCTTTATCGGTGGATTAAGATCTTCATTTATTTAATATCTATATCAGGGATTAGCATAAAAATTAAAGACATGTCCATTTGGCGCTGCACTGTGCTGTGCTTTTGTGTAGACCCCCTCATGGTGTAGGGAGCATTGTTCAGAGTGGGAGACACAGACGAGAGTTCTGAGATGGGACAGTCCTGAGACAGGCTCCCAGGACTGTTATGAGACAGGCTCCATTCTTATGCACTGAAGATCTTCTTACAGTGGCATCACAATACATTTTTATATTGCACCCAGGCATAGACATATACTGTAATAATCGACTATATACTGTATATTATGAACTCCCACATGTATCAGTACGCCGGCATGCAAGTGTATGCTGGGTCTACAAGCCAGTGTCGATTGCCTCCACATCTGATGACTTTGTTTGGACTCTAAAGAGTCTAGACTAAGCTGGATACTGTCTGAAAGGCCCTTTAGGCAGTTTTTGTTTTAAGCATGAGCGATTACACTTGGAGCTGCTCTGAAACATGCTATAGAGGAAAATATCCTGAATAATTGTACAAGGAAATGCAATCCAGTGCAACAGCCATGCAACAGTTCCATCCTTCTGAAGCTCAGCATCTTAGTGGTAACAAAACTGACAAGTGGTGTATAGTACGGACAAGAACGCAAATGTTTGTGCATGCCTGATCAACCAGAATCACATCCTCTGTTTAGAGTTAAGACATGCAGCTTAAAGCATTTACTCCTAGTCAAAGGGAACATCATACCACAGCTGAATTCATGGCCAAAGATTAAATAAATGAAGAAAAAGATTTGATTCACTTCAGAGAACAATTTTTTCTCTTTTTCACCAAAAATGTCCAATAAGTTTCCATTGACATTTCAGATGAGAGTTGTGTATCCAGGCAGTTTTATACATTTAGTAACTAAATTATGTTGCTCTACGTGTCAGACAAGAGTGCCAGGAAAGACACTTAGTTTTAGAGTACCCTGTTGTGTTGTTGTTTACCACTGAAATACAAAACCCACAATTCCAACAGACCTGCATATTAGTGAAGAGTCAAAGTAGAGAAATGTAACTGTAATTGCTATTTGCTTTCATATGAATAATATATATGAATGCATTGAATTAACTCACATGGGAAAAACTTACATTATATTAGATGCATCGCTTTTCCTTATTTTTCCTTTTTGCCATGATTCTGTATCTATTTATTTTCATTGAGTTTGCGCATAAAGGCAAATAACTTCCATTGATACAAATTTACCTTGAACACAAAAAGTCATTGTATTTTACATTTTGATTATACTGAAAAGTTGGTGACTGGAAGGTGTTCCTCCTGAAGGTATCATTTAATCACATTTGTTCCAGGTCTTTAGAAGTCATTATTCAGCCTTGCATAATTTGACCTTCTAAACTTAGTTACTTCTTGCCTTAGTCCTGGAGTAATTCTTGTTTTTATCTTGTATCTAACACAAAGACTTTTTGTTAGTCATGCATTCAATCTGGAAGTACACTACAACTCCATATACTTAGTTAAAATAAGTGTGTCCAATGGGTTTTTGTTGTTGGAAAAGTGCTGGTTGTAGTTAAAACTTATTTGAATAAGTTTGTGTTTGCCAGTGCTGTGAGCGGTCCCATTGCATCCCGTGTGTGCATAAGCTGCGATTTGCTCTTCCTCGCCTGACAGGCCAGAGGCGAAGTGTCTACCGGTCTGCTCTTATGTCACTCCCTCGTGGTCGCCCCCTAGAGGATCCACAGGAAAGCACCAGCGCTGTGGCAATATCCCTGTAGAGACCAGAGGCTACTGCCGCTCCAAGTATGATAACGTCTGCGCCACTCTAAACTAAAGCTAACTTTTTTTTGTTGTTTTAATTTTAAGAGTACAGGCAAAATGTGTTCTCAGCAGAAGAGATGAGTAGAGCGGCCATAAGTAAGAGCTATGTTACTTCTAAATAACCCTAGTTAGAGGAGAAGTAGTCATAGAAATGGTTGAAAATTAAATTAAGTAAGTTTTATTTTTCCAAACAATATAAAATGGTAAAAATTAAAGGTGGACTATGTAACTTTTCAGTTGGGGGTCCGTCACCTGCTTGTTTCTGCCTGGAATGTTCCACAGTGTGACATTAAACAGATTTTCCCCACATTTATTAAATTACTTGTGGTGCTCTACCTCAAAAATACCTAGAAAAACAGGCATGCTGACAGTGAGCGGGGTTGTCTCTCCACATATCTGACCTGTAACTTGGTCTGGTTTGGTCTCCATGAAGATAGAAAGGTTTAATACCATACTGTGAAACATTCTAGACAGAGCAATAAATAATGAGAAAAGCATTTGATGGACCCTCCACCAGAAAAGTTACACAGTACACCTTTAAAGTTGATCAATGTTAATTTAAAAATCCAAATTTACAGCTTTTGAAACCAGTGGGTTTAATAAAAATGTTGGCCCAGTTAAGCCTGTAAATGCTGAATAATAGAAGGAAAAATGTGTTCCTCTGATAAGCAGTGGTCTGTGACTTATCATATTTGCAAGCTACTTTTATTGAGCTAATGTTTCACATGGGACCATATCTCACGAGAAGTTCACTTATGACTGCTCTTAAGACAGTGTATAAGTAATCAACAGTTGTACACAGTCATGGTAGGAAATAGTGGCCAAAGTGACAAAATTATACTTTATACTATTATATTTTACTTAAAGTGGGTTCACACTTAAGGCATGGTTTGAACCCAGTATAGTGCTGAGGGTGGCTTGGTTTTATCTTAGTTTAGCACAGGTCTAGTTCAGGCTATTGATCCATCTTTTTCAGCTCTGATAATGATATCAACACTTCAGTGTGCACTATGTAAGTTTATTCTTACCTGCTTTGGTCACCTGCTCTGCCTGGAATGTATCATGGTATGGCATTAAACAGCTCTACCTTACATTTATTCAATTTTAGGTGGTTTTATAGCTTATTATAGAAAAAAAAACAGGCATTCTGAGCAGGTTCACCTCTCCACATTTCTGACCTATAACATGATCTGGTTTGGTTCGCAGTGAAGATAGAAAGGTTTAATGCCATACTGTGAAAGATTTTAGATAAAGCAATAACATCTCCATGTAGAAAAACATTTGATGGACCCTCCACCAGAAAACTTTAAGAATACACCTTTAAGCTTTAAGTATCTGCACATATTAACCAACCTTACCTGTGTAGGGACTGAGAATGGCAGTTTTCCCCAAAAATGCACTTCCCTTTTTACAAATTTGATCCAACATAATGAGGCGTCCTTGGCCTACATCAGCTTGTAAATGGTCTTACGGCATCAAATATAAGGCCCAACCAGGGTATTGACTGAACCTGCATCCTGGGAACGATCCAGCAAAGTTTGATGTGGTCTGTATGCTAGAATGAAAGCAATGAAAGACAATTAAGAAATGTTTCAAGAAATGTTTTTGTATGTCAATGTATTGAAGGAAGTTAGGACCAACGACACCTTGAATAAACCCCCAGACCTAGGGAGAACATGCAAACTCTATACAGAAAAAGAATCAAACCCAGGACCTCTAACCACTAAGCCACTGTATTCCTTGCCTGTCATAAACCACAGCTTATCGCCTCCTTTGACATTTGCCATGCTTCATCACTGTTTGACATTTGTTTAGATACAGCATCGAGATTCCTTTATGAAGCTTTGACAGATCACTCTCCTCACATCCCAGTAAGACCTTTTTATTCCCTCCAAAATGAGAAAAATCTTCACCTTTGCGCTGCATTTGTGTCTGCTTTTGTACAGAGAGACTAATCCGTCTATTGTTCCTGATCTCACTTCCTTGTCCACTGGGAATTTTCCTCAGAGTAGCACAAGCCAATTTTAGTCTTCTTCTTTTACACTTAAAACAAGAAGTAGCTCTCTCTCTCTCTAAAGACCTCAAATCCCTGCCCTGCATCTCCAAACCAAATGAAGTCATAAATCACTGCTCTATACATATCATGCTAATTAAATGCAGGGTTGAGCTGCTGAATAAAACTGGCCCATAATTATGTCAAAACAATGTGCTCCCAACCTCTGTCTGCTACGGCACGTTTACCAGTTCTGTACAGTATCAAATATGAGCACTGACACAAATACTACAGTTTTATCTTTATATGCTAGTTAGCATATGAAGATAAAACTGTAGTATTTGTGTAGTTATCTAAATTAGGGCTGCACACTATATCGTAAAAATATAAATACTGCAATATTGGCAGATATCGCAGCAAACTCAGTATATTGCAATAACACCAAGGTTCTCTGTCTGACAAAAATATGCTGTTTTTTTAATGATTATGTTATATAAAGGTGTGCTTAATAATGATTTTCCAAAGGTCCAGAATTAGCGTTGATTTAGTCCTGGTTTTGTCTCTGTAAAGCTTCATTAGTAAATTATTGCATGTTCTTTTGCATGCATGCACTCTGAATGTGATGAAATTATTGAGTGAATAAGTATATTAAAATATTGCAGCCATATCACAAAATTGTCTGATATTGTGTAGCCCTAATCTAAATCTAATCTAATTGTATCTAAATATTAATTTTCACTTTCTATATTTCTAATAAGATATATTTTGCACTTTTTCTGTTGCCCATAATGGGAACCCATTCTCTTTTTTATTGACTGCCAGTGCCGGTCAATATAAAGAAAACAAACTGATGAAAGCGTGATTGATCAACAGAAAATATTGCAACCCTACATTTAAAGTAAAATAAATGATTTAATAAAATTTTAAAATCATCACTGAATTTTTACATTTCAAAGCTCAATAACTATTCTACATTTTCTTCTGGTGAAACTTAATTGTTGTAATTAATTGCTGTAATTGCGTACTTTTTATGTCAAATAAGTCATTCTTTTCAATTAAACATAATCTTTTTAAATACATGCTTTCTCTCCACAGTTGTACAGTTGACTCTGGACTTGTTGCACTTTAGTGTATTTTAACAGATTTTACTTTTGGAGCTGTGAGCATCATGTGACACCTCCTGACCCTCTGTCTCAGGCTAAGCCCTGATTTTGTCTTTTTACGCTCTTTTTTCCTCTCCATTCCTCCCTCTCTCCTCTCCTCCTCATAGCCATATCTGTGCACAGTTCTGCTCCACCAGCGTGGCGGTACATTCACACTGGGCTGTGTCTCTAACTCTTCTGTGTGTTTTGGGTCTTCAGTGTTCTGGCTTTTTGTCTGCCTCTCGTGCTTTGGTGCTGGGGGCGTTGTGTAAATTTCAGTTGTACTCTGTGCCAGGCTGCTTCTATAAGTCCACAAAGGCCAGATGGCACGCGCCAACATAACTGGTAATATTGTTGTACATATGTAATTCTGCAAACATATGCTACAACTTTTCCTTCCTCCCCCACAGAGCGCACTAATCCAGGCAGAACAAGCTCATCTGCCACCAGACTCACTGTACACTTCAGGCTTACAGACAACAGTCAGGGTGCACATAAAGACTTTGGAGTTTGTTTGTTTACTTGGATGATAACTGATGTAATGTTTTGTTTAAAATTCACTTATATGGTAAAAGCTGTGATGTGATGTTATTTCAAATTCAAATGAATACAGGCATAGTCAAAGCTGCTGCTCTTTTAGCCCTCCATAAAGCCTGCTCTGTAGCTATGAGCCCCTGTTTATTGTGTATCTGTACAGTTAAGTTTAATATTAGTTCCCTAGTCACAGCTGGATCCTTGTCAATGCGTCGATCATACTCTTGTTCCCATAACCAATTACACCTCTTAAGGGCTGCAAAGCCACTTTAATCACTGATTAGGATTCCTTGTTCACAAAGCTGCTACTTAAAAGTAATTGCTCAATAAAGAGAGGGGAAGTTGTGGTGTTAAGTAGGTGTTCCTGCTGCTTCTCTCATTAGTGCTCACTCAGAGCTCGCAGCGCCCCTTTGTCACAAATGGAGCCAGCTTCATGCTCGGCACACAGTGGTTAGTGCTGCTCCACTCACACTAGCCTTAGCTCAAACACGTCCTTTACTACAAGGCATGCATATATGTTCTACTTTTCATCATAGAACAGCAGTTCATCTCCAGGTCTTGAATAAAGAGCTGCAGGTGGCTCTGAGGACAGATCTGAACCAGCTGCTGTTGCTTAGTAACTTCAGTGTATCCAGGATGCCACAGATGGATGTTGATTTTATACATAGTGTTCAGTGTTCAAACAGACACAAATTAAAGGCACCACACAATGTCATCTCACAGAGGAGTTCAGTCTTTCTTCTTTGCAGGCTGTTTCTGCTTCAGGTGCAGCCAGAGCTCACTGCACATCTGCTGTGCAGAACTGAAGAACATCTGTACAACAACCTTTAAAACACAATATTTTATTTTATGTTTTTTTTCTTAATGCATGTAATACTGATAATTAAGAGAGTAGACCATGTCAACTTCATCCTGTCAGGAGCACTACAGTGCTACACTCAAGGAACCCATCTCCAGATCTTGAGCTAGGTTTGATCAGGAGTATTTAGCTGCAGTGGCAGCTTACCACAGGAAACCCACATGAACTCAACACTAAAGACCCCCTATGAATCAAACCAAAAAAGTTTGACTGAATGTGTGGGCAAGGCCAATATACATAAAGTCCACTTACAAAGTTCCAAGTGATTGCTATTGATTGGCCTGTCGTATATCACCATATTCTTACAGAGGTGAAAGAGACTGCTCATTGCACAGTGCAGTTAAATGAGGATGTAGGTGAAGTGGTCTGTAAGGCCTGAGTGAAGATACTTGGAGTCTCTGAGTTTAATAAAATGTGGCTCTGAAACATTTTCCATTGTGTTTCTTGAAATGATCAATCCAAACCAGCTCTGATGTTTGAGAGATGAACATGGGAGTTAATGTTTAGTAATAAGAGACTTAGACACAGGCAGTTGGCAGTAGGCTGGGTGTGGGAGGACAGGAGAGTTCTTAGTGTCTTATCTCCTCTTCAGAGCATTGCATGAGTGATTTGCAAGTTTGACTATTTCAGACCTTAGAAATAAACGTGACGTGAACAAGGCTGGAGCAGACTGTGGATAAAAGTGGAGGGAGTGTGACTTCACAGTTGCAACCAAATGATACCAAGCAGTTATTGCAGCTAATTTGCAACCAAGTTTCATATTTGGCTCTCTGGTTGCATGCTCAGATTTCCAATCAGGAGTGAGATTGTTGAAGGTACTTGCCCCCTGCCAAACTAACAGTCCTTTGCAAGAAGGCGTGATAGCTGTCAATCGGGAAGAAGACAGCTGATCTGTTATTTATATCAGTTTCTTCATTTACTGACAAAATGCATAAATAAAACATGATCTTATAATGAGAGTTAATATGAACATTTTAAGGTCAGAATTAAAGGCCTGATAGCTGCAGTTACACAGAGAGGAACATTTTTCAATAGAAGTGAATTGGAATCGGTCTCCTCCAACAAAACCAGTTCCCACAAATGCTCACTTCCATTTGGAATGCGGCTTGTGGACTTGATCCAATACCAGTCTTAACTAGCACTGAAATGTAACCCGTTAAATAAATAATATTAACATCACATTCAAATGAACCTTATTGACATGCAACAGGCCTGAACAGCATCAGAAGTAGTTAGTGCATGCCAAGTTGTTTGTACCACATTTTGAGAAGCACAAGGACTACTTTAGTTTGGAGTGGAGCCAGAGGTCGAAGGGCACCACATAAATAGTTATATGTTGGTTGAGCTCCCAGAAGAGTCTTTGCTACTGTTTACATGTTTCTCAGCCTGGTCCAGCGATACCCCTCTCTGCTTGTCAATGCTCCATGCTTAATTGACTTTGTCATCTGCCTGGGATAAATTACACTGATGACACCAGTTAGATTCTAATGAACAACATAAAAGGCAGAAGAGGCAAACTGAATATCTGAACAGGACTCATCAAAGATGCGGCATTGCAACAAATTCCCATTACGTCTCATAAAAGCTTTTAATTTGCAGAGCTCATGTCTGGTTTGGTCCTTAGATGTACTTGGTGAAATAATTCCGTCTTGCAACAAAAAGACAAATCAGAATTTAATTTGGCACAAAAGTCCTTATCCGGTTAGAGACATGTGGTTAGAGGCAATCCTTGGATTAACGACGCATGTTCTTGTTCCCTCTTCTGGCACAGTGAGTCCAGTCTTAACCCATTTAGAACATTTACGCTCCCAATCTGACAAACAGACTTGCTCCAGATCATGTTAAACACGTTTTAGCAATAATGTGAACTATTGACTGCGATGACAATGCTCATTGTCTCCTCAGCTCATTTAGTAGATCTGATCAGTGGGAATGATTACTTAAATGTCCTATATAAAAAAAATGATAACAACAACAACAACAAGGTTGTTTAGGAGTCACCCTACACGTTCTTCTGGTGTTACCTTTAAAAAATTGTATTTTGTCATATAACCATTTTACCGTGTCAGTACTGGCTGCTGACTCCATGTCATGAAATATAAAGTCTACAAACCCCTTAAATGCTGTCAGCTATTATCAGTGAATCAAATGCAACCGACCCTGTAGCAAAACAAGAACACAGAATCAACAGAACAGTGCAATAAATGTTTGCAGATCAGACTTGAATGACAAGTTAGCATGAGGGTATTACTGTGAAAACAGCCTCTATTTCAGGGGTGCCCAATAAATCGATCACCAAGGTAGTGTCGGTAGGTCGCTAAGGTAGATGGTAGTGTAGTACTCGAGACCGTTTTGGTCTTTATGGTCTTAGACCGCATTTGGACTCAGTCTTGAAGGTGCTTGGACTCAGTCTTGTCTCGGACTCGAGATCTGACACTCGTGGCGTGCGATCATATTTCATTACGGCCGCTGCTGTCAGCAATAAACTCATACCGGGCTCACGGGGAGTCTCTCTTCAGCCTGTGTGCTTGTCTGGAGCCCCTTGCATAATAGTGTGCATCACACGGCAGGTTAAACTTCTTAAAACATCCTACCTGTCCATCTGCATCACGTCAGTGCGCCGCTGCTCTCTTTTTCACTCTCTCACTCCTCTCCATGTAGAGCGCACAGAGGCTCCCTCCTAAATGCACACTGATTCGAAGTGCAAGACGAAATGTGACTCAAAAACGAATCTAAATTTATGTTACAGTGTTGGCACAGAGCAGGCCTACAGCACAGAGCAGACCTACCGTGACATGTGGTTGAAGTTTGACTAAATGCCACAAATGCATCTGTAATTGTCACAACGTGCATTTGGTAAATATGCAGAGGCTGGTAAATACCACTGCAAAACCAGTAAGATAATGTAACTTCAGTTAGGTACTTGGAAAAAAAACAGGTTTAAAAATCCTACACACTTTATTCACTTTCTTCACAGTTTTGTGTAAAGTGCCAGTGGAAGTTCTCTTAAAGAAGGGTTCTCAAACTGTGGGCGAGGGTCCAAAAAAGGGGCACAGAGTGTTTCAGTGCAGTACTGTTTGCTTGGCTTATTTTAATCTTAAATTAACATTTATCAGATAAAATGGAGATAGATCTATACAAACTTATTTGTGTCAGCATTAAGTCCAAGTACCATTCCACCATGACTGATTCTCAATATATTTATAAATAAATAAATAATTAGCATTTTTGTAGTAGGTAGATCATTTTGACTTGGTCATTTTATAAGTAGCTTGCATGCTGAAAAAGTGTGGGCATCCCTGCTCTATTTGAATCTATTCTGTATAACAACATTCTGCATGGTGGTGTCCTTAAAAAGCCTGCTTAGCCTGAGTAACTGATTAAAGCTGAAAACAAATGTGACTTTTTTCCTGCTTATACTTTATACAAGAGTAAATGAGTTTCACCTCAAGTGCTTTTTGACATTATGTTGAAATAACAGTGAATCGTGTGTGTTGCTTTGTGATATGAAGTTTTAGTACTGTATGTATGAGAAAGGTGCCTCTGTGTTTTAACATTGATTGCAGGGTTTTGTCCTATAATTCAAGTAGAGTAGAACTGGAGTAGAAATGCGAAATGAGAAAAAAAAAGTAAAACTTTTGAAAGTACATAATCTTAAAGGAATTGTATGTAGCCTGTGCTCTTTATTACAATCACAACCTGGGCTGCCAGTGCCTAAACCTGCATATAGACTCATATATGTCTTTCTCATTTTTATGGACTGCAAATTCTGCAGCTGGGGTTTAGGTACGATTCAGATCAGACAAATGAAATTCTCATGTGAGGCTCATGCTGCTTTCTGATTGAATCATCATCTTGAGAACCAAAACACCAAACTGTTATGGATTTAGATGAGAGAGAGTCCTTTTAGGTTTTAACCAACCCAAATGAGAGACTTGTGTGAGGCTCATTCTGCTTTCTGATTGCATTATCATCTTGAGAACCAAACACCAAATTCTAGCAATACCATGAACAACAGAGCCATCATGTCCAATGTTTTTTTGTAAAAATGAATGAGTAAAAGCTATATTTGATTTGTACATGTTTACCTCATATCTGGGGATCCATGTAGGTCACGTATATGAAATTTAAAATCTAAATCTTACATACAGTTCCTTTAAAATAGTGTGAAATAAAATCATATGAAATGTCTTGCAGTGTCCCATCCTATTTGTATTGACATGTGTGATTTGTCCTGTTAATGGGATGTTGAACATGTAAATTGATAGAGAACTAAAGCATGAATTTCCCGGTCAAATGTTTATTTTTGTGCCTCTCTGCATAAAAAAGCAGAAGTTTTACAGACTGATCTGTGTGTATGGTTCTGGTTACAGACTACCCGCCCCCACCACCACCTCCGGAAGAGCTAACCACTCTGCCAACATCGGGCACCTTCCCTCCTCCCCCGACCAACTCCTATGACCCCTACCAGGTGAGACCAGCACTATATGTAAAAAGATATTCACAAATTTCCTTTTTTATAGCTAAAAATGCTTACCAATAAGTAAAAAAATAAAATAAATAAATAAAAATTAAAAGTTTTAATCTTTCACAAAGTATTCCCCAATGTTTTTTGGTTTGTTTGTCTTCAGGGTTGCCACAGTAACTTGGCTCCTTGTGTGCAGATTTGCATAGTGTTTTGGCATAGGTTTACACTGTATGTCCTTCATCGTAGTAACAAAGGCAAGAATATTTGACTATCCAATGCCATTAATGCTAAAAAGTGTAAATTGTGCACTGGGGATTTCCCAAATATGTTAATCAAGTGTTCCTTAGTTAAACCCTCAATACTTAATGTGTTTTGTGGTCCTAAATATTAATATTAATCCACATTTTTTGTTAATAATAAATGATATACCATTGATATTATTGCAAACCAGTTCACATTTTAAATACATTTTACATAATGTTTGAGCTGTATTAATCTGTGTCTGCCAGGGAGAATGCCCCCTACTGGTATGGCTCGTGGCTGTTTGCACTCTCGCTATATCTTCTCATTGTCTGTCTGTGTCTCTTTGTTGCTTTTTCTTTCTTTCCTCAATCATCCACTCTCTTCTCTCTAATCTGTCTTTCTCTCATTCTATTGCTGGGTCTCTCTCTTTTGTCTCTCTCTGTTTGTGTGTGTCTCTCTCTCATTCACTCTCTCAGCCCCTCATTAGATCCGCTCATTTTCAGGCCCTAAATGAATACTTCCTTTGTAGGCACGGAGCAGGGCTGGTTACGTGATCGATCTTAGTTATATAATGCTTCTTAAGTTACTTCTCATGTGCCCTTTACAGATCCCTCCACTGTACTTAAGTTAAGACTCTGACTTCAGCATACGCTGACTCTCCAATCCAACAAGCTCAACGAAAATTAACTCAAGTGACCAACTGTGTTTTGCATCATTCACACGTGATTAACACACAAATCCTGCACATAGTTCTTCTCTCAAACAGAAAACACATTTTGACGTCATGTGGTAATACAGGGAGTTCTCCACTGTGTTTTAAAACTCCATACACCTTTGCTAATATCATTTGGATCACTTTAGCTCAATCATTACCAGTTTCTACTGAACAAAGGGTAAAAAGTAGCTGTTAACTTGAAAACTACCACTACATGACATCACAAGGTGGAACAAGCATTTTGAGCTTTGAAGACAAACAGACTAATGATAACGTCACTCAAACGTGTGAATAAAACAAAACACAACTCCAGGTATGTTTTTGATGAGCTAACAACATTCTAACATGTCTTAAAACTCATAAGAGTCAGTTTTGCATAATATAGAACCTTTAATATATCACCATTATATTGTATTTATTTAACAAAATGAGTTACAGTTTGAATATATATAACACTGGTATTAGTTTGCTGGGATTTAAAAACCATTTAACACAAAGTGGTGTGAGTTGTGAATGGCTTACGCTTGGTTTGACAGTGTACTGCTAAAGCCGTTATTTCTCAACCCTGTGGTGAAGTCAACCCAGTGACTGACTTAAACTTGGCTTTGGTCCCATGTCACATTTGGGGGAGAGGAAGAGCTGAAATAAAAGCTCATGTTACAAATATGACAAGCTGTGTGCTTGTGTGGAGCAGAGGTGAAAGGCTGATGAACGACGCTCTTGAATCATGTTTAAAGGCTTTGGACTCTGTGGCCTCCAATTTCAAAAGTTTAATATTACTGACTTGACTGAGGCCTTACCTGCCACTGTGTAATCATTACTTACTGCAAGTGCTACACTGTAACACCAGTAGTAATGGTTAACAACCCTCTGCATAGCTTTAAAGGTCCTATATTACACAATAGGGAGATAATTGATCATTAAGAATTTCGTCGATCGCGTTCATTTTAATCGACAAACCGAATGTAGGCTGCTGTGTGTAACGTAGCGTAAGGAGTCGAGGCTGCGTCACAGCACAAACACTGTCTCACGTCTCGGCTCTGGCTCCTTGGAGATCACTATATCCCCCAATGAGTGCGTTTACCTGTGCATCAGTGTCCCGGGTATGTTTTTTTTTTTTTTTGAGTATCCCGGTTTCGCATGTATACACAGTATCTCCAATGCGACATACGCACAGAACAGACTCACCAGCCTCATCACATCCTCTGTCAGAAAGAACACTCATATTCCACTGAGTCGTGTTATTTAGTCCAACCGACGCTGACCACATCAGCACAAGGAAGAGCTGCTTTTTTTTTGCTTTCTGTTTATGCAAATGAGCCATGTGGTTTTAAGTTTCGTTTCTGTAAGTCATAAACAAATGTGCTCAAAGATGCATTAAACACATTCAAATGTCACACGTGCTGATGAGGCTTTACAGTGGTTATGGTTTATATGTTGCGAAGTTGAATTTATTTATGCAGATTAGTAATATTAATAATTGTGATGATCATTTTAATATAAAATGTTAATGATTAATCGAAAATCGATTTAATTAAATTAAATTAATTTAGTAAATTTTCTCGACGATCGATTAAGGCAATTTCATCGAATGCTCGTCCCTATAACACAATATTTACTCTTGTGAGGCATAAGCCATGTTATAATGCTGTTAAAAACTCACCTGCAGTTGCGTTTTGTTTCATTCACACATGTTTGAGTAATCCTGCATTATTAGTCTGTGAAGTGGTAGTTTTCTAGTTAACAGCTATGTTTTACCTTTTAGTAGAGATTGACAATTCCAGTGTTGAGATCATCAAAATGATTCTAGATGTTTGAAAATTAAAAAACAAAAAAACATACTGGAGCACTTCCTGTTTTACTGCATGCCATCACAAGGTAGTGTTTTCTGTTTGAAGGAAGAACACACCTTTGATTCATGAAATGCAAGGTTAGTTTTATTTCAAACATTATTCTATCTTAGCAATTTTGTTGTCCCCTACCCCTTATCTCCGCCTACTGCCCCATAAGCACAAAGTATGTGAACAGTCATAGAAAATAATGGGGACCTTGTTTTGTGCTCTTGCCTGAATGCTGTGGCATGGACACGGTATTTTTGTTTGTTTTAACTTTAGACTCTTTAAGAGGAGTCCTGACCCATGTATGTTCTAGTGATGGGAAAGCACCCAAAGCAAACTTACAGAGTCACAGGAAGAGAAGATGCAAACTTCACACACGCCCAAACCAGTTCAAGATTTAATCGGCAACTTTTTTGCTGTGAGCCTTCACTGATAAAAATAAAATAAATAATACACAAAAAATGAACAGCTTTTTTTGGATCAAAAACTTCAAAAACAAATCATTATTTTTTTTGTTCCTCAAATGCGCGTTAGTTCAGTGAGAGTTCAGGGTTTACTTCATATTATTTTGGTGTTTTTATTTTTTATTTCATTTCTCTCACCTTTCTTGATGTCCATTTAAATACAGTATGTAAAGTCTATTTTGGAGATCCCATTCTTTTATGTTTTCTATAAAGTTCAGAGACTGCGTGCCTTCTACAAATAAATGAAAGATAAATCTATGCATTTCTTTTCTTCTCTCTTAGGACAACACATTTGAATTATGACAACTTAATGCTCAAAAGTTCTCCAAAAGAACGCCTTATCTTGTCTCATTACTGTCCGTATTAGGAGACCATACATTGCAATATTCACCCCATCATGGAGATCATGTGCTGTTCGGTGGTTAGCTTTCATCCTCCCCGTTATAATGGTTAAACAAGTGGAGCTGTTTTTCCTTTTGTTGATTTGAGATGCGCCATTAGTGTTTTCGGGCTTTGTTTACCCCGTCTCGTGATTGCTTTAGATGTTTTTAAGCAGCGCGCTCCGGTCGACTCCTCGCTGCCTGTAATGGCTTGTGACAGGTAATCCAAACACATAACATTAGAATAAGAAGCGAGTCACTGATCCAGCCAACTCACAAAGCCCCCGCAGGCAATTGCAAGAAGTCTTCTCGCAGTTGCAGCATAGTTCACAAGACTAAAAATATATCTGGCGTTCCACAGAGAAAATCCCGGGAATTTAGTCGAAAACCCAGTGTCACTAATGGTCAGATCATTTCAGCTACTACTTCCTGTTTTTTGTTTAGTTTTTTCCCCCCAGATTTTTGAAAATGAATGAAAACTATTAATAATAATAATAATAATAATAATAATAATAATAATAATAATAATAATAATAATAATAATAATAATAATAATAATAATAATAATAATAATAATAATCTATCTATCTATCTTACATCTGACTGGTTTGTTAGCATTTAATTTATAGTTGTTATATTGTAAGATAAATTTCCACTTTTTGAGTTGAAACAATCAACTTTCAGTGTTTGTGGTCAGACAGCATTAAGTCTTGCATCCACATGCAATTTAACAAAGTAAAAAGTAAGTCCAGGTAAAATGTGATGAATGAGAGTGATTTTAGGGGCAATTTCAGAGAATTGAAACCATTATTCTCCTTTTTTACAAAGCCAGAGGAGCTTTGTAAAAAGGAGAATAAATGCAGAGTACAACAGATGCAAGTTTAATTTAGGGAATTGACCTTTTTGTCTGAAATGCATTTGAATGAGCTGGTGGTGAATAATGCATGAAGAAAAGATACTAAAATCTGAGTGTGCTGGGAAAAAGACACATGAGAAGTCTAGAGCGTCAGTAAAGTTTTCTTTCCACTAATACTAAGGTTTTGAAAATCAGATAATCAATACGATAGATATCAATCAGATAGTTTCAAAACGAGTATCGAAACTAAGTCACATTCACAGGACAGAAATGAACATTTCCTGAACAGCTTTAGAATGATCTTGAGCTGTATCAGAACAAGCATAAGACCACATAGACTGAGGGATTACACAGATACAAAACCACATGATAATATAAAACAAAGTACTATAATTTAATGTTGAAAATGACATTCTCTTGTCTAAAGAAAGTGTGTTTTTATTTCTCATTGTGGTATCAGAATCAGTATTGAGACTTAAGGCCGTCACACACTCCAGGGGAGTTTCCCTGATTTTGGCTGTGATTTCTTCTTCCTGAGTTCGGGGAGGTGTGACCCGGCTTTTTGTCTCCGTGTGCGATTTTAAAGCTGCTGCTCTTCATGTGTGCAGCGTCAGTGTCAGATCAGAACCACCAAACATGAGCAACACTACGGTAACAGCCAATAAAACAAAGCATCAGGGGCCGAGGAGAGACGGAGACACAACATACAAACTCGGGATATAGTGAAAATAAAGACTTTATTACTCACCTAATGTAAAGTGTCCTCTGCAAATAATGACCCCAGTCCACAAAACTGCACTATTAATCCAGTTTGCGGTGATTCTTTAAAAGTAAAAAGACAGTGTTTCCTTGTGTGTTTGTTTACGCAGACAGCGTGCGGTGAAGCTTCAGATTAGTGATACTGACTCTACTTCCTTTATCTCTAATCTTTAATGCTTTTAAAAATCATGCATCTGAAGTATTGCACCACATTTCACAAATAATAATAACACAGTTTTGACTTGTATCTAAACAAGAAGTGCAGAGCTCTGATCTTTTGAACACTTAAGAGTCTCAAAGCGATTCGTTTTACTGTAGACAGGAAACAGCTGACACAAGTTTAAGTTTCTCCTCGTGTCTGTGGTGTGCACATTTTGTCGCACGTTTAAAAATCGTTTAAGACTGAAAAATCCCATAGTGTGTAGCAACCTTTAGAGACAGCCTTAGTAGCAAAATCATTTGTGACATTTATGTATCATGACAACACTACACAATACATGCCTTATTTCTCTGTGTATTTTACTGAAAGAAAAAAAACCTTGCTGTTGGTGGAAAAGGATCATCCAGGCCAGGGTAAAGGTGAAGGATGAACTGTAAGTGTGAAAGATACAGCATGGTTTGTACGAGATGGGTGTTGTTAACTTAAGAAATATGACTTCAGCTGAAATAAGATTCTATTTCAACATGGAGAGACTTAACATGAACTGGCACTTAAGACGGACTTTGATGAAGGCGAGGATGATGATTTTACTCTTGTGGCTGGGATTGCAATTAGGACTATGGCGAGTGGGCACTGTATGATATAAGGCATGTGTTTATATGAATGAACAAAACATCTGCATTTTCACCGTTTGAAGGTCCTATATTACGTAAAATTGACTCTTGTGAGGTTTAAGCCATGTTAGAATGTCGTTACCTCATCAAAACCTGGAGTTGTTTTGTTCCAGTCACACGTTTGAGTAATCTTTTATCATTAGTCTTCTGTTCAGTTGACAAAATTGAATTTCTCCTTTGTCCTTAGTCTGTCTATATCTCAAACACTCAAAATGCTTTGTTCCACCTTGTGATGTCATGCAACAGCAGTTTTCAAATTAACAGCTACCTTTTACTTTTTGTGTAGTAGAGACTGGAAATCCAGGGGCTGAACTTATCCAAATGATTCTAGGTGTTAAGGTGTATGGAGTTTAAAAATACAGTGGATCACTTTCTGTATTACAATATGATATCACAACGTGGAACAGTCTTGGACTGTGGACCCTGTAATTAAAAAGACACAAACCAATCACTGACCATTAGAAAATGTGATTAATTACACATAGTTTGATTCTAACTTGTGTGTTTTTTTTTTTGCTCCTAAGAATATTCTGACATTACATGAATTCAACCTGTGAATTCTTCAGTGTGTATTGATCTTGGTGTGTGATGTGTCCACAGATGAGGACTCCAGAGAAGACGCTGGAGGAGAGGCGCTCCAGTCTTGATGCTGAGATTGACTCTCTCACCAGTATCCTGGCCGACCTGGAGAGCAGCTCACCCTACAAGCCCCGCCCCGCACAGGTACTCAAGCCCACTGGTCTAATCACATGGCTCTGTACTGTAGACAGGGGGAGGATACAAAAGTACACTATACAAGTCTAACTTTTAGTAGAAATAAAGTGTTCTTCCATACAGTTACTACAGATGTAAAAAATACATTTGATATTTTAAGTATAATTTTTTGATTCATCCTCCATGAACAATTAGACAGGATAGCAGTGTAGTGATTGGTCAGGAACACCTAGCTTGTCAATGTGTCAAGTTGGAAACGGGGAAAACATATAAAACGTGTACAGTTAGTATAGCGACTTTCAGATCAAAGACCAGCCACAATTTGACAATACATGACTGATAAATCCCAAGTAACAGAATGTATTCTATAATAAGAACATAAGGATAAAGAGCATAACAGAACAGAAGAAGTGGAAGAGCAGACCTTTTGTTTTCATACATACATATACATACATAGAAAATCCTTGTTTCTTAAGCTAAGCATTCACTGTTGTGTAAGTTAGACCTGACCTATATCATTAGTTGATATAAAATGATATCAAGAGTAACTTGTAAAAGTCAAGGCCTTGGGCAGTTCACTAAATAGTTTGACACACAATAAATGTAGGACACGCAGATAATAAAAAAAAATCCTCTGATTGTGTTTGGAGAGAAAAGACTCCAGGGTTTACACCAGTATTCAGCTCAGATGTTATGTCTAGTGAGAGATTCAAGCATTGGCCCAAAAGTAGTCTGGAGCACTTATTGTTCAGCGACAGCGTTGCAGCTAATTAGGGTTGTAAGATAAGTCGTTATCAAATCTACAAATAGAATAACTGAAATTATGACATTATAAAGGTTGCAGTAAAGGAGGTAATGTCTTTGCAACAACATTCTACATAAAGCCTGTTTTTACTCCTCTACAAACATTCTGAAATCCATATCATTCATCATTTTCTATTGGCAAGCCTAGTTTTAATAGAAAGGTATCAGAACACAGCATCTTAGAACTCTAAATGTTTGTTTAGTGTGGCTGCTGTGCTCTGCATGTTTGCTGTTTTCTCTTTTATTTATTCATTGGGGAGGCTGCAAACAAGGTTAAAATGCTCAATTATTGATTTGACCCAAGTCGTTTAATGTTCGCTCATATGCTATTGTACATCTATGGATTTACATGACCAGACCTATAATGTCAGATTTCATGTTGTGATGAAGCAGGCAGAGACCCAAATAAACCCAGTCAGGGAGCCCACTGTACTTTTCAGGGGAAGTGTGCATTGTGGAAGGATGAACAAAGGCAGCGGTTTGGTGTTTTAGACCAGGCCACTGCTTTCTGGTGAGGTACGGATGTGATTGTACTAAAGTAAACATTACTGCACCACTCAGGAACACAGTCGTAGTGGTTCTCACATCATTCACTCAACCTTTGAATGATGAAGCGCGATCATGTGATTTTAGCTCGGCCACTGTTGAGGTTTAGGAAGGATGCTAATGCCTGTTATTATGGGACTCACATGTGTTAAAGTATATATTTGCTAGTAATATATTGTGTATAGACATTCTATTGCTTGTTTAAAGGCCGGTTGGATTTTTAATGGCATTGCAAGACGGCAGATACATTTTGATAAACATA